>LR990047.1:4724578-5974578 GCA_905147135.1 Blastobasis lacticolella
TAGTGAGTTTATTTGGTCATACATCGCCACTATGTGGGTACACATTCTTCCTTGATGGTCGTACTCACGTTGCAGGTTTTTATCACTACCAATAAAAGGCACATTCTCCATCAGCCCAAACACATTTCCAGAGCGGCAAATAGAATTTTTTTTTTTTATTGTCTACTTATGAAGCACATTTTTGGCACATCACTTGTAGAGTCGTTATTTTGGGCCATTGTAAGCTAGTAACACACTCGAGGCGTCTTTGCGTCGATAAAAGCGGACAGTAACTGATCGACAGCTCTGCTATCAAGATTCGAAATTGATTAAAAAAAAATCGCGACTCCGATCCAAAAATAGAAAACACTCAATTTTTATAATTGTCTAAATGTAAATAAATATAATTCAATCATACAGTTGCTGTGTATATACACTTGAGATTAAAAATATAAATGCCGGGGATTCTGGACATAGCTATTGCTCATCAATCATCACCTAACGATAATTAGCAGGCTATTGATAACGAGCATTTGGGAATGAATTTTGCTGATAACGTCTGAGTCATTATTGTAATTTTTTTCAACCGAAGTGTAACGGTCGATTATACCTTCTATATCTATTTGTTAGTGTAGAGGTTAATCATTTAATTTCCTGTACAAATAGTAAATTTCCATCTAAAATAACAAAAGCGGGGCTAAAGTACGACAATTTAGAGCACAAGACCTAAATGATCCAGTACAAATTGGGAAGATAATTAATTGTCATAACACAAACAGCAATTACGTCAAAAGGTCGTTACCAAAATAACAAAGGATTTTGGTCTTGTTTGTGGGAGGAAAATAAACTATTGAGGTAGGTTATGTCTGTTTTTGATCGAATTGGACCAAACAATTAACCCTTCGACACTCGCGTGATTTTTCCGAACGAGATTGGTCGCGTCGCGGCGCAGCGCCGCCGTGATATTTAAATGGGGAATCAGCGCCATTCGGTGGAGCGGATCTTTCTGAACTACAAAATCTCGACTTTTAACATGCGATTTTTCCGGTATTTCGATGGATTTTTAATTTTTTACATCGCTTTTTAATATTTGAGTGCATATTTATTGCACCTAATCATTCAATACACTTCAAATAACGAATAGGTACTAATTTTTTCAATACTTATTGAAAAAAATTTTTTAAGAAAAAAATTAAAAGACCGAAAGAGTGCGGCGCTGCGCTCATGACGCGAGTGATGAAGGGTTAATAGCGTAGAAATAGAGAACGCAGATCAGAGTTAATAGAACCTGGTAATTGCCTTATAATTCAAGCTTATTTATCTGAGCATCTGTTTCACGCATTTGCATTCAGCTGCCAAAGCACATTGAAGACAACGTAATGTTTAGCTGTTCGGTCACTACACTTCTCAGCACAATTCAATGTCAAGTTTACTGGGCA
Source organism: Blastobasis lacticolella (assembly GCA_905147135.1). Taxonomy (NCBI): domain Eukaryota; kingdom Metazoa; phylum Arthropoda; class Insecta; order Lepidoptera; family Blastobasidae; genus Blastobasis; species Blastobasis lacticolella. Next base: position 4,725,997 of record LR990047.1, read on the forward strand.
TCATTTCTACGCGTGATTGCTTTTATAATAAGATTTGTACGAACAAAATTACGCAAAATCATGCGACAGTGGTCAAATGGTTTAATCCCACGTGAGTTTACATTGTAATTAGTTTGCTAATGTCTTGTTGAAGCCAAAAAATCAGTAAACAACTCAAAGTATTTTGTTTTTTTTTTTTAGTTTTAGGTATAGATTTGCCTCAGTGCTTTGAGTGGCATATAAAAAGCAGACATCTACGTGACAGAACATAATTATTTCAACTGCGGTCGAGGACCAGGGCTGCCAGGTGCAAAAAAGGTATAATCGTACACCATTTACAAAAAAATCGTATACCAAAGAAATTAGAAATAAAAAAATCGTACAACCTAGATGTACAAAGGTTTTATTAAAAGTAATTAAAATTTGTTAGTTAAAAAAATGCAAAATACACTATTTATTACACTTATACAAATTTTCTGTGGTCATATTGAGTAACATTTCTTTTGTAGGCTTAAACTTCGTACAATTTTCGTTTCTTCTTATTAATTGCTTGGCTAATAGTGTTCCGTTCAATGTTTTATTCGATAAACTGTTTCGAAGTTTTGTTTTTATTAAATTAACTTCACTAAATGCTCGTTCACAATCTGCACTAGAAACATAACAAATTTAAAGCAAATTGAGCCAGTGTGTTATAATCTTCGAATTGTTTTTTGATAACGCCCCAAAACTCGTCGGTATTCATAGTTAAATCAATTTTATCTAAAATGTTGGGAAAACTGCGCCATTCGTCATCTATTGCCTGCATCATTTTAATGTCATCGGGTTTTACTATTCTTGGAACAAGTGTCATAAGTGGTTGTAAAGTAGGTACTTTATTCCTGTAATTACTGGAAGCAGCATAGCTGGGTTCAATACAGTCGATCTTTGAAAGAATGGGATCATCTAGGTCATATCTTTTTTTAATTTCTTTAGCGCTTGTAATTAAGAAATGCCGACAGCGATGAAAAAACTCCTGGTGGCAGGATTGTGACAACGAAATTCAGGCTGTGTAATTTTGTTCATCACTCGAATTCCCAAATAAACTTGATCATCCTTCAACCATTTTTCTTGACGTTCAACATCAATAGCAGAAAGCTCAGTTTTGATGACATAATCACGATCCAAAATACATAGCAAAATATCTTTATACATTTCACACACCTTTTCGTTTAAAGATGTAATCACTACTTTTTCTGATTGAAAAAGTTTATTAAAATTGGTAAATTTAGGCAATATCCAAGACAAGAACAAGTAATAAAGCTGCATGATTGGATCATTTAAACTATTAAATATCAGTTCTGTTGAAACAAGACGTTCATTCAACCAACAGTCAGTAAAGAACAACTTCAATGCATCCCATTGTTCTAATAATCGATCTACAACCGCCACCAATGACAACCAACGTGTATGCGAAGGATGCAAAATCTTGTGGGGCGAAGCATTCACAAATTCTTGAAACTCTTGAAAGCGAAATTGCCTCTTTGAACTGTTTTTGAAAAAACTATATATTTCTCTCGCTAAATCTTCGCAGCGCCTCGGTAACTGTTTGCACGATTCAGATGCGCAAAGGTGAGCAGAGTGGCAAACACATTTCATTACAAATATACCTGGCAAATTTTCCTTAAGTCTGCTCGCCACAGAGTTATTCCCACCCATCATCACGTTGCATCCATCTGCACCAAACCCAATCATATTTTCAGTCGATATATCTCGGTCATTAGTATGTTATACAAATTTGCCCCAGTAGCACCTTCTGCTGCTGTTTTTTGATCATCAGAGCTAAATATTTTACAAAGATCCCAAAACTTACTTACAATTTTATTTTCGTCAATGTCATCATATCTTACAATTATACAACTGGCCTTGTGAGTGCTGACATCTGTTAACTCGTCAGACATAACACTGAATTTCTCAGATTTAAGTTTTTTAGCTAGAGACAATTTTTCACTTTCACCAATTACTTCGGTGATTACAGCTGTAGCTTTTGTTCTTTTCATAGAAATTTTATGATCCACTCCGAAATCTTCCAATATACCATTTATTAAATCTGACATATGATCTGCAGTTTGGAACGCAATATTATGCTCAGCTAGAAAACCCGCCAACTTGATTTCAGTCGCTGTGACAACTTTATTTTTCGGTATAACCCCTTTAGTAACAAATGCGGACATAATATTACGCTGTTTTGTTTTGCTAGGTATAGCAGACATGGCTTTTATATGCTTTTGCCTTAAAGAGTGTAATTTTAAAACTCCATATTCCGAAACCATTTCGACGTCACAAACAGTGCACCTGGCTTTAAACTGGTTTTTACCAGGCCCTAACCAGTCCTTAAACAAATCTAATTTTTCCCAATCAGGACGGTACTTCTGTGCCCTGTGTTTGTCCCTCTTTGATGCAGAAAGATCTGTTATACAAACCCAACTCTTTTTGCTAATTTCTTTTTTGGAGTACTTGGCGCAGGTCGCTCTTGATCACTTTCATCACTCATTATTGCTTAAACGTTATATACGGTTGAGGAGTTCCTTTTGGCTTGTAAAGAAAGTAAGTAGTTTTTTCTCTCAGTAAATGTACCTGATTAGATGACATATTATGTGTAATGCTGTTAAAATAATTTTTACATATTTTATGATTGGCTTTTCATTATTTTGACATTGTTGATTATTGTGGATATCTACTGTTTGAAATCTTAAATTATTAATTGTTGAATGGGTAAAAATCAAATTTTATAATTATGTTTTTTATAATACTTAAAATGAATAATTTTTTTAAATGATTGTAAATCAATTTGTTTAATGATATTATTTAACTACAAACTCCTAAAATTTGTATGCCGATGGCAGGTCGCAGAGACTTCATTTTACTACAAATGTACCTAACAACTGTATAAACCTGTGTACCACAAATTAATAAATGATTATGATTATGATAAGACAAAAAGCACTCAAGAAAATATACAGAGAGGATTTATGTATCTAATCACTACGTACAGATCGAGCGAGACTGAGCGAGCAGTGAGCACTGACGAGAAAAACAGGTTTTTACAAGTCGCAATTATTACTAAAACAAAAATAAGTTTCGTAAAATTGCAAACAAATATAGCCTTTATAATAATTATACTAAGGGTCTTTATTCAAGCAACAGACGTAGGCACGCGTTAGGTTGTTGGGGATTTTCCCGCAATTCATGCTTGCCCGTGGAACAGGTTCGTTTCGTTATGATAGGTTGCCAGGTACAAAATATAAAAAAAAAATTAAATATAAAAATATTATTGTAAAAATCGTACAATTTCCGTACGATTATAGTGTAGCGATCGTACATGAGGAAAAATGACAAAAAATCGTAGGAGTACGATTAAAATCGTACATCTGGCAGCCCTGTCGAGGACGTATCGATATGGACGTAGACTATCTTGCCATTCAACTTCAAGCCGTAGAAACCTACATATTGGTTCCAAAGGAGTGGCCTGAGTGCCCGCATAGTCTTCCTTTGACACTAGCTGACCAAATAATCACTCAATTTAATTATGCTAGTCCGGTTGTACAAATATATAACATACCAACTAGGCTAATTTGTCGTGTTAACGATTGTGGATTTTACTACGTTTTCAACAAAGTGTCTAAAGAGTGAGTGTTAGAACCGGATCTTGTAAGACTCCAGATTTCAGGTATTGATTTTGTTTTCTATTTCAGAGAAATGATTGGTGCTTTTGTGTATAACATATTAATTCCCGACAACGATGGACCCATCCAAGTTGAAATTATTAGCGGAAATCATCTCAACCATGTTCCGTGGCCAAGTAAAGCTACGCACCCCATACCTTATTTTCAACAGTAGTAAGTAACGTATCACGACCTGTTACATAAGTGCTCAGTTCAAATTATCCTTCAAAGGATGTTCTGATTTCAGTGGAAGAGTTCTACCTGATTTCATTGGTGCTAAATTCGTATAACGTCGATTCCTCTGGCGAAAGCGGTAATGGAACACGAGACACTGGATAATAAAATTATAGAAAGAGCAAGTTGTCTTTGAATAATTATGTTATTTTGCAGGTCACAGCAAAAAAACATATGCAAAGTTTGCGGTAGAGTTGTGGACAAAAACATGAATCAGTAGCCTCTTGGAATATGTGAGTCAATAACGGATTAATGATCTATTACCGCCAGAATGAACAGCCGGATTTGACCGAGTTAAAAACTAGATTCTTAAGTATATGCTTATTTCAGCCAATATCTTGTTTGTTGCAGGTACAATAAAAAATTGTGATACTAATTGGTGCTATTTTCGTGATCTTCTCTCCACAACATGCAATGCAACGTTGACTATAATTCGTTTTGAGTGGACAATTAAAGCTTCAATTTTGTTTTTTTTTGTGTTACTATGAGTGATATTTTGTTTAAATTTTTTTTATGTTGTTGTAGTGTATGTTTTATACGACACTTTGAAACAGTGAGTAGACAAACGTTCAGTGAATTTTTAGTGATTTTTTTATTTTATTTATTTATTTATTTATACTTCATGCACAAACAGTACATTGGCGGACTTAAAGCTAAAATAGCATTTATTTTGTAATCATTGACAACTGAAAATCGCTATTTTCTATGTAAGATAATATGTAAGTAAAATAATGGAAATAATAGAGTTCGTTTACCTTTTATCTGAATAGACATTATTTGCATAAGTGTTATATGCGTCTAGCTCACTTCAACAATAGCATAATAATCAAAATTTCTCATTTAAAATTGGTGATTGTTTCAATTAAAATTAATTTGTTCATAAAAATAAACGATTGACCATCCACATATTATTCTAAGGATATTTTTATACTGAGTCCAATAAATTTCTTACATTGTACATTTTGAAACTCATTATTACCTGTATTGGCTGTTATGAACTGATTAAGAGGCACATTAAGCAATCGCGAGTGCTTGTAATTGTACATTTATCGCATTTGATAAAAATTTGTCATGATTAATGATCAATTATCATTTTTCCTTAGCAATCCATTTCCTAAAGCTTCAATGAAAGTTCATAAAAAGGTGATTCAGGAAAAAAAAGATTTGGTTCACATCGTAAAACGGATTTTGATATACTAGTGCAATAAACATTTTTGAAACACTTGAACGATTTTAGAACACTTTTACGATTCATAAGAGTGAAATCTTTTCGAGAAGTCGTAAAATTTGTTTCATTCAATCCTTGATTTCGTTTGATTCATCGTACAATTGCTCATAAACCGCAAGATTTATTACCTATAAAATATTTTGTTTCGGTGATGCGATGCACGTTTACATGACATCCGAATCTAATTTAGCTAATACACGCATTCACGTTGAATAAATATGACCTCATTTTGAAAATTTGAGCGGGTATCAGTATCGGTTGGAGGTTATATCAACAAACAATATGAGATCATTAAAATACTGTTATTTGGTTTTTATCAAAGACTTCGCACGTTGACGTCAATGTTTAGATACCAACACATGTTGTGTTCTCAAAACAATATATTTTGGCTTCAATATTGAGATAATTTATCGTTAAGTATGTCACGAACTTTGAGAGCTAGCCTAGTTCTTTTTAGACTTTGTTAATATTTTTTGTAAAATTTGAAGATTAAATATTTAATTTCGACATGGAGATCAGTCCTAGTCGATGCTATACAAAATTCTTAAGATTTTCGTCGGAAATTTACTGAGTCTACAAGGAAAGATTTCGATGTAGAAACTTATAGACTCTGAAGAACAAACAAAAAATCATATTATTATATTAGACGGGACTTGGACGCGACGTACCTTTATGATTTGTTTTCCCGACGTTTCGGTAGGGTTACACCCACCGTGGTCACGAGACGACTGCCGTGGGAGGTGACAGCTGCGGTGATGGTGGATATCGTGAGTGTTGTGTGTCGTGCAGTTCCGAATCAACAACAAATTGACAATTTTATGTGAGGGTAGGAGTCTACTAGCACATCACCGCAGCTGTCACCTCCCACGGCAGTCGTCTTGTGACCACGGTGGGTGTAACCCTACCGAAACGTCGGGAAAACAAATCATAAAGGTACGTCGCGTCCAAGTCCCGTCTAATATAATAATATGTGTAAAGAACGCGAGTTTAGTTTGAAACAAACAAAAAATCAAAAGCAAAATCAATTTTTATTTGTTATCACAAGTTTACAAATCTAGTACAAAAATCTCAATAATAGGTTTAAATATAATTCACAGTTCATTTTTCTTCTATGCGCATCAATAAAAATCCAGTAAACGATACGGTACATTCTGTAGTATGACTACAACTGAATATAGCAATCAAAAACCACACTACTCAATAAAAACATTCGATGTAGAGAAAAGTATACTGGTTGTTAGGTACAAAATTAGTATCTTCTATTTTACGCAGCCACAAAAACGGGTCAAGAGCTTTGGGAGTCGCTGTAACATCCCCTATTGTAATCACAGCTTTATCAAGTCTCTGGCGCTTTTTCCACTCCTGGTAAAGCTCGTCGTATAATAAAATCTCCAGCACACAGCGAGGGTACACTTCCCAGCCCCGTGGCACAATACACCCATATTTCAAACCCATTTGAAGGGAAATTAATCGTAATTTTATGCGACTGTTTTGCACAATGCGTTTTTCTACAATGTTTACGTTACGAGACACGTGCGCTTATTTTATTACGGAAGGCTAATAACCTGGTGCGTAGTAGTTTTTTTTTAGGAATCTCTAATCACGGAGTGAACCGACATTTTCATTGTCCACACTTCATCTTCTTTACCTTAAGCTCCATCTGGAATTGTATTGAATTTAAATCGTACACAAATACGGATCAATCAGTCATCAAAAGATGACTTGCTGCTGTTTTAGTGATTAAATCTAATAGCTTTTTGAATTTATGATAATTAATATGGTTATAGTAGCTATTGGGATAATTTACTCAGTTAGTACTGAAGTTACTGTCTAAGTAATAGAATTTTATAACATTAAAACAATGAAATTGAACGTAATTGTTGTAAAAACTTCTTTCATACTTCATAATCATCTTTATTATCATCATCATCAGCATCAACATCATCGTCATCATCGTCATCATCATCATCATCATTAGCATCATTGGCATTATCAACATATCATGAATCATGAATGCTAGTGACGACTAACAAATCGTTACAAAGAAAAGGATCTCAAAAAAAATTTAAAATAATAACCGAAATTTTTTTATTCATAATAAGAATGATCTTTTTATTAGTTATGAAAAGGGGAGAGTATATATAAATATTATGTTTACGTATACAGCCAAATTAAATTATAATTTGACTATCTATTTTATTCGAATTATCATTATTAGTGCGTCATTTGAATATTGTTTGATACAATGGCCCGAGTGAAATCAACGATAAGTATATTAATTGCGATAATGCATCAAGATAATGATAAATTTCATTCAAGCTAGCATACTCTAAAGCTTTTTAAAAACTGAACAGAATTACTGAACAAATAACAGTTAGATAAGATTGGCATTATGTACGAGGAAAAAACGATAGTGAACAATTATATGTAAACCATAAGCAGTTATTAATTTGAAAATGTATCACATGCGATCTTCTATTGTTCGTTTTGTTACTAAATTCAGTGAAGCAGGTATTTAGATATTTATTGATCGGCAAGTCAGAAATTCAGACAACGTAAATATACGATGCTTAAGTTCAATGAATAAAGAGTTTATCGTATTTGCTTTTTCATTTAGCGAAACACACCAATTTTATTAGGAAATTGGTGAAAACTATAAATGACGCAATATCGATTTGGACATGTTTCATGTTTGGTAACATGTTTCAACTACGTTCAGTGTTGTGCAGGTTTAAATGCAAATTATACTAGTTGCCACTGCGGATATCTATAGACACGAGTTGCATATAAATATCTTCTTTAAAAAGTTTTTCTAGAATAGAGCTGGATCCATATCCGCCCACTGCAGCAATTTATGTGAAATAGAAGAATGAGCGGAAATCAATATTTTAATACACATGTTTCCGAAGTAATTAGTATTCAAGAAATACGACGTAAATAATCGAATGAAGTGCTGAATACTTACAAATTATCAGTTTTAAAATAACAAGACGTTCGTATATAAACAGAGTACCGGATATTTTTAACATAAGTCTTTAAAGAATCGTCAGAGTGATAAGATCTAAAGTGAACTACTAGCAAAAATACGTGTGTAGTTTGAAACATGAAATCTCATAACTTTGATTACTTAAGCCCTATAAGTCTATGGCGGAGAGCAAATCAACCAAATTTTGTGAGTCTTGTTTGGGAAGAATACTGCTGGATTAAGAGCATCGAAGAACCAGGGACCTGGGAAGCTTCTACCAAGTTGAAGAACAGGAAGAAGAATCGAAGCTGCTTGGTCCCATGTTGGGATCATACCAGGATCAAGTTGACAAAAAACCAATTTGGAACGTCTGATTACATCCACGCCAATTACGTGGATGGGTACGAAGATAAAAAAAAAAATATTTGTACTCAAGCGCCAAAAAAAAACACATTAAACGACTTCTGGAGTATGGTTTGGAGTGAAAACAGCTACATCATAGTCATGTTACTAAATGATTTACCAAATGACAGCGACAGTTTTTGTCAATACTGACCGTTGGAAAATGACTTGCTGCAGACTAGTCATTTCACGATCAAAAAAATCAACATGGAAGTCTTTCATAGCTGGACTGTAACGAGATTGCGATTGAGTAATAGCTATGGGCTGTCACGGGAAATTTGCCACTTTCTTTATACTGATTGGACAGAAGATGCAGGTACTAATGACGTGGCTAAATATTACACGTTTGTGCAAAGAGTGAACCAAATGCGTACGGCTACCTTACGAAAAACATTGAAGCCCAATCAAGATGCGCCGGGCCCTATCATTGCCCACTGTAATACAGGGATTGGGCGAACTGGCACTTTCTTTGCGATAGACATAGCGCTCTATAAAATGATGAAGACTGAAATGATATCTTTACCGGAAATTGTTACGCGTATCCGACAACAAAGATTTGCAAGTGTTACTACTTACGAACAATACTTATTTTGCTATCGCTTGGTGTTACATTTTTTGTCCACTATAGTTAAGAAAGTATATGATACGAAACGTGAAATGATCGAATAGATGATGGAGGTTGTTGTATAACTAATCTGAACATCTTATTAAGTCACTTATCTTAATTTTTCATGCGTAAATGATGTTAAAGTATATGTCATTAAACATACTGATAAGTGATAGCCTGTCACAGTGACACAAAGATCAAGTCAACAGAGGCCTCAATAACATCATGTAAATCGTTAAATTGGAGCGAGACATAGACGGGTCTTTGAATTATTTATTAGCCACCATTGTGACTTGCCGTACACTTTGTTCCTGCAGACGGATTGACACAAAAACTTTTGAAGAAATGGAGCTATCAAATTTCACAAATGGATTGAAGGCAATACTGATAGGAAGTAACAGTGAAGGTGAAAATTTTTTTCATGAAGTGGTCAGAAGTGGAAGTTTCTCCCTCATAGAAAGATTTGCGCCGTTGAAAGCATTAAACATGCGAAATTGTATGGGTCAAATGAACATCCACATAGCAGTCGTGAAATATACGAAATTATATGCAGCGAAACTGATTGACACAATAGTGAAGTTAGGAGCTGATATAAATGGGCAAGAAAGTATTGAAGGAAACACCGCGCTCCATCTAGCGATGAATGAACGAGACTACGAGCTAGTTGAGTGGTCAACCGGATATAAATCTTAAAATTCGCAATGTAAACAATGTTTCGCCGTTCGAGTTGGCTAAGAAAAAAGGAGCTCAGCGCCGTCAAATAGAAGTGTTCCGAGACAGGATCTATATTTTGAGCCAAAAAAAGGATAGATTGCTTCAGCAGCCAGATTTGGCGAGTAGAAGAAGTGAGATAAGCAAAATCGACAGTGACATTGCTAGTTATAAACAATCGCTGATAAGAATTTACAGTGACTGTAATTTTTTTCCTGTAGATATCCATTTATTATGACTTAATTTTTTAGTTATTAAATGTTTACAAAAGTTTATTCGAGTTTTAAATTCCATATTATTAATAAACAGATATTTTATATGTTGAATAAGAAACCTTTAGAAAAAACCCTTAAGAGATGCGACCCCTTCGATGACACCCGACAGCTAGGTCATGAATATTTTTGATAGCTAGTTCAGTTATTAATTTGTTAGCCAACAGCTGCCAGTTATGAACAAATTCTCACAGAAAAGCGATGTGTAGTGATAAGAAATCAAGTAACTTTCGTTGAAAATCAAAATGTCACAAAATGTAAGCATAACATTTTATTTTTTCGTTAGTTTATCTCAAAGTATTTTTATGAATATACACTCAAAAATGTATTTCTTTCTTTAGCAAAATATGCATCAAATGACGCCTCTCATGAAAAAAAATTAAAATGCGCCTTAAAAGAATTAATGGCTTGAAAAGAATAAAGGAGCAGATAAAGAAATTGCCCTATTCTTCGGCTGTCCAAGATGAAATTAATAGAATAAACTAGGAAATCTCGGAACAAAAGCATCTTATTTTGCAAATATACCATCGCTTTAATTTCCACCCCTTCGATATTCATGTGTTGTAATGAAAGATTTTATAGATAAATCTCTGTAAGTAAATATTAAAATTTTGACTATATATTTTCTAACTGAAAATGAATTCATGTGAGGGATGTGATAAATATGGTATCTAATAGAGGCATGAAAAACTACTAAAACTATTAAATATTTTAATAACAATTATGCAACAGTGCACTTGCGTGACAAATAGCGTTATCAGTACCGTTGTTTTGCAAATAAATCATACATATTTATCTTAACATGCATCTATCTAGCTCACACTTATAATATTGGCCACGCGCCGGCGTGCAAGTATATTTATCGCGCGGGAAAGTTTAAATAATTTGAACTTAGGACCGTGTTAAAACATGCATTTAAATTGAGTTTTTATGTCAACACCAATTAATTTACACAGCATGACATGAAAAAAGTGTGTCACAATACAGTAATTAGTATTCGAAAAGCGTACAAAGTAACAATTTGTGTTATTCTGATGAAATTATGCTTTACTAATTCAAAAATATCTTTGGGTATATAAGGTCTGATCGTATATCTGCTGTTGCTAGTTATTTAAAAACTGCTAACACGATAAGTTCGTATCGTGTTTAGCATCGGAACATGTAGCACAAAGTCAATGGAGTGGAATCAATTCGATGATTTGGGCCCCAAGGAGTTATGGAAAAGAGGGAATCATTTGCCGAGGACAAATGTAATTGGATTACATACATTTTTTATTTAAAAATACTGTTGGATCTAAGACCGTAAGCTAATTATTTGTTATTTAAGGATAATAGTCCATACTCCTTAAAATGTAGATAATAATGCTAAGTAATTATTAATTTACGTTTTCTTTAAAAAATACTAGCTTATAGAAAAATTTTAACTGACACATGAATAACACGCTAACTATGTCACGGTGTTTAAACACCTTGGCATTTTCCCGCCCCAGCTAAAAGGCTCGCCGGCACACAAGGCCGCTTGAGGGCGACACCGCCTTATTTATAATATATTGTTATTATTATTTCATAATTTTATTATTATTATTTCATAATTTTATTATTATTATTTCATAATTTTATTATTATTATTTCATAATTTTATTATTATTATTTCATAATTATTTTATTTTATTATTGTATAATATATTATTATTTTGTTTATTTATAAAAATTTACAGCGGGACAGAATTGCTGGAGGGATCGACCGACGCTGCCAATAATACGTTCATTTAATTAGTCATTAATGCGTAAAGCCCGGGATAATAAACCGGAGACACTACGTTGGTCGATATTAGCGATCGATATACGCTGTTAATAATTTAGACGTTAGTATTTGGCGAGGATGCTGCCACAATTATCCTCTAAAAACATTATTATTTGTATTTATTTATAATTCAATATCTATTTAGGCGGACTAAACAAAAACAATTAAATAAAAAGGATGTTTAGTCGATAATAATTACCGACGGCGGGACTGATTTACCGCGGTGGGAAAAACAAAGAGGGGTATTGTAAGCCCTAGAAAGAAAAGAGATAGGTTGCGTCGTACGGGCACGGAGCACGTGTCCCGAGCGACGGCGTCCATTGTGATTACGATCGTTGTAAAAGCGACATTGTGTGCCGGTGACTGCCGCAAATTTTAATTTTTATATATATTTTGTTACTTTGGTGATCGTTGGAGGCTGTTGGGATCCAGAATTATGTCAACGAGTTCACGACCATCTGGTAAGAGCCTACTTTGTTAAAATTCCACCGTGGGTTCAATTATCAGTTGCCGTTGGTTCGCGTTGTTTACATACCGACATATAGGTATATAAATATATACTAGCGTGTATCGAACGCGACATCGACCTCGTGGTTGTACTCGATCACTATTTAATTTCTTCATCTAGTTTTGGTGTGTTCGGGCTCCTCATCAAGGGGGTTTGAGCATAACCGAAAAGCCGCCAAAGCTTATTTTGCATTTAGGATATAAAAAGTTTGCGAGACGGTGCCAAATAAAGAGAGAGAGAGAGAGAGAGCACTGAGTTGCTGTCGCGGTCGATCTCCCGTCCAGCGGTTCACTGTGTAACTGCACTGTGCTTTTGCTTATTTACCGATCAACTATTTTGTCATTTGGTCTGGTATTATTTATTATTAACATTTGTTACTTATTACTAATCATACTATTATATTTATTATAATTTTCGTTTGTCGCTTTACTATTGCGTTTCATATCCAATTACTTAAGTACTTATAATTTTATTGTTCATATAGAAAAAAATTATATGTTTAGTATTGTTTATTATTTTGAGCGTTGTAATTGCCACTGGCGTTCATTATTTACTAAAAATTTAATTCACCGAGAGTAAACAAATTGGAGCTGGTGTTTTATTACAAATTTACATGTTGTTAGTGCTAAAATAGCACCTAGGATTAAAATTACTGTTATTATTAACGCCGTTGATGCTCATAGAGCTGATATTAACAATTGTATATCAAAGAACAAACTATTGTCTATTCAAACGCTAACCAACGGCAAAGAAATAAATTTGTTAACATTTATATTCTCTTTAAAATATTTCTTGAAGTTATCTGCTTATTACTGAACTGTTTACTATAATTTAAGTCTGTCGCTTATCCTAACTCTCGCTAACTGTTTCCTTTCCCCTTTTACTAGGCTTATTCTGTCATATTCGCACAAAGACGTGAACTAAGAAACCCCTGTCTATTTTGCTGGTTTTATATAAACTAGTTGGCGCTCAACGTCTATTTAGGTGATGTCTAACCCAGCATGAGGGACCAGGGCATCCTCGTAGGTTTCTCGCGAGCAATTAGGCTCACGAGTCGCCGTCTTTTATTTTATTTTGTATTTCCAGCGTTGGTGCGACCGGGCGAGGTATCGTTGCGACACTAGCGTTTCCGCGGCGAGTGATTCAACAACGAAACATCGTTATAACTATTTACATAATATGGTATAGTGTGAATACTACGCGATATCTGCCGATGTTTACGTTTGAAAAGTATAAATGCAGAGACGAGATGATTCAGAATATATCCACGCGAATTATGTGGATGGCTTTGAAGACGAGAGAAAAATAATTTGTACCCAAGCTCCTACAGCCAATACTGTTGAAAGTTTTTGGAAAATGGTCTGGAATAAAAATAGTCGTATCATAGTTATGCTGATCCGTACTTCCCTCTCAAAGAAAAAAATGATGCCATTGAAGTTGATAATTACATAATTAAGAATATTAAAATAGAAACTGCTTTCCACGTTATCGTGACGAAAATGTCTTTCTAAAAAACTTCTCCAGAGTTATCTCGTCAAGTTTTTCATTTTCAATACACCGACTGGATCAATAACTCTGTTCCGAGTAGCTTACCGCGGTTTTATAATTTTATCAGTGGAGTAAATTTAGCACGTAAGGCAGCTGAACAAACATCGACAAGCTATCATAAAGAAAAAAGTTCTATTGTGGTTCACTGCAACTCGGGAATCGGACGAACTGGAATCTTTTGTGCAACAGACTTTGCTCTGTGGCAAATGGTAAAAACTGGTCAGATGTCATTACAAAAAATCGTAACGAGCATACGGCAACAGAGATACTCGAGTGTTGTTTTTCCAGAACAATATTTATTTTGTTACCGTGTTGTTCTATACTTACTTCTAGGAATTGGTTGTGAAACAGATGACACACAAATGAGAATAACTGTGTAATATAAGCGATTGTTTTAAGAAAATTTGAAATAATTTTCATAATTATTGTAGAGACTATGTTTCATTGATTGTTTTATAAAGTTTAAATATATTTTTACGGTGGAGAATAATATTTAGTTTTGTATATACAGGGTGTCCCGTAAGTCGACGTCAAGCCGGAATCGGGTGATAGTCCAAATCATAATAGTTACTAGAAAAATAAAATCTAAGACTTGAATTTTTTAAATTATAGGCATTTCTTTTTTTTTCGAGAAAATGTACAGCCTGTGATGGTTTTTTAGCTCCTGTTGCTACAAATCTTAACTTTTTTTCAATTTTATTTTTCTTATGTAATTCCGAATAGTGCTAATCTAACCTATTACTTAGAATTCTAAGTCAACTGCTCCAGCTTGGAAGGAAGTGTCACATTATGCCGTACAATGAATAGACAATTAATATTTCGTCCAACTTTAACGGACTGTACTGAAAAAAAAAAGTGCTACGCCAGGTTGGCAAGTGGCACGAAAAGTTGACGCATTTAATAAGGATTCTAAAATGGTATAATACTTGCTACATTATTTCTTTGATTACGGGGGAAAAAAATTCCTTCGAGAAACCAAATTTTTCATTACCTACTAAAAATTATTCTAGTGCGTTCAAAGCTTGCCTAAGACCGAGTGAGACGGAGAGTCATTCATGAAGTGTGAGTGAGACAGGTAGTGACGCTTTCAAGTCAGAGATGCTAACTTTTTGTTAAATTTAGGACAAATTTTCCTTAAGTTTAAAATTAAGCACCAATTATATGCAAAGATTTATTATTTACAAAAGATGTTCAAACTGCTCCTTCAACTGCAATACAAGCTCGACATCTTAAAAAATATCGGATTATCACACGGGCAAATCTTCCGTTGTTGACAAATTCAGCTGCTTCCGTAATTCTACAAAGGAGCTGCAGGCGAGTGCCTGCAGCTCCTTTGTACTCCCCTTTGACACCTGCTGTGAAAAATTGCAGTAGGTACGTCGCAAAATCCTAGTATCGAAGATTCGCCTCTACCCGCAATGTCCCCCAGCACTTTTAGAGTTGTATAATACCCTTACAGAATCGGTGAACCTTGCAGATTTTACAGTTGTAGATTCTCCATTAAGTGTCGAAAACAACACACGTGAGGTGGCAGATAGTAATTCCAGAAAAAGAGGACTTACAATTGAGGACACGCCAAGCTCACCGAGAGACTTTAGCCCCGACACTAGCACAGATTATGTACCAGATTCTGATGAAAATGATGAACCGGAAGCCGATGAATATAACAAAACCTCACGTAGAAAGCGTTTAACAGTGACTGCAATGGTTCACAATAATCAATATGATGGATCAAGTGGCAGCAAAGAGCTTCAAGTTAATACCAGCGCAACTACACCTCGAAGCGACGATGCGGTAATTAATCTTAACCCTGATGATCAACAACAGAAAGGTCGTTGCAAAAAGGACGTAAACGGAAGAATGCAGAATATACACTAGCAGAACGCAAACAAAGAAAATATGCCAACTTACCATGCAACATCAAAACAAAAACAGTAGAACCAAAAGAATTCAAAAACAAACAATGTAATTGCAAACAAAAGTGCTCAGAAATGATTCCCTCGGAAAAAAGGAAAGAAGAATTCGAAAAATATATCTCACTAAGTTCATACGAAGCTCAGTTACTATTTATTTTAAACAACGTCAAAGAAGTTCCAAAAAGCGTAGTTACACATCAGTACAGAGTGACAAAAATGCAAAACCAAAGACGTACACTCGAATATATACAGTACGTGACCAGAAAGTTTGCAAAGATATGTTTCTTAGCACTTTTCAAATCACAAATCAAAAAGTATCTACATGTCTAGAAAAGCATCGTCCCAAAACATATAAAGACGAACGGGGAGTTTCACAAGGTGGCTGGAATAAAACACCACAAGTAGACATAGATTTCGTAAAAGGTGTCATCAACGCCTTACCAAAATATGAGTCACATTACACCAGAGAGAAAAATTCTCAGGTCTGCAAGCAGGCATGACCATGGGTAAAATTTATGAACTTTACACCGAGAGAGTGCGAGAAGTATATATATGGTCCAGATAAAAAGTGCGTATCTTTGGGTACGTTAAAAAACATATTTTATAAACATTTTAATTTACGCTGTAAGGTTTTAAAGGCAGATACGTGCAACGGGTGTGATGTTTTTGCTAATAAATTACATGATGCAAGATCTGCTGAAGATAAAGAAATCGTTATTAAAGAAAGAGATGAGCACCAAAAGCGAGCCGAAGATTTGAGAAAAGCTATGAATGAAGATTTGAAGCGGGCAAAAACCGATGACAAATTTGAATGTCTCACTTTCGATCTTGAAAAAACGCTACCACTGCCTCGATTGGCGACCAGTGTAATTTTTTACAAACGCCAGCTCTGGTTATATAATAGCGGCATTCACGTTGGGTCAAGCGATAGTGGGCACTGCTACGTATGGGTTGAGGGTGAGGCTGGTCGAGGAGCACAGGAGGTGCGCTCATGCCTGATTAAATATATAAAAACAAAATTAAGCCAAAAAGTTGAGCACTTGGTTTTGTGGAGTGACTGCTGCGGGGGTCAAAATAGAAATATAAAAATTATATTGATGTTAAAAGCTCTGCTTAATAGCCATGCAAACCTCAGAACGATAACATTAAAATATTTAGAATCGGGCCACACATGGCTCCCTAATGATACCGATTTCTCTAAAATCGAGACTCAATTAAAATTCCACGAAAGGATATATACTGCCAATGATTATATAAATGTTATTAAATGCTGCAAAAGAGTAAAACCATTGTCTGTATACCGAATGCAAAAAGAAGATTTTTTGGGCATTGATAAAATAGAAAAAAATGTGACCAATCGTAAAACATTTGTTACGAAAGAAAAAGTAAATTGGCTTAAAACCAAAGAAATTTTATTGAGAAAGAAAAAAGGCACTCACTTTTCATGCGAAATTCATTGAATGACAGTTTCAAGGAACTGAGCATCGAAAAAAAGACAAGAGGCCAAGTTTTGGAAATTTCAGACACAGACTTCATAACTTTATGGCCTGATGGCAAAGAAATTGCCCAGGCGAAATTAGACGATTTGAAGTCCCTTTATAATCTAATACCAAGAGATTGTCTTCCTTTCTACGAATCCTTAAAAGGAAACAGCAATGGAATTGACGATATAGATGGGTTTGGGGGTGTTCCGGATTTTCAGCCAGAAGGAGAAATTTATGAGTAGGGGTTAATAAGGGAGTCCTTGTTTTTCTTTTTATATTTTTGCTGTTATTGTGATTAAGATGTTTTAACTACATGCTTACCAAACTCATTATAGAAATAAAAATATATTTCTTATTATAAATATGTTTCTTTTATAATGTTAACATTGGCTTTCTCCTTTTCCATTTACTTGTACTGTTTCTGCTAATTAAATGTCTTTGACAAGTTAGTAAAAACAGTCATTTAGGAGAAACATTCCAAACCACATTTTTAATTAATATCTCGTCATATATACCTTTTTCCGTGAATATAATAGGTTTTACTAAAAAAACAAAAACTAACAAGCATAAAAAAACTTTAAACTGGAATTATTTTGAACTTAAACATAGAGCAAAACAATTTTGAACTTCAAACTCGTTTTTCTCCGAAGTTACTTCTTATGGGTTGGACTGTTTTTGCTTAACACGGTCTAATTAATATGGTGTTGATGATGCAATGATTGAATTAATGACGCATTTGACGGAAGTCACCTTGAGAAACGATATAATAAAGACCAGTCAAGTTAAGGTGAAATTTTTTTTGTATGAGTTCGACGCTCTGCAGCATTTTTGTTATTTAAATGTTTGTTTGGATAAATGTCTGAGCACTCAGTTCATTATAATTTAGATTTCCAATAAGACAAGACGTTAATATGTCACAAACAATTGTACCAATTTTTTAGTAGTCAAATTCGTAAGCTTATCTAAAAAGTTTGATAAATTCTCCTATCGGTGTATCCATAGATCATGGATCGGTGTCGTATGATGAAATGTGTTCGTTGCTTGTCCTCTGCAAAATGTAGTTTCACTTCGCACTCACTGTATGAACATCTCAGAAGTCTACTCAGCGACGGTGGAATTCGAAACAGGTTAGTCTCGGTTGGATCAATTCCAGATGATGTCGACGATGGGATACGATTTATACAAGAAAGATTGGATGAACACTTGCAAAAATAATTACCCGATAAGTGCAAGGGGTCAACATCGGCGTTGCACTAAATTCTACAAACACTACCGCCTAAGTAGCTTCAAATTTCATTTTTTGGCCATAGCAATCCACCTGTTTTGTATTAATATATCTAGAATTGAAATTACAATGGGATATGTGAATGACTTCGGAAATTTCACTTATGCATACAGTTTCTCCCTCTAGAATCTAGAAAAGACTTGCCCTCTTTGTCTAGCATCGTTTCCTGTTACTACCTTATTAGGAAAACACTTCTATTAGCAAAATTTGAGTTCGAAACCTGAAATTATGTTTACGAATACAATTGAAGTTACAATAGAATAAGTATGTAGGGTAACATCTCCAAACACTGAACAGTCATGTCAAAAATAATATTCTTCAGTCATGTCGAAATTAATATACAATTTTCGTACTTTCTTTTAAACTAAATATAAATGGCTGCGGTCAAGTTTACTAAGTTCTTAGCAGATCTTAGCATATCTTGTAGCAAAAACTTTAAGTAACTATATTATTTTTTAAGAATATCTATGATCAAACAATGCGCGGTATATTAATTTCAGCTCAGCACTAGTAAGCCCTGAGTAAACCTGAACGCAGCCAATTTATTTTTGTCTTAAATCTTGAGGTTCACTAGTGACCGTGTTAATATTAGATTCAAAATTTGGTGTCTTTACCCTAAATTGTTTGGCGGGAATTTTACTTATGCATGCAGTTGTTCCCTCGGAAACATATAAAAGATTGTCGTTATCTTTGCCTAGCATCATTTCCTGTTCCTAGCTCAGGAGCACACGTTTTTTGGTGAAATTTAAGTAAAGGTGAAATTGTGTTCACGAATACGGTAAGTTTTTTTTCGAATTTGTATAAGTTCAGTACACGTATACTCTGTTTAAAATGAAGTGTTTGGGCTTTTTAGAGCTATTCTACGATGTCAGTGAAGAAATATTTGGTAATCAAATTCATAGGGAGCCTCAGTAATCAGGCGGGCTTGAAATGTGTTCCAAGTCAGTGGCTGAAGTCTTTTTTAGGAAAGAATGTCTTTATCCGCTACCCACCTCCAAATGAAGAGCAAAGATCTACGCAATTAATTATTGACAACTTGCCGGCATATACTCACTGGAAAACATTTTTGGCAAGACTGTATTACCAAACAGGAAAGTCGATAGCTCATTAGCGAGTAATATTACTTAGGATAGGCCATTAATTTTCAATTTTGTTTTTCTTGTGCAGATGATTTTGACGATGCGATGTTTTACGCATCACATTACATATCTCGGAAAAAAGAAATCCAATCTGCAGACATCTCATCGTCTATCAGCATCGAAAATACTGTTGTCAACGAGTCGTTTTTTTGCACGCTGGAAGCTACTACAAGGCTTATATTGATGGAACAATTGAACATAATTTATCCCTTAGTTAGTCCCTTAGTATTCTCTATTCCATTCACCTAATCGATAACAATGACAACCTATCTCAAGCTTTCGAGGGAAATGAACACTATGAAGATCTGCAGGCGCAGGCAGTGACTTATGCCAAATTTTTGAAGGCCAAAATGCAGTGTTTAACAAACCTGTACAGCAAAAATGATATAAACTTCGATACTGCTACTAAATTCATGAGTGAAGAAATAAAAAAAGCGGTGGAACAATTACTGTTGATAATAAATGGCGGGTCAGAATAAAAGTATATTAATTTGAAATTTTAATATTGTTTTTGAGAAACGCACCATTTCAACGAATTTGATCGTTTGATTTAATATTTTCCGCGAATTATGTAAATAAAATGACTGATAAGAAATTGGTTCTGCTAAACGAGCGGGTCACGGGTTATCAAAATTTTGTACCTACCATAAGTAAAACTGAGTTTTGTAGTCAGGTTTTAAATTCGCACAAAATGTACAATAGTATGTGCATATCTTGATAAATTATTCAAGACAAGTAACGCCTATACAAGTAGACTGCAAAGCAAGTTGACAACAGGTTGCACAAAGGGACAAAAAGTTATATATAGCCATGAGTCATGCCAAATTTTCTGGGTGCGCGGTGGAGATTTGAATAAATATTGTTTTTTTGTATCGTCCTTATACCAACCAAAGCAGCTTTTGTTATTCGAAAGAGCAAACCGGTTGCCTAAAACGAGATTAGGCTAAAGGTGACTTATCATATGCAGGCCAATATTCGCTCATTTCAAGGTCTTACTGCTACCAGGCAGACGTCTGCGAATTTACCAGGCTAGTGATATAACAAGTTTATTATTGCCGTATTAAAGGTAAGTGTTCTAATAGAAATAGTTTGTTGAGGAAGGTCTGATAAAATATTCTTATAATTGTTTACGTAACGTTCAATCGTCATTGGAGTTCGATAACCGTTTTATGAACATTAGTTTTTGATACAAGACCTTTATGATTCATTTCAGGTGAACACCATGTCGACGAACCCGTACTATATAATTAGATTCTTGGGGAAGCAAGACAAACGATTAAGTCCAGTGTACACTGTCCCAGCATCTTGGATCCGATGCCAGAAAGAAAGGGTTGAGACCGTTGTGATTGCTTACCCCGAAGAACCCCGAGAAGTTACTATGGAACGAGTCAAACGTTACGAGGATCCCCAACAAAACTGGAACTCGTTCTTGGCGCGAATTGAAGGCTGCTCTAGTAAGTATTAGATTTTATATTTAATAAACAAAGAGAAGCTTCCCAAGAAACATTGTAAACTTATCAGTGTGCGATAGTTTAAAAAAAATGATTTTGTTTTGTTACAGATAACTACAGTTCAATGATTCGCAGCATCAACGAACGGGAGTGTGTTGGACGTTCATCACCTGAACTAGTGACACCACAACCTGGACCTTCACATTCTTCAGCGCCACCAAATAGTGAGTTACCAAATGACATCACTTTGACGGAGTTTAGAAAATGGGTTACTGGTCTTCCATCTTCTTTCAATCAGAATCCATTCCAAATCAGGACTATGAAAGATTTTTTAATTCTTAAAGATCTGGTATCTAATGCAGAGCAAGAAATAAAGATTGAAAGGAACCTTAAGGGTTCAGTTGCATTGGCTGAAAATAAATAATAAGTAATTTTAAATTTATCAATTTAAATAAGCAACATTGTCTTCTTTGTCATAAACATTAAACTATTCTTCTTAATAAACGTTGATAAGTTTTAAAGATTCTTTATTTGTTGTTTATCCCACACAGGATTACTCATATCAAATCAGAACTTGGAACATAGATCGTGGTTTCAGCTAATTGGTCAGAGTTCATTTAATATCAATGATTCACAGAAGACTAATACCTATTTATTCTGAATACAATAACAATGCTTACACATATGAATTGAACAAACTAAAATAAGCTCATTGTATTTCGCGCTGGCTTCCAATCGCGACGTACTGCGTAGTAACAACGTATTTAAATTAATTCATTTGTAAATGTATGGAATATTATTACGACCGCAAAGCTGATGAAGAATATTGTTGCAAACAAAACAGTGACTGATACTAAGAATTGAATTCTACTCATTTTTCACGGTAAGTTGTGCTTTCTTTATCATAACAAGCAACGCTCCACCCTTTGACAGCCGTTGCTTAGCAACGCCCCGCCCCTTAGCGGTTGTTGCCTAGCAACAAGGCTTCACATCATACCAAACCTTTTTCTATTGGATGTACGGGGTAACCCAAAGGCCAGCTGGGCAAATAACCTAGTAAGAGGAAAAAGAAACACTTTTGACATTGAGATTTTTGAAATACTATATTTTGAACACAGGTGTTTGATTTTCCAGATGAACACAAATCGGATTTATCACGTAGTGGAATTGTTAACAACGTAGAACAATCTAATGAACTGCGTTCACTGTATACCAGCATCTTAGGTTAGATGGCAAGATAAAGAATCTATAAAAGTGTTGGTGGCGTATCCTGATGAGCTGGAGGAAATCACTCAAGAGCGGATCAAAATCAACGAAAATCCCGGAGGGTACTGGGCCAAGATAAAATATACCACAGGTAAGTTCTAGACTTTATAGTTTTTAAATCCTTACTAAAATCGTATCACTGCATCGTCACTTATCATGAGAATGATGCAACTCATGAAAGTGAATAGGTAGAAGCTAAGAGTAAGTACAGGGTTTGAGAGCTAATCTCTGATAAGATAACAATAATGTTTTTGTTGCAGATTCCTATGACAGTGCAATTCGGGGTCTCAACGAGCAGGAGCGTAGTGTTGAAGAATCCAGCAGTGAAGTTATCTACTCACAAATTAAAAGACCTAATTCTTCTGCATCGTTCCAAACCTGACAAAGCTCCGAAATGAATGATAGCAATGCTTTTTGGCCAGAGCTTCAAAGATGGATGGATAGACTACCGAATTCTGATGACTCACGAATGTCGATGGAGAACAGGAGTGATGAAGTACTCAGTTTCTCGTTCTCGATTCTTGCGCGCCATTTCCTACCATAGAAGTTACTGTTACCAGTTTGTTTGGTCCAATTAAATTGGACTTCGTTTGTTTTGCTGTAAATTCTTCTAAAACAATGTAACATATGACTCATTAAATCATCCTCTGAAAATGCATGGAACTCTGCTGAACGCTCAGAGTTGAAAGGTTATAAAAACAACACGTCGCCCTAATTCTAATAATACGTATGTCATTTTTTAACGAAATTCTTGTTATTGCTTTATGTGATAGAGTAGACAAAAGTACGTCTATCTCAAGTTCTGAATAAGTCACTTTCTATGAGCAAAAGAGATAGAATGCGATCGTTCTAATTCCACGCATCTCAAAGTGACAGATATCTGTGCGAATTTTGCCTAACTCATTATTTTCGACTGGAACAGCGGTGGGTGCAGGTCGCTGCACGTTTGAAGACAAATTTAAGTGTGTTTTACCTTTGTTCCGTAAGTATAAAAATTTGTATAATGATTATAAGTGATTCAAATGTATATTTCATGTTCTGATTTGTAGTAAACATCATTTTTTAACAAATAAACCTATATTACGTCGTCCTCTTGAGATACATGATATTAGAAGTAAGTATAATTGAGATACGTGTTATTCGATCAGAATTATTTTATAAATTTTTTTTGGGATTTCCAGTTTTTAATTGTAAATTAACTATTTAGGTAGACCTATGTGTTATTCTTATTATATTTAATTGTACAAAATTATTCGTTTACACAACAACAAAAAAGCCGTAACCTGGTCAGTAGTGACCTTGCCTGCTGCGCCAGAGGTTCCGGATTCGAATCCCGGCTGGGGTAAACATTAATTGTATGACAGACCTGATGTTTATTCTTGGGTCTTGGTTGTTCGTGATATACCTAGTGCTGTGTGTGTCCTGCCTGCAATCATACTGTGGGATATGAGTGTGTATGCGTTAGTCAGAATAGATTCGACTAATTGCTGGTCACTTGTTACAGATTCTTCTTTAAAATGGAAGAAGGAGAAGAACAAGATGATGATCAGGTTTCAACACAAGAAATCTTTAGATTGTTAGGAGAAAGTGGCATGAAAGTTACTAAGTCAACAAGAACTTACGGCAGACAGCAGCCTCAAAAGAATCTGCAGAATGTACCTCTGGCTCCGATTGATTTAAACAATCCCCATAAACCCAAAATTACTATCTTGGAAAATGTGCTGATTTTCAAACCATCACTTGAAATTACGCCAACTGATCACGACGACAAAGAAAACACTTTCGTACTAGAAACATAGAACGTTTTTCAAAACTCGATTGATAGTACTTTAATACAAGATACATTAATATACAAACCTGATGCTGAATTGCTTAGGGCACTTGAATTCAGGATAGAAATGAAAAAGAATTGCCAGTTATTTCAAACTTAGATATTGATTTGAATTTAGAAGATCCAAGCAACTGTACAAGTACGCATTGAAAGTGTGCGTGAGATATCGGAGGAAACATTAAATTTACCTCATGCTGAACAAGCAAAAACGTTGAATGAAGAATTACCGAAAAATTATGAAGATCCAAGCACAGTACAAGAAATATATTTGCAAAACAGCAGCCCTGGAAGTCTAAGTATACTGCAATCTGGACTTGCAACTTTACCGTCGTCACCACAACACTTATATATTCTCTGCAGTACACAAACACTAAATGATATTATAATACCTGAACGCCAAGTGGATTTAGTACACGAAGCTGTAGGAGATTGTGCATCTCCTTCTACAATTTACCAATCACAAGAAAAAAATGAAAATTTACAAAACTATGAATCCGATAAAAGCCTATTGCCAGTAGATCCATCTACATCAACGTCATCTCAAGTACGCATTGAAAGTGTGCGTGAGATATCGGAGGCAACATTAAATTTACCTCATGCTGAACAGGCAGAAACTTTGAATGAAGAATTACCGAAAAATACGCCCGAGGTACCTGATGAAACATCTGACCCAATAGAAAGACGTAGAAAGAAAAAAGCGGTACCAGAAGAATGGAAAAAAAATATTACTAAAATAAAAAGAATGAATGGGTGAAAGTTATTCAGGATACTCTAGGGATAGAAAAGAAAAGAAAGTAACGACAAATGTGCAGCGTGATAACAGAAAATTATTACCAAAATGTGAATCTCATTTTTGTGAAAAGTCTAAGAAAAGGTTTTGTGAGAAATTCTCGCAACACAAGAGACAAGAAATTTTTCAAAAATTTTGGAAGGAGTTACATTGGGGCGAAAAGAAATCGTTTGTGTGTTCATTGGTAGACAAAACACTTACTAAACAAAAGAGAACTGAAACTGAATTTTCTAGAAGGACTGAAACTATACAATACTATTTAAAGATCGGCGGAGAAAGAAAACATGTATGTAAGAGAATGTTCTTAAATACTTTGGGGCTAAAAGAAGGGATGGTTTTGAATTGGATAAGTACCAGCTCTGTTCAAGATGGAATACCTCTTATTGAAACAAAGAAAAGAGTGACTAATAAAGGTAAACGTAAGTCAACGGCTTTGCCAAACTCTGAGGGTTTAAGCCAAAAACATCACCTTGATCAGTTCTTTCAGACTTTGCCTAAACTGCCATCTCATTACTGTAGAAGTACCTCATCAAAACTTTATCTTGAGCCAGTATTTAAGAATAAATCTCATTTATATGATGTGTACACAACCAAATGCATTGAGGATGGCATAAAACCTGTATCAAGCTGCTTCTTTGACAATATTTTTGAGAAGATGAATTTGATTATTAGTAGATCAAAAAAAGATAAATGTGACTTGTGCTGTGCTTACGAAACTAACAACGTAAGACAGGAAATATATGATGAGCATATAAGAAAGAAGGAAGCTGCTAGAGAAGAAAAAGAAAAGGATAAAAAGTTGTCTTTGGAAGGCAAAGCCACAGTCTGGACTATGGATGTGCAAAGCGTAAAGGTTTGTCCTAAAGTTCAGGCAAGCGCGGTGTACTACAAAATGAAACTATGCTGTCATAATTTCACTATTTATAATCTGGCAACACACGAAGTTACTTGTTATTGGTGGAATGAAAGTGAAGGCGATGTTATGGCTACTAATTTTGCTTCCTGTCTTCTAAATTATCTGCAAGAAAAAGTCAAAGTCAAAGTCAAAGGCATTTATTTGTGACACAGGTAGGCATACAGTTCATTAGGATATAATCATGATTATGAGTATCTCTGTGTTAACCCCAATTGTGGGCATACAAATATTATAATTACACAATAAAATCGTAATGGCTAATACTATATAAATCATTTTAGTCATTTTTAACATAACTATGTGTTACAGGGTACCATATCTCTAAAATTTAAGTATTCATTTATATCATAAAAACAATATTTGATAAGCCACTCTGTTAACTTATTATTAAACTCTCTTTCTGGTAATTTTTTAATTTCATTGGGTAAGTTATTAAATATAGTAATACACATATTATATACATTCTTTTTATATATGTAGGTTTTACACGGAGGTTTATGCAACATGTTTATATATTGCGCTCTTTGTGTCCTCCGGCTAACATCTGATAAACTTTTAAAATATTCCGGATGTGTTTTCGTAAATACACATATATTTTTAATGTACATACATGGCAATGGTAGGATTCGTAATTTATAAAATAATGGTCTACAGCTATCTGTGACCCATGACTTTGTAATTGCACGAACACATTTCTTTTGAAGTCTAAAAGTTCTTCCTATCTCTACTGTTTCCCCACAATATAAGTCCATAGTTGAAAACTGAGGAAACATGCCCATGGTAAGCAGTTAGGGCTGCATCCATAGATACAGTACTTCTCAGTCTGTACAGTGCAAATACAAACCGATCCAACCGTTTGCAAATATAGTCAATGTGATCCTTCCAATTTAAGTGTTTGTCAATAAATAAACCTAAGAATTTTGTGCTGCTAGTTTCTTGTAATAAACATTTGTTATGCTTTATATTTAATTTATGTGAATTTGTATTGTATGATTGGAATTGTATAAAATTAGTTTTCGTCAAATTAATATCTAAATTATTATTTTTCATCCATGTTATTATATCATTTAATGCATCATTTAAATTATTTTCATAATTAGATAAGTCTTCACCCTTTACTATTACTGTCGTGTCATCGGCGAATAAAAAACATTTATGTGAGGTAACTGTAGGTAGATCATTCACATATAAAAGGAACAATAACGGCCCTAATATACTACCTTGCGGTACTCCTGACACTTTATTTAAGAATGTCGATTGATAGGCCTGTTTAGTTACCCTATTATTTCCCTTGACTAATCTGGTTAACTCTGTGCATTGCTTTCGATTATCTAAATAACTTTTAATCCACTGTAATGCGTTGCCTCTTATTCCAAATACTTCTAATTTAGAGAGCAGTTTATCATGATTGACATAATCAAATGCCTTGCTCATGTCAAGGAAAATTGAAGTAATTGGGGTTTTGTTATTTAATGATTCGGTAATGTACTTAACAAAATTGAAACATGCCAATTCCGTCGAAGAACCTTTTCGGAATCCATATTGATCAGGTTGTAGTAAGTTATATTTGGATATGAACTCACTTAGCCTTACATACATTGCCTTTTCAACTATTTTAGACATTATAGAAACAATAGTGATTGGCCTATAGTTATCCGGGTCTGTACGGTCCCCTTTCTTGTGCAAAGGTTTTACAACTGATAGTTTCAGTTGTTCAGGGAATGATCCTTGACTAAAAGTTAAATTTATAATATATGATAAGGGTTTACATAACCACTTAGCATTAGCCTTTATCATATTTGTTGTAATGTCATCTATACCACTAGTTTTAGTATTTTTTAATTGCATTATTATTTTTGATATTTCATTTTCGTCAATTGGTTTTAAAAATATTGAATGTATGTTATTTTGTGTAGAACATGTCAAATTTGGGGTATTATTATATATATTATTATTATTATTAGGAATGTCAGTGAAAATTCTATTAAATAAATTGCAAATGTCAATTGGATTGTGGTAAATGTCATTATTATGTTTAATTGATTCAATGTCATTCCTGTAAATGTCCTCATTCAATGTGTCTGATATTACATTCCAAGTTGCCTTGCATTTATTCTTATTGGAATAAATGTATTTGTGATTATAATGTTTTTGGGCTAAGTTGATGCACCTTTTTAGAATTTTATTGTACATTTGTATTTTATTTCTGTTATTCAATATATTTCCGTGATTTCTATTTCTATTATGTATGTGTAATTTACGTTTAACTTTACAAGATTTTTTTATCCCCTTTGTTAGCCAGTTAGATTTTTTACTTTTATTATGAACTTTGATCTTAATAATGGGAAAGCACATATTGTAAAACAAGTGACTAATTCATTGCCGTTAATAATTTATAGTGATGGCTGTACTAGTCAAAACCGAAACTCTATAATGTCAAACGCTTTACTCGACTATGCCATTAAAAACGGAATGGATATTACTCAAAAATATTTGGAGAAGGATCATACTCAAATGGTTCAGAACTCAGATTCTGTCCACTCTACTATTGAGATAAAACTTAAAAACACTGATATACATCTGCCCCATGAATACGTTAAAGTAACTAAAGAGGCTAAGAAACAACTCCCAATGTATGAAGCCAAATATTTAACTCACTCGTTTTTTAAAAATACAACAATTTAGGAAGATATTCGTCAATTAGACCGGGTCGAAAAGTAGGAGAACCTGTGGTCACAGATATCCGAGAATTAAAGTATGACCCAGAAGGTAAAATAAAATATAAATTACATTTTTGTGATGATTTAAAAGACCTGCCTGTCAGACCAAAAACTAGAACAACTTGTGATAATGAAACCGCAAGTCCTTTGTACACAACAAGGTTGCCAATCAAGGCTAGGAAATAGAAAGACTTGCAAGATCTTAAAACTGTTATTCCTACAGACTGTCATACATTCTATGATAACTTACCAAAAATGGAAGACTGATTGTGACTGATTATTGATTATTTTTATAAAGTTTATTATAAAGTTTAAGAAGTACTATGTTAACATAGTACTTCTTATCTATTAATTATGGCTTTAAAGCCATAATTTAAAAAAATGGTTTTCTAGTTCCAAAGCAAAGTCAATTTTTGTACTTAAACTTTTAGAAACAGAGTTTTTTCTAAGTATGTGATTTTGTTATTGTACAAATCTATAAGATGTTCCTGTACCTTATTAAAGATTTAATTCATTATTTTAGTGGTAATATTTTATTTTAATAACACGTAAATCACTCAAGTTAAATTCTAATTCTACGTAAGTCATGTTTTAAAACGATGAAAGCTTGTTCTGCAAAAAAAAAATTCATAAGACGGTCGCTGTTCACGTTAATTTAAACAAAACTTAATAAAACTAAACTCTCACTTGAAAAAGATTAAAGATTAAACAGTTTTTTGTGTCTCCTGAAAAAGTGTCTTTATTGAGATAAGCGGATTAGAGTTAGGACGACGAACAGTATAGTTAGGACTTATCAGTCTCTAACAAAGTATAATATATATTGCTTCTACTGTTTGTCATAGTCTATTGTGAGGCTTGCGAGTGAACTGTCGTGGGTTATACTGATCTAAATATTTAATTAAACCTGAAATAAATAATCTTTACATTCGACTCAATACCAACAATCTCAAAAGCAAGGTAAATATTTTTAATATCAATTCAAGTTTTTGACTGATATTTTCTTCTCTTCCTTAATGTTTCTTCGAAAATTTTCATATCTACGTATCTACGATACTTATTCATTTATAATTTATTTGTTGTAGATGGATTACGTGCTAAACTATTAAGTAATAATCCCTGAGGAGTGGTACATGCATTTTTCAAAATATCAGATATTCGATGAAATTTCCGAACACATGAAAAAGCTCCGTAAAGAAGATAAAGCATTCGATGGCTCACAGCTGTGAATTGGAGATACAAAAACAACTATCCGAATCAATAATCTGAATTTGTGCTGGTATTTCATTCGAGAAGGCGATACCGTACCGAATCCTATAGATTATTTCTACAGTGGCAACCTGATAAGTGAAGTTTTTCCACATTTACTAGAAGAATATACTGACCATCAGAAGCGAAGAGAGTAACAAAAAGAAATCCAGAATGTTAAGGAGTTCGAAGTTAGATTATTTGAAAATGATGAAGGAATCGACCTGCGTGACCATAAGAAATATTTGGTAGATACTGAAGATTTGCTAAGATATGAGATAATAATACCAAAGGTATGGTATAATGCATCAAATATCAACGAAATGATTGACGAATTACACTGCAAAGTTGATCTAGTGGCCAAAGATAGACCAGACTTGCAGTTCGCTGTTGTGACCATTGGAAAACAGGATGCTATTTTGAAAAGATCTAATGAAAAATTGTACTGGTGGCTCAGTTTTCCACACCATGAAACGCCGAATACTGAAGATTATATTTTTACATCATGTCAAAATGACAGCATGAAGCTACTGCTATAGTTTAAGGGAATCGATTTGTATAATAAACACTGTTATTAAGTATCATTGCGCTTTTTATTCTTAACGACGACATCCCTTGCAAACTTTGCAGTCGGTTAATATCATATAGCATCAGCCAGATTCAATATTAAAATTTTCATAACAATCAAATATGTCACGAATAATTCTTTGTTCTAATACCAATAGTAAACTATGACTAAGAGGTCAGGGGTTATCACAAAACAGAGTCGCGTTAATGAGACGTGCTTATTCATTTCAACTAAAAATAGCAATTTAAATACATTCTCCCTGCCAAGGATTATTCAGTCCTTTACCCGCAGGCTTCCTGCCTGGACGCTCTTTGCCGGGCTATTGTATTTAATTTAATTATTTTAGAAATTTATGTGGTGACGTTTAATCGCAAAGTTTATAACAGGAAAATTGACACAAAACAAAACGTTGACTTATACTTAGAATTGGATCATATGCGATTTTGAGAGTAAGTTTGTTTTTTTTAGTTTTAGCTAATAGAATGTGCTTAGATGGATTATGTTTTGATCACGTGTGTTTGTTTTTCCAGATTGATACAAGTCAGAGTCGTGAATATTGTATCGTCCAATTTCCTATGACACTGAACAATTTACTAAGTAACATTCACTGTGTACCAGCATCTTGGATCAGAGGAGAAAACCAAGAATCTACAATAGTGTTGGTGGCGTATCCTAATGAGCTGGATGAAATCACTAGAGAACGGGTCAAAAACTACGAAAATCCCAGAGAATACTGGAATTTGTATTCGGCAAAGATAAAATATACCACAGGTAATTTCTAGGCTTTACAGTTTTTAAATCCTCACTTTACTAGAGTCTTATCACTGCATCGTCACTTAATTATCATGAGAATGATGCAAATTTTGAAAGTGAATGGGCGAAAGCTTCTGAGCTTACTCTGGTAAGTACAGGGATTGAGAGCTAATCTTTGATAAGATAACAATGATGTTTTGTTGCAGATTCCTACGATAGTGCAATTCGGGGTCTCAAGGAGCATAAGCGTTATGTTGAAGAATCCAACAATAGCGAAGTGATCTACTCAAATAATGAAAGACCTAATTTTCTTTATACTATATATTGCGCAAACTTGACATTTGCTCACTATACAGCTCGCCTACTTCCCGTCGAGACGCGTAAGATAATTTGTGAAATAATTTTTTTATATATATATAAAGCAACAAAATTTGCCAGCCGTTTGTTATCAGACAAACATCATAACACCATTAGAGTCAATTGGGATTTGAACACAGCTTGTTGAGGTAAGCATTCTTATTACCTTTATTTCATTGATAAATGTTCATAAATGTTCTAGTTCAATTAGGGACTTTCATTATGTCTTTGTACTACGGACGCTTGAGTTTTTTATGATTAACAATGAAATTTCTCTACACCTAGCACAGGAAAATATGTATGTAAAAAATAGGTGCATATATTTTTACATATATTTTCAAATAAATGTTAATATTTATTTTTACAGATGTGTTTTGCATACATATTTTCCGTGCGGGACTTATCATCATTTAGAGCAATGCCGACATTTGCAATTAATTTTTCTAGATGGAAACACAACAGAATCGGATATATCATATGGTGAAATTACTTCTATCGTACGGCGACTCACAGAATGGTGTCCATTGTGTACCAGATTCCTGAATCAGGATGCGGGATTCAGAATCAGCATTAGTATTGGTGGCTTTTCCTCATGCAAATGAACCATGGAGTATCACAGAGAAACGAGTTAAAAATTATGAAAATTTTGGAGAAGATTGGAATTTGTGTATTGGGGAAATCATGTGAGTTTGATAACTGTTTTTTTATTCCTAATTTACAAAAGCCTTGGCAGTGTTCCATTATTTAAATCTTGAGAGTAGTAGATCGAATCTTTAACGTGGATCAGCGGAAGTTGGAGTAGAAAGTGTAATTTAAGGATATTTAGATGTTTGTTGACCGTGACGTTTTTGTTGCAGATTCTTACTCCAGCGTGATCCGTTCTCCCGAAGGCAAATGTGATAAAGAATAGATCTGTACAGATTTTCAAGTAGATAATTCTATCCTGGGAAAATTGCTACGAAAGGACGAAATCGCTAAAAGCAGCTCATTTCAGTTGGAGTATCAGAAATGGCTTTACGAACAATCTAATTCTGATGATTCAGCTTTGTCCATAGATGACAGCTTTCAGTCTGAAGGATCAGAAAACTTAAGTCAAGACATCAATAGTGATTATGGTCCTGTGGATCTATCGACAAGATCTCAAGAGTCGGGCCTAAATTAGGAAGACCTAAATATTATGCATGGAACTGGTAGTTACTTATATGCAGACGAAAGATGGATCTTAACGCATCAAGGATACTTGCCGTAGGATAATTTTTTTTATTAATTCTTGCCATACCATCCTAATAATTTATGTTATGAATAAGCTTAATATTTTTTATGGTAAAATAAACTTTGATTGTAAGTAAAAAAGTTGTTTTATTTGCTTATAAGTACTATTTTAGCTAGAGCAAACCTTTGGTCAATAGATTGACAAATGATTCAGACTTATCGTAGGTACCATCACTACTTCAAACTCAGGCATCAATAGGGATGCTGTTTCTAAGCATCATTGGAGAAGAGACAACTGAGATCGTAGACTACCTCCAAAGACCGCTCTTCATCATCAAACCGTCCATCTGCAAATAAATGGTTCAAATAGAATCGGAAGGATTCAGTATTCTGAATCAATATTTTGCACTGCGTTGTTTATAATTCGTCTGGCAGTCCTCCGAACTATTCGCTCTCGTATCTCCAAAAGCTGCATGAGCAATCGCTGTGGGCAGCCGGGTACGACCATAATTATATCCTCCGGTCTGCCAAGTAGCATGAACTAGAACAAGATAATAGAAGATAAACACCATGATAAAAGCATAAATTACCTAGTCTTTGTCCACAAAACCCACCTGAAGCATATTCGACACTTCTTGTCCATACATGTCAATCCGCGGATACTCTGTTCCCAGTTCCCTGAGCCAAAGCTCTTCTGCTGGAGACCGTACGAACCACCAAATAGGATCATGTGGTGGTATCACGTCGTCATCCTAAGAGAAGCCAAATTTCAGTAACTTGCTATTTCGTCCTCTAATTACAATGTTGTTTGATAACATGGTGATCCATTACTCACCATTTATTCGTCAAAGGAAGAAATGCTTTCGTTCCTCCTATGTTCACCTGTTGCACTTAATACTAAAAGACTAAACGCAAAAATGATACGCATATTGAAGACGTCAATGTAAGTCAAGTTATTCATTAATATACGAATAAGAAGTTCGATCTAGACGAGTGTGAAACACTAACTGCACAATATCACGAATATTAGGCAGAGTTTACACTCGGTCGTTCATATTGTATGAGTTTTATTTATCCTTATTTTTAAGCTTTGTTTGAAACGTCACTTATTACTCATTGTTGAACATTTAATAATATTTCATTATAACAACGTTATTATTATACTGGAATATTGTTTAACCATTTTAAATGCGTAGAACTTATGACTTAGTATCTTAGACATGATTTCCATTACTTCTGTGGAGCTGTGTTAACCTAGCTTTAGTCATACTGATTGCCTATCATTCTGACCTCTGGTGTGAGAGTTTATAAAGTCGATAACGGGAATACACGGGTTTAATGAGGTTCTCGATCTGAGGATTACTTAGAAGCAGAATTGGTTGATAATTTTCTTTGCGTAGAAAAAAACATCGAATTTAATGATAAGATTACAGCTTAGTTTTAATTATTACTACATGTTAACTACTTAATTCTACTGTCGGTACAGCAGTTTTCTGACTAACCTAAACGCTGCGTTTATTCTCCTACTCAT
Source organism: Blastobasis lacticolella (assembly GCA_905147135.1). Classification (NCBI taxonomy): domain Eukaryota; kingdom Metazoa; phylum Arthropoda; class Insecta; order Lepidoptera; family Blastobasidae; genus Blastobasis; species Blastobasis lacticolella. The sequence goes on from LR990047.1 coordinate 4,760,420, forward strand.
TTAGCCGGTCGTAAAATGATTTTACTGTTTATGGTATTATTTACTTTATGATGTTGAGTCACTAATTTATTTATTTATATGTAATTTTTTAATTAATCCTTAAATTATGTCATTTCTTTTACGAGCGGAACCTATTAAGTTTTATCTTTCCCGCTAAATGGATATTAATTTTAGAAATTGACCCGCACTCTAATGTTCGTTGTAGGTTAAAAATGTAAATAATTATGATTTTGTAGATTTTTTATAGCTGGAAGTTCGCTGGATGTAAAGTTGACTTTTATTATCATTTGCGATGTGGTCACTTGAATTAGATAGTCACAATTGACATTAACATTTCCATTTTGTCCATCCTGACATTACTTAACCCTTAAACTGTTTCTGTCCGTTGTATGTGACGTTTAATATAAATGCACACACGTACAATTTGAACTGACGGCTGAGCTTCACACGTGGCGAGACGCGTTTAGCAGGCTATCCTTTTCACACTCACGCACTTACTTCGGTCGCTCGCTTGACATATTTCGTCTTTATCGTTAGTTTGAATATTGCAACGGTCGGCCCATAATTACGCTCGACAAAAATATTGTTCCTAAGTAAGTATTTATATATCCTATACTATTACTATGCTAAATTTAGTTAAAATAACAATTGAGTGATAATTAAGTGTTGTTTTTATATCTAAAATATTAGTAACTTTTTCATAAAATTCGAATAAATGTGAATGTCATTTAAAACGGACATGGTCCATTAGGTGTTGTAAGTAGTGTTTCTTAACTGTGTCATATGTAGCGGACAGTGCCCATAGTTGCCGTAGAAGGAGAATAAGTTTGTTTGTCACTTCTAACGGACATTGCCTTTACTGATTTCAGCAACATGTCGAAGCAATTTTGGAGATCAAGGAAAATTATCGCTATGGTGCCTCCTTCAGATTCTGAAGATTGATTCATAATGATTGATTGATTTCATAACGTTAAATTTACCAACTGGGAGAAAGATTATCTTGGCGTTGGTGGTAAGACTGTTGTTAGATTATGTAACACTATATCTAATCAAGCTCTGTGTACAGTTTACTTTGATAACTGGTTTACGTCTTTGGAATTGCTTTATTACTTACGTCACGAGCGGGGGATATTATCCTTAGGTACGATTAGAAAAGACAGACTGCGGAATTGTCAGCTAAGCAGTGATAAAAATATAAAGAAGAAAGGTCGGGTAACTCACGAAGTTGTGTGCGATAATGCCTAAAGATTGGCAGTTACGAATAGGGTAGATAATCAATGCATTTACATTGCAAGCTCCTTCTGTGCCCAAGATCCAGTCACTACAATAGAAAGATATGATAAAAAAGAGGAAAAGAGAGTTTCAGTGGCATGTCCAAATGTAATGAAAGTATACAATACCTACATGGGTGGAGTGGACATTGCTGACATGTTGACTGCGCTATATAGAATACGTATGAAGACTAGGCGCTGGTATATGTCAATATTTGCCCAAATGCTAGATATTGCACTAAATAACAGCTGGTTATTACATCGTAGAGATTGCAAACAACTTCCTAACGAGAATAAACTGCCCCTAAAAAAATTCGCATACAGACTGCTCTTGCACTTATCAAAACCGATACCAAATCACAAATTCCAAGAAAGGCTTTGGATCCTGGATCTGATAAAATCACGAAGCCTTTCCTTCCTCCAGCACGTCTTGATTGCTATGATCATTTTGCTATTTACACTTCGCAGGGTCGTTGCCGATTGTGTAAGAATGGAAAAACTACAGTTATCTGTTCTAAATGTAAACAGAGACTTCGCTTCACACCGAAAAAAAATTGTTTTCCTTTATTTCACAAAAATAAGTAAATTTATTTAGTTTTTTTTTTTTATTTTAATTTCAGAGAATAATTTTTTTAAACCAAAACTGGTTAGTTTAGTTTTGTTATTATTTTTTACTATGCATAACTTAGTTTTGTTGCTAATTTGAACTTTTAATTTCATAGTAAAGGGTATTATATGTATGTCCAATGGATCCTAAATTGCAATTTGATCTCAGTACTAGTTATAAGGTTATAGAGTTCGATCTAAATTGTTATTACTAATATTGTTACATTATTTTTTATTTTATTGATTTAAATACTGAACTGGCAATGTACGTTTTATGTGACATGTTCAATGGGTACAAACTTTGTAGAACAATTGGCGATGTCACTTATATGTGACACCTGAAAAAGTTACGAAAATACATTTATTTATTTATAATTTCATTTTTTTTTATTAATTGAACCCTAATAAGAGCTAAAAAAAACAACTGAAAAATATCGCGATTAATGACTGCCAATTTAAGGGTTAAAATGAAGTGTGTTCGGAACAATGCTTACAAATAAATACTGTAACCCTCATTAACATATTGATGTTACAATGAATACTTATTGAAGCAGAAGTAACAGAAATGAACTTTTTGGTATATCCGGGTTCTTATTTATCTTTTTTCTTAATAATTATCTATCAATTTTTCTTGTTTCCAAGAAGAAAATAAATAATTCATTACGCAGACGTCAACCCCTAAGGAAGATTTCATATAAATAGCGTTGATTGTTTCAGAGATTTACTTTCCTTTTGGATCTTGAAGCAAATGTTGCGACGTCTGTTCAGGGATATTCGCTCTTGCGTCGGACGTAAGTTAACAATTTGTACGTCCTTGTTACATGTGATTACTAGAAGCAGTAGAATGATTCCCTGTGCTAATTGCTATCAATTTTTACAGACGAAATCCTGGATGATGGTTGCAATTATCAACGTGATCTTGATTCCCATTACGGTGGTTATGGTAGTGTCTGGAACCCCACGATACATCATCAAAGCTCCACCAAGTACGCAAAAACAAAACGTCTGTCTACCGTTGGGAAAGCCAGTAAGTGTATTTACTAACAGACAGAGGTATCATAATTGTAATGATTGTTCAAAAAGTCGCCAATCTGTTAATTGAGATTTGATTTATGCATTCCTCTTTGTACAAATGTTTTTAATGCTAAATTTTGTTTAATAGCATTAAGTCAAACAAAACATAGCTTTAAATAATTTATTAATAAAGTACATGTATACTAAAAAGTCTATAATTTATGGCACTGTTTCCAATTGGTCTCAGATATACTAACTTAGTATAAGTAGATTGGCCGGTTTCTGAAACAAAATAAACTTATTTTACTATGGTACAAACCTTTCAATGTACTTTCTGTTTGTAGTAATGAATAAGCATTTCTCCACCAACCATTGACATGGTACCCAGCAGAATGTTGATGTACCATGTTAAAAATTCAGTTGCCAAGAGATGTCATCAAAACAGTCATGGTCTTTATAAATCAAAAGCTCTTGAGTAAATTAGTCTTAAATTGGCGATAGTGTTACTTGAGACGTTTCAATCAAAGATTGTTACTAGACCAGACTTTGGTCAGACCTCGTCACTCAATTTTTGACTAGTTCTAAACATGAATTTCTGCTATCACAAGTAAGTTACCATATTAATACATTCAACTCAACACAAAACTATGAGATTACCTATCAAAGAATCCATTAAGAAGTTACTGTTGTACTTACGGGTGTCGACAGCGACTGCGGGACATGTAAACACCAGAATACTCTTTAAAATTTGGTATGGTCCTCTTGTCCTGTTCCTTCCGTAGCCATGGATGGTCATGATGATAGCGTATTTGGGCAGTTACACTATTCACGTTGATCCTTGCTCCTTCAACTTTCTTGCGTACCAAATCGCAAGAGATGTTTTGCTTGAGAATCACTTCTAAAACGTCGGGTGTGTAATAGTTGAACCATTCTTTTGGAACCAGACAAATGTGCTTAGACATTTTGATGTAGTCTCTCTAATTGCAAGTTGGTGACTAATGGCCAGCCAGTGAATTCGATTCCTTATAAACCTTCAATGGTCATCGAGATAATTGAACAGCAATCAACTTTGATTGAATTCCTTTGAATCGTTTTATGATTTCTGTATAAGATTTTGAATAATAGTGATTATTGGTATGAACTGCAACTAATTAAGCTGTACGTCTAAATCCTAGATGTATCGACAGCAAGGATTTCGGCTGCAACAAAGAAAACATCGCTACATTGTCTTACTACGGAATATCAGTTAAAATAAATCAAAAGAGTTTTTACTCACGACTCAGTGGTTTTAATACAAGGCATGAAGACTCCTATATATTTTTTGGGCTCAGGTTTTCGTCGAGTGTCTCTTTCATTTTTTACCCAAATTTGTTTATTATGTATGCGAAGTATGGCACGCGTATTATCAATCTGAATCCTTGTTCCTTCTATCTTGTTAGTCTTCTGATAGTGGGCATGAATTTCACTATGAAGAACCAACCCTATGAATTCCGAGGGATACTTGTCCCATGAATTAGGGACCAAGCAAAAATGTTTCTTCAACATATCTTATCAATATCTGCCAGTACTTTTGTTTAGAATTTTGTAGCAACCTTACGTTGTCTTAAGATGCGATTCAATCAAGGCCTTTTCATGAATATTTTCAGGACACTTGAGATGATGATATTCAATTGACAATCGTAGACTTGTTTGATTGATCGTAGTTAGAGTGTAAGTGTATCACAACGATTTGTCAGTCTTAATTGCTATTTAAACGAGGCATCGGCTCTCAAGCAGACTAGTTTATCTTAGTCATTATTGACATTTGGTATTGTCTAAGTAACCCGTCACGTTCCTTCGTGCTGATAAAGAAAATTGGCGATTTCCGCTGAAAGCGAGCTATTTCAGTGATTACTTCGCGTGGCTGAATCACTCCAGTGACAGCGATCTTGGATTAGATTTCAGCTTGCAAACAAGTCCCTGCTTGAACAACCGCAATGGCTGATAGCAAGGCAACTTTCAAGAAGGCGTCTGATAAGAAAAACTCCGGCTTCACCAAATCCTTCAAAAATTTTAACCCTACCAAGCACCAGTACAGTGAGCTTTCTAAATCAGACTCGACATCATCAATGTCATCTGGAAATAGATTCGCTTCAAACCCTTACGTGACTATAACTGAAGTAAGTGGTGCAGCGCCTTGTTCTTCGAGCTCCGGAAAATCTTCGAGTCAAAAAGACGAATCGCGTCGAGATAAGGAGAAGGAGCTGCTTGAAAAACTGCAGAAGTCTGTCCACGAAACTGCAAAAACTCTTGACAAATATGTGGCCATACGTAACCACAAAAAGTGATAGTATACTCAACACTATTTTTGGCACGTTAGATGTTAACATGTAGGTCATTAAATATTTTACTAACCACAAATTTTGTTTTTTATTTTCACTTATCAAACGTCCCTTGTAAAAGTCAATTGTAGCACTATACGTGTTCACTACTCTACTTCTAGAACAGAAATAAAGTCATCACAGATAGTTAATTGTTTATATTGACAGTTTTGAAGTCTAAGAACAAAGATTATTCATATGCGGTATAAATAGCCGCAGTTGACTCTCAGGTCTTTGATTTATCACCTACACTTGCTATAATTGACGTTGATTGATTGTTTATCACGCTACAATGAATTGTCGATCACTCCAGTTTCTTTGAGCGAATTTATGGCACAAAATATGAAGAGAAATATCTAGATTTAAAAATACTTTTTACTTATGAAACACCAAAAACAGTCAAATGATACAACATAATGAATATTAAAAAAATATTTTAAACTAATTATATGTTACAACAAAGCTTAAGCCTATGTTAAAGATACTTCCCTAAAATGTATATTTTTTGGACACCAGATCTGAAACAAATAAAAAGGGTATTACTTCATTTGCAAAAACAATTGGACGCACTTCGTTAGTTAGTGATACTTTTGATGTATTATTCTGAGATGTTGCATTTAAATTGCAAGAACACACAGGGTTGTCAAAAATAAAAATAAAATATAGAACTTACATTTTCAGTCGTTCAGATTTAGAAACATCTTGAAATAGATTTGGAGTTTGGCATTAAAGATTTGTCACTGATTTTCTTGAACCAGAGCTTCGCGTCGAAATATTCTAGTTTTGTTGAAACCGATGAAATTTCAGTGACAGCCCCATGGATGCAGGTTGTTTTTTCCGGTGGTTTAAGCAGCTATCGGCCATAGCTTTTTCCCGCTTCAGTTGCTTCTCATCTTCCCATTCTTTGGGAATGATGGCGATCGCTTAGCAGTGACCTATGTCCCTTATGCTGGGGCCACACTACCGTGATATGCCAATAATTATTTCCATAACTTAAACAACACCTAGGTGTAACCACGATTAATGGCCATAATTTTACAATACCAATCAATATGGCAAATGGTGGTAGACAATAGTTCCAGCGGCGGTCTTTTTTCGCACATCAAAGAAGATTACCGCAGTAAGTAATAAGTAATTGACGACCTGAGTGGTTCAATGGTCAACATGCCGGTCTGCCACGCAAGAGGTCCCGGGTTCGATTCCCGGCCGGGCAGAAATTGAAATGATGAATTTTAATTTCTGTTACGGGTCTGGGTGTTCTATGTATATCAAGAATGTATATGTAAATGTCTTTGCTTAGTTTGGGGCTAGATGGCGCTGTGAGAATTTGTCCACGAATATTTATTATTATTATTTAATTAATGCGTTTGTGGCCACACTACCGTTTGTCCAGTGTGCAATATGAGCTCACCGGCGACGCACGTATCGACCGACATGGAGTGGTCAAATGAAAAAGCGCTCGAGTTTTTGGAATTATTCCAATCCGAACCGTCTCTTTGGGATACCCGACAGAAGAACCATAAAAATCGCAGTGTACAAAATGATGCCTGGCGTCGGATCAAACAAAATTTATCATTTCCAAGTACGATAGATGATTTGAAAAAGAAAAAATAATCCTTGATGAATTATTACCGAAACCATCTAAATAAATATAAAAAATCATTACAGTCCGGAGCGGGAACAAGTGAAATTTATAGTACTAACTGGTATGCATTTGAACTTATGAACAGTTTTCTACGACCAGTTTATGAATCCAACAGTGAATTGAATTCAGAGGTTAGTTTTTTATTGTACCTATTCTTATTTTGTGCTCAAGTTTTCAAGTAGCCTACGCTGTCCGTCCGTCCTACCTTTAATATAATGTTTTATCCCACTAATATTATAAATGCGAAAATTTTGTGTCTGTATGTATGTTTGTTTTCTACTTCATAACTCAAAAACTGCTGGACCGATTGACGTAAAATTTGATATACAGGTAGAGAGAGACCGGGAGGCACTGCTTTTTATACCTGCAGCTCGTATCTCTCCTTGCAGCTCGTCGAATCTCAACAACAAGGCTCTCAAACTTGCCAAGCCTGATGGACAGCTCAGCTATTTCAATAGTCGAGAGTTGTTCATGCTTCGATATTTTATCCAAATAGTTTTTAAACATCGTAATTTGGCTTCGTCTAGTAACTAAATCTTTCAAAGAACTTGCAAGACGCTTATCCGGATCGTTACTCATTGTATAGGTAGTTAAGTATGTATAGGTACTCAACTACAAATACAGAACGCAATCGTATGCAATTTACTTATAAAGGATAAAGCACTAAATAGTTCGCCGTAAACAAGCGTCGTACAAATGAGCACAAAGTTTAATTTTAAAGAAATGTAATAAAAATGTTATCTCACGCTCCTCATTCAAACGATACTCGCCGATCTGGCCGCCGGAAGCTGGTGATTAGTCGCAGGTATAGGTACAGACACCGTGGTGCATGTTTGTCGTATAATTCAGTGATACGTAAGCTTGACCTTCGGGGGCTTAACTTTATATGCCATGTAAATTATGTCGTGCCTGGAAAATCCAGGCGCAGCCAGCTGCCCATGATTGAGAACCTGAGAAAGAGTGGAAGTTATAATAAGATCAAGCCACATATCCGCAGTATCCAGATTAGTATGAGTAGGCTTAAGGGGTAGTATACGGAGGTCAGCAGAATCGACTAACGAAAGAAGCTTGCGACTGTTAAATTTTTTTTTATCTAAATCGGTATTAAAATCACCCATTAAGATTATATGCGTGTACTCTGACGCAACGGAGACCAACACAGAGTCAAGTTCCGCAAAATAATCTATGCCAGGCGGGCAGTAAATGACACCTAGAGCAATCTCAACACCCATGATGTCCACTTCCAGCAAGATGTACTCGGGAGAAGCCCTGTAAGGGGGAGTGGATGTAACTATTACTCTATGAGCGAGAGCGATGCCACCCCCGCGCTTTCCAATACGGTTATTACGAATGATCACGTAACCAGGAAGAGAGTATGAGGTAGAAGCCAACGTAGGATTTAACCATGTCTCGGAGACAAGGATAGCATGAATAGGGGTAGCTGAGAAAGCTTCCAGCAGTTCGCTATGGTGCTGAGGTATACTCTTTATATGGCATACATTAAAACTTTCATTATTGGAAAGTAATGAATTTAAAGACAAGGAAAGACTGTCGTCTATGGACTCCTAAGAAGATAACGAAGAACAAGCTGAATAAAAAGAAGAGTCACTATCAGTCATTAAGGAATCACGGTCTATAAATAACTAGGTAGGTAGGTATACCAAATAAATTATGGTGGGTTAGTATCCGACAAGGTCCAACCCGCCGGACAACACATACTTAATATAAAACACAAAAGAAAACTACAACTAAAGTTGATAGATTACAAGAATATAAGAAATAAAATTTCAAAATTACATAAGCAGAGGCACTTATTAAGCAATATATACAACAGAAATATAAAGCTGGCTGCAGATAAGCAAAAAAGAAAAGCAACCTACAAGCAAATATCATGGAAGCACTAACAAGTAGAGGAAAAAAAACATACCTACTTAGGCTATACAAACAGCCAACACAGCGATTCCGTAATATAGCAATGACATCATGTCATAACATCTTAATCTGTACCATAAGCCAAGCCAAAAAATAAAAAAATATAAATTAAAATATCTAATAGGGAATGGCTGTATGGTCGAATCATCCTTGCTACACCAAACTAAACAAAATAAATTTTAATGTGACAATAAGTGTCAAAATTGTCAGAAAAAAGTGAACAAACATTTTATCAATCACTATCAATAAAAAATAAGCAGTTATAAGAATCTAATATTAATTTAGGTACTTGCTGGTTGTCAAGTGGGTGCCTAGGGTGACACACGCGGTTTGACCTTAAATAATTTTTCCTTGTTGTTTTTTCATTTGATATAAGTGTTGCATTACTTCTTTGAATATTGTGTTGGCCCGTGTGCTAAGAAAGTGGTTTATACCTGTACGCGCCCTTTCTTTTGGGCCGGCGACTATGTCGTCGGTCCCTCCTGATCCACCTGATCCCCCTCCTGGGCTCGCGCCCGAGGAACGGATGGAGTAATCACAGATTTCTGCGTCCGTTTCTTTGGAGTCCCAACCCAGGAAAAGAGCTGCTGTTGGTGAGCATAGTGTCGCCTCAAAAAAAATTCATAGTCCGGCTGATTTTAATCAGTCGGTCTATATCCACCCGAAATATGAACTATCTAAAACATACTCCGATATAGATGCTGGTCCATTTATCATTCAGGTATTTAGGGAGGAGTCCCACCCTAGGGCTGGCACTACCCTGAACCCCATGCAATTCGGCGAAACTCTCATGAGGGCAAAAATTGAAGGCATCCTAAAGCATGGCGTAAAAAGTATTGGTAGAAACAGAGTTTGTGTGGAGCTTAAGTCAGCTAATTACGCGAACAGGTTCCTTCGGGAACCTGCTCTTCTTAACAATAAATTCGTTGCAATTATCCCCACGTTCAATATTACTCGGATGGGGATTGTCAGAGACATCCACACTGAGTGGTCCATGTCCGAATTTGTTAATGAAATAGAAGTCCCCGAAGGTTGCGGAATTGTCCTTAAAGCTCGCCGACTTAATCGAAAAGTTCTTAGAGAGAGTGGTGTGGAGTGGGTTCCCACGCGCACTGTTGTGCTAACCTTTGAAGGCCAAATCCTCCCATCTAAGTTTTACTGTACTTGAGGCTTGCCATACAGTACTCGAGGTTAACACTTACGAGTTGCCCACTATTCAGTGTAATAGCTGTTGCCGTTTTAATCACACCCAGGACAAATTCCGCTCAAGGCTCATTTAGGGAACTCCTGCAGGGTCCCTGATGATGAAGTTTCCTGCATCCTATGTACTGGCAACCATTTAGCCACGGAGAAGAGGTGTCGCGAGCATACTCGGCAAAAGAACATAAAGTATACGATGGGCCAAGAAAATATATCTTATTCTGAAGCAGCCAAACGGTTCCCTACTATCAATCAGCCATCGTATACTGATGTGTCTCGTTCTCTTTTTGCTCCGCCTCCACGTTCACACCCTTTGTCCCAGCCAATGGCTCCTCAAAATTCTGCTTCTCCTTCTCCAGCCCAGTCAGTACTAGACGAACCATTATGACTCTCCTGGGTATGACAGAATTGCCCATCAGGCTCTAATTTCCCAAAGAGACCCTCCCCCCCTCAGAATGGTGCTGCCCTGAGAGATGAAGTTTTTCAATTAATTTGGCGGTGCAGTATAATAGTAGCCGCCAATTTTGGCAAACGAAGATGGTGAGAAGGTAGAAAAGGGTAATTACCCACCTGGCCGGGTGTTGTGTATATGCGGATACTTGCCAACCTTGTGTTCGTGTACTCGTAATGTTAGTATCGTTAAGTTTCCCTAGTGGAGCGATAGACGTCGCTACAGTACTCCCCCCGGAGACTGGAGGTCGATACCGAAGAGAGAAACGCTGAAGCTGACGTATGAAGCGTAGTCAGTCTGGCGATGCGTGCTTACAAAGCACGATTGCAGGCAGCAAAAAACTTGGACAGTCTTGCAGCCACATCTCCTATCGGCAGCTACAAATGTTTGGTCTTTTGGAAAAGCTGTGCTAAAAATAAAGAAAAATTTGCCAGATTCTCCAATGAAGCGAGTTGCAGTTGTAAATAAAATTGCTGTTGATGTGCTGGGTAGCAGCGTACAAATGTCAAACCCAAATCGACACGAAAAGGGTGAAGATGAGGAGATAAAAAATGCTATCATTGAATTTTACTACAGGGATGATATAAGTCGACAAACTCCTGGAAGAAAGGATTTTAAATCCGTGAAAGATACTGTTTGTTACTGGAAAGAAGACGAAAAAGCAAAAGAAGACAATGATAATGACCGTACGAGAAGCCTATGAAATATTTAAGAATGTTCACCCAAACATAAAAATAGGAAAATCTATTTTCTACAGCATGCGCCCAATTCAGGTTATTCCTATTGTTATAAAGTATAGGAAAGCATCTGCTAGAGTTTCCTAAATCGCACATGCATTTGATAAATGCTACAAGCTGTAGCTCCGGTAGCGAAATATGCATGACTGGCTCTTGCACAAATTGCCCTAACGATTTCTGGGAAAAGTTTGAAGCTGTTTGCACCTAACCTCGTTGCACAGGGCTTCGATTCTGGTACGGAAATCGTCTCAGTTGCAGTAACATTACAATTGCATCGCATGTCAAACGTGTGATTGTTATTTAAATGACAGATGTTGAGTTACAACTTTCATGAGTTAGAACTTTTCCACAATAAGTTTTCTAGCACTTTAGTTGCATTATGGTTGCATTGCTAAGTTGCATCTTTCTTAGTTGTCAAACTGCCTTCAATTCTGTCAACGAAAAGTGTGAACGGTATGATCGAACAATGACTGCAATAACTGGAATGTTACTCTGATGTAACTCTGATGTTACTGTGATCGATCTCGGAGCTCTTGGAGTTGGAGTTAAATTAAAGTTGCTACTATACTACTGTCAGATGAAAGCATTTCATCAAACGTGATATTCAATACAATTTTGTCAAGGAACGGTAGTGCATTATTAATAAAAAAAATTATAAAAATAAATAAAAATAAATAAAAATATGTTAGGAATCCAGCTAATGGACGAAGCGGCGGTGGCGCTCGGTGCAGTTCAGGCACGAGGTGACGCAGGCAAGACTCGGAAAAGGAATTTACAAACAAGGTCGCTAAATAGAGCTTTTCCTTATCCAGGTCTGCCTTCGTAAAGCAGTACCGCCTCAATAAAGTGCAATAACTAGAGCTGATTGATGTAGTGTCACCATATGTTCCTTCGTTGAGAAGAAAGAATGGGTTGGACGTTGAAACAACAGTAAGTAACTAGTGTTTGTTGCCAAAGCGAGGTAAGTAGCTCTTAGGCCGGGAAAGGGTCTTTATTGTCAAACTCGCGCGGTCTTCGGCACACTCGCATCGTCGTATGCTTTTTGGCTTTCGCATCCGATTTGACATTGCCAGTCCATCGCTTCTTCATAAAACAGGCAGGTTTAGGTCCCTATTTCCTATCTATCCAAACCAGCGCTGAAGTGCCTCCTTAATTAAGATACCAGACGTTAATAAGTTAAGGATGTCTCTCGCGCCTGTAACGATGTAACCATTACGATATCGGTCGAGTCGTGTAACGCACATCCACCGCAGCATTTTCATTTCATTGGCGTGAAGTAAACGGACTTATTCGTCAGCGCCGGTCAAGTCGCGCAGCCATGGAGTACTACAGAGTTTGATGTGGATTATAGGGTTACACTCCCGCAGTTTGACCCAAGCTGCACTGTTTTCTAGCACTTCTTTCCACGTATTTGCGTAGCCTCAATATCCAGTATGTCAGTACGATGACTCGCTAAGAAGGCATAAAGCACAACGCAGAACAAATAAGGCCTCAGGACAGAATCCTGTTGAACACTATTTGACTGAACTATTATACAATTTTTATTTAAAATATTACTTATTAATTTCCTATTCGTTTTAGGTGCTCGAGACACTGGGGTTCTTGGCCACCGGCAGTTAACCAACAGTGGTAGGTGATGCCAAGAACCACAGCGTGAGCCAACCTAGCACATCAAGCGCGATCAACCAGGTGGTGGATGCCCTAAACCGCCCGGATATTATAAATAAAAAAATTATTTTCCCAATGAAGCGGGAAGACCGAGAATCTGTAAGACGCGAGTAAGTCTACTGCCACTACATAAAATAGCGTTCTTTTATCTATTTCCTGAGCGACTATTTATTAGATATTATACCCTTATGTCCAATAGTTTCGAAGATTTTCGTGTACAAACAAATAGACAGACAAAAATTATAAAATTCCTTTCATCGTTCCATATTATTTTTTGGTAATGTATTTAATGTAGAGACATACCTTTTTTACTGTTTTATTATACGTATAGATAATAACCGTACCTTTGTTACAGTTTTTATAGAGTGCATGGCATAACGGGGGTACTGGGGTGTATCGACGGCACCCACGTGTCTATAATAACCCCGGCCAAAAATAAAGAGAACGGTTATACAACCGAAAGGGATACCTTTCCCTTATCGTTATGATTGTAAGTGTTTTATTGTATGTGTATATGTATGATAGTATGTGTTAATATCCTTACTTCACCATAAGTTGCAGCATAAAGATATACATATTTATATGTCAATATACTGATAACCGTTTTAATTCTACACCTTGTTTACAGATATGCGACTCCAAATTAAATATAATGTTGGTGGACGACGGGTACTCGGGGTCCATGGCTGACACCAGCATATGGGAGAATCAGCCTCTCCACCCACACGTGAATCGCTTAGCCATCGACGAAGCTACATTTTTATAGGGCAAAAAATTTTAATTTTATATTCACTAACTATCTTTAATGTTTTTATATTTGTTTGTGCATACAAAATTAATGCTTTAATGTATACAAAATTAATGCTTTAGGAGACTCAGGATGAGACTGAGGCAAGCGCTAATGAAGCCAATTCTGAATGCGTCAGAAAGGAGCCCAGAGGCATATTATACTGAAAAAATTATATCAGCGAGAAGTGTGGTGGAGAGGTGTATTGGAGTTCTAAAAGGCCGTTTTCGGTAAGTTTTAATAGACTAAATGGTTACAATTAATTTAATCCCTACTGTTTCTTCATCCAACTTTCTGGCTGCAGCACAGAATAACTAATTCTGGCGGCTTCATTGTCGTAATTTTAGGGTTCCGTAGATAGTAAAATATGGAAGCCTCAATGGTCTCGCCAAATCAGTTGTCTCTCTCATGTTTTGACGTGAAACATCTTTAAAACCACCATGAGTGCCAAGTCAGTAAACTGGACCGTAACGAAAAGGTTTATATCGCAAAACTATTAGTCTTAGAAACATTAATTTAATGTCATTGTTTATCGTATACAGTCAGCTCGCTATTTTGACCTTGAATTTGCATCGAGGGCAGGTGGGGCGGTGGGGGAGGGACATTTCTATTCAATGTAAGTCACGACTCACACGTGATAGCGCGGTGATTCTTGCAATTCTCGGTGTAATTTGGACAACATTTATAGTAAAAGAAATAAATTTTACGAAAATTAAATTTGTTGGCCTCAACCCGTCCAAGAGCCAGCTAGAAACACAAATAACGGAAATATCGTCGGAAAGAGGTGGCCATGGGCCACAAGTGGGTACCTCAAAGTCCGGCGCTGAGCGAGCGAGGCGGTTTCAAGAGCGTCTCAAAGCTGCCAAGGTACGCTTAGTAAACGACGCCTACTCCGCGAGCACTACTACCTCTGCCACCGACCCCGTGAGCATAGACGTTTCACGTTAAAACCAACGGTCGTGTGTCCTGACACAGCCCCAGCCCATTACAAATCAGTCTTTAATTTCATAAATACTTTATCGATTTTGATTAGGTTTACGCGGTTAGATAGCCAATAATACTATGATTACCTCTGTATTTAAATAATCTTCATAAAACTAACCCAACAAAATGACTAATATGTCCATATTTTATTGTCCATGCAGATGTCTTTAAGTTCATCGTATGCTCCACTATGACCCCGTAACCGCTAGTAAAATTGTAAACGCCTGCTGCTACCTCCACAATGTGGCTCATGCGGCGATGATGCCGCATGAGCCACTGTCAAGACAGCAGTGGGCAGAGGAGAGGCGATTGACCAGTGGCGCTGCGGGGTCCGAGCCGGCGGCCGCTGCGAGAGGCGGTGCTCGAATGGTGGACCTGCAATTAGGCCGGCAGCGACAGCAGAGGCTTGTTCAGAGGCTTTGGAGAAAGAAGTCCTAAGCTGCTCGTAACCGGCCTCTTTTTTGCCTATTTTTGTATTTTGTTTAAAACTAAGTATATTTTTAATGTAACTAATGTGAAATATTAAGCGTTTTAAATAGTAATATATCTACTTTTTATAGTGTGGTTTTGAGTTGAAATTTTAATATAAAATACGAAAGTGATTTCGCTAATCTATTCACTTCAAAGTTGAAGTTCCGTGCGGAAAGTAGGCGACTAATTCAATTTAAAACGTTGTTTTGTCCTATTTTAAAGTAATGTAAGTCGATCCTTTGCGGTCGATCGGTCGACCTCTTTGCCTTGCCATCCCTGCTTTAGCCTATCTTATATCCCTGCCTTAGGCTGTCTAGGTAATGAACAGATATATTCAATTTAGTGTAATTATGTTTTTGTTCAGGCCGAGGAGGGATCTCCCACATCGATTTTCAACAAGAAATTGTTAGGAGTATAACGTCTTTACAGGATGCTTTTTAGTTACGTAATTGGTCGATATTGATGGCCATCTCTCCTATAGCTAATTAGAAGATGGCCATAGAAGTTGAGGTAAGATGGCATTAATCATTATGACGCGTTTATTGTCTTTTTGCCCTTTCCTTTACCTTTTTTTGCATATATTGTCATCTTATGCATTGTGACGTGTATCTTATGGCCACATGCATAAGATTTACTATCGAATTTAGTACAGTTTTCGTGTACCTACCTTTTATAAATGACACAATAACATGTTTTTCGAACGATACGGACGCTGACAGACGTCTCGTCTGAATCATCCGTATTATTATAATATTATTTAACAATAAAAGTGTAAATCGGGGCCAACCTGTGTCAGCACGTTTGCAAACAAGTGAACCAGTGGAGTGTAGAACATACTGAACAAACTATGCAACATATGTTTGTAACTCTGTTGAGTTGAAAATGGATAGTCCATTTAATAGGAGAATGAGGGTTCTACGTAGCCCTCCACCTGAACGGCATCAAGCGGACTCTGGCCCGACTCTTTCGGAGCCTCCTGCTGCGCGCTCGACCCCGGCCAGCGAAGCTGTCTCCCCCCCCTGAGATATCTAGCTGGCTATCTTCGATAGAACAGTGCCTCAACGAGATCTGTGTGATATCCAGCGAGGGTAAGCTTAATTCTGAACAAAAATTAAAAATAAGCTCTATCAGCAGAAACGTTATGGGCGGAGTTTCTCAGTTGGCAGTTCGATATCAAGCCCTGAAACAGAAGTATATTTCAGGCCTAGCATCTATTAAAAGCCTGAGTGAGCAAAGAGACACCAATGAGCTAATTTACGACCTTAAACTAAGTTTAGAATCAGCACCGAAAGCACCGTCGAAACCATCCTTCGCTGATATGGTTAGGACGAGTAGTAACTCTGCTGTTCGTCCGACTAGCACAAGCAGCATTGCGATATACCCAGTGAATAAAGAAACATCTAGCGACGATACTAAAAAGCTTGTGCAAAATTTGGTCAAGCCCGATGAACTTAAACTTCACGTTCGTGGTTTGAGGAAGACCAAAAATGGAGGTGTAATCATCAGCACGGATAGAAAAGAGGATCTGGAAAAACTGAAAAAATCACAGACCTTAATCACTTCAGGCCTTAAGTTGGAGGAGACGTCTAAAAAGAGACCCAGAATAATTTTACTCGGTGTACCCACAAATTTAACGGATAAGGAGGTCTTCCAGTATTTGTTTGAGCAGAACATCATGGATAGACATCCGAGCTTTGATAAAGATTTATTCTATAGCTCAATCAAATTAAGCCATAAATCAGGAAATAAGGATGCGCCCAATTGCAATTTTGTTCTAGAACTTACTCCAGACCTCAGAAAAATGATTATGGAGCACAACCGAGTTTTTATCAATTGGTCATCTTGTCCCGTCCGTGACTACACACTCTTGACGAGGAGTTACAACTGCCAGCAATATGGTCATTCTGCTAAATACTGCCGAGAGACGAGCCCTACCTGTGGACATTGCGGGAATTCAGGTCACTCCATAAAAGAATGTCCCAAGGCTGCCGAAGCTGCTAAATGCGCTACCTGTTTACGATTCAAAAAACTAGCAAGCCACAAGACTGGAGATGTCTCATGCCCTGCAAAAAAGAGCGCTGAACTAGGATATCTCAGTTTTATTGATTACGGGGGCGCCTAGAGCGCCGCAGCTCACAGGTACTGAGTAGCTCACAACGTATAGGTACCATTATAAAAGACGTGGTAGAAGATATTGATGACTCATATAAGTATGAGTCCTTGGTATGTGACCCCGATCAGTGTTCGTCTCTCATTAACAAAAGTGGACAACAGTTAAAGGTGTTGGTACAAAACATACGTAGTATAAACTGTAATTATAATGGACTATTGGCTTTGCATAGCCAGATTAATTTAGATATCGATATTTTTGTGTTAACGGAATGCTGGTTATCCTCAGCCCCCTCCATCCCTCACTTAGATGGCTATGGCTCTCATATAAGTCATTCTAGTAATGTGCTACAAAACGATGGAGTAGTATTATTTATCAAAGCTGACTTAAAGAATGTCTCGGTCGAAGAACCTCAAATTGCGGACGCGAACTGTCTATTAGCCAAAATCGGCAGTGACACTGCTATCGTAGCTATTTATCGTTCACCGTCATATAAAAATAGTAGTGACTAGTGACCTTGAAAAACTAGACATGGCCTGCATTTACAACTCAAACGATGCCAACATAGCAACCGACTACCTTATTACGGCACTGAAAAATATTACCGAGAAACACACGACAATCATTGTATTACCTAAACGTAGGAAATTAATTAAACCCTGGTTAACCCCTGGACTGCTAAGGTGTATACAAAACCGTGATCGACTGCATAAAAATTTGAAAAAGCAACCGAATAACGAGGTCCTCAAAACAACTTACTACAGGTATCGAAATTTCTGCAATAATTTATTGAAGAAATTAAAACGACAGTACGACAAATTGCAAATAACAAATGCAGGTCAAGACAAAAGAAGGTTATGGCAAGTCATCAAAAACATGTCAAACATGAGTAATGTAAAAACATCTGCTCGAGCTCTAATTGCAGACTCAGCGTCTGCAGTGCAAAATGTGAACTCAGCCAATTGCTTCTTTGCTAGTATTGGAAAACATCTAGCCGAACAAGTGAATGTTACTAACTCACAATCAATTAGGCCACCTGAGTCTTCAACCCAATTTACAAACTTAAACTCGTTTGCCTTACTTGAGACGGACGAAAACGAAGTTGAAAACATTATAATGACGTTAAGAAATGACTGCGCTAGTGGCATTGATAACATTCCTTGTTCGTTTATTAAAATGCATAAAAAGTACTTAATCGCGCCTCTGACCCATATCTTTAATATGTGCCTTTCATCAGGCATATTTCCTAAAGTATTAAAAAAGGCCGTCATTAAACCCATTTACAAAAATGGCGATAAATATTGTGTCAACAACTACCGACCGATTACCTTACTTCCATCTTTATCCAAAATTTTAGAAAGAATTGTCTATAAGAGGCTTGTAGGGTACCTGGAAAGTAATAAACTTTTAGCACCGACGCAGTATGGCTTTAGATCTGGACGATCCACTAGCGATGCAGTAGATAACCTGACTGATTATCTTGTTAGAAAACTCGACTCTCACAGAAAGTGCTTAGCCGTATTTATTGACCTCGCCAAAGCCTTCGATACAGTGACTATCCCTATACTTCTGGATAAACTATATACACTAGGTATACGAGGCCTCCCTCATCGCCTCATAGAAAACTACCTCTCTGACAGGACACAACGCGTTTGTATTGACAATATCATTAGCGACGAACTCCCTATTGAATACGGCATTCCTCAAGGATCTATTTTAGGCCCAATTCTCTTCCTGATCTACATTAATGAACTATGTACTATCCCTCTCGCTAATGGTAGAATCATTACTTACGCAGATGACACTGCCTTGCTCTTTAGTGCAGATAGCTGGAGTGAAGTGTTCAGACTGGCGCAAGTTGGTTTCCTCTCAGTAACACAATGGATTCATAAAAATGCGCTTACTTTAAACACGGACAAAACGCAGTACATGACTTTCTCTTACAGTTCTATTACTCAACCTCCTCCTAATTTGTATTCAATAATAGCTCATTCCTGCGCCCCAAACGACTTCCTAAACTTAGGTAATGTCTGTGGTTGTCCCAAACTTGGTTCTACCAAGTCAATAAAATACTTAAGGCTACCATTCACAGGCGCGCCCATCCGCCGGACTTGTCGCTGGCGACAAGTCCGCAGACAAATCTGCATGTGAATGTATTGGTTCGCGGTTCGGTGCGCGGCTCACGGCTCGGCGCGGCGCTCGCCGTCTGGAGACGCGAGCGCCGCGCCGCACCCCAGCCGCGCCGGACAAGTCCGTACATGTGTGTGCTTGCACAGATTTATCGGTGAACTTGTCAGTCATTCGCCACCGCGCGCTAAGTGCAATGTTTGTTCAACTCTAGTATGTAATAACATGTCGTTCGACGATCATAGAGAGTTTTGGCAAGAATTTATTCTGCTGTTTAAAGAGAAAACTTGCTTGTGGGAAGTAAAAAGTAAAGGGTACCATAATAAGCAACTTAAGCAAGCGGCGTATGAATCCCTTGTACAGAAATGCAAGGAAATATTTCCACAAGCCAACAAAGAATTTGTAATTAAAAAGATTAGCTCTTTGAGAGCTTCTTTCCGGCGACAGAGAAAGAAAATCGAAGATGCAAGAAGGAGTGGGGCCGCATCGGAAGACTTACCAGAGATAACTCTATGGTACTACGACCTATTGGAGTTTCTATTGGACCAGGATGAGCAGCGTGAAGCTGTTTCAACTTTAGAGTCTTTTAACGAAGGTGTTTCAGTTGCTGTAAGTACGTACCTACCTAAATATAAGATTTTATTGAGTAGGTACCTACGCAAGTTTTTGAAAATGGCTCAATTAGTTATAATCGTATTTTAGATTTTGGGGATCCGTACCAAAAAATAACTGTATTTATTTTAGAAACACTTTTATTTAACCCACAATGTATTGGATACAAATTTAACACACGC
The DNA here is from genome assembly GCA_905147135.1 of Blastobasis lacticolella. Lineage (NCBI taxonomy): Eukaryota > Metazoa > Arthropoda > Insecta > Lepidoptera > Blastobasidae > Blastobasis > Blastobasis lacticolella. The sequence goes on from LR990047.1 coordinate 4,780,577, forward strand.
ATCTTCAATGTACAAATCTATGTTGGAAGTCAACTTTGCCTGCATTGTTGTAATATTCTTTGTATTTATCTCGCACTTGTTTTGCGTTAACTTGTACAGATAATCGCCTTGTGACTTGCAATGTGGTTAACTCACCTGCATCATGCCAATCACCTCTGTGTACATTTCCATTTACAATGTTATCTGTATCCGGACTGTTGTATGCAATATACGAAGCAGTTTGGCGACGTAAGAAATTATGTAGTACGCAACATGACAGAACAATGTCATCAACTGTCTTGACATCAGTTGCTATAGGCGTTAACAAAACTCTAAAACGATTTCCCATAATTCCAAAAGCATTTTCAACGACGCGCCGTGCTCGGGAAAGTAATTGAATACTTTCTCTTCATAGCCAACATTGCTGGAATATCGATATGATACCATAAAATTTGGCATTAAAGCAAATGCTTCATCTCCTATGAATACATATGGCATCTTATCTGGTATTCCTCTTAAGGAATTTGGTTCTGGCAAATTCAAAGTATTATTTGTTAATCGACTATAAAAATCTGTACATTTAATTACTCCTCCATCTGACACCCTGCCATTTGTTCCAACGCTTACATATATAAACTCATAGTTAGCGTTTACAATAGCAAGTAATACAATGCTGTGGAATTGTTTGTAATTGTAAAAGTATGATCCACTCCCTGGTGGTGGTTTGATCGCCACGTGTTTTCCGTCTACTGCTCCCGTGCAATTCTCAAATTGCCACATCTCTTTAAAATCTGAAGCTATCTTGATCCACTCCTCTTCTTTTGAGGGAAACTGAAAAAAAAACATTGTTACAGGAATCACCATTATCTGACTCGTTACATCATTCAGTATCAGCACCCGAGTCTCCTCAAACTCTTTCGTCCGATCACTCTACTACTTCTACTTCTACTACCCAAAACTCAATGGACTAAGAAACGAGATGAATTTTTAGAAGCCGGAATAAGAGCATTACGGGAAGATAGCGGTCGGCATGAAGATTGTCAAGAAATGACATTTGGAAGTAATGTTGGACAACAGCTATTGCAATTAGAAAAAAGGCAAAAAAAGTTTGCTCAAAAATTAATATCGGACGTGCTATTTCATGCACAGTTAGGAAATTTGAGTGATTACTCAGTGGTGAACATCATGAGTCAACCAAGAGAATATCAGTTGCAGATTCCTTCAACACTAATTCGTCCACAGTCTGTGAGTCGACCAAGAGAATATCAGTTGCAGATTCCTTCAACACTAAATCGTCCAGAGTTTGTAGCCCATTCTTCACAACAAACTCCACCAAATTCAACACAGTTTGTAGTTCATACCTCACAAGCTTCGCCAAATACAGCACAGTTTGTGGCTTCACAACAAGATCCATTCCTATCGGCACGCCCTGTGGATTCTCAATCAAATAGAAAATCATCCTCATATAACTATGATCCATTGATGTCGGAGTTATTAAAATTCAACAATAATAATAATTAAGATGTGCTGTAATAACACTATCGTTGTTGACTATTTAAGGTTCAAGACAAGACTACGTACCTACCTGTTTCTGAATTATTAAATAAGTATTATAAATAATTTTATATTTTTATTATTAATCCTTCTAGAATTCCTAAAATTTGATTAGGTACACCATTCAGTTCAGATACTTACACAGATATATTGTTTCTTGAGAACATGATATATTGCGCGGCATGTTTCAGGAATGATTTTTCCAAGCAGTTGTGGAGAAATCACACAACTGTATTTAAGATCTTCATAACTTCTTCCTGTTGCTAAATATCTCAATGTTGCTACCAAACGCTCTTCTGCCGTAACGGCGTCCCTCATCAAAGTGTTTTCTCTTTCTATATAAGGCCCCACTAATTTCAATAATTCCATGAATGTTGCGTAGTTCATTCTTAAATAATTAACAAAATCAGGTGGTTCAGGTGGTTCCTTTGTCCAAACGCGCTTCTTCTTTTTTCTCTCCGTTAAAAGTATTGCACCGACTACTAAAGCAACTTTTGTGCATTTTGAAAGCACCGGTGCCATAGTAGGCAACCAACAACGATACGTGCAAGGCTCACCAAAGTACACAAGCGACTGGACTGCAGCTCGGCGCTTGTGTAGTGTGTGGACGACGACGGATTTGTCCACGAATGGGTACGGCTTAGGGTTCGGCTCGCGGTGCGTGTAGTGAACGGTGGGCTTTAGGGATCATTATTGACCAGCATTTAAATTTTAAACAGCATATTGACGTGCTGACTACAAGGATGAGGAAACTAATATACGTGTTTAAAAATCTTAGACACGCAGCAAGCAAAAATTTACTAAAAGCCGTATATCTAGCATTATGCCAGTCCTTATTAGCCTACTGCAATACATCATGGGGTGGCATTCATAAAACGACTTTGATTGACTTAGAAAGAGCTATTCTAAAAGTGAGTTCCTTTCGTCCCTTCCGCTTCCCGACGACGCAATTACTTACGGAATGTGATGTTTTATCAGTCCGTCAATTATTCATTCTGCATACTATAATGAAAAAACACTCCCTAGTGCCTCTAAATACCGAAACCCAGACCAGCCATAGACGAATGGATATTGTGTGCAGCAATGAACTATTCCGCACACAACATTCACATCGATTTTTCTGTTTCCTTGGTACATATCTGTATAATAAAATAAATCGTACCCTATGCATTCATCCCATGAATACTTATAGTTGTAAGGTCACTCTTACAAACTGGTTGAAAGGTAAATCGTACGAGGAAACGGAAAAACTACTCGAAGTGGTCGCTTAGTTTAGAATGTAACAAAAAATATATTCATTTTAAATTATATCAATTTTCTGTACAAAATGTAACCAATAATTTTATTGTTTTATTAATAAATATAGTCGTAAGCACTAACCTACATTAAATTGACCTACTAACATTGATGCCTAAGACACAGGTAAACTACTTACTTAGTTTAGGCATCTAGTTAATTAAAAATATAGCATGTATCTACTTAATTTACTTAGCTTAAATTACTAGGGTAATAAATAATTTTAAATTGTTCTATTTAAATTTTAACTTAAGTAGGTACTTACTTTAAATTTAACTATGTAATTTTAGACATAAGTTTTCTTGAATACATTATTTATTTATGTTTTAATTTTTCATCATCTGTCCCAAAAACGGAAGATGGATCCATGGGGCCATTAGAGACATTTTGTGTTTTTATACGCCTTTAAGGTTTATCACGGCACGCCCTACTCTAAGCTATCTTGCGGAACACTTTCATTTGCTTGTGACAGATCATGTTAATTCCGTTCACCGCGATTGCTAGATATTCGACCGTAGGTACTAGTTATGCATGTGGAATAATAATAAACTGTACCTTAATACTTAATTGAACATAAAAACCACATCACAAAAATTTGCCATCTCACCTCAAAAAATTTAGGCCAACGCTCCTAAAATGTATAGGAGAGATGGCCACCAGCAATTATTGGACCATAAACAAATTGTAATCAATTTTAAGCATATGAAACATTTAAACATAGGCCGGTACATATCTTCGACGTTTTCGTCAGAAATGCGGCAAAAAATAGAAATTACAACGCTTCAACAGTTTAATCCCATATTACCAACACATATTACAAGTTTCATATTTGCTAGAAAATAAAGAGCACATAACTCACTTTTTATACTTCTATTTCTCCTGAATTTCGATTAGGACAGTGGCACCTGAATTAGTGCCGTACTGTGCTATCGTCTCTTAGAAAAAGTTGGAATTATTACGATTGGACACCTATCTTCTACGGCCATCTTTCCTCGAATTAGCCTAATTTTAAGCAATATACCTATGTTAGCGTAATATGTTAAAATTCAATTAAGTAAATGCTTATCAAAATGAATTATACCTAATCGCCATCATCGTTGATAAAATCAACTATGACGGCAAAACATCTACTCTTATTATTTTTCCTAAAGGCATATTTTTTTTTAATTCACTTGTTTACAGCCGAATGACATGGAATATTACATTTAATTTAAGCTTGTGGAAAAAATACACATGTAGTCCAGAAAAGAGAATTTTACCCCATAAAATCGAATGTAAAAACGATTCCTTTAAGTAAATCAAAATATCTACCTATCAAGTTAATTACAAATATACCAAAAAAACACTTTCTTTTCAGCAAAAGTTAGTAAAACTCGAGTACGTCCCCGTTAAGTTTGTTATTAGATCGCCAAATATAAATTCACGAAAGTTCGTCAAACATTTAGATGACAAATCCTACTTATCTTTTCATTTCCCAACCACGTATCTCGGCGCTGCTCTCGCTGCTCCACGTATCTCGGTTTTGTCCCAGTGGCATATTTATAAAGGTGCTTAAAGGCAGTGGTCTTATTACTGTAGGTCAAGGTTGCACTATCAAGAGCTCTACATTTACCATCTTCGCTCACAATAATTTCATAAATCAGGCCCATATACAGCCAGATATTGACGTTCCAGAGAAGTCCATCTTAAACAGTTTAACGAATACGTCTTTACCTTATGACGTCACCAATATCACCATCATATCAAATCATAACAAAATTTGGCAAAATATAAAAACTAAAATTGACGACTTGAATGCACAATCATCCTAAGAACTCAGTGTACATGATGTGCATCAATACACGATATCATATGGCACATTAACGATCATGCTTATAATTTTACTTGGAGGCCTAATTTGGTATATCAGACTGAGAAGGAGAACATCATCGAGAGATCACTCAGGAGCAGGGTCGGCGCCGGCCGCGGTGTGGGTCGAGCCGACCGCGTCAGCGGAATGCAGTGATAGTGAAGTAGTGAAAGTGATGCGTAAAGTGCGATATAGTGCTAGTGAAATTAGCAAATCCGTGCCAAATATCGATTTGAGCACGCCCCCCGTAGGTTTTAATGCGCTGAAAGGGTTAAGCAAATCAGTGCAAAGTGTCGATCAAGGGTCCTCGCGATTCCCCTGTGTTCGCGCGATAAATGTTCCCAAGTGTTAAAGTGTCAAGTGTAGAAAGTAAATTTTGGAGACTCTAACTACCTAGCTTTAAAACAAACAATGTTTATCACCTTGTACCATAATACCTACTTATATCATTTAGCTTATAATTCATTTACCATTGTCATACAATAATCATCATCTTATTTTTAGAATTATTTTACTTCCTGTTTCTTGTTTGGTGGCCAAGATGTACAGGTGTCACTGTACTACGCCCGACCGAACGCCACAAACTGCATACGATGCATTGCCCCAAATTCATTGTTAACTAATTCTGTATGACAAATAAATCAGTGTTTTAACCGCACTCGTGCACCTCGGTCTTATCATTTTATCATCCCCTGCAGATCGTTTTGCACTATATAATCTTATTCTTCTTCCTGGTCGTTCCCTCACTGCTGAGGATCGTGACATCTTAGGAGTTTGTCAATTGTATAATCTTATACTAGTGGTGGATTAACTCCATCATATAGCTTCAAAGTAGTATTTTTATAAGAAACATAACAGCAACAGGCTTTAACCGATAACCCGTAATATTTGGGTACATCTTAAGTATATAACATAAGAGTATTTGACGACCTGAGACGACAACATATTCTGCCGGTCTGCAACGCATAGTCCCGGGTTCGATGAATTTTAATTTCTGTTACGGGTCTGAGTGTTCTATGTATAATAAGTATGTATTTATAAGTATTTAAGTAGCATAACAGTTATCTAGCACCCATAGTACAAGCGTTGCTTAGTTTGAAGCTAGATGGCGCTGTGTGAATTTGTCCACGAATATTTATTTATTTATTTATTATTTATAATGAAGGTAACAGGAAAATTTTCACAGCTTAGTGGCCTCTTATACTTATGAAATGTTGTTGGATTAGCAAAAAAAAAATTCAAAAAAACTGTCACGGTTCGAGCTACGTTTGCCGCTTGAAAATTGATATTAAATATAAATTTAACGCTTTCTGGAAGGCCTAGCGGTTAGTGCGCGTCGCGCCCAGTGGTGGGGCATACTGTGGTGCGTGGGCGTAGTTGTGCGTGTCCCCAACTTTCAGTGTCTATAATTTATTTATTGAGGCTGTGCTGAATTGACAGGCTGAGCTTTGTATTGACATCAGCAAGGCTTAAGATAAGCAGTTACCTCGGCAACGTAAGGCGTTGCCTGGTTACGAGACGCTGTTAATATTTTTCGGCTGCCTTCGGTGCAAAATAGCGCACGTCACAACAACGAGACTGCGTCAGATATGTCAAAATGTCTATTGGATTTCATTTTGACTTGTGATTTTATTTGGATACTTTGATTTTATATAGCACCTAGTTTTAGTTTTTTGAAATCTTTTCTGTAAATATCCCCAATACCCCATGTCCCAGGATGCAAATGACGCGCGGTCGAGGTCATTAGAAAATTTGATACGGTGTCCCAGATGCCCCCCCCAGCCTCTCTTCTTCAAGGGACAGAGAGGCCTCAACATCCATATTGGTAAGTCGCACAAATATCGCAGCATACTTATCGCCTCTGTTAAGTTGTATAATAAATAATTAGCAAATATGTCATATCAATTGTACGAAAATAAAAATTTGCTAGGTGCATTTATAACTTTGTAATAATATGCTTGGACAAATACACAAACGCCAACTAGCCCCAAAGTACGCAGAGAATGTAAATAAATAAATAATAAATATTCGTGGACAAATTCACACAGCGCCATCTAGCCCCAAACTAAGCAAAGCTTGTACTATGGGTGCTAGATAACTGATATACTACTTAAATACTTTTTAAATACATACTTATTATACATAGAACACCCAGACCCGTAACAGAAATTAAAATTCATCATTTCAATTTCTGCCCGGACGGGAATCGAACCAGGGACCTCTTGCGTGGCAGACCGGAATGTGTTTATATGTAATGTGTTTATAGTATTAGAAAGCCCTTTTTGCACGTATACTATGACAGGTAACTACGCAACCCTACACTGCACATGGAACGTCACCTCTTGGCTGTTTTTATTTGTATTTTAGACCGTTTGTGGCGAATATAAGCTTTAGTTGCTATAATTTAACTTATTTGCATGTTGGGTATGTTGTATAATGGCTTCTCTTTTGGTGTTGACATTCAAGGTTCACAAAACGATGCCTTCAGCCAGAGAAAGAATGCACATTCGAAAAGAGAAGGAGAGAGATAGCAAGAGACTCTGAAGAACACTCACTATAAATTAATATCACATGAAAAATCAAGAGATAGAATGCGTGCTTACAGAGCACGATTGCAGGCAGCAAAAAATGTTTACAGTCTTTTAGAAAAGCTGTGCGAAAAAAAAAAAATTGCCAGATTCTCCAATTAAGCGAATTGCAGTTGTAAATAAAATTACTGTTGAGGTGCTGGGTAGCAGCGTACAAATGTCAAACCCAAATCGACACGGAAAGGGAGAAGATGAGGAGATCTTCTATCTTAGGTCCGTTTCTATTTCTCGTATACATTAATGACATGCCTTCTTTCTTAGGTAAACGTTGCGAAACTGTACTGTTTGCTGATGATACTTCTTTGATATTTAAAGTTGATAGAAATAAAGAAAATTTTGACGACGTGAACAGTACACTTTCGCAACTCCATATGTGGTTCACATGTAACAATTTACTTTTGAATACATCTAAAACCAAATGTGTTCTATTTCACATGCCAAATGTGCAAATGAAAAGTATGACACTTATTCTAAATAATGAAATATTAAAATTTACAGACTCAACTGTTTTCCTAGGGCTGACACTGGATATAAAACTCCAGTGGAAGGACCACTTACAAACCTTATCAGGGAGACTGAGTTCTGCAGTATATGCAATAAGAAAGCTACGGAGCCTTACGAATGCAGAAACCGCGCGGCTCGTCTATTTCAGTTACTTCCATAGCATTATGTCTTATGGCTTGATGCTATGGGGTTCTGCAGCTGACATACAAGATATTTTTATTCTACAAAAACGGGCGGTGCGGGCTATATATCGTTGGAGCCCACGAGTTTCTCTAAGAGAACACTTTAAAAATATTAAAATACTTACAATTGCGTCACAATACATATATTATAATATTGTTCATATTTATAAGCACAGAACATCTTATATGAAACATTCCGAAAATCACAGCTACAATACTCGGAATAAGGACAGGCTTGTGACTGAACGATTCAGATTGACAAAGGTAAAATCCTCTTTTGTGGCTCATGGTGTATCTTTTTTTAATAAAGTTCCTGAAGAGATACAAAACATACCCCTTAATAAATTTAAAAAAATCATTAAGACAAAACTAATTAATAAAGCATATTATAAAGTAAAGGACTACATGGAAGATAAAAATCCCTGGATATAATTTATTTTATAAATTAATTAACATATTATTAAATAATTTTGTGACATGTTTAATTGTGTTTAATATTTGATGTTTGTAAGTGAATTGACATTTTAGTCAATTGAATCGGATTTATTAACTTGGTGTTATTTTATTAATTATTATTAATTATATTTTATTTGATTTGACATTTATCTATATTTGATAAAAAAAATTGTATTCATTTTCACAATGATTGTAATGTACATTTTAATTTATTTGTTTGACATTCATAAGTGCTAGTGTTTAGCCTAATCTGAATAAATTATTTTGACTTTGATTGAATTTTACTACAGGGATGATATAAGTCGACAAACTCCTGAAAGAAAGGATTTTAAATCCGTGAAAGATACTGTTTGTTACTGGGAAGAAGACGAAGAAGCAAAAGAAGACAATGATAATGACCGTACGAGAAGCCTATGAAATATTTAAGAATATTCACCCAAACATAAAAATAGGAAAATCTATTTTCTACAGCATGCGCCCAATTCAGGTTATTCCTATTGTTATAAAGTATAGGAAAGCATCTGCTAGAGTTTCCTAAATCGCACAGGCATTTGACAAATGCTACAAGCTGTAGCTCCGGTAGCGTAATATGCATGACTGGCTCTTGCACAAATTGCCCTAACGATTTCTGGGAAAAGTTTGAAGGACATGAGATCAGCTGATTGCACCTAACCTCGTTGCACAGGGCTTCGATTCTGGTACGGAAATCGTCTCAGTTGCAGTAACATTACAATTGCATCGCATGTCAAACGTGTGATTGTTATTTAAATGACAGATGTTGAGTTACAACTTTCATGAGTTAGAACTTTTCCACAATAAGTTTTCTGGCACTTTAGTTGCATTATGGTTGCATTGCTAAGTTGCATCTTTCTTAGTTGTCAAACTGCCTTCAATTCTGTCAACGAAAAGTGTGAACGGTATGATCGAACAATGACTGCAATAACTGGAATGTTACTCTGATGTAACTCTGATGTTACTGTGATCGATCTCGGAGCTCTTGGAGTTGGAGTTAAATTAAAGTTGCTACTATACTACTGTCAGATGAAAGCATTTCATCAAACGTGATATTCAATACAATTTTGTCAAAGAACGGTAGTGCATTATTAATAAAAAAAAATATAAAATTAAATAAAAATATGTTAGGAATCCAGCTAATGGACGAAGCGGCGGTGGCGCTCGGTGCAGTTCTGGCACGAGGTGACGCAGGCAAGACTCGGAAAAGGAATTTACAAACAAGGTCGCTAAATAGAGCTTTTCCTTATCCAGGTCTGCCGTAAAGCAGTACCGCCTCAATAAAGTGCAAACACTAGAGCTGATTGATGCAGTGTCACCTATGTTCCTTCGTTGAGAAGAAAGAATGGGTTGGACGTTGAAACAACAGTAAGTAACAAGTGTTTGTTGCCAAAGCGAGGTAAGTAGCTCTTAGGCCGGGAAAGGGTCTTTATTGTCAAACTCGCGCGGTCTTCGGCACACTCGCATCGTCGTATGCTTTTTGGCTTTCGCATCCGATTCGACATTGCCAGTCCATCGCTTCTTCATAAAACAGGCAGGTTTAGGTCCCTATTTCCTATCTATCCAAACCAGCGCTGAAGTGCCTCCTTAATTAAGATACCAGACGTTAATAAGTTAAGGATGTCTCTCGCGCCTGTAACGATGTAACCATTACGATATCGGTCGAGTCGTGTAACGCACATCCACCGCAGCATTTTCATTTCATTGGCGTGAAGTAAACGGACTTATTCGTCAGCGCCGGTCAAGTCGCGCAGCCATGGAGTACTACAGAGTTTGATGTGGATTATAGGGTTACACTCCCGCAGTTTGACCCTAGCTGCACTGTTTTCTAGCACTTCTTTCCACGTATTTGCGTAGCCTCAATATCCAGTATGTCAGTACGATGACTCGCTAAGAAGGCATAAAGCACAACGCAGAACAAATAAGGCCTCAGGACAGAATCCTGTTGAACACTATTTGACTGAACTATTATATAATTTTTATTTAAAATATTACTTATTAATTTCCTATTCGTTTTAGGTGCTCGAGACACTGGGGTTCTTGGCCACCGGCAGTTAACCAACTGTGGTAGGTGATGCCAAGAACCACAGCGTGAGCCAACCTAGCACATCAAGCGCGATTAACCAGGTGGTGGATGCCCTAAACCGCCCGGATATTATAAATAAAAAAATTATTTTCCCAATAAGGCGGGAAGACCGAGAATCTGTAAGACGCGAGTAAGTCTACTGCCACTACATAAAATAGCGTTCTTTTATCTATTTCCTGAGCGACTATTTATTAGATATTATACCCTTATGTCCAATAGTTTCGAAGATTTTCGTGTACAAACAAATAGACAGACAAAAATTATAAAATTCCTTTCATCGTTCCATATTATTTTTTGGTAATGTATTTAATGTAGAGACATACCTTTTTTACTGTTTTATACGGTTATTGAGTGCATGGCATAACGGGGGTACTGGGGTGTATCGACGGCACCCACGTGTCTATAATAAAGCCAAAAATAAAGAGAACGGTTATACAACCGAAAGGGATACCTTTCCCTTATCGTTATGATTGTAAGTGTTTTATTGTATGTGTATATGTATGATAGTATGTGTTAATATCCTTACTTCACCATAAGTTGCAGCATAAAGATATACATATTTATATGTCAATATACTGATAACCGTTTTAATTCTACACCTTGTTTACAGATATGCGACTCCAAATTAAATATAATGTTGGTGGACGACGGGTACTCGCGGTCCATGGCTGACACCAGCATATGGGAGAATCACCCTCTCCACCCACACGTGAATCGCTTAGCCATCGACGAAGCTACATTTTTATAGGGTAAAAAATTTTAATTTTATATTCACTAACTATCTTTAATGTTTTTATATTTGTTTGTGCATACAAAATTAATGCTTTAATGTATACAAAATTAATTTATTTATTTATTTATTTATGCTTTAGGAGACTCAGGATGAGACTGAGGCAAGCGCTAATGAAGCCAATTCTGAATGCGTCAGAAAGGAGCCCAGAGGCATATTATACTGAAAAAATTATATCAGCGAGAAGTGTGGTGGAGAGGTGTATTGGAGTTCTAAAAGGCCGTTTTCGGTAAGTTTTAATAGACTAAATGGTTACAATTAATTTAATCCCTACTGTTTCTTCATCCAACTTTCTGGCTGCAGCACAGAATAACTAATTCTGGCGGCTTCATTGTCGTAATTTTAGGGTTCCGTAGATAGTAAAATATGGAAGCCTCAATGGTCTCGCCAAATCAGTTGTCTCTCTCATGTTTTGACGTGAAACATCTTTAAAACCACCATGAGTGCCAAGTCAGTAAACTGGACCGTAACGAAAAGGTTTATATCGCAAAACTATTAGTCTTAGAAACATTAATTTAATGTCATTGTTTATCGTATACAGTCAGCTCGCTATTTTGACCTTGAATTTGCATCGAGGGCAGGTGGGGCGGTGGGGGAGCGACATTTCTATTCAATGTAAGTCACGACTCACACGTGATAGCGCGGTGATTCTTGCAATTCTCGGTGTAATTTGGACAACATTTATAGTAAAAGAAATAAATTTTACGAAAATTAAATTTGTTGGCCTCAACCCGTCCAAGAGCCAGCTAGAAACACAAATAACGGAAATATCGTCGGAAAGAGGTGGCCATGGGCCACAAGTGGGGTACCTCAAAGTCCGGCGCTGAGCGAGCGAGGCGGTTTCAAGAGCGTCTCAAAGCTGCCAAGGTACGCTTAGTAAACGACGCCTACTCCGCGAGCACTACTACCTCTGCCACCGACCCCGTGAGCATAGACGTTTCACGTTAAAACCAACGGTCGTGTGTCCTGACACAGCCCCAGCCCATTACAAATCAGTCTTTAATTTCATAAATACTTTATCGATTTTGATTAGGTTTACGCGGTTAGATAGCCAATAATACTATGATTACCTCTGTATTTAAATAATCTTCATAAAACTAACCCAACAAAATGACTAATATGTCCATATTTTATTGTCCATGCAGATGTCTTTTAGTTCATCGTATGCTTCACTATGACCCCGTAACCGCTAGTAAAATTGTAAACGCCTGCTGCTACCTCCACAATTTGGCTCATGCGGCGATGATGCCGCATGAGCCACTGTCAAGACAGCAGTGGGCAGAGGAGAGGCGATTGACCAGTGGCGCTGCGGGGTCCGAGCCGGCGGCCGCTGCGAGAGGCGGTGCTCGAATGGTGGACCTGCAATTAGGCCGGCAGCGACAGCAGAGGCTTGTTCAGAGGCTTTGGAGAAAGAAGTCCTAAGCTGCTCGTAACCGGCCTCTTTTTTGCCTATTTTTGTATTTTGTTTAAAACTAAGTATATTTTTAATGTAACTAATGTGAAATATTAAGCGTTTTAAATAGTAATATATCTACTTTTTATAGTGTGGTTTTGAGTTGAAATTTTAATATAAAATACGAAAGTGATTTCGCTAATCTATTCACTTCAAAGTTGAAGTTCCGTGCGGAAAGTAGGCGACTAATTCAATTTAAAACGTTGTTTTGTCCTATTTTAAAGTAATGTAAGTCGATCCTTCGCGGTCGATCGGTCGACCTCTTTGCCTTGCCATCCCTGCTTTAGCCCATCTTATATCCCTGCCTTAGGCTGTCTAGGTAATGAACAGATATATTCAATTTAGTGTAATTATGTTTTTGTTCAGGCCGAGGAGGGTTCTCCCACATCGATTTTCAACAAGAAATGGTTAGGAGTATAACGTCTTTACAGGATGCTTTTTAGTTACGTAATTGGTCGATATTGATGGCCATCTCTCCTATAGCTAATTAGAAGATGGCCATAGAAGTTGAGGTAAGATGGCATTAATCATTATGACGCGTTTATTGTCTTTTTGCCCTTTCCTTTACCTTTTTTTGCATATATTGTCATCTTATGCATTGTGACGTGTATCTTATGGCCACATGCATAAGATTTACTATCGAATTTAGTACAGTTTTCGTGTACCTACCTTTTATAAATGACACAATAACATGTTTTTCGAACGATACGGACGCTGACAGACGTCTCGTCTGAATCATCCGTATTATTATAATATTATTTAACAATAAAAGTGTAAATCGGGGCCAACCTGTGTCAGCACGTTTGCAAACAAGTGAACCAGTGGAGTGTAGAACATACTGAACAAACTATGCAACATATGTTTGTAACTCTGTTGAGTTGAAAATGGATAGTCCATTTAATAGGAGAATGAGGGTTCTACGTAGCCCTCCACCTGAACGGCATCAAGCGGACTCTGGCCCGACTCTTTCGGAGCCTCCTGCTGCGCGCTCGACCCCGGCCAGCGAAGCTGTCTCCCCCCCCCCTGAGATATCTAGCTGGCTATCTTCGATAGAACAGTGCCTCAACGAGATCTGTGTGATATCCAGCGAGGGTAAGCTTAATTCTGAACAAAAATTAAAAATAAGCTCTATCAGCAGAAACGTTATGGGCGGAGTTTCTCAGTTGGCAGTTCGATATCAAGCCCTGAAACAGAAGTATATTTCAGGCCTAGCATATATTAAAAGCCTGAGTGAGCAAAGAGACACCAATGAGCTAATTTACGACCTTAAACTAAGTTTAGAATCAGCACCGAAAGCACCGTCGAAACCATCCTTCGCTGATATGGTTAGGACGAGTAGTAACTCTGCTGTTCGTCCGACTAGCACAAGCAGCATTGCGATATACCCAGTGAATAAAGAAACATCTAGCGACGATACTAAAAAGCTTGTGCAAAATTTGGTCAAGCCCGATGAACTTAAACTTCACGTTCGTGGTTTGAGGAAGACCAAAAATGGAGGTGTAATCATCAGCACGGATAGAAAAGAGGATCTGGAAAAACTGAAAAAATCACAGACCTTAATCACTTCAGGCCTTAAGTTGGAGGAGACGTCTAAAAAGAGACCCAGAATAATTTTACTCGGTGTACCCACAAATTTAACGGATAAGGAGGTCTTCCAGTATTTGTTTGAGCAGAACATCATGGATAGACATCCGAGCTTTGATAAAGATTTATTCTATAGCTCAATCAAATTAAGCCATAAATCAGGAAATAAGGATGCGCCCAATTGCAATTTTGTTCTAGAACTTACTCCAGACCTCAGAAAAATGATTATGGAGCACAACCGAGTTTTTATCAATTGGTCATCTTGTCCCGTCCGTGACTACACACTCTTGACGAGGAGTTACAACTGCCAGCAATATGGTCATTCTGCTAAATACTGCCGAGAGACGAGCCCTACCTGTGGACATTGCGGGAATTCAGGTCACTCCATAAAAGAATGTCCCAAGGCTGCCGAAGCTGCTAAATGCGCTACCTGTTTACGATTCAAAAAACTAGCAAGCCACAAGACTGGAGATGTCTCATGCCCTGCAAAAAAGAGCGCTGAACTAGGATATCTCAGTTTTATTGATTACGGGGGCGCCTAGAGCGCCGCAGCTCACAGGTACTGAGTAGCTCACAACGTATGGGTACCATTATAAAAGACGTGGTAGAAGATATTGATGACTCATATAAGTATGAGTCCTTGGTATGTGACCCCGATCAGTGTTCGTCTCTCATTAACAAAAGTGGACAACAGTTAAAGGTGTTGGTACAAAACATACGTAGTATAAACTGTAATTATAATGGACTATTGGCTTTGCATAGCCAGATTAATTTAGATATCGATATTTTTGTGTTAACGGAATGCTGGTTATCCTCAGCCCCCTCCATCCCTCACTTAGATGGCTATGGCTCTCATATAAGTCATTCTAGTAATGTGCTACAAAACGATGGAGTAGTATTATTTATCAAAGCTGACTTAAAGAATGTCTCGGTCGAAGAACCTCAAATTGCGGACGCGAACTGTCTATTAGCCAAAATCGGCAGTGACACTGCTATCGTAGCTATTTATCGTTCACCGTCATATAAAAATAGTAGTGACTAGTGACCTTGAAAAACTAGACATGGCCTGCATTTACAACTCAAACGATGCCAACATAGCAACCGACTACCTTATTACGGCACTGAAAAATATTACCGAGAAACACACGACAATCATTGTATTACCTAAACGTAGGAAATTAATTAAACCCTGGTTAACCCCTGGACTGCTAAGGTGTATACAAAACCGTGATCGACTGCATAAAAATTTGAAAAAGCAACCGAATAACGAGGTCCTCAAAACAACTTACTACAGGTATCGAAATTTCTGCAATAATTTATTGAAGAAATTAAAACGACAGTACGACAAATTGCAAATAACAAATGCAGGTCAAGACAAAAGAAGGTTATGGCAAGTCATCAAAAACATGTCAAACATGAGTAATGTAAAAACATCTGCTCGAGCTCTAATTGCAGACTCAGCGTCTGCAGTGCAAAATGTGAACTCAGCCAATTGCTTCTTTGCTAGTATTGGAAAACATCTAGCCGAACAAGTGAATGTTACTAACTCACAATCAATTAGGCCACCTGAGTCTTCAACCCAATTTACAAACTTAAACTCGTTTGCCTTACTTGAGACGGACGAAAACGAAGTTGAAAACATTATAATGACGTTAAGAAATGACTGCGCTAGTGGCATTGATAACATTCCTTGTTCGTTTATTAAAATGCATAAAAAGTACTTAATCGCGCCTCTGACCCATATCTTTAATATGTGCCTTTCATCAGGCATATTTCCTAAAGTATTAAAAAAGGCCGTCATTAAACCCATTTACAAAAATGGCGATAAATATTGTGTCAACAACTACCGACCGATTACCTTACTTCCATCTTTATCCAAAATTTTAGAAAGAATTGTCTATAAGAGGCTTGTAGGGTACCTGGAAAGTAATAAACTTTTAGCACCGACGCAGTATGGCTTTAGATCTGGACGATCCACTAGCGATGCAGTAGATAACCTGACTGATTATCTTGTTAGAAAACTCGACTCTCACAGAAAGTGCTTAGCCGTATTTATTGACCTCGCCAAAGCCTTCGATACAGTGACTATCCCTATACTTCTGGATAAACTATATACACTAGGTATACGAGGCCTCCCTCATCGCCTCATAGAAAACTACCTCTCTGACAGGACACAACGCGTTTGTATTGACAATATCATTAGCGACGAACTCCCTATTGAATACGGCATTCCTCAAGGATCTATTTTAGGCCCAATTCTCTTCCTGATCTACATTAATGAACTATGTACTATCCCTCTCGCTAATGGTAGAATCATTACTTACGCAGATGACACTGCCTTGCTCTTTAGTGCAGATAGCTGGAGTGAAGTGTTCAGACTGGCGCAAGTTGGTTTCCTCTCAGTAACACAATGGATTCATAAAAATGCGCTTACTTTAAACACGGACAAAACGCAGTACATGACTTTCTCTTACAGTTCTATTACTCAACCTCCTCCTAATTTGTATTCAATAATAGCTCATTCCTGCGCCCCAAACGACTTCCTAAACTTAGGTAATGTCTGTGGTTGTCCCAAACTTGGTTCTACCAAGTCAATAAAATACTTAAGGCTACCATTCACAGGCGCGCCCATCCGCCGGACTTGTCGCTGGCGACAAGTCCGCAGACAAATCTGCATGTGAATGTATTGGTTCGCGGTTCGGTGCGCGGCTCACGGCTCGGCGCGGCGCTCGCCGTCTGGAGACGCGAGCGCCGCGCCGCACCCCAGCCGCGCCGGACAAGTCCGTACATGTGTGTGCTTGCACAGATTTATCGGTGAACTTGTCAGTCATTCGCCACCGCGCGCTAAGTGCAATGTTTGTTCAACTCTAGTATGTAATAACATGTCGTTCGACGATCATAGAGAGTTTTGGCAAGAATTTATTCTGCTGTTTAAAGAGAAAACTTGCTTGTGGGAAGTAAAAAGTAAAGGGTACCATAATAAGCAACTTAAGCAAGCGGCGTATGAATCCCTTGTACAGAAATGCAAGGAAATATTTCCACAAGCCAACAAAGAATTTGTAATTAAAAAGATTAGCTCTTTGAGAGCTTCTTTCCGGCGACAGAGAAAGAAAATCGAAGATGCAAGAAGGAGTGGGGCCGCATCGGAAGACTTACCAGAGATAACTCTATGGTACTACGACCTATTGGAGTTTCTATTGGACCAGGATGAGCAGCGTGAAGCTGTTTCAACTTTAGAGTCTTTTAACGAAGGTGTTTCAGTTGCTGTAAGTACGTACCTACCTAAATATAAGATTTTATTGAGTAGGTACCTACGCAAGTTTTTGAAAATGGCTCAATTAGTTATAATCGTATTTTAGATTTTGGGGATCCGTACCAAAAAATAACTGTATTTATTTTAGAAACACTTTTATTTAACCCACAATGTATTGGATACAAATTTAACACACGCATCTTCAATGTACAAATCTATGTTGGAAGTCAACTTTGCCTGCATTGTTGTAATATTCTTTGTATTTATCTCGCACTTGTTTTGCGTTAACTTGTACAGATAATCGCCTTGTGACTTGCAATGTGGTTAACTCACCTGCATCATGCCAATCACCTCTGTGTACATTTCCATTTACAATGTTATCTGTATCCGGACTGTTGTATGCAATATACGAAGCAGTTTGGCGACGTAAGAAATTATGTAGTACGCAACATGACAGAACAATGTCATCAACTGTCTTGACATCAGTTGCTATAGGCGTTAACAAAACTCTAAAACGATTTCCCATAATTCCAAAAGCATTTTCAACGACGCGCCGTGCTCGGGAAAGTAATTGAATACTTTCTCTTCATAGCCAACATTGCTGGAATATCGATATGATACCATAAAATTTGGCATTAAAGCAAATGCTTCATCTCCTATGAATACATATGGCATCTTATCTGGTATTCCTCTTAAGGAATTTGGTTCTGGCAAATTCAAAGTATTATTTGTTAATCGACTATAAAAATCTGTACATTTAATTACTCCTCCATCTGACACCCTGCCATTTGTTCCAACGCTTACATATATAAACTCATAGTTAGCGTTTACAATAGCAAGTAATACAATGCTGTGGAATTGTTTGTAATTGTAAAAGTATGATCCACTCCCTGGTGGTGGTTTGATCGCCACGTGTTTTCCGTCTACTGCTCCCGTGCAATTCTCAAATTGCCACATCTCTTTAAAATCTGAAGCTATCTTGATCCACTCCTCTTCTTTTGAGGGAAACTGAAAAAAAAACATTGTTACAGGAATCACCATTATCTGACTCGTTACATCATTCAGTATCAGCACCCGAGTCTCCTCAAACTCTTTCGTCCGATCACTCTACTACTTCTACTTCTACTACCCAAAACTCAATGGACTAAGAAACGAGATGAATTTTTAGAAGCCGGAATAAGAGCATTACGGGAAGATAGCGGTCGGCATGAAGATTGTCAAGAAATGACATTTGGAAGTAATGTTGGACAACAGCTATTGCAATTAGAAAAAAGGCAAAAAAAGTTTGCTCAAAAATTAATATCGGACGTGCTATTTCATGCACAGTTAGGAAATTTGAGTGATTACTCAGTGGTGAACATCATGAGTCAACCAAGAGAATATCAGTTGCAGATTCCTTCAACACTAATTCGTCCACAGTCTGTGAGTCGACCAAGAGAATATCAGTTGCAGATTCCTTCAACACTAAATCGTCCAGAGTTTGTAGCCCATTCTTCACAACAAACTCCACCAAATTCAACACAGTTTGTAGTTCATACCTCACAAGCTTCGCCAAATACAGCACAGTTTGTGGCTTCACAACAAGATCCATTCCTATCGGCACGCCCTGTGGATTCTCAATCAAATAGAAAATCATCCTCATATAACTATGATCCATTGATGTCGGAGTTATTAAAATTCAACAATAATAATAATTAAGATGTGCTGTAATAACACTATCGTTGTTGACTATTTAAGGTTCAAGACAAGACTACGTACCTACCTGTTTCTGAATTATTAAATAAGTATTATAAATAATTTTATATTTTTATTATTAATCCTTCTAGAATTCCTAAAATTTGATTAGGTACACCATTCAGTTCAGATACTTACACAGATATATTGTTTCTTGAGAACATGATATATTGCGCGGCATGTTTCAGGAATGATTTTTCCAAGCAGTTGTGGAGAAATCACACAACTGTATTTAAGATCTTCATAACTTCTTCCTGTTGCTAAATATCTCAATGTTGCTACCAAACGCTCTTCTGCCGTAACGGCGTCCCTCATCAAAGTGTTTTCTCTTTCTATATAAGGCCCCACTAATTTCAATAATTCCATGAATGTTGCGTAGTTCATTCTTAAATAATTAACAAAATCAGGTGGTTCAGGTGGTTCCTTTGTCCAAACGCGCTTCTTCTTTTTTCTCTCCGTTAAAAGTATTGCACCGACTACTAAAGCAACTTTTGTGCATTTTGAAAGCACCGGTGCCATAGTAGGCAACCAACAACGATACGTGCAAGGCTCACCAAAGTACACAAGCGACTGGACTGCAGCTCGGCGCTTGTGTAGTGTGTGGACGACGACGGATTTGTCCACGAATGGGTACGGCTTAGGGTTCGGCTCGCGGTGCGTGTAGTGAACGGTGGGCTTTAGGGATCATTATTGACCAGCATTTAAATTTTAAACAGCATATTGACGTGCTGACTACAAGGATGAGGAAACTAATATACGTGTTTAAAAATCTTAGACACGCAGCAAGCAAAAATTTACTAAAAGCCGTATATCTAGCATTATGCCAGTCCTTATTAGCCTACTGCAATACATCATGGGGTGGCATTCATAAAACGACTTTGATTGACTTAGAAAGAGCTATTCTAAAAGTGAGTTCCTTTCGTCCCTTCCGCTTCCCGACGACGCAATTACTTACGGAATGTGATGTTTTATCAGTCCGTCAATTATTCATTCTGCATACTATAATGAAAAAACACTCCCTAGTGCCTCTAAATACCGAAACCCAGACCAGCCATAGACGAATGGATATTGTGTGCAGCAATGAACTATTCCGCACACAACATTCACATCGATTTTTCTGTTTCCTTGGTACATATCTGTATAATAAAATAAATCGTACCCTATGCATTCATCCCATGAATACTTATAGTTGTAAGGTCACTCTTACAAACTGGTTGAAAGGTAAATCGTACGAGGAAACGGAAAAACTACTCGAAGTGGTCGCTTAGTTTAGAATGTAACAAAAAATATATTCATTTTAAATTATATCAATTTTCTGTACAAAATGTAACCAATAATTTTATTGTTTTATTAATAAATATAGTCGTAAGCACTAACCTACATTAAATTGACCTACTAACATTGATGCCTAAGACACAGGTAAACTACTTACTTAGTTTAGGCATCTAGTTAATTAAAAATATAGCATGTATCTACTTAATTTACTTAGCTTAAATTACTAGGGTAATAAATAATTTTAAATTGTTCTATTTAAATTTTAACTTAAGTAGGTACTTACTTTAAATTTAACTATGTAATTTTAGACATAAGTTTTCTTGAATACATTATTTATTTATGTTTTAATTTTTCATCATCTGTCCCAAAAACGGAAGATGGATCCATGGGGCCATTAGAGACATTTTGTGTTTTTATACGCCTTTAAGGTTTATCACGGCACGCCCTACTCTAAGCTATCTTGCGGAACACTTTCATTTGCTTGTGACAGATCATGTTAATTCCGTTCACCGCGATTGCTAGATATTCGACCGTAGGTACTAGTTATGCATGTGGAATAATAATAAACTGTACCTTAATACTTAATTGAACATAAAAACCACATCACAAAAATTTGCCATCTCACCTCAAAAAATTTAGGCCAACGCTCCTAAAATGTATAGGAGAGATGGCCACCAGCAATTATTGGACCATAAACAAATTGTAATCAATTTTAAGCATATGAAACATTTAAACATAGGCCGGTACATATCTTCGACGTTTTCGTCAGAAATGCGGCAAAAAATAGAAATTACAACGCTTCAACAGTTTAATCCCATATTACCAACACATATTACAAGTTTCATATTTGCTAGAAAATAAAGAGCACATAACTCACTTTTTATACTTCTATTTCTCCTGAATTTCGATTAGGACAGTGGCACCTGAATTAGTGCCGTACTGTGCTATCGTCTCTTAGAAAAAGTTGGAATTATTACGATTGGACACCTATCTTCTACGGCCATCTTTCCTCGAATTAGCCTAATTTTAAGCAATATACCTATGTTAGCGTAATATGTTAAAATTCAATTAAGTAAATGCTTATCAAAATGAATTATACCTAATCGCCATCATCGTTGATAAAATCAACTATGACGGCAAAACATCTACTCTTATTATTTTTCCTAAAGGCATATTTTTTTTTAATTCACTTGTTTACAGCCGAATGACATGGAATATTACATTTAATTTAAGCTTGTGGAAAAAATACACATGTAGTCCAGAAAAGAGAATTTTACCCCATAAAATCGAATGTAAAAACGATTCCTTTAAGTAAATCAAAATATCTACCTATCAAGTTAATTACAAATATACCAAAAAAACACTTTCTTTTCAGCAAAAGTTAGTAAAACTCGAGTACGTCCCCGTTAAGTTTGTTATTAGATCGCCAAATATAAATTCACGAAAGTTCGTCAAACATTTAGATGACAAATCCTACTTATCTTTTCATTTCCCAACCACGTATCTCGGCGCTGCTCTCGCTGCTCCACGTATCTCGGTTTTGTCCCAGTGGCATATTTATAAAGGTGCTTAAAGGCAGTGGTCTTATTACTGTAGGTCAAGGTTGCACTATCAAGAGCTCTACATTTACCATCTTCGCTCACAATAATTTCATAAATCAGGCCCATATACAGCCAGATATTGACGTTCCAGAGAAGTCCATCTTAAACAGTTTAACGAATACGTCTTTACCTTATGACGTCACCAATATCACCATCATATCAAATCATAACAAAATTTGGCAAAATATAAAAACTAAAATTGACGACTTGAATGCACAATCATCCTAAGAACTCAGTGTACATGATGTGCATCAATACACGATATCATATGGCACATTAACGATCATGCTTATAATTTTACTTGGAGGCCTAATTTGGTATATCAGACTGAGAAGGAGAACATCATCGAGAGATCACTCAGGAGCAGGGTCGGCGCCGGCCGCGGTGTGGGTCGAGCCGACCGCGTCAGCGGAATGCAGTGATAGTGAAGTAGTGAAAGTGATGCGTAAAGTGCGATATAGTGCTAGTGAAATTAGCAAATCCGTGCCAAATATCGATTTGAGCACGCCCCCCGTAGGTTTTAATGCGCTGAAAGGGTTAAGCAAATCAGTGCAAAGTGTCGATCAAGGGTCCTCGCGATTCCCCTGTGTTCGCGCGATAAATGTTCCCAAGTGTTAAAGTGTCAAGTGTAGAAAGTAAATTTTGGAGACTCTAACTACCTAGCTTTAAAACAAACAATGTTTATCACCTTGTACCATAATACCTACTTATATCATTTAGCTTATAATTCATTTACCATTGTCATACAATAATCATCATCTTATTTTTAGAATTATTTTACTTCCTGTTTCTTGTTTGGTGGCCAAGATGTACAGGTGTCACTGTACTACGCCCGACCGAACGCCACAAACTGCATACGATGCATTGCCCCAAATTCATTGTTAACTAATTCTGTATGACAAATAAATCAGTGTTTTAACCGCACTCGTGCACCTCGGTCTTATCATTTTATCATCCCCTGCAGATCGTTTTGCACTATATAATCTTATTCTTCTTCCTGGTCGTTCCCTCACTGCTGAGGATCGTGACATCTTAGGAGTTTGTCAATTGTATAATCTTATACTAGTGGTGGATTAACTCCATCATATAGCTTCAAAGTAGTATTTTTATAAGAAACATAACAGCAACAGGCTTTAACCGATAACCCGTAATATTTGGGTACATCTTAAGTATATAACATAAGAGTATTTGACGACCTGAGACGACAACATATTCTGCCGGTCTGCAACGCATAGTCCCGGGTTCGATGAATTTTAATTTCTGTTACGGGTCTGAGTGTTCTATGTATAATAAGTATGTATTTATAAGTATTTAAGTAGCATAACAGTTATCTAGCACCCATAGTACAAGCGTTGCTTAGTTTGAAGCTAGATGGCGCTGTGTGAATTTGTCCACGAATATTTATTTATTTATTTATTATTTATAATGAAGGTAACAGGAAAATTTTCACAGCTTAGTGGCCTCTTATACTTATGAAATGTTGTTGGATTAGCAAAAAAAAAATTCAAAAAAACTGTCACGGTTCGAGCTACGTTTGCCGCTTGAAAATTGATATTAAATATAAATTTAACGCTTTCTGGAAGGCCTAGCGGTTAGTGCGCGTCGCGCCCAGTGGTGGGGCATACTGTGGTGCGTGGGCGTAGTTGTGCGTGTCCCCAACTTTCAGTGTCTATAATTTATTTATTGAGGCTGTGCTGAATTGACAGGCTGAGCTTTGTATTGACATCAGCAAGGCTTAAGATAAGCAGTTACCTCGGCAACGTAAGGCGTTGCCTGGTTACGAGACGCTGTTAATATTTTTCGGCTGCCTTCGGTGCAAAATAGCGCACGTCACAACAACGAGACTGCGTCAGATATGTCAAAATGTCTATTGGATTTCATTTTGACTTGTGATTTTATTTGGATACTTTGATTTTATATAGCACCTAGTTTTAGTTTTTTGAAATCTTTTCTGTAAATATCCCCAATACCCCATGTCCCAGGATGCAAATGACGCGCGGTCGAGGTCATTAGAAAATTTGATACGGTGTCCCAGATGCCCCCCCCAGCCTCTCTTCTTCAAGGGACAGAGAGGCCTCAACATCCATATTGGTAAGTCGCACAAATATCGCAGCATACTTATCGCCTCTGTTAAGTTGTATAATAAATAATTAGCAAATATGTCATATCAATTGTACGAAAATAAAAATTTGCTAGGTGCATTTATAACTTTGTAATAATATGCTTGGACAAATACACAAACGCCAACTAGCCCCAAAGTACGCAGAGAATGTAAATAAATAAATAATAAATATTCGTGGACAAATTCACACAGCGCCATCTAGCCCCAAACTAAGCAAAGCTTGTACTATGGGTGCTAGATAACTGATATACTACTTAAATACTTTTTAAATACATACTTATTATACATAGAACACCCAGACCCGTAACAGAAATTAAAATTCATCATTTCAATTTCTGCCCGGACGGGAATCGAACCAGGGACCTCTTGCGTGGCAGACCGGAATGTGTTTATATGTAATGTGTTTATAGTATTAGAAAGCCCTTTTTGCACGTATACTATGACAGGTAACTACGCAACCCTACACTGCACATGGAACGTCACCTCTTGGCTGTTTTTATTTGTATTTTAGACCGTTTGTGGCGAATATAAGCTTTAGTTGCTATAATTTAACTTATTTGCATGTTGGGTATGTTGTATAATGGCTTCTCTTTTGGTGTTGACATTCAAGGTTCACAAAACGATGCCTTCAGCCAGAGAAAGAATGCACATTCGAAAAGAGAAGGAGAGAGATAGCAAGAGACTCTGAAGAACACTCACTATAAATTAATATCACATGAAAAATCAAGAGATAGAATGCGTGCTTACAGAGCACGATTGCAGGCAGCAAAAAATGTTTACAGTCTTTTAGAAAAGCTGTGCGAAAAAAAAAAAATTGCCAGATTCTCCAATTAAGCGAATTGCAGTTGTAAATAAAATTACTGTTGAGGTGCTGGGTAGCAGCGTACAAATGTCAAACCCAAATCGACACGGAAAGGGAGAAGATGAGGAGATCTTCTATCTTAGGTCCGTTTCTATTTCTCGTATACATTAATGACATGCCTTCTTTCTTAGGTAAACGTTGCGAAACTGTACTGTTTGCTGATGATACTTCTTTGATATTTAAAGTTGATAGAAATAAAGAAAATTTTGACGACGTGAACAGTACACTTTCGCAACTCCATATGTGGTTCACATGTAACAATTTACTTTTGAATACATCTAAAACCAAATGTGTTCTATTTCACATGCCAAATGTGCAAATGAAAAGTATGACACTTATTCTAAATAATGAAATATTAAAATTTACAGACTCAACTGTTTTCCTAGGGCTGACACTGGATATAAAACTCCAGTGGAAGGACCACTTACAAACCTTATCAGGGAGACTGAGTTCTGCAGTATATGCAATAAGAAAGCTACGGAGCCTTACGAATGCAGAAACCGCGCGGCTCGTCTATTTCAGTTACTTCCATAGCATTATGTCTTATGGCTTGATGCTATGGGGTTCTGCAGCTGACATACAAGATATTTTTATTCTACAAAAACGGGCGGTGCGGGCTATATATCGTTGGAGCCCACGAGTTTCTCTAAGAGAACACTTTAAAAATATTAAAATACTTACAATTGCGTCACAATACATATATTATAATATTGTTCATATTTATAAGCACAGAACATCTTATATGAAACATTCCGAAAATCACAGCTACAATACTCGGAATAAGGACAGGCTTGTGACTGAACGATTCAGATTGACAAAGGTAAAATCCTCTTTTGTGGCTCATGGTGTATCTTTTTTTAATAAAGTTCCTGAAGAGATACAAAACATACCCCTTAATAAATTTAAAAAAATCATTAAGACAAAACTAATTAATAAAGCATATTATAAAGTAAAGGACTACATGGAAGATAAAAATCCCTGGATATAATTTATTTTATAAATTAATTAACATATTATTAAATAATTTTGTGACATGTTTAATTGTGTTTAATATTTGATGTTTGTAAGTGAATTGACATTTTAGTCAATTGAATCGGATTTATTAACTTGGTGTTATTTTATTAATTATTATTAATTATATTTTATTTGATTTGACATTTATCTATATTTGATAAAAAAAATTGTATTCATTTTCACAATGATTGTAATGTACATTTTAATTTATTTGTTTGACATTCATAAGTGCTAGTGTTTAGCCTAATCTGAATAAATTATTTTGACTTTGATTGAATTTTACTACAGGGATGATATAAGTCGACAAACTCCTGAAAGAAAGGATTTTAAATCCGTGAAAGATACTGTTTGTTACTGGGAAGAAGACGAAGAAGCAAAAGAAGACAATGATAATGACCGTACGAGAAGCCTATGAAATATTTAAGAATATTCACCCAAACATAAAAATAGGAAAATCTATTTTCTACAGCATGCGCCCAATTCAGGTTATTCCTATTGTTATAAAGTATAGGAAAGCATCTGCTAGAGTTTCCTAAATCGCACAGGCATTTGACAAATGCTACAAACTGTAGCTCCGGTAGCGTAATATGCATGACTGGCTCTTGCACAAATTGCCCTAACGATTTCTGGGAAAAGTTTGAAGGACATGAGATCAGCTGATTGCACCTAACCTCGTTGCACAGGGCTTCGATTCTGGTACGGAAATCGTCTCAGTTGCAGTAACATTACAATTGCATCGCATGTCAAACGTGTGATTGTTATTTAAATGACAGATGTTGAGTTACAACTTTCATGAGTTAGAACTTTTCCACAATAAGTTTTCTGGCACTTTAGTTGCATTATGGTTGCATTGCTAAGTTGCATCTTTCTTAGTTGTCAAACTGCCTTCAATTCTGTCAACGAAAAGTGTGAACGGTATGATCGAACAATGACTGCAATAACTGGAATGTTACTCTGATGTAACTCTGATGTTACTGTGATCGATCTCGGAGCTCTTGGAGTTGGAGTTAAATTAAAGTTGCTACTATACTACTGTCAGATGAAAGCATTTCATCAAACGTGATATTCAATACAATTTTGTCAAAGAACGGTAGTGCATTATTAATAAAAAAAAATATAAAATTAAATAAAAATATGTTAGGAATCCAGCTAATGGACGAAGCGGCGGTGGCGCTCGGTGCAGTTCTGGCACGAGGTGACGCAGGCAAGACTCGGAAAAGGAATTTACAAACAAGGTCGCTAAATAGAGCTTTTCCTTATCCAGGTCTGCCGTAAAGCAGTACCGCCTCAATAAAGTGCAAACACTAGAGCTGATTGATGCAGTGTCACCTATGTTCCTTCGTTGAGAAGAAAGAATGGGTTGGACGTTGAAACAACAGTAAGTAACAAGTGTTTGTTGCCAAAGCGAGGTAAGTAGCTCTTAGGCCGGGAAAGGGTCTTTATTGTCAAACTCGCGCGGTCTTCGGCACACTCGCATCGTCGTATGCTTTTTGGCTTTCGCATCCGATTCGACATTGCCAGTCCATCGCTTCTTCATAAAACAGGCAGGTTTAGGTCCCTATTTCCTATCTATCCAAACCAGCGCTGAAGTGCCTCCTTAATTAAGATACCAGACGTTAATAAGTTAAGGATGTCTCTCGCGCCTGTAACGATGTAACCATTACGATATCGGTCGAGTCGTGTAACGCACATCCACCGCAGCATTTTCATTTCATTGGCGTGAAGTAAACGGACTTATTCGTCAGCGCCGGTCAAGTCGCGCAGCCATGGAGTACTACAGAGTTTGATGTGGATTATAGGGTTACACTCCCGCAGTTTGACCCTAGCTGCACTGTTTTCTAGCACTTCTTTCCACGTATTTGCGTAGCCTCAATATCCAGTATGTCAGTACGATGACTCGCTAAGAAGGCATAAAGCACAACGCAGAACAAATAAGGCCTCAGGACAGAATCCTGTTGAACACTATTTGACTGAACTATTATATAATTTTTATTTAAAATATTACTTATTAATTTCCTATTCGTTTTAGGTGCTCGAGACACTGGGGTTCTTGGCCACCGGCAGTTAACCAACTGTGGTAGGTGATGCCAAGAACCACAGCGTGAGCCAACCTAGCACATCAAGCGCGATTAACCAGGTGGTGGATGCCCTAAACCGCCCGGATATTATAAATAAAAAAATTATTTTCCCAATAAGGCGGGAAGACCGAGAATCTGTAAGACGCGAGTAAGTCTACTGCCACTACATAAAATAGCGTTCTTTTATCTATTTCCTGAGCGACTATTTATTAGATATTATACCCTTATGTCCAATAGTTTCGAAGATTTTCGTGTACAAACAAATAGACAGACAAAAATTATAAAATTCCTTTCATCGTTCCATATTATTTTTTGGTAATGTATTTAATGTAGAGACATACCTTTTTTACTGTTTTATACGGTTATTGAGTGCATGGCATAACGGGGGTACTGGGGTGTATCGACGGCACCCACGTGTCTATAATAAAGCCAAAAATAAAGAGAACGGTTATACAACCGAAAGGGATACCTTTCCCTTATCGTTATGATTGTAAGTGTTTTATTGTATGTGTATATGTATGATAGTATGTGTTAATATCCTTACTTCACCATAAGTTGCAGCATAAAGATATACATATTTATATGTCAATATACTGATAACCGTTTTAATTCTACACCTTGTTTACAGATATGCGACTCCAAATTAAATATAATGTTGGTGGACGACGGGTACTCGCGGTCCATGGCTGACACCAGCATATGGGAGAATCACCCTCTCCACCCACACGTGAATCGCTTAGCCATCGACGAAGCTACATTTTTATAGGGTAAAAAATTTTAATTTTATATTCACTAACTATCTTTAATGTTTTTATATTTGTTTGTGCATACAAAATTAATGCTTTAATGTATACAAAATTAATTTATTTATTTATTTATTTATGCTTTAGGAGACTCAGGATGAGACTGAGGCAAGCGCTAATGAAGCCAATTCTGAATGCGTCAGAAAGGAGCCCAGAGGCATATTATACTGAAAAAATTATATCAGCGAGAAGTGTGGTGGAGAGGTGTATTGGAGTTCTAAAAGGCCGTTTTCGGTAAGTTTTAATAGACTAAATGGTTACAATTAATTTAATCCCTACTGTTTCTTCATCCAACTTTCTGGCTGCAGCACAGAATAACTAATTCTGGCGGCTTCATTGTCGTAATTTTAGGGTTCCGTAGATAGTAAAATATGGAAGCCTCAATGGTCTCGCCAAATCAGTTGTCTCTCTCATGTTTTGACGTGAAACATCTTTAAAACCACCATGAGTGCCAAGTCAGTAAACTGGACCGTAACGAAAAGGTTTATATCGCAAAACTATTAGTCTTAGAAACATTAATTTAATGTCATTGTTTATCGTATACAGTCAGCTCGCTATTTTGACCTTGAATTTGCATCGAGGGCAGGTGGGGCGGTGGGGGAGCGACATTTCTATTCAATGTAAGTCACGACTCACACGTGATAGCGCGGTGATTCTTGCAATTCTCGGTGTAATTTGGACAACATTTATAGTAAAAGAAATAAATTTTACGAAAATTAAATTTGTTGGCCTCAACCCGTCCAAGAGCCAGCTAGAAACACAAATAACGGAAATATCGTCGGAAAGAGGTGGCCATGGGCCACAAGTGGGGTACCTCAAAGTCCGGCGCTGAGCGAGCGAGGCGGTTTCAAGAGCGTCTCAAAGCTGCCAAGGTACGCTTAGTAAACGACGCCTACTCCGCGAGCACTACTACCTCTGCCACCGACCCCGTGAGCATAGACGTTTCACGTTAAAACCAACGGTCGTGTGTCCTGACACAGCCCCAGCCCATTACAAATCAGTCTTTAATTTCATAAATACTTTATCGATTTTGATTAGGTTTACGCGGTTAGATAGCCAATAATACTATGATTACCTCTGTATTTAAATAATCTTCATAAAACTAACCCAACAAAATGACTAATATGTCCATATTTTATTGTCCATGCAGATGTCTTTTAGTTCATCGTATGCTTCACTATGACCCCGTAACCGCTAGTAAAATTGTAAACGCCTGCTGCTACCTCCACAATTTGGCTCATGCGGCGATGATGCCGCATGAGCCACTGTCAAGACAGCAGTGGGCAGAGGAGAGGCGATTGACCAGTGGCGCTGCGGGGTCCGAGCCGGCGGCCGCTGCGAGAGGCGGTGCTCGAATGGTGGACCTGCAATTAGGCCGGCAGCGACAGCAGAGGCTTGTTCAGAGGCTTTGGAGAAAGAAGTCCTAAGCTGCTCGTAACCGGCCTCTTTTTTGCCTATTTTTGTATTTTGTTTAAAACTAAGTATATTTTTAATGTAACTAATGTGAAATATTAAGCGTTTTAAATAGTAATATATCTACTTTTTATAGTGTGGTTTTGAGTTGAAATTTTAATATAAAATACGAAAGTGATTTCGCTAATCTATTCACTTCAAAGTTGAAGTTCCGTGCGGAAAGTAGGCGACTAATTCAATTTAAAACGTTGTTTTGTCCTATTTTAAAGTAATGTAAGTCGATCCTTCGCGGTCGATCGGTCGACCTCTTTGCCTTGCCATCCCTGCTTTAGCCCATCTTATATCCCTGCCTTAGGCTGTCTAGGTAATGAACAGATATATTCAATTTAGTGTAATTATGTTTTTGTTCAGGCCGAGGAGGGTTCTCCCACATCGATTTTCAACAAGAAATGGTTAGGAGTATAACGTCTTTACAGGATGCTTTTTAGTTACGTAATTGGTCGATATTGATGGCCATCTCTCCTATAGCTAATTAGAAGATGGCCATAGAAGTTGAGGTAAGATGGCATTAATCATTATGACGCGTTTATTGTCTTTTTGCCCTTTCCTTTACCTTTTTTTGCATATATTGTCATCTTATGCATTGTGACGTGTATCTTATGGCCACATGCATAAGATTTACTATCGAATTTAGTACAGTTTTCGTGTACCTACCTTTTATAAATGACACAATAACATGTTTTTCGAACGATACGGACGCTGACAGACGTCTCGTCTGAATCATCCGTATTATTATAATATTATTTAACAATAAAAGTGTAAATCGGGGCCAACCTGTGTCAGCACGTTTGCAAACAAGTGAACCAGTGGAGTGTAGAACATACTGAACAAACTATGCAACATATGTTTGTAACTCTGTTGAGTTGAAAATGGATAGTCCATTTAATAGGAGAATGAGGGTTCTACGTAGCCCTCCACCTGAACGGCATCAAGCGGACTCTGGCCCGACTCTTTCGGAGCCTCCTGCTGCGCGCTCGACCCCGGCCAGCGAAGCTGTCTCCCCCCCCCCCCGAGATATCTAGCTGGCTATCTTCGATAGAACAGTGCCTCAACGAGATCTGTGTGATATCCAGCGAGGGTAAGCTTAATTCTGAACAAAAATTAAAAATAAGCTCTATCAGCAGAAACGTTATGGGCGGAGTTTCTCAGTTGGCAGTTCGATATCAAGCCCTGAAACAGAAGTATATTTCAGGCCTAGCATATATTAAAAGCCTGAGTGAGCAAAGAGACACCAATGAGCTAATTTACGACCTTAAACTAAGTTTAGAATCAGCACCGAAAGCACCGTCGAAACCATCCTTCGCTGATATGGTTAGGACGAGTAGTAACTCTGCTGTTCGTCCGACTAGCACAAGCAGCATTGCGATATACCCAGTGAATAAAGAAACATCTAGCGACGATACTAAAAAGCTTGTGCAAAATTTGGTCAAGCCCGATGAACTTAAACTTCACGTTCGTGGTTTGAGGAAGACCAAAAATGGAGGTGTAATCATCAGCACGGATAGAAAAGAGGATCTGGAAAAACTGAAAAAATCACAGACCTTAATCACTTCAGGCCTTAAGTTGGAGGAGACGTCTAAAAAGAGACCCAGAATAATTTTACTCGGTGTACCCACAAATTTAACGGATAAGGAGGTCTTCCAGTATTTGTTTGAGCAGAACATCATGGATAGACATCCGAGCTTTGATAAAGATTTATTCTATAGCTCAATCAAATTAAGCCATAAATCAGGAAATAAGGATGCGCCCAATTGCAATTTTGTTCTAGAACTTACTCCAGACCTCAGAAAAATGATTATGGAGCACAACCGAGTTTTTATCAATTGGTCATCTTGTCCCGTCCGTGACTACACACTCTTGACGAGGAGTTACAACTGCCAGCAATATGGTCATTCTGCTAAATACTGCCGAGAGACGAGCCCTACCTGTGGACATTGCGGGAATTCAGGTCACTCCATAAAAGAATGTCCCAAGGCTGCCGAAGCTGCTAAATGCGCTACCTGTTTACGATTCAAAAAACTAGCAAGCCACAAGACTGGAGATGTCTCATGCCCTGCAAAAAAGAGCGCTGAACTAGGATATCTCAGTTTTATTGATTACGGGGGCGCCTAGAGCGCCGCAGCTCACAGGTACTGAGTAGCTCACAACGTATGGGTACCATTATAAAAGACGTGGTAGAAGATATTGATGACTCATATAAGTATGAGTCCTTGGTATGTGACCCCGATCAGTGTTCGTCTCTCATTAACAAAAGTGGACAACAGTTAAAGGTGTTGGTACAAAACATACGTAGTATAAACTGTAATTATAATGGACTATTGGCTTTGCATAGCCAGATTAATTTAGATATCGATATTTTTGTGTTAACGGAATGCTGGTTATCCTCAGCCCCCTCCATCCCTCACTTAGATGGCTATGGCTCTCATATAAGTCATTCTAGTAATGTGCTACAAAACGATGGAGTAGTATTATTTATCAAAGCTGACTTAAAGAATGTCTCGGTCGAAGAACCTCAAATTGCGGACGCGAACTGTCTATTAGCCAAAATCGGCAGTGACACTGCTATCGTAGCTATTTATCGTTCACCGTCATATAAAAATAGTAGTGACTAGTGACCTTGAAAAACTAGACATGGCCTGCATTTACAACTCAAACGATGCCAACATAGCAACCGACTACCTTATTACGGCACTGAAAAATATTACCGAGAAACACACGACAATCATTGTATTACCTAAACGTAGGAAATTAATTAAACCCTGGTTAACCCCTGGACTGCTAAGGTGTATACAAAACCGTGATCGACTGCATAAAAATTTGAAAAAGCAACCGAATAACGAGGTCCTCAAAACAACTTACTACAGGTATCGAAATTTCTGCAATAATTTATTGAAGAAATTAAAACGACAGTACGACAAATTGCAAATAACAAATGCAGGTCAAGACAAAAGAAGGTTATGGCAAGTCATCAAAAACATGTCAAACATGAGTAATGTAAAAACATCTGCTCGAGCTCTAATTGCAGACTCAGCGTCTGCAGTGCAAAATGTGAACTCAGCCAATTGCTTCTTTGCTAGTATTGGAAAACATCTAGCCGAACAAGTGAATGTTACTAACTCACAATCAATTAGGCCACCTGAGTCTTCAACCCAATTTACAAACTTAAACTCGTTTGCCTTACTTGAGACGGACGAAAACGAAGTTGAAAACATTATAATGACGTTAAGAAATGACTGCGCTAGTGGCATTGATAACATTCCTTGTTCGTTTATTAAAATGCATAAAAAGTACTTAATCGCGCCTCTGACCCATATCTTTAATATGTGCCTTTCATCAGGCATATTTCCTAAAGTATTAAAAAAGGCCGTCATTAAACCCATTTACAAAAATGGCGATAAATATTGTGTCAACAACTACCGACCGATTACCTTACTTCCATCTTTATCCAAAATTTTAGAAAGAATTGTCTATAAGAGGCTTGTAGGGTACCTGGAAAGTAATAAACTTTTAGCAACGACGCAGTATGGCTTTAGATCTGGACGATCCACTAGCGATGCAGTAGATAACCTGACTGATTATCTTGTTAGACAACTCGACTCTCACAGAAAGTGCTTAGCCGTATTTATTGACCTCGCCAAAGCCTTCGATACAGTGACTATCCCTATACTTCTGGATAAACTATATACACTAGGTATACGAGGCCTCCCTCATCGCCTCATAGAAAACTACCTCTCTGACAGGACACAACGCGTTTGTATTGACAATATCATTAGCGACGAACTCCCTATTGAATACGGCATTCCTCAAGGATCTATTTTAGGCCCAATTCTCTTCCTGATCTACATTAATGAACTATGTACTATCCCTCTCGCTAATGGTAGAATCATTACTTACGCAGATGACACTGCCTTGCTCTTTAGTGCAGATAGCTGGAGTGAAGTGTTCAGACTGGCGCAAGTTGGTTTCCTCTCAGTAACACAATGGATTCATAAAAATGCGCTTACTTTAAACACGGACAAAACGCAGTACATGACTTCCTCTTACAGTTCTATTACTCAACCTCCTCCTAATTTGTATTCAATAATAGCTCATTCCTGCACCCCAAACGACTTCCTAAACTTAGGTAATGTCTGTGGTTGTCCCAAACTTGGTTCTACCAAGTCAATAAAATACTTAAGGCTACCATTCACAGGCGCGCCCATCCGCCGGACTTGTCGCTGGCGACAAGTCCGCAGACAAATCTGCATGTGAATGTATTGGTTCGCGGTTCGGTGCGTGGCTCACGGCTCGGCGCGGCGCTCGCCGTCTGGAGACGCGAGCGCCGCGCCGCACCCCAGCCGCGCCGGACAAGTCCGTACATGTGTGTGCTTGCACAGATTTATCGGTGAACTTGTCAGTCATTCGCCACCGCGCGCTAAGTGCAATGTTTGTTCAACTCTAGTATGTAATAACATGTCGTTCGACGATCATAGAGAGTTTTGGCAAGAATTTATTCTGCTGTTTAAAGAGAAAACTTGCTTGTGGGAAGTAAAAAGTAAAGGGTACCATAATAAGCAACTTAAGCAAGCGGCGTATGAATCCCTTGTACAGAAATGCAAGGAAATATTTCCACAAGCCAACAAAGAATTTGTAATTAAAAAGATTAGCTCTTTGAGAGCTTCTTTCCGGCGACAGAGAAAGAAAATCGAAGATGCAAGAAGGAGTGGGGCCGCATCGGAAGACTTACCAGAGATAACTCTATGGTACTACGACCTATTGGAGTTTCTATTGGACCAGGATGAGCAGCGTGAAGCTGTTTCAACTTTAGAGTCTTTTAACGAAGGTGTTTCAGTTGCTGTAAGTACGTACCTACCTAAATATAAGATTTTATTGAGTAGGTACCTACGCAAGTTTTTGAAAATGGCTCAATTAGTTATAATCGTATTTTAGATTTTGGGGATCCGTACCAAAAAATAACTGTATTTATTTTAGAAACACTTTTATTTAACCCACAATGTATTGGATACAAATTTAACACACGCATCTTCAATGTACAAATCTATGTTGGAAGTCAACTTTGCCTGCATTGTTGTAATATTCTTTGTATTTATCTCGCACTTGTTTTGCGTTAACTTGTACAGATAATCGCCTTGTGACTTGCAATGTGGTTAACTCACCTGCATCATGCCAATCACCTCTGTGTACATTTCCATTTACAATGTTATCTGTATCCGGACTGTTGTATGCAATATACGAAGCAGTTTGGCGACGTAAGAAATTATGTAGTACGCAACATGACAGAACAATGTCATCAACTGTCTTGACATCAGTTGCTATAGGCGTTAACAAAACTCTAAAACGATTTCCCATAATTCCAAAAGCATTTTCAACGACGCGCCGTGCTCGGGAAAGTCTGTAATTGAATACTTTCTCTTCATAGCCAACATTGCTGGAATATCGATATGGTACCATAAAATTTGGCATTAAAGCAAATGCTTCATCTCCTATGAATACATATGGCATCTTATCTGGTATTCCTCTTAAGGAATTTGGTTCTGGCAAATTCAAAGTATTATTTGTTAATCGACTATAAAAATCTGTACATTTAATTACTCCTCCATCTGACACCCTGCCATTTGTTCCAACGCTTACATATATAAACTCATAGTTAGCGTTTACAATAGCAAGTAATACAATGCTGTGGAATTGTTTGTAATTGTAAAAGTATGATCCACTCCCTGGTGGTGGTTTGATCGCCACGTGTTTTCCGTCTACTGCTCCCGTGCAATTCTCAAATTGCCACATCTCTTTAAAATCTGAAGCTATCTTGATCCACTCCTCTTCTTTTGAGGGAAACTGAAAAAAAAACATTGTTACAGGAATCACCATTATCTGACTCGTTACATCATTCAGTATCAGCACCCGAGTCTCCTCAAACTCTTTCGTCCGATCACTCTTCTACTTTGCACAAGAGATCAGCACCCAAAACTCAATGGACTAAGAAACGAGATGAATTTTTAGAAGCCGGAATAAGAGCATTACGGGAAGATAGCGGTCGGCATGAAGATTGTCAAGAAATGACATTTGGAAGTAATGTTGGACAACAGCTATTGCAATTAGAAAAAAGGCAAAACAATTTTGCTCAAAAATTAATATCGGACGTGCTATTTCATGCACAGTTAGGAAATTTGAGTGATTACTCAGTGGTGAACATCATGAGTCAACCAAGAGAATATCAGTTGCAGATTCCTTCAACACTAATTCGTCCACAGTCTGTGAGTCGACCAAGAGAATATCAGTTGCAGATTCCTTCAACACTAAATCGTCCAGAGTTTGTAGCCCATTCTTCACAACAAACTCCACCAAATTCAACACAGTTTGTAGTTCATACCTCACAAGCTTTGCCAAATACAGCACAGTTTGTGGCTTCACAACAAGATCCATTCCTATCGGCACGCCCTGTGGATTCTCAATCAAATAGAAAATCATCCTCATATAACTATGATCCATTGATGTCGGAGTTATTAAAATTCAACAATAATAATAATTAAGATG
The DNA here is from genome assembly GCA_905147135.1 of Blastobasis lacticolella. Classification (NCBI taxonomy): domain Eukaryota; kingdom Metazoa; phylum Arthropoda; class Insecta; order Lepidoptera; family Blastobasidae; genus Blastobasis; species Blastobasis lacticolella. Next base: position 4,817,659 of record LR990047.1, read on the forward strand.
TGCTGTAATAACACTATCGTTGTTGACTATTTAAGGTTCAAGACAAGACTACGTACCTACCTGTTTCTGAATTATTAAATAAGTATTATAAATAATTTTATATTTTTATTATTAATCCTTCTAGAATTCCTTAAATTTGATTAGGTGCACCATTCAGTTCAGATACTTACACAGATATATTGTTTCTTGAGAACATGATATATTGCGGAATGATTTTTCCAAGCAGTTGTGGAGAAATCACACAACTGTATTTAAGATCTTCATAACTTCTTCCTGTTGCTAAATATCTCAATGTTGCTACCAAACGCTCTTCTGCCGTAACGGCGTCCCTCATCAAAGTGTTTTCTCTTTCTATATAAGGCCCCACTAATTTCAATAATTCCATGAATGTTGCGTAGTTCATTCTTAAATAATTAACAAAATCAGGTGGTTCAGGTGGTTCCTTTGTCCAAACGCGCTTCTTCTTTTTTCTCTCCGTTAAAAGTATTGCACCGACTACTAAAGCAACTTTTGTGCATTTTGAAAGCACCGGTGCCATGGTAGGCAACCAACAACGATACGTGCAAGGCTCACCAAAGTACACAAGCGACTGGACTGCAGCTCGGCGCTTGTGTAGTGTGTGGACGACGACGGATTTGTCCACGAATGGGTACGGCTTAGGGTTCGGCTCGCGGTGCGTGTAGTGAATGGTGGGCTTTAGGGATCATTATTGACCAGCATTTAAATTTTAAACAGCATATTGACGTGCTGACTACAAGGATGAGGAAACTAATATACGTGTTTAAAAATCTTAGACACGCAGCAAGCAAAAATTTACTAAAAGCCGTATATCTAGCATTATGCCAGTCCTTATTAGCCTACTGCAATACATCATGGGGTGGCATTCATAAAACGACTTTGATTGACTTAGAAAGAGCACAGAGAGCTATTCTAAAAGTGAGTTCCTTTCGTCCCTTCCGCTTCCCGACGACGCAATTACTTACGGAATGTGATGTTTTATCAGTCCGTCAATTATTCATTCTGCATACTATAATGAAAAAACACTCCCTAGTGCCTCTAAATACCGAAACCCAGACCAGCCATAGACGCATGGATATTGTGTGCAGCAATGAACTATTCCGCACACAACATTCACATCGATTTTTCTGTTTCCTTGGTACATATCTGTATAATAAAATAAATCGTACCCTATGCATTCATCCCATGAATACTTATAGTTGTAAGGTCACTCTTACAAACTGGTTGAAAGGTAAATCGTACGAGGAAACGGAAAAACTACTCGAAGTGGTCGCTTAGTTTAGAATGTAACAAAAAATATATTCATTTTAAATTATATCAATTTTCTGTACAAAATGTAACCAATAATTTTATTGTTTTATTAATAAATATAGTCGTAAGCACTAACCTACATTAAATTGACCTACTAACATTGATGCCTAAGACACAGGTAAACTACTTACTTAGTTTAGGCATCTAGTTAATTAAAAATATAGCATGTATCTACTTAATTTACTTAGCTTAAATTACTAGGGTAATAAATAATTTTAAATTGTTCTATTTAAATTTTAACTTAAGTAGGTACTTACTTTAAATTTAACTATGTAATTTTAGACATAAGTTTTCTTGAATACATTATTTATTTAAAATTATTTATTTATGTTTTAATTTTTCATCATCTGTCCCAAAAACGGAAGATGGATCCATGGGGCCATTAGAGACATTTTGTGTTTTTATAAGCCTTTAAGGTTTATCACGGCACGCCCTACTCTAAGCTATCTTGCGGAACACTTTCATTTGCTTGCGACAGATCATGTTAATTCCGTTCACCGCGATTGCTAGATATTCGACCGTAGGTACTAGTTATGCATGTGGAATAATAATAAACTGTACCTTAATACTTAATTGAACATAAAAACCACATCACAAAAATTTGCCATCTCACCTCAAAAAATTTAGGCCAACGCTCCTAAAATGTATAGGAGAGATGGCCACCAGCAATTATTGGACCATAAACAAATTGTAATCAATTTTAAGCATATGATATAGGCCGGTACATACCTTCGACGTTTTCGTCAGAAATGCGGCAAAAAATAGAAATTACAACGCTTCAACAGTTTAATCCCATATTACCAACACATATTACAAGTTTCATATTTGCTAGAAAATAAAGAGCACATAACTCACTTTTTATACTTCTATTTCTCCTGAATTTCGATTAGGACAGTGGCACCTGAATTAGTGCCGTACTGTGCTATCGTCTCTTAGAAAAAGTTGGAATTATTACGATTGGACACCTATCTTCTACGGCCATCTTTCCTCGAATTAGCCTAATTTTAAGCAATATACCTATGTTAGCGTAATATGTTAAAATTCAATTAAGTAAATGCTTATCAAAATGAATTATACCTAATCGCCATCATCGTTGATAAAATCAACTATGACGGCAAAACATCTACTCTTATTATTTTTACTAAAGGCATATTCTTTTTTAATTCACTTGTTTACAGCCAAAAGACATTGAATACTTATTACATTTAATTTAAGCTTGTGGATAAAATACACATGTAGTCCAGAAAAGAGAATTTTACCCCATAAAATCGAATGTAAAAACGATTCCTTTAAGTAAATCAAAATATCTACCTATCAAGTTAATTACAAATATACCAAAAAAACACTTTCTTTTCAGCAAAAGTTAGTAAAACTCGAGTATGTCCCCGTTAAGTTTGTTATTAGATCGCCAAATATAAATTCACGAAAGTTCGTCAAACATTTAGATGACAAATCCTACTTATCTTTTCATTTCCCAACCACGTATCTCGGCGCTGCTGGTGTATTTTAAATTATTATTCAAGTAATCAAACGCCAAATCAAGTTTTGAAAGGTAATTTATTTATAAAACGTAATTGCACATAAAATACAGTTGGCGGACTTAAAGCCATTAAGGCTTTATATTACAGTCAATCAGTAGACCATGCAGAGTTAATTAAATTACTGTTATCATGTTTACCTTTTTTAAAACGTATTGTAATTTGATATTTACACCTTCTCCTAAGATTCTAATGTGCTTAGGGGTTTAGAAAACGCTGCGCGCTAAAAAGAGAACCGAACCGTAGCGTGAGCCGAACGCAATGAGTCCTTGTGACGTCACAGTAATTTGGTCAACAACATTTTTTGTGGTGTATGTTATGGATTCCTTATCTCTATAAATCTGTATTGCATAAATCTGTCTAGTAAAGTATAAGATTGCATGTAATCTTACAACACTAAATTAATACAAAATATTACAAATATATGCTCCGAGCTACCTACTTTTAATTCGTTGTAATTAAGTACAGTGTTCGGATTACACCATAAAATACTAAAGCTACTTATAAAGTGAACTCAAATTTGGTTGCCATATAAATATTATTGGTTTTAGAAACGTGTTGTGATTAAAGACCATAGAATCATTATTTATGGAAATGTTATGTTGGGGTTAAAACCTATAGTAAAGGGAATACTATGTGGGAGACCATATCTAGATACCTCAGTCTGGTTAAGGGTTAAATCATACGCAAGAAGTAAGAAGTCGCTTGTTCGATTCCAAAATTTGAAATGATGAATTTTAATATTTCTGTTACGAGTCTGAGTGATAAACCCTTTCCAAAAAAAGTAATTTCATAATCGGTTCACAATACGGTTTTTTCCTATTATAGATGTAAAATTAACTGAAAAACAACACAAGAATCTAAAATGTATCAAAATTAGAATCTAAAAGTTAGGTTAGAAGCTAAAAACTTCCGTCACGAGGTTGTTAGAGCAGGATAAACTAACGAAGCTGTCAGTGGCAAGCAAGTGTCATGTTTAAAGTTATTCACAGAATAGAGTTACCTAATATTAGAAGGAAGGTTATTCATTCATTGTTTTTTACAGTTATTTTATTTGTTGTTTAGTTGGATTGAGAATTTATATTTTAGTGATTTCAAACGTGATGATTACCTTCTATTGCGATTTACAGAGGAAAAAAAAGGAGAACGATCTGCAAGTTTCACAACTGCCGAGACTCATTTACTTGTCAGTACAGTTGGCGAATTCTTTCTTCTCTGTGACGTGGCCGTATTGGTGGTATTATGGCCCTTTTCTTTGATTGCTAGGTCATCAAGGCTGTCGAAAATATCCATATTATGTACCTACTTCCTTCAAAAACTTTAAAATATAATTCAAACGAACCGATCTATCAAGACGCTATCTGTCGAATAACGGCTACCTGGCGCTTAAAGAGGCAGATAGATTTATTCCTCATTTGTAACGGTTTTAACCGTCAAATTCGTCAAAGTTAAAAACTTCAAAAACTTGCTATCCGTCGAATAAATGCTAACAGACTGTTTATCTGAGGATTGAGCAATCGGCCGTAAATGTTGTCGATAAAACTTATAAGACTTTAAAAAAAACATTCCTTTTTGATGTCGGTTTAAAAGGCGCAGTGGACGATATCGGTAAGTTATTAATGGCTTCGCGTGATATCCAAGGCTCCCTGACACGTACCTATGACCTAAAGGGAAATGATCTAATAAAAATGACAATTACCAAACGATTACTTTTTATTTACAATTAGGCTAATGTTTATAACAAAATAAATTATTTATATCTTATCACTTATTCACTTCCTTAAGTATTTACAATTTATTTCTTTATTAACTCTTATAGGCACAACCGCATAACAATGTTATAGTTATACAATTCAAACAACAATAATAATAGTCATGCACAGCATTCGTAGGTATATAACAAGCAACAACAAGGTAGATGTAAAAAAATAGGAAATAAAATTAGGTAGACCTCGTCTAATCTGAAATGACGCGCCCCACTATCACATTAACGCACCCAAGAAAATTTAAAATAAACAACTCGATCTGTGACTTGAAACTAATGGACAATTTTATGAAATCAAATAAAAATCCCCACTGCGACATTAGAATATCCATCTGCGAGGAACGCTGGATCAAGTTACAGCGCCCGAACGTCTGGCTTTATTCTTGATGCCAAGAGTGCAATATACGCATGTTTTGTCCCAGTGGCATATTTATAAAGGTGCTTAAAGGCAGTGGTCTTATTACTGTAGGTCAAGGTTGCACTATCAAGAGCTCTACATTTACCATCTTCGCTCACAATAATTTCATAAATCAGGCCCATATACAGCCAGATATTGACGTTCCAGAGAAGTCCATCTTAAACAGTTTAACGAATACGTCTTTACCTTATGACGTCACCAATATCACCATCATATCAAATCATAACAAAATTTGGCAAAATATAAAAACTAAAATTGACGACTTGAATGCACAATCATCCTAAGAACTCAGTGTACATGATGTGCATCAATACACGAGATCATATGGCACATTAACGATCATGCTTATAATTTTACTTGGAGGCCTAATTTGGTATATCAGACTGAGAACGAGAACATCATCGAGAGATCACTCAGGATCGGCGCAGGGTCGGCGCCGGCCGCGGTGTGGGTCGAGCCGACCGCGTCAGCGGAATGCAGTGATAGTGAAGTAGTGAAAGTGATGCGTAAAGTGCGATATAGTGCTAGTGAAATTAGCAAATCCGTGCCAAATATCGATTTGAGCACGCCCCCCGTAGGTTTTAATGCGCTGAAAGGGTTAAGCAAATCAGTGCAAAGTGTCGATCAAGGGTCCTCCCCTGTGTTCGCGCGATAAATGTTCCCAAGTGTTAAAGTGTCAAGTGTAGAAAGTAAATTTTGGAGACTCTAACTACCTAGCTTTAAAACAAACAATGTTTATCACCTTGTACCATAATACCTACTTATATCATTTAGCTTATAATTCATTTACCATTGTCATACAATAATCATCATCTTATTTTTAGAATTATTTTACTTCCTGTTTCTTGTTTGGTGGCCAAGATGTACAGGTGTCACTGTACTACGCCCGACCGAACGCCACAAACTGCATACGATGCATTGCCCCAAATTCATTGTTAACTAATTCTGTATGACAAATAAATCAGTGTTTTAACCGCACTCGTGCACCTCGGTTTTATCATTTTATCATCCCCTGCAGATCGTTTTGCACTATATAATCTTATTCTTCTTCCTGGTCGTTCCCTCACTGCTGAGGATCGTGACATCTTCGGAGTTTGTCAATTGTATAATCTTATACTAGTGGTGGATTAACTCCATCATATAGCTTCAAAGTAGTATTTTTATAAGAAACATAACAGCAACAGGCTTTAAACGATAACCCGTAATATTTGGGTACATCTTAAGTATATAACATAAGAGTATTTGACGACCTGAGACGACAACATATTCTGCCGGTCTGCAACGCATAGTCCCGGGTTCGATGAATTTTAATTTCTGTTACGGGTCTGAGTGTTCTATGTATAATAAGTATGTATTTAAAAGTATTTAAGTAGCATAACAGTTATCTAGCACCCATAGTACAAGCGTTGCTTAGTTTGAAGCTAGATGGCGCTGTGTGAATTTGTTCACGAATATTTATTTATTTATTTATTATTTATAATGAAGGTAACAGGAAAATTTTCACAGCTTATTTCTATTTCTACAACATTTCATAAGTATAAGAGGCCACCCTCTTATACTTATGAAATGTTGTTGGATTAGCAAAAAAAAAAAATTCAAAAAAACTGTCACGGTTCGAGCTACGTTTGCCGCTTGAAAATTGATATTAAATATAAATTTAACGCTTTCTGGAAGGCCTAGCGGTCAGTGCGCGTCGCGCCCAGTGGTGGGGCGTACTGTGGTGCGTGGGCGTAGTTGTGCGTGTCCCCAACTTTCAGTGTCTATAATTTATTTATTGAGGCTGTGCTGAGTTGACAGGCTGAGTTGACAGGCTGAGCTTTGTATTGACATCAGCAAGGCTTAAGATAAGCAGTTACCTCGGCAACGTAAGGCGTTGCCTGGTTACGAGACGCTGTTAATATTTTTCGGCTGCCTTCGGTGCAAAATAGCGCACGTCACAACAACGAGACTGCGTCAGATATGTCAAAATGTCTATTGGATTTCATTTTGACTTGTGATTTTATTTGGATACTTTGATTTTATATAGCACCAAGTTTTAGTTTTTTGAAATCTTTTCTGTAAATATCCCCAATACCCCATGTCCCAGGATGCAAATGACGCGCGGTCGAGGTCATTAGAAAATTTGATACGATGTCCCAGATGCCCCCCCCCCAGCCTCTCTTCTTCAAGGGACAGAGAGGCCTCAACATCCATATTGGTAAGTCGCACAAAGATCGCAGCATACTTATCGCCTCTGTTAAGTTGTATAATAAATAATTAGCAAATATGTCATATCAATTGTACGAAAATAAAAATTTGCTAGGTGCATTTATAACTTTGTAATAATATGCTTGGACAAATACACAAACGCCAACTAGCCCCAAAGTACGCAGAGAATGTAAATAAATAAATAATAAATATTCGTGGACAAATTCACACAGCGCCATCTAGCCCCAAACTAAGCAAAGCTTGTACTATGGGTGCTAGATAACTGATATACTACTTCAATACTTTTTAAATACATACTTATTGTACATAGAACACCCAGACCCGTAACAGAAATTAAAATTCATCATTTCAATTTCTGCACGGCCGGGAATCGAACCCGGGACCTCTTGCGTGGCAGACCGGAATGTGTTTATATGTAATGTGTTTATAGTATTAGAAAGCCCTTTTTGCACGTATATTATGACAGGTAACTACGCAACCCTACACTGCACATGGAACGTCACCTCTTGGCTGTTTTTATTTTTATTTTAGACCGTGTGTGGCGAATATAAGCTTTAGTTGCTATAATTTAACTTTTTTTGCATGTTGGGTGTGTTGCATAATGGCTTATCTTTTGGTGTTGACATTCAAGGTTCGCAAAACGATGCCTTCAGCCAGAGAAAGAATGCACATTCGAAAAGAGAAGGAGAGAGATAGCAAGAGACGAAAGGCTCTGAAGAACACTAACTATAAATTAATATCACATGAAAAATCAAGAGATAGAATGCGTGCTTACAGAGCACGATTGCAGACAGCAAAAAATGTTTACAGTCTTTTAGAAAAGCTGTGCGAAAAAAAAAAATTTGCCAGATTCTCCAATTAAGCGAATTGCAGTTGTAAATAAAATTACTGTTGAGGTGCTGGGTAGCAGCGTACAAATGTCAAACCCAAATCGACACGGAAAGGGAGAAGATGAGGAGATCAAAAATGATATCATTGAATTTTACTACAGGGATGATATAAGTCGACAAACTCCTGAAAGAAAGGATTTTAAATCCGTGAAAGATACTGTTTGTTACTGGGAAGAAGACGAAGAAGCAAAAGAAGACAATGATAATGACCGTACGAGAAGCCTATGAAATATTTAAGAATATTCACCCAAACATAAAAATAGGAAAATCTATTTTCTACAGCATGCGCCCAATTCAGGTTATTCCTATTGTTATAAAGTATAGGAAAGCATCTGCTAGAGTTTCCTAAATCGCACATGCATTTGACAAATGCTACAAGCTGTAGCTCCGGTAGCGTAATATGCATGACTGGCTCTTGCACAAATTGCCCTAACGATTTCTTGGAAAAGTTTGAAGGACATGAGATCAGCTGATTGCACCTAAACTCGTTGCACAGGGCTTCGATTCTGGTACGGAAATCGTCTCAGTTGCAGTAACATTACAATTGCATCGCATGTCAAACGTGTGATTGTTATTTAAATGACAGATGTTGAGTTACAACTTTCATGAGTTAGAACTTTTCCACAATAAGTTTTCTGGCACTTTAGTTGCATTATGGTTGCATTGCTAAGTTGCATCTTTCTTAGTTGTCAAACTGCCTTCAATTCTGTCAACGAAAAGTGTGAACGGTATGATCGAACAATGACTGCAATAACTGGAATGTTACTCTGATGTAACTCTGATGTTACTGTGATCGATCTCGGAGCTCTTGGAGTTGGAGTTAAATTAAAGTTGCTACTATACTACTGTCAGAAGAAAGCATTTCATCAAACGTGATATTCAATACAATTTTGTCAAAGAACGGTAGTGCATTATTAATAAAAAAAATTATAAAATTAAATAAAAATATGTTAGGAATCCAGCTAATGGACGAAGCGGCGGTGGCGCTCGGTGCAGTTCAGGCACGAGGTGACGCAGGCAAGACTCGGAAAAGGAATTTACAAACAAGGTCGCTAAATAGAGCTTTTCCTTATCCAGGTCTGCCGTAAAGCAGTACCGCCTCAATAAAGTGCAAACACTAGAGCTGATTGATGCAGTGTCACCTATGTTCCTTCGTTGAGAAGAAAGAATGGGTTGGACGTTGAAACAACAGTAAGTAACAAGTGTTTGTTGCCAAAGCGAGGTAAGTAGCTCTTAGGCCGGGAAAGGGTCTTTATTGTCAAACTCGCGCGGTCTTCGGCACACTCGCATCGTCGTATGCTTTTTGGCTTTCGCATCCGATTCGACATTGCCAGTCCATCGCTTCTTCATAAAACAGGCAGGTTTAGGTCCCTATTTCCTATCTATCCAAACCAGCGCTGAAGTGCCTCCTTAATTAAGATACCAGACGTTAATAAGTTAAGGATGTCTCTCGCGCCTGTAACGATGTAACCATTACGATATCGGTCGAGTCGTGTAACGCACATCCACCGCAGCATTTTCATTTCATTGGCGTGAAGTAAACGGACTTATTCGTCAGCGCCGGTCAAGTCGCGCAGCCATGGAGTACTACAGAGTTTGATGTGGATTATAGGGTTACACTCCCGCAGTTTGACCCTAGCTGCACTGTTTTCTAGCACTTCTTTCCACGTATTTGCGTAGCCTCAATATCCAGTATGTCAGTACGATGACTCGCTAAGAAGGCATAAAGCACAACGCAGAACAAATAAGGCCTCAGGACAGAATCCTGTTGAACACTATTTGACTGAACTATTATATAATTTTTATTTAAAATATTACTTATTAATTTCCTATTCGTTTTAGGTGCTCGAGACACTGGGGTTCTTGGCCACCGGCAGTTAACCAACTGTGGTAGGTGATGCCAAGAACCACAGCGTGAGCCAACCTAGCACATCAAGCGCGATCAACCAGGTGGTGGATGCCCTAAACCGCCCGGATATTATAAATAAAAAAATTATTTTCCCAATGAAGCGGGAAGACCGAGAATCTGTAAGACGCGAGTAAGTCTACTGCCACTACATAAAATAGCGTTCTTTTATCTATTTCCTGAGCGACTATTTATTAGATATTATACCCTTATGTCCAATAGTTTCGAAGATTTTCGTGTACAAACAAATAGACAGACAAAAATTATAAAATTCCTTTCATCGTTCCATATTATTTTTTGGTAATGTATTTAATGTAGAGACATACCTTTTTTACTGTTTTATTATACGTATAGATAATAACCGTACCTTTGTTACAGTTTTTATAGAGTGCATGGCATAACGGGGGTACTGGGGTGTATCGACGGCACCCACGTGTCTATAATAACCCCGGCCAAAAATAAAGAGAACGGTTATACAACCGAAAGGGATACCTTTCCCTTATCGTTATGATTGTAAGTGTTTTATTGTATGTGTATATGTATGATAGTATGTGTTAATATCCTTACTTCACCATAAGTTGCAGCATAAAGATATACATATTTATATGTCAATATACTGATAACCGTTTTAATTCTACACCTTGTTTACAGATATGCGACTCCAAATTAAATATAATGTTGGTGGACGACGGGTACTCGGGGTCCATGGCTGACACCAGCATATGGGAGAATCAGCCTCTCCACCCACACGTGAATCGCTTAGCCATCGACGAAGCTACATTTTTATAGGGCAAAAAATTTTAATTTTATATTCACTAACTATCTTTAATGTTTTTATATTTGTTTGTGCATACAAAATTAATGCTTTAGGAGACTCAGGATGAGACTGAGGCAAGCGCTAATGAGGAATGCGTCAGAAAGGAGCCCAGAGGCATATTATACTGAAAAAATTATATCAGCGAGAAGTGTGGTGGAGAGGTGTATTGGAGTTCTAAAAGGCCGTTTTCGGTAAGTTTTAATAGACTAAATGGTTACAATTAATTTAATCCCTACTGTTTCTTCATCCAACTTTCTGGCTGCAGCACAGAATAACTAATTCTGGCGGCTTCATTGTCGTAATTTTAGGGTTCCGTAGATAGTAAAATATGGAAGCCTCAATGGTCTCGCCAAATCAGTTGTCTCTCTCATGTTTTGACGTGAAACATCTTTAAAACCACCATGAGTGCCAAGTCAGTAAACTGGACCGTAACGAAAAGGTTTATATCGCAAAACTATTAGTCTTAGAAACATTAATTTAATGTCATTGTTTATCGTATACAGTCAGCTCGCTATTTTGACCTTGAATTTGCATCGAGGGCAGGTGGGGCGGTGGGGGAGGGACATTTCTATTCAATGTAAGTCACGACTCACACGTGATAGCGCGGTGATTCTTGCAATTCTCGGTGTAATTTGGACAACATTTATAGTAAAAGAAATAAATTTTACGAAAATTAAATTTGTTGGACTCAACCCGTCCAAGAGCCAGCTAGAAACACAAATAACGGAAATATCGTCGGAAAGAGGTGGCCATGGGCCACAAGTGGGTACCTCAATGTCCGGCGCTGAGCGAGCGAGGCGGTTTCAAGAGCGTCTCAAAGCTGCCAAGGTACGCTTAGTAAACGACGCCTACTCCGCGAACACTACTACCTCTGGCACCGACCCCGTGAGCATAGACGTTTCACGTTAAAACCAACGGTCGTGTGTCCTGACACAGCCCCAGCCCATTACAAATCAGTCTTTAATTTAATAAATTCTTTATCGATTTTGATTAGGTTTACGCGGTTAGATAGCGAATAATACTATGATTACCTCTGTATTTAAATAATTTTCATAAAACTAACCCAACAAATGGACTAATATGTACAAATTTTATTGTCCATGCAAATGTCTTTTAGTTCATCGTATGCTCCACTATGACCCCGTAACCGCTAGTAAAATTGTAAACGCCTGCTGCTACCTCCACAATGTGGCTCATGCGGCGATGATGCCGTATGAGCCACTGTCAAGACAGCAGTGGGCAGAGGAGAGGCGATTGACCAGTGGCGCTGCGGGGTACGAGCCGGCGGCCGCTGCGAGAGGCGCTGCTCGAATGGTGGACCTGCAATTAGGCCGGCAGCAACAGCAGAGGCTTGTTCAGAGGCTTTGGAGGGAGAAGTCCTAAGCTGCTCATAACAGACCTCTGCTGGAGTTGACCATCAGCCAAGCACTTTCTAATATCAACTTTTTGCCTATTTTTGTATTTTGTTTAAAACTAAGTATATTTTTAATATAACTAATGTGAAATTTTTAAGCTTTTTAAATAGTAATGTATCTACTTTTTATAGTGTGGTTTTGAGTTGAAATTTTAATATAAAATACGAAAGTGACTTCGCTAATCCATCCACTTCAAATTAGAAGTTCCAAGGAAAGTATTCCATGTCGAAACTTAAAAACAGTAGTCCATATTTTTGAATAAATAATTTGCAAAACACCCACTAGCTTCTTAAATTACTGTAGACATAGTGGAGCCAAGAGCTTGTCTACATAACAACTAATGATAAGAAGCTACGTCACTTTGTTTGCAAAGAGATTGAAAGTTATTCGAAATAATTGTCTAAAAACCGCAAGATTTTCACTGTTATACTCAGCGGAGCTCTGGTGGTCTCCAGGAACTGGTGAATGTTGCCAATTTGAACAATCCACTGAAGAATACTTCGACCGGTTCTGATGTGGCGGTCTACTTACCTCCAGGGCAGGACATTTAGCATCCAGTGGACGTCATCGATGTCAAACTTCCAGAGGACAACGAGCAGAGGATCCAAGAACGGGAAATCCTCCATCGTTTGTCCTGTAACCATTGGGCGAGGAATAAACGGCAGGTTCACTAGTTCTTGAGGACTCAGCTGGTGCGCGTTGAAGTAAAGTCTGACTCCGTGAAGAATCAAATCTTCTTCTGTCAGTCGGTTGGCGTCTGCAGCTGAGGACAATCAAGTATGGGAGATTGTTGATGCTCCGGACAGTGCTAATGTGGTGCAATGCAAATGGGTGCTGAAGAAGAAATTTGATTGTGACAATAAAGTGAAATATCGTGCCAGACTTCACACAGAGAGCTGGTGTGGATTATCAACAAACCTTTTCACCGGTAAATAGACATTCCACTTTGCGGTTACTATTTGCCTTGAGTGTGCAATTAGACATAAACATCACTCATTTGGATGTTACAACAGCATTTCATTTAAAGGAAAGTATTTTTATGCACTTGCCAGAAGGGTTCCCTGTCGCAAATTCAAATAAAATTTTGAAATCAAGAAAAGCTGTGTATGGTGTAAAACAATCATCTTTGGCTTGGTATCAAAGAGTAGAGGAAACATTACTTAGCTTAGGTTACAGTAGAAGTAAACATGAACCTTGTGTATTTATAAAATTTTATAGTAACAATAAGAAAACTATTATTGGTGGTGTTTATGTTGATGATTTTATAATATTCTCAAATGTGAAGTCAGAAACTGACTCACTGATAGAAGCATTGACTCAAAACTTTAAAATAAAAAACCTTGGTCAAGTCAAACAATACATGGGAATGAGTATCAACATAAATAAAGATTCTAATGAAATTACAATAGATCAGGAGCATTATATCGAACAATTGTTAATTAAATTTGATATGTCTGATTGTAATACAGCAGATACTCCTATAGAGTGTAAGTTAAATGTAGAAAAATCTGTTTGTAATGATAAATTGCCATATCAAAAACTAATAGGCAGGTTGATGTATTATTTAGCTGTAATGACACGACCAGATATTACTTATTCTGTCAGTTACCTCAGTCATCTCAACAATTGTTATTCCCATTGCATTGGAATTATGCTAAAAGAGTTTTAAAATATTTGTTGAAAACCAAAAATTACTGTTTAAGATATTCTAAAGAAAAAGCAGAACTGGAAGGATTTGTAGATGCAGATTGGGCAGTGATGTCACTGACAGACGGTCATATACTGGATTTTGCTTCATGAAATCCGGATCTGCTATTTCTTGGTCAAGTAAAAAGCAAAGAACAGTAGCTCTAAGTAGCTGTGAATCAGAATACGAGGTCTGTTCAAAAAGTATCGCGAATTTTGAATTTCCGCGGGCTACGTATATTTGATTTTTGGTTTTTTTAGCGTTATGTTGGTACTCATGTCCCTTACTTATGCTCACAAGGTCGGCTTTTTTGACAGTTTAGTAAATTTTTGACAGCTGTTTTGCTTGGATATGTTTTGGCTCGTCTTAGATTTTTGCCTATTCCAAAAAATGGATCAAAGAATCTGTATCAAAGGACGCATTCCGAATGTTGACTGTGGCATATGGTGAAGCTACCTTGGACCAAAGCAACGTTTATCGGTGGTACAAAATGTTCTCAGAGGGCCGAGAAGATGTGAAGGACGAACAGCGTGCTGGACGCCCTAGCAAGTGAAAAACAGACGAAAACATTGATAAAGTGATGAAAATAGTATTGGCGAATCACCGTTAGAAAAGTTGCTGAGGACCTAAACATATCGATTGGCTCGTGCCATTCGATTTTAATAATGATTTGGGCATGAGTCGGGTCGCCGCGAAATTCGTGCCAAAATTGCTTAATTTCGACCAAAAACAGCATCGCATTAACATTGCCTAGGAGACATTGGACAACACAGTAATGGTGCCGCAGCTACCGTATTCCCCAGACCTGGCCCCCTGTGACTTTTTCTGTTCCCAAAACTGAAGAGGCCCATGAAAGGACGACGCTACGCCACGATTGAGGAGATAAAGACGGCAACGAAGGAGGAGCTGAACAAGATCATGATTTTTTAAGTGCTTCGAGGATTGGAAAAAACGTTGACACAAGTGCATTATATCCGAGGGGGATTACTTTGAAGGGGACAAAATAGATATTCATGAATAAATAAATATTTTTTGAAAAAATACAAAATTCGCGATACTTTACGTATATGGCTTTGTCGGATGCATGTAGAGAAGCTATTTATCTACAGATGTTTACAATAAAATTGTAATACATAGTGATAGTCAGAGTGCATTAAAGCTAGCAAGTAATTATCAGTCACATAAACGTTCTAAACATATCGATGTACTGTTATATCCTAGAAATGTTACGGATAGTGCTGACCCTGCAGCCCTATGCATTGTCAGCGGATTATGCATGGAGCCTCGACGACTCCGCGAACGCGTCAGTCTATCGCAAATCTTCACAAAGAGCACTTGCCCCTTTTAATTAATTCAATACATAATTGAATTAAATAATTCAATGTAAATTACTTTTTAAATAAATTTCTCAGCGTATAATATGTTTTCTTTTTTAAAAGACTCTCGGATAATCCCGGATAACATTGGTGGTAGCGGTGGGATACCTAAGTATATCCCGGTACGCCTCAAAGTAAAAGTGTCCAAAGTAAACCCAAGCTAAAAGTATAAAATAAAAGTGTTCAAAGTGAAATCAAGTGTAAAGTAGACTATCATTCCATTCACATATTCTACACGAAAAGTTATCCACCGTGCCAGGTGCTGAAAACCGACGCTATCTGCGTATTCCCGCTATCTGTGAGAATCCATTTCCTGAGGTTTCGATCCTGACATTCAAGAATATCATCATAATGCGTGACATTAAACTACTTTTCCTGTGAGTGAATTAATACAATTATTTATCAGTGCATTCTTATCGCAACGCCGACACCGTCGCCGTCTAGACTAAACATAAGCCCACGCGTTCGCGACGACGCGTCGCCTCGCCAGTTCCAGTGACCCTATGTTTTCTAAGAAATAATTTAAGGCGCTCAGTTTCTATTCAATTGATTAATACTTTACAAGGAAAACTTTCAAAGTAAAAATTTGAAAACCAACAGTTAGTTTTTTTTTAATTTTTGAATAGGTACACACATAACCATTGCTTATTATTATTATCTATATTAATTATTAATAATATTAATGTTTAGTAGATTTGAGACGGTATTCAAATTATTTATTCAAATTTTCCCGCTGAATTTAGATGTTCTATATGCACAGCAGGTGTTCCATATGCGCAGTACATGTTCCACATGCGCAATACATTTAATAAGTTCAATTTTAATTAATAGACGATAAAAATAATTACATTTTGAATAATAAACTAAATTAATGATCGAACTGTTGAAATAAAGGGAAATAAGTTCTGTATTTTATATATTTTGATCTTTTGAACTCTAGTCATATTAAAATCCCAAATTTTAACAGGATGTAGTTATCTTTCGATATTAGTCACATGAAACTGACGTTCTGGCGTTATCTGTCTTTGATATCATAAACAACTGATTTTTTATTTAAATGTAAGTTCAATTTCAAATATATTGAGGAAAATGAAATAGTTTGAAACGGTTTAAATCATAATAATGCCACACGCTAAGAAGCTAACGACATTCCTGTACTATTTTAAGACTATTGCGCTTCAACGGATTACAAGGAAAACCAATTACCGGAAATCCAACACTTCGCAAGCACGTGACGAGGATTAATTAACTCATTCGCGCAGAGTTTAACGCATACATTTAAATTGTTGTACGTAAGTGTACATCTGCGTATTGGTTATTGATTGCGGGAGTTTTCCAAATTTTCCTCGCCATTGTTCTGTTACTCTGGCACCGGATGCACAGGATTTGAAATTACATAATTTATTAACCAGTAACAATTATAATAATCCAATAAATGATTATAGAACTTGACCTTAACTGAGTTTGTCTACATCAATCGTAGAGTAGTTGTTCCATTTATATACGCACGAGGGATAGTGAAGCGCTTCAGTATTCGCGCACAAGCTGCGAAGGAATGTGTCTGCTGTACCATTCGTCCAAAGCTTCGAGGTTCAAAAAATTAAATAGTGTATTAAAATATCTAAATTGAACGGTGAAAATAATTTGTGAACAATGGGAGACATTTTTAAATCCGGTAAGGATTTATTTTTAATAAATATTTTAATTATCAAGAAAATATTTCAGTATGAAGACAAAATTAGAAAGTTATATTTTGAACTATTGGAATGGTAGTCAAGGCTCAAATCTGTAGAGCGCAAAGTTCCGTGTTCGAATCCGGGACATGCCAAATTTATAAAATTAAGTCAAAGTAATTTTATTATTTATAATTTTTCAGATACCCCAAGATCCTATTTAGGATGCGATGGGAGTAATGGGCCGCTGGCAAATAATAATAACAGTAGTAATTTCTTTAATAAACTTCCCTGCGGCATGGAACCAATTAGCGATTGCAGTGATAGCACCGGGACAAAATTGGGAGTGCGCATATCCTTTGCCGTACAACAAAAGTATTTCCAGATGGGGAACTTGTACCGTTAAAGTCAACGAAAGTTTACCTCCGGTGGAATGCATGGACTTTATATTCGATGAAAAAAGTCCTTTTACATCGACCATCGTGAGCGAGGTAAGCCTTTGATTGACTCTCTTTTGAATTGTTAATTTCTGCGGGCTTTTGTCTAACTATTCTTTCAATTTTCCAGTGGGACCTGGTTTGCAACAGAAAGTATCTATTGAGTCTGGTGCAACCGTTAACTCAAACAGGAATTCTTCTAGGCAACTTTGGGTTCGGGATACTTGCTGACAAGTATGTGCATCCGTAACAAGTTTGACTGTAAGAAAATGATGAACTGACCTCTAATGATTTGTTATTTATTTCAGAATCGGTAGAAAGATTCCTCTGATGATTGCTGTGGTGTTACAGGCAATATTGATGATTATTACATCATTTATGCCCACATTTGAACTATTTTTAACATTCAAGAGCCTCTCCGCTATCGCAACTGGTGGAACAATGCTTATCAGTTTCGTAATTGGTAAGCGCATACTGAAAAAAAATAATGTTGTAATAAATTGTACAGTTTATTAAAAACCAATTCAAATTTCAGTCATGGAAATCGTTGGAGCGCAAGTTCGGTCGAATATCCTGACATTGTATCACGTGCCATTCGTACTTGGAATTTTAACGGTACCACTGTTCTCTTATTTGACCAGAATTTATGACGGATACTGGCTGATGATCTCTATTCCCTCATTTGGGCTTCTTTTCTACTACTGGTAAGTCATTACAATCATTAATTATCGGTAATTATACTTTAGACGAATACTAATATGATTTTTTGTTGTAGACCTAAATCTCCTCGTTGGTTGTTGGCTGTTGGAAGAGTTGAACAAGCTTGCAAAATTCTGCTCAAGGCTGCCAAAACCAATAAAATATCAGAGACGAAAGTGACAGCAGCTATTGAAAGCCACGAAGCATTGATAACATCAGCTATCAGCAAAATTGAAGCTGAGCAGAAAAGTTACGGAATCATGGATCTGATCAGAACACCAAACATGAGAATAAAAACAATCTGCATCGTTTTCAATTGGCTCAAGTGTGGGATGGTCTTCTTCGGTATAGAGCACTACCTAGGTCACATGAGTGATAACGTATTAAGTGACCTTGCCATATCAGGTACATATTATTCAAAACTTTCTGATCAAACTAGACAATCGCCTTGTTCTCTGTATTCATACTGAGATTTATCTTCCAGCTGCCTTCCAGCTCCCAGGACTACTGATAGTCTTCTTTCTGATTTCACGAGTGTCTCGGCTGAAAATTTTGGTAGTCGCAAATGTGCTAGCAGGAATCAGCTTGCTGCTAATCATTCCATTTTACAACAACGATACCGTGAAATTGGGACTGGTGACAGTGTCTCTTACCGGCATGACTGTCAGCTTCCCGACAATTTATTTGTACACGGGAGAGCTGTTTCCAACAGTTGTAAGAAACATTGGATTCGTTGTCTGTAGTGTCGCCTCAAAAACTGGGTGCATCTTCGCACCGTTTTTAATTGACTACGTAAGACGTCTACTTTTTTTTCTATCATTTAAACTAGTGCTGTAATTATCAATGATAATAAATGTTTAATTATTTGTTATCAGGAGGATGATCTTCCCTACTGGTTGATTCCTGTAGTTTTCGGAATGGGACCAATCCTGGGAGCTATTCTTTGCATATGGTTGCCTGAGACCATGAATTGCTAGCTGCCGGAGACCATCGAAGATGGCGAAAATTTCAAAAGGCAAGCACTTAACACTATTCACTCATCACAAAATACTTGAAAAATTATATTTTGTACTGTGTATTTTTTGTTACAGAAACAAACAAAAGAACCCACTGGAGTTTCCATTATAGTTCAAATTCCCTTAGTTTTAGATAATTGTAAATAATTATTTATTGTTAGTAAATCATTATAGATGTAACTTTTGTTTATTAATTTTTAACTAATTAAGTTTGTAAATAATTGTAAATACATTAATTGTAAGATTAGGTTAATATTTATCAGATCCTGGAGCCAGAGCACCAGAACACAAGGATACAATATGTATACTCCAAATGCAATGCTTACAATAATGCAAGTACAAAAAACTACATAATAAAAATATTCTATATCTTTAAAATTGTTGTCTCTTTTTTTCAATACCTCATCCAAAATAGAAAGTACAACCTATTACAAAACACTGTACCGTAACTGCTACAGTAATTCTAACGGTATCTGACACATTGTAGTTGACTATAGTGAACATTCTCTTGACTATAGTATGAGTAGATATGGTTCTAAATCAGTGCTATCATCTAAAATTGTTACTTTGTAAAACTTCTTTATTTAGGAAAAAAGTAGTCGAAGACGATACAGAATCGTAATAGATAACCTCAAATTCAAAACATTTACTTTCAGGTACTAGGTATGAAAAATAATGACGTAGTATTGCATATACTTAGTACTAACGCATGAATATATTTACATTAATTTTTATGTTATTGTATAAAACAGGTCTGAGATTAAACTAAGGACATTTTGGTGTGTAATCCAACCAAAGCTAATAAAGCAGTTATTTCAAATTCAAACACAATCTTTCATTCCGAGCCTCTAGGTTAAGCGCAACTTTACCCACTAAAAGTATAAACATTACAATACCGATTAATATTTAAGTGTGCTTTTAATGTACGTATAATATATACTAAATAAATACGATTGTGACAGTGAAATTCATAAATAATTACTCATACCTATTAATAGTAATACCTAATTATAATTATAGTTGCTGCTTAGTTGTTAGGAGGTAATAATTTGTTCTTGCTATACCTTATAACTGATAAAACAGACCGTACAAATTAAAAATATTTGTTGATAATGATTTAAAGACTCGTATTACCTTTAATGTTTCTATAATTATTAGCGTTGTACTTATAAGAATAAACTGATTATTATAATTATCTTATTTTCAAGAATAAGAATAGTTTGTTTATATAACTTGTGTTTTAATAAAAATAATATAAAAAGTTGTATTGTGAAGTACAAAATATTCACCTATTCATTATAATTTGCTCATGATATTCAGGGTGAGTACATACAAATAAATATAATGAATGGTGTGCTCATAACATTCAGGGTGTGCACACAGCTCGGTCATCAGTCAAATGATTATAGTATGAAATCGGGGCATTTACAATGATGTAAATAGTCGGTCACCGATTATATATCTACCTAAGTGACTGTTGGGTATGTAATTATAACTGCTCCTCATTATAATTATAACGAAGGGTCTCGTTATATTCAAGGATGGCCGAGTTGTTACCTTAATTATTTAATTTATGTAGTTAATTTGCTAAATATTTGTTAAGTAACTATAAAGCTATTTAATTTGCAATAATATTAAACATTTTAAGGTATTTGTTTTATTTGTTTTTGTTATGACTTCCGTTTGAAAATGGCGGGAAAGCGCGGCAGCCATCTTGATAGCGATTCAAAGGTGATAAAAGGCGATGTCTGCCGCGCTTTCGGGTCTTTTGTGCTGCAACCATTGAACTGTACACATTGTTTTAAATTGCTGTGGAAAAGAAAATATACTCCAGTACCGTGAAACATTACTTTTATTGAATTATCTAATAAGTTCTACAAGTCCTTCTTAAACGCATAAAATTAGGATAAAATCGATACCTAGTTCGTCTATTTAAAGATTATTTATACTTAATAAGTTATTTAAGTTTTTATCTACCTGGATACTTAGCAGCAATGATCAGTATAATTTTAAAATTAAATAAGTACCTGCACCTACTGGGAGTATGTTGTAGGTAAATTAGGATAATATTACGACAATAATGCCTTCTTAGTATAGGTATAAGGAAGTACTTTAAAAAATATATATAATTGTTGAATCGAGATGTTTAGAGGGCACTTTTCTCACTTATTCGCAGATCGTCCAACATGTTCCAATCACAAGTTCAGACAATAGAACCGTTCGATTGTGAAAGCGATCCATCCTCCATAGGTGCCCGTTGGGATAAATGGAAACGTGCTTTAGAGATATACTTCGTAGCGACAAATACCACCGAACAAAATAAAAAACGCGCGATTTTACTACATTGCGGAGGTTTACTTCTTCAAGACATATATTTCAATATACCCGGAGCTCATGTAGTAGATTCTAATGCTGATGACGTTTATGATATTGCGATCAAAAAGTTAGAAGATTATTTTTCTCCAAAACAAAGTTATGTATTTGAAAGGCACGTTTTTCGATTAATAACAAGGAAAGATTTCGATGTAGAAACTTATGGACTCTGAAGAACGAACAAAAAATCAAAAGCAAAATCAATTTTTATTTGTTATCACAAGTTTACAAATCTAGTACAAAAATCTCAATAATAGGTTTAAATATAATTCACAGTTCATTTTTCTTCTATGCGCATCAATAAAAATCCAGTAAACGATACGGTAAATTCTGTAGTATGACTACAACTGAATATAGCAATCAAAAACCACACTCCTCAATAAAAACATTCGATGTAGAGAAAAGTATACTGGTTGTCAGGTACAAAATTAGTATCTTCTATTTTACGCAGCCACAAAAACGGATCAAGAGCTTTGGGAGTCGCTGTAACATCCCCTATTGTAATCACAGCTTTATCAAGTCTCTGGCGCTTTTTCCACTCCTGGTAAAGCTCGTCGTATAATAAAATCTCTAGCACACAGCGAGAGTACACTTCCCAGTCTCGAGGCACAATACACCCGTATTTCAAACCCATTTGAATAGAAATTAATCGTACTTGGATGCGACTGTTCTGCACAATGCGTTTTTTTACAATGTTTACGTTACGAGACACGCGCGCTTATTTTATTACGGAAGGCTAATAACCTGGTGCGCAGTAGTTTTTTTTTAGAAATCTCTAATCACGGAGTGAACCGACATTTTCGTTGTCCACACTCTATCTTCTTTATCTTAAGCTCCATCTGGAGTTGTATTGAATTTAAATCGTACACAAATACGGATCAATCAGTCACCAAAAGATAACTTGCTGCTGTCTTGGTGATTAAATTTACTAGCTTTTAAAGTATTGAACGAAAATACTGATCAAATAAGTTTAAATTATTATTTGTGGGTAACGTATCACTTATTACAACAAACAAAAACAAGTTGGCGTCCTTGCACCTCCAGACACTAAATATTGACTTAGTGCAGCTGCGCACAAATTATGAGCTTATTACATAAGCCAAATCATTCCTCGAAAACAATAACTTACTAATTAAATTGTTATACTGTTAACACCATGACAATATTTTTGTAGAATCATGACTATAATTTAAGTGTTTAGATAAAAGTTAAATATTGTTATAAACTCGAAAAAATACTTAGTTAGACCATATTTTATATGATAAATCGCGTAATTAGATTTTCACTAAGCCATTAAATTTAAGTTCAAAAGAAGCTGTATATTTTAACAAACTAGTGTCTAGTATCAACATTGAATTAGTTTTGTGACTATGCCAAGAAAACATCTGTAGTTAAAAAAAATTTTATATTTAAGTGTCAATAGATCCATGCACTTTACGAGTTCTCGATAGTTTGACGACAGTTAGTATAAACATATTTCACAAATACCTGAAATCTTTCCAAAGAATTGATTGGTTATTTTGAGACCAGATTGGTGTCAATTACAACTCAAATTAACTGCAAATGTTACTAACATCTACTAATATAGTTCAATAATAACTTGAGAATTTGAGAATCCAAAATTTGGTTATAGTCCTATTTTTCGTTTGTTAGAAAAACAATTAACAGTTTTATAAATTCGTACCTCAAATTAACGACAAAATACGTCAGTAGATTGACGTCAGTCTTTTGCAGAGTTGAAGTAGGTTAGTGATACGTTTAATGTTGTGAAATCTATGACTTTACTAAGCGATTGTACAAAAAAAATCGATTCTATATAGAACATGTAATTCACATTTGAATATTTTTACATACAACATTCAATCATTGACCTTAACTATGCTTATAAGTAAAATACGATTTGAAAAGTAAGTATCAAAAATAATCGTTAAAATGGGACTGGATGCATTTAAAAATGTTTCATCAGATATATGGAGACGACATCCGAAAGAAGAAAGATAAGGTGCCCATTAACGATATCACAAGCTTACATTACTATCAATTTGTCAAATTCTTCTAAATTACTATAGTATTAACACAGTTTGAACCCATATTACAGACAGCGATCCAATTATTTGCCACCAAAATTTTTCCGAACATTATAATCGATATTATAGATATATCTCTAATAAAAATGACCTGTAAACGCTCTGTAGGTTGTCAATTATCGCGTGTCAATGTAGCGAAGGACGCCTAGTGTTTCTAAGGCGAATAACTGAAGGCTGTCTGCGGATGATATATGACACGAAACTTGGAAATATTTTCATTCTATTAAAAATCAACGGAAGAGCCATCATCAACCGGGTCATCACAAACGGCTCCGTAGGTTCTAAAAATGTTTATCATTAATTGATCACAAGAAAGGTAGGCCAGGTGGTATGGACTCTGATGTGCGAAGTTGATAGCGTCCTTATCAACTCTGTTCTCCCGGCACAGCCACTCAGCCAGCTGGTAGTTCTTCTTGATCGCAGCAATATGAAGCAATGTGTCACCGGTGTTAGCTTCTCTAGCATTGAGGTCTGCGCCCAAATTCATAAGAATCTCAATTTTCATTAGTGAGTTTATTTGGTCATACCTCGCCACTATGTGGGTACACATTCTTCCTTGATGGTCGTACTCACGTAGCAGGTTTTTATCACTACCAATAAAAGGCACAATCTCCATCAGCTCAAACACATTCCCAGAGCGGCAAATAGAAAAAAAATAATTTTTATTGTCTTCATAAGTCCTTTTTGGCACATCACTTGTAGAGTCGTTATTTTGGGCCATTGTAAGCTAGTAACACACTCGAGGCGTCTTTGCGTCGATAAAAGCGGACAGTAACTGACTGACCGACAGTTCTGCTATCAAGATTCAAAATTGATTAAAAAAAAATCGGGACTCTGATCCAAAAATAGAAAACACTCAATTTTTATAAATGTCTAAATGTAAATAAATATAATTCAATCATGCAGTTGCTGTGTAGATATACTTGAGATTAAAAATAGAAATGCCGGGGATTCTGGGCATAGCTACCTATTGCTCATCAATCATCACCTAACGATAATTAGCAGGCTATTGATAACGAGCATTTGGGAATGAATTTTGCTGATAACGTCTGAGTCACTATTGTAATTTTTTTCAACCGAATTGCAACGGTCGATTATACCTTCTATATCTATTTTTTTAATCTACCGTAATATTTAGTCGTTAATGTAGAGGTTAATCATTTAATTTCCTGTACAAATAGTAAATTTCCATCTAAAATAACAAAAGCGGGGCTAAAGTACGACAATTTAGAGCACAAGACCTAAATGATCCAGTACAAATTGGGTAGATAATTAACTGTCATAACACAAACAGCAATTACGTCAAAAGGTCATCGTTACCAAAATAACAAAGGATTTTGGTCATTGCCTTCTTCGATAAAACAGTTATCTCTAAATTAATAGTCTTGTTTGTGGGAGGAAAATAAACTATTGAGGTAGGTAATGTCTGTTTTCGATCGAATTGGACCAAACAATTAACCTTTCGTCACTCGCGTGATTTTTCCGAACGAGATTGGTCACGTCGCGGCGCAGCGCCGCCGTGATATTTAAATGGGGAATCAGCGCCATTCGGTGGAGCGGATCTTTCGGAACTACAAAATCTCGACTTTTAACATGCGATTTTTCCGGTCCTTCGATGGATTTTTAATTTTTTACATCGCTTTTTAATATTTGAGTGCATATTTCTTGCACCTAATTATTCAATACACTTCAAAGAAGGAATACTAATTTTTTCAATCCTTATTGAAAAAATTTTTTTAAGAAAAAAATTAAAAAACCGAAAGAGTGCGGCGCTGCACTCATGACGCGAGTGATGAAGGGTTAATAGCGTAAAAATAGAGAACGCAGATCAGAGTTAATAGAACCTGGTAATTGCCTTATAATTCAAGCTTATTTATCTGAGCATCTGTTTCACGCATTTGCATTCAGCTGCCAAAGCACATTGAAGACAACGTAATATTTAGCTGTTCGGTCATTGCACTTCTCAGCACAATTCAATGTCAAGTTTACTGGGCATCATTTCTACGCGTGATTGCTTTTATAATAAGATTTGTAAGAACAAAATTACGCAAAATCATGCGACAGTGGTCAAATGGTTTAATCCCACGTGAGTTTACATTGTAATTAGTTTGCTAATGTCTTGTTGAAGCCAAAAAATCAGTAAACAACTCAAAGTATTTTTTTTTTTTTTTTTAGTTTTAGTTCATTGAATGTATAAATATTGGTATAGATTTGCCTCAGTGCTTTGAGTGGCATATAAAAAGCAGATATCTGCGTGACAGAACATAATTATTTCAACTGCGGTCGAGGACGTATCGATATGGACGTAGACTATCTTGCCATTCAACTTCAAGCCGTAGAAACCTACATATTGGTTCCAAAGGAGTGGCCTGAGTGCGCGCATAGTCTTCTTTTGACACTAGCTGATCAAATAATCACTCAATTTAATTATGCTAGTCCGGTTGTACAAATATATAACATACCAACTAGGCTAATTTGTCGTGTTAACGACTGTGGATTTTACTACGTTTTCAACAAAGTGTCTAAAGAGTGAGTGTTAGAACCGGATCTTGTAAGACTCCAGATTTCAGGTATTGATTTTGTTTTCTATTTCAGAGAAATGATTGGTGCTTTTGTGTATAACATATTAATTCCCGACAACGATGGACCCATCCAAGTTGAAATTATTAGCGGAAATCATCTCAACCATGTTCCGTGGCCAAGTAAAGCTACGCACCCCATACCTTATTTTCAACAGTAGTAAGTAACGTATCAAGTCCTGTTACATAAGTGCTCAGTTCAAATTATCCTTCAAAGGATGTTCTGATTTCAGTGGAAGAGTTCTACCTGATTTCATTGGAGCTAAATTCGTATAACGTCGATTCCTCTGGCGAAAGCGGTAATGGAACACGAGACACTGGATAATAAAATTATAGAAAGAGCAAGTTGTCTTTGAATAATTATGTTATTTTGCAGGTCACAGCAAAAAAACATATGCAAAGTTTGCGGTAGAGTTGTGGACAAAAACATGAATCAAGCCTAGTAGCCTCTTGGAATATGTGAGTCAAAAACGGATTAATGATCTATTACCGCTAGAATGAACAGCCGGATTTGACCGAGTTAAAACTAGATTCTTAAGTCTTTGTATATGCTTATTTCAGCCAATATCTTGTTTGTTGCAGGTACAATAAAAAATTGTGATACTAATTGGTGCTATTTTCGTGATCTTCTCTCCAAAACATGCAATGCAACGTTGACGAGAATTCGTTTTGAGTGGACAATTAAAGCTTCAAATTTAGTTTTTTTTTATGTTACTATGAGTGATATTTTGTTTACGACACTTTGAAACAGTGAGTAGACAAACGTTCAGTGAATTGTTAGTGATTTTTTTATTTTGTAATCATTGACAACTGAAAATCGCTATTTTCTATGTAAGATAATATGTAAGTAAAATAATGGAAATAATAGAGTTCGTTTACCTTTTATCTGAATAGACATTATTTGCATAAGTGTTATATGCGTCTAGCTCACTTCAACAATAGCATAATAATCAAAATTTCTCATTTAAAATTGGTGATTGTTTCAATTAAAATTAATTTGTTCATAAAAATAAACGATTGACCATCCACATATTATTCTAAGGATATTTTTATACTGAGTCCAATAAATTTCTTACATTGTACATTTTGAAACTCATTGTTACCTGTATTGGCTGTTATGAACTTGTCTGCGCCGCAGCCACCTATAGTATAAGTATAGATTCAACAGTGGTGCACACGGCACACTCACTCACACTACGGCAAACGCATCTATACACCCACTCACGCACACAAGCATACAGCCCTACAAAACGCTAACAGCGGTTCAATTGCCATCAAGACTTCTATCGCAACGGCCACCAACATACTACGCAGATCCATCTCATGTAACGAAATTTCAAGCGAAACTATAATAAATCGCCTAGTTCTAAAATGTCAAGAGTTTTTCTTGTTGCATCCGCAACAAAGTGGCGACCGTGACAGGACCTGCAAGAAGATATAATCGGATTCTAGAAGCCGTAATTCCTTTGATCGTCAAGGGCGTTAGAAGGTCACCCCAATACATCGTCGTGTCTAAGAAGTCGCTGAGGGCCAAGATTTTGAGGAATCACCCGGTGGATGATCTACGACGATTACGAAGCGAACGTGTGAGACTTTCGCGAACCCAACAATCATCCTACGGGACCGGGACCGCAGCAGACTCGCAGTGAGCAGCACCGCAGCCAGCCGCCAGACTAGCTCAGCATCGCCTGCCTGCCCTATCTGCCTATTGTGAGCCCGTTCCTATCTATTTATCCAGTTCTATCCCTTCTACTTGTGAGTGCATTGTGTTTTGGTTCCTCAAATGTTTAATGTGCGTTAATTGTAGTTAACGGTCGAGATTAAGGCCAGTTACTAAGCTAAGTAACAAGTAAGTCAGTTACATAACTGCGCTAAGTGCCTATCGCTACTGCTTAGTGCCTATTCCGCTTGGATCCACCCATTACGTCATCAAAATCGCAAGTCATTGCCATCATCCTTTGCCTAAATAACGTTTTCTAAACACATTGCACTGCTTAACACTATTTATTTCATCGCAATCTATCACTACATTTAGCTATTGTGGCACAAAATTAGATAAGATTCTCAGAGTTGCTGATTTCAATGATAGTCATACGGGTGTATGACCGCATTATATAACCCTATAATCACCTACATAGCTTACCAGAGCGTCAATATTTAAGCGACTGTGCTTCCATTATACGCTTATTTAAGCTATATTTTAAGTAATCTAACCATATAACTCTATAGGTTCTATACTTATGAGAGTTATTGGGCACGATATATAAGCTAAATTTAGGTTGCTCAGCCGAAAAACCGTCACATTCCAGGGTGTCAATAATCGCACATTCCATCGCGTAAGCCATCCGTCTGCGCTGCCGTACCGTCCGCGGGCAGCGACCGGCCTGCGCGCGCGTTGCTTGCACTCTGCCTACCCGTCGCCTGCAACTGCAGCCGCGGCGTCTACTACGGGACCTCGGACTGGGGAGCGTATCGTACCTTATCTTCTTATCTATTCCATTCTTGTCGGAACAGCTGACGCTCCGTAGCCTAGCGCAAGCATAATGACCGATGAGAAATTACGCGATTTAGCTGCAAAACGCGGCTCAATACGCGGACGCATTACCAAATTTAAAAATAATTTAGATGCACTATTAGCTTTGGAGCAAATTCCTTCTATAGAAGTCAATAACCTTGAGCTAAAGCTGTCGAGGTTTCAGAACTTGTTTGTCGAGTTTGACGAGCTTCAGATTCAAATAGAAACTCTAAATCCCACTAATTTAGAGTCAGAACTCGCATTACGTGAGACTATTGAGCAGGATTTTTATCATTGCCTAGCCACAGCGCAAAATTTAATCGATAACTCTAAATGTAAACAAAGCGATGCGTCTAATCAAAGTGCATTTGCTTCTCCTGATAATCAATCGTGTCATCATCATTGCAGTTCTGAACAAATGAGTTTTAAGTTGCCTGTTATTCAAATACCGAATTTCGACGGTTCGTATTACAAATGGTTGGAATTCAAGGAAACCTTTGTGTCTCTAGTCCATGATAATGAAAAATTACGCAATATACACAAGTACCACTATTTGAATTCGTATTTGGAAGGCGAGGCAGCGAGGGTCTTAGGCAATCTCGAAGTAACTGATAAAAACTACGTGGAAGCCTGGAAGTTACTTTGCGAACGCTATGATAACAAGCGTCAACTAATAAACAATCATCTAACATCATTATTTAATTTGGAGTACTCTCGAGAAACCGATAAATCACTTCGTTTTGTTATAGATCACGTATCTAAAAACTTGCGTGCATTAAGCACACTAGGATTACCTACTGACAAGTGGGACGTACTAATAATTTACATTATTACTTCTAAATTAGATAACAGTACATGTTTCAAATGGGAGGAGTACAGGAATTCCTTGCCTGAAATTCCAACTTTACAGAACTTTTTCACGTTTTTGAAAAATCGAGCGGATGTTCTCGAGACTGTCCAGCGCAATAAGCAGGACAAACCTAAACAGCCACAGTCGGCACCATATAAATCCCAAACAAAATCATTAGTTTTGACTTCCAAAGACTCCAAAGATTCTGTGGGCCACTCAAAAGCTATGGTCCAATGCAGTGTGTGTAGCGATAAACACCGCATCTATGAGTGTCTTACCTTCAGGGCCAAGACACCAAGGGAACGATTAGCTTTGGCTACATCCTTATCCTTGTGCTTTAACTGTTTGAGACCAGGCCACGAATCCCGTCAATGTAAGCTACTAGGAACTTGTCGTTTGTGTAAAAAGAAACACAACTCCCTATTGCATGTGAGCTCGGTAGACGAGAAATCCAAGCAAATCACAACGTCAGCTACGATGTCGGCTACGTCATCATCTGACGTACTACTATGTACGGCAATCGTAAGGATTGCAAATCCCGCCACTAATGATGCCGTGTCGGTACGTGCGCTGCTCGACAGCGGGAGTCAGTCTACTTTTGTAACCACTGCTGTTATGCAGCGGCTAAAACTAACTCCTCAGCCATCAAATACTAACATTGTGGGCATCGGCGCTGCTCCATTAACCCTAAATACAGAACGTTGTATCGTTCGCCTATGTTCCAATACTACGAAGTTTAGTGTAACTACTTCGTGCCTAGTGCTGCCTACGATAAGTAGCAAATTACCTAAGTGTCATTTTGACGTCAGTCACCTAAACTTGTCTATATACAAACTGGCTGACCCTAATTTTAATAAGCCCATGCCTATCGATATGCTCATAGGCGCCGATTTATTCTGGGACCTGATAGGCTCAGAACAGCAATCCCTAGGGGAAAGTAATCCTAAATTACGTGGCTCCAAGTTGGGCTGGCTCATCGCTGGTCCTATGCTACAAATCCTAAATCCTAAGCATTTAAAACAAACTAAAAATCTTAAACCTAGTAAAACTTACTGTAACTTTCTCTTAAAGGACAATCTATAACGCAAAACTTACCTGATATTCACCAGGAGTTGGCTAAATTCTGGGAACTTGAGAGTTTCCCTCAATCAGCTCCACTAACAATGGAAGAGAAACAGTGTGAGCAACACTTTCTCACTAATACTACCCGCCAAGCAGACGGACGATTCTGTGTCGCACTACCCCTTCGTGACTCAGCGGACTGCATGGGTGAATCCTATTTCATAGCTAAGAAAAGGCTACTAAATTTAGAAACTCGCTTTCGAAAATACCCCCAACTAAAGTCATTGTATTCAGAGTTCATACATGAATATGAGAGTCTGGGTCATCTAACTGTCCTATCTACAACAAAACCTACAAATGCCTATTTCCTTCCTCACCATCCCGTCTTTCGGGAACAGAGCGAGTCAACTAAGCTACGCGTAGTGTTCGAAGCCAACACACGCACAACCTCGGGTCTCTCTATAAACGACCTACAGATAGAAGGACCAGTCGTACAAGACCCTCTATTTAACATAATTCTTCGCTTCCGACAATATCAATATGTCTTATCAGGTGACATTGAAAAAATGTTCCGTCAGATCTCACTACGAGAGAGTGACCGCAGCCTACAATTAATATTGTGGCGCGACAACGAAACGGAGCCTATTAGAACATTACAGTTGAATATAGTAACGTACGGATTCTCTAGTGCAAGCTATTTAGCGACAAAATGCATTTGGCAATTGGGCGAAGAATGTACCGATCCTAAAATAAAAAATATAATCCAAAATGATTTCTATTGTGACGATTTGTTGACAGGTAGTGACTCCGAAGACGATTTACGTTATATTCAACAATCAGTGTCCAACCAGCTCGCTTTAGGCTGCTTTCCATTGCGAAAATATCGCTCTAATGTCCCTAACTTACTCATATCTAAGGATGTGAATCTAGAACAAGATAATCTAATGATAAGTAACGCCACCAGCACATTAGGTGTTGGATGGCTGCCTTCTTCGGACGACCTAGATTTTAATATCCAATTTACCCCACCGAACATAATAACCAAACGTTCTATTTTGTCTTCCACATTTAAGATTTTCGACCCACTCGGGTTATTATCCCCATGCACTATTAAAATGAAAATCCTAATTCAAGATATGTGGAAGCAGGGTTACTCTTGGGATGAAGCAGCTCCGCAAGAGATCGAAACTAAATGGTTGAAGTTCACAAGTCAGCTACATGAACTATCACGCCTAAGAATCCCAAGGTGTGTAATTATTCATAATCCAATTTCCATTGAAATGCATTGTTTCAGCGACGCATCGCAGCTCGCATTAGGATGTTGTATTTATCTACGGTCGGTCGATACTATCGGCAACCTAATGGTTCGTTTAATTTGTGCTAAGTCGAAGGTAGCGCCTGTGAGTCGCACTACAATACCGCGACTTGAATTAAACGGCGCCCTCCTCGGTGCTGAGTTGTCCAGCACAGTCACTCGAGCTCTTCGCTGTAACATAAACAAGCACTACTTTTGGACCGATTCTAGTGTGGTTCTCTGTTGGTTGCAAAATGTAAAAAATACAAACGTCTACGTATCCAATAGAGTAGCAAAAATAAATGAGCTAACTTCTTTTGAAACTGCAAAGTGGCTCCACGTGCCTACTTCCGAAAACCCTGCTGATCTCGTATCACGAGGCCTAGATCCTCATGCCATTGAACAATCTAATATATGGTGGAATGGTCCATCATATTTATCTCAGCCGCAGGAGTCTTGGCACCATAACCCAATAACGAAAGTAGACGACATATCAGAGTTGAAAGTGAACACCGCTTTGGTGGCCCACGCTGCGCCTCCAACGCAAGGTATCACATTTGCATACCTAACTAAAGTTTCTCAACTACTACCATTGCAGAGAGTCGTTGCTAGAGTATTAAGATTTATTAACAACTGTAAAAAGTCAAATGAAAGGCTCTATGGTGCTTTACAACCCCATGAGCTTACAAATGCACTAAAATTATTACTAAAGCCATCACAAAAAGAATGTTTTTCAAAAGAATACAATGTATTATGTCAAAATAAACCTATAAAATGTAATTCAACATTCTCGTCGCTTAACCCGTTTATTGATTCTGATGGAATCATTCGTGTCGGTGGTAGAATAGACGATTCTAATTATTCTTACGACAAAAGGCATCCTATTATCCTAGATGTTAAGCATAAACTGTCTGAATTGATATTTCAGTACGAGCACAAGCGGCTACTACATGCTGGTCCGCAACTACTCCTCGCATCCATTAGGGAGCGCTACTGGCCCATAGGGGGCCGCAAGCTGGCCAGGTCTACAACTCGTAACTGCATTTTATGCCGCCGTATGCAAGGTCGAACTTTATCTAATATTATGGGAAATCTTCCACCCGATAGGCTAAATCCAGACTTTCCATTTAGTGCAGTGGGAGTTGATTTTGCCGGACCATTTTATATTACGGACCGAAAGGGTAGAGGCTGTAAGATAACGAAATGTTATCTTTGCATCTTTGTCTGCCTGCGCTATAAATGCATTCATCTCGAAGCGGTAAGCGAAATGAGCAAAGATGCGTTCATACAAACGTTAAAACGTTTCATCGCTCGTAGAGGTTTGCCTAAGATTATATACTGTGACAATGGTAGGAATTTTGTAGCCGCAGCTAGAGACATAGGGGAATTCCTGAAGTCCAACCATGAAGCTCTAGTTGAATATGGAGCTCCTATAGGTATTGAATTTAAATTTAGTCCACCATACGCTCCTCATTTCGGCGGTCTCTGGGAGGCAGGGGTCAAGTCGGCCAAGTTTCACATAAATAGAGTGTTAGGAAACGCACATTTTACCTTTGAGGAATTGGATACATTGTTCTCACAAGTAGAAGCTATCCTTAACAGCCGACCCTTATCTCCCATGAGCACCTCACCTAACGATACCCTTCCGCTCACCCCGGGACACTTTCTAATCGGTAGGCCACTGACGTCGTTGCCTACGCCGAACCTCATAGACTGCAACTCCAATCGCCTCTCCCGTTTTCAACGTATAGAGCAAGCTCGCCAACATTTCTGGAAACGATGGACTAGCGAGTATATTGCTGAACTGCAGCAGCGCACAAAGTGGCGCCATAAAACCAAAGAACTAAAAATCGATGACCTAGTCCTAATAAAGGAAGACACTCCTCCACTATGTTGGCGCATGGGATGCGTCAACAAGATATTCGTCGGGCAAGATGGAGTGCCACGCGTCGCCGACGTATCTACTACCCAGGGCGTGATGCGACGAGCCTTGAACCGCCTCTGCCTGTTACCTACGGATCCAGAGAGCGTCGAAGCTTGAAAGCTGGCAGCTTTCAAGGGCCGGGAATATGTCTGCGCCGCAGCCACCTATAGTATAAGTATAGATTCAACAGTGGTGCACACGGCACACTCACTCACACTACGGCAAACGCATCTATACACCCACTCACGCACACAAGCATACATCCCTACAAAACGCTAACAGCGGTTCAATTGCCATCAAGACTTCTATCGCAACGGCCACCAACATACTACGCAGATCCATCTCATGTAACGAAATTTCAAGCGAAACTATAATAAATCGCCTAGTTCTAAAAGGTCAAGAGTTTTTCTTGTTGCATCCGCAACAGAACTGATTAAGAGTCACATTAAGCAATCGCGAGTGCTTGTAATTGTACATTTATCGCATTTGATAAAAATTTGTCATGATTAATGATCAATTATCATTTTTCCTTAGCAATCCATTTCCTAAAGCTTCAATGAAAGTTCATAAAAAGGAGATTCAGGAAAAAAAGATTTGGTTCACATCGTAAAACGGATCTTGATATACTAGTGCAATAAACATTTTTGAAACACTTGAACGATTTTACAACACTTTTACGATTCATAAGAGTGAAATCTTTTCGAGAATTCGTAAAATTTGTTTCATTCAATCCTTGATTTCGTTTGATTCATCGTACAATTGCTCATAAACCGCAAGATTTATTACCTATAAAATATTTTGTTTCGGTGATGCGATGCACGTTTACATGACATCCGAATCTAATTTAGCTAATACACGCATTCACGTTGAATAAATATGACCTCATTTTGAAAATTTGAGCGGGTATCAGTAGCGGTTGGAGGTTATATCAACAAACAATATGAGATCATTAAAAGACTGTTATTTGGTTTTTATCAAAGACTTCGCACGTTGACGTCAATGTTTAGATACCAACACATGTTGTGTTCTCAAAACAATATATTTTGGCTTCAATATTGAGATAATTTATCGTTAAGTATGTCACGAACTTTGAGAGCTAGCCTAGTTCTTTTTAGACTTTGTTAATATTTTTTGTAAAATATGAAGATTAAATATTTAATTTCGACATGGAGATCAGTCCTAGTCGATGCTATACAAAATTCTTAAGATTTTCGTCGGAAATTTACTGAGTCTACAAGGAAAGATTTCGATGTAGAAACATATAGACTCTGAAGAACAAACAAAAAATCAAAAGCAAAATCAATTTTTATTTGTTATCACAAGTTTACAAATCTAGTACAAAAATCTCAATAATAGGTTTAAATATAATTCACAGTTCATTTTTCTTCTATGCGCATCAATAAAAATCCAGTAAACGATACGGTAAATTCTGTAGTATGACTACAACTGAATATAGCAATCAAAAACCACACTACTCAATAAAAACATTCGATGTAGAGAAAAGTATACTGGTTGTTAGGTACAAAATTAGTATCTTCTATTTTACGCAGCCACAAAAACGGGTCAAGAGCTTTGGGAGTCGCTGTAACATCCCCTATTGTAATCACAGCTTTATCAAGTCTCTGGCGCTTTTTCCACTCCTGGTAAAGCTCGTCGTATAATAAAATCTCCAGCACACAGCGAGGGTACACTTCCCAGCCCCGTGGCACAATACACTCATATTTCAAACCCATTTGAAGGGAAATTAATCGTAATTTTATGCGACTGTTTTGCACAATGCGTTTTTCTACAATGTTTACGTTACGAGACACGTGCGCTTATTTTATTACGGAAGGCTAATAACCTGGTGCGTAGTAGTTTTTTTTAGGAATCTCTAATCACGGAGTGAACCGACATTTTCATTGTCCACACTTCATCTTCTTTATCTTAAGCTCCATCTGGAATTGTATTGAATTTAAATCGTACACAAATACGGATCAATCAGTCATAAAAAGATGACTTGCTGCTGTTTTGGTGATTAAATCTAATAGCTTTTTGAATTTATGATAATTAATATGGTTATAGTAGCTATTGGGATAATTTACTCAGTTAGTACTGAAGTTACTGTCTAAGTAATAGAATTT
Organism: Blastobasis lacticolella; assembly: GCA_905147135.1. Taxonomy (NCBI): domain Eukaryota; kingdom Metazoa; phylum Arthropoda; class Insecta; order Lepidoptera; family Blastobasidae; genus Blastobasis; species Blastobasis lacticolella. The sequence goes on from LR990047.1 coordinate 4,853,640, forward strand.
TATAACATTAAAACAATGAAATTGAACGTAATTGTTGTAAAAACTTCTTTCATACTTCATAATCATCTTTATTATCATCATCATCAGCATCAACATCATCGTCATCATCGTCATCATCATCATCATTAGCATCATTGGCATTATCAACATAATCATGATCATGCTAGTGACGACTAACAAATCGTTACAAAGAAAAGGATCTCAAAAAAATATTTAAATAATAACCGATTTTTTTTTATTCATAATAAGAATGATCTTTTTATTAGTTATGAAAAGGGGAGAGTATATATAAATATTATGTTTACGTATACAGCCAAATTAAATTATAATTTGACTATCCTTTTTATTCGAATTATCATTATTAGTGCGTCATTTGAATATTGTTTGATACAATGGCCCGAGTGAAATCAACGATAAGTATATTAATTGCGATAATGCATCAAGATAATGATAAATTTCATTCAAGCTAGCATACTCTAAAGCTTTTTAAAAACTGAACCGAATTACTGAACAAATAACAGTTAGATAAGATTGGCATTATGTACGAGGAAAAAACGACAGTGAACAATTATATGTAAACCATAAGCAGTTATTAATTTGAAAATGTATCACATGCGATCTTCTATTGTTCGTTTTGTTACTAAATTCAGTGAAGCAGGTATTTAGATATTTATTGATCGGCAAGTCAGAAATTCAGACAACGTAAATATACGATGCTTAAGTTCAATGAATAAAGAGTTTATCGTATTTGCTTTTTCATTTAGCGAAACACACCTATTTTATTAGGAAATTGGTGAAAACTATAAATGACGCAATATCGATTTGGACATGTTTCATGTTTGGTAACATGTTTCAACTACGTTCAGTGTTGTGCAGGTTTAAATGCAAATTATACTAGTTGCCACTGCGGATATCTATAGACACGAGTTGCATATAAATATCTTCTTTAAAAAGTTTTTCTAGAATAGAGCTGGATCCATATCCGCCCACTGCAGCAATTTATGTGAAATAGAAGAATGAGCGGAAATCAATATTTTAATACACATGTTTCCGAAGTAATTAGTATTCAAGAAATACGACGTAAATAATCGAATGAAGTGCTGAATACTTACAAATTATCAGTTTTAAAATAACAAGACGTTCGTATATAAACAGAGTACCGGATATTTTTAACATAAGTCTTTAAAGAATCGTCAGAGTGATAAGATCTACAGTGAACTACTAGCAAAAATACGTGTGTAGTTTGAAACATGAAATCTCATAACTTTGATTACTTAAGCCCTATAAGTCTATGGCGGAGAGCAAATCAACCAAATTTTGTGAGTCTTGTTTGGGAAGAATACTGCTGGATTAAGAGCATCGAAGAACCAGGGACCTGGGAAGCTTCTACCAAGTTGAAGAACAGGAAGAAGAATCGAAGCTGCTTGGTCCCATGTTGGGATCATACCAGGATCAAATTGACAAAAAACAAATTTGGAACGTCTGATTACATCCACGCCAATTACGTGGATGGGTACGAAGATAAAAAAAAATTATTTGTACTCAAGCGCCAAAAAGAAACACATTAAACGACTTCTGGAGTATGGTTTGGAGTAAAAACAGCTACATCATAGTCATGCTACTAAATGATTTACCAAATGACAGCGACAGTTTTTGTCAATACTGACCGTTGGAAAATGACTTGCTGCAGACTAGTCATTTCACGATCAAAAAAATCAACATGGAAGTCTTTCATAGCTGGACTGTAACGAGATTGCGATTGAGTAATAGCTATGGGCTGTCACGGGATATTTGCCACTTTCTTTATACTGATTGGACAGAAGATGCAGTTACTAATGACGTGGCTAAATATTACACGTTTGTGCAAAGAGTGAACCAAATGCGTACGGCTACCTTACGAAAAACATTGAAGCTCAATCAAGATGCGCCGGGCCCTATCATTGCCCACTGTAATACAGGGATTGGGCGAACTGGCACTTTCTTTGCGATAGACATAGCGCTCTATAAAATGATGAAGACTGAAATGATATATTTACCGGAAATTGTTACGCGTATCCGACAACAAAGATTTGCAAGTGTTACTACTTACGAACAATACTTATTTTGCTATCGCTTGGTGTTACATTTTTTGTCCACTATAGTTAAGAAAGTATATGATACGAAACGTGAAATGATCGAATAGATGATGTAGGTTGTTGTATAACTAATCTGAACATCTTATTAAGTCACTTATCTTAATTTTTCATGCGTAAATGATGTTAAAGTATATGTCATTAAATATACTGATAAGTGATAGCCTGTCACAGTGACACAAAGATCAAGTCAACAGAGGCCTCAATAACATCATGTAAATCGTTAAATTGGAGCGAGACATAGACGGCTCTTTGAATTATTTATTAGCCACCATTGTGACTTGCCGTACACTTTGTTCCTGCAGACGGATTGACACAAAAACTTTTGAAGAAATGAAGCTATCAAATTTCACAAATGGATTGAAGGCAATACTGATAGGAAGTAACAGTGAAGGTGAAATTTTTTTTCATGAAGTGGTCAGAAGTGGAAGTTTCTCCCTCATAGAAAGATTTGCGCCGTTGAAAGCATTAAACATGCGCAATTGTATGGGTCAAATGAACATCCACATAGCAGTCGTGAAATATACGAAATTATATGCAGCGAAACTGATTGACACAATAGTGAAGTTAGGAGCTGATATAAATGGGCAAGAAAGTATTGAAGGAAACACCGCGCTCCATCTAGCGGTGAATGAACGAGACTACGAGCTAGTTGAGTGGCTGTGCTGTCAACCGGATATAAATCTTAAAATTCGCAATGTAAACAATGTTTCGCCGTTCGAGTTGGCTAAGAAAAAAGGAGCTCAGCGCCGTCAAATAGAAGTGTTCCGAGACAGGATCTATATTTTGAGCCAAAAAAAGGATAGATTGCTTCAGCAGCCAGATTTGGCGAGTAGAAGAAGTGAGATAAGCAAAATCGACAGTGACATTGCTAGTTATAAACAATCGCTGATAAGAATTTACAGTGACTGTAATTTTTTTCCTGTAGATATCCATTTATTATGACTTAATTTTTTAGTTATTAAATATTTACAAAAGTTTATTCGAGTTTTAAATTCCATATTATTAATAAACAGATATTTTATATGTTGAATAAGAAACCTTTAGAAAAAACCCTTAAGAGATGCGTGAGCGTCAGAATGGCTGGTTGTCTGTGCCGTAGGTGTATGAAAGTTGATTAGATAATTGCTACATAATTGCTTATATTTGCTACATATAATAAATAATTGCTACATATGAGGTTTATTTAGAAATCAGATTTTTTTTTGTCCAGCCATTCTGACGTTTAGATGGCTGGTAGCCTCCTAATTTATAGTCAAGCATGCAGAGTTTCCCAAAATGTATTGCGTCAATAATTGCTACATATTTGCTTCGTTCAACTTCATTAGATATAACTTCAAAAGAACGTTAAACAAAAGATGTAGCATTTACTTGAATTATCCCAAGGAAAAGTGCCTGACAATGTATCATAGGAGGCAGGTGTTTTAAATTGTTAAATGACATGTAATGTTATGAGTAGGTACATTTTGACGCAAGAATCGTATTCCTTACGTACGGTTACCAGAGCCTTAACAATTGAAACGGATTACTATTTGCTTTCATTATTTTGTCAGGCACTTTTCCTTGGGATAATTCAAATAAATGCTACATCTTTTGTTTAACGTTCTTTTGAAGTTATATCTAATGAAGTTGAATGAAGCAAATATGTAGCAATTATTGACGTAATACTTTTTGGAAAACTTTGCATGCTTGATTTTAAATTAGGAGGCTACCAGCCATCTAAACGTCAGAATGGGTGGACAAAAAAAACATCTGATTTCTAAATAAACCTCATATGTAGCAATTATTTATTATATGTAGCAAATATAAGCAATTATGTAGCAATTATCTAATCAACTTTCATACACCTACGGCACAGACAACCAGTCATTCTGACGCTCACAGAGATGCGACCCCTTCGATGATACCCGACAGCTAGGTCATGAATATTTTTGATAGCTAGTTCAGTTATTAATTTGTTAGCCAACAGCTGCCAGTTATGAACAAATTCTCACAGAAAAGCGATGTGTAGTGATAAGAAATCAAGTAACTTTCGTTGAAAATCAAAATGTCACAAAATGTAAGCATAACATTTTATTTTTTCGTTAGTTTATCTCAAAGTATTTTTATGAATATACACTCAAAAATGTATTTCTTTTTTCAGCAAAATATGCATCAAATGACGCCTCTCATGAAGAAAGAAATTAAAATGCGCCTTAAAAGAAATAATGGCTTGAAAAGAATAAAGGAGCAGATAAAGAAATTGCCCTATTCTTCGGCTGTCCAAGATGAAATTAATAGAATAAACTACGAAATCTCGGAACAAAAGCATCTTATTTTGCAAATATACCATCGCTTTAATTTCCACCCCTTCGATATTCATGTGTTGTAATGAAAGATTTTATAAATAAATCTCTGTAAATATTAAAATTTTTACCATCTATTTTCTAACTGAAAATGAATTCATATGAGGGATGTGATAAATATGGTATCTAATAGAGGCATGAAAAACTACTAAAACTATTTAATATTTTAATAACAATTATGCAACAGTGCACTTGCGTGACAAATAGCGTTATCAGTACCGTTGTTTTGCAAATAAATCACACATATTTATCTTAACATGCATCTATCTCGCTCACACTTATAATATTGGCCACGCGCCGGCGTGCAAGTATATTTATCGCGCGAGACAGTTTAAATAATTTGAACTTAGGACCGTGTTAAAACATGCATTTAAATTGAGTTTTTATGTCAACACCAATTAATTTACACAGCATGACATGAAAAAAGTGTGTCACAATACAGTAATTAGTATTCGAAAAGCGTACAAAGGTAACAATTTGTTTTATTCTGATGAAATTATGCATTACTAATTCAAAAATATCTTTGGGTATATAAGGTCTGATCTTATATCTGCTGTTGCTAGTTATTTAAAAACTGCTAACACGATAAGTTCGTATCGTGTTTAGCATCGGAACATGTAGCACAAAGTCAATGGAGTGGAATCAATTCGATGATTTGAGCCCCAAGGAGTTATGGAAGAGAGGGAATCATTTGCCGAGGACAAATGTAATTGCATTACATACATTTTTGATTTAAAAATACCGGTGGGTTTGACCGTAAGCTAATTATTTGTTATTTAAGGATAATAGTCCATACTCCTTAAAATGTAGATAATAATGCTAAGTAATTATTAATTTACGTTTTCTTTAAAAATACTAGCTTATAGAAAAATTTAAACTCACACATGAATAACACGCTAACTATGTTTAAACACCTTGGCATTTTCCCGCCCCAGCTAAAAGGCTCGCCGGCACACAAGGCCGCTTGAGGGCGACACCGCCTTATTTATAATATATTGTTATTATTATTTCATAATTATTTTATTTTATTATTGTATAATATATTATTATTTTGTTTATTTATAAAGAGTTATAAATAAATAAATAAAGATTTACAGCGGGACAGAATTGCTGGAGGGATCGACCGACGCTGGCAAAAATACGTTCATTTAATTAGTCATTAATGCGTAAAGCCCGGGATAATAAACCGGAGACACTACGTTGGTCGATATTAGCGATCGATATACGCTGATAATAATTTAGACGATAGTATTTGGCGAGGATGCTGCCACAATTATCCTCTAAAAACATTATTATTTGTATTTATTTATAATTCAATATCTATTTAGTCGGACTAAACAAAAACAATTAAGTAAATTAAAAGGATGTTTAGTCGATAATAATTACCGACGGCGGGACTGATTTACCGCGGTGGGAAAAACAAAGAGGGGTATTGTAAGCCCTAGAAAGAAAAGAGATAGGTTGCGTCGTACGGGCACGGAGCACGTGTCCCGAGCGATGGCGGCCATTGTGATTACGATCGTTGTAAAAGTGACATTGTGTGCCGGTGACTGCCGCAAATTTTCATTTTTATATATATTTTTGTTACTTTGGTGATCGTTGGAGGCCCTGTTGGGATCCAGAATTATGTCAACGAGTTCACGACCATCTGGTAAGAGCCTATTTTGTTAAAATTCCACCGTGGGTTCAATTATCAGTTGCCGTTGGTTCGCGTTGTTTACATACCGACATATAGGTATATAAATATATACTAGTGTGTATCGAACGCGACATCGACCTCGTGGTTGTACTCGATCACTATTTAATTTCTTCATCTAGTTTTGGTGTGTTCGGGCTCCTCATCAAGGGGGTTTGAGCATAACCGAAAAGCCGCCAAAGCTTATTTTGCATTTAGGATATAAAAAGTTTGCGAGACGGTGCCAAATAAAGAGAGAGAGAGAGAGAGAGAGAGCACTGAGTTGCTGTCGCGGTCGATCTCCCGTCCAGCGGTTCACTGTGTAACTGCACTGTGCTTTTGCTTATTTACCGATCAACTATTTTGTCATTTGGTCTGGTATTATTTATTATTAACATTTATTATTACTAATCATACTATCATATTTATTAAAATTTTCGTTTGTCGCTTTACTATTGCGTTTCATATCCAATAACTTATAATTTTATTGCTCATATAGAAAAAAATTATATGTTTAGTATTGTTTATTATTTTGAGCGTTGTAATTGCCACTGGCGTTCATTATTTACTAAAAATTTAATTCACTAAGAGTAAACAAATTGGAGCTGGTGTTTTATTACAAATTTACATGTTGTTACTGCTAAAATAGCACCTAGGATTAAAATTACTGTTATTATTAACGCCGTTGATGCTCATAGAGCCGATATTAACAATTGTGTATCAAAGAACGAACTATTGTCTATTCAAACGCTAACCAACGGCAAAGAAATAATTTGTTAACATTTAAATTCTCTTAAAAATATTTCTTGAAGTTATCTCCTTATTACTGAACTGTTTACTATAATTTAAGTCTGTCGCTTATCCTAACTCTCGCTAACTGTTTCCTTTCCCCTTTTACTAGGCTTATTCTGTCATATTCGCACAAAGACGTGATATAAGAAACCCCTGTCTATTTTGCTGGTTTTATATAAACCAGTTGGCGCTCAACGTATTTAGGTGATGTCTAACCCAGCCTGAGGGACCAGCACATCCTCGTAGGTTTCTCGCGAGCAATTAGGCTCACGAGTCACCGTCTTTTATTTTATTTTGTATTTTCAGCGTTGGTGCGACCGGGCGAGGTATCGTTGCGACACTAGCGTTTCCGCGGCGAGTGATTCAACAACGAAACATCGTTATAAATATTTACATAATATGGTATAGTGTGAATACTACGCGATATCTGCCGATGTTTACGTTTGAAAAGTATAAATGCAGAGACGAGTCAATGTTTTTTATTCTATATCGGAAATTTAATTCAATAAGTAATAATCTGCAGTGGACATAACTAATGCTAGACAATATGGAGTCCAATCACTACAAAGTTTACACTTGTGAAAGCCTACGGGAAAAAGCAAAGCAGTCAAATTTTCAAACGCTTGTTTGGGAAGAATATGTAGAGATTCTATGCACACAAATCTCCGGTACCGGAAAACAGAGACAGAAATCGAAATGATATAGTTCCATGTTGGGATCATACCAGGGTCATCTTAGACAGAGATGATTCAGAATATATCCACGCGAATTATGTGGATGGCTTTGAAGACGAGAGAAAAATAATTTGTACCCAAGCTCCTACAGCCAATACTGTTGAAAGTTTTTGGAAAATGGTCTGGAATAAAAATAGTCGTATCATAGTTATGCTGATGAATATGGTGGTAAACAACGAGCAGCAATGCTATCCGTACTTCCCTCTCAAAGAAAATGATGCCATTGAAGTTGATAATTACATAATTAAGAATATTAAAATAGAAACTGCTTTCCACGTTATCGTGACGAAAATGTGTCTTTCTAAAAAACTTCTCCTGAGTTATCTCGTCAAGTTTTTCATTTTCAATACACAGACTGGATCAATAACTCTGTTCCGAGTAGCGCGTACCGCGGTTTTATAATTTTATCAGTGGCGTAAATTTAGCACGTAAGGCAGCTGAACAAACATCGACAAGCTATCATAAAGAAAAAAGGTTATATTGTGGTTCACTGCAACTCGGGAATCGGACGAACTGGAATCTTTTGTGCAACAGACTTTGCTTTGTCATTACAAAAAATCGTAACGAGCATACGGCAACAGAGATACTCGAATGTTGTTTTTCCAGAACAATATTTATTTTGTTACCGTGTTGTTCTATACTTACTTCTAGGAATTGGTTGTGAAAAAGATGACACACAAATGAGAATAACTGTGTAATATAAGCGATTGTTTTAAGAAAATTTGAAATAATTTTCATAATAATTGTAGAGACTATGTTTCATTGATTGTTTTATAAAGTTTAAATATATCCAAGAGCTGCCAGTTGTAAACGAATTCTCAAAGAAAAGCGACGTGTGCTGATAATAAATCGAGTGACTTCCGTTTCAGACGCCTTTTAAAAATCAAAATGTCAGAAAATGTAAGCATACCATTTTATTTTTTCGTTAGTTTATCTCAAAATATTTTTATGAATATACACTTCAAAATCTATTTTTTTCTCCAGCAAAATATGCATCAAATGACGCCCCTCATAAAAAAGTAAATTAAAATACGCCTCGAAATAATTAATGGCTTGAAAAGAATAAAGGAACGGATAATGAAATTGCCCTATTCTTCGGCTGTCCAAAATGAAATTATACGAATAATCTACGAAATCTCGGAACAAAAGCATCATATTTTGCAAATATACCATCGCTTTAATTTCCACCCCTTCGATATTCATGTGTTGTAATGAAAGTTTTTATAAATAAATCTCTGTGAATATTAAAATCTTTACTATCCATTTTCCAGCTGAAAATGAACTCATAATAACAATTATGCAACAGTGCACTTGTGTGACAAATAGCGTTATCAGTACCGTTGTTTTGCAAACAAATTATACGTGTTTATCTTGGTCTATATCTATCTCGATTAAACTCATAATGTTGATAACGCGCCGGCCGAATAACATTAATTAAAAAAAAGCATTATCATTATTGGCAATAATGGTATCAATTTAAAGCTGAAGAGTTACGCTTTTAAATAATGTGTAATTTTTAAAGCATATTAATTCTTTCACCAAAAAAAAAAATCATTTATAAAAAATCATTTATAAGCGCGCTTACACGCTGAGTCGATTTGGTTGCACGCGAGTGTAGTTGTTTTTCTAAACTATGTCTATTGGTTTATTAGGTGATCTTTTGCATATCGCGCGTGTGTGAGTGCTCTTGAAATCTTGTTATTTAAATTTGCTAACATAAATACGCATATTTTTTTATGTAACTCAGTGAACACGGAAAAATATAATTTTGTAATGAACAACGAACCTATAGGTCGTTGACGTCAACTACGCAAAGCCAAGTTTTTCAGCGTGACGAAATGACTGCAGAGGTATGGCTAAATGTTGTTACCTCAATGCTAGAGTTTTAAATAGCTATCAAGGTTTTATAAGTTTGTGTGTGATGGTTGCGAGAGCGTGAAGAAACTGAATTAGATGCTAATTTGGTGACCATGTTTAGCAACTTTTTAGGTTTACACTAACAGTAGATTTTAGTCAAAACATTTGAGTGCATTTTAATACTAGAATGTAAATGTCATGTGAATTTCGTTATCACTTTGCAAGAGTTGGTTACATCACAAGTTACGCACTTTTGTAAATAAACATAACGCGCGAAATAGATACCCGGATGTAGTTATATTGTGTTTGATGATAATCAAGTTTTCGTTTAAAAGTAAATTGCTTATCGCAAAATCGCTGAAAATGATTTTATTGACAATATTCACGGATAAAGTTTTTTTTTTAATTTTTGAACTCTTAGCTTTTGTAAATTTCTACTTGGAAACCGTCCCTGTTTAGGTTATTGGTCTCTTGCTTATGTAAAAAGTAACAAGTGATTATGTATATTTTTATGTTTTAACAGGTCTTGAATCCTCCTCAGTCATCCAAGGATGAAGATAAAATAGTAATTACATTAACCCATGCCGATGTACTGCCAGATTTGCAGGTCAGTTGATTGATTATATGGTTACCTTTTTTTAACATATTTATTTAGTAACATGCTATGCTATGTATGTGGCTATTATTATTTGTTTCATAGACATTCAATTTGCCTCTTGAAAATGCAGATAAACAAAAATAAGTGGAACAAAAGGAGACTGATGATGTACAAATGCAAGTGGACTCACAAATGGGTACACCAATATTTATCCAGGAATTAATATTAATAAGCTATTTTTATTAAATTAGTGTATAGTAAGTGAGTTAGTTTTCGTCCATCTATAATGCATATTTTTCTTCGCACAGAATCCAATCGCAGCTACGCCACAAATAACTGGCATGGACAAAATCTCAGCGAGGAAGGTGCGCAAATTACTCATTCATGTTTATTAAGTATCAGTGTAAATTAATGAAGATTTTAATTTAATTTTTGGTAAGTGTTTACAGAAACCACCACGTGCCATATTTAATAATAATAAGACACACAAAATGGCCGCGAAGATCAAAAAGGTTTGTTACAATGTATAGGTATCTACTTTTATTTATTTATTCGGGTTATTTTAAACAAAAATGCACCTTATAAACAAAAGTATATTTCTCCTATTTCACATAAAACAGGGCTAGATGTAACATAGGTTTTCGGTAATTTGATGAAGTGTTGTTATTTTATAACTTACAGGAGCGGGACCATCATGACTATGTCGACAGAATGACCCCACATTCTAAAGAATTAAAATATAAGGATTTCGCAAGACGCATGGAGATGGCCGAAGAAGAACATGAAATAAAATTAAAAATACTTAACGAGAATTTGATGCGTGCTGATTTAGGCTAAACTCACACTAAAAGAGCGTCGAAGCGCAGCGCAGTTTCAGTGTCATATGAATTTTAACTTGATTTTCATTACTATAATACTTATTATCGCATGAGAGACTCTAACGAGTCGCGCGGATGCCCGCGGCGCCGCGGGAATTCCGGCGAATTCTATAAACGGAGCCGTGCGACTGCGAGAGAAGTCGCGGGAAGTCCCGAGAATGCTTGAGCAGTCGCGAGCCGGCGCTGGCAATATCCCGCCCCTCGCGCTCGCTCCCCGCGCGCGTCTGTTGCGCGCGAGCATTCGCATTCATTCTTTGCAGTGCAACGAATTTAGAAGTGAAGGAAATGGATGAAGAAAAGCTTATTTATTTGGTGCAAATGTACGACTGCCTATACAATATCAAATCAAGCCATTACAGCGATAAACACATGAAAAATAACGCTTGGCAAAAAGTGGGCGCTGAAATGAATATGTCTGGTAAGTATGTTTAATTATTTTTGTATGAAAATTAAAATAAAACATTTTTTTAACATTATAATTAAAATGAAAAAAAATTTAAATTGTTGCGATGTCGTCAGCAAATTGTAGAACTCGTTAGTTTACATACGGCGCAGTCTTTTGTAAAACTTCACACCATTTAGTTGTTAAATACCGTTCGATACCGGACGAACAAACATACAAACTACCCTGATCTACAGTATACCCTAATGTACATGGGGTATAATAACAGTCAAAATCATCGTGTTAGCGTGTCGGCGGAGGCCGCCGGCGCCCTAGCGCCAGCGGCCGGCCGCGCGCAGTCCGCGCGAGCGCAGGAGAGTGGGAATCATGTGAAAATGCGTAGGTATTAGACTATTAGTGAGTGGAGTGAAAATGTGCCTAACACAAGTTTCATAGATATGGGTACATCCCTAGTGTTAAGAAAAGTAGTTTCCGGAGATAGTGATAAGTGAAATATCGTGTCTTAGAGACTGTTAAGTGTATTTTAGTTAACAATATTGTCTATCTCTCATTGCGCCCCAGCAAGATGTTCGGTGCGTTGCATCGAACACGTGACTTAGCTAATTTGCCCTACGCGGCACATTACCTAACTAGTGCATTTTTGGAACCGCCGCGGCTGGGTGCATTCATCAACATTTAACATTCATTTAAATTAACATTTATTAACAAGTATTGTGGGATTCTTAATAAACAATTTATATCATTTTTAACATCATCTTTTACATTCAACATACTGCAATCCCCACATAAGCACCCTTACACGCACTTTTATTTACAGCAATAATTATACAGAAGACGAAGAAGAAGACATTTAATTCGATAAGTTTCAAAATATTCAAATGGACGTATCGAAGAAAGACCCAGCGCCTTCTTCCTTCATGTAATTTTGATCCAAAGTTAGAGAGTATCATAATTTTAAATGGTGTACAAATTGTACAATAATGAAGGCTTGTTGAGGTTATAGACTACTCAAAAGCGTCAAGGTATATTTCCTCTATATAGTTTATACTGCCAGTAAAATAAATAGCATGCTCATTTTTCCGCAATCTGTCAAAGTAACCTGAAGTCGTGGTACCGCCTATACTTTTCAAATTGCTTTTTTACTAGGACAGTTCTCCAAGTAGAAATTTATAAAACACTTGGGGTTTGAATTGCATAAAAATTTACTTGCCAAAAATCTAGTCCCAAATTTTCCTTCCGCGGAAGCATGTGTGACATCACACTGAGTCCCTAAATGAGTATCCAAATACGTACGATCGGTCAAGGACAATCTAATCGCTAGTTGTTAGACCAGTGAGTTTTGATACATAGAAACATTAAATGTTTTAACGATAACCTTTAGCACAACTCATTACGTGTTATTGTGAACTCTACAACAATTTGTTATAATTTTTATTTAAATAGAACATTGTGGTTAGCAATGAGTCACTATCAAACTGTTCCTAGTATAATGTACGTAGTTAGTTTTGAACTTATTTGGTTAAGTACAGTTTTTCTGTACAATTTATATGTGTTTTAATTAATATGGCGTTGATGATGCAATGATTGAATTAATTACGTATTTGACGGAAGTCACCTTAAGAAACTATATAATAAAGACCAGTCAAGTTAAGGTGAAATTTTTTTTGTATGATTTCGACGCTCTGCAGCATTTTTGTTATTGCATTTAAATGTTTGTTTGGATAAATGTCTGAGCACTCGGTTCATTATAATTTGGATTTCCAATAAGACAAGACGTTAATATGTCACAAACAACTAATACAAATTTTTTAGTAGTCAAATTCGTAAGCTTATCTAGAAAGTTTGATAAATTCTCCTATCGGTGTATCCATAGATCATGGATCGTGTCGTATGATGGCAGAAATGTGTTCGTTGCTTGTGCTCTGCAAAATGTAGTTTCACTTCGCACTCACTGTATGAACATCTCAGAAGTCTACTCAGCGACGGTGGAATTCGAAACAGGTTAGTCCGTTTTTTTTTGAACCCTTAATGAATTTTTTTCACACTTAAATTTCTCGGTTGGATCAATTCCAGATGATGTCGACGATGGGATACGATTTATACAAGAAAGATTGGGTGAACACTTGCAAAAATAATCCCGATAAGTGCAAGGGAGTGACATCGGCGTTGCACTAAATTCTACAAACACTACCGCCTAAGTAGCTTCAAATTTCATTTTTTGGCCATAGCAATCCACCTGTTTTGTATTAATATATTTAGAATTGAAATTACAATGGGATATGTGAATGACATCGGAAATTTCACTTATGCATACAGTTTCTCCCTCTAGAATCTAGAAAAGACTTGCCCTCTTTGTCTAGCATCGTTTCCTGTTACTACCTTATTAGGAAAACACTTCTTTTGGCAAAATTTGAGTTCGAAACCTGAAATTATGTTTACGAATACAATTGAAGTTACAATAGAATAAGTATGTAGGGTAATATCTCCAAACACTGAACAGTCATGTCAAAAATAATATTCTTCAGTCATGTCGAAAATAATATTATTTTCTTCATTTTTACATTTTTGAACAATATTCGTACTTTCTTTTAAACTAAATATTCTGCGGTCAAGTTTACTAAGTTCTTAGCAGATCTTAGCATATCTTGTAGCAAAAACTTTAAGTAACTATATTATTTTTTAAGAATATCTATGATCAAACAATGCGTGGTATATTAATTTCAGCTCAGCACTAGTAAGCCCTGAGTAAACCTGAACGCAGCCAATTTATCTTTGTCTAAAATCTTAAGGTTCACTAGTGACCGTGTTATTATTAGATTCAAAATTTGGTGTCTTTACCCTAAATTGTTTGTCGGCAATTTTACTAATGCATGCAGTTGTTCCCTCGGAAACATATAAAAGATTGTCGTTATCTTTGCCTAGCATCATTTCCTGTTCCTAGCTCAGGAGCACACGTTTTTTGGTGAAATTTAAGTAAATGTGAAATTATGTTCACGAAAACGGTAAGTTTTTTTTTCAAATTTGTATAAGTTCAGTACACGTATACTCTGTTTAAAATGAAGTGTTTGGGCTTTTCAGAGCTATTCTACGATGTCAGTGAAGAAATATTTGGCAATCAAATTCATAGGGAGCCTCAGTAATCAGGCGGGCTTGAAATGTGTTCCAAGTCAGTGGCTGAAGTCTTTTTTAGGAAAGAAACTGGAAAACATTTTTGGCAAGACTGTATTACCAAACAGGTAAGTCGATAGCTCATTAGCGAGTAATATTACTTAGGATAGGCTATTAATTTTCAATTTTGTTTTTCTTGTGCAGATGATTTTGACGATGCGATGTTTTACGCATCACATTACATATCTCGGAATAAAGAAATCCAATCTGCAGACATCTCATCGTCTATCAGCATCGAAAATACTGTTGTCAACGAGTCGTTTTTTTGCACGCTGGAAACTACTAGAAGGCTTACATTGATGTAACAATTGAACATAATTTATCCCTTAGTTAATAGTATTCTCTATTCCATTTACCTAATCGATAACAATGACAACCTATCTCAAGCTTTCGAGGGAAATGAACACACTATTATATATGTATTGCGTCCATATTTTAAACTTGCTTGTGTGCGTTAATGCGATAGTGGGGCGCGTCATTTTAGATTAGACAAGCTCTACTAAATTAATGAGTGAAGAAATAAAAAAAGCGGTGGAACAATTACTGTTGATAATAAACGGCGGGTCAGAATAAAAGTATATTAATTTGAAATTTTAAAATTTAAAATTGTTTTTGATAAGCGCACAATTTCAACGTATTTGATCGTTTGATTTAATATTTTCCGCGAATTATGTAAATAAAAAGACTGATAAGAAATGGGTCAGAATAAAAGTATATTAATTTGAAATTTTAATATTGTTTTTGATAAACGCACAAATTCAACGAATTTGATCGTTTGATTTAATATTTTCCGCGAATTATGTAAATAAAATGACTGATAAGAAATTGGTTCTGCTAAACTAGCGGGTCACGGGTTATCAAAATTTTCGACCTACCATAAGTAAAACTGAGTTTTGTAGTCAGGTTTTAAATTCGCGCAAAATGTACAATAGTATGTGCATATTTTGATAAATTATTCAAGACAAGTAACGCCTATACAAGTAGACTGCAAAGCAAGTTGACAACAGGTTGCACAAAGGGACAAAAAGTTATATATAGCCATGAGTCATGCCAAATTTTCTGGGTGCGCGGTGGAGATTTGAATAAATATTGTTTTTTTGTATCGTTATTTATACCAACTTATACCAACTAAAGCAGCTTTTGTTATTCGAAAGAGCAAACCGGTTGCCTTAAACGAGATTAGGCTAAAGGTGACTTATCATATGCAGGCCAATATTCGCTCATTTCAAGGTCTTACTGCTACCAGGCAGACGTCTGCGAATTTACATCTGATTATTTCAAATTGGCCAGACTAGTGATATAACAAGTTTATTATTGCCGTATTAAAGGTAAGTGTTCTAATAGAAATAGTTTGTTGAGGAAGGTCTGATAAAATATTCTTATCATTGTTTACGTAACATTCAATCGTCA
This sequence comes from Blastobasis lacticolella, assembly GCA_905147135.1. Taxonomy (NCBI): domain Eukaryota; kingdom Metazoa; phylum Arthropoda; class Insecta; order Lepidoptera; family Blastobasidae; genus Blastobasis; species Blastobasis lacticolella. Next base: position 4,869,632 of record LR990047.1, read on the forward strand.
TTGGAGTTCGATAACCGTTTTATGAACTTTAGTTTTTGATACAAGACCTTTATGATTCATTTCAGGTGAACACCATGTCGACGAACCCGTACTATATAATTAGATTCTTGGGGAAGCAAGACAAAGGATGAAGTCCAGTGTACACTGTCCCAGCATCTTGGATCCGATGGCAGAAAGAAAGGGTTGAGACCGTTGTGATTGCTTACCCCGAAGAACCATGGAGAGTTACTATGGAACGAGTCAAACGTTACGAGGATCCCCAACAAAACTGGAACTCGTTCTTGGCGCGAATGAAGGCTGCTCTAGTAAGTTTTAGATTTTATATTTAATAAACATTGTAAACTCATCAGTGTGCGATAGTTTAAAATAATTATTTTGTTTTGTTACAGATAACTACAGTTCAATGATTCGCAGCATCAACGAACGGGAGTGTGTTGGACGTTCATCACCTGAACTAGTGACACCACAACCTGGACCTTCACATTCTTCAGCGCCACCAAATAGTGAGTTACCAAATGACATCACTTTGACGGAGTTTAGAAAATGGGTTACTGGTCTTCCATCTTCTTTCAATCAGAATCCATTCCAAATCAGGACTATGAAAGATTTTTTAATTCTTAAAGATCTGGTATCTAATGCAGAGCAAGAAATAAAGATTGAAAGGAACCTTAAGGGTTCAGTTGCATTGGCTGAAAATAAATAATAAGTAATTTTAAATTTATCAATTTAAATAAGCAACATTGTCTTCTTTGTCATAAACATTAAACTATTCTTCTTAATAAACGTTGATAAGTTTCAAAGATTCTTTATTTGTTGTTTATCCCACACAGGATTACTCATATCATATCAGAACTTGGAACATAGATCGTGGTTTCAGCTAATTGGTCAGAGTTCATTTAATATCAATGATTCACAGAACACTAATGTACCTATTTATTCTGAATACAATAACAATGCTTACACATATGAATTGAACAAACTAAAATAAGCTCATTGTATTTCGCGCTGGCTTCCAATCGCGACGTACTGCGTAGTAACAACGTATTTAATTTAATTCATTTGTAAATGTATGGAATATTAATGGGTTACTGGTCTTCCATCTTCTTTCTATCAGAATCCATTCCAAATCAGGACTATGAAAGATTTTTAATTCTTAAAGATCTGGTATCTAATGCAGAGCAAGAAATAAAGATTGAAAGGAACAGAGCTGATGAAACTTCAGAGACATCACCTAGAAACTTTGCCCAAAGCTTCATCGAGCTCGTACCCAATAGCGGAGTATACATTGAAATATCTGAACTTGAAATCTGCGTAATGTCTTCTAGAAACTGTCTTCAATTGGCACGGCTACTGATAAAGCACTTTTTTTCAACAACTGCTTTGAGAAAAGATCGTGATTTAGAAGAACGCACTATCTCTGCTATCATGGATTTCGTTTTACCGCTGGGACGCATGAAAAATTGGCGACAGTTCAGCAAAAAATCTATTGAAGGTGCCTTAAGGGTTCAGTTGCATTGGCTGAAAATAAATAATAAGTAATTTTAAATTTATCAATTTAAATAAGCAACATTGTCTTCTTTGTCATAAACATTAAACTATTCTTCTTAATAAACGTTGATAAGTTTTAAAGATTCTTTATTTGTTGTTTATCCCACACAGGATTACTCATATCAAATCAGAACTTGGAACATAGATCGTGGTTTCAGCTAATTGGTCAGAGTTCATTTAATATCAATGATTCACAGAAGACTAATGTATCTATTTATTCTGAATACAATAACAATGCTTACACATATAAATTTAACAAACTAAAATAAGCTCATTGTATTTCGCGCTGGCTTCCAATCGCGACGTACTGCGTAGTAACAACGTATTTAAATTAATTCATTTGTAAATGTATGGAATATTATTACGACCGCAAAGCTGATGAAGAATATTGTTGCAAACAAAACAGTGACTGATACTAAGAATTGAATTCTACTCATTTTTCACGGTAAGTTGTGCTTTCTTTATCATAACAAGCAACGCTCCACCCTTTGACAGCCGTTGCTTAGCAACGCCCCGCCCCTTAGCGGTTGTTGCCTAGCAACAAGGCTTCACATCATACCAAACCTTTTTCTATTGGATGTACGGGGTAACCCAAAGGCCAGCTGGGCAAATAACCTAGTAAGAGGAAAAAGAAACACTTTTGACATTGAGATTTTTGAAATACTATATTTTGAACACAGGTGTTTGATTTTCCAGATGAACACAAATCGGTTTTATCACGTAGTGGAATTGTTAACAACGTAGAACAATCTAATGAACTGCGTTCACTGTATACCAGCATCTTAGGTTAGATGGCAAGATAAAGAATCTATAAAAGTGTTGGTGGCGTATCCTGATGAGCTGGAGGAAATCACTCAACAGCGGATCAAAATCAACGAAAATCCCGGAGGGTACTGGGCCAAAATAAAATATACCACAGGTAAGTTCTAGACTTTATAGTTTTTAAATCCTTACTAAAATCGTATCACTGCATCGTCACTTATCATGAGAATGATGCAACTCATGAAAGTGAATAGGTAGAAGCTAAGAGTAAGTACAGGGTTTGAGAGCTAATCTCTGATAAGATAACAATAATGTTTTTGTTGCAGATTCCTATGACAGTGCAATTCGGGGTCTCAACGAGCAGGAGCGTAGTGTTGAAGAATCCAGCAGTGAAGTTATCTACTCACAAATTAAAAGACCTAATTCTTCTGCATCGTTAGAAACCTGGCAAAGCTCCGAAACGAATGATAGCAATGCTTTTTGGCCAGAGCTACAAAGATGGATGGATAGACTACCGAATTCTGATGACTCACGAATGTCGATGGAGAACAGGAGTGATGAAGTACTCAGTTTCTCGTTCTCGATTCTTGCGCGCCATTTCCTACCATAGAAGTTACTGTTACCAGTTTGTTTGGTCCAATTAAATTGGACTTCGTTTGTTTTGCTGTAAATTCTTCTAAAACAATGTAACATATGACTCATTAAATCATCCTCTGAAAATGCATGGAACTCTGCTGAACGCTCAGAGTTGAAAGGTTATAAAAACAACACGTCGCCCTAATTCTAATAATACGTATGTCATTTTTTAACGAAATTCTTGTTATTGCTTTATGTGATAGAGTAGACAAAAGTACGTCTATCTCAAGTTCTGAATAAGTCACTTTCTATGAGCAAAAGAGATAGAATGCGATCGTTCTAATTCCACGCATCTCAAAGTGACAGATATCTGTGCGAATTTTGCCTAACTCATTATTTTCGACTGGAACAGCGGTGGGTGCAGGTCGCTGCACGTTTGAAGACAAATTTAAGTGTGTTTTACCTTTGTTCCGTAAGTATAAAAATTTGTATAATGATTATAAGTGATTCAAATGTATATTTCATGTTCTGATTTGTAGTAAACATCATTTTTTAACAAATAAACCTATATTACGTCGTCCTCTTCAGATACATGATATTAGAAGTAAGTATAATTGAGATACGTGTTATTCGATCAGAATTATTTTATAAATTTTTGTTAGGGATTTCCAGTTTTTAATTGTAAATTAACTATTTAGGTAGACCTATGTGTTATTCTTATTATATTTAATTGTACAAAATTATTCGTTTACACAACAACAAAAAAGCCGTAACCTGGTCAGTAGTGACCTTGCCTGCTGCGCCAGAGGTTCCGGATTCGAATCCCGGCTGGGGTAAACATTAATTGTATGACAGACCTGATGTTTATTCTTGGGTCTTGGTTGTTCGTGATATACCTAGTGCTGTGTGTGTCCTGCCTGCAATCATACTGTGGGATTTGAGTGTGTATGCGTTAGTCAGAATAGATTCGACTAATTGCTGGTCTATTGTTACAGATTCTTCTTTAAAATGGAAGAAGGAGAAGAACAAGATGATGATCAGGTTTCAACACAAGAAATCTTTAGATTGTTAGGAGAAAGTGGCATGAAACTTACTAAGTCAACAAGAACTTACGGCAGACAGCAGCCTCAAAAGAATCTGCAGAATGTACCTCTGGCTCCGATTGATTTAAACAATCCCCATAAACCCAAAATTACTATCTTGGAAAATGTGCTGATTTTCAAACCATCACTTGAAATTACGCCAACTGATCACGACGACAAAGAAAACACTTTCGTACTAGAAACATAGAACGTTTTTCAAAACTCGATTGATAGTACTTTAATACAAGATACATTAATATACAAACCTGATGCTGAATTGCTTAGGGCACTTGAATTCAGGATAGAAATGAAAAAGAATTGCCAGTTATTTCAAACTTAGATATTGATTTGAATTTAGAAGATCCAAGCACAGTACAAGTACGCATTGAAAGTGTGCGTGAGATATCGGAGGAAACATTAAATTTACCTCATGCTGAACAAGCAAAAACGTTGAATGAAGAATTACCGAAAAATTATGAAGATCCAAGCACAGTACAAGAAATATATTTGCAAAACAGCAGCCCTGGAAGTCTAAGTATACTGCAATCTGGACTTGCAACTTTACCGTCGTCACCACAACACTTATATATTCTCTGCAGTACACAAACACTAAATGATATTATAATACCTGAACGTCAAGTGGATTTAGTACACGAAGCTGTAGGAGATTGTGCATCTCCTTCTACAATTTACCAATCACAAGAAAAAAATGAAAATTTACAAAACTATGAATCCGATAAAAGCCTATTGCCAGTAGATCCATCTACATCAACGTCATCTCAAGTACGCATTGAAAGTGTGCGTGAGATATCGGAGGCAACATTAAATTTACCTCATGCTGAACAGGCAGAAACTTTGAATGAAGAATTACAGAAAAATACGCCCGAGGTACCTGATGAAACATCTGACCCAATAGAAAGACGTAGAAAGAAAAAAGCGGTACCAGAAGAATGGAAAAAAAATATTACTAAAATAAAAAGAATGAATGGGTGAAAGTTATTCAGGATACTCTAGGGATAGAAAAGAAAAGAAAGTAACGACAAATGTGCAGCATGATAACAGAAAATTATTACCAACATGTGAATCTCATTTTTGTGAAAAGTCTAAGAAAAGGTTTAGTGAGAAATTCTCGCAAGACAAGAGACAAGAAATTTTTCAAAAATTTTGGAAGGAGTTACATTGGGGCGAAAAGAAATCGTTTGTGTGTTCATTGGTAGACAAAACACTTACTAAACAAAAGAGAACTGAAACTGAATTTTCTAGAAGGACTGAAACTATACAATACTATTTAAAGATCGGCGGAGAAAGAAAACATGTATGTAAGAGAATGTTCTTAAATACTTTGGGGCTAAAAGAAGGGATGGTTTTGAATTGGATAAGTACCAGCTCTGTTCAAGATGGAATACCTCTTATTTAAACAAAGAAAAGAGTGACTAATAAAGGTAAACGTAAGTCAACGGCTTTGCCAAACTCTGAGGGTTTAAGCCAAAAACATCACCTTGATCAGTTCTTTCAGACTTTGCCTAAACTGCCATCTCATTACTGTAGAAGTACCTCATCAAAACTTTATCTTGAGCCAGTATTTAAGAATAAATCTCATTTATATGATGTGTACACAACCAAATGCATTGAGGATGGCATAAAACCTGTATCAAGCTGCTTCTTTGACAATATTTTTGAGAAGATGAATTTGATTATTAGTAGATCAAAAAAAGATAAATGTGACTTGTGCTGTGCTTACGAAACTAACAACGTAAGACAGGAAATATATGATGAGCATATAAGAAAGAAGGAAGCTGCTAGAGAAGAAAAAGAAAAGGATAAAAAGTTGTCTTTGGAAGGCAAAGCCACAGTCTGGACTATGGATGTGCAAAGCGTAAAGGTTTGTCCTAAAGTTCAGGCAAGCGCGGTGTACTACAAAATGAAACTATGCTGTCATAATTTCACTATTTATAATCTGGCAACACACGAAGTTACTTGTTATTGGTGGAATGAAAGTGAAGGCGATGTTATGGCTACTAATTTTGCTTCCTGTCTTCTAAATTATCTGCAAGAAAAAGTGACTAATTCATTGCCGTTAATAATTTATAGTGATGGCTGTACTAGTCAAAACCGAAACTCTATAATGTCAAACGCTTTACTCGACTATGCCATTAAAAACGGAATGGATATTACTCAAAAATATTTGGAGAAGGATCATACTCAAATGGTTCAGAACTCAGATTCTGTCCACTCTACTATTGAGATAAAACTTAAAAACACTGATATACATCTGCCCCATGAATACGTTAAAGTAACTAAAGAGGCTAAGAAACAACTCCCAATGTATGAAGCCAAATATTTAACTCACTCGTTTTTTAAAAATACAACAATTTAGGAAGATATTCGTCAATTAGACCGGGTCGAAAAGTAGGAGAACCTGTGGTCACAGATATCCGAGAATTAAAGTATGACCCAGAAGGTAAAATAAAATATAAATTACATTTTTGTGATGATTTAAAAGACTGTCAGACCAAAAACTAGAACAACTTGTGATAATGAAACCGCAAGTCCTTTGTACACAACAAGGTTGCCAATCAAGGCTAGGAAATAGAAAGACTTGCAAGATCTTAAAACTGTTATTCCTACAGACTGTCATACATTCTATGATAACTTACCAAAAATGGAAGACTGATTGTGACTGATTATTGATTATTTTTATAAAGTTTCTTATAAAGTTTAAGAAGTACTATGTTAACATAGTACTTCTTATTTATTAATTATGGCTTTAAAGCCATAATTTAAAAAAATGGTTTTCTAGTTCCAAAGCAAAGTCAATTTTTGTACTTAAACTTTTAGAAACAGAGTTTTTTCTAAGTATGTGATTTTGTTATTGTACAAATCTATAAGATGTTCCTGTACCTTATTAAAGATTTAATTCATTATTTTAGTGGTAATATTTTATTTTAATAACACGTAAATCACTCAAGTTAAATTCTAATTCTACGTAAGTCATGTTAAAACGATGAAAGCTTGTTCTGCAAAAAAAAAATTCATAAGACGGTCGCTGTTCACGTTAATTTAAACAAAACTTAATAAAACTAAACTCTCACTTGAAAAAGATTAAAGATTAAACAGTTTTTTGTGTCTCCTGAAAAAGTGTCTTTATTGAGATAAGCGGATTAGAGTTAGGACGACGAACAGTATAGTTAGGACTTATCAGTCTCTAACAAAGTATAATATATATTGCTTCTACTGTTTGTCATAGTCTATTGTGAGGCTTGCGAGTGAACTGTCGTGGGTTATACTGATCTAAATATTTAATTAAACCTGAAATAAATAATCTTTATATTCGACTCAATACCAACAATCTCAAAAGCAAGGTAAATATTTTTAATATCAATTCAAGATTTTGACTGATATTTTCTTCTCTTCCTTAATGTTTCTTCGAAAATTTTCATATCTACGTATCTACGATACTTATTCATTTATAATTTATTTGTTGTAGATGGATTACGTGCTAAACTATTAAGTAATAATCTCTGAGGAGTGGTACATGCATTTTTCAAAATATATGATATTCGATGAAATTTCCGAACACATGAAAAAGCTCCGTAAAGAAGATAAAGCATTCGATGGCTCACAGCTGTGAATTGGAGATACAAAAACAACTATCCGAATCAATCATCTGAATTTGTGCTGGTATTTCATTCGAGAAGGCGATACCGTACCGAATCCTATAGATTATTTCTACAGTGGCAACCTGATAAGTGAAGTTTTTCCACATTTACTAGAAGAATATACTGACCATCAGAAGCGAAGAGAGTAACAAAAAGAAATCCAGAATGTTAAGGAGTTCGAAGTTAGATTATTTGAAAATGATGAAGGAATCGACCTGCGTGACCATAAGAAATATTTGGTAGATACTGAAGATTTGCTAAGATATGAGATAATAATACCAAAAATATAATGCATCAAATATCAACGAAATGATTGACGAATTACACTGCAAAGTTGATCTAGTGGCCAAAGATAGACCAGACTTGCAGTTCGCTGTTGTGACCATTGGAAAACAGGATGCTATTTTGAAAAGATCTAATGAAAAATTGTACTGGTGGCTCAGTTTTCCACACCATGAAACGCCGAATACTGAAGATTATATTTTTACATCATGTCAAAATGACAGCATGAAGCTACTGCTATAGTTTAAGGGAATCGATTTGTATAATAAACACTGTTATTAAGTATCATTGCGCTTTTTATTCTTAACGACGACATCCCTTGCAAACTTTGCAGTCGGTTAATATCATATAGCATCAGCCAGATTCAATATTAAAATTTTCATAACAATCAAATATGTCACGAATAATTCTTTGTTCTAATACCAATAGTAAACTATGACTAAGAGGTCAGGGGTTATCACAAAACAGAGTCGCGTTAATGAGACGTGCTTATTCATTTCAACTAAAAATAGCAATTTAAATACGTTCTCCCTGCCAAGGATTATTCAGTCCTTTACCCGCAGGCTTCCTGTCTGGACGCTCTTTGCCGGGCTATTGTATTTAATTTAATTATTTTAGAAATTTATGTGGTGACGTTTAATCGCAAAGTTTATAACAGGAAAATTGACACAAAACAAAACGTTGACTTATACTTAGAATTGGATCATATGCGATTTTGAGAGTAAGTTTGTTTTTTTTAGTTTTAGCTAATAGAATGTGCTTAGATGGATTATGTTTTGATCACGTGTGTTTGTTTTTCCAGATTGATACAAGTCAGAGTCGTGAATATTGTATCGTCCAATTTCCTATGACACTGAACAATTTACTAAGTAACATTCACTGTGTACCAGCATCTTGGATCAGAGGAGAAAACCAAGAATCTACAATAGTGTTGGTGGCGTATCCTAATGAGCTGGATGAAATCACTAGAGAACGGGTCAAAAACTACGAAAATCCCAGAGAATACTGGAATTTGTATTCGGCAAAGATAAAATATACCACAGGTAATTTCTAGGCTTTACAGTTTTTAAATCCTCACTTTACTAGAGTCTTATCACTGCATCGTCACTTAATTATCATGAGAATGATGCAAATTTTGAAAGTGAATGGGCGAAAGCTTCTGAGCTTACTCTGGTAAGTACAGGGATTGAGAGCTAATCTTTGATAAGATAACAATGATGTTTTGTTGCAGATTCCTACGATAGTGCAATTCGGGGTCTCAAGGAGCATAAGCGTTATGTTGAAGAATCCAACAATAGCGAAGTGATCTACTCAAATAATGAAAGACCTAATTTTCTTTATACTATATATTGCGCAAACTTGACATTTGCTCACTATACAGCTCGCCTACTTCCCGTCGAGACGCGTAAGATAATTTGTGAAATAAATTTTTTATATATATATAAAGCAACAAAATTTGCCAGCCGTTTGTTATCAGACAAACATCATAACACCATTAGAGTCAATTGGGATTTGAACACAGCTTGTTGAGGTAAGCATTCTTATTACCTTTATTTCATTGATAAATGTTCATAAATGTTCTAGTTCAATTAGGGACTTTCATTATGTCTTTGTACAACGGACGCTTGAGTTTTTTATGATTAACAATGAAATTTCTCTACACCTAGCACAGGAAAATATGTATGTAAAAAATAGGTGCATATATTTTTACATATATTTTTAAATAAATGTTAATATTTATTTTTACAGATGTGTTTTGCATACATATTTTCCGTGCGGGACTTATCATCATTTAGAGCAATGCCGACATTTGCAATTAATTTTTCTAGATGGAAACACAACAGAATCGGATATATCATATGGTGAAATTACTTCTATCGTACGGCGACTCACAGAATGGTGTCCATTGTGTACCAGATTCCTGGATCAGGATGCGGGATTCAGAATCAGCATTAGTATTGGTGGCTTTTCCTCATGCAAATGAACCATGGAGTATCACAGAGAAACGAGTTAAAAATTATGAAAATTTTGGAGAAGATTGGAATTTGTGTATTGGGGAAATCATGTGAGTTTGATAACTGTTTTTTTATTCCTAATTTACAAAAGCCTTGGCAGTGTTCCATTATTTAAATCTTGAGAGTAGTAGATCGAATCTTTAACGTGGATCAGCGGAAGTTGGAGTAGAAAGTGTAATTTAAGGATATTTAGATGTTTGTTGACCGTGACGTTTTTGTTGCAGATTCTTACTCCAGCGTGATCCGTTCTCCCGAAGGCAAATGTGATAAAGAAGAGATCTGTACAGATTTTCAAGTAGATAATTCTATCCTGGGAAAATTGCTACGAAAGGACGAAATCGTTAAAAGCAGCTCATTTCAGTTGGAGTATCAGAAATGGCTTTACGAACAATCTAATTCTGATGATTCAGCTTTGTCCATAGATGACAGCTTTCAGTCTGAAGGATCAGAAAACTTAAGTCAAGACATCAATAGTGATTATGGTCCTGTGGATCTATCGACAAGATCTCAAGAGTCGGGCCTAAATATTATGCATGGAACTGGTAGTTACTTATATGCAGACGAAAGATGGATCTTAACGCATCAAGGATACTTGCCGTAGGATAATTTTTTTTATTAATTCTTGCCATACCATCCTAATAATTTATGTTATGAATAAGCTTAATATTTTTTATGGTAAAATAAACTTTGATTGTAAGTAAAAAAGTTGTTTTATTTGCTTATAAGTACTATTTTAGCTAGAGCAAACCTTTGGTCAATAGATTGACAAATGATTCAGACTTATCGTAGATACCATCACTACTTCAAACTCAGGCATCAATAGGGATGCTGTTTCTAAGCATCATTGGAGAAGAGACAACTGAGATCGTAGACTACCTCCAAAGACCGCTCTTCATCATCAAACCGTCCATCTGCAAATAAATGGTTCAAATAGAATCGGAAGGATTCAGTATTCTGAATCAATATTTTGCACTGCGTTGTTTATAATTCGTCTGGCAGTCCTCCGAACTATTCGCTCTCGTATCTCCAAAAGCTGCATGAGCAATCGCTGTGGGCAGCCGGGTACGACCATAATTATATCCTCCGGTCTGCCAAGTAGCATGAACTAGAACAAGATAATAGAAGATAAACACCATGATAAAAGCATAAATTACCTAGTCTTTGTCCACAAAACCCACCTGAAGCATATTCGACACTTCTTGTCCATACATGTCAATCCGCGGATACTCTGTTCCCAGTTCCCTGAGCCAAAGCTCTTCTGCTGGAGACCGTACGAACCACCAAATAGGATCATGTGGTGGTATCACGTCGTCATCCTAAGAGAAGCCAAATTTCAGTAACTTGCTATTTCGTCCTCTAATTACAATGTTGTTTGATAACATGGTGATCCATTACTCACCATTTATTCGTCAAAGGAAGAAATGCTTTCGTTCCTCCTATGTTCACCTGTTGCACTTAATACTAAAAGACTAAACGCAAAAATGATACGCATATTGAAGACGTCAATGTAAGTCAAGTTATTCATTAATATACGAATAAGAAGTTCGATCTAGACGAGTGTGAAACACTAACTGCACAATATCACGAATATTAGGCAGAGTTTACACTCGGTCGTTCATATTGTATGAGTTTTATTTATCCTTATTTTTAAGCTTTGTTTGAAACGTCACTTATTACTCATTGTTGAACATTTAATAATATTTCATTATAACAACGTTATTATTATACTGGAATATTGTTTAACCATTTTAAATGCGTAGAACTTATGACTTAGTATCTTAGACATGATTTCCATTACTTCTGTGGAGCTGTGTTAACCTAGCTTTAGTCATACTGATTGCCTATCATTCTGACCTCTGGTGTGAGAGTTTATAAAGTCGATAACGGGAATACACGGGTTTAATGAGGTTCTCGATCTGAGGATTACTTAGAAGCAGAATTGGTTGATAATTTTCTTTGCGTAGAAAAAAACATCGAATTTAATGATAAGATTACAGCTTAGTTTTAATTATTACTACATGTTAACTACTTAATTCTACTGTCGGTACAGCAGTTTTCTGACTAACCTAAACGCTGCGTTTATTCTCCTACTCATTTAGCCGGTCGTAAAATGATTTTACTGTTTATGGTATTATTTACTTTATGATGTTGAGTCACTAATTTATTTATTTATATGTAATTTTTTAATTAATCCTTAAATTATGTCATTTCTTTTACGAGCGGAACCTATTAAGTTTTATCTTTCCCGCTAAATGGATATTAATTTTAGAAATTGACCCGCACTCTAATGTTCGTTGTAGGTTAAAAATGAAAATAATTATGATTTTGTAGATTTTTTATAGCTGGAAGTTCGCTGGATGTAAAGTTGACTTTTATTATCATTTGCGATGTGGTTACTTGAATTAGATAGTCACAATTGACATTAACATTTCCATTTTGTCCATCCTGACATTACTTAAAATGAAGTGTGTTCGGAACAATGCTTACAAATAAATACTGTAACCCTCATTAACATATTGATGTTACAATGAATACTTATTGAAGCAGAAGTAACAGAAATGAACTTTTTGGTATATCCGGGTTCTTATTTATCTTTTTTCTTAATAATTATCTTTCAATTTTTCTTGTTTCCAAGAAGAAAATAAATAATTCATTACGCAGACGTCAACCCCTAAGGAAGATTTCATATAAATAGCGTTGATTGTTTCAGAGATTTACTTTCCTTTTGGATCTTGAAGCAAATGTTGCGACGTCTGTTCAGGGATATTCGCTCTGGCGTCGGACGTAAGTTAACAATTTGTACGTCCTTGTTACATGTGATTACTAGAAGCAGTAGAATGATTCCCTGTGCTAATTGCTATCAATTTTTACAGACGAAATCCTGGATGATGGTTGCAATTATCAACGTGATCTTGATTCCCATTACGGTGGTTATGGTAGTGTCTGGAACCCCACGATACATCATCAAAGCTCCACCAAGTACGCAAAAACAAAACGTCTGTCTACCGTTGGGAAAGCCAGTAAGTGTATTTACTAACAGATTCGAAGTGCTTGACCGTTTACAGTGTGTATAATATTTATTTTTTATCTTTCAGTGCATAGAGTCAAAGATTCCCTGCGGTCCGCTGATCTACCCAAAAAAGTACAAGCAACTCGACACGGTGCCAACCACCTGCTTCAAATTCGGGAAGGGCGTGTGCCAAGTGAACCAAAGTATCGAAAACTTCGAAGAGTACAGCAAGTTGGCCAACCAGCTGAACAGCACCAACTTTCAGGAACTGAAGAACAAGTATTTGAGTTCCATTCCAGTTGCGTACACCTGTCCGCAAAAATTGATAATCGAGTTAAACAACGGCTGAAACGAATTTGTCATCTGCCTACCATTTACGAGTAGGCAATTTGGTCGGAGTTTGAGACCTCTAAGTGATGTGATTGTGAATTATTTCAAACACATCACTTAAAGGTCTAGGATTCTAATCAAAATAGTTTATAAAATAAGTATTTAATGTTCTGTAAATTTAATTCTATTTTGTTTTATCGAGTTAAGGAAACAAGCATCCATGACGTGAAAAATGTATTTATAGAAAACAACATGTGGTTTCTAACGACATCGATGTATTTGGTTAGAAAAAATAAAAACCATACAATGTAGTCAATACAGCTGTAAAACTAAAGAGAGGCTAACATCTTGATGATTGATACTTGAAAGGTCTTGGAAACGAATTGTAAGTTCAATTTCATCAATTGAAACAGACAGAGGTATCATAATTGTAATGATTGTTCAAAAAGTCGCCAATCTGTTAATTGAGATTTGATTTATGCATTCCTCTTTGTACAAATGTTTTTAATGCTAAATTTTGTTTAATAGCATTAAGTCAAACAAAACATAGCTTTAAATAATTTATTAATAAAGTACATGTATACTAAAAAGTCTATAATTTATGGCACTGTTTCCAATTGGTCTCAGATATACTAACTTAGTATAAGTAGATTGGCCGGTTTCTGAAACAAAATAAACTTATTTTACTATGGTACAAACCTTTCAATGTACTTTCTGTTTGTAGTAATGAATAAGCATTTCTCCACCAACCATTGACATGGTACCCAGCAGAATGTTGATGTACCATGTTAAAAATTCAGTTGCCAAGAGATGTCATCAAAACAGTCATGGTCTTTATAAATCAAAAGCTCTTGAGTAAATTAGTCTTAAATTGGCGATAGTGTTACTTGAGACGTTTCAATCAAAGATTGTTACTAGACCAGACTTTGGTCAGACCTCGTCACTCAATTTTTGACTAGTTCTAAACATGAATTTCTGCTATCACAAGTAAGTTACCATATTAATACATTCAACTCAACACAAAACTATGAGATTACCTATCAATGAATCCATTAAGAAGTTATTGTTGTACTTACGGGTGTCGACAGCGACTGCAGGATATGTAAACACCAGAATACTCTTTAAAATTTGGTATGGTCCTCTTGTCCTGTTCCTTCCGTAGCCATGGATGGTCATGATGATAGCGTATTTGGGCAGTTACACTATTCACGTTGATCCTTGCTCCTTCAACTTTCTTGCGTACCAAATCGCAAGAGATGTTTTGCTTGAGAATCACTTCTAAAACGTCGGGTGTGTAATAGTTGAACCATTCTTTTGGAACCAGACAAATGTGCTTAGACATTTTGATGTAGTCTCTCTAATTGCAAGTTGGTGACTAATGGCCAGCCAGTGAATTCGATTCCTTATAAACCTTCAATGGTCATCGAGATAATTGAACAGCAATCAACTTTGATTGAATTCCTTTGAATCGTTTTATGATTTCTGTATAAGATTTTGAATAATAGTGATTATTGGTATGAACTGCAACTAATTAAGCTGTACGTCTAAATCCTAGATGTATCGACAGCAAGGATTTCGGCTGCAACAAAGAAAACATCGCTACATTGTCTTACTACGGAATATCAGTTAAAATAAATCAAAAGAGTTTTTACTCACGACTCAGTGGTTTTAATACAAGGCATGAAGACTCCTATATATTTTTTGGGCTCAGGTTTTCGTCGAGTGTCTCTTTCATTTTTTACCCAAATTTGTTTATTACGCGCGTATTATCAATCTGAATCCTTGTTCCTTCTATCTTGTTAGTCTTCTGATAGTGGGCATAAATTTCACTATGAAGAACCAACCCTATGAATTCCGAGGGATACTTGTCCCATGAATTAGGGACCAAGCAAAAATGTTTCTTCAACATATCTTATCAATATCTGCCAGTACTTTTGTTTAGAATTTTGTAGCAACCTTACGTTGTCTTAAGATGCGATTCAATCAAGGCCTTTTCATGAATATTTTCAGGACACTTGAGATGATGATATTCAATTGACAATCGTAGACTTGTTTGATTGATCGTAGTTAGAGTGTAAGTGTATCACAACGATTTGTCAGTCTTGATTGCTATTTAAACGAGGCATCGGCTCTCAAGCAGACTAGTTTATCTTAGTCATTATTGACATTTGGTATTGTCTAAGTAACCCGTCACGTTCCTTCGTGCTGATAAAGAAAATTGGCGATTTCCGCTGAAAGCGAGCTATTTCAGTGATTACTTCGCGTGGCTGAATCACTCCAGTGACAGCGATCTTGGATTAGATTTCAGCTTGCAAACAAGTCCCTGCTTGAACAACCGCAATGGCTGATAGCAAGGCAACTTTCAAGAAGGCGTCTGATAAGAAAAACTCCGGCTTCACCAAATCCTTCAAAAATTTTAACCCTACCAAGCACCAGTACAGTGAGCTTTCTAAATCAGACTCGACATCATCAATGTCATCTGGAAATAGATTCGCTTCAAACCCTTACGTGACTATAACTGATGTAAGTGGTGCAGCGCCTTGTTCTTCGAGCTCCGGAAAATCTTCGAGTCAAAAAGACGAATCGCGTCGAGATAAGGAGAAGGAGCTGCTTGAAAAACTGTAGAAGTCTGTCCACGAAACTGCAAAAACTCTTGACAAATATGTGGCCATACGTAACCACTATTTTTGGCACGTTAGATGTTAACATGTAGGTCATTAAATATTTTACTAACCACAAATTTTGTTTTTTATTTTCACTTATCAAACGTCCCTTGTAAAACTCAATTGTAGCACTATACGTGTTCACTACTCTACTTCTAGAACAGAAATAAAGTCATCACAGATAGTTAATTGTTTATATTGACAGTTTTGAAGTCTAAGAACAAAGATTATTCATATGCGGTATAAATAGCCGCAGTTGACTCTCAGGTCTTTGATTTATCACCTACACTTGCTATAATTGACGTTGATTGATTGTTTATCACGCTACAATGAATTGTCGATCACTCCAGTTTCTTTGAGCGAATTTATGGCACAAAATTTGAAGAGAAATATCTAGATTTAAAAATACTTTTTACTTATGAAACACCAAAAACAGTCAAATGATACAACAAGGAATATTAAAAAAATATTTTAATCTAATTATATGTTACAACAAAGCTTAAGCCTATGTTAAAGATACTTCCCTAAAATGTATATTTTTTGGACACCAGATCTGAAACAAATAAAAAGGGTATTACTTCATTTGCAAAAACAATTGGACGCACTTCGTTAGTTAGTGATACTTTTGATGTATTATTCTGAGATGTTGCATTTAAATTGCAAGAACACACAGGGTTGTCAAAAATAAAAATAAAATATAGAACTTACATTTTCAGTCGTTCAGATTTAGAAACATCTTGAAATAAGATTTGGAGTTTGGCATTGAAGATTTGTCACTGATTTTCTTGAACCAGAGCTTCGCGTCGAAATATTCTAGTTTTGTTGAAACCGATGAAATTTCAGTGACAGCCCCATGGATGCAGGTTGTTTTTTCCGGTGGTTTAAGCAGCTATCGGCCATAGCTTTTTCCCGCTTCAGTTGCTTCTCATCTTCCCATTCTTTGGGAATGATGGCGATCGCTTAGCAGTGACCTATGTCCCTTATGCTGGGGCTACACTACCGTGATATGCCAATAATTATTGCCATAACTTAAACAACACCTAGGTGTAACCACGATTAATGGCCATAATTTTACAATACCAATCAATATGGCAAATGGTGGTAGACAATAGTTCCAGCGGCGGTCTTTTTTCGCACATCAAAGAAGATTACCGCAGTAAGTAATAAGTAATTGACGACCTGAGTGGTTCAATGGTCTGCCACGCAAGAGGTCCCGGGTTCGATTCCCGGCCGGGCAGAAATTGAAATGATGAATTTTAATTTCTGTTACGGGTCTGGGTGTTCTATGTATATCAAGAATGTATTTAAAAACAAAAAGTATTTAAGTAGTATATCAGTTATCTAAGCTTTGCTTAGTTTGGGGCTAGATGGCGCTGTGAGAATTTGTCCACGAATATTTATTATTATTATTTAATTAATGCGTTTGTGGCCACACTACCGTTTGTCCAGTGTGCAATATGAGCTCACCGGCGACGCACGTATCGACCGACATGGAGTGGTCAAATGAAAAAGCGCTCGAGTTTTTGGAATTATTCCAATCCGAACCGTCTCTTTGGGATACCCGACAGAAGAACCATAAAAATCGCAGTGTACAAAATGATGCCTGGCGTCGGATCAAACAAAATTTATCATTTCCAAGTACGATAGATGATTTGAAAAAGAAAAAATAATCCTTGATGAATTATTACCGAAACCATCTAAATAAATATAAAAAATCATTACAGTCCAGAGCGGGAACAAGTGAAATTTATAGTACTAACTGGTATGCATTTGAACTTATGAACAGTTTTCTACGACCAGTTTATGAATCCAACAGTGAATTGAATTCAGAGGTTAGTTTTTTATTGTACCTATTCTTATTTTGTGCTCAAGTTTTCAAGTAGCCTACGCTGTCCGTCCGTCATACCTTTAATATAATGTTTTATCCCACTAATATTATAAATGCGAAAATTTTGTGTCTGTATGTATGTCTGTCTGTATGTTTGTTTTCTACTTAATAACTCAAAAACTGCTGGACCGATTGACGTAAAATTTGATATACAGGTAGAGAGAGACCGGGAGGCACTGCTTTTTATACCTGCAGCTCGTATCTCTACTTGCAGCTCGTCGAATCTCAACAACAAGGCTCTCAAACTTGCCAAGCCTGATGGACAGCTCAGCTATTTCAATAGTCGAGAGTTGTTCATGCTTCGATATTTTATCCAAATAGTTTTTAAACATCGTAATTTGGCTTCGTCTAGTAACTAAATCTTTCAAAGAACTTGCAAGACGCTTATCCGGATCGTTACTCATTGTAAAGGTAGTTAAGTATGTATAGGTACTCAACTACAAATACAGAACGCAATCGTATGCAATTCACTTATAAAGGATAAAGCACTAAATAGTTCGCCGTAAACAAGCGTCGTACAAATGAGCACAAAGTTTAATTTTAAAGAAATGTAATAAAAATGTTATCTCACGCTCCTCATTCAAACGATACTCGCCGATCTGGCCGCCGGAAGCTGATGATTAGTCGCAGGTATAGGTACAGACACCGTGGTGCATGTTTGTCGTATAATTCAGTGATACGTAAGCTTGACCTTCGGGGGCTTAACTTTATATGCCATGTAAATTATGTCGTGCCTGGAAAATCCAGGCGCAGCCAGCTGCCCATGATTGAGAACCTGAGAAAGAGTGGAAGTTATAATAAGGTCAAGCCACATATCCGCAGTATCCAGATTAGTATGAGTAGGCTTAAGGGGTAGTATACGGAGGTCAGCAGAATCGACTAACGAAAGAAGCTTGCGACTGTTAAATTTTTTTTTATCTAAATCGGTATTAAAATCACCCATTAAGATTATATGCGTGTACTCTGACGCAACGGAGACCAACACAGAGTCAAGTTCCGCAAAATAATCTATGCCAGGCGGGCAGTAAATGACACCTAGAGCAATCTTGACACCCATGATGTCCACTTCCAGCAAGATGTACTCGGGAGAAGCCCTGTAAGGGGGAGTGGATGTAACTATTACTCTATGAGCGAGAGCGATGCCACCCCCGCGCTTTCCAATACGGTTATTACGAATGATCACGTAACCAGGAAGAGAGTATGAGGTAGAAGCCAACGTAGGATTTAACCATGTCTCGGAGACAAGGATAGCATGAATAGGGGTAGCTGAGAAAGCTTCCAGCAGTTCGCTATGGTGCTGAGGTATACTCTTTATATGGCATACATTAAAACTTTCATTATTGGAAAGTAATGAATTTAAAGACAAGGAAAGACTGTCGTCTATGGACTCCTAAGAAGATAACGAAGAACAAGCTGAATAAAAAGAAGAGTCACTATCAGTCATTAAGGAATCACGGTCTATAAATAACTAGGTAGGTAGGTATACCAAATAAATTATGGTGGGTTAGTATCCGACAAGGTCCAACCCGCCGGACAACACATACTTAATATAAAACACAAAAGAAAACTACAACTAAAGTTGATAGATTACAAGAATATAAGAAATAAAATTTCAAAATTACATAAGCAGAGGCACTTATTAAGCAATATATACAACAGAAATATAAAGCTGGCTGCAGATAAGCAAAAAAGAAAAGCAACCTACAAGCAAATATCATGGAAGCACTAACAAGTAGAGGAAAAAAAACATACCTACTTAGGCTATACAAACAGCCAACACAGCGATTCCGTAATATAGCAATGACATCATGTCATAACATCTTAATCTGTACCATAAGCCAAGCCAAAAAATAAAAAAATATAAATTAAAATATCTAATAGGGAATGGCTGTATGGTCGAATCATCCTTGCTACACCAAACTAAACAAAATAAATTTTAATGTGACAATAAGTGTCAAAATTGTCAGAAAAAAGTGAACAAACATTTTATCAATCACTATCAATAAAAAATAAGCAGTTATAGAGGCTATGGTTATAAGAATCTAATATTAATTTAGGTACTTGCTGGTTGTCAAGTGGGTGCCTAGGGTGACACACGCGGTTTGACCTTAAATAATTTTTCCTTGTTGTTTTTTCATTTGATATAAGTGTTGCATTCCTTCTTTGTATATTGTGTTGGCCCGTGTGCTAAGAAAGTGGTTTATACCTGTACGCGCCCTTTCTTTTGGGCCGGCGACTATGTCGTCGGTCCCTCCTGATCCACCTGATCCCCCTCCTGGGCTCGCGCCCGAGGAACGGATGGAGTAATCACAGATTTCTGCGTCCGTTTCTTTGGAGTCCCAACCCAGGAAAAGAGCTGCTGTTGGTGAGCATAGTGTCGCCTCAAAAAAAATTCATAGTCCGGCTGATTTTAATCAGTCGGTCTATATCCACCCGAAATATGAACTATCTAAAACATACTCCGATATAGATGCTGGTCCATTTATCATTCAGGTATTTAGGGAGGAGTCCCACCCTAGGGCTGGCACTACCCTGAACCCCATGCAATTCGGCGAAACTCTCATGAGGGCAAAAATTGAAGGCATCCTAAAGCATGGCGTAAAAAGTATTGGTAGAAACAGAGTTTGTGTGGAGCTTAAGTCAGCTAATTACGCGAACAGGTTCCTTCGGGAACCTGCTCTTCTTAACAATAAATTCGTTGCAATTATCCCCACGTTCAATATTACTCGGATGGGGATTGTCAGAGACATCCACACTGAGTGGTCCATGTCCGAATTTGTTAATGAAATAGAAGTCCCCGAAGGTTGCGGAATTGTCCTTAAAGCTCGCCGACTTAATCGAAAAGTTCTTAGAGAGAGTGGTGTGGAGTGGGTTCCCACGCGCACTGTTGTGCTAACCTTTGAAGGCCAAATCCTCCCATCTAAGTTTTACTGTACTTGAGGCTTGCCATACAGTACTCGAGGTTAACACTTACGAGTTGCCCACTATTCAGTGTAATAGCTGTTGCCGTTTTAATCACACCCAGGACAAATTCCGCTCAAGGCTCATTTAGGGAACTCCTGCAGGGTCCCTGATGATGAAGTTTCCTGCATCCTATGTACTGGCAACCATTTAGCCACGGAGAAGAGGTGTCGCGAGCATACTCGGCAAAAGAACATAAAGTATACGATGGGCCAAGAAAATATATCTTATTCTGAAGCAGCCAAACGGTTCCCTACTATCAATCAGCCATCGTATACTGATGTGTCTCGTTCTCTTTTTGCTCCGCCTCCACGTTCACACCCTTTGTCCCAGCCAATGGCTCCTCAAAATTCTGCTTCTCCTTCTCCAGCCCAGTCAGTACTAGACGAACCATTATGACTCTCCTGGGTATGACAGAATTGCCCATCAGGCTCTAATTTCCCAAAGAGACCCTCCCCCCCTCAGAATGGTGCTGCCCTGAGAGATGAAGTTTTTCAATTAATTTGGCGGTGCAGGATAATAGTAGCCGCCAATTTTGGCAAACGAAGATGGTGAGAAGGTAGAAAAGGGTAATTACCCACCTGGCCGGGTGTTGTGACCAGGGGACCAAAGGTCCGACAGTTGATCGTCGGAAGTTGTATATATGCCGTGGAAGTTGGCACATTTCTCTAGCGCGATGCAGGACGGTTAGCGCCATATATATGCGGATGCTTGCCAACCTTGTGTTCGTGTACTCGTAATGTGAGTATCGTTAAGTTTCCCTAGTGGAGCGATAGACGTCGCTACAGTACTCCCCCCGGAGACTGGAGGTCGATATCGAAGAGAGAAACGCTGAAGCTGACGTATGAAGCGTAGTCAGTCTGGCGATGCGTGCTTACAAAGCACGATTGCAGGCAGCAAAAAACTTGGACAGTCTTGCAGCCACATCTCCTATCGGCAGCTACAAATGTTTGGTCTTTTGGAAAAGCTGTGCTAAAAATAAAGAAAAATTTGCCAGATTCTCCAATGAAGCGAGTTGCAGTTGTAAATAAAATTGCTGTTGATGTGCTGGGTAGCAGCGTACAAATGTCAAACCCAAATCGACACGAAAAGGGTGAAGATGAGGAGATAAAAAATGCTATCCTTGAATTTTACTACAGGGATGATATAAGTCGACAAACTCCTGGAAGAAAGGATTTTAAATCCGTGAAAGATACTGTTTGTTACTGGAAAGAAGACGAAAAAGCAAAAGAAGACAATGATAATGACCGTACGAGAAGCCTATGAAATATTTAAGAATGTTCACCTAAACATAAAAATAGGTAAATCTAATTTCTACAGCATGCGCCCAATTGAGGTTATTCCTATTGTTATAAAGTATAGGAAAGCATCTGCTAGAGTTTCCTAAATCGCACAGGCATTTGACAAATGCTACAAGCTGTAGCTCCGGTAGCGTAATATGCATGACTGGCTCTTGCACAAATTGCCCTAACGATATCTGGGAAAAGTTTGAAGGACATGAGATCAGCTGATTGCACTTAACCTCGTTGCACAGGGCTTCGATTCTGGTACAGAAATCGTCTCAGTAGAAGTAACATTACAATTGCATAGCATGTCAAACGTGTGATTGTTATTTAAATGACAGATGTTGAGTTGCAACTTTCATGAGTTAGAACTTTTCCACAATAAGTTTTCTGGTACTTTAGTTGCATTATGGTTGCATTGCTGAGTTGCATCTTTCTTATTTGTCAAACTACCTTCAATTCTGTTAACGAAAAGTGTGAACGGTATGATCGAGCAATGACTTGACTGCAATAACTGGAATGTTACTCTGATGTAACTCTGATGTTACTGTGATCGAGCTCGGAGCTATTGGAGTTGGAGTTAAATTAAAGTTGCTACTATACTACTGTCAGATGAAAGCATTTCATCAAACGTGATATTCAATACAATTTTGACAAAGAACGGTAGTGCATTATTAATAAAAAATTATTAAATTAAATAAAAATATGTTAGGAATCCAGCTAATGGACGAAGCGGCGGTGGCGCTCGGTGCAGTTCAGGCACGAGGTGACGCAGGCAAAACTCGGAAAAGGAATTTACAAACAAGGTCGCTAAATAGAGCTTTTTCCTTATCCAGGTCTGCCTTCGTTAAGCGGTACCGCCTCAATAAAGTGCAAACACTGGAGCTGATTGATGCAGTGTCTCCATATGTTCCTTCGTCGAGAGGAAAGAATGGGTTGGACGTTGAAACAAAAGTAGTGTTTGTTGCCAAAGCGAGGTAAGTAGCTCTTAGGCCGGGAAAGGGTCTTTATTCTCAAATTCGCGCGGTCTTCGGCACACTCGCATCGTCGTAGGCTTTTTGGCTTTCGCATCCGATTCGACATTGCCAGTCCATCGCTTCTTCCTAAAACAGGCAGGTTTAGGTCCCTATCTATCCAAACCACCGATGAAGTGCCTCCTTAATTAAGACGTTAATAAGTTAACGATGTATCTCGCGCCTGTAACGATGTTACCATTACGATATCGGTCGAGTCGTGTAACGCACATCCACCGCAGCATTTTCATTTCATTGGCGTGAAGTAAACGGACTTATTCGTCAGCGCCGGTCAAGTCGCGCAGCCATGGAGTACTACAGAGTTTGATGTGGATTATAGGGTTACACTCCCGCAGTTTGACCCAAGCTGCACTGTTTTCTAGCACTTCTTTCCACGTATTTGCGTAGCCTCAATATCCAGTATGTCAGTACGATGACTCGCTAAGAAGGCATAAAGCACAACGCAGAACAAATAAGGCCTCAGGACAGAATCCTGTTGAACACTATTTGACTGAACTATTATATAATTTTTATTTAAAATATTACTTATTAATTTCCTATTCGTTTTAGGTGCTCGAGACACTGGGGTTCTTGGCCACCGGCAGTTAACCAACGGTGGTAGGTGATGCCAAGAACCACAGCGTGAGCCAACCTAGCACATCAAGCGCGATCAACCAGGTGGTGGACGCCATAAACCGAACGGATATTATAAATAAATAAATTATTTTCCCAATGAAGCGGGAAGACCGAGAATCTGTAAGTCTACTGCCACTACATAAAATAGCATTCGTTTATATTTTTCCTGAGCGACTACTTTAAATGACCTCCCTAATGTATGCGAGCTAGGACTACGCTAAAAGCTAGGTAAAGCTGTATATCTGGTTCTACCAAAATAATTAGATTAAACATGACTTAGATTTTACATTGGACCCGAACTACTAAACTGAAAACCCCATCAAAATCTGTTTGGCGTCATTCCCATATTTCTTATAGTTTAGCTAGTCTATTTGGTTCTACATCAGGTGTTCCAGTATTCAAAATAAATTATACTCTATATATTCTATAATATGTCCAATAGTTTCGAAGATTTTCGTGTACAAACAAATAGACAGACAAAAATTATAAAATTCCTTTCATCGTTCCAAATTATTTTTTGGTAATGTATTTAATGTAGAGACATACCTTTTTTACTGTTTTATTATACATATAGATAATAACCGTACCTTTGTTACAGTTTTTATAGAGTGCATGGCATAACGGGGGTACTGGGGTTTATCGACGGCATCCACGTGTCTATAATAACCCCGGCCAAAAATAAAGAGAACGGTTATACAACCGGAAGGGATACCATTCCCTTATCGTTATGATTGTAAGTGCTTTATTGTATGTGTATATGTTTGATAGTATGTGTTAATATCCTTACTTCACCATAAGTTGCAGCATAAAGATATACATATTTATATGTCAATATACTGATAACCGTTTTAATTCTACACCTTGTTTACAGATATGCGACTCCAAATTAAATATAATGTTGGTGGACGACGGGTACTCGGGGTCCATGGCTGACACCAGCATATGGGAGAGTCACCCTCTCCACCCACACGTGAATCGCTTAGCCATCGACGAAGCTACATTTTTATAGGGTAAAAATTTTAATTTTATATTCACTAACTATCCATTAATGTTTTCATATTTGTTTGTGCATACAAAATTAATGCTTTAATGTATACAAAATTAATGCTTTAGGAGACTCAGGATGAGACTGAGGCAAGCGCTATTGACGTCAATTCTAAATGCGTCAGAAGGGAGCCCAGAGGCATATTATACTGAAAAAATTATATCAGCGAGAAGTGTGGTGGAGAGGTGGTTTCGCGTTGTAAAAGGCTGTTTTCGGTAAGTTTTAACCCTTTAACCGCCACGCTGAGAATCAGTTGGCGTGCCCTCAGTGCCACGCACAGTAAAACGAAAAATAAATACCTACAAGAAATAGTGATGTTCAATAGTATATCGATATGGGTAATTCCCCTTCAAACGCTTACAATTTCATCTAAATATCGTAACAGACAGTAGATAGAAAGCGTTACTTTGTAATTTTATTTCTAATATTAGCAGGTATTTTGGTAACACAATGAAACAAAAAGCGTTTACAGATCTTGAAAGATTTATTGATTTCCGCACAATAAAATTGGTCATGAAAAGAATTTCGTTATTCTTATTTTTCAATGCAGTCCTATAGAGTATTCTTTATCTAAATGCAACAGTTAACAAACAACATTGGTCAATTTCTTAACAAACATGATTATACTGTGGTGGTGTGTAGTGCCGCCACCTAAAAGAATAGCACCACCCCATATCTTCCCGTGGGTGTCGTAAGAGGCGACTTAGGGGAAAATCCGAAAGATGGGCAGCAGCATCTTTCTGGGTACATTTACATCTACTGCACTGCGATCGCCAACCCGCCTGCCAAGCGCGGCGATTATGGCAACTCCCCCCAATGACAAGCACACACAGGCCACGGCCCCCAGAACCCGGCGGCCCCGCTATTCCCGACAAAGCGTGTTGCCAGTGATGACTTACGGAACTGAAACGTGGCCGCTCACTGTGGGCCTTATAAAAAAGCTCACTGTTGCCCAACGGGCAATGGAAAGAGCTATGCTCGGAGTTTCCTTGCGCGATCGAATCAGAAATGAGGAGATCCGCAAGCGAACCAAGGTCACCGACATAGCTCTAAGGATTGCCAGACTGAAGTGGCAGTGGGCAGGGCACATAGCTCGAAGAACAGAGTGGCGACCACGTACCGGAAGACGCAGCGTGGGTAGGCCTCCTACAAGGTGGACCGCCGACCTGGTAAGGATCGCAGGTACCAGCTGGATGCGGAAAGCACAGGACCGGCCTTTGTGGAGATCTCTGGGGGAGGCCTATGCCCAGCAGTGGGCGTCTTCTGGCTGATATTATGATGATGATGATTATACTTATTTCGACAATATTAATATCAGTTTACCGAATCGAACCTTGACAGATTCTAATGATATACATATAACTACAGAATTTTCAACAGCCTAATAAAATCACATACAATTTTTATTAAAATAATCTCATACAACTTCTTATTATTATAAAATCAGTAAAATAACAGATTCAAATTCTTATTAAAATAATCACATACAACTTCTTATTATTATAAAATCAGTAAAATAACAGATTCAACTTCTTATTACTTATTATAAAATCAGTCAAATAATCACAGATACATTTTTTTTTTATAATCAGATAACTACAGAATTTTCAACAGCCTAATAAAATCACATACAATTTTTATTAAAATAATCCCGTTTTAATTTTACACCTTGTTTACAGATATGCGACTCCAAATTAAATATAATGTTGGTGGACGCCGGGTACTCGGGGTCCATGGCTGACACCAGCATATGGGAGAATCACCCTCTCCACCCACACGTGAATCGCTTAGCCATCGACGAAGCTACATTTTTATTTGGTAATAAATTTTAATTTTATATTCACTAACTATCCATTAATGTTTTCATATTTGTTTGTGCATACACTATTTGTAAATGTATACAAAATTAATGCTTTAGGAGACTCAGGATATCCTATGAGGCGAGCGCTAATGACGCCAATTCTAAATGCGTTAGAAGGAAGCCCAGAGGCATATTATACTAAAAAAATTATATTAGCTAGAAGTGTGGTGGAGAGGTGTATTGGCGTTCTAAAAGGCCGTTTTCGTCAAGTATTAATAGACTAAATGGTTACAATTAATTTAATCCCTACTGTTTCTTCATCCAACTTTCTGGCTGCAGCACAGAATAACTAATTCTGGCGGCTTCATTGCCGTAATTTTAGGGTTCCGTAGATAGTAAAATATGGAAGCCTCAATGGTCTCGCCAAATCAGTTGTCTCTCTCATGTTTTGACGTGAAACATCTTTAAAACCACCATGAGTGCCAAGTCAGTAAACTGGACCGTAACGAAAAGGTTTATATCGCAAAACTATTAGTCTTAGAAACATTAATTTAATGTCATTGTTTATCGTATACAGTCAGCTCGCTATTTTGACCTTGAATTTGCATCGAGGGCAGGTGGGGCGGTGGGGGAGGGACATTTCTATTCAATGTAAGTCACGACTCACACGTGATAGCGCGGTGATTCTTGCAATTCTCGGTGTAATTTGGACAACATTTATAGTAAAAGAAATAAATTTTACGAAAATTAAATTTGTTGGCCTCAACCCGTCAGTCGACGACTTGAGACAATCATTAAATAATTATGAGCAAAGGGACAGGCTGCTCAACCTAGAAATATTTGGCGTGCCTGAGCGAAAATCCGAGCGAGTGAGCGACTGGGTAGCCTCCATCGCAAAGGTAGTGGGCGTATCCCTGGACTGCAAGGACGTAACTTCGGCTTTTCGAATACCTACTCGAAATACAGGCGGCCTACCTAAGCCCATTATTGCGAAATTCTGCAATCTAAACAAGCGCGACGAACTGCTGACTGCCGTGAGGAAGCGAAGGGGTGTCAACACAGGAGACTTAAGCATACCAGGGGACCCTCGCCAGATCCACGTCAATGAGCACCTTACCCCAGCAAATAAGGCACTATTGAATGACACCAAATTAAAATGCAACGAATTGGGGTTTCAGCATTACTGGACTCGCAATGGAAGAATATTTGTTCGACAGGCAGACAATTTTCCCCTGCAACGTATAGACAGAAAATCGCAACTGGCATGTTTAAAAAAATCTGTCAAAGTTACAACATAACTTACGAATATCTGTTTGCTGATTTATTTGTTTCTCTTTTGTTTGTACGTAACGTCAGGGCTACTGTGATCCCTTCCGGGACTGTATTGAACTTAGTTATCTATGCATCTTGTTCCTATTGTTTGTCTGTACTCCACACATTACACTACACCTTTTACACATCGACGCACCACTATATACATACATATTGTACACATATATACCTTTACCATCATTCATTATGTTCTCCTAGCTGCGATCTCGTCTTCTTATGTACACTATTTTCTAACTCAATTTTAATTTACTGTTACAAATGTCCCCGGTAAGCGTATACTTACAAAATACGCGCAGTATTAGGGGTAAAACTGTACTGTTCAGGCAAGGATTGTTAAATAATGACTACGATGTGGTAGCTATTTGCGAAACATGGCTGGTGGATGGAGTTTTCGATTCCGAGGTGAGTGACTCGCGTTACGACGTGCATCGCCGGGACCGGCCGTGCGCGGGGCGCGCGGGCGGCGTCCGTGGCGCGGCGCGGCCGGTCGGCGGAGGAGTGATGTTGCTCGTGCGCAAGTCGCTCGCCGCGCGCCGCGCCCCGCCCGTCGCCGCGCTGCCTGACGACACAATGGGCTTGGAGTTGGTTCATGTTATTGTAGGGGCGCGCGCGATACACTCCGATTTAGACCTACATATTATATTGCCTACTTACCGGGTGCTGGGTCTCTTCACGATGATCAGTAGCGTCGACTAACTATTTATTTACAGGCCCAGTGCACAACTAATGCACATTATTTGGTAATAGGCGATTTCAATTTGCCCAATATCACTTGGAATGCGCGGTCTGGTGGTTTTTATGATCCTATTGGAATGTCCGGCGAATGTCAAGAAATATTTTTTGAGCACATTTATTCCGGTGGGTTGTGTCAATATTGTGGGGTGGTTAATGGGAATGGACGGACTTTGGATATTGCCTTTTCCAATACGGAAGTGGAGGTTAGGCGCGTAATCGACCCCATTATTCGCGAAGATTGGCCTCACCACCCGGCGCTTGAATTGAGTTTGGTCAACATTAGTCTCAAACAGTTTAAAGTACCCTCTAGAAAAATTTATAAATATAAAAAGGCTAACTATGATAAGATTGGCAATGATTTATGCGCCATCGATTGGGAACAAACTCTTAATAACATGCCATTAGATGAAGCCGTCCTTTATTTGAACGACACATTGAACTCAATTGTTGAAAGGCACGTCCCCCACGTCTATAGCACTCCGGATGGATATCCAGTTTGGTACTCTCGGGCATTAGTACAGATCATTAAAGAAAAACACAAGTACCACACACTTTGGAAGAGAACTGGTAACAGTTTGGATCGTGAAACATTTTCGATATTACGGTCAAGACACAAAAGGTTACAGCGCCAGTGCTGGCATAAATATGTACAACAATGTAGTAAATCTATCACCAAAGATCCAAAAACTTTCTGGAATTACACAAAGAGCCTGCGGCGCGATAAAGGCCTACCAGCAGTAATAAATTATGACAATCGCACTGGTGCTGACGGTCCCGGAATATGTGACGTTTTTTTAGAGTATTTTTTATCAGTTTACACTAGCGCTCCTACTATCACAGGTTCTCCACTTATAAACACAAACGTTAGTCCATCGGGATACGTAGGCTCAGTGACGATTACAGTCGACTTAGTCCGAAAATACCTTCTAAAGCTAAATATTAATAAGGGCGCGGGTAGTGATGGCTTTCCGCCTGTTTTCATACGTAACTGCGCTGGTTGCCTAGCGTTACCTTTGAGTATTTTGTTTAAGAGATCGCTTGCAGAGGGTATTTTTCCAACCATTTGGAAACAGGCTTTTATAGTGCCTATTCATAAAAGCGGCTCAAGGGTACTCGCCGAGCAATACCGCCCAGTTTCGATACTGAATGTTTTTAGTAAAATTTTCGAGATCATCGTTTATGACCAAGTTTATCCGTTGGTCGCACGCAGCATTCCACCTGCTCAACACGGCTTCATGCGCAAGCGCTCTACTGTTACCAACTTAACGGAATTTGTTGACTCTGTTGCCGGCTTCATGGACGAGGGCCATCAGGTGGACGTCGTGTACACCGACTACTCTAAATGCTTTGACAGACTTAATCATAACACGATTTTGTATAAATTAGAGCAAGTCGGTGTGCACGGGGACCTTCTGCGTTGGTTCGAATCATATCTTCGTAACAGGAGCCAGGCTGTTCGGGTTGGGTGTTATCACTCACGTTTTGCACCCATCCCTTCTGGAGTGCCCCAGGGATCCCACCTGGGCCCTCTTCTCTTTAATGTTTGTTTGTTTGATTATATGTCCTGTTTTCGTTATGCCTGTTTCCTTATGTATGCCGACGACACGAAGATCTTTATGCCAATTAAATGCCCAACAGACTGCTCCAGATTGCAAGAAGATCTGGACAGGGTGTCGGCATATTGTGAGCAGAACAGTCTGGATTTGAATGTAAATAAGTGTATGGTGGTCACTTTTTCCCGTAAAAGAAAGGACATACCCACATCTTATACATTCAACAACGTCTTAATCAAACGCACTGAGCAGGTAAAAGATCTAGGCATTGTATTGGACGCAAAATTAACTTTCTGTGCCCATTATGAATACATTTTCGCGAAAGCAGTCCGAATGTTAGGCTTCATTTTTAGGACAGTTAAGCCCCTAAACTCAGCAGCTGCGTTTCGAGTTCTTTATTTTGCATATGTGAGGAGCATTTTGGAGTACGCATCTCCGGTCTGGTCGCCGGTCTATGCTGTCCATCGTAATAGGTTGGAGTCGGTTCAAAAATCTTTTATCAATAAGCTTAACACCTTGTCGCGCATGATGACTGTAGATTATGCGGCTGGTCTGGAGAGTCACAAATTGAGTTCATTGGAGGACAGACGCCTCGTGGCTGACTTGAGACTCCTACATGACTTAATTAATTGTGGAGCGGATAGTCCACAACTATTGTCACGGGTGTTTCTGTGCGCGGGCGACCCGCGCGCACGCCGCGGTGGCCGCTGGCCGCGCCTGCTCGACCACCGCCGCGCGCGCAGCGGTTACGCTTTAGGCTCTCCGATCAACAGAGCCATAGACCTATACGAGCGTCACGTCTCTAATACTCTCGACATCTTTCATTTAAACCGTGATAAATTTACAAAGGGCGTTCTGAGTTATCTCCGATCGCAGTGATGGGGTTTTTATTTTTATTTTATTTAGGATAACACGCACACACACACACACACACTCACACATACACATACACACACACACCAATATACATGTATTACCTTGTTTTTTTTTTCTTATTTTGATTGATTTTTTGTTTGTCAATAGGGTATCTATATGCTAAGGGCTATATATTTAAAATTTTAAAATGCAGTTTTGTCATTGGCATTTCAACCATAATGTACTTATATTTTACATGTAATTAACTGCTGTTAAACTGTGAAATGAACTAATAAATAAATAAATAAAGAGCCAGCTAGAAACACAAATAACGGAAATATCGTCGGAAAGAGGTGGCCATGGGCCACAAGTGGGTACCTCAATGTCCGGCGCTGAGCGAGCGAGGCAGTTTCAAGAGCGTCTCAAAGCTGCCAAGGTACGTTTACTAAAACGACGCCTACTCCGCGAGCACTACTACCTCTGGCACCGACCCCGTGAGCATAGACGTTTCACGTTAAAACCAACGGTCGTGTGTCCTGACACAGCCCCAGCCCATTACAAATCAGTCTTTAATTTCATAAATACTTTATCGATTTTGATTAGGTTTACGCGGTTAGATAGCCAATAATACTATGATTACCTCTGTATTTAAATAATCTTCATAAAACTAACCCAACAAAATGACTAATATGTCCATATTTTATTGTCCATGCAGATGTCTTTTAGTTCATCGTATGCTCCACTATGACCCCGTAACCGCTAGTAAAATTGTAAACGCCTGCTGCTACCTCCACAATGTGGCTCATGCGGCGATGATGCCGTATGAGCCACTGTCAAGACAGCAGTGGGCAGAGGAGAGGCGATTGACCAGTGGCGCTGCGGGGTCCGAGCCGGCGGCCGCTGCGAGAGGCGGTGCTCGAATGGTGGACCTGCAATTAGGCCGGCAGCGACAGCAGAGGCTTGTTCAGAGGCTTTGGAGAAAGAAGTCCTAAGCTGCTCGTAACCGGCCTCTTTTTTGCCTATTTTTGTATTTTGTTTAAAACTAAGTATATTTTTAATGTAACTAATGTGAAATATTAAGCGTTTTAAATAGTAATATATCTACTTTTTATAGTGTGGTTTTGAGATGAAATTTTAATATAAAATACGAAAGTGATTTCGCTAATCTATTCACTTCAAAGTTGAAGTTCCGTGCGGAAAGTAGGCGACTAATTCATCTTATATCCCTGCCTTAGGCTGTCTAGGTAATGAACAGATATATTCAATTTAGTGTAATTATGTTTTTGTTCAGGCCGAGGAGGGTTCTCCCACATCGATTTTCAACAAGAAATTGTTAGGAGTATAACGTCTTTACAGGATGCTTTTTAGTTACGTAATTGGTCGATATTGATGGCCATCTCTCCTATAGCTAATTAGAAGATGGCCATAGAAGTTGAGGTAAGATGGCATTAATCATTATGACGCGTTTATTGTCTTTTTGCCCTTTCCTTTACCTTTTTTTGCATATATTGTCATCTTATGCATTGTGACGTGTATCTTATGGCCACATGCATAAGATTTACTATCGAATTTAGTACAGTTTTCGTGTACCTACCTTTTATAAATGACACAATAACATGTTTTTCGAACGATACGGACGCTGACAGACGTCTCGTCTGAATCATCCGTATTATGATAATATTATTTAACAATAAAAGTGTAAATCGGGGCCAACCTGTGTCAGCACGTTTGCAAACAAGTGAACCAGCGGAGTGTAGAACATACTGAACAAACTATGCAACATATGTTTGTAACTCTGTTGAGTTGAAAATGGATAGTCCATTTAATAGGAGAATGAGGGTTCTACGTAGCCCTCCACCTGAACGGCATCAAGCGGACTCTGGCCCGACTCTTTCGGAGCCTCCTGCTGCGCGCTCGACCCCGGCCAGCGAAGCTGTCTCCCCCCCCTGAGATATCTAGCTGGCTATCTTCGATAGAACAGTGCCTCAACGAGATCTGTGTGATATCCAGCGAGGGTAAGCTTAATTCTGAACAAAAATTAAAAATAAGCTCTATCAGCAGAAACGTTATGGGCGGAGTTTCTCAGTTGGCAGTTCGATATCAAGCCCTGAAACAGAAGTATATTTCAGGCCTAGCATCTATTAAAAGCCTGAGTGAGCAAAGAGACACCAATGAGCTAATTTACGACCTTAAACTAAGTTTAGAATCAGCACCGAAAGCACCGTCGAAACCATCCTTCGCTGATATGGTTAGGACGAGTAGTAACTCTGCTGTTCGTCCGACTAGCACAAGCAGCATTGCGATATACCCAGTGAATAAAGAAACATCTAGCGACGATACTAAAAAGCTTGTGCAAAATTTGGTCAAGCCCGATGAACTTAAACTTCACGTTCGTGGTTTGAGGAAGACCAAAAATGGAGGTGTAATCATCAGCACGGATAGAAAAGAGGATCTGGAAAAACTGAAAAAATCACAGACCTTAATCACTTCAGGCCTTAAGTTGGAGGAGACGTCTAAAAAGAGACCCAGAATAATTTTACTCGGTGTACCCACAAATTTAACGGATAAGGAGGTCTTCCAGTATTTGTTTGAGCAGAACATCATGGATAGACATCCGAGCTTTGATAAAGATTTATTCTATAGCTCAATCAAATTAAGCCATAAATCAGGAAATAAGGATGCGCCCAATTGCAATTTTGTTCTAGAACTTACTCCAGACCTCAGAAAAATGATTATGGAGCACAACCGAGTTTTTATCAATTGGTCATCTTGTCCCGTCCGTGACTACACACTCTTGACGAGGAGTTACAACTGCCAGCAATATGGTCATTCTGCTAAATACTGCCGAGAGACGAGCCCTACCTGTGGACATTGCGGGAATTCAGGTCACTCCATAAAAGAATGTCCCAAGGCTGCCGAAGCTGCTAAATGCGCTACCTGTTTACGATTCAAAAAACTAGCAAGCCACAAGACTGGAGATGTCTCATGCCCTGCAAAAAAGAGCGCTGAACTAAGATATCTCAGTTTTATTGATTACGGGGGCGCCTAGAGCGCCGCAGCTCACAGGTACTGAGTAGCTCACAACGTATGGGTACCATTATAAAAGACGTGGTAGAAGATATTGATGACTCATATAAGTATGAGTCCTTGGTATGTGACCCCGATCAGTGTTCGTCTCTCATTAACAAAAGTGGACAACAGTTAAAGGTGTTGGTACAAAACATACGAGTATAAACTGTAATTATAATGGACTATTGGCTTTGCATAGCCAGATTAATTTAGATATCGATATTTTTGTGTTAACGGAATGCTGGTTATCCTCAGCCCCCTCCATCCCTCACTTAGATGGCTATGGCTCTCATATAAGTCATTCTAGTAATGTGCTACAAAACGATGGAGTAGTATTATTTATCAAAGCTGACTTAAAGAATGTCTCGGTCGAAGAACCTCAAATTGCGGACGCGAACTGTCTATTAGCCAAAATCGGCAGTGACACTGCTATCGTAGCTATTTATCGTTCACCGTCATATAAAAATATAGATAATTTCTTGAGATCCCTATGTACAATATTATGTAACTTGTCCAC
This sequence comes from Blastobasis lacticolella, assembly GCA_905147135.1. Lineage (NCBI taxonomy): Eukaryota > Metazoa > Arthropoda > Insecta > Lepidoptera > Blastobasidae > Blastobasis > Blastobasis lacticolella. The sequence goes on from LR990047.1 coordinate 4,904,247, forward strand.
GTTTAGAAATGTATTTATTGTAGGTGACTTAAATATCGACATAAAAATCGGAAATCAAGACAGAAATACAGCCGAATATCTGACCCAAATGGCATTTTACGGCTTTATCCCCGCCCATCTTCATCCCACTAGAGGACCTAATTGCTTAGACCACATACTAGCCAAAACTACTCTTCCCCTAAAAAGCCTGGTAATAAACAGTACCCTTACAGATCACTGTTCTGTGCTATTTAGTTTACAAACGAAGCTTAGTAGATCTTACGCGGTTTGTTCACGTGTAAAGCTGAATAATGAAGCAATAGCTAGTGACCTTGAAAAACTAGACATGGCCTGCATTTACAACTCAAACGATGCCAACATAGCAACCGACTACCTTATTACGGCACTGAAAAATATTACCGAGAAACACACGACAATCATTGTATTACCTAAACGTAGGAAATTAATTAAACCCTGGTTAACCCCTGGACTGCTAAGGTGTATACAAAACCGTGATCGACTGCATAAAAATTTGAAAAAGCAACCGAATAACGAGGTCCTCAAAACAACTTACTACAGGTATGGAAATTTCTGCAATAATTTATTGAAGAAATTAAAACGACAGTACGACAAATTGCAAATAACAAATGCAGGTCAAGACAAAAGAAGGTTATGGCAAGTCATCAAAAACATGTCAAACATGAGTAATGTAAAAACATCTGCTCGAGCTCTAATTGCAGACTCAGCGTCTGCAGTGCAAAATGTGAACTCAGCCAATTGCTTCTTTGCTAGTATTGGAAAACATCTAGCCGAACAAGTGAATGTTACTAACTCACAATCAATTAGGCCACCTGAGTCTTCAACCCAATTTACAAACTTAAACTCGTTTGCCTTACTTGAGACGGACGAAAACGAAGTTGAAAACATTATAATGACGTTAAGAAATGACTGCGCTAGTGGCATTGATAACATTCCTTGTTCGTTTATTAAAATGCATAAAAAGTACTTAATCGCGCCTCTGACCCATATCTTTAATATGTGCCTTTCATCAGGCATATTTCCTAAAGTATTAAAAAAGGCCGTCATTAAACCCATTTACAAAAATGGCGATAAATATTGTGTCAACAACTACCGACCGATTACCTTACTTCCATCTTTATCCAAAATTTTAGAAAGAATTGTCTATAAGAGGCTTGTAGGGTACCTGGAAAGTAATAAACTTTTAGCACCGACGCAGTATGGCTTTAGATCTGGACGATCCACTAGCGATGCAGTAGATAACCTGACTGATTATCTTGTTAGACAACTCGACTCTCACAGAAAGTCCTTAGCCGTATTTATTGACCTCGCCAAAGCCTTCGATACAGTGACTATCCCTATACTTCTGGATAAACTATATACACTAGGTATACGAGGCCTCCCTCATCGCCTCATAGAAAACTACCTCTCTGACAGGACACAACGCGTTTGTATTGACAATATCATTAGCGACGAACTCCCTATTGAATACGGCATTCCTCAAGGATCTATTTTAGGCCCAATTCTCTTCCTGATCTACATTAATGAACTATGTACTATCCCTCTCGCTAATGGTAGAATCATTACTTACGCAGATGACACTGCCTTGCTCTTTAGTGCAGATAGCTGGAGTGAAGTGTTCAGACTGGCGCAAGTTGGTTTCCTCTCAGTAACACAATGTATTCATAAAAATGCGCTTACTTTAAACACGGACAAAACGCAGTACATGACTTTCTCTTACAGTTCTATTACTCAACCTCCTCCTAATTTGTATTCAATAATAGCTCATTCCTGCACCCCAAACGACTTCCTAAACTTAGGTAATGTCTGTGGTTGTCCCAAACTTGGTTCTACCAAGTCAATAAAATACTTAAGGCTACCATTCACAGGCGCGCCCATCCGCCGGACTTGTCGCTGGCGACAAGTCCGCAGACAAATCTGCATGTGAATGTATTGCGACAAGTCCGCAGACAAATCTGCATGTGAATGTATTGGTTCGCGGTTCGGTGCGCGGCTCACGGCTCGGCGCGGCGCTCGCCGTCTGGAGACGCGAGCGCCGCGCCGCACCCCAGCCGCGCCGGACAAGTCCGTACATGTGTGTGCTTGCACAGATTTATCGGTGAACTTGTCAGTCATTCGACACCGCGCGCTAAGTGCATTGTTTGTTCAACTCTAGTATGTAATAACATGTCGTTCGACGATCATAGAGAGTTTTGGCAAGAATTTATTCTGCTGTTTAAAGAGAAAACTTGCTTGTGGGAAGTAAAAAGTAAAGGGTACCATAATAAGCAACTTAAGCAAGCGGCGTATGAATCCCTTGTACAGAAATGCAAGGAAATATTTCCACAAGCCAACAAAGAATTTGTAATTAAAAAGATTAGCTCTTTGAGAGCTTTTTTCCGGCGACAGAGAAAGAAAATCGAAGATGCAAGAAGGAGTGGGGCCGCATCGGAAGACTTACCAGAGATAACTCTATGGTACTACGACCTATTGGAGTTTCTATTGGACCAGGATGAGCAGCGTGAAGCTGTTTCAACTTTAGAGTCTTTTAACGAAGGTGTTTCAGTTGCTGTAAGTACGTACCTACCTAAATATAAGATTTTATTGAGTAGGTACCTACGCAAGTTTTTGAAAATGGCTCAATTAGTTATAATCGTATTTTAGATTTTGGGGATCCGTACCAAAAAATAACTGTATTTATTTTAGAAACACTTTTATTTAACCCACAATGTATTGGATACAAATTTAACACACGCATCTTCAATGTACAAATCTATATTGGAAGTCAACTTTGCCTGCATTGTTGTAATATTCTTTGTATTTATCTCGCACTTGTTTTGCGTTAACTTGTACAGATAATCGCCTTGTGACTTGCAATGTGGTTAACTCACCTGCATCATGCCAATCACCTCTGTGTACATTTCCATTTACAATGTTATCTGTATCCGGACTGTTGTATGCAATATACGAAGCAGTTTGGCGACGTAAGAAATTATGTAGTACGCAACATGACAGAACAATGTTATCAACTGTCTTGACATCAGTTGCTATAGGCGTTAACAAAACTCTAAAACGATTTCCCATAATTCCAAAAGCATTTTCAACGACGCGCCGTGCTCGGGAAAGTCTGTAATTGAATACTTTCTCTTCATAGCCAACATTGCTGGAATATCGATATGGTACCATAAAATTTGGCATTAAAGCAAATGCTTCATCTCCTATGATACATATGGCATCTTATCTGGTATTCCTCTTAAGGAATTTGGTTCTGGCAAATTCAAAGTACTATTTGTTAATCGACTATAAAAATCTGTACATTTAATTACTCCTCCATCTGACACCCTGCCATTTGTTCCAACGCTTACATATATAAACTCATAGTTAGCGTTTACAATAGCAAGTAATACAATGCTGTGGAATTGTTTGTAATTGTAAAAGTATGATCCACTCCCTGGTGGTGGTTTGATCGCCACGTTTTTTCCGTCTACTGCTCCCGTGCAATTCTCAAATTGCCACATCTCTTTAAAATCTGAAGCTATCTTGATCCACTCCTCTTCTTTTGAGGGAAACTGAAAAAAAAACATTGTTACAGGAATCACCATTATCTGACTCGTTACATCATTCAGTATCAGCACCCGAGTCTCCTCAAACTCTTTCGTCCGATCACTCTTCTACTTTGCACAAGAGATCAGCACCCAAAACTCAATGGACTAAGAAACGAGATGAATTTTTAGAAGCCGGAATAAGAGCATTACGGGAAGATAGCGGTCGGCATGAAGATTGTCAAGAAATGACATTTGGAAGTAATGTTGGACAACAGCTATTGCAATTAGAAAAAAGGCAAAAAAATTTTGCTCAAAAATTAATATCGGACGTGCTATTTCATGCACAGTTAGGAAATTTGAGTGATTACTCAGTGGTGAACATCATGAGTCAACCAAGAGAATATCAGTTGCAGATTCCTTCAACACTAATTCGTCCACAGTCTGTGAGTCGACCAAGAGAATATCAGTTGCAGATTCCTTCAACACTAAATCGTCCAGAGTTTGTAGCCCATTCTTCACAACAAACTCCACCAAATTCAACACAGTTTGTAGTTCATACCTCACAAGCTTCGCCAAATACAGCACAGTTTGTGGCTTCACAACAAGATCCATTCCTATCGGCACGCCCTGTGGATTCTCAATCAAATAGAAAATCATCCTCATATAACTATGATCCATTGATGTCGGAGTTATTAAAATTCAACAATAATAATAATTAAGATGTGCTGTAATAACACTATCGTTGTTGACTATTTAAGGTTCAAGACAAGACTACGTACCTACCTGTTTCTGAATTATTAAATAAGTATTATAAATAATTTTATATTTTTATTATTAATCCTTCTAGAATTCCTTAAATTTGATTAGGTGCACCATTCAGTTCAGATACTTACACAGATATATTGTTTCTTGAGAACATTATATATTGCGCGGCATGTTTCAGGAATGATTTTTCCAAGCAGTTGTGGAGAAATCACACAACTGTATTTAAGATCTTCATAACTTCTTCCTGTTGCTAAATATCTCAATGTTGCTACCAAACGCTCTTCTGCCGTAACGGCGTCCCTCATCAAAGTGTTTTCTCTTTCTATATAAGGCCCCACTAATTTCAATAATTCCATGAATGTTGCGTAGTTCATTCTTAAATAATTAACAAAATCAGGTGGTTCAGGTGGTTCCTTTGTCCAAACGCGCTTCTTCTTTTTTCTCTCCGTTAAAAGTATTGCACCGACTACTAAAGCAACTTTTGTGCATTTTGAAAGCACCGGTGCCATAGTAGGCAACCAACAACGATACGTGCAAGGCTCACCAAAGTACACAAGCGACTGGACTGCAGCTCGGCGCTTGTGTAGTGTGTGGACGACGACGGATTTGTCCACGAATGGGTACGGCTTAGGGTTCGGCTCGCGGTGCGTGTATTGAACGGTGGGCTTTAGGGATCATTATTGACCAGCATTTAAATTTTAAACAGCATATTGACGTGCTGACTACAAGGATGAGGAAACTAATATACGTGTTTAAAAATCTTAGACACGCAGCAAGCAAAAATTTACTAAAAGCCGTATATCTAGCATTATGCCAGTCCTTATTAGCCTACTGCAATACATCATGGGGTGGCATTCATAAAACGACTTTGATTGACTTAGAAAGAGCTATTCTAAAAGTGAGTTCCTTTCGTCCCTTCCGCTTCCCGACGACGCAATTACTTACGGAATGTGATGTTTTATCAGTCCGTCAATTATTCATTCTGCATACTATAATGAAAAAACACTCCCTAGTGCCTCTAAATACCGAAACCCAGACCAGCCATAGACCAATGGATATTGTGTGCAGCAATGAACTATTCCGCACACAACATTCACATCGATTTTTCTGTTTCCTTGGTACATATCTGTATAATAAAATAAATCGTACCCTATGCATTCATCCCATGAATACTTATAGTTGTAAGGTCACTCTTACAAACTGGTTGAAAGGTAAATCGTACGAGGAAACGGAAAAACTACTCGAAGTGGTCGCTTAGTTTAGAATGTAACAAAAAATATATTCATTTTAAATTATATCAATTTTCTGTACAAAATGTAACCAATAATTTTATTGTTTTATTAATAAATATAGTCGTAAGCACTAACCTACATTAAATTGACCTACTAACATTGATGCCTAAGACACAGGTAAACTACTTACTTAGTTTAGGCATCTAGTTAATTAAAAATATAGCATGTATCTACTTAATTTACTTAGCTTAAATTACTAGGGTAATAAATAATTTTAAATTGTTCTATTTAAATTTTAACTTAAGTAGGTACTTACTTTAAATTTAACTATGTAATTTTAGACATAAGTTTTCTTGAATACATTATTTATTTAAAATTATTTATTTATGTTTTAATTTTTCATCATCTGTCCCAAAAACGGAAGATGGATCCATGGGGCCATTAGAGACATTTTGTGTTTTTATACGCCTTTAAGGTTTATCACGGCACGCCCTACTCTAAGCTATCTTGCGGAACACTTTCATTTGCTTGTGACAGATCATGTTAATTCCGTTCACCGCGATTGCTAGATATTCGACCGTAGGTACTAGTTATGCATGTGGAATAATAATAAACTGTACCTTAATACTTAATTGAACATAAAAACCACATCACAAAAATTTGCCATCTCACCTCAAAAAATTTAGGCCAACGCTCCTAAAATGTATAGGAGAGATGGCCACCAGCAATTATTGGACCATAAACAAATTGTAATCAATTTTAAGCATATGATATAGGCCGGTACATATCTTCGACGTTTTCGTCAGAAATGCGGCAAAAAATAGAAATTACAACGCTTCAACAGTTTAATCCCATATTACCAACACATATTACAGGTTTCATATTTGCTAGAAAATAAAGAGCACATAACTCACTTTTTATACTTCTATTTCTCCTGAATTTCGATTAGGACAGTGGCACCTGAATTAGTGCCGTACTGTGCTATCGTCTCTTAGAAAAAGTTGGAATTATTACGATTGGACACCTATCTTCTACGGCCATCTTTCCTCGAATTAGCCTAATTTTAAGCAATATACCTATGTTAGCGTAATATGTTAAAATTCAATTAAGTAAATGCTTATCAAAATGAATCATACCTAATCGCCATCATCGTTGATAAAATCAACTATGACGGCAAAACATCTACTCTTATTATTTTTACTAAAGGCATATTCTTTTTTAATTCACTTGTTTACAGCCAAAAGACATGGAATACTTATTACATTTAATTTAAGCTTGTGGAAAAAATACACATGTAGTCCAGAAAAGAGAATTTTACCCCATAAAATCGAATGTAAAAACGATTCCTTTAAGTAAATCAAAATATCTACCTATTAAGTTAATTACAAATATACCAAAAAAACACTTTCTTTTCAGCAAAAGTTAGTAAAACTTGAGTACGTCCCCGTTAAGTTTGTTATTAGATCGCCAAATATAAATTCACGAAAGTTCGTCAAACATTTAGATGACAAATCCTACTTATCTTTTCATTTCCCAACCACGTATCTCGGCGCTGCTGGTGTATTTTAAATTATTATTCAAGTAATCAAACGCCAAATCAAGTTTTGAAAGGTAATTTATTTATAAAACGTAATTGCACATAAAATACAGTTGGCGGACTTAAAGCCATTAAGGCTTTATATTACAGTCAATCAGTAGACCATGCAGAGTTAATTAAATTACTGTTATCATGTTTACCTTTTTTAAAACGTATTGTAATTTGATATTTACACCTTCTCCTAAGATTCTAATGTGCTTAGGGGTTTAGAAAACGCTGCGCGCTAAAAAGAGAACCGAACCGTAGCGTGAGCCGAACGCAATGAGTCCTTGTGACGTCACAGTAATTTGGTCAACAACATTTTTTGTGGTGTATGTTATGGATTCCTTAGCTCTATAAATCTGTATTGCATAAATCTGTCTAGTAAAGTATAAGATTGCATGTAATCTTACAACACTTAATTAATACAAAATATTACAAATATATGCTCCGAGCTACCTACTTTTAATTCGTTGTAATTAAGTACAGTGTTCGGATTACACCATAAAATACTAAAGCTACTTATAAAGTGAACTCAAATTTGGTTGCCATATAAATATTATTGGTTTTAGAAACGTGTTGTGATTAAAGACCATAGAATCATTATTTATGGAAATGTTATGTTGGGGTTAAAACCTATAGTAAAGGAAATACTATGTGGGAGACCATATCTAGGTACCTCAGTCTGGTTAAGGGTTAAATCATACGCAAGAAGTAAGAAGTCGCTTGTTCGATTCCAAAATTTGAAATGATGAATTTTAATATTTCTGTTACGAGTCTGAGTGATAAACCCTTTCCAAAAAAAGTAATTTCATAATCGGTTCACAATACGGTTTTTTCCTATTATAGATGTAAAATTAACTGAAAAACAACACAAGAATCTAACATGTATCAAAATTAGAATCTAAAAGTTAGGTTAGAAGCTAAAAACTTCCGTCACGAGGTTGTTAGAGCAGGATAAACTAACGAAGCTGTCAGTGGCAAGCAAGTGTCATGTTTAAAGTTATTCACAGAATAGAGTTACCTAATATTAGAAGGAAGGTTATTCATTCATTGTAGTTTACAGTTATTTTATTTGTTGTTTAGTTGGATTGAGAATTTATATTTTAGTGATTTCAAACGTGATGATTACCTTCTATTGCGATTTACAGAGGAAAAAAAAGGAGAACGATCTGCAAGTTTCACAACTGCCGAGACTCATTAACTTGTCAGTACAGTTGGCGAATTCTTTCTTCTCTGTGACGTGGCCATATTGGTGGTATTATGGCCCTTTTCTTTGATTGCTAGGTCATCAAGGCTGTCGAAAATATCCATATTATTTACCTACTTCCTTCAAAAACTTTAAAATATAATTCAAACGAACCGATCTATCAAGACGCTATCTGTCGAATAACGGCTACCTGGCGCTTAAAGAGGCAGATAGATTTATTCCTCATTTGTAACGGTTTTATTCGTCAAAGTTAAAAACTTTAAAAACTTGCTATCCGTCGAATAAATACTAACAGACTGTTTATCTGAGAATTGAGCAATCGGCCGTAAATGTTGTCGATAAAACTTATAAGACTTAAAAAAAAACATTCCTTTTTGATGTCGGTTTAAAAGGCGCAGTGGACGATATCGGTAAGTTATTAATGGCTTCGCGTGATATCCAAGGTTCCCTGACACGTACCTATGACCTAAAGGGAAATGATCTAATAAAAATGACAATTACCAAACGATTACTTTTTATTTACAATTAGGCTAATGTTTATAACAAAATAAATTATTTATATCTTATCACTTATTCACTTCCTTAAGTATTTACAATTTATTTCTTTATTAACTCTTATAGGCACAACCGCATAACAATGTTATAGTTATACAATTCAAACAACAATAATAATAGTCATGCACAGCATTCGTAGGTATATAACAAGCAACAACAAGGTAGATGTAAAAAAATAGGAAATAAAATTAGGTAGACCTCGTCTAATCTGAAATGACGCGCCCCACTATCACATTAACGCACCCAAGAAAATTTAAAATAAACAACTCGATCTGTGACTTGAAACTAATGGACAATTTTATGAAATCAAATAAAAATCCCCACTGCGACATTAGAATATCCATCTGCGAGGAACGCTGGATCAAGTTACAGCGCCCGAACGTCTGGCTTTATTCTTGATGCCAAGAGTGCAATATACGCATGTTTTGTCCTTGTGGCATATTTATAAAGGTGCTTAAAGGCAGTGGTCTTATTACTGTAGGTCAAGGTTGCACTATCAAGAGCTCTACATTTACCATCTTCGCTCACAATAATTTCATAAATCAGGCCCATATACAGCCAGATATTGACGTTCCAGAGAAGTCCATCTTAAACAGTTTAACGAATACGTCTTTACCTTATGACGTCACCAATATCACCATCATATCAAATCATAACAAAATTTGGCAAAATATAAAAACTAAAATTGACGACTTGAATGCACAATCATCCTAAGAACTCAGTGTACATGATGTGCATCAATACACGATATCATATGGCACATTAACGATCATGCTTATAATTTTACTTGGAGGCCTAATTTGGTATATCAGACTGAGAACGAGAACATCATCGAGAGATCACTCAGGATCGGCGCAGGGTCGGCGCCGGCCGCGGTGTGGGTCGAGCCGACCGCGTCAGCGGAATGCAGTGATAGGTGAAGTAGTGAAAGTGATGCGTAAAGTGCGATATAGTGCTAGTGAAATTAGCAAATCCGTGCCAAATATCGATTTGAGCACGCCCCCCGTAGGTTTTAATGCGCTGAAAGGGTTAAGCAAATCAGTGCAAAGTGTCGATCAAGGGTCCTCCCCTGTGTTCGCGCGATAAATGTTCCCAAGTGTTAAAGTGTCAAGTGTAGAAAGTAAATTTTGGAGACTCTAACTACCTAGCTTTAAAACAAACAATGTTTATCACCTTGTACCATAATACCTACTTATATCATTTAGCTTATAATTCATTTACCATTGTCATACAATAATCATCATCTTATTTTTAGAATTATTTTACTTCCTGTTTCTTGTTTGGTGGCCAAGATGTACAGGTGTCACTGTACTACGCCCGACCGAACGCCACAAACTGCATACGATGCATTGCCCCAAATTCATTGTTAACTAATTCTGTATGACAAATAAATCAGTGTTTTAACCGCACTCGTGCACCTCGGTTTTATCATTTTATCATCCCCTGCAGATCGTTTTGCACTATATAATCTTATTCTTCTTCCTGGTCGTTCCCTCACTGCTGAGGATCGTGACATCTTCGGAGTTTGTCAATTGTATAATCTTATACTAGTGGTGGATTAACTCCATCATATAGCTTCAAAGTAGTATTTTTATAAGAAAGAGTATTTGACGACCTGAGACGACAACATATTCTGCCGGTCTGCAACGCATAGTCCCGGGTTCGATGAATTTTAATTTCTGTTACGGGTCTGAGTGTTCTATGTATAATAAGTATGTATTCAAAAGTATTTAAGAAGCATAACAGTTATCTAGCACCCATAGTACAAGCGTTGCTTAGTTTGAAGCTAGATGGCGCTGTGTGAATTTGTTCACGAATATTTATTTATTTATTTATTATTTATAATGAAGGTAACAGGAAAATTTTCACAGCTTAGTGGCCTCTTATACTTATGAAATGTTGTTGGATTAGCAAAAAAAAAAAATTCAAAAAAACTGTCACGGTTCGAGCTACGTTTGCCGCTTGAAAATTGATATTAAATATAAATTTAACGCTTTCTGGAAGGCCTAGCGGTTAGTGCGCGTCGCGCCCAGTGGTGGGGCATACTGTGGTGCGTGGGCGTAGTTGTGCGTGTCCCCAACTTTCAGTGTCTATAATTTATTTATTGAGGCTGTGCTGAGTTGACAGGCTGAGCTTTGTATTGACATCAGCAAGGCTTAAGATAAGCAGTTACCTCGGCAACGTAAGGCGTTGCCTGGTTACGAGACGCTGTTAATATTGTTCGGCTGCCTTCGGTGCAAAATAGCGCACGTCACAACAACGAGACTGCGTCAGATATGTCAGAATATCTATTAGATTTCATTTTGACTTGTGATTTTATTTGGATACTTTGATTTTATATAGCACCTAGTTTTAGTTTTTTGAAATCTTTTCTGTAAATATCCCCAATACCCCATGTCCCAGGATGCAAATGACGCGCGGTCGAGGTCATTAGAAAATTTGATACGATGTCCCAGATGCCCCCAGCCTCGCTTCTTCAAGGGACAGAGAGGCCTCAACATCCATATTGGTAAGTCGAACAAAGATCGCAGCATACTTATCGCCTCTGTTAAGTTGCATAATAAATAATTAGCAAATATGTCATATCAATTGTATGAAAATAAAAATTTGCTAGGTGCATTTGTAACTTTGTAATAATATGCTTGGACAAATTCACACACGCCAACTAGCCCCAAAGTACGCTGAGAATGTGTTTATATGTAATGTGTTTATAGTATTAGAAAGCCCTTTTTGCACGTATATTATGACAGGTAACTACGCAACCCTACACTGCACATGGAACGTCACCTCTTGGCTGTTTTTATTTTTATTTTAGACCGTGTGTGGCGAATATAAGCTTTAGTTGCTATAATTTAACTTTTTTTGCATGTTGGGTGTGTTGCATAATGGCTTATCTTTTGGTGTTGACATTCAAGGTTCGCAAAACGATGCCTTCAGCCAGAGAAAGAATGCACATTCGAAAAGAGAAGGAGAGAGATAGCAAGAGACGAAAGGCTCTGAAGAACACTCACTATAAATTAATATCACATGAAAAATCAAGAGATAGAATGCGTGCTTACAGAGCACGATTGCAGGCAGCAAAAAATGTTTACAGTCTTTTAGAAAAGCTGTGCGAAAAAAAAAAAATTTGCCAGTTTCTCCAATTAAGCGAATTGTAGTTGTAAATAAAATTACTGTTGAGGTGCTGGGTAGCAGCGTACAAATGTCAAACCTAAATTGACACGGAAAGGGAGAAGATGAGGAGATCAAAAATGCTATCATTGAATTTTACTACAGGGATGATATAAGTCGACAAACTCCTGAAAGAAAGGATTTTAAATCCGTGAAAGATACTGTTTGTTACTGGGAAGAAGACGAAGAAGCAAAAGAAGACAATGATAATGACCGTACGAGAAGCCTATGAAATATTTAAGAATATTCACCCAAACATAAAAATAGGAAAATCTATTTTCTACAGCATGCGCCCAATTCAGGTTATTCCTATTGTTATAAAGTATAGGAAAGCATCTGCTAGAGTTTCCTAAATCGCACATGCATTTGACAAATGCTACAAGCTGTAGCTCCGGTAGCGTAATATGCATGACTGGCTCTTGCACAAATTGCCCTAACGATTTCTGGGAAAAGTTTGAAGGACATGAGATCAGCTGATTGCACCTAACCTCGTTGCACAGGGCTTCGATTCTGGTACGGAAATCGTCTCAGTTGCAGTAACATTACAATTGCATCGCATGTCAAACGTGTGATTGTTATTTAAATGACAGATGTTGAGTTACAACTTTCATGAGTTAGAACTTTTCCACAATAAGTTTTCTGGCACTTTAGTTGCATTATGGTTGCATTGCTAAGTTGCATCTTTCTTAGTTGTCAAACTGCCTTCAATTCTGTCAACGAAAAGTGTGAACGGTATGATCGAACAATGACTGCAATAACTGGAATGTTACTCTGATGTAACTCTGATGTTACTGTGATCGATCTCGGAGCTCTTGGAGTTGGAGTTAAATTAAAGTTGCTACTATACTACTGTCAGATGAAAGCATTTCATCAAACGTGATATTCAATACAATTTTGTCAAAGAACGGTAGTGCATTATTAATAAAAAAAAATATAAAATTAAATAAAAATATGTTAGGAATCCAGCTAATGGACGAAGCGGCGGTGGCGCTCGGTGCAGTTCAGGCACGAGGTGACGCAGGCAAAACTCGGAAAAGGAATTTACAAACAAGGTCGCTAAATAGAGCTTTTCCTTATCCAGGTCTGCCGTAAAGCAGTACCGCCTCAATAAAGTGCAAACACTAGAGCTGATTGATGCAGTGTCACCTATGTTCCTTCGTTGAGAAGAAAAAATGGGTTGGACGTTGAAACAACAGTAAGTAACAAGTGTTTGTTGCCAAAGCGAGGTAAGTAGCTCTTAGGCCGGGAAAGGGTCTTTATTGTCAAACTCGCGTGGTCTTCGGCACACTCGCATCGTCGTATGCTTTTTGGCTTTCGCATCCGATTCGACATAGCCAGTCCATCGCTTCTTCATAAAAAAGGTTTAGGTCTCTATTTCCTATCTATCCAAACCAGCGCTGAAGTGCCTCCTTAATTAAGATACCAGACGTTAATAAGTTAAGGATGTCTCTCGCGCCTGTAACGATGTAACCATTACGATATCGGTCGAGTCGTGTAACGCACATCCACCGCAGCATTTTCATTTCATTGGCGTGAAGTAAACGGACTTATTCGTCAGCGCCGGTCAAGTCGCGCAGCCATGGAGTACTACAGAGTTTGATGTGGATTATAGGGTTACACTCCCGCAGTTTGACCCTAGCTGCACTGTTTTCTAGCACTTCTTTCCACGTATTTGCGTAGCCTCAATATCCAGTATGTCAGTACGATGACTAGCTAAGAAGGCATAAAGCACAACGCAGAACAAATAAGGCCTCAGGACAGAATACTGTTGAACACTATTTGACTGAACTATTATTTAATTTAAAATATTGCTTATTAATTTCCTATTCGTTTCAGGTGCTCGAGACACTGGGGTTCTTGGCCACCGGCAGTTAACCAACTGTGGTAGGTGATGCCAAGAACCACAGCGTGAGCCAACCTAGCGCATCAAGCGCGATCAACCAGATGGTGGATGCCCTAAACCGCCCGGATATTATAAATAAAAAATACTTTTCCCAGTGAAGCGGGAAGACCGAGAATGTGTAAGACGCGAGTAAGTCTACTGCCACTACATAAAATAGCGTTCGTTTATATATTTCCTGAGCGACTATTTATTAGATATTATACTCTATATGTCCAATAGTTTCGAAGATTTTCGTGTACAAACAGACAAATAGACAGACAAAAATTATAAAATTCCTTTCATCGTGCTAAATTATTTTTTGGTAATGTATTCAATGTAGAGACATACCTTTTTCACTGTTTTATTATATGTATAGATAATAACCGCACCTTTGGTACAGTTTTTATAGAGTGCATGGTACTGGGGTGTATCGACGGCACCCACGTGTCTATAATAACCCCAGCCAAAAATGAAGAACGGTTCTACAACCAGAAGGGATACCATTCCCTTATCGTTATGATTGTAAGTGTTATTGTATGTGTATATGTATGATTGTATGTGTTAATATCCTTACTTCACCATAAGTTGCAGCATAAATATATACATATTTATATGTCAATATACTTATAACCGTTTTAATTTTACACCTTGTTTACAGATATGCGACTCCAAATTAAATATAATGTTGGTGGACGCCGGGTACTCGGGGTCCATGGCTGACACCAGCATATGGGAGAGTCACCCTCTCCACCCACACGTGAATCGCTTAGCCATCGACGAAGCTACATTTTTATTTGGTAATAAATTTTAATTTTATATTCACTAACTATCCATTAATGTTTTCATATTTGTTTGTGCATACACTATTTGTAAATGTATACAAAATTAATGCTTTAGGAGACTCAGGATATCCTATGAGGCGAGCGCTAATGACGCCAATTCTAAATGCGTTAGAAGGAAGCCCAGAGGCATATTATACTGAAAAAATTATATTAGCTAGAAGTGTGGTGGAGAGGTGTATTGGCGTTCTAAAAGGCCGTTTTCACTAAGTTTTAATAGACTAAATGGTAACAATTAATTTAATCCCTACTGTTTCTTCATCCAACTTTCTGGCTGCAGCACAGAATAACTAATTCTGGCAGCTTCATTGCCGTAATTTTAGGGTTCCGTAGATAGTAAAATATGGAAGCCTCAATGGTCTCGCCAAATCAGTTGTCTCTCTCATGTTTTGACGTGAAACATCTTTAAAACCACCATGAGTGCCAAGTCAGTAAACTGGACCGTAACGAAAAGGTTTATATCATTGTCATTGTTTATCGTATACAGTCAGCTCGCTATTTTGACCTTGAATTTGCATCGAGGGCAGGTGGGGCGGTGGGGGAGGGACATTTCTATTCAATGTAAGTCACGACTCACACGTGATAGCGCGGTGATTCTTGCAATTCTCGGTGTAATTTGGACAATATTTATAGTAAAACCAAAAAGTTTACGAAAATTAAATCTGCTGGACTCAACCCGTGCAAGAGCCAGCTAGAAACACAAATCACGGAAATATCGTCGGAAAGGGGTGGCGATGGGCTACAAGTGGGTACCCCAATGTCCGGCGCTGAGCGAGCGAGGCGGTTTCAAGAGCGTCTCAAAGCTGCCACGGTACGCTTAGTAAACGACGCCTACTCCGCGAGCACTACTACCTCTGGCACCGACCCCGTGAGCATAGACGTTTCACGTTAAAACCAACGGTCGTGTGTCCTGACACAGCCCCAGCCCATTACAAATCAGTCTTTAATTTAATAAATTCTTTATCGATTTTGATTAGGTTTACGCGGTTAGATAGCGAATAATACTATGATTACCTCTGTATTTAAATAATTTTCATAAAACTAACCCAACAAATGGACTAATATGTACAAATTTTATTGTCCATGCAAATGTCTTTTAGTTCATCTTATGCTCCACTATGACCCCGTAACCGCTAGTAAAATTGTAAACGCCTGCTGCTACCTCCACAATGTGGCTCATGCGGCGATGATGCCGTATGAGCCACTGTCAAGACAGCAGTGGGCAGAGGAGAGGCGATTGACCAGTGGCGCTGCGGGGTACGAGCCGGCGGCCGCTGCGAGAGGCGGTGCTCGAATGGTGGACCTGCAATTAGGCCGGCAGCAACAGCAGAGGCTTGTTCAGAGGCTTTGGAGGGAGAAGTCCTAAGCTGCTCATAACAGGCCTCTGCTGGAGTTGACCATCAGCCAAGCACATTCTAATATCAACTTTTTGCCTATTTTTGTATTTTGTTTAAAACTAAGTATATTTTTAATATAACTAATGTGAAATTTTTAAGCTTTTTAAATAGTAATGTATCTACTTTTTATAGTGTGGTTTTGAGTTGAAATTTTAATATAAAATACGAAAGTGACTTCGCTAATCCATCCACTTCAAATTAGAAGTTCCAAGGAAAGTATTCCATGTCGAAACTTAAAAACAGTAGTCCATATTTTTGAATAAATAATTTGCAAAACACCCACTAGCTTCTTAAATTACTGTAGACATAGTGGAGCCAAGAGCTTGTCTACATAACAACTAATGATAAGAAGCTACGTCACTTTGTTTGCAAAGAGATTGAAAGTTATTCGAAATAATTGTCTATAAACCGCAAGATTTTCACTGTTATACTCAGCGGAGCTCTGGTGGTCTCCAGGAACTGGTGAATGTTGCCAATTTGAACAATCCACTGAAGAATACTTCGACCGGTTCTGATGTGGCGGTCTACTTACCTCCAGGGCAGGACATTTAGCATCCAGTGGACGTCATCGATGTCAAACTTCCAGAGGACAACGAGCAGAGGATCCAAGAACGGGAAATCCTCCATCGTTTGTCCTGTAACCATTGGGCGAGGAATAAACGGCAGGTTCACTAGTTCTTGAGGACTCAGCTGGTGCGCGTTGAAGTAAAGTCTGACTCCGTGAAGAATCAAATCTTCTTCTGTCAGTCGGTTGGCGTCTGCAGCTGAGGACAATCAAGTATGGGAGATTGTTGATGCTCCGGACAGTGCTAATGTGGTGCAATGCAAATGGGTGCTGAAGAAGAAATTTGATTGTGACAATAAAGTGAAATATCGTGCCAGACTTCACACAGAGAGCTGGTGTGGATTATCAACAAACCTTTTCACAGGTAAAATGGACATTCCACTTTGCGGTTACTATTTGCCTTGAGTGTGCAATTAGACATAAACATCACTTATTTGGATGTTACAACAGCATTTCATTTAAAGGAAAGTATTTTTATGCACTTGCCAGAAGGGTTCCCTGTCGCAAATTCAAATAAAATTTTGAAATTAGGAAAAGCTGTGTATGGTGTAAAACAATCATCTTTGGCTTGGTATCAAAGA
Organism: Blastobasis lacticolella; assembly: GCA_905147135.1. Taxonomy (NCBI): domain Eukaryota; kingdom Metazoa; phylum Arthropoda; class Insecta; order Lepidoptera; family Blastobasidae; genus Blastobasis; species Blastobasis lacticolella. Next base: position 4,921,562 of record LR990047.1, read on the forward strand.
GTAGAGGAAACATTACTTAGCTTAGGTTACAGTAGAAGTAAACATGAACCTTGTGTATTTATAAAATGTTATAGTAACAATAAGAAAACTATTATTGGTGTTTATGTTGATGATTTTATAATATTCTCAAATGTGAAGTCAGAAACTGACTCACTGATAGAAGCATTGACTCAAAACTTTAAAATAAAAAACCTTGGTCAAGTCAAACAATACATGGGAATGAGTATCAACATAAATAAAGATTCTAATGAAATTACAATAGATCAGGAGCATTATATCGAACAATTGTTAATTAAATTTGATATGTCTGATTGTAATACAGCAGATACTCCTATAGAGTGTAAGTTAAATGTAGAAAAATCTGTTTGTAATGTTAAATTGCCATATCAAAAACTAATAGGCAGGTTGATGTATTATTTAGCTGTAATGACACGACCAGATATTACTTATTCTGTCAGTTACCTCAGTCATTTCAACAATTGTTATTCCCATTGCATTGGAATTATGCTAAAAGAGTTTTAAAATATTTGTTGAAAACCAAAAATTACTGTTTAAGATATTCTAAAGAAAAAGCAGAACTGGAAGGATTTGTAGATGCAGATTGGGCAGTGATGTCACTGACAGACGGTCATATACTGGATTTTGCTTCATGAAATCCGGATCTGCTATTTCTTGGTCAAGTAAAAAGCAAAGAACAGTAGCTCTAAGTAGCTGTGAAGCAGAATACGAGGTCTGTTCAAAAAGTATCGCGAATTTTGAATTTCCGCGGGCTACGTATATTTGATTTTTGGTTTTTTTGTAGCGTTATGTTGGTACTCATGTCCCTTACTTTTGCTCACAAGGTCGGCTTTTTTGACAGTTTAGTTAATTTTTGACAGCTGTTTTGCTTGGATATGTTTTGGCTCGTCTTAGATTTTTGTCTATTCCAAAAAATGGATCAAAGAATCTGTATCAAAGGACGCATTCCGAATGTTGACTGTGGCATATGGTGAAGCTACCTTGGACCAAAGCAACGTTTATCGGTGGTACAAACTGTTCTCAGAGGGCCGAGAAGATGTGAAGGACGAACAGCGTGCTGGACGCCCTAGCAAGTGAAAAACAGACGAAAACATTGATAAAGTGATGAAAATAGTATTGGCGAATCACCGTTAGAAAAGTTGCTGAGGACCTAAACATATCGATTGGCTCGTGCCATTCGATTTTAATAATGATTTGGGCATGAGTCGGGTCGCCGCGAAATTCGTGCCAAAATTGCTTAATTTCGACCAAAAACAGCATCGCATTAACATTGCCTAGGAGACATTGGACAACACAGTAATGGTGCCGCAGCTACCGTATTCCCCAGACCTGGCCCCCTGTGACTTTTTCTGTTCCCAAAACTGAAGAGGCCCATGAAAGAACGACGCTACGCCACGATTGAGGAGATAAAGACGGCATCGAAGGAGGAGCTGAACAAGATCATGATTTTTTAAGTGCTTCGAGGATTGGAAAAAACGTTGACACAAGTGCATTATATCCGAGGGGGATTACTTTGAAGGGGACAAAATAGATATTCATGAATAAATAAATATTTTTTGAAAAAATACAAAATTCGCGATACTTTACGTATATGGCTTTGTCGAATGCATGTAGAGAAGCTATTTATCTACAGATGTTTACAATAAAATTGTAATACATAGTGGAGTGCATTAAAGCTAGCAAGTAATTATCAGTCACATAAACGTTCTAAACATATCGATGTACTGTTATATCCTAGAAATGTTACGGATAGTGCTGACCCTGCATCCCTATGCATTGTCAGCGGATTATGCATGGAGCCTCGACGACTCCGCGAACGCGTCAGTCTATCGCAAATCTTCACAAAGAGCACTTGCCCCTTTTAATTAATTCAATACATAATTGAATTAAATAATTCAATGTAAATTACTTTTTAAATAAATTTCTCAGCGTATAATATGTTTTCTTTTTAAAAAGACTCTCGGATAATCCCGGATAACATTGGTGGCAGCGGTGGGATACCTAAGTATATCCCGGTACGCCTCAAAGTAAAAGTGTCCAAAGTAAACCCAAGCTAAAAGTATAAAATAAAAGTGTTCAAAGTGAAATCAAGTGTAAAGTAGACTATCATTCCATTCACATATTCTACACGAAAAGTTATCCACCGTGCCAGGTGCTGAAAACCGACGCTATCTGCGTATTCCCGCTATCTGTGAGAATCCATTTCCTGAGGTTTCGATCCTGACATTCATTCAATGCGTGACATTAAACTACTTTTCCTGTGAGTGAATTAATACAATTATTTATCAGTGCATTCTTATCGCAACGCCGACACCGTCGCCGTCTAGACTAAACATAAGCCCACGCGTTCGCGACGACGCGTCGCCTCGCCAGTTCCAGTGACCCTATGTTTTCTAAGAAATAATTTAAGGCGCTCAGTTTCTATTCAATTGATTAATACTTTACAAGGAAAACTTTAAAAGTAAAAATTTGAAAACCAACAGTTAGTTTTTTTTTAATTTTTGAATAGGTACACACATAACCATTGCTTATTATTATTATCTATATTAATTATTAATAATATTAATGTTTAGTAGATTTGAGACGGTATTCAAATTATTTATTCAAATTTTCCCGCTGAATTTAGATGTTCTATATGCACAGCAGGTGTTCCATATGCGCAGTACATGTTCCACATGCGCAATACATTTAATAAGTTCAATTTTAATTAATAGACGATAAAAATAATTACATTTTGAATAATGAACTAAATTAATGATCGAACTGTTGAAATAAAGGAAAATAAGTTCTGTATCTACACTAATATTATAAAGAGGAAAGATTTGTACCTATTTTTGTATGTTTGTATGTTTGTAATGAATAGGCTCAAAAAGTACTGGGCCGATTTAAAAAATTCTTTCACCAATAGAATGCTACATTCTTCCAATTTGACATAGGCTACATTTCATTTTGAAAAAAATTAGGGATCCTTGGTAAAATTTGAACAATGTAACCGAAGGTGTAGAAAAATGAGTCTTAAAATGTCTTTCGTCGAATGCGCTGCCGAAACTATTAGCGATAGAACAAAATAATGTACAACAATATTGAAGAACATCATAATGTCTACAAAAAACTCCGCGGTAGCATATGTCCAACTATTGTAGTTATGTCACTACAACAACTTTTTTCATTTTAACATTAATGAAAATGCTAACCAAATTCAAACCATGCTATTTATGTGTTTATATTAATCCTTATAAAAATAAATTATTTTATGGTCAATACCATTAAACTACCTATAAAATAGTTTTTAAATTATTTAAATTAGACTTTCCATTCAAAAGATATTACGAATTAAAAAATTCAAACAGTAAACAAAACCGCCATAGCGCCGTGGCCGTTGTTTGCGATGCAGTCTGAAAAGCGCGCCGGGCATCGCGGCGGGCGGGGTGGAGGGGGCACTGAAATACAGGAGTGGGGCGTGCACGTCTGTAAGATAGTAATATTATAAAGAGGAAATGTTTGATTTTTTGTTTGTTTGTTTGTTTTGTGTACTGGACCGATTTCAAAAATTCTTTCACCGTTGGGAAGCTACACTATCCCCGGGTGTCATAGGCTATATAATATTTTCTAAAAAATTACGGATCATTAATAAAACTCCAATAATGTAACCCAAGGTGTAAAAAAATACCCAAAAAATTCCTTACATCGCGTGTGCTGCGAAAACTATTGATGATAGAACAAAATAATGTACTACGACTTTGCAGAACACATAATTATCTACAAAAAGTGTCGCGACAGTATATGTAATAATAATAATAATAATAATAAATATTCGTGGACAAATTCACACAGCGCCATCTAGCCCCAAACTAAGCAAAGCTTGTACTATGGGTGCTCGATAACTGATATACTACTTAAATACTTTTAAATACATACTTATTATACATAGAACACCCAGACCCGTAACAGAAATTAAAATTCATCATTTCAATTTCTGCCCGGCCGGGAATCGAACCCGGGACCTCTTGTGTGGCAGACCGGCATGTTGACCATTGAACCACTCAGGTCGTCGTCTAACTATTATAGTTATGTCACAATAAGTGTTCTTTTATTTTCAAAATTTAATTGAAATGCCGCCGCTAAAAACGCTCTTTATTTGTACCTTGGTATTAATCCTTATCAAAATAATTTCTTCATATTCACGACTGCTTCAATACCTTTATATAACTTTTTGAATTATTCAATTCAGACATTCCATCACGAGTTTAAAAATGTGAATATTAGAAAAAAGTAGCGTGTTCGCCGCTCAGTCCGCTCGGCTATCTAGGCAGCACGGGGTACGGGAGGGGAGTCAATGTCAAGAAATAAAGTGCCGCGCGGCTTACTCGCGCGGTCGGCTTCCTACGCAGCGGTCGTGTGTAACCCGTGTACCCGTGCGAAGCCGGGGCGGGCCGCTAGTTTTATATATTTTGATCTTTTGAACTCTAGTCATATTAAAATCCCAAATTTTAACAGGATGTAGTTATCTTTCGATATTAGTCACATGAAACTGACGTTCTGGCGTTATCTGTCTTTGATATCACGGTTACAAATTCATTTAATAAACAACAGATTTTTTATTTAAATATAAGTTCAATTTCAAATATATTGAGGAAAATGAAATAGTTTGAAACGGTTTAAATCATAATAATGCCACACGCTAAGAAGCTAACGACATTCCTGTACTATTTTAAGACTATTGCGCTTCAACGGATTACAAGGAAAACCAATTACCGGAAATCCAACACTTCGCAAGCACGTGACGAGGATTAATTAACACATTCGCGCAGAGTTTAACGCATAAATTTAAATTGTTGTGCGTAAGTGTACATCTGCGTATTGGTTATTGATTGCGGGAGTTTTCCAAATTTTCCTCGCCATTGTTCTGTTACTCTGGCACCGGATGCACAGGATTTGAAATTACATAATTTATTAACCAGTAACAATTATAATAATCCAATAAATGATTATAGAACTTGACCTTAACTGAGTTTGTCTACATCAATCGTAGAGTAGTTGTTCCATTTATATACGCACGAGGGATAGTGAAGCGCTTCAGTATTCGCGCACAAGCTGCGAAGGAATGTGTCTGCTGTACCATTCGTCCAAAGCTTCGAGGTTCAAAAAATTAAATAGTGTACAAAAATATCTAAATTGAACGGTGAAAATAATTTGTGAACAATGGGAGACATTTTTAAATCCGGTAAGGATTTATTTTTATTAAATATTTTAATTATCAAGAAAATATTTCAGTATGAAGACAAAATTAGAAAGTTATATTTTGAACTATTGGAATCGTAGTCAAGGCTCAAATCTGTAGAGCGCAAAGTTCCGTGTTCGAATCCGGGACATGCCAAATTTATAAAATTAAGTCAAAGTAATTTTATTATTTATAATTTTTCAGATATGACACCCCAAGATCCTATTCAGGATGCGATGGGAGTAATGGGCCGCTGGCAAATAATAATAACAGTAGTAATTTCTCTAATAAACTTCCCTGCGGCATGGAACCAATTAGCGATTGCAGTGATAGCACCGGGACAAAATTGGGAGTGCGCATATCCTTTGCCGTACAACAAAAGTATTTCCAGATGGGGGACTTGTACCCTTAAAGTCAACGAAAGTTTACCTCCGGTGGAATGGATTGACTTTATATTCGATGAAAAAAGTCCTTTTACATCGACCATCGTGAGCGAGGTAAGCCTTTGATTGACTCTCTTTTGAATTGTTAATTTCTGCGGGCTTTTGTCTAACTATTCTTTCAATTTTCCAGTGGGACCTGGTTTGCAACAGAAAGTATCTATTGAGTCTGGTGCAACCGTTAACTCAAACAGGAATTCTTCTAGGCAACTTTGGGTTCGGGATACTTGCTGACAAGTATGTGCGTCCGTAACAAGTTTGACTGTAAGAAAATAATGAACTGAGCTCTAATGATTTGTTATTTATTTCAGAATCGGTAGAAATATTCCTCTGATGATTGCTGTGGTGTTACAGGCAATATTGATGATTATTACATCATTTATGCCCACATTTGAACTATTTTTAACATTCAAGAGCCTAGCTGATACCTAAATCTCCTCGTTGGTTGTTGGCTGTTGGAAGAGTTGAACAAGCTCGCAAAATTCTGCTCAAGGCTGCCAAAACCAATAAAATATCAGAGACGAAAGTGACAGCAGCTATTGAAAGCCACGAAGCATTGATACCATCAGCTATCAGCAAAATTGAAGCTGAGCAGAAAAGTTACGGAATCATGGATCTGATCAGAACACCAAACATGAGAATAAAAACAATCTGCATCGTTTTCAATTGGCTCAAGTGTGGGATGGTCTTCTTCGGTATAGAGCACTACCTAGGTCACATGAGTGATAACGTATTAAGTGACCTTGCCATATCAGGTACATATTATTCAAAACTTTCTGATCAAACTGGACAATCGCCTTGTTCTCTGTATTCATACTGAGATTTATCTTCCAGCTGCCTTCCAGCTCCCAGGACTACTGATAGTCTTCTTTCTGATTTCACGAGTGTCTCGGCTGAAAATTTTGGTAGTCGCAAATGTGCTAGCAGGAATCAGCTTGCTGCTAATCATTCCATTTTACAACAACGATACCGTGAAATTTGGACTGGTGACAGTGTCTCTTACCTGCATGACTGTCAGCTTCCCGACAATTTATTTGTACACGGGAGAGCTGTTTCCAACAGTTGTAAGAAACATTGGATTCGCTGTTTGTAGTGTCGCCTCAAAAACTGGGAGCATCTTCGCACCGTTTTTAATTGACTACGTAAGACATCTACTTTTTTTTCTATCATTTAAACTAGTGCTGTAATTATCAATGATAATAAATGTTTAATTATTTGTTATCAGGAGGATGATCTTCCCTACTGGTTGATTCCCTACTGGTTGGTTGGGACCAATCCTGGGAGCTATTCTTTGCATATGGTTGCCTGAGACCATGAATTGCAAGCTGCCGGAGACCATCGAAGATGGCGAAAATTTCAAAAGGCAAGCACTTAACACTATTCACTCATCACAAATACCTGAAAAATTATATTTTGTACTGTGTATTTTTTGTTACAGAAACAAACAAAAGTACCCACCGGAGATTCCATTATAGTTAAAATTCCCTTAGTTTTAGATAATTGTAAATAATTATTTATTATTAGTAAATCATTATAGATGTAACTTTTGTTTATTAATTTTTAACTAATTAAGTTTGTAAATATAATTGTAAATACATTAATTGTAAGATTAGGTTAATATTTATCAGATCCTGGAGCCAGAGCACCAGAACACAAGGATACAATATGTATACTCCAAATGTAATGCTTACAATAATGCAAGTACAAAAAACTATATAATAAAAATATTCTATAACTTTAAAATTGTTGTCTCTTTAATGCAATACCTCATCCAAAATAGAAAGTACAACCTATTACAAAACACTGTACCGTAACTGCTACAGTAATTCTAACGGTATCTGACACATTGTAGTTGACTATAGTATACATTCTCTTGACTATAGTATGAGTAGATATGGTTCTAAATCAGTGCTATCATCTAAAGAAATTGTTACTTTGTAAAACTTCTTTATCATTAGGAAAAAAGTAGTCGAAGACGATACAGAATCGTAATAGATAACCTCAAATTCAAAACATTTACTTTCAGGTACTAGGTATGAAAAATAATGACGTAGTATTGCATATACTTAGTACTAACGCATGAATATATTTACATTAATTTTCCTGTTATTGTATAAAACAGGTCTGAGATTAAACTAAGGACATTTTGGTGTGTTATCCAACCAAAGCTAATAAAGCAGTTATTTCAAATTCAAACACAATCTTTTATTCCGAGCCTCTAGGTTAAGCGCAACTTTACCCACTAAAAGTATATACATTACAATACCGATTAATATTTAAGTGTGCTTTTAGTGTACGTATAATATATACTAAATAAATACGATTGTGACAGTGAAATTCATAAATAATTACTCATACCTATTAATAGTAATACCTAATTATAATTATGTAGCTAATGCTGTTTAGTTGTTAGGAGGTAATAATTTGTTCTTGCTATACCTTATAACTGATAAAACAGACCGTACAAATTAAAAATATTTGTTGATAATGATTTAAAGACTCGTATTACCTTTAATGTTTCTATAATTATTAGCGTTGTACTTATAAGAATAAACTGATTATTATAATTATCTTATTTTCAAGAATAAGAATAGTTTGTTTATATAACTTGTGTTTTAATAAAAATAATATAAAAAGTTGTATTGTGAAGTACAAAATATTCACCTATTCATTATAATGTGCTCATGATATTCAGGGTGAGTACATACAAATAAATATAATGAATGGTGTGCTCATAACATTCAGGGTGTGCACACAGCTCGGTCATCAGTCAAATGATTATAGTATGAAATCGGGGCATTTACAATGATGTAAATAGTCGGTCACCGATTATATATCTACCTAAGTGACTGTTGGGTATGTAATTATAACTGCTCCTCATTATAATTATAACGAAGGGTCTCGTTATATTCAAGGATGGCCGAGTTGTTACCTTAATTATTTAATTTATGTAGTTAATTTGCTAAATATTTGTTAAGTAACTATAAAGCTATTTAATTTGCAATAATATTAAACATTTTAAGTTATTTGTTTTTGTTATGACTTCCGTTTGAAAATGGCGGGAAAGCGCGGCAGCCATCTTGATAGCGATTCAAAGGTGATAAAAGGCGATGTCTGCCGCGCTTTCGGGTCTTTTGTGCTGCAACCATTGAACTGTACACATTGTTTTAAATTGCTGTGGAAAAGAAAATATACTCCAGTACCGTGAAACATTACTTTTATTGAATTATCTAATAAGTTCTACAAGTCCTTCTTAAACGCATAAAATTAGGATAAAATCGATACCTAGTTCGTCTATTTAAAGATTATTTATACTTAATAAGTTATTTAAGTTTATCTACCTGGATACTTAGCAGCAACTATCAGTATAATTTTAAAATTAAATAAGTACCTGCACCTACTGGGAGTATGTTGTAGGTAAATTAGGATAATATTACGACAATAATGCCTTCTTAGTATAGGTATAAGGAAGTACTTTAAAAAATATATATAATTGTTGAATCGAGATGTTTAGAGGGCACTTTTCTCACTTATTCGCAGATCGTCCAACATGTTCCAATCACAAGTCCAGACAATAGAACCGTTCGATTGTGAAAGCGATCCATCCTCCATAGGTGCCCGTTGGGATAAATGGAAACGTGCTTTAGAGATATACTTCGTAGCGACAAATACCACCGAACAAAATAAAAAACGCGCGATTTTACTACATTGCGGAGGTTTACTTCTTCAAGACATATATTTCAATATACCCGGAGCTCATGTAGTAGATCCTAATGCTGATGACGTTTATGATATTGCGATCAAAAAGTTAGAAGATTATTTTTCTCCAAAACAAAGTTATGTATTTGAAAGGCACGTTTTTCGATTAATAAGACAAGAACCGGATGAAAAATTCGAGAAATTCTTGCTTCGGTTGAGACGACAAAGGTCAAAATGTAACTTTGCAAATGAAGAGCAAAACCTTATCGATCAGATAACGGAAAAGTGTAGCTTGCCTAGGTTGAGGAAGAACATTCTGGTACTAGGTGACACGGCAACAATCGACAAAATAATAGCTGAAGCAATATCGTTAGAAACTGTAGATCGGCAGCTAAACGAGTTTCAGGATAAACAGAGCACAAATGCTACAATTACACAAAAAATGAGGTTGATTTCTGTTGCCGATATGGTAGCAAAACTCACAAAAGTGACAGCAGTTCCTGCCCTGCACTAAATTTAAATTGTAGCAAATGCGGTTTCAAGGGTCATTTCCATAAAGACTGCAACTGAACAAGGGCCCATAAAAGGAAGAATACTAACCTCTCGTCAAACGACAAAAATAGAGCCAAAAAGACCAAAGTGGAAGCTCCAAAAAAGCCTACATCTGTAGATCACATTTTCCCCGTGGACGGAGATGAAACAATAAATTGTCAGGTAGGTGGTGTAAATATCAAAATGCTTATTGATTCTGAGAGTAAATCCAATATTTTAAGTGACAAAACTTGGGAACATTTAAAACAAAATAAATTTGTAGTCTCAAATTAACAAGCGTGCCCAGACAAAACGTTCCTGGCTTATGGTGCCAAAATTCCACTAAAAGTTTTAGGCTCATTTGATGTTAAAATAAAAATTGGTCCTAAATTGTTAACAACTACATTTTATGTAATAGAAAATGGTTCAAGGAACCTATTGGGCGATAGTGCTATTTTCTTAAATGTGCTAAAATTAGGCTTAGAGGTAAATTCAGTTGAACAAAATCAATTTCCCAAGTTCAAAGATGTCAAATCACGATTGAAAATTACAAATCACGATTGACAACACAGTTCGTCCAGTTTGTCAACCTTACAGACGCGTACCAATTCCTTTGGAATTAAAGATAAATAACAAAATAGACGAATTAGTTAAAATGGATATCATTGAACCAGTGAATAAGCCATCCTCTTGGGTTTCTCCGATGGTCCCAGTTTTAAAGCCAGACAACGATATTCGTATTTATTTAGATATGCGCGTTGCTAATAAAGCCACTATAAAAGAAAATCACCCCCTGCCCACTATGGAGCAACTCATTCCTAAATTTGGCAAAGCTAACTTTTTCTCAAATTTGGATATTAAGAACGCGTTTCATCAAGTAGAACTTGAAGAAAATAGTAGAGAAATTACAACTTTTATAACGAGTTAAGGGCTTTATAGATACAAAAGATTAATGTTTGGAGCAACGTGTGCAACTGAACATTTTCAAAAAATTATGGAAAAAATGCTTTTGCCATGCGAAGGAGTAGTAAATTTTATTGATGACATTGTTGTCTTTGGGCAAAGTGAAGACGAACATGATGCCCGACGTATTAACGGTGCTGAAGGACAACAATGTTCTATTATACAAAAGTAAATGTATTTTTAATGCAAGAACAATTCAGTTTTTAGGGCATGAGCTTTCTCCGTCGGGTATTAAACCGCATGACAAATATATAAAAACCATCGACACATTTAGACAACCGGAAACCATCGAAGAAATCCAAAGTTTTCTGGGATTAGTTAATTTCGTTGGTAAGTGGATACCTCACTTATCAACTTTAACAGAACCTATCCAGCAATTGCTTCGGCAAAAAATACACAAAAATGGAAATATCGCCGCGTTTTGGCAAAAAGAGGAAACAATAGCTTTTGAAGATTTGAAAAAATTTCTCTTCAAGATTCCTACTCTTGGCTACTATAACACAAAAGATCGTACACGAGTAATTGCAGATGCGAGCCCTGTAGGTTTAGGGGCTGTATTAATTCAGTACGATAACAATGGACCACGAATAATTGCCTTCGGAAACAAGAGTTTAACAAACGTTGAAAAACGTTACTGTCAGACTGAAAAAGAGGCATTAGCTTTAGTGTGGGCAATCGAACATTTCCACATGTACTTATATGGCAAAATTTGAGCTTGTAACAGATAACAAGCCTCTGGAAGTTATATTTGGGACGCGATCAAAACCTTGTGCGAGAATCGAACGCTGGGTTCTACGACTTCAAGCATATGAGTATGAAGTTATTTACAAACCCGGGAAAACCAATATAGCTGATCCATTATCACGTCTGTGTATAAGTACTAGCACACAAACACACTGAACAAGGGATTACGCTTTTTAATACGATCCCTTATTGACCCCAGCAAAAGGCGAGGTCGAGAGACAAAACAGGGACATCCTTAAACGCTTAAGTGTAAGCCAGTGCGAGAAATCAGATTGGAAGGATGATTTACTGAAGTATTTAAGTATGTATAATAGCACACCACATCCCTCCACAGGAAAATCCCCGTCCGAGCTCTTCTATGGAAGACAATTTAGAGACAAATTACCTTTTTTAAAAGACTAGAAAATGGTTATGACGATTTAGTAGTTAGAGACCGAGATAAAGAGAAAAAAGAAAAAACCAAATTAAACGAAGACAGAAAAAGAAAAGCTACAGATAGAGAAATCGGAATCGGCGAAAAAGTATATGTGAAGAACTTTATCAAACAAAACAACTTGGATTCAGAATTTAATCCAACACCCCATACCGTTATAAATGCTGAAGGTAGTGACATTAATGTAAGGAATGATGAAACTGGTCAGGAGTACAGGAGAAATATCGTCCATCTCAAGAAAGTAGAAGGTCAATGGACAGTCGTAAATCAAGAAGAAGCGTCTTAATTTGTTATTTTGTTTATTTCATAATGCATATGATTGTGTTTATTTAGTTAATTTGTTTATTTCTAAATGACTAATTATTTATAAAAAGGAAGAGATGTGATATTCTAATAAATGTAGTACACGGCCCAGCGGCGGCGTCTCTCGCGCACTGTCAAAGTGCCATCGGCAGCGGGCAGACGTTCCCTTTGAGTCGTGTACCTACTTACTGATAATTTGGTAGTTTTGCTAAAACCCAAGGCCTGGACCGTCGAACATCACACCAAGCAATCTAATGCTCAAAACAACTGCACTTTGGAAACGCTTAAATCATCCGAGACCGCGCAAAATAGTGACAATAATCTCGGCCTGCAACAACTCCCTAAAGAGCCCGAAGAAATGATGCAAACGATAATCCTCATTATTGGAGGATTCGTATCGTTTTAATTCACCATTTAAGTTCTACAAAGTTCTACAGTTCTTCTGTACTTTAGCAAAACGAACAGAATTCCATTCTTGACTTTTAAATTTTTGCAATTCCGATAGTTTACTCAAATGCTGATCGTTTGACGCCATTCTTATACAAAAAAAGGAACTAAGCAATACTTTACAAAGCTTAATTTATTAGTCATGTGATAAAGATCCAACCCTAACTTCAAATAGTCTTTTTAATAAAATCTAACTATTATTTAATAAACAGCCACTTATACAAAAGTTTCTGATGATGCGTTACAAATGACTTGTGGTCGTAGAGCGGATATCATTCGTTTACCACGTGACATCCACGCAGAATAGGCGCGAGTACGTCTGAATGCGGAAACGGCCTGGATACATCTACCTATCTGCCTATTATTCGTTTACGAAGTGAAAACATATTAAAGCAGATTCCTGATGAATTCTATAGCAGCGCCTTAGAGAAAATCCCTCCAAATGTTGAACATTTGTTCGATGAGTCGTTACTTGGTAATTAGATTCAAAAAATTGGGGGGGGGGGAGGGGGGGGGCTGAGAAATTAGCTACGTCATCGTCATCACGTGCTCCTCAAGGGTCTTCAAGTACATTGCACCATTCACTCAGCTAAGCCGTCGGAAGACTCGAATCGCTTTCAAGGCCGTTGACTCAAGCAATTTTAACGTGTATGGCTCAACTTGGGTGCTCCGCTGGAAATTTGCCACTTACTATGGGTATTCGGATCCCAGTAACGATGAAACCGCCTTTAATATTTCCAACTCCACATGTAATAAATTGCTTTCAAACCAAGAAAAATTCTAACATGACACAAGAAATAGAGGAAATGCTGCGACTAGGAGTGCTCGAAGAAGCCGAGGCGTCACCAAATTACTTGTCGACGTTTTTCCTAGTACCCAAACCAGACGGCTCGCAGCGGCTGATATTCAATCTCAAACAGCTGAACAGGTTCATATAAACAAAACAATTTCAATTGTTCAGTCACTTCAAAGTACCGGGATTGGATGGTGAAATTAGACTTATCCCAAGTATAGTTTCACCTACCAATAGCACAAGAACATCGCTGCTTCCTGAGAATGTGCTCCAACGGTCAGCTGCTGCAGATGACGTGCCTGCCTTTCGGCCTCTCGCGAATGTTCGCGTCGGTAACCGACTGGGTTGCGGAATATTTGAGAACCTGCACCATAAGGTGTGTAGTATATTTGGACGATTTTCTAATAGCGAATCAGTGTCAACACACGTTACTGAACCAGATAAACTTCACAGTGGACCTGATGCGACAACTAGGATGGACTATCAATATCAACAAATCCGTGTTGCAACCGACACGACAACAGGAGTTTTTTGGGAATCACCTGGGACACCGAATCCAACACGAGGTCCTTATCCGAACCAAAGTGTCAAACGCTACACATGGCACTTCAGTGTTCAATAGCTGCAGGCAGTTGGTCCCCCAAACAGGTCCAGTCCCTACTAGGGATGATCTCAACTTTGCCACGTTCGTGGTTAAGAGTAGGCGCCTTCACTATCGGACAATGCAATACTACAGTCGACACTTACTGAAATGCATAAACACCGCCCGAATGACGATTCCCAAGCCTGTCGTTATGGATATGAGATGGTGGATAGCTGCTGTTTTAGGGAACCTGCCCATTCACATGGATCCCATCACTCACCTCTTGACCACGGATGCCTCCGATATCGGCTAAGGAGCACAAATGGGCGAAACGAATCTATCAGGTCAGTGGTTACCTAGTCAGATGTTGGCATATATACTTTATGCAGTCTACGCAGCAATACAGCAAGAGCAACAACATCTGCGCATTGCTCACATCTTATTGCAAACCGACAATCGCACAATAGTTGCCTATGTAAACAAGGAAGGTGGCACGTAGTCACAGATACTTGTACATCTGACTCGGCAACTATAACGCAAAGAAGAAGCAGTATATCCACGTCAGTGCTTTTGACAACATAGACGCAATTGAAAAAATTAAGCTTCTCATACTCTGGGGAGCGGATATCAATGCCCAGGAGAAGGAAGAAGGTAACACACATTTACACATCGCAGTGTATGTTAAAAACTACGAGCTGGTCGACTGGTTGTGTCACTTACGCCTTACCACATCGCTTTCTTACGTAGAGATGATAGGATGATGGAAATATTCGAGAAAAATGCAGCAAAATGCAAAATGCCGATTCAGATAATGAAGATTAATAATTACGATTTTACGCATACGAAAGTGAAAAATTAGCTCAAAGGTGTTAAAATATGTTGTCTAGTTATATAATTATTTATAATAAGTATCCTTTGCTGTAAGATAGACGGTGTGTCCGAATGGGATAGATAGGAGAACTGAATGTCCTTCGGGTGGTGTTGGATAGCTTAAGAGAAGAGCACTCGACACGATACCAAAGAGGTCTGGGTTCGTTTCCTAGTCCGAGCTATCTGATCTAGTTTATCGGTTCATCTAGACTTCCATTAGGAAGATTTTCTACTTTTCAGCTTTCCGGTTTCTATATTATCTGTTTTAAATAATGAAGTAATATTTAAAATTTATTTATTTATTTATAAATTGTATTTCAAACGGAAAAAAATGAGGCTGTGTTACAGAAGATTTTCACTGGTTAGATTTAAAACTGACAGATTGACTCGGTTTAAAAATTCAATTTAAGACCTCCTAAAATTTTTACAACATAGGTAGAAATATTTTCCCTAAAGTGTTAATAATTTACTTTCTTTTCCTACAAGGCACAAAACTTTACGGACTGTGTAGCTGATAATGGTGAAGAATTAAACCCAAAGAAAAACTTGTCTTATAGCTTATCAAGCGTGACTCCGCTTAGGAAGTAAAATTATCTTTTATTACACATTTTTGGACCAGTTTATCAACTAATAGAATACTTAGTTTTTTCAAGTGTAATTACATTTTTAACTTGAGACTTGTTTGGTAATAAGAGGCTTTAATTCAATCAAAACTTAGTTATAAGTCTTAAGGATCATTTTAGTTTTGAAACGGTTTTTTAAGTAGAACATAATGGAATTAGTTACTCGTTATATATCTTAGCAAATGATATTTGAAATAAGTTATCACAGATAGAGTTAAAGATTAAAATTTTATCACTTTTAAAATTATCTCATATTTGTTGATTAATAATACAAAGTTTTGTAATATTTTTTTTGTTATATTACTGTATGAATTTTATTGTTAAGTCCGAAAAATAATCACTATTTCAATCGTATGCAATTAACTAAAAAATCACATAGTCTACATTAGAGATTTGTTGCGTATTTTTGTTCATTACTTAAAAAGCTATAAGAATTGTAAATTTATGTATGAATAATTCAATTTTTAACATCAAAACAATCATTAGGTATACTCCATTTAAATTCCTCAAATGCAGTGCAATAAAATACTTTTAAAGATAGTGTATCAGTTAGAAGGCGAGTTCGATGTTGTTTTAACCTTCGTGGAACGGCCAAAGACGTTATTCCATGGGGTTGTTGATCCTTTCGGTTAGTTTATAAACACATGAGGAAGCAAAAGTTAGGTCACTCTTCATCAAATATATATCAGACGGTGCAATCACTAAGGGAAAGTCTATTTTGGGAATCATGGCACAGTTTATTTGTATAGTGCCTAAACCTTGGGAGTCCTATCCAGTATGGCTGGTGGAGTTAATTGTTGGTGCCGAACTTGAAGAACACTGGGCCAAATTTCAGTAGTTAGACTCTGGAAAATATCCCAGCGGTCACCGAACTACACTCAGGATCCCTCCACTGCAACTCCCGCGTAGCCAGGATCTATAGCGGCGACCACACACATGTCCTAAGTTAGGATACTCAGGCGCGCCCGAGGACAAGCTAACAAATCCTCGTAAACTAGGAAGGAACACTTGAATTTTTGAACACTTTACTAATTTTAGACTGATCTCGTGGACGAACGAAATAAGGGGTTGTGATATATCCACTCACTCCACTGAAAGCAGCGGAGAATTTTCCCGAGCGCAACCCTGCGTCCAGCCTCCACAAGCTGTATCAGCCGTTCTGCCCGGCTAACGGATATACTTTTCGTTTATTTGTTGTATACATTTCACTAACAAATTTTAACAAGACTTTTAATTGTTGCGTTACCGGTTGTCAAAGAATTTTTTTCCGAAGTTTTTTGACAGTCGGCTACGGCTCGTAGAGTATACGGCTACTAGAGCATTAACCCTTAATTAGTCGCGTGGGGTGTCATACACCCCAAGACAGGTTTCCAGGTTCATAACTTTTTATCGTTTGAATTTCGCACTGTTATCCGGGATTATCCGGGAGTCTTTTTAAAAAGAAAAGATATTTGAACACTGTGAAATTTATTTAAAAAAAAGTAGTTTACATGGAATTATTTAATTCAATTATATATTGAATTAATTAAAAGGGGCAAGTGCTCTTTGTGAAGATCTGCGATAGACTGACGCTTTCGCGGAGTCGTCGAAGCTCCATGCATAATCCGCTGACAATGCATAGGAATGCAGGGTCTGCACTACTCTCAACATTTCTAGGATATAACAGCTCCCCCTTTTTAAGAGGAAACTTACTGAAGGTGAGTTTCCGTAGATTAGCCGATACGTAGTCGAGGTTGATCTGTTGTATCAGAATTCATTTCAATTTCATTAATATTAGTAGATCTTTTAGATCTGGAAAATATCGTTGAGTGCTTGCCCTTTTTATATACGTATACAAATATTACAATAAAAATTATAACTATGGATAAAACGCTTAAAATAGGGAAACTAATATGATTGACAATGCTAGGGGCTTCAATAGGTTCTAGATTTCTGGATATTTGATCGGTAGTTACTTTAAAATCTTTTAAGTTATCTAAATTTACACTTTTAATTTTGGAAATTTTAATGTTTACACTAATTTTGTTAAAACTGTGAAAATTACAACAAGTGTCATTTATTATATTAAAATCTGATGATACAATTGGTATGTTTAGTTTTGGATATACTTTAGTGACTAATTTAATATTTTTATGGAAAGCTACACATTTAGACGGAATATGGAGGACACCTGTGCCTGATATTACAATTTCTGATACATTATGATTACATTCGATAGACAGTTTTGTGGGTTTTGACTGAACAAAAACCCATTTGTTGTTCATTAA
Organism: Blastobasis lacticolella; assembly: GCA_905147135.1. Lineage (NCBI taxonomy): Eukaryota > Metazoa > Arthropoda > Insecta > Lepidoptera > Blastobasidae > Blastobasis > Blastobasis lacticolella. Next base: position 4,939,497 of record LR990047.1, read on the forward strand.
CCTATGCCAGATGTCTACTTCACCAACAATAAACTTATAGGGACAAATTTCAGGAAGCGAGGTCAAAGCTTTTGTAATAATTTCGGTTTCACAGGAGGGATTACTGAGTACAGTGTAAACGTCGGTTGTTTCACAAAGGTAAGTCTTAGTAGGTATAATTTTACAAACATTAAGATCTTTAAGATAAGTATATGACAATTTATCATTAGAAAGAGCTAAGAATTCTTCAGAAGGGACAATCATGACGAAGGAGTTTAATTTACCATTATTGTGTGGAGTTGGCAAAGGTATGTTCTTATAAATATTAAACTCTTGTAAACTAACCAAAGGTAACTTAACTATAAACATAAGTTTATTATTTATATAATAGCAGGTCAAGTCTGCCGTATTCATCAATACATGGATATTGTTAATATCTAAATTGACAGGAAAATCCTTATACTTAGGTACTATTTTTAAATTATTAACAATGTCATTATACATCTGTCCTGGGGTGAGTATAGAAGGATGCAATATATTACCTTTAATCAATAAAATTGAATTTAATAAATCTTCAACTTTAAAGGATATGGTGAGTAGATTAGAGTGTAAAATATTAATAACGTTATTAAACTTAACTGTAAAACTAACAACATCTATGGTTTTCGATACATTCTTAATAGAAAAAGATAATTGATCAATGGCATTATACAGTTTTGCTTCGTTGGTATACAGTTCATGTATAGATTTATTTACATTGTATATAGCGGATTGTGACACCATAATTGTCTTCTTGATAGAGTCCGCTAGAATTACGTCGTTATTGTGAAGTAATTGAATCGCATTTTCGTAGTTATTGGCATCATCTTCGTCTAAAGTGCCAAAGATGTGCTTTAAGACAGTGCCTATTCCGCCAAACCACGCGGATCTTTTAGAAATACTGTTAGAAATTATATGAGAAATGGATTTAAAATTTCTTTTGGCATCGTTAAAAAGAACTTCTAATGGTTGTAATAAATTTTGACAAAGACTGTTATCTATTTCACTATCCTCACGACATTGATATCGGATGGTGTCAAACATTCCGTGAATATTTTCTAAATGATTTTCTATTGGGAATACATCAACTGGAATAACAATATGAAATTCATCATTTACAATTCTCAGAGTACCGACAGGGTCGAAGAGTATACCAGGACTCTTCGTGATGTGTTCGATATATTGACCATCGTCACGTGCCGAAGTGATATTAAAAAATGCAGCGATTCTGAAATATGACATTGATATAATTATATTGTTATCTAATTTATTCTTACGTGCTACTAGATTTTGACTTATCATCTATTTAGACATTAACTTCGGCTAATTTAACCTCATCATAGTGGTATTTTACGTGTCTCCTGTTCATTAGCAAGGTAAGTGTGTTATTGCCATTGATTTTAATCACCTTGTAGGGACCCTTCCATACTGGAGATAATGCTTTACGTAGGCGTAGGTGGTTCTTGACGTAAACCATGTCTCCTGTTTTATATTTAGCTGGACTCGACCGTCTGTCATAATAATTCTTTGATGTTAATTTTGACTTTAGGATATTTTCGATGGCTTTCTCTCTTGAAAATTGCAGTCTTTGTTGTAAAACACGAACATAATCACTATATGTTGAATCTAGAGTAGTTTCATAAACCGACGAAGGAATAAAAGGTTTATGCCCAAACAATAATTCATAGGGAGTATAATTAGTTGTACTATGGATAGTAGTATTATATGTAAGCATGGCCGTGTAGACGTAACGGGGCCAATTACTTTGGCTTTCATTAACAAAGGACTTAAGGTATTCTTTCAGGGTCGAATGACTCCTTTCCAGAGCACCTTGTGTTTGTGGATGGTAGGGAGTTGACCAAAGTTGTTTTATTTTGAGAAAGTTGCAAGTTTGCTTGAATAGCTCAGCTGTAAAATTAGTGCCCTGATCTGTCAAGATAGTTTTTGGAATCCCAAATTGGGATATGAAATGGATTAGGCACTCGGCGGTCTCTTCTGCTGTCGCATTTGGCATTGGGTAACCGGCGGAGTATTTAGTAAGATCGTCCTGGATAGTTAAGATATATTTAAGTTTATTACCTCCGCCTTCAGGCAAAGGCCCTACAATATCTAACGCAATCCGTTGAAAAGGTTGTGTTGAAGTCGTAGTTATCTGCATTGGAGCCCGGTTAACTTTTCTTAATGCCTTGTTCGTTTGGCATTGCTCACATTTACGTACATAGTTCTCTATGTCACTGCGCATATGGCGCCAATAGTACCTTTCTTGGATTCTACTAAGCATTCTGTTACTGCCTAAGTGTCCGGAAATAGGTATATCATGATTTTCCTTGAGCAATCTTGTAATTTCATTAGTACTAGGATATATTATGATATTTTTATATATATGTACAGTTATTCCTGTATTGTGGAATAAGTACATAATAATATTATATATTTTTATGAAATTGTGAGCGTCAAATTGATTTCGGAAATCGCTTATAGCAACTTCTATTAAGTTTTTGGATAATAATTCCGTTTTCAGGTTTTGGAGACTAATAAAGAGATTTTCATAGCTACTATTATCAAAATAGTGGACTTTTACAAAAAGAAGGAAATAATTAATGTTGTCTTTTTCGAATGATAAAAATGAGTGTAATGGTCTATCCTTGGAAAGTTCTTCTTTAGATATTAGACTATTGGCAATAATTTCTGGCACATAATGATTAGACTCATCAAGATCTACAGACGTAGGTATAATTATATTTTTTATATCAGTTTTCAATAGGTTTTCATTATGTTCTTCAATTTTGGCATTTGAATTAAATGTTTTACTATTCAGTGTTTTCAGGCATTTGGAGTATGTTTCATTTTCACTATCGCTTCGTGGGGGAGACAGGGGAATTGGATCAAAGTCATCAGGGATCTCGAAATCTTCAGGGATGTCGAACCCACTGGGTAGGTTAAGGAGTTCAGGTAAGTCTATTAAACAAGGGCTTTCAGGATTCATAGGCAGGACATCGGTATTATCAAAGGTAGGATCACCAACAGCGGTTTCATTAGGAGCTACTTCAACTCCGGGCAGGACAGGAACGGAATCTTTGTGATTAATTTCATCAGTAGGTGTTCCATCTTGGACAGGATTTACGGGGTATCTAGATAGAGCGTCAGCATTCGAGTTTGATTTACCTTTTTTATATTCAATCTCATAATCATACTCTTCGAGCTTTAGCCTCCATCGGATCAACTTTGATCCTGGATCTTTGTGGTTAAAAAGCCACTTAAGGGGCTTATGATCAGTCATTATTTTAAATCTGCGACCATAAAGGTACGGTCGGAATGATTTGGTACCAAAGATGATGGCCAAACATTCTTTTTCTGTTACGCTATAATTTTGTTCTGCTTTATTTAGCGTCCTGGATGCAAAAGCGATTGGGCGATCTTTACCTACTTCACCTTGTGATAGTATTGCAGAAATTGCATAGTTTGATGCGTCACAGGTGAGTATAAAAGGAACAGTAAAATCAGGATAACTTAAAATGGGTGAAGTTATTAAATTATTTTTCAACTGTTCAAATGCAAGTTGTTGTTGGTTGTTCCAGACAAATGGGGTATCCTTTTTTAATAGGGAAGTCAGTGGTTTAGCTATCTTTGAAAAATCCTGGATGAACCTGCGATAATATGAAACTAACCCTAAAAATGATTTTATGTCTTTTTGGCACTTAGGAACGGGAAATTGGCTCACTGCCTTGACTTTATCGGGATTGGGTTTCAACCCTTGTTCACTAATTGTATGACCTAAGTAAGACACTTCTTTGCGAAGGAACTCGCATTTGTCTGGTTGTAATTTCAGGTTAAATTTTCTCAGCCGCTCAAAAACATCAGATAATTTACTGATATGTGATTTTAAATCAAAAGAATAAATAACAATATCATCGAGGTAAACAAAGCATTGCATTCCTTGAAGACCTGAGAGGACTGTATTCATCAACTTTTGGAAGGTTGCTGGAGCATTTTTCAGCCCAAAAGGCATTCGAGTAAATTCAAAATGTCCTCCAGGGACACTAAATGCTGTTTTTGGCCTATCTTGTGGGGCTACTTCAATTTGATGGAAACCTGACGCAAGATCAAGCGTCGAGAAATATTTACTTTTACCCAGCTGATCAAGAATTTCGTTGATTTGAGGTATAGGGTAGCTCTCTCCTATAGTAATGTCGTTGAGCTTCCTGTAATCTATTACGATGCGCCACTTTCTCTTCCCTGACGCATCTAGTTTTTTTGGGACGATCCAAATGGGTGAGGACCATGGAGAAATAGAAGGTTGAATGATTTTATCGTTCAACATTTTTCCAATTTGGGATTTTACTTCTTCTTTGTGAATTTCGGGGAATCTGTAAGATTTTACGTTGACAGGCATGGAGGAACTGGTAGAAATTTCGTGTTGAATTTCGCTAGTTGATGAAAGATGTTCATCTGTTAAATGAAATATATCGGAATATTCAGCGCAAGTGTCTAAGAGAGAGCTTTTCTCTTCATTATTTAGATGCGATGTACGTAGTAAATTCAAAACTTCTTCTGTTCTTTCGGAAGAGCTCCTTTCAGGACATCTTAAATACAAGTTTTCTTCTTCTACCGGGGATATAGTCAGTAGAAGATTAGCGCTGATAGGTATAGGATTTTCAGAAACGTTAAGAACAGAAACGTTGATTCTATTATTAGGTTTTACCTTGACTACACAGTTGGATACCAACAGAGAATCAGAAACATGTTGGTCTAATATAATGCCCTCTTGTAATTCTGGATTTTTAACTGTACATTCAATGACCGTTTCTGTACGTGGCTGAATAATGTAGACTGGTTCGTTAAATGATAGTTTTATTTTATGTTCATCTATTTCTAAAGAACCTACGTTATAATTTATTTTGCAACCGTATTGCATTAAAAGGTCAGTTCCGATGATACCGTCATAAGGTAAGTTAATATTTTCGAATATATGAAATTTGTGAGTAATCTTAAGTTTTGGATCTAAATGAAGTTTTAAATCAAAGGAACCGAGGCTTTTGATGGATTCATCTTTAGTGTCAATTCCTTTTACAGCAATTTTGTCATCGTCAAGTTCTGGCATAGTCGTTAAGCTTTGTCGTTTCAGCACACAAACGGATGCACCAGAATCTATCAAAAAGGTAAGAGGATTTTCACTGAATGAAGCATCGACTTTAATATGAGGTAAGTACTTTTCTCTTAATATTATTTCATAGACTTGATTAGGATTTAGGTTATTATCTATGTCACTTTTCTGTTTCAGGAGACCGCGAGTTTGGGGCTGGCTACCCTGTCCATGGGTCGGTGAGGAGAGACCACGAGTTTGGGGCTGGCTACCCTGTCCATGGGTCGGTGAGGAGAGACCACGAGTTTGGGGCTGGCTACCCTGTCCATGGGTCGGTGAGGAGAGACCACGAGTTTGGGGCTGGTTACCCTGTCCATGGGTCGGTGAGGAGAGACCACGAGTTTGGGGCTGGTTACCCTGTCCATGGGTCGGTTGACTGGTAGAATAATTATTTTTTTGTTGAATAGTGCCGACATGGTTCAGTGGACGTCCCGTGCTACACCTTGACGGGACACTTAGTAGTTTAAATTATTATTTTCGAATTGGTTTTGGTCAGGACTTTGACTTTGGTCTTCTTCAAGGAAGGTTACATGAGGATTATATCTTGGTCTAAAGTTCGAAGTGGAAGGTTGAGCAGGGGTGAATGGTTGGCTACTGTTGTTAAATTTTTTGTTATTATATTCGCGAAGCCTGCAATTTTCAAGGATATGGCCTACCTTCTTGCAATATCGGCAGAATGGCTGGTCCCTAGACTGATTTACATTGCCATTCGTGTTGGTGTAGGTTGGCCTGGATGGAGGTCTTTGATTGTGGACTACAGGGTTAGATGTTTTTGGTCTAAAGTTATTAAAATTATTGTTATTTTTGAAAGAAAACTGTTGTATCTTTTCTTCAGATATGGCATGATTTATTGCCTCATTAAGATTCTTAGGGTTACGGCATCTGACAATATTCGACAGCCGAGGGTGTAGTCCCAGGGTAAATGTGTGGAGAGCTAACTCTTCCATGGCGGCCAACCTACCTGCGAGTTCACTTTTCTTTGAGTTGGAAATTGTAACCTCTGTTAACAGTTTGGATAAACATGTCTCGATACGCAACGAGAACTGATTGACCGATTCATTGCTCTGTTTACATTCTTGCAAATCGGTAAGTAAATGAGCATAGTGTTTGCGTTCTCCAAATTGGGTTTTTAGGAATTCCTTGAGAGTGTTCCAACTATCGAATTCTTTAATAGAGCTAGCGCTCTCCGCTTTATCCTCTAATTGGCTAAGAATAAATTTAAAAATTATATCTTCCTGTTGTGGAGACGCAAGAGAGATAGCGTTATCACAATTAGTTAAAAACGCATTTAGCTTATTGCGAGAGCCGTCAAACGGCTTTATGAATTTAAGGATAACGCTTAAGGGAATTTCTTGTTCCTTCATCTCCTTTTTCGGATCTTTAGACATTTTATATACAATTTAAAAGACTGCACGAAACTTAAAATCAATCTCAAAGAATAGCCAATGTGTTAGGTATAAAGTATTAATTAATTGAATAGAAACTGAACGCCTTAAATTATTTCTTAGAAAACATAGGGTCACTGGAACTGGCGAGGCGACGCGTCGTCGGGAACGCGTGGGCTTATGTTTAGTCTAGACGGCGACGGTCTCGGCGTTGCGATAGGAATGCACTGATAATTAATTGTATTAATTCACTCACAGGAAAAGTAGTTTAATGTCACGCATTATGATGGTATTCTTGAATGTCAGGATCGAAAGCTCAGGAAATGGATTCTCGCAGATAGCAGGAATACGCAGATAGCGTCGGTTTTCAGCACCTGGCACGGTGGATAACTTTTCGTGTAGAAAATGTGAATGGAAGGATAGAGTCTACCGCACTTTACACTTGATTTCACTTTGACACTTTTATTTTACACTTTTGGCTTGGGTTTACTACTTTGGACACCTTTACTTTGAGGCGTACCGGGATAAACTTAGGTATCCTTTAGCGCTGCCACCAATGTTATCCGGGATTATCCGGGAGTCTTTTTAAAAAGAAAAGATATTTGAACACTGTGAAATTTATTTAAAAAAAAGTAGTTTACATGGAATTATTTAATTCAATTATATATTGAATTAATTAAAAGGGGCAAGTGCTCTTTGTGAAGATCTGCGATAGACTGACGCTTTCGCGGAGTCGTCGAAGCTCCATGCATAATCCGCTGACAATGCATAGGAATGCAGGGTCTGCACTACTCTCAACATTTCTAGGATATAACAGCACGATAGTTTTCTAGCTAGCTTCGTAAACAAGTTTAACGTACACAAATCAGTTGCGAGCGGCACTCGGTCGTGGACGGTTGGGCTCGGAGAGCGCGTTTGGGGTGCGCGACACCCCAGGTGACCGTTTGTGTAGTGTAAAATTGCCGGTAAGTTAATAATTATGACTTTTTTTATTTCTGTAGTATACATTGTAATTTGACTAATAACAAGTTTCCGAGACGTTGAATTACATTTTTGAGGTTATAGTTATAATATTTTTGTTTTAGGTAAACAGTAAGATGTCGCGCGCGCTGGATGAACGGGAAATTGTGGAGGTGTTGGAAGAAGAAGAGGTTTTCGATAGTGCATCTGAAACTGAGGAAGATCATGAACTTATAGTGAGTGACCATAACAGTGAATCGGAGCAAAGCGAAAATGAATCGGTTGATCAGTGGAGTAGTGAGGATGAAGTCGAGCTGGCAATTAGAAAATATTGCCAGCTCTTCTCAAAATAATGATAAACGTAGCCGATCATTTTACCTCGGAAAAAATAAAGAATCAAAATGGTCCAAGCATCCACCGCGTTCCAGTGTAAGAACTACACGTGCCAACATCGTGACAGAAGCTGCTGGACCCAGAGGACCCACTGCTGATGTAAAGACTTTGAGCGAGGCATTTCTGAGTATTTTTTCAAGGCAAGCTGTAGATCATATTCTAACTTACTCGAACGAATATATAGAATCCATTCAGATGAAATTCCAGAGAGAACGTGATTGTAAAGTGGTTTTCTATGAAGAGTTACTTGCATTTTTTGGACTACTTTATATGTCAGGTGTTCTTCGTTCATCGCATTTGAATTATCAAGATTTATGGGCTACTGACGACACAGGAATCGAATTTTTCTCGAACACAATGACCTGCAAAAGATTCCATTTTATTCTCAGATGTTTACGATTTGATAGCCGAACAACCAGGGAAGAGAGGCAATCATTGGACAAACTGGCAGCCATCAGGGACTTCTGCGATTTGATGAATGACAACTTTCAGAAATGTTATAGTATGTCAGAGAATGTAACAATTGACGAGCAGTTACCTGGATTTCGAGGTAGATTTTGTGGAGTCGTCTGTCTATATGCCCAGTAAACCCACCAAATATGGCATCAAACATTTTGCTCTTGTGGACTCCGCAACATACTATTTACAAAAATTTTAAGTTTATGTTGGAGTACAACCCGATGGACCATTCAAACTGCCTTCTGATACCAAAACTTTAGTAAAACGACTGATAGAACCTATTTCCGGGACTGGCAGAAAAGTGACCATGGATAACTGGTTCACTAGTATTCCATTGGCCAAATCGCTTTTAGATGAACATAAGCTTACTATGGTGGGCACACTGAGAAAGAACAAGCCGGAAATACCCAAGTGTTTCCTCCCGGAAAAAACACGAGAGGCGACTTCTAGCTTATTTGGTTTCCAAAATGATATGACGTTGTGCTCATATGTGCCGAAACCAAGAAAAGCAGTTCTGCTTTTATCGACCATGCATCATGATGATAATGTTGAGGGTGACAAAAAAAAGCCCGAAATTATTCACTACTACAATAAAACTAAAGGAGGAGTTGATACAAATGATCAAATGTGCGCCAATTATAACGTTGGAAGACGTACCAAAAGATGGCCAATGGTGATATTTTTTCACCCTTTTAATATCACAGGTATCAATGCGTATGTAATATACAAGTCTAAAATTGACTCCAAGATACCCCGAAGAGTATTTTTGAAGCGATTGGCTGTTGATTTAGTCAAACCTCACCAAATGTCAAGAGCCAGCATACCAACATTACCGAGACCACTGCAAAAACGACTAAAAAGGCGGCATGACATTCAAGGCCAAGAATCTGTTTCTGAAACAGTGAAATCGGAAAAATACAAACGGTGTAGTATATGCCCAAGAACAAAGGACAGGAAAACAAAGACTGAATGCACAAAGTGCCATAAACATGTTTGCAATGACCACATGATTGTAGTCTGCCAAAATTGTACCGAAGAAACCTAGTTAAGAAAGTTATTAGAAGTTTATTGTCAAAAAGTTTGTTGATTATATTAAAAATATGTTTAAGAGTTGATTAATATGTATGTTTAAATGGTCTCAATAATAAAAGTCTGATTTTGCATGTATTTCGTATTTTATTTTAATATACCAATATGGTGGGCGCGTGGGGTGTAAGACGCCCCACGCCACCTTTAATGCAACTTTTTAGGCGCGCCTAATTAAGGGTTAAAACTCCTTGCACAAGATTATAGTTTCAAAAACATTACCGCTCGAGAATACGAAGATAAAACAATCCGAGGAGCGTTCATTGTAGGAGTTTTGTTAGTTTGATATCAAAACTCTATGCATTGTTCTACTTTGTTGTGGACAATGTCAATATGATGTACGAGTATAATAAACATGTAAATAAAATTCTCCACTCATCGGACTCACTGCAAAGCCGTTTATTATTACAAGAGAAGAAATCTCCAAGAATTCGAGAACGGCTTCTTGAAAACAAAGAACTTACACTTGACAAAGCGCTAGACCAAGCATTATCATTAGAAACTGCAGAACTAAGAACTAAACTCGGATTATTGCCGGTCTTGGAAGTGTAAAGATAAACGCTGTCTCTGTATCCAGTGATGAAAGTCCCTCGCTGCAAGTAAATCCTAATCTCGGTCTTATTATACCGTTTTGTGGGCGCCGCTGCTTCTTCTGTGGAGGAAACGTCCACCAAAGAGTTATATGCCCAACAAAGAACGCCACTTCCCAAATATGCTTTAAAGTGGGACATTTTGCAAATGTTTGCCGCACCGGTAAAGAAAAGAAGACTATCAACGCTATCCCTGTCTAAGGAGTCGATTCAGCCAGTATCCTCGCTGCGGCACCTTCGAGTCTGCGAAAGGCTACTGTACCGGTATCTGTCAATCAAGTTGGCACTTCGCTCCAAAGATATAGATCTAGACAACTGGAAAGCCATGCTATATTTAACCTTGCATTCTATAAGATCACTTCTATGCACTTCAACTAATGCAACGCCTCACGAGACTTCTATCCGAGACGGTCAGCGAATGGGAAGTCTCTAACTTCGTGTCCAACTCCAAGTACGATCTTGGAGAGAAGCCTGTACGAAAGAAGAACAACCCGTATATTGGGGAAGCGGAATAGAGTAAACTTCATTATTCTTTCATACGTTACGCCAATAGCCGAGAGTCTACCGTTTCTAACAGGCACCTAACACCCCTGAGAAACAACCATGATTTGGAGTCTTCTGCTGATGGCTGTAACCAAAAGACTCATAATGCAGAATGCTGGATGCATGCCTGTCAAGGATGATATGTGATGATATATGATTATTATTACTCGAACGATCCGATAGGTGCCGATACGTGACGTGTAATTTTCGACTTTTGACAGTCGACGCAGGTTCGAGTCCACTCTCGACAATCTTGCCGCATCCTAGGCCAAACGAATCTGTCAGCTATGAGTTTCATCGTTGCTTTTGCGCCAGGATGGCTGAAGGAGTAAAAGTGTTGAAAGACCTTCTGTCTCAGTCTCAGCTGTCCTCGTCCAATACTTGTGAATTCGAAATCTGAGCGAAACTAAGTGGTGCTTCCAGAGCTTGATAAGAGACAGGGCATCGGCCACCACGTTGCTCTTCCCAGATATGTGCTGAATGTTGGTTGTGAATTGCGAAATAAAGTCAAGATGTCTGTATTGTCTCGGTGAGCACTTTTCTTTTCGCGTGTGAAATGCGTAGCATAGAGCCTTGTGATCCGTATAAACAGTAAAATTTCTAGCCTCCAACATATGGCGAAAATATTTATTTGCTTAATATATTGCAAGGAGCTCTCTATCATATGGCGAATCATTTCTTTGCGCAGGGATGAGTTTGCGGGAAAAGAAAGCCAAGGGTTGCCAATCGCTGCATCGGACACATCTGTTGCTAATCCCTACTTCAGGGAACAGTCTCGGTGCGCCAGCATTGCAGCTTTGTACAAGCTGTTTTAACATTCCTGGAAAGCGTGTAATGTTTCACCCTCCAAGTTCATGGGGTGAATCCCTTTCACGGAACCCTCCAAAAGTTTATTTAATGGCGCTTGAATCTGTGCGGCATTTGGTATAAATCGCCTGTAAAAGTTGTAGAAGTACGCCGGGAAATTGTCGATTGGCTCAATCTCAGAAATCAATGGGGTTGTTCCTGCAGCAGAGATGCGATTACCCAGGAACGTTACTTCCGATGCTCCAAAGACACATTTGGCCATGTTTAACACAATTTCGTACTGTTTCAATGTTGAAAATCTGATGAATATGGTCTTTGTGTTCTTCCTCATTTCGTGAGTAGATCAGGAAATCATCGAGGTAAGTGTAGCAGAAGTTAAGACCTCTTGTCATTTCATCAACGAAGCGTTGAGGTTTGTCCTGCATTGCATAGACCAAATGTCACGGAAACTCGTAGAGTCCGAAGGGTGTTGTGATCGCCGTCTTGGCTATATCATCATTATGTACTGGAATTTGGTCGTAGGCTTTCACAAAATCTAACGTGGAGAAGATGGTGCTGCCAGTAAAGTCGTGCAAGAAATCGGTAATGTGCCTTATTGGATACTTGTCAGGCACACTGCGATCAGCATGCGATAATCCCCGCAGAGACACCATCCATCTCCTTTTTAGGAGGCAAATGCAGGGGTAATGACGAGCTACTTTGTAACGGATGTGCGGTACCACTCTTCAGCATTGGCTCAAACTCGGGTTAAGCAATCTATAGCTTATCAGGCGCCAAGTGACGCGGTAGGCAAGTAACTGGCGGGCCTGGCGTTGTCTTGATATAGTCCACCGTATTGTGCTTGGGATAATATCGAACGCCTGACGGGTGTGTGACTTCGGGGTATTGTACTAGAATTTGTAATATTTACATTTTCCTTACCTTCATTACCTTCACTGAAGAAATAATGTTCGGTTGCTGGGCATAGGCCTCCCCCAGAGATCTCCACAAAGGCCGGTCCTGTTCCTTCCGCATCCAGCTTGTACCTGCGACCATTACATTCGGAACAGATACACAACTATTACGAACTATGTAACAGTAAACTGAAGCTATTGGACTTTCCACAACAGTTTCGACTTTGTTGTGAGAAGGCCTGTAACGTAGTGGAGCATAGACACTGGATAGATGAGATGTACACTGAAATTGTTAGCATATTGCAAGACGCGTCTATCCAGAGCTATGGCAGGGAAAAGTGCAGGGGCCAGCGAAGTAGGGGTAGCGCAGTTGTTGGCTGGAACAAGCATGTACGAGGAGCCCACGGGGAGGCCAGGCTTAAATATCAAGTCTGGTTATTATACAACAAACCAATGGCCGGCGTGATTTATGAGGACATGCAAGTGAGTCGTAAAATTTTCAAAAGTAGATTAACATGGTGTCAAAACCACGCAGATCAGATAAAAATGGATATTTTAGCGGATCATTGCTCATCCAAGAAATTTGGTAATTTCTGGAAGGCCACGCGTAAGCTTGATATTAAGCCTGGGCTTCCTGTGAATGTCGGTGGTGCGAGTACGCCTGAGGCCATTGCAACCACCTTTATGGAGCATTTTAAGGTGGATTCGTTGCTGGGTCCGTCGTGCAAGGGTATTTATTCGTCAACTAGTGGTGATGAAATGCTTGTCAGTTTCTCCGTAAAGCAAATTGCCAAAATCATAAAACGCATGACTAGCGGTAAGTCGCCTGGGCACGACGGGCTGAGTATTGAGCACCTTAAATATGCTGGTGTGCACTTGCCAAGGGTCTTGTATTTGTTCTACTCATTATGCCTCAGTCATTCTTATCTACCACCGGACTTAATTAAAACCATAGTTGTTCCTATTGTATAAAATAGGACGGGTGACATAGCAGACAGGGCGAACTACAGACCTATATCGCTGGCAACTGTTATTGGTAAGGTGCTGGACGGTTTGCTTGATTCTCGGATGGATGAATATCTGCACCTACACGACGCACAATTCGGGTTTCGACCAGGTTTGTCCACTGAAAGTGCCATTTTGGGACTCAAGGAAACTGTCCAATACTACACTAGTAGGCGCACGCCTGTGTATGCATGCTTCCTCGATCTCTCCAAAGCATTTGACTTAGTGTCCTATGACGTCTTATGGGCTAAATTGAAAGAGAGGGGCGTGCCTGCAGAGGTGCTGCGATTGTTCCAGTTCTGGTACGCGAATCAGATCAACTGCGTTAGGTGGGGGGATTCGCTATCTGAACCATATGGATTGCAGTGCGGGGTGAGACAGGGGGGCCTGAGCTCGCCCAGATTGTTCAATGTGTACGTGGATGATTTAATACGTGCCCTCAGCAGCACGCATGTCGGATGTCGAATTGATAACGTCAGTGTAAATAGTCTTAGCTACGCAGATGACATGGTACTGCTGGGGCCGTCTGTGGCCGCCATTCGAAAGCAGTTGGGCATATGTGAGAGGTATGCGCACAGCCATGGTTTACTGTACAATGTAAAGAAAAGCGAGTACCTGGTTTTTAAGGCCGGGGGTAGATGTCCAGAGTATGTGCCTCCTTTGGTGCTCAACGGCACTGAACTAAAACGTGTGCATGCCTTTAAATACCTGGGACACATTGTTACCGACGACCTTAAGGACCAGGAAGACATTGATCGGGAGCGCAGGGCACTGGCAGTGCGTTGCAATATGTTGGCCCGCAGGTTCGCTCGGTGTAGTCGTGAAACAAAAATTACTCTTTTTAAAGCGTACTGTCAAAGTTTCTACACCGGCAACCTGTGGACCAGCTACTCGCAGAGGGCGCTGAGCGCCTTGCGCGTCCAATACAATAATGGTTTCAGGATGCTGATGGGACTCCCCCGTTTCTGCAGCGCCTCGACGATGTTCTCGGACGCAAGGGTAGACGGGTTTCAGGCCATACTGCGTAAAAAGACGGCGTCTTTACTGTGTAGAATTCGGGACAGCTCTAACAGTATCCTGAAATCTATAGGCGAAAGGTTTGATTCGCCCATCGTTGAACACTTCGTCCGGCGAGTAATTGGGCACTCCGTATAAATGTGCTTTCTTGTCTGATCTCAGCCTGGCGGAGTGTTTGATGATGAGGGTTTCAACCTGTGCCTAAGTATACTTACTTAATTTTATAAATTTGTATTACTAACATAGTGGTATAAGATAATATTGATACTAACATTTTGGATTACATAATCATCTGATAAATAAATATATTGAATTGAATTGAATTGAATTACCAGGTCGTCGGTCCACCTTGTGGGAGGCCTACCCATGCTGCGTCTTCCGGTACGTGGTCGCCACCTCAAGAATTTTACTGCCCCATCAGCCAACTATTCTTCGAGCTATTTATTTATTTCTTATTATTTATTTATTTAAAACTTCATGCACATTACAGTACAAAGGCGGACTTAACGCTACGTAGCTTTTTCTACCAGTCAACCAGAGAGCAATTAACAGAAATTAACAAAAAGGAAGAGTAAAGAACGTAAAATATACTATACGTAAAATTAAATTTAAATTTGACTACCAAACATTCATAAACCGAGATTTATAGATAATATAACAGGAGAGAGAGAGAGAGAACAAGAAACTAAACATAACAAGCTACCAGCACACTAAACAACACTACTGCCCAAACACTAAAAAGAGAAAGACTAAGTAGGAAAATAAGTATAAGTTCATAATTATAAAGTGATTATGAACTGCTTTTTGAAAGAAAATTTACTGGCACTACGTCTGATCTCCAAAGGAAGATCATTCAAAAGTCTAGCAGCAATTAAGGAGAAAGAATTAGACAGAAATCCAGTCCGGTGAAGGGGAAGATTTTAGGAGAGAGTGTTTGAATGGCTAGTTCGTGAAGAAAAGTGAAGAAAAGGGAGGTAAGTATTCTTTGGTTGCGGCGATGTCGTATAGGCAGCCACCTGAGCTTCTCACAAAAGCTTGATACGTGATCGTACTTACGCAAGCCGTAAATGAAGCAAAAGCAGTTGTTTAGAAGTCGATTCAATTTGTTCAGTTGATCCTGGTTGAGGTCGGAGCAACACACATCACCATAATCGATAATTGGTAAAATTAAAGACTGGACAAATAAAGTTTATGTAAAAGATGGTAAAAAGTATTTAAAACGATATAGAGATCGCAACGCCCCTGTAACCTTCCTGCTTACCTCAGTCAGCTGATTAGACCAGCTCATAGTGTTATCTATGTGAAGCCCTAGGTCTTTCACATAGGAGGCAAAAGGTATTATATTATTATTGAAACTGACAGGAGGGACTTTTGTTAAATCAATACGACTGGCTAGCCGAGGGCTGCCTACAATGATAGCTTGGCATTTGGATGGATTTACAGAAATACCAAACCTCTGAGACCATTCGCGGATATGTTCTAGATCTCTGTTTAATGCATCAACAGCTTCATCAATATTCGAAGCATCAGCGCTAACATAAAGTTGCAAATCTTCTTTAATGAACAAAGAAAATAATAATGGAGATAAAATACTACCCTGCGGAACACCAGCAACCAGATCGCAATCCAAGAGATTATGTCAACCAAGAGGTAATAATGTTTTAACAAATCGGCCCCAATGATAGCCTTTGAGACATAGGCTATAATAAACTCCCAAGGGAATTCCCGTCGTAACCCGAGGTCGTTATTGCAGTGCCGTTAGCTGTTTTAGGGCAGCATAGGCGCAGATTTCGCTGCCAGTGTCGAAGTGCGTCTTCGTTTTCCTGTCCATTATAAATAGGCGACCATTTGATGCGAAGCTATCGTTCCTCGCCTTAGATGTTTCCCTAAACCTTGTATTCGCAGGGCTTCACACAGCGATGTGCTGCATTCCCTTGAACGATAGTTAGAGTCGGATCGCGAGCGTGACTGTGATCTGTTAAGAGTATTAACTACTCTTTGTATTGATGCAGTGTCTTTGCATACATTCTGTATTTAAGCCGATGTCATCTGTCACTCTTCTTTATAATGGTGAAAATAAAACATTCGTTGATTTCTTTAAAAAGCTTTATTCAATCTAAATATGCCTCAATCCACTACAATTTAACATGGTAGCAGAGCGTGAGCGTTGAGTCTTGTGAGATAATTCGGAGGAAGCTATAATAGAAGTAAAATTTTATTATGTTTTCGAAAGTCCAAAAGGTGGTACCTTAAACAGTTAGTAAACAATTCACGATCGTCATCATGCTATCCACAGCTGGTGTAAAGTTCGAAATTGGTAAACTTGGCAGACATGGCTAAAACAGACAGCCCTAAATTGGCAGACATGGAAATTTAAGCTATCCGGGCACTGTGGATGTTATCAAAGGTATCCAGAAAATGCCAACCCATCCTGGGGCATCCGCCAAACCCGAAGAAGTCGATCAATATACGACAAAGATGTCGATAATTTTAAGTAGTACTAATGTAAAAGCACTAGTAGTTAAAGCTAACAAGAAAAGAGATAAGTTTTTAAATGCAATTATTGTGGAGAACTTGTACACATGGTACGTAAATGTCGAAAGTGGATCAACGATGGACGTCCACCAAGCGCATCTAACAATGAAAAGAAACCCAATGTCAACCTGACTGTGTTAGCTGTAGAGGATGCTCTACCAATAGATCGAAATAACTGGTACGTAGACAATGGAGCAACTAGCCATGTTACGAATAGCGGTGACTATTTTGAAAGCTTCAAACACTTTACAGGGACACATACGGTGTCTGCTGCCATTTCCGTTAATGCATTATATAATGCGGCTATACTCACAAAAAACATTAACGAACGTTAGAAGAGTTTTGTGTATCGTCTTAGTAGAGCCAGAAAATCCGGGTAATCCCCGTTTTTGGTAGATGTCAAGAAAATTTCTTGTTGTAAGCAATGCAATACGATGTAAATCTGTGCTAAAAGCAGCTAATATTGTCAAGGCTGTCTGTGTTTTGCACAATTACGTCCGGAAAAGGGAAGGTTTACCCTATAGAGACCAAAATGTTGGTGCTCAATCGGAGGGTCACATGCATTTAACACCTGAGCATCTTCAAGTAACCCCAAATTCATCACCAGAGAATATAAGAAATTATCTTGCAAATTATTTCATTACTCCACACGGTTCGCTTCCCTGGCAATACAATAATTGTATATGATTTGATGATTTTATATTAAGTGTGACAGTTACTTACCAAGTGAATGTTACTAACCCGTTAAATTGAATTTGTTCTTAACTTTGTACCACGCCCTATCCACAACATCTTTCCTTACGTACTCCGGGGTAAGACGTAATCGTATAAAAAAGGACATTTTTCAACCTCAGCAACAAAATTTATATTTATTCGTTGTTCGGACGCAAAAAGAAAACAATATTTATAAATGAAAAGGCATAGAACGTTTCACTCAGGAAAAAACAAAGAAAATCTAAGTATTTGGAGTTAAACATTCCCTCCCAAAGAGGTTTTTCTAAGTGTAACATTAATTACAACATCTAAATTGCTCAAAAAAGTTTGTCGAAATAATGACAAAATTACAAGCAATTTTAAGAATTACATAAAATTCAAAATTCGATAACACTACGACAGTAGGGGAAGGTGGGCCAGAACCGGAACCCTAAGCTATTATTGTCTATAGAATTGCTTCAGTTGGACACAATTCAATAAGAAATTATTTATGACTCATACTATACAAACAAACTCAATTAATTTTATGAAAACATAATCAATTAATTTAACAAAAGCGATTGGGTGTCCCGTCCATGTATGATGAAAAAAATATTTCAAGCTGCACAATCGCCAGACGTATCATAACTTGCGTAATTTTATAGTTTATGAAAAATGTAAAACTTTTGAATTATGTGTAATCTTGAGGGCTCTACTGAGCTTTGAAATGTTGCGAATTTTAAATTTTTATAGAGTTTGTGCACTTGCTTAAAATAATACAAAATTCAAGCTTATAATATACTATAATATAAAAATTTATGAAATAAAGCATTAAAAACAGAATAATGAAAATAGAGCATACAATCATTAAAACATTTTTTTTTATTTAGCTTGTTGTGACAAAAACTATGGATTTCTGTTCGTGATTGTAAATTCGAATGACGCAGTAACACTATGTGAGGCCTATGTACCAAGAAAAGTCAACAATTTCCAAGCTTTTATCTTTTGCCATGATTTGCAAGTCGTCATTAGAAATATGCTGATGAATCGGCGGTGCAGCGAATAAGCGGCGTCAAGTAAATACGTAACGCCGCTTATTCACAGGAAAATTCCTGTCATACAATAATTGTAATCTTCAGCAGAGAAGTTAATTTTTATTACTTAAATATTCTGGTTTTAGTGCTACTTTCAGCTTCTCTAACTTTTACTATTATTAAGTTAAATCTTTGGTAGAAACCAAGCGGATGTCAGGCAAAACATCAGCAGCAGATCGCATCGATAAACATTGTCTGTCACAGAGCTTATAGCTACTTAGTTAGTTGGATTTGCTTAATGTTTATCTATTCGCTGTTGAAGTCGATGGTGCCTTTCTCGAGGGCGTTTTTGTTGGGGATGCCTCTGGTATCGAACATATTTCTGGGGAAGATTCACGCACTAATCTTCAATCACAATTTGCTTAATCAGAATCGGTCTCTTAAGAGGCTTCAATTTGCCTATGCTGTCATTTTATCAATCTAATCCTTTATTTTTAATCATTACTACTCATTCCTATTTTCCTGTCATTTATTTGATCTAACAAAAAACTTTTCTCATTGATGAGAACTTCCTTAGGTTTCAAGCTCAAACACAAACAAGTGAAGTACACTTAAGAAGCAAAGTCTAAAAGCTTCTTAGAACCTTGGCTTGATTCTTGATTCCAATTTATCTTGGTTGTCTCACGTCAATGCGGTCAGTAAAAAGAAGCACTTCTCGTTCCATTCTATCAAAAGTCCATCTATAGAGTATTATGCGAGTCGATCCTTACTTACTGCATACCTGTCTGGGGTGGGCCTGGTGTCTCTACAATGATCTACGTTGAAAGAGCGCAAAGGTCCATTCTGAAGGTAATGTATAAGAAGCCGTTTAGATTCCCAACCAAGGATCTTTATTCGGAGGCCGGTGTCCTGAATGTCCGCCAACTGTACATCCTTAAGGTGTTCTCAATTGCTCACCGAGACACTCTAAGATCCGCTGAGTATCCAGCATTACTGGCAAAGCGGGTTTACCGTATTCCACCAAACCCTGTAAAAACTGTCTTTGCAAATAAATATCTCACCTTCAAAACTCCCTTTATATATAATTTAGTTGCGCGTAAGTGCGACATCAAATCCTCTTCAGTTTGGGAGGCGAGGAAACGGGTAACTGCGTGGCTACTTACATTATCATACTCGGAGACTAAAGATATTTTGAAAGTAATCCAATAAAGACAGTACACACACGCACGTACGATTCAAACATACACACGCACTCACACACACACACACACACGCACGCACGCACGCACGCACGCACGCACGCACGCACGCACGCACGCACGCACGCACGCACGCACGCACGCACGCACGCACACACACACACCATAATCTTAATTTAAGTACTTATTTATATTTCTTCTTTTTATCTTTGCTTTTTAATTACTTCAATGTAACCCAATATGAAATTGTTATGTTGCCCAAAGTATAGTTTTCCTAAGCATAGATGAATCCATAAATATATTCCGGCCCCACGATACAGGCCTGCCCTAGTGTGGTGGCTAACATAACCTCTCAAAAAATAACCTCTGATAATATAGCTGTCTATAACTACCACCATCACAGCCCATAACAGTCCACTACAGGACTTTGGGTATCTCCCCTAAAACGGGGAGGTTATTGCCGTAATCTCCATTGGCAGGCGGGTTGGAGATCGCAGTGTTGCAAACATAACAATAGAAAACGCAGCTGCCCATTTACCAGTTTACGGAGACTCTAGATATTTTGCCTCTAAACGATAGTCGCCTTGCACGACACACACGAGTGTAAGGGCCAACGCTAAAACTCGCGCGGGTGCACGGAACGGACGTCCGACGCGGGCCTGCGGCACGCTGCGGGCCTGCGGCACGCTGCGTTGGTGCTATTCTACTCTACCGGACACAACACGGCTGAGCTTTCTATAAAGGTAAATGAATTTTTGTAATCGTAGTAAGTAGTCGTTTCTGAGCGTATCAATACAAAAAACAATCAAACTTTTTCTTTGTATGATATTACAGAATCGAAGCTTTGGTCGTTGACATTGATATTGTTGATATTTTCTGAAACGGATATATTCTTTCTACTATCGGTACTTCCATTTCAGGTCGGTCGTGACTAATAAAATAGCGCTGCCGATCGTCAAGTTCTTAGTATGTTTCCAATGTAGCGGAAGTGCCTCAAGACGTCTCGAACTTATTATTTAAATAAAGTCACAAAATCAACAAGCTTACAAGTCAAAGTGTCCTCGAAACAAGTTGAAACTTACCGCGATGTACTTTGAATTTGCAACTCCCAATTTGCAAATTCAAAGTCGCCGATAACATATTACAGTCGACTCTCGTTAATTCAAACCTGCGATAATTCGAACCTCTCTATAATTCAAAGTTATCACGAGTTCCCTACAAAATCTCTTTATATTTCGAACTAAATCAATACATTTTAATGCACTTGGTAATTCGAACGAAAAAATCATTGCTATATAACAAAACGACGCGTTAATTCGAACTCATAGGCGTCCAACACTCGACAATTCAAAGTTGCAGAGAGAAAGAGGCGGAAAGATTGTAAGTACATTTTGCGACAAGTTCAAACTTGTATCAACGTATGTACACGAGCCTTTGTTTTTGTTATGATTTAGTTTATAAGTACATAGTTGGAATATTTGGAGTAGCTGGAATATTTGACACACACTTCTCACAAATGGGTTTGTTTAGTTATCATTCAGTTACTACTGTTAGTCTTTCGTTGGTATACAGATTAAAAGTTTGTCTTAGCTATGAGCCCTAGAAAGTATAAATGTTTGACGATTGCTGAAAAGAAGAAGTTAATCGAAAAAGTAGAGGAAGGTGAGAAGAAAAGTGATGTTGCAAAATAATTTAAGATTCCTCTGAGTACTCTCTCAACCATAATAAAGCACAAGGAGAAAATTAATGCTGCTCGAGCTGCTGGAGTACGGAATAGAACCAGTAAAGGTGAATTTCCTCGTCTGGAAGAAAGCCTGGTCATTTGGCTAAGACAGTGTAGAGGACAAAAAGTGTCTATTAGCGGAAACTTGTTGAAGGAAAAAGCAAAAGAGTTCGCATCTACTCTAAGCATCAAAAACTTTGCGGCAAGTGAAGGGTGGCTTACAAATTTCAAAAAGAGAAATGGAGTTGTGTTTAAAAAAGTTTGTGGGGAAAGTGGAAGTGTTGATGATGCAGTTTGCTTAGATTGGCACGGTAAATTGAAGACCTTGATTGAAAACTATGATCCCCGAGACATTTTTAATACTGATGAAACTGGCCTATTTTTCAAATGTTTACCGGACAAGACGCTTACTTTTAAAGATAAAAAATGTCATGGGGGAAAACATAGTAAAGAGAGATTGACAGTTTTACTTGCAGTAAATATGGACGGATCGGAAAATCTTAAACCCTTAGTGATAGGAAAAGCAATGAAACCGCGATGTTTCAAAGGAGTGAAATCGTTTCCTACTGATTATCGTGCTAACAAAAAAGCTTGGATGACGGCAGAACTTTTTAACAATTGGCTTTTAACAGTTAATGGGGACATGAAACGACAAAAGCGGAAAATTTTACTATTTTTAGACAATTGCACTGTCCCCAACAGTCCTCCTACATTGTCCAACGTGGAACTCTACTTCTTTCCGCCAATTACAACTTCTAAATTGCAACCATTGGACCAAGGGATCATCCATAATTTTAAGACATTCTATCGCAAAGAAATTGTTAAGCTCGTTTTAGAATCTCTCGACAAGCAGCTAACTGCAACGGTTTTGACAGCTATTTTACTGATTGACAAGGCATGGAGAGCTGTAACACCCCTAACGATTCTTAACTGTTTAAAAAAATCCGGTTTCTTAAAAAAAGATCTTCCAATATTTATGGATGATGAAGAACCAGCAATAGAACCATTAATTGACATCAGCAGTGTGAGTTTTTCTGACTTTGTTCGAGTGGATGAAGATGTTGCTGTCTCAGGTTCACTAACCGATGGCGAAATTTTATCTGCGACAGATACCAATGAAAAAATTAACGATGAAGATGAGGACGATACATCAGAACCTATGGCAGAGGTGTCAGTTAAGGAAGCAAGATCCTCATTCGATACCTTACAAAGCTTCTGTCTACAAAACGAAAGTGATGAAAAAGCATTTCAGGCACTTTTTCTCTTAAAAAAAGTTACTGAGCAGCAGCAATGTGCTTTGAAGCAAACCAGTATAACAGAGTTCTTTCGAAAGATTAATTAATTCACATTATGAATACATATGTATGTACACGAATGTACCTCTAAACTTATGACATTGTTATAGAATAGCAGTTAATAAATAATAATTGATCAACACTTAATAATTCGAAGTTTTATTTATTTTCTCTCACAAATTTCGAACTATTTGATATTCCAAACACTCGATAATTCGTAATATTTTAAGAGTCCCTAGAGTTTCGAATTAACGAGAGTCGACTGTATTATGAAATATCGGTTTGTATTACACCTTAATAAAACATAAAGTAAATGTTTTCTATGTTTATGTTTAAAATAGGATAGCGAAATATTACCATAAATTATTAAATTTTTAAACTTTGACGATCTGCAAAACTCTAAATTTTATTGTTTTTTTTTTTAAGTTATTTGGGTAATTTACGATTAATTACGCAACTTGTAACAGCTCTTGCGTTAAGAACAATAAGAAAGATAATAAAGCTGAAATCTGGAGTACTTTTTAATTATTTTTTTTACAAATGGGTCTCCAGGGCTTTCTCAGTCCTAGTATTGCTGCCATTTCTGATCTATTGTGATCGCCTCTTTTTTACAGTTCAGTGCTAATCCCTGCAGCTTCTATGAACTGTAATAGGTTCTTAGTACTGATTTCGTGCACCTCATCAAGTAGTAGTTGGTATTTACCCAGATGGATGTAATCTGGAGTAACAAAATATCATAATTTTTCAAAACTTCAAAGATCGGTAGAACCCTAGATAAAATTTTATTTTATAATTTTTATTATTATGGTAATCTGCTATCAATTACGCAAATTTTAAGAGGTCTTGCGTTAGTAACTTAAGGATATGCTTCTTGAGGATAAAGACAATGATAAAATGTTGCAGTCTGGTACAAAACAAAAACAAAACCAGAGTAGGACGTCTACGGTTACAATAATATTCGCCCCTTGACAGAAACCAAACCAAAAAAGCAGCAAATCAGTAAACATGTTGGGGAGTTAGCTCGTTTACTACACTTACCCCCGGTTTCTGAAACGCTTGTCAAATAATTGATTAGCTAACAGACTGTCACATTTAACAAGCTCTGTGGGGAGGTATAAAAAGCCGACGTCTGAGTTGAACTATTCATATATCTGGATACCGATAACGTGATCTAGTCAAACAACATGTTCGAACAGTACACATTAATAATGCATAAAGTATTAGACGTTGTGATAATGATTCCAGATCAGTGGCCTGCCCGCGCAGAGCCTATTTTAATGACTTTAGTAGAAAAAATAGTAGAGCGATTTAACGATCTGAGCCCCGTAGTGCGCGTAAACAATATGCCCACGCGTCTAATTCGTCGTGATGTTCCAGCGGGATTTTTCTACGTTTTTAGCAAAGTGGCGGAAAAGTGAGTGTTTTTATAGATAATGAGTTGCGTAGAATTTTACCTGAAGCGCAAGTAATTAATTTTGTTTGGTTTTGATTTCAGAGAAATTCCCGGTGCCTACATTAATGACGTAATTGTACCATACAATGAAGAGGATATTCGGCTCGAAATGACAAGCGGAACTGTTTTAAACGGTGCTTTATGGTCTCCTCCCCCTGAGCGCACTTGGTCACCTGTCGAGAAAATATACAACTATCTCTCGTCCTTAAAATTGCGGTAAGTCGATAAAATTTAATATTTAATGAAACCAAATACTCAGGGTATTTGGTATTCAATGATCTCACATAGTTCTCAATTCAGGAGAGACGTATCACCTACGCAAAGCAACATAGGCATCTCCAATCGCCGGTGTTTGTGGCGAAAGAGGTGAGTTGATATCTAGCGCGAATAGAATAATATTATAAATGTGTAGGTAACGCTAATATTAATTTGCAGAGCACACCGAGGAGCACGCAAACGCAATAACTGTCACGGCAAAAAATACCAACGCAAGACTGAGTAGCTGATTGAAAATAATGTAAGTTGACAACGTGATTGATAGAAATGTCTGATAAAAATAATATAAAAGTAGTTTGAGATATTCTACTGTATTTATCTGAAATAGCATTCTCTGTTTTGATCCAGCTACTGCTAGAACTATGATGTCATCTCATGTCTGATGCCGCTATCATAACCTCGAGCCATATTAAGTGTGAATTATTCAGATGTCTAGTCGAATTAGGGCTAAATTTTACATTTTATTACATTGGAAGGTCACGGGTTACATTGAAAAACAATTCTGTTGGAAGCTAAAGTAGTTCAGTGAGTAAAAAGAAGGATTTATTAATGTGTTACAAGGAATAATTCCAATCTTGAAATATAGGAACTTAGAAATTTCAACTGATTATTTGTCAGTGAATGTTGTTCAGCATTTTTGTTCATTATTCAATAAGCTACAAGATTTGTGAACTGGTCACAGATTTGTAAGCTCTCAAATACTATAAAATTCACTATTTATCCACCATTATGATTCAGCTTAGAATCATAACCATCCAACACAATCTATGGTCATTCTAGCGCCTATATGTTTTAGAATATCAAAATCCACTGAATAACAGTGCTATGAACAATTTTTCAGGCTGTGGAGAATATATTGCGTTTTATTCATTACGGCTTGCATATCTTCGTTGTTCACATAACCTAATTTGACGTTTTGTTTACGAAATCGGCATTACTCAGCCATAATAAATCATTTCTGATAACATCTGTTTTTCATTTAACGTCCCTGTAGAATTATAACGAGCATTTGGAATTTTCCTAGAATTTTCGCAATAAAAAACAGTGCGCATTGCTAAATTTTTCATTGTCTTATCACCTTGACAAGAAAATTTGGTCAGTAATCAATCTAATTTACTTATCAATATCAAAGCTGACAGCCGATGAGTCAGTGACTGAAGGTCAACGGACAGTAGTCCATTATCGTGATATACTCATCAAGCTGCTCATGGTCGGGTAAAAAAAACAAGTCTTTGGTACAGACAACTGTATTTATATTCAACTGACAATAGATTCTACTGACAATCACTATGTTTTAGCATACTTATCTCTAATCTCCTGAACTCTGCTTCTAATGCTATTGATGACACTCTGCTTATCATATGTTGTCCATTTTTCTTTGCGAGAATGACGTTCAACATAAGTCAACATTGTAACCCTGGCATTCTTATCTAATCCAGGCCTCACATACGTGCCGTTGTTGTGAAAGGCATTTGCTTTTGCTCCGGTTAATGAACAGACGGCCAATGCACTCTGTGAATATATTTCTGTGAGCAGCATTCGCGCTAATGTCTTGCAATCTTTAGACACCCTTCGACAGTGCGCCAGTCTTATAGAATCAATAAACACCTTACTTCCAGGGATAAGCTCTTCAAGACCAAGTTCCGGGTCATTTTCGCGGTACTTCAGAGTCCATCGAGTATCATTTGGATCATAGTCTGGTGGTAGGACAAAGCTACGCAAATTACGCAGCTTCTTCGGAGCTTTTCCATCTTCATCTTTATCACCATCATCTTCATCTTCATCTTTATCATCATTGCTTCTGCTTTTGACATCATTCCGCACCTCTACATCAGGAGTTTCCACCTCATCTTGTTTTTCTTTGTTTAATTCCAATTTTTTTGAAATCGATGCATTCTTAAAGCGTTTTACCAATTCTCTAGACCGCTCTAATGATTTTTGGAGCTCTAAAACCGTCTCTGAAGAATTTTGTTCACTTTTTTCCATCGTTTTAAAAATACCAGCCATAAAATTGGCTTGCGTGCGGATCTTATCTGTTGGATAACCAACTGGCTGGTCTGTTTCTTCTGTACTTCTTCCTGGAGAATCGCTTCGATCACTATCATCATCTTGCGATGACACCTCCAATGTATCTTCATTTTCTTCCGGCTCATCGACGATCATTGGCTGGATTACTGAACCCTGGGACCCATGCGAAAGTTGGGGGGGCTCTGCTACTGAAGGTTCTTCAGAGACTCTTCCTGTATGCAGAACTTGTGGATTATCTTGATGAACTTCTGAATCCTTCGGAATTTCGGTGTTATCATTGCTGGTTATAACCTCATTTTGATTCCTCGATTTCGAAAGGTGTTTTCTCATAGTGTTTAGAAAGTCTCGAGAAATATGACAAGGTTTCTTAATTATGTTTTCGTTATCATTTTCAGAGTCTTGACAATAGTCAGGTATTCGCTGAAGATACGGATATACAAACACTTTATTTTTAGCTGTGACAGAAGTATTTTCAGCTGAAATTTTATTCCGGGTGGAATCTCCATTAGATCTGTCTGCCCGGTGCTTACATTGAAATTCTAATGCTCGAGGACGTTTCTGCGAAATATTCTCTGGAAAAAAAAGTTTTATTACTTTCCGTACGATCGTAAAATCTCATTTTGTTGCCAAAATCAATTTACATATGACTCACTGCTTTCAACATGTGTGCATAAATCCTCAGCTGCGACCTCATATTTCTTTTCCAAGATATAAAACTCAGCATCTTCGTAAGTATCTGCAAAAAACAAACATCGAATTACTGATTTACAATAACTTGACTGCAAAACTTGATATACTAAATTTAGAACGCTAATGAGTAGTCGGCTACGCACATGTTTCAAGTTTCACAACAACCAGATGGAGAACCCATTTTTCTGATGGTGGCTCCCTGTCCTTGATTCGTCTCTGTGTTACCGATGGTCGCTCATTAGGATACGCGACAATACTTTGATCGTCACCGACTCTGCGTACTCGGATCCAAGAAAGTGGTACACAGGCAAACTCACCGAGATCTTCACGAGGTTGTTGCAAAAAACGGACTACTGCATATTTATACTCTTTGGCAACCAACTGGAAAATTAAATATACAAAACTGTCAATCGTACGAGCAATCAGTGACACAGTGTATGAAATAACCTTGAAACTGCTTATTTACGGGCCCCATACTCATTCTTAATCAAATAATATAAAGATTCAACATTGTACACTTACCTCCATTGCGGCGTAGTAGAATGATTTATAATCTGACTCACAATCAGCTCATAAATGTTTCTATGCGAATAGTGGTCAATTTCCTTTGGACGCGTTAGCTTCGGACGCCCGCCCGGCGCGGTTTACTGTAAACGACTTCGCCTGGGTGTTTTTATACCAAGGACAGCAAACGCGTTATTGTGAGGGAGAGGAAGTTCTATTACGTAGGTCTTTGTCCCTTTTCGATCGATAAAGGCCCACCACGCCTATGTAATAAAACACTCTGGCTATTACCCGAAATTTCTGAACTATATAAATAGTCGAGAATTATCGCGTGGAAAAATGTTACGCCGATGAGACTTAATAAGGAATATTTTGGTATCAGTGGTTAGCGCTATTAATAATAAAATGAACAGTCGTTATCTTCAGTCGATAAGGTAGCAAGTGAAAAATATGTTATCTATTTGTTCAGTTTGCTTTAAAAGTGAGGCTACAAAAATAACAATAGCCGGGACGTATGGAATATATATTTCGTACAGTAGCGTGTCGATGATACAGAACCAGTTTTTAAAATTTTCCAAGTAGAATACATTTCCTTTACAGTTTGATTTACTTTATTTTGCCAGTCATTGCGAATACTGTAACTAAAAACGCACTCATGAGTTGGTGTATAATTTTAACGTTTTCCAGCATCAATTCATTGGTTGTTACAGCTGGCATTTTAATTTTTGATATGAGACAGTTGAGGTGATGGTCAATTGTCTTCTGTAAAGACTCGGCGAAGTTTTCCGAAAAGTTGGAATATCCGAGCACTTGTTTAGCATCAACGTGATCCATAACTTTGAGCTTCTCGTTCACCATTGGGCTGTTTCTGTTAACTACAACGATTTTCTCGATACATTGATCTATCATAGAAACTATAGGTCGTATGGTCTCAAGCATTGTAACTACGTTCGGCCTCTTAGTCACTCCAAAGGATGTAGAAGGCCCTTGCTGGTTCCTCTGGGAAAGTTCAGTCTCTAGATCTTTGATAATTGAGACAAGCATTGCGCTACAGCAGTCAGTTACTTTCTTGGCCTGTTTCACATAATTATTCTGTAAATTCACCACCTGGAACGCTTCCTCGACGTTGTCTGGAACAGAACTAGACTACAGTCACAAAGAAATCACAAAGAAGTTCAGTTTTTGAAGAAGAAATCAAGATTCTTACCAGTTTCGAAGATTATTGTTCCTTCGAAAGTCTTCCAGTCGCATGATGGAATCCTAGTCAGAAAATCTGGATCTAAAACTGATGGACCTTGATTTTCTGGTAAGAGAACAGTAACACTTCTTCCAGTACAACTAATTATCCAAATCCGTGGCACATACATGTAAACTTTATTTTCCACGGTACCAAACTCCACAACGCAGATCGCTTTCGAAAGTAACTGAGTCATTGATCCAAAATTAGAGCATGTACTTCTAGATCGGTGCCTCAAGAATTACTGGCCTGCGAAAGGTTTGAAATCACACTACAAGACTTATCGGTTCTAGACTTGTGCTTTCACCTTCTTATCGAAGGTTATCTGTCCGTGTACATTAACAACAGAAGATATCAAAATTATTTGACATCAGGCCATCCCTGCAACCTTCCGCTGATTTCAAATACAAATGATGATAAATGTTAATTATTGCGATATTTCAAACTGTTCACGGTTCATTGATTATGCATGATTCAGTCTTGAAAAACAAGCTGGACATCATAATTTATTTTTATTAAAGAGTTATGGTTAAGAATTTTATCTATTCATGCGCATTGTTTTTCTATTTCTTTGGCTCATGAATGTATTCAGCGTTACAAAAACTTGTTTGTTCAGACTAGTTTTTGTATCATTACTCACAATGGTTTAATGATGGCATAGAACTACGAGTGAGAAAAACAAAAAATGCCCTTCATATGACATACGATTAACAAATATTTATCGGTCGAAGACTATCATGGTTCAAAGTTTAATGGCAGTTTTGATGATGAGTTTTGAATGTAAATTTTAAAATGTGTTACGGCGACAATTAGGCCATTAATTAACTTTGTCCAGCGGGATTTTTAATTATGTTTGGTATTTTCCTGGTGTGTACAGAGCATGTACTTTTTGCGTTGGCAAGGGCCCTTATCATTTTAGTAGTTGTGCAGGAAATAACAATCTACAGGATGCTGGAGTCTGTACTCATTACTATAGTAACAAAGCTAATCGATAAAATATCCGGTATTGTTCCAGTTAAGAGTAGTACATTCCATGAGCAACTGGGATGCTTCAATTGAGAACAACAAGTCAAGAAAATTAGACTCACTTGAGCACGTCTGATGATTGATGTTTACGTTTTTAATTTGTGAGCTACTTATGAATGAAAACATTATTTTACTATGTTGTTTCTAAAGGGAAGTACCGCAGGATATAAGGAAAACTAAATAATGATTTCGTAATACAGATTTATTTAATTGTTTACAAATAAGCATGAGGTTTCCTTATTATTTCATAGAAACACAAACATAATCACAGGTGCCTTAAAAAAAAATATACATTTGCAAACTATACCTATCAGTCTTTACAGCGAGGTGTATTAACTCTAAATAAATCAGATGATAAATACAGAACTCATTAAAATTAATGTACAATCTAATTAAACTAATTTGTATACATAACCCGTAATCAGTTACATGATAAGATTGTTTTAAAAACTCGGTAGAGTCTGGCGCCAAGTCCGACTTAAACGACTTTTGTTTTACCATATTTATTTCTCATGTCCTGAATTTTTGTACGAATACTGCTCATGATTCCAGCTGAGTCTGAGGTGTTCCACTTCCTTTCGTTCCCGTACTTATCAATAAACGCCAACAAGGCCAATCTTGAATTCTCATCCAATCCAGGTCTAACATCGGTCATCACGTTACTGAACGCCCTGGCTTTTGCGCCTGTTGGAGAGCATACACTCAGGGCGTTCTTGCTGAAAACTGCGGTCAGGAGCGACCGTGCTAGTGTCCTGCAGTCATTAGATGATCGTATGCACTTATTGTATTCGTCTATGCTGACATAGACGCGACTTCGAGGCATCAATTCCATCAGCTTTGGTCCAGGCTCTCGGTGCTTTAGAGTCCATCTGGAGTCATTTGGATCGTACTCTGGTGGTAGAACAAACGTGTGTCTTCGTTTGCTTTTGTTCGGGGAGTTTTTGACACTGGGGTTGTTATTTTGGTTGTCGGTAGAATTCTGTTCTGGTGCTGGGGCTGGTGTCTCTTGAACCCTCGGAACCTCTGGTGCTTCAGACGTAGGATTTGTAAGGGTTTCAGTGACATTGACTTTTTCGGTCTTGTCCAATAGTATCTCGTACAGCTTGAGACAACCCAAAGTAGAAACTCGCAAGTTATTATAATATTCTTCGGTATTGAGAATATTTTTGTACATTTTAGTAAGAAGAAGACCATGAACCTCCAACATTTCCGCCTCTGCTATTTTTGAAGGTTTCTCCTGAATGTTTGGCACAAGATTATGGACATCCGTCGATTTGTCATTTGTAATGCTCGCAAAAGTATCATCTTCACTGTAATCCTCGTTCGCGTAGTTTGAACCGTCTGTAGAATCGATATCCAAAAGTTCTTCATCATAATTCATTTCAATATCTGGAACCTCGTGCGGCTCTTGTTCTTTCGTTGGATGTTTCTTTGTTTCATACCCACCTTCTATTGATTCTAGAGAGCCTTGAATTGCATCATTGTGGTGATTGTCTGATTCTATTTCCGTAGCCTGGTCAGCCACCAGCTTCTTAGACTCTGGGTGTTGATAGACATTCTTCTCCGGAACCTTGGATTGTGTCTCCTGGGATTCAGATGAAGCCTGAGTCTCTGAATCTGGACAAGTTGCAGTTTCTGAACATATTTCAAAATACTTCATGGAACTTAGGCTTAGCTTTGCAAGTGGATCCTTGCGTGGATTGTTTCTTCGATCGTTCGAAACCTGTTGGCTTGTTTCCGGCAAAGCGACAGGTATTTCAGTGACTTGGGGCGTAGGATTGCTTTGGGGTTCGAGAGGCTTGACTGTACGTGGATCTTGATAACTCCACGGGTCTTGTCTTTGCGAAGCGGCAACTGAAGGCGCAATAACATGCCGCATCAGCTCGGGCATTTGGTTTGTGGTTACCACTGGCCGTTGATTTTGAAGTGGAAGAAACTGGTTGGGGATGATATGGTTTGGTTGATGTGGAATATATCCAGGCATAGGATTTGGAAGGTAGCTTCTCTGATCAATGTATGGCATGTTAGGTCGATTAATCATGTCTTGCATTCGCGCGATTTGCTGTAGGTACGGCAATTGAGAGGGTTAAAAAAAACGAGTTTGGTGAGCCAAGTGTGAGAGATTTTGAGCAGCAGACGTGTTCATACTTTGAAGATGTCTTTGGTCTCCAACATTACTTAGATAATTCGGTGGTTGCCTGTTGTACAAGGATTGCTGCGACGTAGGTATATTTTTGGTGATGCTTTCTACACGAGCTTTCTTCTCAGCAGGTATTTTCATCACTGCGGAAGACTTTCTTCTAACCGCAGGTATCTGTTGCTGAGAGGATAGATCAATTGGAGTTGGTGCATAGTAAGTAGTAGATGATACAGTTTTCACAAGGCCTTGAAGGTGCGAGTTTTTAGAGCTGTTAGACACTTCAGGGCTGGATTGAACTGTCCTTGGCAATTGAGGTTTCGAAGATGCACTGACTGGCTGAGCATGATCATAAGGTGGATTCGCTCTACTAGGAGGTCTAGTTGCTGAGTTCTGTACAAGCATAGTTTTCAGTGTGTCATTGGCTTGTTGAGGTCCATTATGTATTTCGTTCAGACGTGACTCTATAAGTGAATAATGATGATCTGGAGCTGGATCAGGTTGAGCCCGTTCTGAGCTTGGTGGTCTTTCTTGTTCGACAGGCTCAGATTCAACGACCATCTCTATCTCTACATCAGAGTCATCAATGTCCGGAAGTTGCTCATCTTGAACAGGTGAAGGTTGTTTATCATCTGGGAGTTGTGGTGGAGACTGGGCTGAAGTATCAATAGATTCTGGCTTGCTATGATCGTTGACAGCGTTCTGAATCTTATTATGTTCCATAATAACTGATTGATCTTTCGAAGGTGCGTTTGCAGAACTGACAGCAGGTTTGCTCGGCTCTATTGGTTTCGGTTTCCAAGGCCTCAGGGGTAGTGGTCGTTTAATGAGCATTCTAGGTAGCGGCTTCCGAGGATTATCATAAGGCTTCACTGCCAGATGAGGTTTTCTCGGTAATATGCCTGACAAAACCGGATTTTTAGCACTACGTAGCTGCCTACTTCCTACAGGCTCTGCTGAAGGATCTAAAACAAAATAAAAAATAAATACTCAACCCACACGAGAGGAAACCTTAGACCAAATTTATGAAAAAAATTAATACCTTTAATTTCTGGTTCGTCTTCCTTATCGTCACCACCTTTAGCAATAATTTCCTCAATCCATTGCACAACTTCCTCATAATTTTCTAAAAAAAAAACAATCATCTTATTGCTTGCTCACATCGAACTAAAAGTAACTAAAAAAATAATCAAAACAACAGTTACCTGATTCAAATTTAATGAACCCTAAATAGAATCTCCACTCGCGATTGCGTTTTTCTCTATTCTTCGTGCGATTCCGAGTTACAAAAAGAGCTTCATTTTTCGGATATGCAACAAGAACTTGTTGACCCTCTAGTCGATGTATTATCCAAGAGTACGGCACGCATACGTACTTATCAATTTCCGGAAAAGGCAAGTGCTTGAATTTGATAGCATAAATTATTCTTTGGTTGTCTCTACTTGTCTTCATCTAAAACCAAACAAATAAATCAGGCACTTAAAGTTGTAACGGAAATGTATCTTTCCCGCGAGAGTTCAATTACCCAATAAGTATTTCTGAATTTGACCTTGAAAGCACAATTCGTGTCTAACAAACTGATATCAATATACAGTCTAGAGCAGCCTACGCGTACAAAATTTGGCGCATGCGCTGTATTCGTAGTGGAAGGGGTAAGGGTGAGGGTATAGGAAGAAGAAATACACAACAATTCATTGGAGAATATTTTATGAAGACACTGAATATATTGCACTAGAATATGTAAAAAAATCTTACCCTTTGTATTCAGAATTATATCTCTCAATCTGGTATGTCTTTACTTCAATAATTTACGTCTTATGGAAAAATTATTTTCATTAACTTTTCAACAAGAAAACGTGCGCTCCATTGGAAATACTCGAACAACTGACTAACGCTCAATACTACAGACGTATATATAGGATTGAATAGAGACGTGCAATTAACAGTTTGATTTTACCAGAAGTGCCGAGAACGTCATAAATACCGTCTTGTCACTATAACCGACGTCACAAATTTTTTTTCAACACATCTGTTGTGAAATTTGACAACATAATTAATTCATTATTAAATAGATTTTTGAAATATAATACTGAAAAATGTAAGGTGTTATAAAAAAAAAATTTTAAGTTAGAATGAGTATAATTTTGATATCTTCAGTGATAATTTTTTTTTTTTGATATTTTTAATATCACATAAAATCTTACTTGTTAGTTTTAATGAACAAAAAACATTCTAATTATTTGTTTAAATTAATTAACATTTAAATTGAATACAATATATTTAATAATTCATTCTCTATACAATCAAATCAATTAATTGCATATTGCAAAGCTACGTGCATTAAACTCAAGTTGACAAGGGCAAAATATACTCTACATTACCGCTAAAATAAGTTTTATGACGGTCAGAAATGCGTAAAATTACTCGACACAAGACCGGCGTACATCTCTACGGTTGAGTAACTTTGAGCCAGCCCAAAAATGATAATGTCGTCGTTCGCTTGGTCATTATGAACATCCAGTGACGTAAGTGTTAGAATTCGGTCGATTAATGGAGATTCACGAAGTCAGATAATGGATGACGCATTTTGTAAGGTGAAATACCCAGTTTTTGATCATTCGAATTGTTTTTATGTACAAAAAATATTTATCTACACTATTAATTACTGAAGATTAGATAAGTTTTATAGCCTAAAATGAGTAAAAATTAACTTTATTTCATCATATATAATTATATATGGATCTACTTATAATTATATATAAATATTTTTCCCGCGTAGTTAAAAATTATTGAATGTTTTAAATTTCATCAAAGAAGTAAGCGGCGAATAATTTTTCACATAACCTATCAGCAACATTCTTTATCAATGTGAGTATGATATAATAATATACCACAACCCTATTAGCTAACTAGTCCATTGAAAAAGTCATGCCTCTAAATAAATTGTTATGACGTAATTGCGTGATAGTGCGTTCT
Source organism: Blastobasis lacticolella (assembly GCA_905147135.1). Taxonomy (NCBI): domain Eukaryota; kingdom Metazoa; phylum Arthropoda; class Insecta; order Lepidoptera; family Blastobasidae; genus Blastobasis; species Blastobasis lacticolella. The sequence goes on from LR990047.1 coordinate 4,974,602, forward strand.
GAATTTCGGAATGTTCTGGACGTTATTTACATTGTAGAGACACGGAACACCACAGAAATAACCTTTTGTTGCTACTAGCTTATCGATGTATGGTACACGTGCCGCTAATCTTGAGTTCAACGGATTGGAAGTGTTTCCGTTGTGCTATTTTTGGTTAATTCGATGAGACGTTATTTTGATCTCCCACGGAAAAATTATATATTCCGGAATACACATGTACACATCAAACAGAATACTTAATTTTTTAAATTAGAAATTTCTATATCACTAATATAAATTACTGATGATTCCTACAGAGGGCGTATATACATTCAATTCGTTCCGAGTTAGATTTTTAAGTTAGATGTTTTATATTCCAATATTCCAAATCCATTTGTAAAAGACATTTAGAAGATCTTCGATGACGCATCATTTTTGTTATTTGCAAGTTGATGGGACACTTGTGTAAAGTCTGTCCCACAATGGATTAATAGTTATTAACAAGTTAAACAATTATGTGGTTCTGAAACATTGTCAGTTTAGGAGAATTCTACTTCTAACCACCTTCAACGTCATAGTGATGATTAATCTTTGTTGCGGGTAATGTCCAATTAAGTGAATAGATTTTGTGGTTAGTGAATGAGAAGCGAGATCATTTTCCTGTTTCTATTTCAATAACAAGGAAAATTTCCGGATGTGCGTCTTAAGAAACTTCACGTTAATTAATAGTTAGCAATTAATGCTCTGATTGCACCTTGATGTTTACGAGCGTTGAGGATGTCTGGACTATTTATATTTTAATTGCCTGTCCTCGTTCTAAATATGCCATAGCAGTGAATTCTGTTATTTTCAGTCACCGCTGAAAATAACAAATTGTATAATTTTCTTCTGATGATGATACTCCAACAAAGTAATGGATGGTGGTTAACAAGTTCAAATGTCAATAGGCACTAACATCATACAATTAGAGAACACCTACGGAATTGTATTCAATTAACGTCAATTAACTGTCACGATATCGTTGATTTAAATGTCCGGTTCTGAGTCAACGTTTGCGTGTTTGTTTAATTAATTGAATGCAGCTGCGGGACATATGTTGACTATTATTAGCATACTGAGTCATAAAGATGAACAATAGCTCATTGCATAGACAAATTTGTCATATGGCCTGTATCTTTGTCATTTGTGTTATAAAAAAGAAATACCAGAACTTCCGCTGGAAAATAATCTACCAATGCCAATGACTTCTACATAATGGACCCGTTCATGGACCAAAGGGAATAGCTCCATGTCATTGGAGCGTAAACTGCAATTGCGCTCCAACTATGTCTCAGTGACGTTTTGGCCACGTATACGAATGGTCGTTACTTTACAATCTAAGAATGCCGAGTTGCGTAGGAAACACATGCACTAATTCCAATAAACAGTAACCAAAACCAAGAATGGAGTATCTTTTTTCCGTAAAGTATAAGAAATATCATGTAATACTTGTAAAACTTATATTTTTAGCATTTCCAATAAATATTTAAGTGTTTATTGCTACATCATTAACCGGCCATGATTAGTTGGTATGTTCATTCAAATTCAATGCACGCCATCTGCTTATTTTTTATTTGGCAGTCTTACATATATGCGCACGATGTGACTTTGCACCAGCGGCATAATGCCGTTGATTTTGTTTTCGCGGAAGTAATATTATTATAGATAAAAATAGATAACAGATGAGTATACAAATTAATCAATAACAATAATATTGTTATATAATGTAGCTTCGTTGAAGAATTCTACAACGACAAAAGTGGTATAATTTTAAAGGAGATAAAATGATAAATTTGAAGGTTGGAATTGAAGGTTGGATTTGTAATTGACGAATCCCAATTATTACTGTTTAGAAATTTATATTTAAGGCATTACGTTACAACAATTTTGTAAGCTTTTACAATGTTATATCTGGCGCCTTGGTGAGATTGATGACTGACGTCTATTTCAGTGCTAAAAACCGATGGCCAAAACTGGAACTAAGTGTTGCCATATTGAAATAATATGTCATTGCCAACAACAGCCACGCTGTCACCGGGTCAAATAAGTTTGTGGCACAATAGACTGCGCCATTATATTTAATATGGTATGGTTTATTTATACTTATACAGGTTGTCAAAAGACCGCTAGCATTAATTGAAACCTCATATTCTAGCCACGAAACTGAACAACTTTCCCCAAAAAACATACCCGCGGAAATGACTTCATAATTTCGCTACCTAAAATAAATAATTAATTGCGACGCGCAATGTGGGCAGTTTCATGGGTAGAATATGGGGTTTCAATTAATGCTAGCGGTCTTTTTACATCCTGTATATCCATGAATCCATCGATGCATTACACATGGCCATTAAATGCGGGTAGAACAGAAAAAAATACTTAATACTGTGATATGTTTAGTACAGCATAACTCTGAACGAACTAAAATTTGGCAGTTAGCGCCTTACTTACTTTTGTTCAGCTCGAAAATAGCTATCCAACGACGTATTACACATAGCTATTGGAATGGTTACCACTGTCCATACATATTCTTGTACGCGTTAACAATGTTATATCTGGCGGCTTGACAATATTGTTGACAAACCTATTCGACCCGGTGGACAAAACCGGAACTAAGTGTTGCCGTTTTGAAATGTAATGTCAATGCCAACAACAGCGACGCTGTCACCCGGTCAGACATGTTTGTGGCACTGTAGACAGCGCAGTTTTATTTACTATGGTAACCGTCAGAGTTATTTGTTCGCTCAACCGGTTCCAGGGTATTTATTTCTATGACCAATGCACTTTTCTATGGCGATAGTGATGTTGATTTCAAATTATTTGGCTGATGACTTTTTTTACTTTTAATTTCAAAAAAGACACAGAGTTATTCAATAACCAGGGTATTTATTTCTATGACCAATGCACTTTTCTATGGCGATAGTGATGTTGATTTCAAATTATTTGGCTGATGACTTTTTTTACTTTTAATTTCAAAAAAGACACAGAGTTATTCAATAACGTAAAAGTCCTAAAGTACACATGTGTTCATTAATGCATAGCCCACTGCATAATTACTTATAAACATACAGTGGGCCATGCATGCGTACGTAAATTGCGTCTATTCTTAAATTTATAATTAGAGTTGAAAATCAACAGGCCAAAGATACATTTGAGGTTAAGTTTTTTCTGATGCTATTGAAAATTGAATGCAGCAACATATTTTAGGTAACTAGGTAACTAACGGGCTACTAAATATATAACGCCATCTAGAAGGAAGTCGCTGAATTAAAACCGTTTGAATTCTACTGCGCTCCATCTATTGAAATCCCCTCGAACTAGCATGAGATGTATTGTTCCACTATCGTTACAAATTTTCTAGCTCTAAATGCGCATAGATTTGACATTCAAATGAAGTTTAGTGTAAAAACAATTTATGGGCAGCTGCGTTGTAACCTCAATTTAGTCTTTTTTGAAAGTCTAATAAGAACATGAATAATGTACGTGTCTAGACGAATTTGATTAGATAATTCCAGGTTAGAATTAGAGATCCTTTTTTCAGAAGACCCATTTACTAAAAATTTGTCCTTGTTGCAGATTTATTTGAAGAATTACGCGCGTTTGATACTTAAAACTATGCCAAGTATTTATCTAATAAAACAAAATTGTTAATTTGAAATGCCTTTGAATTAATCTTGGAATCATGTCTACAAAAATCAGTCAAACTATAACGTGTTGTTCAAACACTTGTGCTGTATTTTTATGTACTGGTCTAATAACCTATTGACTTCACTCATCCGATCAGAAATCCTTGCAATGAGGTCGTCTTTGATTGCCTTGGTGGCAATTTTGCTTGTGGTGACTGTAGAACTGTCCTCAGAACTGTTTGAAGGAATTGGATTGGTAAGCGTTGAAAATTGCACATCTACGAAGTGAATCTCTTCTGCAAATTGCTGCGGAATGGATCTGATGTAAGAAGATCTCATTTCCTGGCGTAATTTGATATAAAGAGCCGCATCGTCGAAGGCGTCTGTAATAAAGAGCTTTCATTTGACCTCGATTGTCTAGACAATCCAATGATGTCATCTGTTTTATCAATGCTCCATAAATTATCATAAGAGATGACTGGAAGCTTAATACTTACTGGCTTTGTATTCTACAGTGACTGAAAATAATGGCCAAGTTTTGCACGGAGGCTTTCTTTTATTAATAAGCTTTGAAAACTCTTTTTTTTCTAACATAGGATACGACACCATTGTTTGACTCTCATGGTATGAAATCCACGTAGATGGCACCACTGTGAACTTGTCTGTCGCCCAATATGGCGCTCTCAAGAATTGTATTGCATAGTAGAGTTTTTTAGGCGCCATCTGCAGTAAACGAAATAAATATTACTATTCTTGTTAGATAAAAATTACATTAATGCATTAATGCAAGAATTATAGAATTTCACTTACAATTGTTCCGGTGGTGAACAGTTAACTTGAAAATTAATGACCAGAAAATAAGAGCACACTCTTCTACTGAAATGCTATGCATGTACTGACGAATAAAAGATTGCAAAGCACGTTGAAATTCGTGTAAACATATCCATTTACATGATAAAACTGACTAGTCACTATCAATTCTGGTGATTTAAGCACAAACCGGCTTTCGGAGTTTAATATTAAGCATATTAATTATAATATTTATCGTCATTAATTTTTATACCTCTTATTTATATGCAATGTCTACAAATCATCTCATTAGATAAGGAAGGTTACTCACATTTGTTCCAAAAGTATAAAGACCATTTGATACAAAAGAGTTTAAAGAGCACAGTCTGCTCTATTCAAATCTAGCGGACAATCGTCTGCAAATAACAATTGCATACAAACAAGCGGAAAGTATTTGGTTGTTCGTTGACTTTTGAAAACAAGAGACGAAATGGTTCATTAGAACAAGACCATTCATGGTTTCTACTTTCTAGGAGAAATGACTGTTAGGATTGAAGCCACTTTGTTTATTTGACAACGCGAATTTCAAGAAGACTATAGTACTATATATTTTATTTTCGAAAGGTTTCCATCAAAATAATCAAAAATACCAAAAAAAGAATGCCCATAACTGCCAAGAGAAACGTTAGCTCACTGTTGGACGTTTCATTTGATTTCTTCTCTCGATCTTGGCTCTGTTTTAATTTCATCGGCACACTAAAAACAAACTAAATGTATTTACCCTTGAAATTAGCTGTTATCGGTAAGTCATCGCTCTACTTACCATTGCGCAATCGGTATTAGATAATAGGCCGTTCTATATTCGGTTTGACAAACTTTTACGGTGTAGTCGTCCAATGAAAATCGATCCATGGTATGGATATTTTTGTGATTGGTATCAAAAATTACGTCTATGACGTACGAGCCCATTAGTTCTCTGGAAGATCACAACACCATTAGTTTTCCAATGAATCTAACCAATCTAATTAAATAAATAACACTCACTCTGTAAATACTTTGTCGAAGAAATATTGCATCCCATGGCGGTTTTGGCGATGTACCAGCATCGCCGGCTGGTTCAAAATTTGTAAGACCACTGATTTTCCTGCATTAGACGCCTTAATGACTTGTTCAATTAACGGGACTAAGAATTTTTCTAAACCAGGGACAGACCATTCTTCGGGAACCGCGATTGTCTTTGTTAGCTTCACGTATTTAGTCACCAAATGATCAGACATTTTTGGGTACGGGCCGAACTATTGACTGAATGAAATCAATGCAGGCCTGCTTTTATATTCAACGTAACCAAGAATCGCCATCTTGAATACTTATTCCCGAGAAGAATGAAAATGGATACGTCATTAGATACATTCCACAGTCATAAACACGCGCGTAAATTTATCGCGGGCACTCCCCAAAACTAGCAGACCAGACAACGTCTAGCAGTCAGTCAGCAATCGCGACGGTCAAGGCTGAATCGCTACTATAATTTAGATCCACTCGTTATGGATAAGAAATTGTAATGGCTTCAATATTAAGTTTTATGATGATGATGATAGTAAAAAATGATTTTAATGAATGTTGTAGAAATCTTCTTAGCTCCGAGGCGTATCCGCATTTTTTATTGAAACTGGTTACCATGCAGTGACTGGCCTAATACCCTTGAGTGGTCAGTGCGTTCATCCACCTCAAGAACTGCGTAAATATTTTAAATTCAAAGCATATAAATCGTAAGCGCGTAAACACAGTCACCTACGCCGAAAAAGCAAAACTAACCTATTCCAACATTAAATTAGAGCAAAATTATTAGCTAATACATTTCATGGAAAAGTACTTTATAAAAAACATGAATAATTACATCACTAGGTAACAGCATATCGGTTAAACTTGAACTCAAATAAGGTGCGAACTTATCTGTGTTGTGACAGCGGTTTGTTTGTAAACATAACCAACCATTGAGTCGTTAATTGAATTATTAGCTCCAATTAAAAGAGATAACATTTTTAAGTAGCAGTGAATAATTTAGCATAAGTAATTTTACAGACAACTAAATTCAGTACAAGTATTTTTTACGTTACAAGAAATAGGCACGAGATTTTTTGGCTAATCTAATTACTTGGCTCGTGTTACCGACGGTCAATGTACCAACGGTCGGTATACCGACAGCAGATAAATTGGCGGATTTATTGGACCGTTTGTACTGAGTGACAGCTTAGAATGAAATATTTGAAGTCTCGATTCCATGTAATAAACAATTGAAACATCAAATTACATGTAAGGAATATAGTACATGTTTTTATTCTATTACAGCACAATGCCGGAGACTAACCGATTATCGTAAAATTTGTATTACATTTTCCTTAAACTGCCATAAATTTGAATTTTCCCAGTTCAACCGCATGAGACGCGCATTCGCATACATGTTGCAATTTATCCATAATGCGCGCAATAAAATAAATCGTAGATCAGGCGGTTTCACTGTGGATGAGCTGGGGAAGTCTGAAACAGGCCTCGCAAGACAACAACAACAGGAATCATTTAGAGATGAGAACAATTTAATTAAAAATAATCATTCACTGAAAAAGAAGCCTTTTCAAATTAAATTTATTTATTGATGATCAAAATATTATTCGAGTCGGTTGTCGAATAGAATGTTAAGTATGCATAAAACGGAACGCATCCTTGTAATATTTTAGGTTAAGCAACACAAAATCTCCTTGACTTACAAAAATGAGGTCCTTTGTCTGAGTCTAGATATGGAATAGATTGTTATTTATTGTATTGTATTAAATTAAGTTATTTGTTATATATACAATACTGTTTATGTTATTGGATATGTATCTAAGTAGTTGCTATTGTTTATGTTAGTATTATATTTTGTACATTGCCTAAAATGTTAATATTCTGTGATTAGTTTATGTGTAAATGGTTGCCTGGAAGAGATCGCTCACCGAAAACGATACGGTCTGTGTGATACAGCAATTAAAGTGGATTTAAAACCAATCAAAGTATTTCACTGGCCTCTGATAATAACGCCATATACAGGGTGTCCCGTAAGTCGACGTCAAGCTGGAATCGGGTGATAGTCCAAATCATAATAGTTACTAGAAAAATAAAAAATAAAATCTAAGTCTTGAATTTTTGAAATTATAGGCAAGCATTTCTTTTTTTTTTCGAGAAAATGTACACCCTGTGATGGTTTTTTAGCTCCTGTTGCTACAAATCTTAACTTTTTTTCAATTTTATTTTTCTTATGTAATCCCGAATAGTGCTAATCTAACGTATTACTTAGAATTCTAAGTCCACTGCTCCAGCTTGGAAGAAAGTGTCACATTATGCTGTACAATGAATAGACAATTAATATTTCGTCCAACTTTAACGGACTGTACTGAAAAAAAAAGTACTACGCCAGGTTGGCAAGTAGCACGAAAAGTTGACGCATGTAATAAGGATTCTAAAATGGTATAATACTTGCTACATTATGTCTTTGATTACGGGGGAAAAAATTCCTTCAAGAAACCCAGTTTCGAAAAAATTTTCATTACCTACTAAAAATTATTGTAGTGCGTTCAAAGCTTGCCTAAGACCGAGTGAGACGGAGAGTCATTCATGAAGTGTGAGTGAGACAGGTAGTGACGCTTTCGAGTCGAATGCAGAGGGAATGCTAGTGCTGCGGCTAGACTGTATCGCGAGAAGTACCCAAATGCTGATCGTTATCCAGATCACCGAGTTTTTACAAATGTGCACCGTCTACTCTCCACAGAAGGCATACTTCCAAACCGACCACATGGTGAAGGAAGAAGTTCCTTGCCTTACGAGGACGTAGTACTTCAAGCAGTTGAAGAAGATCCAAGTATTTCGGTACGTGCAATCCAGCAAAGCACAGGAGTGCCCAAAACTATAGCTCACCGAATTTTACAAAAACATGAGCTCCACCCATACCATGTACAGCGAGTACAAACCCTGCATCCTCAGGATTATCAACTTCGGGTTGCGTTTTGTCAAACGATGCTACAAAGACACCGGGAAGATCCGCGATTCTTAGAGAAAATTTTGTGGTCGGCATTTAAAAAAGACGGTTACATGAACCTACACAACTTACACGAGTGGCACGTAGAGAATCCGAATTTAATGAGACAAGATAGATCTCAGTATCGTTTTAAAATAAACATGTGGACCGGAATTTTAAATGGAAGAGTCATAGGACCTTTTGAGTTGCCAGAGATCTTGACTGCTGAAGTTTATTTAGATTTTTTACAAAACAGTTTACCTAGTTTACTGTAAGACGTGCCACTCAGTATTTACAGAGAGATGTGGTATCAACAAGATGGCTGCCCAGCGCACTATGCCCGCTCAGTTAGAGCATTTCTCAATGAAGAATATTCGGGCAGATGGATAGGTCGGTCTGGTACGATCTCGTGGCCAGCCCGTTCACCGGACTTAAATCCATTAGGTTTTTTTTACTGGGGAGCAGTGAAAGAGAAAGTTTATTTTAAGCCAATCGAAAATGTAGCTGAGCTTCGGCAAAGAATTACGGAAGCAGCTGAATTTGTCAACAACGGAAGATTTGCCCGTGTGATAATCCGATATTTTTTAAGAAGATGTCGAGCTTGTATTGCAGTTGAAGGAAGGCAGTTTGAACATCTTTTGTAAATAATAAATCTTTGCATCTAATTGGTGTTTAATTTTAAACTTAAGGAAAATTTGTCCTAAATTTAACAAAAAGTTAGCATCTCTGACTTGAAAGCATCACTACCTGTCTCACTCACATTTCATGAATGACTCTCCGTCTCACTCGGTCTTAGGCAAGCTTTGAACGCACTAGAATAATTTTTAAAAGGTAAAGAAAAAATTTTCGAAACTGGGTTTCTTGAAGGAATTTTTTTTTCCCCGTAATCAAAGAAATAATGTAGCAAGTATTATACCATTTTAGAATCCTTATTAAATGCGTCAACTTTTAGTGCTACTTGCCAACCTGGCGTAGTTCTTTTTTTTCAGTACGGTCCGTTAAAGTTGGACGAAATATTAATTGTCTATTCATTGTACGGCATAATGTGACACTTTCTTCCAAGCTTGAGTAGTTGACTTGGAATTCTAAGTAATAGGTTAGATTAGCACTATTTGAGATTACATAAGAAAAATAAAATTGAAAAAAAGTTAAGATTTGTAACAGCAACAACAAGCTAAAAAACCATCACAGGGTGTACATTTTCTCGAAAAAAAAAAAAAGAAATGCCTATAATTTAAAAAATTCAAGACTTAGATTTTATTTTTTATTTTTCTAGTAACTATTATGATTTGGACTATCACCCGATTCCGGCTTGACGTCGACTAACGGGACATTCTGTATATATAAATAATAGCAGAGCGTGGTTGATCAAATCAACAAAGAAAATATGGCCGGGAACTTGTGTAATTATCCAAAACTCGCCGACAGTATGGCGTCCGCCAATTGGAAGTTTAAGAGTAAAAATTTTACTTGAAGAAAAAGGCCTAGCCGATGTTTTGATCGTGGGCGAAAAGAAAGAAAAATCAGTACCTAATGAAGCAAAAGCAAAATGTTTAATTGTGCACTGTCTAACAGACAGATATCTGGATATTGTAAAAAAATTTAACACTGCGGCGGACATGTTGAACGCCTTGGAGGCGGTATTTGAAAGACAAAGCGTGTTCAACAAACTGTATCTAAGAAAGAAATTATTATCAATGAAATGCAAAAGCAACGATAATCTACAAGATCATTTCTTCAAATTCGAGAACATCATATCAGAACTTGAAGCCACTGGGTCAAAACTAGATGACAGCGACAAATTAACTCATCTTTTCCTCACCCTGCCTGATGAATTCAGTACTGTAATAACAACTCTGGAAACAATGAGCATTGATAAGCAACTCACCGTCGAACTTGTGAAGTCTAGACTATTAGATGCTGAATTAAAAATAAAAGAGAAAACTGGTGATGGTGATGGTGACGAGGTGCAAGAAAATAGTTTTCTTACAACGATCGAAATTGATAACGAAAAATAATTGAAGGTCTTATAGTCAACGGCATTGCTCATAATTTGTTGTCAGTGAATGAACTTATGAATAAAGGAAAAACTGTGACATTTACAGAAAGGGAACTAATAATAAAATCAGAAAAAGGAATTTACTATGGGCTAAAGAATGGTAAACCATATACAATTACATTAAAACTACAAAAAGGTTATGATGCATGCCAATACACAGAGAAATGTGTTAGAGAGGATCTGTGGCATGTAAAATTGGGTCACTTAAATAGAAAAGGACTTCAAATAATGAATCTGCCATCAAGTGACAAGGTATGTAATACTTGTATGAAAAATAAGAGCACGAGGCTACCGTTCAAGAACATTACAAAGTCGCAATCCAATCAAGTTGGTGATCTGATTCATTCGGACGTGGCAGGCCCAATGAAAATGCCTACTCCAGAAGGGCACAGATATTATCAAACAATATTGGATGATTACACACATTTTACCCAGACCTACCTTCTTGTGCATAAATCTGAAGCTGCGGACAACTTGATAAAGTATATAAGAGCAACTGAGACTGAAAAAGAAATAAAAGTCAGGAGAATCCGTTGTGATAATGGAGGTGAATATTCTTCGAACTCATTTAAAAGTTTTTGCAAAGGAATAATAATTGAGTATACATTACCTTATAGTCCTCAAATGAATGGGAAAAGCGAGCGACTCAATCGCACTATATATGACAAAGCTAGAACCATCTTAGATGAATCAAACCTGCCAAGACACTTATGGGGTCACGCCATCCTTACAGCAACATTTTTGATCAATCGTTGTCCTTCAAGTGCAATTGACTTTCAGATACCTGCAACATTGTTCAACAGAAAACTGATGTTAAATAAATTGAAACCGTTTGGATGCAAGGGTTGGATGGTGATACTGCCACGGAGAGATAAACTTGACCCTAGAGCTAAAGAGGTCAGGATGGTTGGATACACTAGGACTGGATACAAGGTATGGGATCCTGAAACTGATAATATTACAAATACAAGCGATATAAGGTTTGATGAACGAGACTACAAATACTTACCGAGACAAGTCCAACTGCAAGAAGAATATTACCCTTCTGTAATGGAAAATGAATCTGAAAATGAAGTAGAAGATAAGAAGCGCGAAAAAGAAGCTAAGAAGTGCGAACCAGAAGCTAAGAAGCACGAAGCAGAAGCAAAGCAATATGAAGAACCTGAAACAGAAGAAAAACAAAGATATTTTACAACAAGAAACGGAAGGAAAGTACAAACACCAATACAATTGAGCAAATATGAGTTACATCAAAACTATCGTCTAATAAGTAATGAATTGGTAGACCGCACCGATCATAATGAAGCGATAAAAGACGGATGGGGAGAAGCTATTAAAACAGAAATAGAAGCACTAAAGAAAATGAAGACGTGGTGTGAAACAAACTTACCTGAAAATGTGAAGCCAATAGACACCAAATGGGTCTTCAAAACTAAAGAAAATGGATTGAAAAAGGCACGGCTGGTTGCAAAAGGGTTTCAACTAAAAGAAGAATTCGATTATGGCAAAAACCATGCTCCTGTGGCAAGAATTTCCACAGTACGCACCCTTTTGGCACATGCAGTACAAAAGGTTTGGAATGTCAGACAGCTTGATGTCCCCACAGCATTCCTGAATGGAATCCTTGAGTCTGACGTGTACATCAAACCTCCTGAAGGTGTCAATATCAAGAAAAATAAAGTATAAAAGCTGAATAGAGGCTTGTATGGCCAGAGAGAGAGTCCTAAAGTATGGAATCAAAGATTCAATCACTTTGCTGAAAAAAAGGCTTTAAAAGATCTCAGCACGATTTCTGTCTATACATAGGACAGAATATTGAAGCATGGATGCTTATTTATGTGGATGATATTATCTTGACGGGAAGTGAGAAGAATATACAAAGAATTGTAGATGAATTTAAGGCTAAAGACTTTGGATACCCTAAGCTATTTCTTGGAATGGAAGTACAGAAGACCAAGAAACAATTATGCGTCAAGACCAAGTACTAGTAGTAGTACTTATATGCCATTGGATAGTCCAGCGTCTGTAGATACACAAACCACTGGGGACTCATTAAATGTAGTAAGCGATGACCCAGAATACATTAATATAATCATGAATGCTTTCAATAATGCTTAATTGTCATAGATATGATACTTAATAAAAAAATATTACCTTGATGTGGTCTTTTAATGCCCTTTTAATTTCTTGACAGACTTCTGGTATAATTTTTGAAATAGTTGGTTTTGGCAATCGAAACATACGACTGAGGCTTCTGTAACTATCTCCAGTAGTTAAAAAAGAAAGAGTAACTTCTAATTTTATTTTTGCGGGTATAGCTTCTCTGAACAATGTATTCTATATGATCAAACGAACTTCGCGAAGTTCGATCGATATTATATGAGTCGCTTCATTCGAAGATATAAGATAATTCACAACGTAGTCCCTTTAGCCTACAAGGTAGCTTCGCACGTTTATTTAAAGTAAAATCGATTTGTTTTCAATCGATCATTTTTTTTTCGATCCTACGTATCGATACAGCCAGCCGCCATTTTTACGTCATTCTTTTTAGAGATACTATGCGAAACTTCCCCACGCCTGGGAATATGGGCGGGCGGGTGTTATATCTTCGAATGAAGCGACTCATATAATATCGATCGAACTTCGCGAAGTTCGTTTGATCATATATTATATTTCGTCGCTTCATTCTTCATCATCATCATCATCACAGCCCGTAACAGTCCACTGCAGGACTTAGGGCCTCTCCCACGAAAGGGGAGGTTATTGCCATAATCTCCACGCTTGGCAAGCGGGTTGGAGATCGCAGTGTTTAAATATAACAATGGAAAATGCTGCTGCCCAGTTTCCAGACTACGGAGACTCTTGATCTTTCGCCTCGAAAATATTAGTCGCCTTGTACGACACCCACGAGTGTAAGGGGTTGGTGCTATTCTACTCTGCCGGACACCACACGGCCACCGGACACCACACGGCCACCGGACACCACACATTCTTCAGATATAAGATAATTCACAACGTAGATGTTTGGAGAGGGAAGTTTTGCAAATTTTAAACAAAATATTTATTATTCATACATTCTCCAACAGAATGGAATTAAAATTTCACAGAAAAGGCAGATAGAGAAAATGTTAACAAAATTTAATATGACAGACTGTAACTCTGTTACATCTCCAATAACAAAGGGATACACCCTTGAAGAAGGCGAAGAACTGGCTACTGATGTACCTTTTCGTCACCTCATTGGCAGCCTTATGTATGTAGCCACTGTCTCACGCCCAGACATATCATTTGCGACATCCATTTTGAGTCAGTACTTAGACCGACCTACTAGAAGTCTCTGGACACAAGCAAAGCGAGTTCTACGCTACCTAAAAGCATGCTGGATTGCTCTACGAGAAATCAGATGTGACATGTATCGAAACATACTCAGACGCAGACTGGGCAGGATGTTCTACAGATCGTAAGAGTGTGTCAGGTTCTGTAACCTTCTATAATAGATGTCCAGTTGCTTGCTTTTCCAGAAAACAAGCCTGTGTGGCCTTGCCGACTGTAGAAGCAGAATATGTGGCTGGTGCTACAAGCGCTTGTGATCTGTTGTATGTAAAAGGACTATATAGTGATTTTGCTGGAATAAACAGTAATATATTATGCATTTAGTACATGGATAATATAGGAGCCATTCAGATGGCAAAATCGTTTGAAAATAGTAAGCGTGCCAAACACATTGATATCGAATATCATTTTCTTAAAGATTTTGTTAATAAGAAATTGTGCCAAATTTAATATTTACCTACTGACCAGAATATTGCAGACATTTGTACTAAAGCATTAACTGCTTAAAATTTAAAATGTAAACTCAAGCTTACTTTATTTTCAACTTAAACTTATTTTCGAAAACTTGTGTAACTTTTTTTTTGTAAAACAGATCTACATTGTCAGCATTTCTTTGTAACTATTGTAACGAAGTAACCTTGATATTTATTAGCAATGTATTGAATTCAATTGGGAAATTCTCATTCGAGGGGGGGTGTTAAGAATGCATAAAACGGAACGCATCCTTGTAATATTTTAGGTTAAGAAACACAATGTCTTGTCTGTGGAAGCGTTTTCTCACCGAAAACGTATTAAGTTTTTGTCTGTGTGATACAGCAATTATAATAGATAGAAAACTCGAGTCATTTCGACTATGAACAAAAACACCCGATATTACTTTCCTGAAAAATGATGTTCAGTTTTACTTATGCGAAGTGAGCACCAGCGGCTATTCCACTCCGGCCCTCAAACGCTTTTGTACGAGGTCCGCCAGCGGTGGTGGCCAATTGGTGGCCGAAATCTCGCACGAAAGACAGTACACGACTGCATTTTGTGCAAACAATTGAAAGGTAAAATTTTAAATCCTATTATGGGCAATTTAAATTTATGGTTCGATTCCCGGCAGAGCAGAAATTGAAATTATGAATTTCAATTTCTGTTACGGGTCTGGGTGTTCTATATATTATAAGTATGTATTTAAAAAAGTATTTAAGTAGTATATCAGTTATCTAGCACAAGCTTTGCTTAGTTTGGGGCTAGATGGCGCTGTGTGAATTTGTCCACGTATATTTATTATTATTATTGTTTACTTTCAGATACCACTTTCGGAGGACAGTAAAAAATTCACAGGGTTCACCTTTAACGGAAAATCCTATGTGTATAATGTCCTTCCGCAAGGCTTGAAGACCTCGCTGGGTAGTTTTAGCAGGGCAATGGACTTGATATTAAGGCCCGATGTCAGGGATTTCTGTGTTAATTACCTAGATGATTTAGCAATTATCACAACTGGGGACTTGGAGCTACACTTGGAGCACTTACGCATTGTACTCGGAAAACTGCAGAGTGCCGGCCTAACATGTAACTTGAAGAAATGCGATTTATTATGTAAAGAGGTTAAAATGTTGGGATTCATCATTTCAACTGATGGGATTAGTACCGACCCAGATAAAATTAAAGCCATAAAAGAATTCCCAGTTCCGAAAAAGATTGAACAAGTGCGTGCGTTTCTAGGGCTTTGCAATGTCTATAGGAGGTTCATACCTAATTACAGTATACTCATTAGACCTTTGTGTGAACTACTGAGGAAGGACAGGGCATGGAAATGGGGAGAATGTGAACAAGGGAATTTTGAGGAAATCAAGTCAGGGTTCCTGAATACTATTACTCTGTATCATCCGGACTGCAATCGACCCTATTATTTACAGGCTGACAGTTCGGGTGTTAATTTAGCCGGAGCTTTATTCCAATTGAGCAATGGGGGAGAACAGCGTGTGTTGGGTTTCCATAGTAGAGTTTACAGAGGGGCGGAATTAAATTGGACAGTTACTGAAAAATAATTATTTGCGGTTATTAGTTGTCTAAAGAAATTTGAGACTTGGGTGATGCCTCTGGTATTGCAAACGTCCATAGGCTGCGGTGACTGCTTTCCATCAGGCAGGCCGTAAGCTTGTTTGCCACCTTGGTGGTATAAAAAAAAAACTTGAGGGGGGCAAAAGTTATAATTCAGACCGACCATAAGGCCCTTCGTTAAGAACTGGAAGTTGTATAATGGTCGGGTTACGCGATGGATACTGTATTTAAAACAATTTCAGTACAACATTGAACATATAAAGGGCAGGGACAATTTGATTGCGGATGTCTTATCTAGATATTTGCCAAATAGATTAACAATTCAAGAGGAAAGGCAATTATGTCCTGAAATAGTAACCCTAAAAGTAAGACACAATACCGAACTAAATGTAAAATTGGCTAATTTGGGACAATTGCAGAGAATATTAAAAAATTACTCCAAAAGTATTCCTTGGGGCGGCTGGCGCGGATATCTGATACGTGCCAGGTCAAAAATGGCCTTGTAATGAACAGATATAACGGTTTAGAAGACGAAGTCATTTACATGCCTAGAGGATTTGCTAAAGAAGTGGTTGAACATATACATATAGAAATGGGCCACCAGGGATCATATAAAACCTTGGCGATAGTCAAGAAAAGGTTTTACTGGATAGGTATGACAAGAGATGTTAGAAATACTATTAAAAGCTGTCACATATGCCAGATGGCAAAAAACAATAATATAAAAGCGGTAGGACTTTGTAAGTCTATAGTCACAAACAACATAGGGGATTTGATTATGGCAGATATTTACGGCCCTTTACCGACATATGGCAGATCTTTACAGCCCTTTACGGGAAGTCTCGCGTGCGATATATATTGGTAGTGCAGGATTAATTTAGTAAGTTTGTTCAAATGTTTGATTTGAGAAATGCTACCGCTAGGTCGGTGATTACCAAAATGAAGCAATACTTCAAAGTAATACATCCTAAGGCTATTATGACAGTCAATTCATGTGATGCATGGAATAAGTTTATGAAGGAAAATAATGTTAAAGTTTTGCATACTACAGTCCGTAATCCCCGGCCTAATACTAAATAAAACGAGTAAATAAGGAATTAAGAAGGCTTTTTAGAACATATTGCCATCAAAACCACAAGAGCTGGGTGTCCGCTTTGCCGCGAATAGAGACGATCTACAATAATTCCTGTCATGAGAGCACCGGCTATATACATTGCGAAGATTCATATGGACAGTCGGAACATTTAAGCATAGATAAAACGTAGGAATGATTAGACAGAGGGTTAAAGATAACTTGATGAAAGCCAGTAGGTCCCGTCAGCGTAAGTATGATGCGAGACATACACTCGTTCAGTTTCAAATCGGGGATTTGGTCATAATAAGACGGTGTAATAAATCGTACGCTCAACAGAAACTAACAAAAAAATTCGAACTTTTGTACGAAGGTCCGTTTAGGGTGGCGGCGGTGCCATACGATAATGTGTACCAACCAAGCGGAAACGAAATTAGAGGTAATAATTTCAATGCCATTCACTTGTCCAAATATTATAGGTAGAAGCTGCCTCGAGGATGTAAAAAAAAAGGAATCGTCAGTGGCAGGCAAAGGGTTATTAACCCTTTGCCTGCCACTACTATCAAAATATGGTATACAAAATTATGCCTATCAACTGTTTGCCTCGTTTCTGGATAATAGAAAGCAAACCGTTGAAAATAATTCAGTCCACACCTGGTGACGTCAAAATAGCCATTCCCCAGGGATCAGCACTGGGGAATTAATTATTCCTGCTATTTGTTAATTATTTACCCTCCTTCATCACTGATGGTCGTATCACTTTGTTCGCTGATGACACCACTGTCGTCGTGTTTGCTCGCAATTATGAGCAGCTGAATACGAAACTAAGTGTTGTGTGTCGCAAGCTGCAAGAGTGGTTCTCGGCAAATGGGTTAGTTTTAAATATGGCAAAATCTAATATTATACTATTCACTGGTAGAAAAGTTCCAACTCCATTGTCAGTGTCGAGCCTAATGGGACTATGTAGCAGCAACAAGTTTCTAGGCTTTACCTTAGACTCCACATTAAGCTGGAAACCCCATGTCGATGCGGTAAGTAACAGATTGGAGTGGCGCGGTGTTCGCACTACGCAAGTTAAAACCTTTGATCTCCCCCTGTATGCTTAGACAGACGTATTTTGCATATTTCCACTCAATCATGTCCTATGGTATCGAACTATGGGGTAACTCAGCAGATGCGGATGGAGCATTCCAGATGCAAAAACGTGCACTGCGTGGAAGGGGACTACTGGAAGGGGTTGGCAATAAACACTCTTGCAGACTTGTTCGCTAAATACAGAATAATAACCCACTATGCTCAATACCTATTTCAAGTAATTATGTTGACTCGAAAGAATATTGGTCATTATAAACGCATACATATTGACGGTAAAACACTGCGTCGTACCGGCAGGCTTCAAACGGTAGTACGTCATACGACGTTACACGAAAAGAACCCGCGCGTTATTGGTCCGCCGTTCTATGAACATTTACCCGCGGAATTAAAATATGTTACTTGTGACAAAACATTTATGTAAAAGACCTTTTGTTGGATAAATCTGTATACTCTGTAAAAGAGTACATTAATATTTTACATTGACCTGAGCATTTATTTTGTATTTTGTTATTTCCATTCTGACATCATACTTATTAGTTACATCTTTTGACATTTTGTATTGACATTGTTTAGTTAGTTAATGAATTGACAGGTGAAACTTTAATTTTTATAAATTTCACATTCCTTATGTAGGTATCTTAATTTAATTTTCATATATTTATGATGCAGCCCAGCAGTGGGCGTGTTCTGGCTGATATGATGTTATTCATGATGACATTGATATTTATACATTTATCGTGTTGCATGTGGCGCAGTCGTTGTGAAGAATCTATCGTACAACAAATTAGTGTTATCTCCCAGAATGCCCAGTTGCACCAGATTTAGAGAAAAAAGCGTGAAGCGGAAATTAGCTAAACTATTAAATGTAGGGGATGAAGATGAATTGGAACAATACAACAAATTTAACCTAAAAGATGAAGATAAAACATATAAGAAAGTGTTGTACGAATTTCAAAGTTATTGTGAGCCTGAAGAAAAATATACCGTATAGTAGATATTTAATCTATAACAGGAAACAAATCGACCGAGAACCATTTGATAAGTTTTTGACAGATTTTACCAAGCTGGAACAAACTGGTCTTGGGGATCATTCATCTAAAGACACAGAGTAAATTGCTGGTGGAAGTTAAAATTACTTAGGATGATGTTATTGAAAAACACTGAGAGTTGCATAGTTTACTTGTTGACAAAAACACATCGGCAATGTCCAGTTGAAAGAATTTGTTTATAATGTGGATGCAGATAGTAAAAACAATATTCCCGAAGAAAAGAAATTAATCATCTGCAAATGGTGTAGTCTGGAGTATGTGGCCTTATTTGAAAATTGACCTGCAAGAGGAAAATAGTGTACCAAATGCAAGAAACTTAATGATTTCGCTAAAGTATGCCAAACCAAATCTCGCTCTGTAAAAAATCGTGAGGGTAAAAGAAAAGAAAATTATACGTTTGTGGGTTAGTAATCACAAAATGTTTGTTTGGATTAAAAGCTCTCATTAGAAAATTGTTGTTACATTAAATTCAAACTTGATACTGGGCCTGAGGTTAATTTGATGCCATTCGAGGTTGTAGCGACATCTATCGGTCCAATAGGGAAACTCAACGATACTTATATTACAAGTACACGAACACAAGGCAAGCATCCGCAGATGGCGCTGACAGTCCTACATCGCGCTAGACAAGTGTGTGACGGCTCCGTAGTAAATACTTTTTCAAGTTTGTTTTTTATAGATCGACACACGTCATTAGCTGTTTTATTTTCGTGACAGCGAAAATTTAATTAATGTTGTCAAATAAATGTTTCCAAAACCTTATAAATAGTTTCTGATTCCACCCATTCCCACACAGGTGACTCCGTTGGAACATTTGAGGTTTATATTGGTAATAAGCCTCCCGTGCCCCTATTATGTCATTCGCAGAGGAAGAACGATTTTCGGAACGGAATAAGGCCGCCTTCTTTCAGTGCAGACCATCCTGAAGTATGGTTCGAGCAAATGGAGAGCCAATTCGTGATCTCCAATATTACATCTAGAGACGACGAAATACCATTATGTGCTCAGTAATTTGGATCCCAAATACGCCAGGGAAGTTAGAGATTTAATAAAAGCACCTACTTTAAGCACGATACTTTTAAAAAACTTCTCATCAAAAGACTTTCCGACTCACGTGAGAAGAAGGTGCAACAGTTAACGACGTATGAGGAGCAACGTGACAGAAAACTTACAAAGCTTGTCTGGTTAAGATTAATGCCCGAGGATTATGAAGTCCGTGTGGATCAGCGGCCTGCCTATTAGCATTAACCATTGCTTAGAGCTCAAAGGAACACCAAGTCGAGCAATCTAGCCGATTTAGCGGACCAAGTGTTGGTGATCCCTTTTTTTTGAGGTTGGTTTTCTTCGAGGTTACCATATTGCATCTATAGCTCCAATTCCGGGCAAAAGCCGCACAAGCGATAGTGTGCCCATGTCAAGTGAGATAGCTGAACTCACCAAACATGTCAATGCTAGGTGTGCAGATGGATAAGATGCAGCATCAGCATCGGCAGCAACCTCGCAATAGACAAACCCGCTCCAAATCTCGTTCGAGCAGATCTCAGTCAGCAAGCGATCCGACTCCAACTATCGGATATACACAGTGTGCTGGTACCATGCCGTCCATGGGAATGCAGCCATCGCTGTGTGAAGCCCTAAAGCTAAAGCTGTCGATAATGGCGACGAACGATTACTCCGCATCTACGTGTTGCCTATTTGTAATGGACAGAAGAACGAAGACGTAGTTGCTCATCGACACTGGCAGTGAACTCTGCGTCTATCCCTATGCTGTCCTTAAACAACGCTGTCCCGAAACAAGATTTAACCTTTTTAGTCTAACGGCATTGCAATAGCCACCTGCGGGTGTGCAAATCTTGTACTCGACCTGGGGTTACGACGGGAATTCCCGTTGAAGTTTATTATAGTCGATGTCTCGAAGGCATCATTGGGGTCTATTTTTTAAAACAATATAACCTCTTGGTTGATATAAGGAATAAACGCCTTGTCGATAATACTACTAGCATGTCATCAACCGGAGTGCTTGCTCACTCAACGATAATTATTTGTTCAGTGAAAGTAATGATCGAAAATTCTTAATACCGCAAAATTCTAAAGCAGTACCTCGAAGTCGCCCGTATCATGGACACGGCTGATACGTATATCAAAAAACAATGCTGGACTAATTCACACATTGCCATCTAACCCCAAATGGGCCGTTCTTTATTTTGTGCCCAAAGTAAGAAAATATCTTTATATATATAATTCTTCTGTGAGTGTGTATGTCACTGAACTTCTCTCAAACGACTGGACCGATTTTGATGAAATTTTTTGTGTGTGTTCAAGGGGATCTGGGAATGGTTTAGATTCACAATTTTGATTAGATTCAATTAGATTCAAAATGGTCCAGAATGTTTTAGCTTATTAAAAAAAGTTTGAAATTTTCAAATTAAAGACGTGTAGACAGGACAACGTCTGTCGGGTCCGCTAGTCTTTATATATATAATTCTTCTGTGAGTGTGTATGTCACTGAACTACTCTCAAACGACTGGACCGATTTTGATGAAATTTTTTGTGTGTGTTCAAGGGGATCTGGGAATGGTTTAGATTCACACCTAAGGTGTAGGGTAGGTGTAGGGTAGGTGTAGGGTAGGTGTAGGGTAGGTGTAGGGTAGGTGTAGGGTAGGTGTAGGGTAGATGTAGGGTAGGTGTAAGGTAGGTGTAGGGTAGGTGTAGGGTAGGTGTAGGGTAGGTGTACGGTAGGTGTAGGGCAGGTGTAGGGCAGGTGTAGGGTTAGAACGCTACGCGAACGAAGTCGCGCCGGGTCCACTAGTATTATAATAAAATCTTTATTCCAGGCAACAATATACAATAGTATGTTTACAAATAAAAATATGGGCCCATATTTTGTTAGGTAATTTAATTAATAAATTTAAGGGTTAGTGGTCTTATATGCAAAGTTTTTGCTACTTTTTAATTTTGCTGTTTTTGGGATCCCAGCTATTGCAGGCGGCATTGTTATCACTGGAATCCGCGGCGGCGTGGTCGTGGCGAAACGCAGTGAAAAAAAAATATGGCTGCCTTATTGAACAGCTGTTGGTGATTTATCAAAATCCGGTGATATTGAGATGAGATGGCGCTCAAATACCTGGCTAGTCAAATTAAATAAATATTTAAAAAATCTGAAAACGTAACATTTGGATTTGAATCTGTTAGGTGTAGGTATACTGTTTTAAATTTAAATGCCATTTATTTTTTTATTTTTGCATATTCGTATGGAGAAAATTCGGAAGATGGCTTTGAAAGTGATGAGGCGTAACTGAGTCCATTTTCATGGAGCAAAACCAAGAAGAGCTTTTGGAAATCATGAACACACCATCGTCTTCAACAAACCCTTTACATGGGCGGCTACTCCAGTCCAGAACATATTATGAGCTCTACTGCGAGTAAATGCCTAGAGAACAAGACAGTTTTGTTAGCAGCGCATAGTAAGATTATTAGTCCAGAAAATTGATTGTTATATGCTATGGTTATATGTTGTTTATGTGTATGTATGGGGTTGCGCGACTTAAATTATACTTAACGAGCTTTGTTAGTAGTAAGTACGCGTTCAATAACAATATTTCATAAATTTCTTGGAGTCGGTAAAAAAAATGATAATTTCGATCAATCGAATCAATCAATGAATAGACGGGAAGGTAAGAGGTTCTAGCCCATACAGCCAACAATAATCTATCAATTGTTCGGATAATTTTTAATTTTGTGGCTTGTGAATTGTAAGTCCTATGTAGTTTATTGTTTTGCGTTTCGTTTCACGCTACTAATATATATGGTTCCAAAAGAATTTAATTTGTGTGTTTGGGAATCACGATGTGATTTTTCTCTTGTTCTTTTTTATAAAATATTAACTAACTCTGTTAATCCTTTCCCAACCTAATCCCTTGTCCTAATTATACTAACATTTCCATCATGCCGAATTCGGAGCGTTTTACGCCTGCAATTGACGAAGAAATGCGGAAAAAATTGTGCAGGTCTAGAGATAGGTCTCGGTCAGGACGACGATTAAAGTCCAAAAGTGATGAGGACGGGAAGCTTCGCAAGTATAGGCGAACTCGTTCTCGAACACTTACCCATAGACCAGGCGCTCGGGCAGGAGTAGGTCGCGTTCAGAACGGAAGTCGCGTAAGCGTGTTCATGACACAGACGAGCACGCAGCGACACTACGACAACTTCCGATGCTAGCAGTCGAAGCCAAACATCAAGCGCCACAACTCGTAGCACTAATACCCTTGCGAGTGAGTTCACGCGGCGCTCGCGTTCAAAGCAAAAACGTCGCCGTATTACTGCGAAACCTCTTACGGCTCTAACGAAAACTAATATACCGTGGACATGGCAAAATGAACAAGAAACTGCTTTCCAGACTATAAAGACTAAACTTGTGGATCGGTCAATATTAGCATTATACGACCCAAATTATTTAACGGAAGTACATTGCGATGCAAGTAAGTTAGGTGTAGGCGGTATATTGTTACAACGACCAAATGACAAGACACCCTTAAAACCGGTAGCCTACTTTAGTAAAAAGACGACAAAAGAAGAAGAACATCTACACTCTTATGAACTAGAAACACTAGCTGTCGTCTCATCACTAAAAAAGTTCCGCACATATCTAATTATAGTTCAGTTCAAAGTGTTTACCGACTGTAATGCCTTAAGAACAACATTAACTAAAAGGGACCATGTACCTCGTATTGCCAGATGGTGGTTGTTGCTACAAGAGTATGATTTCAGTATAGAATATAGGCCTGGTGATCATATGCGCCACGTAGATGCTTTGAGCAGAAACCCAATTGAATGTGCCGATTACGATCACGTTATCAATACCCGTGAGTTTGAGATAATGAACATCACTACTACAGAATGGCTACAGACCGTTCAAATTACGGATCCGAAACTGAAACTAGTGAAAGCTATACTTCAAAGTGATAGTAATGATGTTAAAGACATATTAGAGAACTATGTGATGAAAGACATTTCCCTATGCTGGGAAGAGTGGGTCTTCTTTTCCTTTTTTTTTCAGTTAGGATTATGCCGCTAAACCGTTGGCACAGTTCACAATACTTTTTTCATTCTGTTGTGGTTAAGTCTTATTTTAATGATGTCAGTAGCTGAACAATTCGTTCAGGCCTATAAATCTAGGCCGGTGTTATGGGACAAAAGCCACTCTACCTACCATTCCCAACCGCATCGACGACTGGGGTACCAGCAGCTGCTTGAAGAGTGGCAGTACGTGGAACCAACTGCCGACCTTGACTCCATAAAAAGAGAGATACTAAGAAAGATACTACTACCTCAGAGATACCTATAGGCGTAAAAGGAAGTCCCTCTTTTCCATGACCTTGAACTCATGACACATGTATAAACATTGTATAGTACTACTCCTTGCAGCTAAGTCTCCACATGAATATTTAACTTTATTTTCAGCCCCAAACAACAATAGATGACATCCCTGATGACATCCTCACTGTCCTTGGTCTGCCGACTACGAAAGTTTATATCTCTATTTATGTATATGTTATCCTGTTTTTTTTTTCTCTTTCGTTAAATATTATTTTAGCAACAATCGCCAGAAGATGCCGCGGGAGCAAACAACGACCACGACACGTCCTACTACCTGCGCCGGTAAGATATCTGCACCATTCATTTCCTGTCTGTATGTCTTACTACAGTCCTTGTGTCCCCATATTTCCGCAAGTAACTCTCGAGTGTGTTGTTCGTTTTGACTAGCAACTTTCCTAGTCTATTTAAATACTTACAATCTTCGTTCCTTTCCAGATTAAAGTTTCTAACTCGCTACCCGGAAGCCATACCACCAGTCGCCTACCAGGTCAGGGCCATTGATTCGGTACTAACTAACCGCATGATTCAGGAAGCTACTGTTCCTTAAGGTAAATATGATGCAATAAGTTCCTTCATCATTCACATTTTCTTTGTTCATGTGCTTTCCTTTATTCTCAGAACGTCCCGGGTCTCGCTGATACCGTCGACCGTCGATGACTTTGACATGGAGCCACCAGCAAAGGTATTTACTCCCCCATCTAGCTACATCGACAGTGTCAACCCCTTTCTTATATGCCTACTCTATAGTTCGTGCGTATCCCCGAGTGTTACCTACACCTAGGTAATACCAGACCATGTGCAAATGCCTGTACAACTATTTGTACCATATTGTGGGTAAATGCCTGCACAATTACTGGCTATCGTAAGTTGAACCTCCCCATCTTCACTGACTTATCAATTGCTTGTTTGATCTACAGACACTGAATGCGACTCTACCCAGCGAGTTCAATGAACCCGGCGTGCCGCCTACCATAGTAAGTTCCACTTGCTTACATAGTTGCTCCAATGTTATTTAGGTCCCTGTCTTGATCCACTCTTGTACTACTCCTCCCATAGACATAATACCTAATCCAATTTGTTGTTAACTACGATTACTACCTATCGGTTTCCGTGTTGCTTTAGACCGACAAGAACAGTAGGTACACATATATATTAAGTTGAGGAAAAAGTCTTTTCGCATATAGTATGTATGAACTTGTAATAAAACCTCTTTGGCTATACTATTTGTACCTGGCTGGTTTTGGTATCATTTAAAAGAAGATAATTCCAAATTCAAATTATGAAAATGCGTGATTTTCATTTGTTTTTCTTACCGTCAAGATGAGTGAATCTAATGAAGAAATTAGATACATTTTCAAATTTTACTACAAAAAAGGTAAAAATGCTACGCAAGCCGCGAAAAAAATTTGCGATGTTTATGGACCTAATGCAGAAGATAATTCCAAATTCAAATTATGAAAATGCGTGATTTTCATTTGTTTTTCTTACCGTCAAGATGAGTGAATCTAATGAAGAAATTAGATACATTTTCAAATTTTACTACAAAAAAGGTAAAAATGCTACGCAAGCCGCGAAAAAAATTTGCGATGTTTATGGACCTAATGCAGAAGATAATTCCAAATTCAAATTATGAAAATGCGTGATTTTCATTTGTTTTTCTTACCGTCCAGATGAGTGAATCTAATGAAGAAATTAGATAAATTTTAAAATTTTACTACAAAAATGGTAAAAATGCAAAGCAAGCCGCGAAAAAAATTTGCGATGTTTATGGACCTAATGCAGTGTGTGTCAGAGTAGCACGAATTTGGTTTAAGCGTTTTCAATCCGGAAATTTTGATGTCAAAGATGCACGTCGTTCTGGTCGCCCTGTTACGGATAATATGTGAAGAATATGTGAAGAAGTGGAGCAAGATCGGCATATCAGTAGTTACGACGTAGCTGAAGAACTGGGAATTGACCACAAAACAGTTTTTGATAATTTGATAACTGGTGATGAAAAGTGGATCACGTACGACAAGAACGTGCGAAAAAGGTCATGGTCAAAGGCCGGTCAGGCTTCAAAGAATGTGGCGAAACCCGGGTTAACTCGGTGGTGGGATTGGAAGGATATTATTCATTATGAGCTAGGCAAGACCATCGATTCAGAACTCTACTGCGAACAACTGATAAGATTAAAGCAAGAAGTTGAGATTAAGCGTTGACAGAAGGGGTGTGGTTTTTTATCATGATAACGCTGCGAGCGCGCCGCCACCGCTTACTGCCCCCCCCGGCCGCGCGCACGTAAGCGCACCGACACTCCCCGATTCCGCTCGCTCTGTCGAGGCTCGAGGCCCTACTGGCAGCAACGCCAAGTTTCGATGTTTTTGCCGACACGTGGAGTGATATTATAGAAAACCCTACATTTCGCAGAAGTGCCACCCCACCAAAATAACGTTTAATTGATGTAACTATCTTGTTTAGTCAATTTACTTCCTTTTGTTTTGTATATTTTCTTCTTTTATATCTAGTTTTACTGTTTATTTTGTTTACATTAATTAGGCATAAGCTGTGTATGTAAACTTATTTGAAATAAATAAATAAATAAATAAACGCTAGACCTCACACATCTTTAACCACTCAGCAAAAATTAAGAGTATTTGGCTGGGAGGTGTTAATGCATCCGCCGTATAGTCCTGACCGTGACCTGACCTTCAGATTTCCACCTGTTTCGGTCTCTTCAGAATTCTTTAGGCAGTGGTCAGGTTAACATCACGAGAGGACTGCCAAAACTACTTGACGCAGTTTTTTGATCAAAAGCCCCAAAATTTCTATAGCAATGGGATCATGTCCCTACCTATAAGATAGAAAAAGTTATCGAACAAAATGGTACCTACATACTTTAGTTAAATGTAAATAAACTATATTAAAAAATGTTTTGAATTTTCATATAAAACCTATTATACAGGTTGTCCCAGAACTCAACGTCAAGCCGAAACGGAGTGACAGGATTGATTGTAACCATCATGAGAAAAATCAGAAAAAATCTATCCCATGCAGTTTAAAAATTATGGGCATTTAAGAAAAACCTAGAAATTTGATCAAACTGTAACCATTTTTCGGTTATTGTGGTTAATTTTTATTATTTTTGTTTATTTAAACTTTGGAACCGTAATCCTAAATAACATTTCTAGAACCACAGTCAAAAATAATGACACAATTGCCCCAAGTTTTCTAGAATTAAGACTATATGTTAAACTATGAATTTAAAATTTTCAAAATTTTTCGACTTTGGAAGGCCCCCCTCCTTTAAAAAAGTGTACTAAAGTGCCTTGGCAAGTGCCATTAAAAGTTCGCGCATTTAATCAGCATTGTAAAATGGTACAATACTTGTTAGTTTCATACTAAAAAAATGAGTAAAAAAATAAAAACCTCAAGTAACACGAAACAAGTGACGCCACGCAGTGAGACGGAGATGCGTCGTTTAAACGCTTGCGAATGTGTTTCATACAGTCGCCATACCAAGCAAATGGCTACGCTACCAGTCTGACACCAGTTAGTACGTTTCGCTCATTCGTGTACTGCGCACCTTTCCGTATTCGCTTGTGTTGATTTAGTACTGACAACTTTGGCTTCTCTTTTTGGACTTCAATTTTTGTGAATTGGACTTGTTGATTACATACTTGCAACTTTGGCTTCTCTCTTTTGGAATTGGACTTTTGTGTTGGCATCCTTGTTATCTACCATGCCTACGCGCTACACTTCACAAGAATATGCAAACATGCACCTCATTTATGGGGAATGCAGATGCAACGCAAGTGCCGCCGCTAGACTTTATCGTGAAAGATATCCAAATTTAGAGGGCTATCCGGATCACCGCGTGTTTGTTAATGTGCACCGTTCACTCACGGAGGGCGGCCATTTCCCGTATCAAATACGGGCTGGAGGTAAAGCTCGCTTTCCTTACGAGGAAGAAGTGTTGCAAGAGGTCGCAGATGACCCAAGTATTTCCGTTCGTGGAATTTAAGAAAGGACGGGAATACCCAAAAGCACAGTACATCGTATTTCACGTACAACGAGTTCAAAGTCTTCTTCTATCCTGAAAGGATTTCATTTTGTAGAACAATGCTACAGAGGCATAATGAAAATCCCCAATTCATCCAAAAAATTCTCTGGTCAGATGAATCCACATTTAAAAAAGATGGTTACGAAAACTTACACAATGACAAGGTATTTTGGGGTATTTGGCAGTGGTAGTGACTACGAATAAGTACTAATTAAAGCATAACGTTACCGTGTATATGCACGCATTTATAACAAACCTTAACTGTCTCATTGGTTATTTTATTTTAAAGGAAAGGAAAAGGAAATAAACTTTTTGGAATACTTTTATTTAACACTAGTTTTAACATTTCAACCGAGTACCTACCTACGCTAATCGTACTGGTACCTACAGTAGCATCAATTATCTGAATATTCCGCCCTTTACTAAACAACCCCTATAATCCTTTTGTATGGCATTCTAGGAGTATCTACTTAATATCAAACGTCATACAACCAAATACTTTGTCTATACCTATATAATTCTTAGCTTAACCTACCTATACCTTATTATACAAAACTTAAACAATAATAAAATGACAATAACAGAAAGAGAAAGAGAAACATTTTTAAACGAAGGGAAATAACATTATTTTGAACAGTCCTTGCCAGGCGGGTCCTGTCGTCCAGTGTTCTGACCATTTGGTGATCGGGCTTTCGCGTGCAAATGCCGAATATTGGTAGATATAATAGGACCACGCTAAGTCCGAATCAACTGACAGTGGTAGAAAATATAAAGTGTGGATATGGCAATATCGATTGGATAATCTGTCCTTGTCAGTCATTGTGCACTATTATTTAGGCGATCCGCACACTGGAACGCAGCACCGTACGGTTGTGCGTGTCGTGCTTTAGTGCGTGACATAAAGTTCTTTGAGGTGTCATCGGTTTCTTTGGAAATCACTCATAGTCGAACACACTGAAAACGCATCCACGCGTGTTCGTGCGGATCCGACGTTTTTTGTCTTTGACTCATTTTACACTGGCTGCGGGTCAGATAAGTTTTTGGCGCTATACTTTCTACATAAAAAGGCGTCAAATACGTCACAGCTGTGAAGGAAGGTCTCTAGGATTGTCAAATAGATGTTCCGTTACTCAGTTCTCAAATTATTTTTCGCCTAAATATTATAATTTTATGAAAAGATTATAACAATTTGGAAAATTCCTAAATTTTTATTGTATATAAAACAATATAAAAATTCCAAATTTCGCCATTATGAATGCTGCGCTTCAATGTGCCAATCGCCTCAAAAATATTTTTAAAGTCAGTCAAAATCTTTGTTATGACTTTTATGAATGACGTTCTATGACAGATAAAAGACATGGCATAAGTTGCCATGCAGAGATTTTAATTTTATTTTTTTTAAAAAGCGTTTCGGACTTAGCGTGGTCCTACTATAGGCCGAATACCGTTCTGGATTTGGGCGGGAAAATTTAATTTACTGTGTATGACAATATGAAAGGAGGGATGTTTGCGTGGACTGGTTTATGCTATCATATTGCCACTAGAGATTTTATTAGTTCGGTTTCGGTAGACATAAATAAATACTAGCTTGAAATGATTTCACTATGTACCTACATAGAGTACAATATATATAGGCAACAGGTATTTAGGTTGAGCTATCAAGGAAGAAAATTTAATCATTTCGGGTGCGGCATTTAATGGAGTTGTTAGGATTGGTTCTACGATTCTAATTGCAGATGTAACTTGGGTTTATTACTGGTTAAATGATGAGCTTAGGTTACTACTACGGACCTGTTAAGGTCAGTTTTGATCTCAATCTAGCAATATGCGGCTTCCATGTTAATTGGTGATCCAATATGAGACCCAGGTACCTCTCCTCTTTAACTTGGTTTATTATTTCATTATTTATTTTGAGTGATGGAAAAGGACCCAGTTTTTTTATTTTTAGCGGAAAAATAATATAGTTCGTATTTTTAGGATTGATTGTTAAGATATTGCATTGAAACCACACATTGATCAAACTAAGGTCATCCTGCGCCCTTTCTATGAGAGGCTCAATTTTATGACCGAAATAAAATAAGCAGGTGTCGTCGGCGTAAAGGGTTACATCAGCATCAAGACCAATATCGTGAATGTTATTGATGTAGATTAGGAACATTAATGGCCCGACAATAGATCACTGCGGAATTCCACATGTGATAATCCGGGAATCACTGCAGTCATCATCGATCCTCACAACTTGGGACCTATTTTCTAAATAAGATGTGAAGATCTTGAGATCGCCAGTCCAGTGATACCTATGGCTTCTAGCTTTTTTAGTAGTATAGTGTGTCTGACTCAACAAGCAGTTCTGGGCAGAGGCTGTACACACAGCCATTTATCTGAAGAATAGAGCACAAACCCGAGCAGTACTAGGAAGAACACCAGAGGAGAAATGTAGCGATGAGGCGACATCAGATGAATATGAAGTAGCAGCAATAGCAACAACTACTCAAACCTGCCTGAGCGACGATAAACCACTCACAGTGCAAGAGGCTCTATCGGGACCTGAAAAAGAGAAATGGATTGCTGCTATGAAAGATGAGTATCAATCTTTTGAGAATAATTAAGCATGGACATTAACATAACTACCGACTGATAAGAAACCTGTGAAATGCAAATGGGTCTTTAAGGAGAAGCGTGATAGCAATGGAGAAGTAGAACGCTACAAAGCACGCCTCGTGGCAAAGGGTTTTGCCCAGAAGTTTGAAATCGACTATGATGAAACTTACTCGCCTGTTGTGAGATATTCTTCAATACTTACCTTGCTCGCCTTGGCGGGTTGCAGTAGTTTGAGTATGCAAGTTGATCATTTAGATGTGAAAACCGCTTCTTAAATGGTGACCTGAAAGAAACAGTGTATATGGAACAACCAGAAGGATATATATATATTCTTTATTGTACATAAAACAATGTAACATCGTTAGAACTTAAACATAGTTTACAAAGGCGAGCTTATCTCTGCAAGAGATCTCTTCCAGCCAACCTGAAAGGTGTGGAAGCGATATCACGGGTACTTGAGCATGTACTTTTAGATAAAGTTAAAAAAAAAGCTATTAACCTAAATTAAATCCTATAATATTAACAGACATGTACATAAATAATAATAATACTATATATAACATAAATACATACATATAACATAAAAACGTAAATATATACATACTATATATACCTATCATAGCTGTGTAGATAAGAAGTGTTCCCTTACTCTCTTCCTAAAAATGGGGTAAGTGGGGCTTTCTTGGATAGCCTTGGGAAGTCCGTTCCATAGCTGCACAGCACGCACAGAGAAGGAGTTGTGGAAAAATTTTGTATTTGTTCTAGGAAACTCAAACATTCTAGTTATACAAGGGCGCCTAGAACGAGTGTCAGGGGGAACATGTTGGAAACGTGAGCGGAGATAGTCGGGAGCAGAGGGTTCATGGAGGATTTTGTACAGAAAGGAAAGGATATGCATATCACGCCGCCGCCGGATGGGAAGCCACTTCAACTGAGCACGATACTCGGAAACATGATCGTATTTGCGAAGACCGTAAATAAAACGTATCGCTAAATTTTGCAAACGTTCGAGTCTGTTAAGTAACTCCTCAGTGACATCTAGGTAGCATACGTCAGCATAGTCAAGTATTGGGAGGAGTAATGCTTGAGCAAGCAAAATTTTAGTTTTGTGGGGCAAAAAGTTTTGGAGAAGCTTTAAGGAGTGAAAAGAGTAGTGCATGCGTCTGCTCACCTCACCAACCTGCGCCGACCATGACAAGTCACAGTCCATAATCAGACCCAAGTTTTTGGCTTTATTTGTGTATGGAATACACACCCCATCATAGAAAAGCTTGGGTACATCATCTAACCGGAGCCTACCCCTGAGCCTTCCGCTACCAATAATCAAGACCTGTGATTTACCAGGATTCACCAGCAGACCAAAACGCCTGGCCCAGTCGTGTATGGCGGCAAGGTCATCATTCAGTGCATCAACTGCGAGTGATACATCCGACACAGTGAAATGTCTGTAGACCTGTAAATCATCTGCATACAGGTGGAAGGGAGAGGCAATAGCATGGGAAATATTGTTAATAAACACAGAAAAGAGCAATGGTGAAAGTACTCCGCCCTGCGGTACACCAGCAGAAACTCCCAACCAGTCCGATGAAGAATCATCTGACCTCACGCTTTGCAGGCGACCGTGCAAATAGGATCCAAACCACTCAACCACAGGGGGAGAAAGGCCAAGGGAGTGAAGGACACCAAGCAATACATCGTAATCAACCGAGTTGAATGCATTGCTGAAGTCAAGTAGCGTCATGATAGTGAGTTTAGTATTGTCCATCGCATAGCGAATATCTTCCGTGACGTTCAGCAATGCACCCACCGTGCTGTGAGATGGACGAAAGCCAGATTGGAATGGACATAGAAGGTTATTGGTTGAGATATATGAGTAGAGCTGCTGATGCACAATACTCTCCAGGGCTTTAGAAAGGACCGGAAGAATGGATATAGGACGGTACTGGGAAAGGGAGGTAGGACTGGCCGTTTTAGGTAGTGGGATGATAAACGCCTTCTTCCAAGTTGACGGAAATACATTCACCGACATAGAAAAATTAAAAATGTGTGTAATGATAGGTGAAACATATTCTAGGATTGGCAAAAGCATGTCTAGGCTTAAATCATCACTACCCACAGCCTTTGTGGAGATGGAAAGGATACTCTTTCTAACCTTGTCGTCCGAAACAGGTTTGAAAGTAAATGGTGGACAATCGGGACGGGGAAGTTTGGATAAGTAAGAGAGGGAAGAGGATTTAGTTAGGTTATCTAGAACAACAGGAGGAGTGGAAAAGTGTTTATTTATACAATTTAAGTCCATGGTTGCCTTAGAAGCATTTATGTGTTTCCCGATACCAAGCGTTTTCAAAAATTTCCAGGTATGAGCTTGCGATAGGTTTTCCAAAGAAGAATGAATGTATCGGCGCTTTGAGTCCCTACACATCCTGTTGCAGATATTGCGCAGTTTTTTATAAGCAGCGAGATTTATCTCAGACGATTCCCTGTTGTACCGTGCTTTGGCCCGGTCCCTCCCCGCCATCGCCGCCCCAATGTCCTGTGTCAGCCAAGGGGCAGGAGCATGCTTCACACGGACTGGCCTTACAGGTGCATGACTGTCGAAAAGCCCGATAAAAGTGGACGTAAATGCGTCCACTTTGTCATCGATGTTGTCAGCGGTCAGGAGACCAGTCGATTTTTATAGCATCCTCTCTCAAGCGAACAAGGTCGATGCTTCTGACATTACGCCGAAAAATTACCCTGCTCCTAATTTTTGGGGGACGAATTTTGTAACCCAGGTCCCAGACCCAGACTAGGTCATGGTGTGAAAATGGGGCTCCCATTTGTCCATGTGTGATGACAGATTCAGGCTTTGAGACAATCATAACATCTAGCAAAGAAGGCCTACTGTTAGGCAAATGATGAGTAGCGGCTAGCGGCATTATTTGCAAGTTGAGCGAGGAAGTAAGCGCTGCAAGTTTACGGGTTCTAGAGTCATCCTTAAGAATGCAGGTGTTGAGATCGCCCATAATTAATATATGGTCATAAAGAGTGCTAAAATTCTCAAGATATGATTCAAAGGAACTAAAATAGTCAACTTTATCATTTGGGCTGTAAACAACGCCAAGTAAAATTTTTCGGTGGTGAAGAACAACTTCCAGAAATAGGTGTTCGAGCGCACCAGTATACTGCGCAGGAGAGGCACTAATTACCGAGGCAGAAATGTCACTGCGCAGGTAAATACCAACTCCGCCGCCTCGCACTCCCACACGGTCATTACGGAAAAGGCGATAACCCGGCAAAGCACACATAGTCGACGGCATAGAAGGCTTGAGCCAGGTTTCTGAGACAAGAATTCCATCGGCAACCCCAGAGGAAAAAGAAGCAAGAAGATCAGCATGATGTGCCTGAATACTTTGAGCGTTGATATGCACCAAGGAAAGGAACCGTGAACAGTCTTCGAAAACCAATTTTAGCTTATCCTCAAGCGGCTGTGAGTCAGTAAGAGTAGAACAATCACTAATAGCGCTTTCAAAATCATCAGAAGAGGAGCAAGAAAAATAACTATCATCTAACATAAATATAGTATTATAATAATAAACACCTAATATATAACTTGCTTAAAATATACTTAATAAATACTTATACGAATTTAAAAAATGTCTTTTATACCTCACCAGCACAAATTGAGAGGAAGAGATATCAACAAACATTAATAACATTTTTACCATCAAACAGAACCAAAATTTGAGGAATAAACATATAGTAGGCATCAACTAATACACATAATCAATTATTAATGTTACAAACTCGAGAGTCAGTTACAATATATAATAAAATGTTGTAAAGAATATTAGAATGTATACTATTAATTCCATACTAGTAGCCAAGCCAAAAAAAAAAAGAAAAAAGTAAACAATGATCTTGTCAGTTGTCACTTTGGTCGGTGTGTCAGTGTCACATCAATACAACCTCAAATTCAAAACAACAGAAGATAAACAATGTTAGACAATTTGAACAATACCCTTATTATATAAATAAAAACTAATGAATTGAAAGACCAGCAATAAGGGTCATTTTCGCAGCGACAGGAAGCTCCATAAATGATATTCGACAGTCGTCAACGGTGTAATACATCAGGATGTCATTTGATCGGCAGCTTCAGTTTTGGGTGGGAACTTCGTTAGCAAATCCTGAAGCTCGGCCATGGTGGTCATCTTCCTGCGACTCTTATCCGGCAGTAGCACAACAATAGTGCCCTGTGCCGTCCAGCAATTGCGCATGCCATAATGTTTCCTAGCCGACGCGAAAACATCTTGACGCCCCTTAGTGAGAAACTCGGACATGGACATGTTTGTGCCTTTTAACGCAGTCTTCGCATTCCATACATCCGATCGGTATTTCAGAGCCTCAAATCGCACAAGAATCGGTCGTGGTTTATCCTTCTTGACACCTAAACGATGACAAGTCTCAACTGTATTAATATCGATGCCGGGAAGTTTAAGTTTGCCACTGATTATTTTAATTATCTTACTAGGAGTGTCCTCGTCGTCTTCCTCGGTCACTCCATGCAGCAAGAGTATTTTGCGTCTGGCGTGAGTCTCCAGACGATCTAGTCCACCTACCACTAGAGAAAGCTGTGTTTTGAACATACCCAATGCCTTCCAAACTAGGGTCTTGAATGCAACATAATCCGCAGACAGTCCTTTGACAGTTGGGTTGCCTGTGCTGGTGGGCTGCTGTTGCTGACCACGCTCAAATTCGGTCATTCTGGAGTCCATCCAGGCTTCGAGTTCATCCATTCTCTGAGCAAGTTGTGCAGTGCGGTCCATTATTGGTAACTTGGCAATAGTGAAGACTTGTGTTGTGCAAATGTTTGTGGTGAGAAGTGATGATCAATATTATGCTTGGTGAGTCTTTTAACACATGTAAAATCACATTTACTATAACTTTTAATTATAAACCGAGGAGAGCTTAAATTTGATGTTATCACTTTCAAGTCTACCCGAAAAAAAAAAAGTAAAGTAGAAGGAAAACAGAACTACGTATTTAAACTGAATAAAGCAATATATGGACTGAAACAGGCGTCAAAAGCCTGGTATGACAAAATAGATAGAGCATTAACTGATCTGAAATTCAAGAAGACACAAAGTGAGCCATGTGTCTATGTGAAGCAGGGCACTGTGACAGATGATCTGATGATATTGGCTTTGTATGTGGACGATATCTTATAGTTCTGCAAAAATACACCTGAAAAAGCACAACTGAAAACAGATTTGATGATAATGTTCGAGATGAAGGACCTGGGCAAGGCGACACATGTGCTCGGAATACGGTTACGACAAGAAGAAGGAACAATAATTCTTGACCAGAAAACTTACATCAAGAAAGTTTTAGAACTGTAAGATATCAGGTACCCTATTGGAGAATGGAATCAAGCTAGAAAGGAGCGAAGTACAGGACTTACATTCACAGTACAGAAGCATAATTGGATGTATAATGTACATATCAGTTTGTACGAGGCCCGACATTGCCCATGCTGCCTGTGTGCAAAGATTTTTCATCAGAAACATTGATAATACATCCGAGAGAAGAAAGATAAAGTGTCCATTAACGAAGTCATAAGCTTACATTACTATCAATTTGTCAAATCCTACTAAATTACCACAGTATATTAATACAATTTGAACACATATTACAGGAAAACATTTAATGAATTACCACCACAACTTTTCTGAACATTAACACTAACAACCTGTCAACAATCGACGGGTTGTCACTTATTGTGCGTCACCCCGACGAAGGACGCCTCGTGTTTCTAAGGCGAATTGATGAAGGTCAGTTGATAACATATGAAAAGAAATTGGGAAATGCTTCCAGTCACTAAAAATTTTAAAGAAGAGTCACTATCCATCGAGTCATCACAAATGGCTCCGTTGGTTTTAAAAAGGTTCATCATTCTTTGATCACAAGAAAAGTAGGCCAGGTGGTAGGAAGTCTGATGTGCGAAGTTGATAGCGTCCTTATTGACTCTGTTTTCTTGGCACAGCCACTCAGCCAGTTGGTAGTTTTTCTTGATCGCAGAGATATGGAGCACTGTGTCGCCGGTCTTAGCTTCTGCAGCATTGAGGTCTGCGCCCAAATTCAAAAGGATCTCAATTTTCATAAGTGAGTTTTTTTGGTCATACCTTGCCACTATATGGGTGCACATTCTTCCTCGATGGTCGTACTCGCGTAGCAGGTTTCCATCACTGCCAATAAAAGGCGCGAACTCCATCAGTTCAAACACATTTCCCGAGCGGCAAATAGAGAAAAAATATTTTTTTCTATCCTCATAAGTCATTTCTGACATAACACTTGTAACTTTGCTCCATTGTGAGCTTATATTACTCGAGGCGTCTTTGCGCCGATAAAAGCAGACAGTAACTGAGTAACCGACAACTCCGCTATCAAGGTTCGAAATTGATTAATAAAATCGGGTATCCAATTCAAAAATAGCAGATACTCAATTTTTATAAATGTATGATGTAAATAAACATACATGAATCATGTAATCGCAATGTAGACGAACTTGAGGTTAAAAATACAAATTCCAAACATTCTGTGCATAACTTTGGTTCACCTATCTGAATAATTTTTCATTCATCATTCATTATTGTAATTTTTGCGAAACGTCGCCTTGAACAAGAAGTATTTACAATTGTAATTTTTATTGAATAGAATTGCAACAGTAAACTACATTATCTATATCTTCATTTTTACAATATACCATAGGAAATTTTATTGTTAATTTTACAATTTAACAATAGATAATCATTTAATTGTTTGTACAAATATTAAACCCAAAAATAGCAAACTTATGGGACTAAAGTACCATAATTTAGGGCAAGA
This sequence comes from Blastobasis lacticolella, assembly GCA_905147135.1. Classification (NCBI taxonomy): domain Eukaryota; kingdom Metazoa; phylum Arthropoda; class Insecta; order Lepidoptera; family Blastobasidae; genus Blastobasis; species Blastobasis lacticolella. The sequence continues at coordinate 5,012,626 of LR990047.1, forward strand.
CCTTAATGACCTGGTACAAATTTGGTCGACAATTAATCGTTATAATACACACGACAACTACGTCATAAGGTCGTAATCAAAATAGCATAGAAAAAAAGTAATCGCCTTCCTCGATAAAATAGTTAACTTTTCTTAATAGTATTGTTTGTGGGAAGAAAAAAAAACTATTGAGGTAGGCAATGTCTGCTTTCAATCGCATTGAAGCATGTAATCATCAGTATAAAAATAGAGAACACCGCAGATCAGAGTAAACAAAAACCTGGTAATAATGAATTGTCTTATAATTCAAGCTTATTTATCTGAGCATCTGTAACATGTATTTACATTCAATCAGCTGCCAAAGCGCATTTGGCAACGCAATGTTTAGCTCTTCGATCATTACACTTCTTAACACAGTTGAATGTTAAGTTCAATTGGTATAGTTTGTACGCGTGATCAGGTTTCATGAGAATTTCATTTGGTTTGTTATCTAATTTCATTAGCATAATACGACTTCGAACCTAGACATAGTAAGTGTTTTTATTCGTATAATCAAAATAACATAACTTGTTAGAGTGATCAATTGGTTCCATTCTACGCAACTTTACATCATAATTAGTCTGGTATGTGAACATCGGAACTTAGGCAGTTGATTTAAATTACTGGACCAGAACGCAAGTGTTTTCACAAGTAATTGTATAGAGATTTTTAATGCTAATAAACAGTTTGTGAACGATCAGTTGAGTTTAAATGGTGTTTGGACCCAGTTTGATTATTAAAATCTACTTTTACTGAGAAGCCAAAAAAATCAGTAAATAGTCCCAAGCATTTTATTTTTCGATTTGATAAACAAGAGTTATAATATTGGCACAGATACATTCTAGTGCTACGAGAAGCATATAAAAGCAGACACCTGCCAGATGAATCATAATTCTTTCAACCGCGGTCGTGCACGTAACATTAAAATGGAGGTTGGCTATTCTGCCATTTACCTTGAAGCCATAGAAGCCTACATTGTAGTTCCACACGAATGGCCTGAATGTGCTTATGAATTTCTCTTGACACTAGCCGAGCAAATAGTCGCTCAATCCAATTATGTTCATCCAGTTGTACAATTGTGTGATATACCAACTAGACTAGTTTGTCGTGTTAACGATATTAGATTTTATTATGTTTTCAACAAGGTGTGTAAAGAGTGAGTATCAAAACCGGATTTTGTCAAGCCGTAGATTCTAGATATTTATTTTATTCGTTTTCTATTTCAGAGAAACGGTTGGCGCTTTTGTATATAACATAATAGTTCCCGACGACGACGGACCCATTCAAATATAAATTATTAGCGAAAATCATCCCGACCATGTTCCGTGGTCATGTGGAGCTACGAGTGTCATATCTTATTTTAAACAGTAGTAAGTTATAGTTTAACAGTCAGTGAGCGGCATACTGTATGAAATATTGTATGTATTTCAACAAAGGTAATACTTGGTTTAAAGTCTCTCCTGTACCTACATAAGATGGAGAGCCACCAAGCTCAGCAAAAGTAGGTACGACGTCACTCAGGCAAAACAGGTACGTAAATCAGACTAAGTTCGAAAGTATTTTAGCAAATCTGATATTATATATATGTTTGTTACATTATATATATGAGTTACATATGTATGTTATTTCTTACAGTTTTATTAGTTTATTTTTAAAACAGCAGAAGTTTTCCCCAGTTATGATAGTCCGCCTGACCACAAGATATTACTTACCGTGCGCGAATGCACTCGAGAATTATGTATCATGCCCTGTTGAACAGGTACTCTGCTCAGATGATCCTTCAATGAATCTCCTGATTTCAGTGGAAGAGTATTGCCTGATTTCGTTGGCGCTAAATTCATATATCACCGATCCCTCTGGCGGAAACGGTAATAAAACACAAGATACTGCATGATAGAAATTATAGAAAGAGAAAGTTGTCTTTAAATGATAATGTTACTTTGCAGGTCACAGCAAAAAAACATATGCAAAGTTTGCGGAAGAGTTGTGGACGAAACCATTAATCAGTAGCCTCTTATAGGTAAGTCGTCAACGAATTAGTGATTTATGCCCGTAGAATATGTAGTCTAAAACTAGACAGACTTAAAAACTAGATTCGAAAGTTTTTATATGCTTATTTCAACTAATATCTTGTTTGTTGCAGGTATAATCCATTTTTGTGATCTTCATTTACAATATACGACGCAACGTTGATTATGATTCGCTTTGAGTCGACAATCGACAAGACTTTAAAGTTAGTTTTCATGTGTTCCTACAATATAAGTGATACTTTGTTTAAAATTTTCTGATGTTAATGTTATTGTGTTTGTATTACACGACGCTTTGGGACAGTAAGTAAACATACACCTAGTACTTTGTTCGTAATTACTTTGTTTTGTAGTCAGTGATAACTAAAAATTACTGTTATCTATGTAAGATAATGATATGTAAATAAATTACTAGAAATAGAGTTCGTTTACTATTTACCTGAATAATGTAATTTATACAAGCGTCCCACTCCAAAAATAGCATAGTAACTAACTTTTGTCGTGGAAAATTGGTAATTGTTGTTATCATAAAATTAGTTTTACTCATAAAAATAAGCGATTGACCATACAAACATTCTTCTAAAGATATTAATATATTGATATGAACATTACACGTCAACTTTTATGATACTGCTCATATACTATAATGTTTATGATTCCATTGTGTAACGAATTCTATCCTAATACAAAATTTATAAGACGTGAGATTCGAGAAAAACAGGTTTATTATTTACTATGTATTCTTCGTCAAAACTAGCTATCATTGCAAAGTCATCCGGAATTACAATATGATTCGATTCCTAATTTTAGAATGCAAATCATATTCATTTCAAGGCGACATTCGTTGAATGAAGCAATAAAAAAATCATAAACTGTCAAGTGTCCGTTACTAATCAGCCAATTCCAAGGATTATGACAGACCATAAACAATTTAGCATAGAAATAGACTTCAGGGCGTTTACGCATCGCCGAATTCAATGAATTTTTTATAGTGTATAATTTGCTACTCATTATTACTCATGTTGGCTTTTCTTAACTGATTAAGAGTCATATTAAGCAGTAGTATGATAAAAAATGCTTAGCAACTTGCCGGAAGCTCCAATTAATGTTTATAAAAACGCTCAGCAAATAAAATAATTTAGTTCACACCGTAAAATAATCTTGATATACTGGTGCAATAAACATACTTGAAATACTCAAACGATTTTACAACACATTTACGACTGATAGACTTCTTTCATTCAATCACTTATTATGTTTGATTCGTCGCACAATTGCTCATAAACCGCAAGATTTATGATCTATAAAACAATTCGTTTTAGAAATGCGACGCACGTTTATGTGGCATCCGAATCTAATTTAGCTAATACACGCATTTATATTGAATAAAAATGACTTTATTTCAAAGATTCAATCGATTATCAGTCGCGCTTGGAGGTTATGTCAACATAGACGATATGAGCCATCAAATGAATGTTGTAGTTCGCGAATGAATGCTTCAATTGAATGCATTCGCCTCATAAAACAACTCAGTCAGTCAGTCACTTCAAATCTTATTAGTTCACCTTCACGTTAATAGTTCTGGGGTTTAGCCATCTTTGACAGCTCCGCTTGCGTGATGCGTGTATGGTAGAAAATTGACAGGTCGAAGTTAGACTACATCTACATTGACTCTGATTTTTCTACCACTGTCAATGCTGAATGCGTCCTATGTTGTAAACAAACCTGTCCGCCTATTTTTCGATTAGGTATTTAAAATAATATTCATGAATATTGAAGAAAAAATACGCCTACAGTGAAAACAAATGTTCGCCAGTCGCCGCAATTCTCATCATGGTGCTTAAAGGTAAATTTCATTGAATTTTCTCAAAAGGGCTGAGTAATGACATATGATCAATATTTTTTACCTGTTCTTTTCACCGTGACTTTCTGTTTAATTCTGTTTTTCCAATAAATACAATATTTTTTCTATCAGTAACATATCCGTTGTGGTATGGTTGCCAAACGCTTGCCGGTTTTTTCGAGTTCCATGTTGGAATACTACCTACTGGGGTAATTGAGAACGTTGGGTAATTGGTACATCAGTAAATTATATATTTAGTACTTTTACATATTAAAGACCATCCCGCTGAGATTTACTAGAAAAATCAACGTTACTTCTTACATCCGCATTGAAGAAATGTACATATAGTGCGCGTATTTTCATGAGTGTAATAACATATTTTGAAGTAATTCAGTGGCGACCATATACCGGAAAACGCCGCGTAGGTAGGTTCACAAGGTAGACAGACAATATGCTAGAGATTGCAGATATTTTCTGAATGCTGATGGCACAGGGCCGGTCTTTGTGAAAATCTCTGGGGGAGGCCTATGCTCACCAGTGTGCATCTTCTAGCTGATATGATGATGTTAATGGCCTCTTACTCAGTTCTGATTTCAAATATCATTCCCACCTTGTATCACTTATCCGTTTATGGACGTGTAGTTTAAAGTTACCCAAATAATCTGCTGCAGGTAATTAGGAACAGTTTAAGTAGGAACTTTCACAATAAAGATTTAATTTTTTACAGATTTATCACAGCCATTGTCACCACCGCCACCACCATAGACTATTTAGGATTTAGTTAGGTATTGCTTTTGGAAGATGTTGATATGAACACTAGATACTAACAGAAACTAGGTTATTGGAAACTAGACAATTGTACTCTCTAAAGGATTATGAATCATATGAGAGCACACAACTGATGGGATTAGCAAGACAACTGTGGCAAATAAAATATTGCAGTAAGTAATGAATAAGTATAAAAAGTATTCCGTGGTACCTGTGATACTGAATTTTCACATTTATCTGACCAAATAGCTCACATTATTATTTATATTGCTAGTTGTTGTTTAGATTTGTTATTACTTTGATACTTTCCTCTGAAGAAATATGATTACATGGCAATGCCTATTGTAAAATTGTAATGTGTACTGACCATGTTGTTATTGTTACTTACCTATTTACTTTAATTAAATTTACTGATTACGAAGTCTGTATAGTTGTTTTTTGATATCCACATAATAAAACTTTATTACATTTCAAAGCCAAGCCAATCTACCCAACCTATTTAAAGATTTATTAATCAGATCAGTAAGTTGCTAATATCTTTGTATAACTTCTAAGATTGTTTTCAAGTATATCTATGACAATCCGCTTCCCTCACACCAGTAGGATAAAGTCGCCTGCCTGTACATTTAGTCTCTAGCCAGGACAGGAAAAATACCTATTTATTTTTTGTTTAGGTAGGTACCCTTATTTCAACACAATGTACAGATTAATATTTTTTGTCCAAGAACAGATTGGAAGCGTCCATACAGCCACTACCGTCATTGTGAGACCAAGGGCAGCGTGTTTGATCTACTAATACATATTTATTATTGCTAATGCTGCGGGCATGACGTCAGTTAGCCATTGTATCTATTGGAAGATAATTTATGGAAATAGGAATGTAATACCTTATACACAACCAATGTCCATAATGTACCTCATTAATGATTTTCAATTTATTGTTTGATGTAAACACAAATAATACATGATAATGTACAAATAATTTTAATTTGTCTAGAAAATTATTAAACAGTAAAGTACTTTTCAATGCAAAATAATTACAACCCACAGGGATTCCTCGGGTTTAATATTTGACATTCAGATCACTGTATATTCTGAAAAAAGAAAGTTTTTACATTTAGGTATCACAATTCACACTATAACTGCTAATATTTGTATTATGTTTGCAAAGCATGTGGCAGAGTAGTAGAATATAACCAACCCCTTCCACTAACGAATCCATACAAGTAGGCACAAACTATGAACTAATAAACAGACGACCGTCTTCATACAAAATACTATGCACAATAAGGTTTGAGTGTGTGCGCACGCACTCCTTTGTTTCCGGCAAAACCGAATGTGGTTGGAGCTGCAGTCCACATTAACCAACGTTAACGGTGGAATGAGTAAGCCAGTAGCAAAGTGGAAAAAAGTATGCAAATCTACAATTACAACAGATATAGGCACTGAAATTGGGTAGGTACTTAACTTACCCCTATTAATTATGCTATTTATTATTAGGTTTGGGCTGATTTAAAGACACGCACAAAAAAGAAAGCTACCACCATAACCCGCGGAAACCAGGGCACTGGTGGGGGACCCAATAATAGGGTTTCCCTAAGTCATTTAGAAGAGCGGGTGCTGGCAGTGATGGGAGACACGGCAGTAAGCGGGCAACAAAATATTGAAGAAATGGGTTTAGATTAGACGTTAGTATACCCAAAGATATATTTACTTGTATTGATTAAAAATATTTAAGCACTTAACGGTTTACCCTATTTTTATAGGTAGGTACTATTTAATACAGTCTTATGTAGATTACCAAGCTTTTTTATTATGTAGGTATCTAACTACCTATCTGAGTAGGTATTTTCTGAATTATGAAACTTAGGTACCTATTTATTATTTATAGTTTGACATTGAAGTGGAAGTGGCGGTTGTTCCTGATGGCATGGAGTTGGACGGATATGCTCACGAGGATCCGGGTCCTTCACATAGACGTCAAGAAGGTAGGCACTTCGACTACAGTTACTTAAGTACATGATCAATTTTTGGATATAGGTATATAAATAGCATCTAGGTCAATTTTACTACGTGCTTTAAATTTTTTAACCATTGTTTACAGCTGCTCCAACTCCACCATTACAAGCACATGCTTATAACGGCCGCCAGGACGCCTTGCCTTCGTCCCAGTCCCCGCAGCCGTGTCCTCTGTCGCAGCCGCACCCACGATCCCGTCCCCGCGCCCACTACCGCCCCCGCGCGCGCGCTCCGGCCCCCGCCGCCGCTCCCGCCCACGCCGGCGCCTCCACGCCTCGCCCCAGCGCCATCGCCATCGCCGCACTCCTCTGCAGCCAACTCTTTTCGACGGCTTGTAAGAAGACGAGTAAGACGAATATAAACGCCTTTCGACCGTTCGACAAGTCAGTTTGTGGCCGTCGAGCAGCGAAGATTGCAGCTAGAAGAGGAGAGCGACAGGAGGCTGCATGAGCGAGATTAGGCAGATGGAGCTGGAGGCAGGATATTGAGAGGCAAAGGTTGACGTTGGATGCGCAGAGCCTGGAGCTTGATAGGCAGAGGCTGTCTAAACAAGCCACGCACGACGAGCTTCTTTTGGACTTGTGTCGTTTGTTCTTTCATGAGAATTCGAATTAGCTACCGACACAAGTTTAAAAGAAGCTCATTTGTTTTTATTTTTGTTCGAGCAGACCGCCTGACGGAAAGTGGTAACTGTCGTCCAGATTTGTACCTACACTTGCTTATGTTTCATTTTAGCAAAAATGCAGAACCGCAGATTAGGTTGTCATCATCTTTTAAACAGGCATTGTTATTTCTACAATCGGCACAAGTGGATGTGCCAAGTATACATATCTACTCAAATAACTAAATATGCAACACGAATATTCAAAATGTTTTTGGCATAGTTATCTTTGTATAACGTACATAATGTCACGGCTTTTTTTCGTAGGGGTAGGCAGAGACCACGTCGTTCCACTTGCTAGGTCCTGAGATCTCGCACATGTTCCACATGAATTAACCTTTTCATATATTAACCTCTTTTTAGGGTACTTTTTACTTTAGATTATTTTTTTATATGAATTTTATATTTTAATTAAAAACATACTTATACTTTGATCTTTGTTTTTAATCAACTAGTGTGAATGCTATTCCTAAGCTCCAACGAGCCTACCCGCCTTCGCAAGGGTGCAATTTAAAGATGTAAAGGCTTTTTTAACATGATTGCAAAATTCGCAGGGATGACTAAATACAAATAATTGCTGAAGTTGATGTAAATACTATCAAAATGGAGAACTCACGGAGAAGGAGAAGTGCTGTTTGGAATCATTCCACTATAACAGAACCTAAAAAAGCAAAATGTAGTTACTGTTCGAACATGCTGAGAATTACATCTGGTAATATTGCAAACCTGAACAGGCACCTAAAAACAAAGCACCCCACGGTGAGGATGGAAGTAGAACGTCAACAGCCTTCAGATCCTGAAACACACATTCAGGATGAAGGTAGTGTTGGTGATAATGCAACTCAAAATGTACAATCACCTCAAGTGCTGCCCAGTAGTAGTCGTTCCGACCAACCATCTATAAAGGCATTCACGCAAAGTACGAAGCCAATGACACCGCGACGTGCTCAACAAATAGATGAACAACTCATTAAAATGATTGCCACAGAACACTACCCCTTCAGTATTGTTGAAGCAACAGAATTCAAAAAGTTTGTTAATATGCTAAATCCGCAGTACAACCTCCCGACCCGTAACACCCTTTCAGAAAGTATGTTACCCAAGTTATACATACAACAAGTGCCTTGAAAGGGTAAAAAAAGAGGTCAAAGAGGCCAAAGCGATATATCTTTCAACAGACGGCTGGACGTCGATTAACAATGATAGCTTTATGGCCCTGACTGTGCACTACATCAATACAGAAGATACCAAGCTAAAGTCGAACTTAATTTGATGTGTAGAGCAGAGTTGCAAAAAATGCATTACTTTGGTTAATGCATTGGCGTTTCATTACTCATTACTATAATTAACGAGTAATGGAAGCAGTTTCCATTATTCATTACTAAAATAATGAGTAATGGAATCAGTTTCCATTACTCATTATTTTTTTTTTAATGGAATAAAAAATAAATTCTCATTACATTTTTTGTAATGAATAATGTATCATCTTTACATTACTCATTTTTTAATTTTAATGAGTAATTTGAAAATCTACATTACAATTTTAAATATTAATGAGTAATGTACCAAATTTTCATTACTCATTATTTTTATATCTAATGAAGGAGTAATGAGTATTCCATTACTCATTATTTATGAATATATTTACTATTTCTGATAATAGCTATTGTTTAGATGTTTATAAATGGAAAATAGGATTATGTTTAGTAGAGGATAAAATTAAATCTAATTCAAAAACATTTTTTGATTTGTTTGATCTGTAGCAAAGGGGGCACTGAGAGAAAAAGACTTAGAAAAATTTTGCGAAAAAAACACTTAGAAAATTTTCAACTTTTAATAATGGGACGTGATAGGGGAGACCCTCAGGACGTAAAATGTCCAAGTCGCAAAATGTCCAAGTTCCAAAATGTCCAGGTTGCTTAATGTCCAAGTTGCAAAATGTCCAAGTTGCAAAATGTCCAGGTCGCAAAATGTCCAGGTTGCATTGAATATTATACCACTGGACATTTTGCAACTTGGACATTTTGCGACCTGGACATTTTGCAACTTGGACATTATGCAACCCGGACATTTTGGAACTTGGACATTTTGCGACCTGGACATTTTGCAACTTGGACATTTTGCGACCTGGACATTTTGCAACTTGGACATTTTGCAACTTGGACATTATGCAACCTGGACATTTTGCAACTTGGACATTTTGCAACCTGGACATTTTGCAACTTGAACATTTTGAGACTAAATGTAACAAAATGGCCGCCATTTTGAACGTTTTTGTTCCTGGACCGATTGCTTTCAAAACCGATATCTGAGCGTCCCTTGGGACTCCTGACATGAATCTGGTGCCAAAATTGGAAAAAATGGCCGCCATTTTGAATTATTTTGTTACTGGACCGATTGCTTTCAAAATGAATATCTGGGACTCATGACATGAATCTGGGCTCAGATATCGGTTTTGAAAGCAATCGGTCCAGTAACAAAAAAGTTCAAAATGGCGGCCATTTTTTCCAATTTTGGCACCAGATTCATGTCAGGAGTCCCAAGGGACGCTCAGATATCGATTTTGAAAGCAATCTGTTCAGAAGTCTTTTTTTTTGCGCCGCACTGAAAAAAAGTTTGGCCCCCCTAGCGCCCCCTAGCGGCACCGCAGAGAAAAGTGTTCCATACAAACGGTGTTCCTGGCGGTGCCCTCTATCACATCCCACCATCAAAAGTATACGTTATAATAGGATCGCACCTCGTCGAAATTTTTCTAAGTGTCAAAATACGGTCGATTTACTCAAAGGGGGCGCAAGGCATTTGGACTTTCGTAATTTAAGGTATATTTTTTATGGCTGGATGTTGTAGGGTAGGTCATTAGGAGCAACTTTTACAGAGGTCATTTCTTTTTGCGCCACTCGGAAAAAAAGTTGGGCCCCCCTAGCGCCCCCTAGTAGCACCGCAGAGAAAAGTGTTCCATACAAACGGTGTTCCTAGAGGGGCCCTCTATCACATCCCACCATCAAAAGTATACGTTATAATAGCATCGCAACTCATCGAAATTTTTCTAAGTGCCTGTGCCCCCCTCGATTTCCGAAAACGCCAAAATTTTTCTAAGTCCAAAAAATTCTATTATTCATTACTTTTTAAATGCGTAATGGAAAATTTTACATTACTCATTTTTTACAATTAATGGATAATGAAGGTCCAATAATGGCTCATTACAATTTTAATGAACAATGTGGAAAATTCCATTACTCATTAATTTTTTTAATGAGCAATGTAAAAAATTCCATTACTCATTAATTTTTTTTAATGAGTAATGGAGCACCACACATTACTCATTAATTATTTAATGAGTAATGTGAATATTTTACATTGAAATTTTTTTTTTAATGAGTAATGGATAAAAATTACATTACCATTAAAAAAAATAATGATTAGTGCATTATTTTTTACATTAAAATTTTTGCAACTCTGGTGTAGAGTACAATGAACGCCACACAAGTGCGAATCTAGTCGCTTTCTTACGGGATATAATGGCAGAGTGGAATATAGCTAAGTATACTACTGCTATTGCCAGTGATAATGCCGCTAACATTACTGCGGCAATAAAGAAGGGTTCATGTCGGCAAATACCATGTTTTGCGCACACAACCAATCTGTGTGTGCAATCGGCATTGTCAAATTTGAATAGCGGTGACACGATAACATCAATCCTAACAATTCAATTCAAAACATCGATCCTACTCTTAACCATTAATTGAACTAACCCTCGTTCGCGAACTACGTGAGATTCGAAAGATACGTGAGTTGATAGAGCTATTAGGAATCTCTGTCTTAGTCTTGTGAGCTGCTGAACTAAATGAACTAATAGTGCGAACTAAATCAGTCTTTTCTTTTCACTGAAGCGTTTCGCGCACCGCTAAATGTTAATTAGTTGATATCAAATGCCTCCAACGTTGACGTCAATGCTTGGATACCAACATGTTGAGCGGTCAGAACAATATTTTTAGGCTTCAACATTGAGATAATTGCTCGCTAAATGTGTCGCGACCTTTAAGGGATAGCCTCGTTTTTTTAGGCTATGCTAAATTTTTTTGCAAAATTTGGAGTGCAAAAATTTAAGTTTTTTCATGAGGAGTAATCCTAGTGAAAGCCAAGTTTCACCCAAATAAAAGGATTACAGGCAACCTAAAACGAATTTAAGTAATATAAATTGACGTAATTCCGATTCAACTCCATCGGAACCTGTAATAAAAAGACCAAATACCAATTTGGTGATTCTGAGATAAAACCAATCATCCATTCTATAACATTTCAGTTATAGAATGTAAAATATTTAAAGCAAAAATTAAATGGAATAAACCATAAAAAAATATTTAATAGTTTATTTATTTCTGCAGGAAATTAGTTTTATGTCAGCAACACCGTGTTTAGTTTTCTAAAAATTGACATTTCGGCAAAGGGAATCAGTCATCATACAGCCATGCCTTGACTGATATTTCTTAGTCGAGAAATATATGTTGCAGTATGTTCAGTCTTTTAGCTTCGTCTTCACTTTTGATCCATGTTTCCACTAAAATGACCAGATTGGGTATGTATTCCAAGGATTGGATAACACACCTCAGCTCATCTAGCTTGCCGGGTTCGTATATTTGCATAAAAGACTTTTAAAGATCCCTTTGTAGTTATTACTTCAGAGTATTTACTAATAGTTTAGTAGGTGATGGCTTCGCACGGTTGGTCAGGTGTATATGCTTGCAACAAGCTAGTTACTGAAGGGAGTTTTTTGCTACTTATATCTGTGCCGCTGAATTCGGGCCCACCCGCCCAAGTATTCGCCTTTAATGTATGGGTTGCCACATCTACATCGACGAGTCTATACATATACCTGCACCCTGCGTTGCGTTTGAGTAAGCTGATGTTTTCCAAGTGAGATTTATTATGCCCATGAGTACGTTTTTGCACATGATCTACCTACCAATAACAACACGATGGGGAGAAGAGTTCATGGAGAGAGCTACAAGCTTTACGGATCTACTTTATACATTTATCACTGGGATATGCTTTGGAGACACTGGATTGTTCATATTGTCCTATCAAGTCACTTCATAACCCGAAAACAACCTGACTCTGACGATTATGACTTACCTCTTTGTGCCCTCTCATTCAATATAAAAAAAGAATATTGCTGGGCAGATTGGAGTTTTAAAAGACGTCTTTGTCTGCTCCAAACGGAACCTTGCGGAGAGATATCATATCCTCTATTAGGATAGCCATTAGAGGATATGATGAGCCAGTGTAATGGCTGGGGCAAGATTCACTCTCCCAATTCCCTATTTTTTTTATAATATGGGGTCCCTTCCTAGTATCAATATTCGCCTTGAACACACAACAGCTATTTTATAATTAAACTAAATAAGTTATTTATCTATTACATGGTAGCCAGTTATCCTAACAAATAACAATAACCTGTTTATCTTCCAACTCTAAAAGTCTTGAGTTACCACTAACACAACGTAGGAATTACTAGACGATCACGAGGCCATAGTAATGTCACGAATGTACGAATACGCGTTAGGTAATAAATAGAAGTAGCATTTTAGGGTTAACGAATACTTTAGGGTTAACGTGTGAATGAGTTTGCGAATAGACATAGACATGATTTATTTTGACATCACAAAAATCCATAAGCGTTTACATAATATGAAAATTTGAAGGAGTGAGTGAGTGAGAGATTGCGTAGATTTATTTATTTAGTAACAAGAGAAGTATTTGATGTAGAAACTTGAAAAACGTGACCATTTTTAAAAATAAATTTTACATTTAAAATAGATCATCTCTAACCTAGTCAAATCGTATGCTAATATTATGCCTACCAAACACTCACTAGCTTCTTAAATTGAATACACAATCTACATGAGACATTCTGGAGTCGAGAGCTTATCTAAATAACAACATGTGAAAAGAAACTTGTATCACTTTGTTTATATTATAAACAGACTAACTATTCAAAATAATTGTCCAGGAATCGGAGGATTTTCACAGACACACCCAGCGGAGCTCTGGTGTTCTCCAGGAATTGGTGGATGTTGGCAATCCCGACAATCCACTGAAACAGAAGGTGGGCATCAGCATCTAGATCTAACTAGAAGTTGATTAGATGATTAGTCATCCAGGTACTTACACCAAGAATACTCCGACCAGTTCTGACGGGGCGGTCCACTACCCTCCAGGGCAGGACATTCAGCATCCACTGGACGTCGTTGATGTGAAAAACCCAGAGGACTACCAGCAGAGGGTCCAAGAACGGGATGTCCATCATCGTTTCTCCTGTGACCATTTGACGAGGGATGAACGGCAGGTCCACTAGTTCCTGGGGCCTCAGCTGGTGTGCGTTGAGGTAAAGTCTGACTCCGTGAAGAACCAGATCATCTTCTGTCAGTCGGTTGGCGTCTGAAGCTGAGATGAACGGCTCTCTGAAGCTCAGGTCGTCCAGGATGACCGTTGTTATAAGGAATCGGTGGAAGTTTGTGTGATCTTGGGTAGCGGTTGCTTCATGCGACGTAGGAGTAGCGACTCTAGATGGCGCCAAAGCTCTGGTGGATTCCGAGTCTTCTTCTGGGACCTGGTTGTCTTGTGTAGGCAGTAACTCATGGAAACGTCGCTTAAGTTTTCTTCTTTTCTGCGAGACTCCTGCTGCTTCGTACTCGGAGCTCACCAGGTCCATTACATCATGCTGGTACATTTTAGAGCGTTCAATCCACTTCTCGATGTGACGACTGTCAGCCATGGGGCCGGAATAACAACTGGGTCCATTTAGTAATAATCTGATGGTATTTATGCAGTACGCCAAAGGTGACTCGAAGGAAATCACACGTGTAAATGATATAACAATGTTAAATATAAAATCCAGATGGACAATGTTTATTGAGCACCGAACAGAGAGACTGACGTGGGTTTTATGAAGTTACATCATAATTGCAATAAAAAACGTGATAATAATGCATGTGTTTGTGTGGTGATTATTTATTATCTCGACTGAAGGTTATTGGAGTTCGTTATCAGTTAATATGTTTCTTAACTCATTAGAAGATATGAAGAAACAAACTTAAGGTTGTTTGTAAAAAATATAATTCAAGAAATTGTTTTATATTAACATTTAATCTGGAGACACGGTGGTCTTGCGCCAAGTGCACGCCCAAACATATGTAGAGTGATAGAGACTTCTACCTGAAACAAAGAAGACTAAATGTTAAGTAGCGTCGCAAATGTTTGCCAAAGCGAGCCCTAAAAAGCTTCTACGTATCATAAGTTAGGAATGCGTTAAAGAAGTTAATAACCTGAAGTTGTATTTTTTTCAAATTCTTTGTTTGTAAATACGGAGCCGGTTCAAGGAAAATGAGCTCAAGCCATCGAACTACAAAAAATGGATATGGTTCGCTCTCTACTTCTATGGCCAACTTACCGACATGTTCCTTAGGCTTCTTGATCAGAAATTTCGCATATCTGGAGGCTCAGGAACAACCTACGGAAGAAAGTTTGTAAGAAATTGGTATGCCGCATCCAAAAATAGCTTATGGTTCCTTGAAAATGGTATCACTTATTTCCACGCGTTTCCATTATCAATGCTAAATTATCTAAATTGAGAAGCTTGGGGTCAGTAACTGGAGTCAAGTGTAATTAAAACATTAGATAAGCTAAAAAGAAGTGACTGATTACTTACTTTATGAGATGGGGCCGTAGTATGCACAAAGGCTCTCTAATTTTGGTCCAGCAAGTCTCCAAGGGTACAGGATCACTTCCACTGATAATTTCGATCTCATTGTTGTTTTCGTCAATGTGAGGAACTAATTCATAGATGTCATCTTCAATCACTTGTCTGGAATCGAGACCAAAGGATTTGTATACAAAGAATTGAGGTAAATTTTTAGTTGGGAGAATTTTGAGATGGCACTTACTCTTTAGGGACAAGTTCAAACACAAATGGATAGCCGAAAGGATGATTCCTTGTCAATCGGGCGAAAATCTTGTTCATTTCAACGACAGGACTCTCCTGCTGGCTGGTTTCTATAACTAGGACAGTTCTCCAAGTAGAAAATTAGAAAACACTTGGCGTTTAATTTGCATAGAAATTAACTTGCAACAAATCTAGTGCCTAATTTTTCTTCTGCGGAAGTATGTGTGACATCACTCTGAGTGCCTGAATGAATATCTAAATATGCAGCTGTAAATTCACTATGAATAGACTGACGTAACCAGAAAACAAATGTATTCCACGTGGCTGAATGTTATGCTCTATCGGCCTTGACAGTTTAGTCTTCTATTCAAATTCGCTATCGGTCAATGGCAGTATTCTACAAATCACATCATTCGATATTTTTTAATATTTTTAGTGCAAAAAGTTGCAATGGAATAAATGTTAGCTCAGTGCGTTTTAGTAGATAGAAAAATAATATACCGGAAAAAAAGTTTTCTTCCACCTAGAATACCAAATACTTCTTTACTAACTTTTATTATAAAGCTAAAGTCAACCCCTATGTTTCCATTTGAGATTAAGTCAGTCATTTTGATTTCAGTATTACTAATAAAAATGCCAAGTATTTTTTGAGGTCTGTCTTTACAGAAACTTATTTCTATGGGTAAAAAATATTAGTATTCTTATTACAGGAATACTAATTTTTCAACTAGAGGCAATATTTTTCCGATAACGTTTCGCACTGTTTGTAACGCGCTATTATTAACTCTCCTACAATTTGATATCGTGTTCTGTTTCATTTAATTAAAAAATTGTAGTTTCCCATGACTCACCATCAAACTGTACCTAAAGCAATAGTTTTGTATTTATTTAATTACAGCTACAAAGAAATTTCACATGAGTATGTGTTTAAACAAAGATGGCCGTTGATGATGTAATAATGGAACTAAGTGGCGCATCTGACGAAAGTCCCTTGAGGAAATTGAAAGACGCGTTAAGGTGAGATTTCTGTCTAAGAACGTTCTGCAGCACCTCAATTATCGGGTTTGAATATTTATTTGAACAAATGCATGAGCGCTGGGATCACAACAGCAAATGACTTTGTTTTTCCTTCATTATGACCTAGACTTCCGATAAGATAAGACGTTAATTAAATATGTCACATTTGTTGGTAGTCAAATTTATAAGCTTGTCTAAAGTGTTTGATACATTCCCATATCGGTGCATCCATAGGTCGTGGATTGTTTCCTATGATGGCAAGGATGTGTTCGTTGCTTGTCCCCTGCAAGAAGTAGTGTCACTTCGCACTCACCAGATGAACATCACAAAGGTCTCCTCAGCGACGGTGGAATATGAAACAGGTTAGTATAATTTTTTTGTCCCTCGAAGTGCTTATTTATTCGACATCTAATTTGCTCGGTTTTAATTGCAGATGATGTCGAAGATGGGATACGATTTATAAAAAAAAAATTAGATCAACACTTACAAGAACAGTTACCGGCTAAATGCAGGAAAATTACATCAGCGTTGCAATGGATTCTAGAAGTGCTACCGCCTAAGTAGCTTTGAGTTTTTTATTTTTATGTCACAGTTCTGTCTATTTTGTACGAAATATTTGAAATTGAAGTTACAATTAATGCTATACGGAATGATTCGCCTGGAAATTTTACTTATGCATACAGTTACGTCCCCAGAAACCTATAAAAGACCGGCACCCAGATTGTCTAAACATTATTTCGATTCCTAGCTTAGGAGCACACATTTTCTGTGAAATCCAAGTTCTAGAATTAATATAATGTTCAAGAATTCGGTAAGTTTCTTTACAATCTTTTGTAAGTTCAGTGTATTCAGTTCTTAATTGCATTTGGGCTTTTTAGACCTTGTCTTCGGTGTCAGTGAAGACATATTTGGTAGTCAAATTCATAGGGAGCCTCAGTGATTACGCGGGCTTGAAGTGTGTCCCAAGTCAGTGGCTGAATTCTTCTTTAGAAAAGAATATCTTCATCCGCTACCCACCTCTACATGAAGAGCAAAGAGCTATGCTATTAATTATTAACAACTCCCCAGCGCGTACTCACTGGAGAACGTTTGTGGCAAGACTGTACTACCAAACAGGTAAGTCGATATCTAATTACCAAATTACTTAGTTATAAGAGAAATTATATAGCAATGTAATAAAAATCGTCACTTTTTTCTGTTACGCGCCATTTTCTTTACCAAAATTCAGTGACGTCAAAAATAATGTTTTATTAATAAAATGATTAAATAAGGGGAAAAGTTTGGTAAAACCAAATGTGCATGCCTTAAGCGCTCGTGCTATCGAAATCTATGCTAACGCCCTCTTGCACGTTTTAGTAGAAGTCTTAAGCCCTCACTTACTCTGTTTATTATATTTTTTATACATATGTGCCAGTAAAAATACTTTTGATTTATAATTAAACGAATAATACTTGAGTTGTGGTTTTTAATCAGTTACTCGCAATTATGTCACGATTCTATTAAAATAAAAACCAAGCAAATTAATTGTGTTTTTCGAAAGTTATCGAGATTACTAGTACATACTTTCATGCAATCTTTACAACATTTTTCCAGAAAAATTGTTTTTTATATAAATTACAGGGTTTATCGGCTATATATTGTTGGAAAAAATGATCATTGATGTTTTTCCTTTATTTTGGTATGCAAGTTGACTTACTATGACCACGAATAATTAATTTATTTAATTATAAACTCTAACGAAACCGAGATTTCGATTTTTAGGCAAGAGTAGAGCATACCTACGCTCGCGCTTAAGGCATGCAATAAAAATACTTATTCTAATTCAAGTTAATTAATAGTAAAAGTCTGAGTAGTTATATCTTTCTTTCATGAGTACAATGGACACACATATTTTTTTCATGAGGAGATGGCTTCGAAGATGCGATGCTTTACGCGTCGCTCTACATATCTCCGAAAAGAGGAGTTCGATCAGCAGGAGTCTCAACGTCCACCAGCTTCGAAAATACTGTCGTCGACCAGTCGTTTTTCTGCACGTCGGAAGCTACTAAAAAGCTTACATTAACTGAACTATTTACTATTATTCATCCGTTAGTTTCCAGTATTTGTAGCTCCGTACACGCCTACTGTGACATTGACAAGAGCCTATCCCAAGCTTTTCAAATGAATGAGCACCATGAGCATCTGCAGGCGCGGGCAGTGACCTATACTAAATTTTTGGAAGCCAAAATGATGCTCTATTCAAATCCGTACTACAAAAATTATATAGAGCTCAATGCTGCTTCTGAATTAATTAGTGAAGAAATCAAAAAAGCGGTGGAACAACTGCTGTTGATATTAAATGGCGGGTTAGAATAAACTTTCGTATCCAAAAGGATATTGGTTTGAAGTATTCATGTTCTTGATAAGCAGACAATTTTAATTAATTTAGTTTTTTTGTTTTAAGTTTTACCGCGAAAAATAAATTTGAACCACTTTGATAAAAACTTGGTTCTGCTTAACCAGCAGGTCACGGGTTATTAAAATTCTGTACCTATATCATTAGTAAAACTGGATTTTGTAGAAAGACAAATTTTAAAATAATAAACTTCGCACGAAATACATTATCACATATTTGCTTTCAATAAATTATTCAAGACTACTAACACCTGTACAAGCAGACTGCAAAGTAAGTAGACGGAAAACAAGTTGCATGAAAAGGCCACAAATTATAATAAGCCATGAATCATGTCAAATGTTCTGAGTGCGCTTCAGACATCGAAAGTTGTTTATTTCAGATGAAAAGAAAGCTCCATAGTTAGAAAATTATTCGTAAAACATACCCAAAAGTTAAATAAACACTATACCCAAAAAAATTCTCAAAATTTCGGTATGATTGAATTCGCTATGGTGCAGACTATAGACCTTATGCATTTCTGCAGGGAAACATCAACCATATTAATATAAACAATAGATTAATTGTCCTTATAGCAACTAACAGCAGCTTTTGTTATTAGAAAAAACAAACCGGTTGCCCAAAACGAGGTGAGACTAAAGGTGACTTATTATGCGGGTCGCTATTCGCTTATTTCAAGGCCTACCTGCTTCCAACCAGACGTCTGCGAATTTAAATTCGATTGTTTACGCTTCGCTAGACGTTATTTTTATCGGATCAACGGTAAGTTTTGGTAAGACATAGTTTGTTGAGGAAGGCCTAATTGCCTAATTGAACGTGCGTATCATTGTTTATGTAACTTTGAATCGTCACTTGAGTTCGATAACTTTTTAATGTTACAAATATTATGATTTATTTCAGGTCAACACTATGTCAACGAATACGTACTACATAATTACATTCATCATGAAGCAAGACAAGAAGTTGAATCCAGTTTACACTGTCCCAGCATCTTGGATCCGATGGCAGAAAGAAAGGATTGAGACTGTTATAGTCGCTTACCCAGAAGAGCTGTGGAAAGTGACTATGGAACGCGTGAAACGTTACGAGAATCCCCAACAAAACTCTATTCTATGGAGACAATGTCAATTCATTTGTTTGATTTAAAACTTATGATTTTATTTCGTTGCAGATAACTACAGCTCAATGATTCGTAGCATCAACGAACGAAGAAGTGTTGGGCTAGAAACACCACAACCTGGACCTTCACATTCTTCAGCGCCACCTACCAGCGGCTTACCACTCGAAATCGCTGCAACGGAGCTCAGAAAATGGGTCTCTGGTCTTCCATTTTCTTTTGATCAGAATCCATTGCAAATCAGGACTGTGGAAGACTTTTCAATGCTTAAATCTCTGATCTCTGAAACACAGCAGGAAATAGAAGTTGAAAGGAACCGAGCTAATGGAACTTCGGACACACCTAGAAGCTCTGCCCAAAGCTCAAGGTTCGCTGAGCTCGTGCCCAACAGCGGAGTGTATATTGAGAAGTCTGAGCTTGAAATCTGCGTAATGTCTTCTGGAAACTGTCTTCACTTGTCACGGCTGCTGATGAAGCACTTTTTTTCGACAACCGCTTTGAAGAAGGACCCTGGTTTGGAAGAGCGCGCCATTACTGCTATCATAGATTTCATTTCACAGCAGGAACCTAACGAAAATTGTAGAGAGTCAAGCCGGAAATCTATCGAAAGTGCCTTACGGTTTCAATTACACTGGCTGAAGATAAATGACAAGTAATTTTAGATTTATGACAGAACAGGATTTGACATAAAAAGGTTTTAAAAATGTAGTACGCTATCAATTTGTACACAATTTTTATAGTAAACAAACTGATCTTCCTAATAAACATTTATAAGTATCGACGGATCTTTTATTTATGATCTTGTTTCTATAAGTAGAATAAATCTGATTACAATTGTATTGTTGAAAATGGTTTATCCTTCACAATTTTTATGATTGCGTGATTTTAAACTTAGAAGTTTAATGATCTGCCACGATTAGCTAGATATTTGGTTACTTTAATTACGATCCTGATGTCAGTTATTTTTTCAAGGGATCGGAGCGACACCGATTGGAAATGATGGAAGAAGTATTCTGAGAGAAGAAAAATATGTTGTCATGAATCAGTATGACGGCAAGTTTATCATCAATGTAGTAGCTGAGATTAGAGTAGAATTCAAAAAGGACAATGAAGAACTTGATCGATTCTTTGATGACAAAGGAAAGAAGTACTACGCTTCCCAAGCCGAACATCAGTCTGAAAAGCCCTATGGTTACGGAGTAGACGACAAAAAAGATGATAGAGAATTTGGTAAATTCGATGATGAAGCTATAAAGAAGTACTTCTCTTCACTACCGGAACATCGCCCTGATCAGTCTGAAAAGCCCTATGGTTACGGAGTAGACTACAAAAAAGACGATATAGAATTTGATAAATTCGATGATGAAACTAAAAAGAAGTACTTCTCTTCACTACCGGAACATCTCCCTGTTCAGCCTGAAAAGCCCTATGGTTACGGAGTAGACTACAAAAAAGACGATATAGAATTTGGTAAATTCGATGATGAAACTAAAAAGAAGTACTTCTCTTCACTACCGGAACAACGCCTTGATCAGCCTGAAAAGCCCGATGGTGACGGAGTAGACTACAAAAAGAATTTGGTAATTTCGATGATGACGATTTAAGCATTTATCAGATAGACCTAAGATAAGGTCATTCGGCATCTGCCAATATGGAAGGTAGATTTTTTATAATTGATCCTTTCAATGTAATTAAGAAGTTTATAGATCATAGTAATGACTGGTAGAAAAGCCTCAAAATGGAATCAGCAAAAACAATCTATCATTCTTTAACAGAAAGTTATTCCCTACCAAAGTCACCAACTCTGTAACTTTTACATTTTTGAGAACCCCAATGCTAGTATCAACCTGCACTATCATCTACAATTGTTACTTCATTGAAATCTTGTGCTAGTAGTTATTGTAAACTATAGAAATTTTCTTTATATCTGTTAAGTAAAATAGATCAGTTCTCTTATGCCAAATTGTATTCGATGATTGATGTATCAATAATGTAATAATTTTTATATATTTAACTCTAAGGCTAATGTATTTATCCATCCAAATAAATCTCTATATATTAAATTTTGTGCTTTTATTCAACTATCCCATATTATAATTACTACAAGACAATTTAAAAACAATTCACTGCTAATTATTGCTCGAGTAAAAGTGAATAGCTGGAGATAATTTACATCATAAAATCAAAATGATGAAATTGTAAACTATCGTTTCGGATACTTACTAATTGATAATCCTCTCGCTTTATCAGAAAGTACGAATACAAGTACAAGTTGGGAAGTTGATACCAACGATTCAGATGAACGTAAATAACTTTGATTCGAGCTACTTGCTGTAATTTTACATCTAGTATCTAACTCGAAAACTTCAATGTGCAAAATGATCCAGTACTTAAATTCTTTGAAGTAAACTTCATTATTCTGCATTAGAAATTTCAGCTTAACTTCACTCATGTTTCTCGTCAAACGCATTTGTAAAAAAAGACAAGTTAAAGCTTACAGCTTGCTTCTAAATTTTCTCATCGAAATAAGACAGTCGATTTATAATTCTTGAGTTGACATTAAAAAAAATTGTTTTTGATTGCTTTTTATTAGATTGTGTAGGAGGGAGATTATATATATTATATTTTATATATTATATATTCCCCCGTTCTTACTACTAATAAAGAAGTATATAAAATTAAAAATATTCTAGATATTGAGTAATAAATCGACATTAAAATTGGTTATTTTCAATGACGAAAAATCATGTAACTATTTTGTGGTATTTTTATTCTATAAAACAATTATCAGCTTGATTTCAGATTAAGTTTATTACAAGAAATTAAATGAATCATCTTAATAAATATCTAAATATGATAAGTGATAAGCAATGTTAAAACTTCAAACAGGAAAATTATTGCTTCTAATCAACCGTATGTGATTTTGTTCCATTTTAATGAAACTTTCGATTGTATAGCTTAGAAAATTTGCTACCAATCAAAAGTTTATAATTTCTCAACTCTAATAGGCTCGGAAATGATCCAATAGAATGTCTCGAACTTATCTTGTTTGTCAAAATAAAAAAATTAACTCCGCCTAGTAAGAGAGAGGTTACGCGTTGATAAACGCTGCCAATTGGTATCAAGTAGGACACAGAAGCTATTTTAAAAATGACAATTTTGTCTATTATTAATATATATTATATACTCCCTCGATAGTATCTAATAAGAAAAGAAATTAAAAAAATTATTGTCTTGTGTGTGCATGAGATTAAAAAAAATTGTACTAGGGATAGTATTTTTAAAATTTTTCCTTTTATTAGATAAGAATTGAGGGGATATATATATATTAATATATATATATCCCCTTTATATTAATATATAGATATATATATATATATCTATATATTAATATAAACATAACTAGATGTAATAGTAATAGACAAAATTTTTATGTCAATTACTTCGATATACAAGTTTTTGTCATAACTTATCCTGAAATGGCGTCTATGACAAATTTGATTTGACAAATTTGGTCATAGGCGCCATTTTGTGGTAACAATGTGCTTATGTAATGAATATTTTTAATAATTTGCTTATTGTCGCGGCAATAATTAAAACACCATACAATGTACTTCACGAAACTCTCGTATCTCTCACTTTAATTCTCATTTAATCGGAACATTGAACAGGCTTATATGTAACGGCAAGAACATTTCAATAGCGCGTTCTATTTTACCTGCAGAGCCATCTAGTGAGATTTTGTGGAACTATATACTACGTCCATACAAAACGGCACTTAGTTGTTTTGTACATGCCGCCACCCAAAGAACCTAGTTCTTTAACAAAACAAAAGCAAATATACTAACATTGACAAATCATACATGTATCTCCTATAGTATACTCTACCAAATGATGGCTCTGTAATGATTAGCTATGCAACACTAAAATTAATGCAAACTAATACTAGACAACAATGAAATTGTACAATCAGATAGATCGTAACAAAATGTAAACAGAAATAGAACAAAAAACGTATCTCTAACTTATTCTCTATTCAAAATACAAAATGATAAAAAAAAAACATGACAGTTTTAGTGCTCAATCGATGTAAATGTATAACAATAACTTTTAATTAGCTTTAGGTAAAAAACACAATTTGTTACAAGGTCTTTTAGCTAGACCATTTTTAGTTTTAATCGTAACTACTCTAGTGAGATTATCTTTACCAGGATGTTTAGCTACAATTCGTCCCAGTAACCACTTAGCAGGTGGAATATTTTGGTCTCTTACTAGCACAATGTCATCAATCACTGGCTCACTTTTCTTCGTTGTCCACTTCTGCCTTTGATTTAAAGTAACAAGATATTCATTGGACCATTTCCTCCAAAACTCACTAACCATTTTCTGTATGTGTTTCCATCTCTGCAATCCTGTAATATTAATATTTGTGAGGTCTTCGTCGGGTATAACAATTAGGGGTTCACCAACAAGTAAGTGTCCTGGCGTTAAAGGTAACGGATCATTTGGATTGTCACCAATGTAAGATAGGGGACGCGAGTTCAGGCATGCCTCTATCTGTGTCAGGACTGTCGACAGCTCCTCGAAAGTAAGAGTGGAATCTCCGATGACTTTCTTTAAATGTGTCTTAGTAGAGCGGACTCCGGCCTCCCACAGTCCTCCGAAATTAGGAGCCAGTGGGGGAATGAAGTGCCAATTTGTACCCTCATTTACCAGTAATTGGCTCAACTCATTTGGTAACCGAGATGTGGCTCTATTAAACATCTCACTAAGCTCTTTGCTTGCACCGACAAAATTCGTCCCATTGTCGCTATACAAGTCTCTACAATGGCCTCTTCTCGACACAAATCTTCTAAAAGCAGCAATGAATCCTTGCGATGACAAATCTGACACTGCCTCAAGGTGAATAGCTTTCGTGGACATACAAATAAAAAGGCAGATATAACCTTTGTAAGATTTTGAACCTCTACCTGGTGAAAATCTAATATTAATATGACCTGTAAAGTCTACTCCAGAAACTTCGAATGGACGAGCTGGTTTGACTCTATCCTCTGGCAGTTCGCCCATTAGTTGCGTTTTAATTTGACGTGAGTATCTGGTGCAAGTCACACATTGCCTATAGCATTTCTTTGTTAGCTCTCTCGCTCTTATAATCCAGTATTTGGTTCTCAATATGTTTAACATCAATTGTGGCCCACCATGAAGTGTTTTCAGATGTGCCTCCTCAACTATCAACTTAGTGAGATGACTGTCACTAGGTAAGATAATTGGATGCTTTGTATCAAACTCTACTTGAGCCTGTTGAAGACGACCACCTACTCTTAAAATCCCATTTTCGGTAATAATAGGGTTAAGAGAATGAAGATGGCTCTTTTTTGTGATCACTCCAGTTGTCATCAATTGTTGTATTTCAGCCTTGAAGTGGAATCGCTGAGTTTCTCTTATACAGGTAAGTAACGTATCGTTTATGTCTTTTATTGTAATATATTTATTTAATGTGTCTCTTTTATTTTCAGGTTTCTTCAGATTCAAGAATTTCTTGCAGTACGACAGAACTCGCAACGCTCTAGGTAGTGACGAAAATCTTAGCCATATGAAGTCTTCCTGCTCTATTATCGCTGCTAAGACTTTCAACGGTCTCTCCTCTTCTTTTGTCTCGAAATCAATAGTTGTAGTGGTAGTATTGTATGTGTCATTCTTCAGCAGCCACTCAGGTCCTTGCCACCAAAGATCATGATTCGACAATTCAGATGTTGAAATACCACGCGAGGCACAGTCCGCTGGATTTTGATGCGTTCTGACATGGCCCCACTGCTCACGATTTAAAATTGTCAGTATCTCCGATACACGATTACACACGAAAGTGTTCCATCGACTTGGTTCTCCTCGCAGCCATGCTAAAACAATAGTAGAGTCTGTCCATGCAAACAAATTTGATTTTTCTATCTGCATAACTTGAGAAACTTCATTTAATAATTTTGTACCCAGTAGAGCACCACACAACTCAAGTCTCGGTATTGAAATCTTCTTTTCTACAGGTGAAACCTTGGTTTTAGCAGTTATTAAATTTACACACTTTTGTCCATTCTCATTTCTTACTTTTAGATAAATTGCAGCCGCATACGCCGCCTCAGATGCATCTGCAAAAGCGTGAAGCTCTACATAATCATTCCTTTTGCATTTTAACCACCTCGGTATAGAAATAGTTTTAAGCTTGTTCAACTCGTCTCTAAACTTAATCCATTCGACTAACAAGTCAGGGGTGAGATTTTCATCCCAACTCAATCCAGACTTCCACAGCGTTTGTATAAATATCTTCGCATTTATAATGATAGGTGCGATCCAACCCATGGGGTCGTACAGTCTTGCTATATCCGATAATACTTTTCTCTTGGAAATAGAGTCCTTGGTCGTTTCTTGGACCTGGACGGAATAATCGACATTATCGGTATTTTTGTTCCAGCAAACACCTAAAATTTTGATTGTTTCGTTCGCCTTAATTTTCACTGAATTATTTGATCTCGTACTCCCTTGCTCTATATACGTTAACAGATTTTTATTGTTGCTGCACCACTTTTGTAATGTGAAACCTCCGGCTTTCATTAATTCTGTCATCTGTTGAACTATTTCCTTAGCTTCTTCCTCCGTTTCGCAACCGGTAAGCAGGTCATCCATGTAAAAATCGTTTAACGTTATTTCAGCCGCTAAGGGATATTTAAGCTGTTCGTCTCTCGCTACTTGTTGAAGCGTCTTAACGGCTAGGTAGGGTGCACACGCCGTACCGAATGTTAATCTCAGCATTCTATAATGTTGTATAGGATCATTATAGTTTGATCTCCATAAAATTCTCTGAAAATCGGTGTCTAGGTTGTTGACAAGGACTTGTCTATACATTTGAACTAAATCACCAACAATACAGATTTCATGGCGTCTCCATCTCATTAGAATATGTCGTAAGTCTTGCTGAATTTTAGGTCCAACAAGTAAATTGTCGTTCAAAGAGACATTATTAACTCCCTTGCATGACGCGTCGAAGACAACTCTAGTTTTCGTGGTTTCCTTATCCTCGCGGATAACCGCATGGTGAGGAAGGTATACAACATTCGGATTATTAATTTCTTCTTCATCTGTAATGGGCTCTAAATGATTTTGCTCGATGTAATCATCTATTACTTGCTTGTAATCTTGATAGATCTCTTTATTTCTCAGTAGTCTTTTCTCTAGTAGTTTAAATCTCCGTAAGGCTATCTCATTAGATTTCCCTTTCAAGCACTCAGGACTAGCACTTTTAAAAGGTAAGCGCACTATGTAGCGTCCGTTTGAACTTCTCATTGTAGTTTCATCGTAAATTTCTTCACATCTCTGCTCTTCTCGTGTTAGTTTTTTCTCAATACTCTCCGGTTCTCGTTCTACTTCCCAAAATTGCTTAAGAAGTTGATCCTCCTTGACTTGAAGGTGTAAAGTTACCAGGCGTCGGTTTGAAGGTTGACTGCTTTGGACCCTTCCAGATAGTATCCAGCCAAGGGCGGTGTTCTGGGCGATAGCTCCCGTCATAGAGGGATGTTTAATAAGACCAGGTAAGATAATCTCACTATAAACATCTACTCCTAGTATAATATCAATTTTCCCAGGTAACCCGTACTTAGGATCAGCTAAAGGTAAAGTATTTAATACAGACCAATCTTTAATTTCAGTTTTCCGTGACGGAAGGAATGACGTAAGTTTACTCAACACATATGCTTTAACCTCTGTAGAATACTCAGAATTATGTATAGACTCTATTTTAAATGTAACCATGTTCTTCGTTCTAGTTTGACCTTCACCAACTCCAGATACTACGCCGCTAATAGGCACTCTCTTTAGACGTAAGTATTGTGTTGTTCTCTCAGTGATAAAGGAAGCTTCAGAACCTTGGTCTACAAGTGCTCTCACGACCTGTGTGTAGCCATTTGCAGATTTAATCTTGACCATTACAGTGGCCAATAACGTATCACTCGCGTTACTCTTTGTTGCATAATGTGCTACCATTTTTGCCTGTTGTTGCTGACTCTGTACTGTAAAGTCGCGTCTCTCCGTTGTAGTAGATTTCAGGTTGCCTGAATCATGACTCGGATCTCTCTCGTAATGAAGTAACGTATGGTGTCTTTTGCCACATTTATGACAGCTCTTAGCATTATTACATTGTTTTACTGTATGTGAGGATGAAAGGCAATTGAAACATAACCTGTTTGATTTTACAAACTCAGTTCTCTCTTCAGGGCACTGCTTCTCAAAAGTTTTACATTGAAAAAGTAAATGTTTTTCATTACAACACGTGCATGAAACATTAAGTAATGGTTTTTTCTCATCGTTTACACCTGAATGATATGACTTTGGCTTAATTACTGGCTTAGTGGTGGTCGGGTATTTTGGAGTTTCTATCATCTCTAGGGTACGGAATCTCGACTCGAGGAACATCATGAGTGCACTCCACGTAGGTAAGTCATTCAATTGTGATTGATTTAATTCCCACTGTTTTCTAGTCTCATTGTCCAATTTTGATATGATTAGATAATTTATAATCGGATCCCAACCCTTAGTATCAATACCCAAGTTGTTCAAAGAATTTAAGCAAGCCGAAGTTGTATCAAGTATCTGTTTAATAGAATTTGCAGACTCATTTGTTAGATTCCGTTGTGAAAATAAACGTTTCATAATTTCATTCATGTTGTACCGTTTATTATTGTATCGTCGCGTCAATTGAGCCCAAGCCTCACTAAAGTTTGACTCAGTAGTAGCAAAATTTCTGATAAGTTTTTCAGGTTCACCCGACAGACTACTTTTCAGGTAGTGTAGCTTTTGCACCTCACTTAAATTATGGTTATTATGAATTAAGGAAAGAAACATATCGTTAAATGTTTGCCACTCTTCATAATGTCCAGTAAATTTTGGCAATTGTATCTGAGGTAGCTTCACCTCACAACTCGACGACTGCTGAGTAACGGGCGACGAAGGCGATACAGCGGTAGCCTGGCTATAGGTTAGTAAATCGTCTTTCAACCTTGTTTTATATTGTAAGTAGGTATCTTCTACAGTAGAAAACACATCTTCGCAAAAATACGATAACTTAACCTTTTCATCCTTCTTAATTAAACCAGCAAGTTTATAATGATTCTCCATAAATGCATTCCACAATCTCTCTAAGTTCTCCTTTCGTGCTTCAATATACGAAGGTGATAATCTATCATGCGGTGACTTTTTATAGTTTCGATAGGATATATTTATGCGCTCTAAAATATCCTCTTGTTTTTGTATAAGTTCCAATGCCATGATGAAGTTTGTTTATTCAAATCACTTGCAAGAAACTGATTGCAAACTTGCACAAATGTTCTAAACCAAAGTTCAATGGCCAAAAGGTTTTGGTATTTTCTAAGTCCAAAAATACTCCACAGTCTATGTTAATATTGCTTCGAATTATTTCTAAGTGTTTACAAGAGTAAATTTTATAAGTCCACAAAACGCGCCAGAGACTATGTTCAAAACCACTTGAAATTATTCTAAGTCTCAAAATCACTTCGATGAAATTTTTATAAGTGTTTTCGTTTCGCGTCAGAACCTATCTTTAAATTCACTTTACTCACAGTCTATGTTCCGCATTCCATACACTTAGTAGATTTCACTGTAACTCACCGCACCGCAGTCCAAGTCCCGCATTCCACACACTTAGAATTATTTTCTACTCACGCGCACACTAACTCTTTATTTAAAAAACTCCCGGGTTTCGGCACCAAAATGTCGCGGCAATAATTAAAACACCATACAATGTACTTCACGAAACTCTCGTATCTCTCACTTTAATTCTCATTTAATCGGAACATTGAACAGGCTTATATGTAACGGCAAGAACATTTCAATAGCGCGTTCTATTTTACCTGCAGAGCCATCTAGTGAGATTTTGTGGAACTATATACTACGTCCATACAAAACGGCACTTAGTTGTTTTGTACACTTATTATTAATAACAATATACATAATAATATATATATATATATATATCTCCCCTCCATTGTATCTAATAAAAAGAATTAATTTAAAAAATTATTGTAAGATCATTTTGCAAAATTTAATGCTTCGACATAAGGCTCTGAGATTTAGAAATTTTTGCAGTTATTTTAGACTCTTATTATTGTTAAAAGATAATTTAATTCATTAAATAATTTTGAGAGGAAATCGAGAAGTACTGAATCAGATGCTGATTTATAGAAATAGTCCAGACTGCATACGGCCCTGAGCGCATGATTCTTATCCAGGGATTCCCAAAAATAACTCACTAGACTTACTGCTGATCACGTGGTTAGCGCATGCGCTGATAAGTGGAGAACTGTTGTAGATTCAGGACGCTATTTTCGTTGTGGAGCTTTGAAGTAACGCCAAATGATGGCGCTGTTTGTTTAAGGTATTACAAAGTTTATGAAATAAATAATGCTATGTTATAAAAAATATTTTTATTCAAACATATCCAAAACTTACAAATAATGAGTATTCAGAAAATTTAGAATTTAGAGATCACATACCTCACAGCACAATGTTAAGTCCGAAAATAATGAGAATCATTGGAAAGTATATTATATTACACTCACTATCACTACGTTCATAGCAGGAATTTTGTATGTTTGAAAATTGTAACTTTTTCCTGCGAAACAGGAATCACTACCATTTTGAGCGAAAGTAATAAGGGTCCGGCGCATTTTCGTCATAATCTTCTGGAGAGGAAACGTACCACTTTTTCTGAAGACCGCCTGATACATCCACGTTATTTGAAGATATACCATTAGTAAACTGTAAAAAAAATTTTAGAGTTTGAGAATGGTCAAATATTAGTAAAAATGTTATAAAATTCTTTCCTAGAGACTAGGATGAATTAGATTTACCCTAAGAATATGAAATCTACTTTGTAACCCATCTAAGTGATCCTATGAAAACTGCAAGGCACTGAAATCATCGAAATCCATGAATAGGATGAAATATCTAGATTCTTAAAGGTCTTTCAAGTTACCCCAAACCACGGCTTTGCGCAGGTTAACGCCAGGATTAGTGAGCTGAGTTAGCTGTTACCTAAAAAATGATCCATTAGCATTCGAAAGGAAGAAATTAAAGTGCACTGAAAAAAGTATGTCCTAAACTTACACCATATACTAAGCTCTACACTTACACTAGATGGTGCATTTAACGTGGGTATAAGCTATACGCTTAAACGTTTTGCGATAGGACAAACTTTTTTTTCAGTGTGTCAACAGTTCAAAAATACAAAAAAACTGAATAGCAAGAAAGTACTTACGTTGATTATTGAGAACGATGTGAGTACTACAGTATGAGATCAAACACTAAAGTCTAGGCCAAATTTTAGGTACTTATATACCCGCCGACCGCGTAATTTTTTCAGACATTGAATAATTAGCCTGGGGTAACGACATTTTTTTAACTTTTTTTGAGTCTACTTTCTCTATATTAAAAACGCTTGAATTCGCTTCGTAGATTGAACATGCCCTTAAGTTGACGTCATGAAGTACTACAGCATTACCCATACTTTTCTCATTTTTTAGGATAAATTCGAGTACAAAAACTTTTTATTCAAAGCTTGTACGAAAAAATGAGCATTTAGGGTAGAAGTACCGTTTGTGGCCACTGTACCGTTTATGGCCATTTATTGTTTAAATGCACGATAAAAATAAATTTATATAATAAAGCGTTACAAGCTCGATTTGTTTTAGTATGAATCTCTGAAAATTTAATAAAGATATAGTTTTAACATTCTGAATTTTTATAAATTAATTCAAATGTCCACTGGCTAAAAACGGTACTTCTACCCTATTACATTTACTTCATATTTCAAATCATTTGATTTTGAAAGTTTTCAAACGCTCTATTTTCAATTAGCTCATTTTTTTCAAGTGAAAACAAACTTTCCAGGATTTCGTACGATATTGTAAAGAAAATGTTTAGTGAGAAGTTCTAGAATACTTCAATTTAATATTTATCAATGTCCTGAAAAAAAATTCCTGAAATATGTAGTTAGTAGTCATTCTAGTGCCAATGTAGGCAGGAATAATTTACTGAACTTTTATGCAATAAAACTGAATTACTGAACTCGGTGGGCGGTTGGTTTATTTATAAAACCCAATAGCGTCGCGACGTGCTCGTTGAATTTATAATAGATTCTTGTTACCATTCTGCTTCATTGGCTCATGAATTGGTGTGATCTATTTCAAATTGTTGAAGGTCTTTTGAATGAAACGATGACCAAGGTCTTAATAGAAGTTAATTTTTGATAATTTTGTAACCGAAATAGCAACTTTGAAAGTTGTTTCAAAAAGTGGCAATGAAAGTATGAAATTTTTATAAAATCTACTAAAAACTCTGTCCAGAATATGCTCAAAAGTTAGTTTCCAACTCAGAAATTTGAAGCCCTGAAAAATTATTCGATTGCATTTGGTATTTCAAAAAATAGTTTTCTGATAGTTAATAAGTAGCTGAAGTTAATTATGAGTGAGAGTATTGATAAATTATCTTTTGCGTGTCATTAACTTTTCAACTGACTACTAGAGACTCGGAAAGTTAATTGGTTCTGATTTTGATTACCGATTTGATTGTAACTTGATAAAGAATGAATCAAGATTGTTTAAGTAATTTATTAATAATTCGTATAGCTTTTTTCGTAATGAATTAAACTAGTGATCAACTCTCTAGTGAATAATCCAAGTCCCAACTTTTGACCTCGGTACTCTACCTAGTAATCCTTATTAAAGTGTTCAAAGCGAAACTCTCTATGTTATGAGTTGGCCAGGATACTGGAACCAAAACGTCGGGTGCGAGCTGGATGTACTCAATAGAGGCGAATTGTTCATCCATGGTTAGTTTAAACGACCTGCTTCCACGAGCTTGAGATTTAAAATGCAATCCGGGAACAATATCTACTCAGGTCATGTATAAATGTAAGAGGTGAGACATTTAAATTAATATATGTGATATGTTAAGAGGCAGTAATACATTCAGATGACGACAGGGGAACAAAATGAAACTTCTTTGTGTAGAAGATAGGTTAAACTGTCGTTATTTTTGGTTTTTATGTCTACAACTTCAGGCAAACTATAATACAAAAACAAATGTTAAACAAGAAGAAATTGCAAATCAAAAAGTAGATATCCTTAAATTTGAGGTTAATACTTACTAATCCTTTTCTGTAAGGTTACAATTTTTAGTTTTCCAGGCACATCCATACATTTTAAATCCAAAGTATCTTCTTGATCTCATAAATAAAAGAAGAATTAGATTGAGCATTCCTGCGGTGTGCGACGTAGAAACAAGAACTTTTATTTTTCCATTTGTCAGGCCTGTTATTGAATCTATTACTTACTACGTAGTTTTAGGCGTACGCCCTGTATCAGCCTGTACCTTGCTCCGATCCGTGCGTTTACCTCAGACCAAAACAAAAACCTAACCTCAGGTCATCAGCAAAGAAATTGTTCTCTTGAGTCACTAACCCTCAGATAAACCGGCCATTGAGTCTATCAGTTACTTAGGCGTCAAAACACATGGACCTTCACCAAAGTCACCAGGTTATTGCCTGCAGCACTCTTGTCAATAAGCCTAATTTTACATAATCTAAATGCAAAACGGGTTTTGTCAGTTTTAGTTGACCGAGGTCGGTTCAAGGTTCTTGCACCAATGAGCCGTTGGGTAAATAGAATAATTTTGTTCCAAACAAGACCGGTCAATCCTAAACATCGTTATCATATGAAAACAAATATTAACAAAAAATCATGAACGGAGCATCCGTACGACGTACCACATCGTAACCTTGGTAGTAAACATTTGAATGGTAATTAGATTGCATAATGTATCTTATGCAATTTTCTCAAGTTGAATTCGGTCATATTATAACTTACATTTAAATAAAACGCTTATCATTTGCTCCCGGACTTCTTTCATTTACATATCGATAACGTTACACCTTCCCATTTACAGGCTGATTTATGAACTACTTGGACCATTACACACTACATGTTTTCATTTTAAATGAAAAGAAGTGCTGACGTTCTAATGCGTCGTAAAAGATATAAACCTGTCAGATGCAAATATTATTAGAATGTTTTGGTTTGTATATGTCACATAAACACGCTAAATAATGGTCTTGTTCATTGAACAGAATTTCCATTTACATTTCATATTTAGTTAGTGCACGACATAACCATAGAAGAAAATGGTTTTACAAATGGCGATTACTATGCAGAGATTTACTGACGACAGAGACGTATTGTTCCAGTATGACGTCTATGGTAGACAGGAAGATTTGAGGATGATGGAGCTTTTGAGGAGCAATGGTGCAGTGTGCAACGATCCTGATGCAGTACTTGACTTGACTTTGAGGAGATTTGCGATATACTGCTGGGGACGACACGTCAATTTCAGTGATAGCCCGTGACCTTTTAATAAATATGTTATCATGCATCCGTCCATACTTAACGTGCTCCGAAACTAGTGATTCAGTTGTGTTGCAGCGCTTGAACTACAAACTTGCAATGTCCAAACGAGAAATAATCATGAGCGGGTTCAGGAACGAAGAAGGAGAAAATCTGGCGCATTATTTGTGTCGTGGTGGAAGCGCAGACCATCTTATGTTGCTTCTCAACGAAATAAATGATGAAAACAGACACTGCTTGATGGAATACAATGCAAAAAATCAAGGATGTGTCCATATTGTTGCCTTGAGTCCACAAGACGCCGTGGAGAAGATGAAGCTTCTGGTGCTTTGGGGTGCTGATATAAATGGAAGGAAATTAAACGATGGCGACACTCCTTTGCACATTGCGGTGAAGATAAAGAACTATGAGCTGGTAGAATGGTTGTGCCAGCAGCCAAACATCAACCGCGAAATGATGAACAATAAATGCATGACTCCATTTAATGTAGCATTCATGAACAAAGACGAAAAGATGATGGATGTCCTCAGAAGAAATGGAGCTCAGTGCAAAATTCCCTTGCAATCAGAGTCCAATTCTACGGACGAAGAGTATGAGCCGCAGAAAAAGAGTCTGAAGCACATGTAACGTTTTTACAAGTGTAGTGCAGTGTATTTGTTTTGTGTTTATGCGTAACCTAGTAGATAAAACAGTTATCTATCATGTGAACAGCCGGTAACCATGAGTCAAATTATTAATGGGATTACTGAGCCACTCGAGTACTTTGGCAGTGATTTATATCCGTTGGAATGTAAACAGATTGACGTCATTCGTGCATCGAAATTTGAGTTACGCTTGCGCAAAAAGACGTATTTATTTTCGGCAGCGGTCAACGTACTGGCCACTGCCCAAAGATCAAAATTAATATATGTAAAATAGTCTTCTTTTTCTCATTTTGAGGTAAGGGTTTATTTTAAGGGTCTTAGGAAATGAAAATGTAAAAGAAAACAACACAAATTATGCAAATTTAAAATATGCGATTTTAATTTCGTAGACAAATTTATATAGTTCAAGATCGTGTATAAAGATATGCATATAACTATTGTTTTAATATTAATGTTTTATCTAAGAAGAAATAGGTCATAGATATTGTGGTGAACATATAAGAATTTAATTTTATTTATATCCGCTCAAGCGGTTTGCACTTGGGCAACCGCCTTACAATTTGGCGAGAAACGCTTCGCTTATGCATCTTGTACCAAACGCAAGATGCATGAGAACAAAAGACTGGAGTGAAGCGCGCCGCCACGCGCGGCCAATCACGAGGCGCGGTTGTTGCTAGCCGCGGACACTATGCGCCCGCGCAGATCGACACACCGCTACTGGAGTTTGACGCATTTGCTTGTTTACATATTTTGCTTACTCGCTGTTCATTTTTGGCTTAGTGCTTTTGTGATAACTTTCCTTTCATTAAATTCTACTTTTTCTAAATTATCAAACCTTCATTTCGTGTTTCGTCTATTCTAAACCTTCCTACCTATCTAGCCTTCAGCTAACTACATTTCTGGCCTGCAGCCTTTATTATAATTGCCTTAAGCGGTTATAATAAGTTATACCTCTTATCGGGCGAGGTTTCACTAACCTGCGCCCATATTGGTGACCCCGACGAAGAAGAAGACGCAATCTTCGATATCAAGATTGGTGGATCAGTAAAGAGTGCGGTAGTTGTACAAAGATTTTGTACAATTTTTGGATCGACATTTCTGGAGGTGGTATTAAATCTCAAGGCGGTGAGCGAATTATTATATATTTTAATTTAAGCTAGAAAATGGCAACTGGAAGTGAAAATAAACCTGACCCTCTAGGCGAGGTGGTCAAAGTAGGTGTGAGAATACCTAATTTCTGGCCCGACGAACCAGCTGCTTGGTTCGCTCAAATAGATAACCAGTTTTTACTGGCACGGATTACGTCTGATGAGACAAAATACGCCTATGTAGTTGGGTTCCTCGAGCACCGATATATCCCAGAAGTGAAAGATATTATCATCAATCCACCTACTACCGGCAAATATGAGAAAATTAAGGCCGAATTAATAAAACGACTTTCTGCATCACAGGAGAAACGTGTTAAACAGCTGCTGATGCACGAGGAGTTGGGGGATCGGAAGCCGTCGCAGTTCCTGCGCCATCTACAAGATCTGGCAGGTGATTCCGTCCCTAAGGATTTCATGATGACGATCTGGTCCAGCCGTTTGCCCCATAATATCCAAACGGTAATAGCATCTCAGGCTGATTTAGGGTTGGAGAAGCTGGCTGATATAGCAGATAAGGTGTACGAGATCGCTCCATCCACTCCTCAGATTGCAGCCGCCACACGACCAACAACTTCAACCGCTAATGACGATTTAGCCACGCAGGTAGCTGAGCTTAGACAGGAGATAGCTTCTCTTTCTGCCCGCGTACATAGGAGAGAGTCTTTTAGATCCAACAGCAGGCATCGCAACCGCTCCAGAAGTCGCTCACGTCCACGCCAGCCACCACCAGATCATCCACATTGTTTCTACCACTACATGTTCGGTAAGAAGGCGAGGAAATGCAAAAGCCCCTGCAGCTTTGAGTCGGAAAACTCTCAGGGCAGTCGGAAGTAGCGGCCAACGACAGCCCATCATCATCAGGCCGCCTATTTGTTACCGATCGCGCCTCGAAAATGCAGTTCCTTGTGGATACTGGTTCCGACCTGTGTGTTTTCCCGCGGTCAGCGACCAAGGCGCCTGGCCCTAAATCGAAATACGATCTAGTTGCTGCAAACAACACCGTCATCCATACCTACGGTCCAACTAGACTCCACTTAGATCTAGGACTTAGGCGAGACTTTACCTGGACTTTCACCATTGCTGACGTCAGTAGGCCTATCATCGGTGTAGACTTCCTGAGCTATTATGGCTTACTTGTGGACTGTAAGCAGCAGCGTCTCGTCGATGGCATCACATCACTTACCGTAAGTGCCATAAGGTCCAACTTACCTGAAGACGTCGCTTCCGTCAAGGTTGTTACTGGTCAGTCGGAGTTCCACGAGCTACTGAAAGAGTATCCTGAAATTACCAGACCACCAGGTATGCTTAGAACGCTTAAGCATAGCACGTTACACCACATTCGCACAACCACAGGTCCTCCAGTATCTGCCAAACCTCGACGCCTAGATCCTGCTCGTCTACTGGCTGCGAAAAAAGAGTTTGAGGATATGTTGTCAAGCGGTATAGCTCGACGTTCGGAGAGTCCATGGTCTTCTGCACTTCACCTAGTGAAGAAAAAGGACGACGGATGGCGACCATGCGGAGATTATCGAGCATTAAACTCCAGGACCATACCAGACAGGTATCCCATTCGAAACATCCAAGATTTCTCTCACCAGCTCGCAGGATGTACAATATTTTCCACGATAGATCTAGTTAAAGCATACAACCAGATAGCTGTTAACCCTGCCGATATCCCGAAGACTGCGATCACGACTCCATTTGGTCTCTACGAGTTCCCGTTTATGACTTTCGGGCTTAGGAACGCAGCTCAAACCTTTCAGAGGTTCATAGACGAGGTCTTGTTGGGTTTTGAGTTCTGCTACGGATACATAGACGACATACTCATCTTCTCTTCGTCTCCTGAAGAACATAAAATGCACCTGCGACAACTTTTCGATCGTCTTAAGGAATACGGAATACTCGTCAATACTGCGAAGTGCCACTTAGGTCAATCTGAAGTGACATTCCTAGGTTACACCGTTTCAGCTGCTGGTACCCGGCCTCTGGAGTCGAAAGTTGACGCTATTCAGAACTTCAGTGTGCCTAAAACCGTTAAAGAACTTCGTCGATTCTTGGGCATGCTCAACTTCTATCGACGATTCATTCCCAATGCTGCTCGACTTCAGGCGCCGTTGAATGCCGTTCTTGCGGGACCGAAAATTAAAGGTTCCCATCCAGTGGAGATGACTCCGGTATTGTTACGAGCTTTCGAGGACTGCAAAGTTTCTTTATGTCAAGCTACTCTTCTGTCACATCCTGATGCATCAGCTGAATTAGCGATAGTCACTGACGCGTCAGATGTATCCATCGGTGGTGTACTTCAGCAGCGCAGCAAAGGCGATGATTGGACACCTTTGGCTTTCTTCTCACGCAAGCTGTCCAGCGCACAGAAGAAATATAGTCCATACGATAGAGAACTATTGGCTATATACGAATCTATCAAGTACTTCCGTCATATGGTGGAAGCTAGGACGTTCACCGTGCTGACAGACCATAAGCCTCTCACTTTTGCTTTCTCCATGAGTAAAGACAAATGCACGCCCAGACAGTTCCGGTACCTAGATTATATCTCACAGTTTACCACAGACCTACGCTACATACCTGGAAAGGACAACGTTGTCGCGGACGCTCTATCAAGGGTTGAAGAGATTACAGCCACCATCGACTATCAGGCCCTCGCACGCTTTCAGGAAACAGATCCAGAACTGCGAGACCTCCTTCTTCGTGGTAGCGCTCTGAAACTGAAGAAGATAAGGGAAAACGAGAGTGACTTACCTATCTTCTGCGGCGTCTCCGTACAACCGCCCCGTCCGTACATCACTCCACAGCTCCGCAGACAGATCTTCGACACGCTCCATGGTCTGAGTCATCCCGGGAGTACTGCTACAGCGCGACTGGTCTCACACAGATATGTATGGCCAGGGATCCGAAGAGACTGTAGAGAGTGGTCACGGCAATGCTTGCAATGCCAAAAAAGCAAGATTATCCGCCATACTAAGTCCCACCTTTCCACCTTCCTTACTCCTTCGTCGAGGTTCACTCACATACACCTCGACATCGTAGGACCTTTACCTATTTCGTCTGATTACAGGTACTGTCTCACCGTCATCGACAGATTCACGCGATGGCCTGAGGCAGTCCCGCTCAAGGACATCACTGCAGAGTCATGCGCAGCAGCCCTCGTGTCTGGCTGGATAGCCAGGTTTGGTTGTCCTGCCCGCGTGACCACGGACCGTGGACGCCAGTTCGAGAGCCAGCTCTTCAAATCCCTTGCTGCCTTGGTTGGTGCACGTCACCTTCACACAACCGCTTATCACCCTGCGGCGAACGGGATCGTCGAGCGTCTGCATCGCCAACTAAAATCTGCCATCATGTGCCACACCACTTCAACTTGGACCGAAGCACTTCCTCTCGTCCTGCTTGGAATTCGCAGTTCGTGGAAGGAAGATCTACAGTCGTCAGCTGCGGAACTGGTTTATGGCGAGCCCCTCCGCTTGCCTGGCCAGTTTTTCGACCCGAAAAATGACGCTTCCGCTGCTGACATCTCACTCTACGCGTCCCGTCTGCGTGCTTACATGGCCAAGTTGACCCCTACACCAACTTCATGGCATACATCGTCGCCGTTCTACTTTCCACGCGACCTTACCACATCCACGCACGTTTTTCTACGTCGAGATCACGTGCGCTCATCATTGGAGCCACCATACGCCGGCCCTTACAAAGTTTTGAAGAGGCAGCCCAAGTTCTTCACCATTCACGTCCAGGGAAAGATGGTCAACGTCACTGTCGACAGGCTGAAACCGGCGTACCTAACCAGAGCTCCAGGTCCAGCATCATCACCATCAATTTCAACTCCAGCGCCTGCTCCATTGCCTGTTCCGCCTGCTACTTCATCAACGGTTCCGGCTTCCACTACCACCAAGAAGACGACACGAAGCGGAAGAACCATCCGGTTTCCAGATTTTTATCGACCGTAGTAACGGTCTAGCAGGGGGGAAGATGTGGTGAACATATAAGAATTTTATTTTATTTATATCCGCTCAAGCGGTTTGCACTTGGGCAACCGCCTTACAATTTGACGAGAAACGCTTCGCTTATGCATCTTGTACCAAACGCAAGATGCATGAGAACAAAAGACTGGAGTGAAGCGCGCGGCCACGCGCGGCCAATCACGAGGCGCGGTTGTTGCTAGCCGCGGACACTATGCGCCCGCGCAGATCGACACACCGCTACTGGACTTTGACGCATTTGCTTGTTTACATATTTTGCTTACTCGCTGTTCATTTTTGGCTTAGTGCTTTTGTGATAACTTTCCTTTCATTAAATTCTACTTTTTCTAAATTATCAAACCTTCATTTCGTGTTTCGTCTATTCTAAACCTTCCTACCTATCTAGCCTTCAGCTAACTACATTTCTGGCCTGCAGCCTTTATTATAATTGCCTTAAGCGGTTATAATAAGTTATACCTCTTATCGGGCGAGGTTTCACTAACCTGCGCCCATAATATAATTATAGTAATTACGGTTTCTTTGTTTGCTAATGCAAATTCTCAATGTTTTTATGTTAGTATTTATTATCTTGAATTGTAAATGGATGTCTTTGTCTTCATAACTTTATATGAGTCATTGTAATTAGTAATTAGACGTTATCTTTATTATGTTTTTATCGACAAACAGACTTTCTTTGTGCCATTTGATATGTATTTTTGTTCATTCTCTAAAAAGCTACAAGAATGTACCATCTGTGCAAAACTAATTCGTCTTTGAGACTCTCCTTTGCTGACATTCAAGCACCATTAAAATTCACCTTATACAGGGTATCAAAAGCGGCTCGAAGCTTGGGTTACTGGCTAATTTATTATTTCGATCCTACATCGAGCCCTGGCCTTGTAGAGGACGAAAAATAAACAACACTCACGGGTTTGTTGATTCTTTTAGGGTGAAATAAAAACGCATGTTGCATTAGAGTATCCTCATTCTATAAACAGTCGCCGCGGTGTGCACTCGGGAGGACGCATAGCAACAATGGCGTACGTTCCCTGCATCGTGCCAAGGGCCTGGGACTCTGTTACTGAGTTTTTCGTCGACTTAATGGTCCACTCCCACCTGGAAGCACACTGGAATCGCCATCATACTCTCTTCGGAGTACCAATAACTCACGAAGGCATCTCGGCGGTGTCCCAGAACTATCAGGTCATTGCCATATGGTTCAAGATCATAGACGACAGCAGAGAGCATCCGACCCATGAAAACTACATGCTCATTGAAGTTGCGCAGATCCAGTGATCCCACGTGTTCTCAAGTGTCCAGTGCTAGTGTTTAGGTTAAGATAAATGTTCGGGATTTCTTCAATTGTAAACTTGCTAGTCTTAAGTAGGTTAAGGAAAAGGTTAATTCTAAGGTGTTATGATCTTCATTATATGCTTAAAAGAATTTTCCTAGTGTTTTCTTCTAATCTTTTGATGCGTACCCACAGAAAATTTTGTCGAATTTCGCTAAGTCCTAACATTTGCGTTCGAATAACTTCCTTGTAAGGGTAAATAGAAAAGGGGGAGGGACACAGCGACGATTCCATGCTAACCATGATGCGGCAGGGTGCGGCAATAACCGGCAGGGTCGGCTACTTCAGTAACAGCCCCTTCGGTACAAGAACTAGCTCTCGCCTTATGTACCTCGGGTCCCGGTTGGGAAAATGAAACAGAGGGCCTAGTGTGAGTTCCGCTTCGAATTTACTTAACTATCGCGTTTGCGTTTACGTCGAAATTAGTATGAAGAAAAAAACTTCATTTACGTACCACTAGGCGGCGCTATATATTAGTTCATACTAATTTTCACGTAAACGCAAACGCGATAGTAAAGTAAAATCGAAGCGGAACTCACACTAGGCCCTCAGGTCGCATAGTCCGCTTTCCGACTCATTTTCCACCACTTCGCCCGGTCTTGGGCATCCACGCGTCGTAAGCCATTGGCTCTCGCATCAGACTCGGCGATGTCAATCCATCGCTTCTTGGGCCTTCCGCGGGACCTCTTACCTGATACCGGAAGGTTAAGGCACCTATTTACCACGTATCCCTAGGGCTTAGGCAACACTTGACCAAACCAGCAAAGACGAGCCTCCTCGATCTTATCTGCGATATCTCTCACGCCAAGGCTGCCACGGATGTAGGTACATCCGAATGCGTAACGAGTACTCGTTACGCACTCGATCACGTCGCGTATCGCCGCACATTCACCGCAGCATCTTCATTTCGTTGGCGTGGAGTTCAGACGTGCTTCGACAGCTCCGGCCAGTAGACCTACCATGAGTTTGTTTTCCCGTTTACTGTACAGTAAACGTAAAAAAGTTTCTATGAGAATTCGTACAGCGCCTCTATCGGGCAGTAGCGGAACTAAAATCCGTACTGTGAGTTGCTATTGGTTAATTGACTTTACCACACACGTTTCAGTTTACGTGGGGAGTGTGGTTTACGCAGCGCTTTGCATACAAATCCGTACCATGAGTCACAAATTCGACAGATGCTTCAGTAAATTACCGAAACTACTGTGGTTAGCACTCCCAAAAATGTTTAATGTGAGAAGTATTTTTCGTTTGGAGATAGTTATTATTTTCGTGCCAAAAATGTCTGCAAGGCGATATTTTGCTTAGAGTATGTTCGCCGAAGTCCATGCGGCTGATGAAAAACGTTTTATCGCCAACATGAAGCCCATATGCGAAAACAGATGAATAATTTAATACACAGACTGTGATTACGTCTCTTACTGTTTTTTCTAAGGTGAGAAGTGTTAAAACTCTCTACAAGACATTGTTGTTCTCGAGAGTGTGCAGGGAAGAGCCACCAAGACACCGGCAGCCCAGAAACAGAAGTCATATGAGGAAAGACTACAAGAATCGAACCTCACCACACTGGAAGAAATAAGGATACGGGGTGACAACAATGAGACTTACAATTACTTTCATCGAATGTTTAATATGAAAGGTGCTGAAGCATTGCGTGGACACAGCACAAGGATAAATCGCACACCATCTAAGACTAATATCGTTTATCACTTGCCATACCATAAGGTTGTGAATTGTGAATAGTTGAAATTGGTTCTCAGACATGGGATAATAGGCTCTCATAGGTAACCCCCTTCTTTAAAAACAAAATGGACATTTGGTGCAAAATTAATAAAATTATTCAGTGAACTAAAATGTAGTATGTGTTATGGAAGTGAAAGCTATTATCAGCACTGCAATGTTGTATAGACATATCAGCAGAAATACTACATGTCTATTAACCTATAACACCTAATATAATAAAATGTTTGAAAAGTGAAATTTACAAGATAAGTTACTCGCTGGCTTGTTTTATATATTTTACATATAAAAACTAATATTTTTAAGTTGACATTAGCAAATATTTTTGTTTTTCATTATGCT
The DNA here is from genome assembly GCA_905147135.1 of Blastobasis lacticolella. Classification (NCBI taxonomy): domain Eukaryota; kingdom Metazoa; phylum Arthropoda; class Insecta; order Lepidoptera; family Blastobasidae; genus Blastobasis; species Blastobasis lacticolella. Next base: position 5,056,082 of record LR990047.1, read on the forward strand.
CTATATAAAGCCACACAACTGCTTCCAACAACAATATTGTAATACTGGTATTGTTAATGACTTTTTTCTTTATCTTTCTTGTTGAAACCTTAAGTTCACAAACGTCAATCCTAATATATTTATGGACTATTAGATTTTTGAAAATTTCCGACCAGATTCCGACCACTACTATGCCCAATATTTTCAAAGATATAACCATCAGAAATACCGAGTGCTTAACGGCCGATAACTAGTAACATTTAAACCTGTTTTCGGCCGTACGAAATAAAAGCCGGCCGATAATTAGTAAAAATTAAACCCGTTTCCGGCCATAGCAAATAAGAGATGGCCGATAACTTGCAAAACAAACCTGTTTTCGGCTGTAGTGAATAAAAGACGGCCGATAACTAGTAAACATTAAACACGTTTCCGGCCATAGAAAATAAGAGATGGCCGAGAACTAGTAAAACTAAAACCTGTTTTCGGCCATAGGAAATAAAAACCGGCCGATAAATAGTAAAAAATAACTGTCTTATTCATAAATCACATCGCGAACGCATAATCACACCTGTTTGGGAGAGGCATAAAATGAATCCTATAGATTTGATTTCTCTTTTTGATGTCAAAATGGAGCAAGGTGATGTTTATGATTTTTGCACGATTTTTTAGTTACCAGAGGTGACATAATGTGCTTTTTCGCTAAGGGAATCTTAATTAATCCATTATTAGTGAAATATTGCTTTGGGTGTGTGGTGTAGGACCTATGCCTGTTTTCTTTTCAGATGGCACCTGTCAACAAACCTACACGAAGGTTTGGTTACACTGAAGAAGCCTTAAGTAACGCTCTTTCAGATATACGTGGTGACATCTGCAGCATCAGAGAAGCATGCCGACAATACGGCGTTCCAAGAACTACGGTACAGGACAGGCTTTTCGGTCGTGTTACTGAACAAAGAAGAAAAGTTGGTCCAGATCCTATGTTTGGTTTTGAAGGAGAAAAAAAAATTGTTGATTGGATAACTGAGATAGCAAAATCCGGAATTCCAATTGATAAATATGATCTTCTGAGTACGGTGGCTGACCTTGCAAGAGACCTTGGAATAGACCATCGATTTCCAGGAGGTAAACCTGGTATACGATGGTACTGGAGTTTTCTTAAACGCCATCCAAATATAAGCATCCGAGAGCCAGAAAGTATTAATAAGGCGCGAGAAGCGATTAAGGAAATTTCAATTAGGAAATGGTTCGCAGACTTACACACTTTCTTAGGGGAAAAAATGCGTTAGATATTTTGGACGATCCAAGTCGCATTCTAAACGCCGATGAAACTGGAGTATCGTTGTCTCCAATATCAGGAAAGGTTCTTGCACCCAAAGGCTATAAAAACGTGTATGTAGTAAAGAAAGGAAATGAGAAAGAGAACTTAACAGTACTCGTTGTAATGACTGCTTCTGGAGAAATATGCCCGCCATTAGTGGTGTTCCCATATGTACGTCCACCTAAGGCGGTAGTGGACAATATGCCGCCTGACTGGATTTTGGGGAAATCTGAGAGTGGATGGATGCGGGCCGACATATTTTTTGAATATATGTCTAACGGCTTTATATAATGGCTAACAAAACAGCATGTGAAAAGGCCAGTTCTATTTTTAGTAGATAGGCATAAATCACACATGTCCATGCCACTCAGTAAATTCTGTGAGGATAACGGTATCATTCTATATGCATTGCCACCGAACACTACAGCCCGATCTTACAGCCCGCCGATGTAAGCGTATTTAAACCTCTAAAGCAGGAATGGAAGCGTACCGTGAAAAACTGGCAGAATCGACCCGAAAATCTAAATAAAATCTATTGTGATTTTTTTCTGTACGTCAATTTTGTATACTATTTATTGTGCACAATAAATGTTAAATAAATAAATGCGTAACAAAAACAAACTTTTGCCAAGTTTTTAAAGAGACACTGAATAACAAAGATATGACGGAAACTATAAAGAACGGATTTCGCAAATGTGGGCTTTTCCCTTTTGACGTAGAACAGGTAGACTTTTCGAAATGCGTGAAAGATACTCAGATGTGAAATGCTTCTGCTACAAATTCACATAAATTTCTGACAGAGAAGCATTTTGAATCTGCAAAAAAGTAATTTCACTCATGGATTTTGCAAAGCTAGGTATAAATCCAAGCACAATCATACGCGAACATGATCGGATAAATAACAGTCACTTAAAAAAACGTCGATCAAAGTCCAAAACGCCTCGTAATTCACAATCCATTACAAGCTCCCGGCGTTCAAAATCGTTGGAAATAAATAAATCATTTGACAAGACCTTGATGACATTTCAAATTTAAAATCTCTTTCAATCTCATTTAAATTCACTGGAAGTTAATAAAAAAATTAATTGCACTCGGAATGACACAGTCCACTTCCACTCCCAAACACGTAGAATCCGTTGAAGTTAAGAAGTTGTCTGATGAGACGTTTCCAGAAATTGGTTCTTTTATATCTTTGGACGATATATCAATAGACGATACACCATTTACTGACATAAATTTGTCAGGAATATGTCAAGTTATACCTTTCGACAGTACGGACCATAACCTTATAAACGAGTCATTGAATTTTTTACCAGGGGCACAGCAAACGCACACTGAAGGATCTGACAAGGAAAACAATTCTTCGGGTATTATAAGTCAAAATAACCCATTACAGACTGAAACAATTCCTAATATAGATGTTGTTTCTTCTGTGTTAGAAAATGATCATATTAATTCCATTCCACGAAACGATAATGATTTAATATCTTTAACAGGCAAAAAACCTATACCTTCTGTAGAATCCCTACCAAACACAAATCAAAATAAAGATAATGAAAATATATTAACAGAATTAGCCCCGGATATACCAATAAAACGTATAGACAGAGTGGATCCATTTAAAAAACATCTGAAATTTCCTGTTGTAATCACAAAAAATAAAGAGAGTCGTACATCGAGTCAGTTTCCCAGTGCTATAGCATCTAAAGCTTGGCAACAAGCTTACGAAAATGAAGAAAGAAAAAACTGGATAAAGAAAACAGAATAAAAAAACGGAAGGTCCAACGACAGCTAAAGAAAACAGGACCACCACAAAAAAAGAAGAGAATAAATCAAAATACAGTACTTAAAGAGAAAATAGAAGAAACTCAATCCCGTATTAAGTGTGGTTCTTGTGACCTTGATCTTATAAGTGATGCTGAAGAAGAGGGAGAAAAAAATATTGGCTGTGATCAATGCATTCGATGGTATCACCTGAAATGCACGAAACTGAAGAATCTAACTTAAAATCAAGCAGCTAGCGCACAATATGAATGTGAGTTATGTGAAATGGCTGAAAATGTAAAGAAAGAAGTTTTAAAGACTTTCTCTAGGTATTATATCACTGATTGATTTTGTAAATTAAATTTAAACGTTGTCGTTATTTCTATTTGACATGGTATAAGTAGAATTGTTATTGTTGTAGACCATTTCAATTTGTGTATTAAGTGATTTTTATGTTTGCAGGAATTTGAATTCATCATCATCATCATATCAGCCGGAAGACGCCCACTGCTGGACTTAGGCGTCCCCCAGAGATCTCCACAAAAACCGGTCTTGTGCCTTCCGCATCTAGCTGGTACCTGTGATCTTTACCAGATCGTCGGTCCACCTAGTGGCAGGCCCACACTGCGTCTTCCGGTACGTGGTTGCGAAACGCAACAAAGACGGGACGCCATTTTGATTGCGTCAGTAATTTGCCATTTTTAATTTCACTTTTTCTAACGTTAAATATAATAATCTTTTGGTATAAAATATGTTCTTGGTATAAAATCTATCAAAAACGTCATTAGGTCACAGAGGGGTTAGGTTGCGAGGAGCGAAGCGACGAGCGTGTTAGTTGTTATGAACCACCGCGATTCAATCCAGCTTCAAGCCAGAATCAATTAATATGCGTTATTCGCTTATAAATTGATTAAAATTCTTTACAACTTCGAAGTGCCCCCTCCAACCAACTCCTAAATTTGCTAGTAAAGTGTATAAATTGGAGCTTTTTGTTGATTCCTAACCTCAAATTTCAATCTTGAATATCTCTAAGAGTATGCGTTTGCTTTGGTGGGGGGTTCCCACCCCCCCCCCCCCCCCCCAAACCCCTGAAATCGGGGACCATTATTGTACAGTTTACCGTTTTATTTGGACATAAAGTATATGTTATTATCAATTTAACAGGATTTAAATAAGTGCCAAGGCATTGCTAAAACATAACCTCTGTTTGTAAATAAACAAGTTATTGTGACACAGACTACTAATAATCAACAACACTTGTCGAGGACCTATACCCCGGAACTACACTGAAGTTAGCTTTTGATAGCTGTGGCTAGTATGGTTTTCACGTAACAGTAAACGGGAAACGTATGTGAAACTACTACTACTACTACGGAACGAGAGTAGTAAAGTAAGCCGTTTTTACTGTAGCAACTCATGGTAGGCCTACAGGTTTTGGAGCCTGTGAATGCTTATACTTTATTGGTGCTACGTTTAATTCGTCTGTTCAATAAAATTCTAGAAACAAGTCAAACGCCAATACTGTGATCTAAATCTACAAAAAGTGTGACCGAAATGATATTGCAAATTACAGGCCGATAAGCTTGTAGTGTGGACTGCCTTCACCCCGCATTAGTACATATAAGTTCGGCAGGTATTGTAAGTAGAGCCATTCAACAGCATACATTATACAACTTAATCCCATCCGTTGTGTATCATTTCGCCACACATCGCATGGCGACCCTGCCAGTGTTGCCTTGCGGCAGTGCTGTGTAGCGGGTACAAATTATGATTTACTAGAATAAAATTACGCAAATAAAAGGAAGAAAAGAAAAGTGACAAAAAAGTAAAAGTGGTGAAAATGGACTAAATGAGTTAAATAGAAAATTATAACTATCAAGAATAAAATACATTTAAAATTTGGCGCCTAGTAAATGAAATACATAGATGTGAAGAAAATATAATATTTGGAAGATGAATTTGGAAAGTAAAAGGACATAAAAATGTATTAAGATAGCAAATTTTTTTTTTCTATTAGGTGTAGTGTGGCCTCCCCTCACCCCGCATTAGTACATATAAGTTCGGCAGGTATTGTAAGTAGAGCCACATAATCCCATCCGTTGCGTATCATTTCTCCACACATCGCAAGCTTACTTCCAGGCGGGCACGCCGCGCGCCGCTCTCTCCCCCCGCGGGGGCGCCGCCGCGCCGGCCAAGGCGCGAACGAAGTGAGCGCGCAATCTTCAGTACGCTTATTTTTAATTAGCGTTCACACGTGTGTTTTGTATTCCGTTTTATTTTCAACGTTGTTGTAACGTTTATTTAGTGAATTACCATTGAATTATACTTGGTTGTAAGGGTAAGTCACAAAGAAATTTTTAATATCGTCTTTGCTTGTGTGTGCATATTTAGTTTTCCTGTAGGCCTAGCACAAGTATTGTTAGTAAGTAGCGCGACATAGGTATTGCTATCTCTTTCGTCTTAGTATTGAAAGAAAGAGACAAACGCTCTCTCGCGGTGCCAGCTTTGTTGCGGACACACTTGTGCTAGGGCTACTGAGGGCGCGGCTTTGCATGGCAGATGTTACACGTTCGATATTATTTTTCGCGATACACATAAGTGACACGGCTCGTGGATTTCTGCATTTCTAGAAATCCTGGAATTTGTAACACGATTCGTGAATACTACACATTCGATAAACATCGACGTGTAGCATCCGCACATGGCATGTTAGATAGAGATTATGTTGCTATTGCCATAATGTTTGTGCGAAACGCAATCCACTAACTACTATTTACCAAGTTTGTCGAACATACCATTCAAAAACAAGGTACCCGAAAGGGTGAAGGTACGAAGCTGTCGAACATACCATTCACAGGCTAATTACGTACCGACCACATTGCTGCAGTAGCAGAAATGAGACTGTCGGTCATTTCACTACAGTAGTAATGGTCAAACTTTCGCCTATTTTCGACATGATAATCGGGCGGCGCGGCTAAAAAATCGGCGGCGCGGCGCGACACGACAATCGGGCAACGCGACTCAAAAATCGGGCGGCGCCGTTCGAAATTCGGGAAGCGCAGTCCGACAAATTGGCAGGCGCAATCCAAAAGGGCGGGCCCGATGCTCTTAAATTTTGTGTAGGTATTTGGGTATCTCGATGACCGGCCCCCTTTTTTGGCTTCAGATGACGCAACCTGGACGTCGAACAACTTTAGACGACCTTCTGGAAGAACATGTATATAGTGAGCAGGATGAGGCAATTCTTGACCGAGTGAAGATCCAGACGGTTGGATTCGTTGGGAGGTAGTAATCGCCACTAAAGAAGAAATATTCGGTGAGAGTATATAGCCGAACGTGCTCAACAAATTGGTTTCTGCCCTGCCCACTGTGGGCCTAGTTCGCACTTTCCTGCCTGAGGCAGATCATCTCTCGGAGAAAGGATTCAGAGAGATAAGGTACAAACTGCTCGATTGGGCTTTCGCACGGCCTGGATCATAAGTCCACCGGCGATTGCTAACCGGGTCCGGGGTTCGGCGGCACTAACGGAGTTCGTAAAGCGGTGTGTTGAGGCCCTACAACCACTTTTAAACACTAGGTACGAGGCCGATCAAATTCTCTCAGGTGTTCTGGCAGAAACAGAGAGATCAAGCCGAAAGAGGAGGAGCAAGTCATCAGCGTCTCATCACTTACGAACCTCGCATACGCAGGGTAGAATCTCCAGTGCCCTCGAGATCACATGATGCAAGATTCGAAGCTTTGGAACGAAAGATGGAAGGGATGTTTTCTCTACTCCTCGAGAAGATGGAAAATAAAAATCAAAGACATGCGTCTGATCACGAGTCCGGCAGAGAGAGCACCCCTTCGTATTATGAAGACGATGTAAGGTGGTATAATATATAATGACTATGTAGTATGTAAGCATTTTTAACTTAGTATAAAACGTCATGCATTCGCTCAAATAAACGAGTACTAAATCGACTGTTGTGTTGTTTACTTGCTCCTCCAAGAGCCCGCCTCACATGGCGACCCTGCCAGGATGGTGTCAGGTATCCGACGCGACTTTGTCGGCGCGCTCCACGATAATCAACTACAGACTTATTAAAAAGATACCCGTACGCAGTGCGCGGAGTGAAAACATAAAATCATACAAATCCCACAAAATTATACAAAATTTCAATGTGCCAATCAAAAGTTGAAAAAGAAGAAGTAATCGTGAACCAGAATGACGGTGTAAACCAGGCCAACATCGAACTATTTAAAAATCATCGTTCTCATCATTATTGCTACGTTTTTGGCCATCGGCGGATTTTACATAATTCTGAAACTATACCGGAGGTGCCACAGGAATTGGACCAGGGACTTGATAGTCCAATACACCCTGCGACGCTCCTTTAATCGAGGTGGTCCTCGTGCAACAAATGATTTAACAGACACTACTGCCGCCCAAAGAAGCGAGCCGCGCGATCCAATTAACAAAATAATCCAGTAATGTGTATGTACAGTGCGAAAAGAAAAAACCCATAGTGCGTTAAGTGAAGTGTGCGCCAAAAATAATAATTTTTGGCGCACACTTCTGGCGCGGTTTTAGGTACGTAATATAAATAAATGTTTATTTTTATAATTGAACGATGTTAAATGCCTTAAGAAACATTTATGAAAAATTAAAGTTGATAGATATTAATCTTGCTAAATTAAGTTATCCTAATAGAACACCAGATTTTTGAGAAAATAAATAAGATGAAGCTGTATTATTATACGCAGAATATAAAGATATTTTAAACAAAGTGAACGAACAGATAAGTTGAAACAAATTTCAAGGTCAATCCTTGTTAGAAATACAGTTGTGTTGCGATAACGTTAAACAATTATATAGACGGATTGAGGAATTTTGTTCAAAATCATATACAAGTTCAAAGGGTACAGACTGTGAACAATCATCCAAAATGGGTTATTTTGATTTAAAAATCGCTCTCAATTTATTGCCAATTATGACCGACAAGGAGGCGGTCACGACTCAATTAATTGACGCCATAGATTATTATGACAGTCTTTTGAAAGCGGAGGCTAAACAATATTTAATTAATTTTGTCCTAAAAAGTAGACTTTCACAGGTCGCTAAGCTTAAATTATCTGCAGCTTATGCTACAGTTCCTGATCGGCTGAGGGATTGCGGAAGGTATTATTACCCAGGAGGTCTGCTACTGCGATCTAGAGCCAGATGCACCAAATTACTCAAGGTGAGTTAACCATTGAAAATTATGGAATACAATTGTCCGAAATGTTTGTTAACCTTACCATTGCGCAAGCCGACGGAAACTCAAATTCTTATAACATTTAAAAGGAAATTAATGAAAAGCAAGCCATTAAAAGGTTTGCAGACGGTTTGCATAATCATCGCATCAGTACATAGCTGCTAGAAATTTTGACTCTCTTAAAGATGCTGTACAAGCAGCCTTGGACGAGGATTTATCGTCATCATCACTAATCAAATGTATTCCTTTAATCACGCGAACAACCGTAACAATTACAGGTATCTGAACTTCAGAGGCCGTACATTTTATCGGGGCGCATCGCAACATTATCACCAAGGCACAAGATCACCCCAGTTTCAAGGACGCGAGATGAATGCTGTGAGCAGAGGACGCGCCCATTACCGCGGCCAGGGGTGGCGCCAAGGCCGCAGTGACCGAGGTACGCCCTTCTCTTTTCGTGGAAACCAAAGGAAGCAGGCCTATGGTGAAATAAATACGGCAAATGAGTCCGCTACCAATGACGATCAAATACCTAAAGACGATCATCAAAATCAGTTTTTTCGTTCCCCACCAACTTATTCTAGCGAGTGATAATACATGTGAAATATAATACACACCGAAGCTACCGAAATGAAACCTTGATAGATAAAAAAAGTAGTGTATTATGTTCCGTGTCAACGAGTTATATAATTGATTGACATGATTCAACCACAGCCGCGGACAGACGTGTTGTCTGAATCATCCGTACCAATTATTATTTAATAACAATAAAAGTATAGAATCTGTGTCAACCTGTGTCAGCACGTTACAGACAGTGAATAAGTATAGTGCAGTTAATGTGTGTAGACGACTATGCAAGAGTCAAACATATGTAAATAAATAAAATTGGATAGTCCATTTGCTAATAGAAATATGAGGATTTTACGTGGTCCTCCTCCGGAACGACATCATGTAGAGTCAGCCCAAACGCCTTCGGAGCCCCCAGCTGCGAGTCCTATCCCGGCTTGCGAAGTTGTCTCGACTGCTGAGATATCCGGCTGGCTTTCATCCATTGAACACTGCCTTAACGAGATATGTGTAATATGAAGGTAAGTTGAACTCGGAGCAAAAACTAAAAATCAAGAGCATTAGTAGAAATATTATGGGTGGAGTGTTCCAGCTGGCGGTTCAGTACCAATCAATCAAGCAGAAACATATGTCATTGATTGAAATCTGAGTAGACAAGAACTCACAAATGATTTAATATCAGACCTCAAACAAAGCTTTATGTCAGCCCAAAAATCACCATCGAATCCCTCCTTTGCCGAGATAGAGAGAACTAGCAATAATGCAGTGATACGCCCCTCTACTACCAGGAGCATTGCTATATACCCAGCGGACACAAATAAAACCAGTGATGAGACCAAAAATTTAGTACAGGACCTTGTAAAACCTGAAGAACTAAAATTATACGTAAGAGGGTTGAGTAAAACTAAAAACGGGGGTGCAATTATAAGCACTGACCGTAGAGAGGACCTTGACAAGGTAAAGAAATCGCAGAGTTTGATTTCCTCAGATCTTAAGCTGGAAGAGACATCCAAAAAACGGCCTAGAATAATCGTCCTTAATATTCCTACAAATATGGCCGAAAAAGAGGTATTCCAGTGCATCTTCGAACAGAATATTATGGACAAGCACCCTAGTTTCGACAAGGATAAGTTCTACAGCTCAATAAAATTGAGCCATAAATCCGGTAGGAAGGACGCCTCAACGTGTAATTTTATTATAGAACTTACAGGAGAACTTAGAAGGATGATTATTGAACAAGGACGTGTTTTTATAAACTGGTCATCTTGCCCTGTACGCGACTACACCCTGCTGACTCGGTGTTACAACTGCCATCAGTATGGTCACTCTGCAAAACACTGCCGAGACACGACCCCCATCTGTGGTCACTGTGGGGATTCAGGACATACAATAAAGTAGTGTCCCAAAACAACAGAATCAGCAAAGTGCGCCACATGCGCACGATATAAAAAACCAGCCAGCCATAAAACCGGCGATGTATCATGCCCCGCAAAGAAGAGCGCTGAGGTAAGGTACGTCAGCTTCATCGATTATGAGGGCGCCTAGAACGCCGCACTACTCGGGTTCTGTAGCACTAAATTAAAATGGGTAATGCTACAAACACCATAGTAGACGATATTGATTCGGCATTTAAGTACGAATCTGTTCAATGTAACCCGGATAAGTGTTCATCAATAAAAAATAAAAGTGGATATAACTTAAATATTTTAGTACAGAATATACGAAGTTTAAACTGTAATTTCGATGGAATGTTGGCTCTGCATCGTAATATTAATTTAGATGTAGATATTATAGTCCTAACGGAATGCTGGTTATCCTCGGCTCCCACTATCCCTCAGTTAGACAATTATAACTCCTATGTCAGTGAATCTAGCAACTTAGGTACTACAAAATGACGGTGTAGCACTTTTGATTAAAGCGGACTGTACTAATGTTACGGTCGAGGAACCCGACATAGCTGACGCGAATTGCCTAATAGCTAAAATCGGTAATGATATAATTATTGTGGCCTTATATCGCTCACCGTCATACAGAAATATTGTCACTTCTTACGATCGCTAGGTACAATACTATCTACCCTGTCGTCATTTAAGAATGTGTTTGTCGTAGGTGACATAAATAATAACATAAAAACTGGAAATCTTGACAGAAATTCGCCTGAATACCTTACCCAGATGGCATACCATGGCTTTATCCCTACCCATCTCTATCCTACTAGAGGACCAAACTGCCTAGACCATGTACTGGCCAAAGGGCCAAAGGGCACCCTTCCATTAAAAAGTTTTATAATAAACAGCGCTCTTACAGATCACAGTACAGTGTTACTAAGTGTACAAAAGAAGGTCAGTAGGTCTTATGCGGTGTCTTTTAGTAGGAAACAAAATAATGCAGCAATAGCAAGAGACCTAGAAAATCTAGACACTACTTGCATTTATAGCACGAACGACGCTAACAAAGCAACTCAGTATTTTATTGCGGCATTGCAAAATATTATAGAAAAGAACACGACGACTACTGTTTTACCTCAACGCAAGAAAATAATTAAGCCATGGTTAACCCCTGGCATGTTAAGATGCATAAGAAATCGTGACTAACAATCCAATTCTCAAAACTACCTATCACAGATATAGAAATTTTTGTAACAATTTACTAAAGAAACTAAAAAGACAATACGAGAAATTTCAAATAGCTAATGCAGGTCAAGATAAAAAGAGGTTATGGCAGGCAATTAAACACAACAAACACGCACACAACTACAACATCGGCGCGAGCACTAATTGCTGACTACGCTACGCTACTAGTTAGAACATAAACCTAGTCAACAACTTTTTCGCTAGTATCGGGAAGACTCTAGCTGAAAAAATAAAAGTAAATAGTTCGTCCACAACCAGACCGACATGCACTACAAGTTGTAGTCTACAACCCAAATTCCCAAGTTAAACTCTTTCGCATTAATGGACACCGAAGAAAAAGTATCATAATGACCTTAAGAAATGACTGTGCTAGTGGTATTGACAACATTCCGTTATTTTATTAAACTGCATAAAAAACATCTAATTGCGCCAATGACCCACATATTTAACCTTTGCCTTTCGACCGGTGTTTTCCCTGAATTCCAAAAAAAGCACTAATTAAGCCCATTCACAAAAAAGGGGACAAGAGCTGTGTCAATAACTACAGACCCATCACCCTACTGCCATCTATATCGAAAATACTAGAAAGAATGATCTATAAGAGACTCGTACAATACTTGGAATGTAATCAACTACTAGCACCGTTGCAATATGGATTTCGATCAGGACGATCTACTAATGACGCGGTCGACAATCTCACTGATTACCTAGTGAGGCACCTCGACTCCCAAAAAAATTGTTTAGCTATCTTTTTAGACCTTGCCAAAGCTTTTGACACAGTAACAATCCCTATTCTTCTCGACAAACTTCAAATCCCGGGAATACGAGGGCTACCCCATTGCCTGATAAAAGACTATCTCACTCACAGACATATAAGTAGAAGCAGACAAAACATAAATCCTTAGTTATAATTGTACCTAATGATAGATATTACTTTTGTTTCTTTCCCTCTTCCTCACTTAAGTATAAAGCTATCTCTATTTTTGACCTATTGCAACACTAACGCAAACATAGACACTTCCCTAAGCGTAGCCAAAAGCCATCCAAAAGCGCAGCAAGTCCGCCATCTTGTTGGATAGTAAAGTTTGTTTTGATAAGTATTTTTTGAAAAATATTTTGTTAAATACTAGTTAAAAGTGAAGAGGACTTGAAATACAAGGAAAATGACCTAACCAATGCCTAACTAATGCACCTAACTGTAGAAGTTACAATTATAGAAAAGAAGCAGGAATCTCTTTTCATAGGTAAGTCGTGTGCACTGTGTACAATGTTTTGTTTTTTCTTGTTGTTCAATCGTATATTAAGTGTGTCGCACAAAATATGCTCTAAATACATAAATATTTACATATAGTTACTGAACTAAAGATCTATTGTAGTGTAGTGCACCTAACTGTAGAAGTTACAATTATAGAAAAGAAGCAGGAATCTCTTTTCATAGGTAAGTCGTGTGCACTGTGTACAATGTTTTGTTTTTTCTTGTTGTTCAATCGTATATTAAGTGTGTCGCACAAAATATGCTCTAAATACATAAATATTTACATATAGTTACTGAACTAAAGATCTATTGCGTGTTCCTCTTACGGTAGTGATTATATTTTTCAATTTAATTGTTTGGGATTATCGTATTGACATCATATGTACTCAGGTATTTGAAGGGGCCGTATTTAGATTTAGGTGTTTAAAAGATCAGAGATTGAAAATGCATATGGTGCCTTTATTATGTAAAAAAATCTGACATGTTGTCGATAAATAAGCAACTGTATGCAACAGTCGTTTCCCTGTACCACAATAGATGCCACGAGTTTTACGTATCACTTTAAGTGACATTGATTTTGACTTCGAATTTTGAATTATATCGCGAGTGCTATGGTACGACGGGGTATCGCCTGTTTGTCTGCTGTTGTAAGTTACATAATAACCCCGCCGATTTCATAATAATATGCATTTCAGTAAGTAGAGTTTGGGCACATTTTTTGCCTCTTAACACAAGCCATTGAATTATTTCAATCTATTTTCAGAATTCCCAAAGATCCTGTTATAAAACAGATATGGTTAATGAACATGGGGCGTCCAGGTTGGAAGCCAAAACCAAGTAACTTCATATGCTCAAAACATTTTGCTCCTGATGTTTTAGATGAGAGTGTGAAGTCAAAACGAAGACTGAAACCAGGCGCTGTACCTACACTATTTTTTAATGTTCATGCGGTAAGTTTACTTAGCAACAAATCACTATGTATAGGTATACCTTTAATAATCCATATAAATACTATGATCCATTCAAATTGTAAAATTTTATAGATATGTGTATTATTGTTTTCATGTACAAGTACATTAATTTGGTTATTAGTCTTTTTGATTCTACTTTAGTGTATAATTAGGTTTATATCTTATTTAGTAAAATAAATACCCATTTGTGCATCATTTATTTTTCACAATATGCGTTGCCACAAACTGTGTAGCTTTCAAACATGATGATATAAAACCTGTAAACTTAACTTTTTTGCATTTAGAATGAATATTCCTCCTCATTTATTTTAAAAATATATATTGTGTTAATAATTTTTCTTTTTTTTTAGAATAAGGAAAATCAATCACCACCTTTAAAAAAAACCTAAGGTAATGAGCTCAGAATTGCAAGAAGTGCAAAATATAATTGATATTTTACCAACTACAAGTTCCAGAATAGAGGAGGTAAGAATTTTTTACTAGCATTTCTAATAGTATAGGTATATACAGTGTAATACAAAGTAAATAAAATAATTTTTAATTTAATTTTAACATTTCAGGTTACAGACAACCTACCTTTGCCTTCAAAACAGTCGGTACCTAGAAATCAGGAAAAATATGTAGAGAAGCTGCAGACAAGGATTTTAAAGCAAAACAAAAAAATTAAAGCTTTGCAGCAGCAAAAAAGAAGACTAAAACAGAAAGTGACCAAGATATTTGCAAATTTTATCAGGTATTCCAATTAATAATAAGGACTTATTTGTAAGATATTTGAAAAAATGTAAAAGTGATACTTTGGAAAAAACTTATTCCCCTGAATTGAGATCCTTTGCTTTACAGCTTCATTTTTGCTCACCTAGGGCATATAGTTTTGTGAGAAATAGTTTCAACACTGTTTTGCCCCATCCGGGTACTTTATCCAGATGGTATAAAAAAGTTCACATACAACCAGGTTTTATTTCTGAAGCATTTAATGCTATAGAAGCTATTGCCAAGAGCAGTACAAATAAAATATTTGTGAGTATTAGTATAGATGAAATGGCAATAAGGAAAGGATTAATATGGGATAGTTCAGAAAATAAATATAAAGGGTATGTAAATGTAGGTGCAGATGTTGAGGATGACAGTTTGCCATTGGCTACCCAAGCACTTGTCATACTGGTGAATGGCATAAATTCTAGATTTAGGTTGCCTATTGCTTATTTTTTTATTGCTTCTATGAAGGGTGAGCAAAGGGCTTCCTTTATGAAAATGGCCATAGAAATGTTGTATAAAATAAATATTCATGTTTGTGGAATCACCTTTGATGGAGCTGCTTCTAACTTAAGCATGGCCACACATTTAGGCTGTAATCTTAATTTAAAAGAATTGAAACCGTACTTTTTGTATGAAAATATAAGGATTAATATTTTTTATGATCCATGTCACATGATAAAGCTACTAAGAAATACTTTGGGGGATTTCAAAGTAATAAAAGATAAAAATAATGATCTTATTAAATTTGAATATTTTAGTTTATTACATGAGATGCAAAAATATCAGGGTTTACATTTAGCAAATAAAATTAGAGAGGCTCATATTTATTTTAACAAACAAAAAATGAAAGTGCGCCTTGCTTCTCAATTGTTCAGCAAATCTGTTGCAGACGCCTTTACATTTTGTAGAGATGTTTTGAAAATCGAAACCTTTAAAGACTGTGGACCGACTATAAAATTTGTAACGATGATCAATAATGCATTTGACATTTTAAATAGCAGAACAACTTTGGCCCCAGGATACAAAAAGGCTTTGTGCTCAGCAAATTTAGCTAGAACTAAGGAGTTTATCACAGAATGTATAGATTATTTAAAAAATTTAAAATTCATCGATAATAAATTATTAGTAGACTCAGCACGGAAAACTGGGTTCATGGGGTTTATCATATGTTATTCAAAATAATTTAAGATTTATCACTATGTACAGCATTAGTCAAGACCATTTAGAAATGTTTTTTGGCCAAATACGGTCTAAAGGTGGGTTTAATGATAATCCAAATGTTGTCCAATTTAAAAATCAATTAAAAAAAATTATTATTAACATAAAAATTGTATTACAAAAAAATGGCCTTTGTATACCCAACCATATTTTAGAGGCATCTTCAAGTAATGTAGAAGCAGTTTTAAATTATTCAACAATTAATATTCACCGAAATGATTGTAGTATTGTCTTAGGACACGAAAATGAAGACATGGATTTATTTTTAAATGATTTACTAAATAGCGCAAATCCACTAAATGAATATTCGCATCATGTTACAATATATATTGCAGTGTTTATTGCCAGAAAAGTTTTAAAAATTCTAACGTGTAGTTTGTGCCATACATTGGTAATTGGGGAAAAAGGGAATTTTTTGTGTTCATTAATTAATGTAAAAGATAGGGGAGGCTTGATTTATCCATCAGATGGGCTAATTAAAATTATCCAAAAAACGGAAAAAATGTATAAATTTAAGGACAGCAGCTTATCTGTGAATACATTATTGAATTATATTCCATAGAGTTTTGACTGTAATATATTTGTAACGGACGATTTAGAGCATGACACAAATCATGTATATCTTTTAATTAAGGTTATTGTTAAGATGTATATAGATTTAAGATGCAAACATGATTGTAAGCAAAATAATCAAACGGATAGAAATTATTTAAAAAAAATTGTTTTATTTAAAAATAAATAACTAGTATAGTATAATTATTTCACTGGTTTTTTAAAGAAATTGTTTTTTAATTATGAAAATAAATAATGTGTGCAAAAATTATATGACTGTTTTTTTCCAAGTCCAACCCTGGTTGAAAATGCCGTACTAGTGTGCGTAACTGGCTACACATTTTTTAAGTTATGTTTTGTCTGCTTCTACTTATATGTCTGTGATCTCACTGATAGAACTCAACGTGTTTCTATTGACAATATAATTAGCGAGGAACTCCCCACTGAATACGGTATTCCCCAAGGAAGTATCATGGGTCCGATATTGTTCCTAATTTATGTCAACGAGTTATGCTCACTCCCTCTCACTAATGGTAGAACAATTACATACGCTGACGATACTGCCCTACTTTTTAGCGACAATAGTTGGACCGAAGTTATCACTCAAGCGTAAGAGGGTTTCTACTCAGTATCCCGATGGCTCAAGAATAATGCAGTCACACTAAATACCGACAAGACCAAGTACATGACTTTCTCTTATAATTCCTCTACCCAGCCTCCAGTAAACATGTATGATATTGTTGCTCATTCCTGTCTAACGACCGACCTGCTCAAACAAAATAGTACCTGCTCCTACCCTAAAATTAGCTCTACCAAGTCAATGACTTATCTAGGCGTGATTATCGAAGCCCTTACTACAAGAATGCGTAAACTAATATGCGTCTTCAAAAACTTAGACATGCTGCCAATGAGGCTTCACGAAGATCCGTTTACCTTGCGCTGTGCCAATCTTTACTTCTATACTGCATTACAACATGGGGTGGCACACATAAAACAACTATTATTGACTTGGAAAGAGCACAAAGAGCTATCTTAAAAGTTAGTACCTTCCGACCCTTCCGCTATACGACGACTCAATTGCTACATTAATGTGACGCTCTTTCAGTTCGTCAATTATTCATTTTGCAAACGGTTATAAAAAAACATTCCTAAGTGCCCTTCAATCCCGAAACCAGTCATAGACGTGCGGACATGGTGTGCAACAATGAATTATTCCGCACACAGCACTCTCACAGGTTTTTCTGTTTCCTTGGCACGTATCTTTATAACAAATTAAATCGCAACCTACGTATCCACCTTGGAATAAATTTAATTGTAAATTAACTATCATAGACTGGTTAAAAGGTAAGTCCTACGAGGAAACGGAAAAAAATCTAGAAGTTGTTGGTTAACTATAAACATAGTACGTAAGTTTTAGTACTTAAATCTCATCCTACTATACTTTTGTTTCACAAAATACAGTGGTAAACAGGGTAACTGAGAAAGCGGTAACAGGACAAGTTAGCACTTTCTTAGAAAATAATCACATACTAAGTGATGTGCAGCACGGCTTCCGTAGGTCACGCAGTACTGCCACGGCGCTCTCCGACTTTACCGATGATATCAATGGTTGTCTAAATAAACGGGAGCAGGTGGTGGTCCTGTTTATAGACTTCAAAAAGGCGTTTGATGCTCTGGACTGCTCCTCTGTGCCATAGACGAGTGTGGTGTTCGTGGCCCACTAAACAGTTGGTTCGCGGCATACCTAAGCGGCAGGCAGATGCGAACTGTAATCAGCGGTAGTGAGGGCGAGAGCGCGGCGATCGCATACGGAGTACCGACGGGTTCAGTGTGCGGGCCTGTCGCCATCTAATGCACATAAACAGTATGAGCAGAGTCCTCCAGTGGTGCCGAGTGTATATGTATACAGATGATACTTGTTTGGTTTGCTCAGGGGATTATGTACTCTGTAAACGAGAGACTTCAAGCAGATTTCAATAATCTGACTAAATTGGCTCACGATAACGGCATAATAATCAACCTCAGTAAAACAAAATGCATGCATATACACTCGACATACAATAAGAGGGGAGGCACTCCATATATTGTTGGGCATGGATACGACTGCTTACACAAGGGGATGACGGACTGTATATGTAAACAAATTGAGGCGGTTAGTAGTTATAAGTACCTAGGATTCATCATCACAGCCCGTAACAATCCACTGCAGGACTTAGGGCCTCTGCCACGAAAGGGGAGGTTATTGCCATAATCTCCACGCTTGCGGCAGGCGGGTTGGAGATCGCAGTGTTTAAATATAACAATGGAAAATGCTGCTGCCATTTTCCAGACTACGGAGACTCTTGATCTTTTGCCTCGAAAACATTAGTCGCCTTGTACGACACCCATGAGTGTAAGGGGTTGGTGCTATTTTACTCTGCCGGACACCACGCGGCCAGTACCTAGGATTGACCATCGATAATCACTTTACGTGGAAAAACACATAACTATTGTATGTAATAAGCTAAGATCGCCACTGGGAAAGTTTTACTACTTAAAACCGATTGTTAGCAGAGAAGTTTTATATATCCTCTATTTTGCGATGGCAGAGGCATTGTTTTCTTACGGGCTGAGCTCCTATGGACGCACATTTCAAACATATTTGGATATGATAAAAGATTTGCAAATTCGCTGACTGAACCAATATGGGAAAAGAACTAGAGCCTATTTGATACCCAAATTAACTAATGATCTGCCAAGGGAACTATGCAGTGAGCAATTGTCGAAGCCAGTGTTCAAGAAAAAGTTGAAAAGGCACACATGTCGAGAGGTATTGGAACAAATCGTTGAAAAATGAACATCAAGGGTATCTTAAAAAAAATTATGAATACTTTAAAACAAAGAAAAATGTAACTGTGGAACGACATCGATTTTTTACTAGAAACCAAAAAGATAATGAATCTATTGAATGAGTTGTGTCGGCCAAATATTGCTGTATATTTAACTATCAAATATAAATTTTACTTTTTTTAAACAAATGTTACTGTTACTTGCTCATCAGTTACCTACTAATTTATTACAGTAAGTACCTAAGCATGTATTTCAATCCACCTAGTGAGAAATATATAACATTAATAAACATATTTACTCTTCTATCAAGAAAAGTCAAACTGTTAACCACTCTAAAAAGCAAGCTCTTATATTATTATATACTGTCTATCACTACATAGTATAAAACAAAGTCGCTTTCTCTGTCCCTATGTCCCTTTGTATGCTTAAATCTTTGAAACTACGCAACGGATTTTGATGCGGTTTTTTTTAATAGATAGAGTGATTCAAGAGGAAGGTTTATAAGCAAGAAAAATGGGTAGAGGGTGGGTAGGTGTACGTGAACGAAGTCGCGCCGGGTCCACTATTATATATAAATTAGACCGTCTCAAATATGTTTTGAGATCGGTTTAAAGCCAATATACATGACAGAAACCTTATAAATGCTGACAAGTTAACGTACCTTATGGTTTGTTTAAAGGAACCTTTAGAAGCACTTGAATGCAGATTTGGTTCAAAATACACGATTCTGGAAGCCCATTACACTGAATTGTGTAACGCCACAGACGACATCAGGAGCTGCAGAGCTACGCTTAATGAGGTGGAGCGACATCTGAGGGTTTTAGTAAAGCTAGGCAAACCTGCAAATGGTAACCACCTAAGAGCGTATTTACGCAGGGAATTTTCCCTGCTCAGGTTGTTCACGAACTACATCTGATTGATACAGAGAATACAATTATGTTCATTAGACATAATTTAAATAAAATTATCATATCATGGCTCAGGATAAATCTGCAGCTCTACTATCATAAAGCGGATCTCTATCCTGATGTACTACTATTGGGATCAACCACGGTAGCACTACAAAAATTGAGCATCCAAGAAAAAACATCAATCTGAAGAGGAAAGGAGAGCGATTGAAGAACAACTCTACGCCGAAAAAACCCAGACGTCTTTTCTGCAAGCTGACTAATCATACCAGTAAAAACTGTAGGAAAGTAACTAACGTTGAAGCCCGAAAGCAGAAACTACATGGATCGTGCCTGAAGTGCCTCCGAAAAAACCACAAAACGGAAGAATGCCAGCGTAGTGTCCTGTTACCTGGCCCGCAACTTTAATTGATATGCGCAGAGCCGAAAGGTACAGCGAAACATGTTGACGCTTTCATTACTGAGACTGTTTGTAATGTGTATTAGACACATAACACATTTACACAATTATACATTTTTACAGAGGGCATTGGCAAGAGTTCAATGTCATTAAAATGGAACTAGCAGCGTCAGCAGAATTACATACAGAGGCATATTTTTCCAACTCACAACATACAGCAGTACGTATTGAAAAGTTTTTGTAAACGCAAATCAATTAAGTAAGGCATTGTTTGTTTTGGTAACGAGCTTTATAAACTTAAAACGATTAGTATATGTCAATTTGACTTTGACAGTTCTCTTGCCATCTCACCGTGTGTGTGTGCTACAACGTTCGATGAATAAAATTCTTGAATCTGCGTAAATTCAGCCAATCTTTTATAGTTTCGCCTAAAACCCTTCAGGTTAGGGACCCAGTACGTTAATCCCGCGTAGTCAAAAATATATACTCGCTAATTTTCGAAAAACACTAAATTTTCGTCCACGAGGTGAACGTCGCCAGCGCCATGTCCGCCGCCAATGGAAATACAGGTTCGTCTCTGCCGCTTGAAAAGCTAAAAGGTATTAAAAACTACCATAATTGAAAATTTGCTATGCGCATGCTTTTGGTGCACGAAGATTTATGAGATAGTGTGGTGAAAAATAAGGATAACAAACCTGATGACAATAAAGGTGCAAAGGTGCAAAGATCGCGGGCATCAGCTGGGTGCGAAAGGCATAGGACCAGCCTTTGTGGAGATCTCATGGGGAGGCCTGTGCCCAGCAGGGCGATATGACACCACGCGAGCTAAGTCGCGTCGGGCCAGCAAGTTAAAAATAGAAACAAGTTAAAATGAGACGAGTATGGAAAGTGCCAAGTTTTGAAAGAGAGCAACTAGGAAAAACCGATGTAGGAAAATGACGATTTCAAACTTAGTTACAAATTAAAAATGAGACAATTTAAGAAAGTATCAACTTTGAGAAAAAGTTTAAGAAAAGGACGAAGTCGTCCGCATTGATTTTTTTAGGAGGTATTCGTATTCGTACTCAAGAAATATATGAAAAATCTTTTTCAATTTTATCTCAAAACATTCGTGGCAGATTTAAAACGTAGTTTTTCTTTTCTCTGTGGGCAGATCGTTGCAGATTTATTAATTTAAATTGCAAAATATTTGTTATTTTAACCTAAAAAATAAGTTAAATATTTTTATTATCGATAAGGTTTATGATAAATTAATGATTATAAATGTTTTACGCATACCTCTCCTATACTACAACTGTGATGTTCTTTAAGATCGCTAACGAATAAGAAATATACGAGTTTCAGCAGCACATCAAGTAAAAACAATGTCGAAGGCGGTTGCGTGACAACAAACAGTTGACTGAACTATAATTTACAGAAAACATTCACATAAACAATAATAGTCAAATTCCTGCAAGAGATTCTCCAGACCATGATAAGCTATATAAAATACGTCCCATGATTACTTAATTAAATGAAGTATTTCAAACCCAATGTTCTCAATCAAGCACTCAGTCAGTGGATGAATGTATGGTGAAGTTCAAGGGGAAAAGTACACTCAATCAATATATGCCAAAAAAAATCAATAAAGAGGGGTTATAAGGTGTGGGCCAGGTGTGACGCTAAGACTGGATACATTTATGTCTTTGATGGGAAAGCAGCCGATAATGCGTCTAGTGAACAAAGCTTAGGATATAACATTGTAATGAAAGTATGCCTCGCAATACCCTTGTAGCTTTCGACAACTTCTTTACTTCCGACAAATTCCTTTGATGTATGATTTATTAATAAAAAGAAAGAAGATGTTGACCAAAAATAGATCAAAGAAAGAGAAACTTGCAAAACATGAGTTTATGTGAGTTTATCAGATTATCATAAGTAGTACAAGAGGACAGGCAGTATCTAACACAGGATTGTAGTTACCAACCGCTCTTGTTTTTATGGGTATCTGGTTGGTATATTTTAGGGTTTGGCCCTTCAGGCTCTCATTGCTCATCATCCTTTCCTGGAAAATTAGTTAATCCTGTAAATTCAGACTACGTTGTAACTACGTTCTACAAATGTTTTGATTCGAATAGAATTTCGATTAGATAATTTTCTCGTTTCTTAAATATCCAATTGGTATAAGTAATGACGGTTTTTGGATAAAAACAGGAGTATTGGGTGTGTGTCCTGGATTCTTACCTCTGTAACTTCTTGTTTTCTTATTATTGTAAATCCAGATCGCCCTTAATGCCATGGGGGGCATTTTTCTTTACATTAGGGGGCTTATTTCTTAACAGTTAAATGTATTTTTACATAAAATTCACATTTTACCAAACTAATGTTTACCTTTTGTTATTTTATTCTTTGCACGTCATATGTTGCCATCGTAGTCGGCGGAGATTTTAATCTTTTTTGTGCTTCTCTTATTCTAAATAACTGCTGGATCCTATTCTTCATCATTATATCCTATTCGTCTTTGAAAGAAAGAAAGAAAATATTTATTACAAAGGACGCCACGACATAATAATTTACATTTAACACAAAAAAAAATAGTACATAAAACACGGAGACAATTATTGGGTTCCCAGTGGCATTTTTCGTGGGCATCCAGCGTAAATGCCGCTTGCCGCTTGCCGCGAACCACAACGCTGGTTTTCAGTGGGCCCCGTAATATCCCACCGACACTGCACCGTCAAGCAAGCAATACCCACTTCAAATAAATAAATACCTACTATCCAAACAATAAAATGAATTTATAAATCATATTACTATTATAGAATAAACATAAATAAAATAGTCAAAAAACCAAATGTCGCCATATATATATATATATATATATATAGATATAAAACGTATTACGTAAATAAAATAAACTAATTTGATTTGTATTTTGTGTATTGACAGTGGCTGTGTGAATCTAAACTATATGGCACATTTACACTCAGCCTTGTTGGGCAGGGAAGTGGGCAGCGCGAGTATGTAAATAGGTTACTCGCGTTGTCACTGCCCATGCCGCTGCCACTGCCCTACACTCCCTCGATTGTCGGTTTTTCGCGCGGAAGTCAAAGGACAGGCAGCGCGAGCGCGAGTGACTGTTTACATTCTCGCTCATTTGCCGCGGCAGTGCGACCGAGAAAGAACGTGCTACGCTACGTGTTGTAACCCGACTACGGCAATTCATTTATTTATCTGTCCTGACCTGACTCCTGTGTTTTTATTATGGCACCGCCACAGGAGTGGTGTAATGATAAAATATTGAAGTTTTTAGAACTATATGAAATTGAGCGGGTAATATGGGATCCTCATGATAAAAACCATAAATTGAAGCATAAAGTGCACGATGCGTGGAATCGCATCAGTATGAATTTGGATGATATCCCAATAGAAGAGTTAAAATCGAAAAAGAAGTCGCTTATGGCGACGTTGCGACCGCTTCTAAAAAAAAAGAGAGCATCCATGCGTTCCGGAGCCGGTGATGAAGATGTGTTCCAACCAATATGGTTTGCGTATGAAATTATGGAAAGATTTTTGAGCACAGTATATGTTGTTGAGGAGACAATAAATACGGAAAGGGTAAGCTTATTCAAGTAATACCTTTTGAAAACACACACACGTACATAAACTTCTACTTTTATAATATTAGTAGTAATAAAACACTTTTTCTTACAACTTTTTTATTAAGTGAATAATTACATCTATATATCGTACCTACGGTGCAATAACGTCACTTATGCAAGTGATGTAATTTTTCAGGAGAGGCGTTTGAAAATTCAACTTCCTATTACAATAGATAGTTCGTCTCGACTGAAAAAATAAGATGATAATACCTAAACTACATCTATAAACGTTATTTTAAAATAAAAGCAAACACCTCACTAATTACTATTTTAAAAATATACACGTTTAAAAATTACTACCCTCGCAGAAGTGACGTTATGACACTAGAAAATTATTAACCGGTCAATTATGTCAAAACAAATAAAACACGAAATCATACATATCTAAAACAATATTTATTAAAGTAGCAAATAAGTATAACAAAATTTCTTAATTCTACAAAGTAACTTTTTTATTAATCAGACTTTTTTATAACAGAGATCTTCTTACTATTAATTAGGCCAAGGTTTGTGTTCAATCAATGATTGGGTATGGCATTTGAGAATTATTATCATTACGCATTAATCAATAATTGTTTTACTTATATCTATTAGAAATTTGGTAAACGCTCTTAAAAAACTTTTCCAGGTTAACCTGGGGCGTTCGACGTTGTCATTAGAATCATACATAGAACTTTACTATTAATTAGGTTTTTTAATCACAGTCTTTGTAGGTACCCATAGTATTTAAATCTTATTAATTAATAATCAACAGTAAATACAAATTATTTTACTTATCTTAATACAAAAACATAACTGTTTACTCTTAACTTTAATCACTTGTACATTCACAGGAAAATAAGCGAGTTTTTAACGCTGCGGTTAAATAAAGTTCCCTGTAAGTGTAAATGTGGCCTTGTAGCAATTACATGAGATCATTGTAGAAACTTTCATAGTATCTCGGCACGAGATTAGCCGCCAATAATTGCAATAAATCACGTTTTTTGCGTTCTGTAATTGGTATTTTTGATGTGTAAGCTTGCTTTAAAGTAATTTCATCCATGCTTCGAATGCCTCTATTGCCGCGTAATTTTTTGGGTTGAACAATAGCTTTTACCTCCTCCCAATTTTCAGTTTTGTAAGTGGTTCGATATTGGTAATTTTCAGAATTCTTGGTAAATTTAATACTTTTGATGTCACCGGTCTTGATAACACCACCATTGACATTTTTCGCCGTATTAAAGTTCATGTTCTCCTCAAGTGATTTCAAATCGAAGAAATCGTTATAGTTCATTTCATTGACCACAAACGGTTTGCCAGTCTTTTTGGCCCCACGAATTAGGGAAATATATTGGTCGGGAACATAAATACATCCAGCGTTTTTGGCTCTAGTAACAGATTTTTCTATTACTGAGTGAGCTGCATCACCTTCGTTCTGCGTGTGGCCTCGAATCAAGAAGTTGTGTTGAATGGAGTTAATATTTAAGCGACTCACTGCATAGTGGTACATTGCAAAAACAAATCTATTTTTCTGCTGACCACAGCAATTGTCAGAATAAATAATGACATCGCAGCCTGGTTTCTCAAATGCAATCTGCTCCAGGTATTTATACACACACGACCCTATTTCGATGGCTCCTCTATTGCCCAACCCTTCATGCCAAAAATAACAGGTTGTTGTTTGCTCGTTTGCATTAGACATTGTTAAATTATAACAATTAAGTCTTGATTTGTAGTAAAAAGAGCTCGATTTGCCAACGGGGCATGGTAACACCGCTTGTAAGTCATAGGTGAATACAGTTGTGTTGTTGTCAGGTTCAAGACATCTTTTATATCCCTGTCTTTCTCATCTCTACTTAAGTGATTTTCTTCCTGATGTAAGTTGAAGCTGTCACGTAATTTATTTTTTTCTTCTTCAGAGGCATTTTCATATGCTTCACACTCATCGCATCGATCTTTTTTCGGTTTGAAAAATCCAATGTTAAAGTCTTGATTGAAAATCCGTGAGTAAGCGTCGTAGTTCACAGTAGGCTTGTTTTGTTGCTTCTGGATTTCGGAATAATTTCTATGCAATTCTGCCACTGATAAACCCCCATCAATAAATAGTCTGCTAGTATTAGCCCTAAGATAGTGACTCTCAACCTTTGGTATTGATTCGATATGATCCTTTACTGCTTGTATAACTTCAGGTGGCAATGTACATTGTTTTCCGTGTTTTCCTCGTTTATCAGCTGGAATAAAGCCATCATTCTCTGCTTTGCCGTCGATAACAGTCCGTATAATACGTTGTGTTATACCCAGAGTGTTGATCAGAAAAGTTTTACAGACGCGGATCTCGTTTTTCGCATTGAGCAAGTAATATGCAGTGTTTTCTTTTCTATCGTACCTTTTGTTAGTCTTTATACGGCGGTACGCACATTTTAGTGTTCTTGTACAAGCGTTTAAAAAACCCCGTTGCCTCTCTATACTCTCCAAATTCCAGTAAGACTCAAATATTATCGTCCTTTGTTCGTCAGTAAATTTTGCAGCACAGGACAACCGACATTTTGAGGTACATGTAGGTCCCATTCTTTTACCTTGATTGAGTTTTTTGGTCTTTGCTGAGATATAAGTTTGACCAGAATTTTTCAATCGCTTCGCTACATTCTTTTTCCAGGTTGCTGGATTACGCGTACGCTTTCTGCCTCTCGGTTTAGCTATAGGTTGCGCTGGTTGGTTATGCCCGTGAACACGACTCTCACTATTAGAATTATTATTTTCTGCAGGAGTATCACTGGAACTGCTACTTGAATTGCCACTGGAACTGCTACTGGAGCTACTGCTGAAGCTACTGGATGAAGACAATCTTGAACGAGGGCCGGGCCTGAATTCATCTCCTGTATCAGTGCCGGAAAAATCGCCTGTTGGGAGGTCAATACCATCTCGTTCATACATTTCATGAGTAGACTCTTCTAGAGTAGTAGTTGATGGGTCATTTAGGTTGGATGGTTCTTCTTGATTCTCGGAATTTGTATGATGAGACAATGTATTTTGTTGTTCAGAGAAATCGCCTATTGGGAGGTTGATACCATCTTGTTCATACGTTTCATTACTGGCAAACATAGTAGACGGAGAGTCACCGGGGTTCTCTAAAGTAGTATCATCCTGCTCTGGAGTAGTTGATGTTGGGTCTTCTAGATTGGATGGCGATAGTTGATTCTCGCAATTTGTATTGTTGGACAATATATTTTTTTGTTCGGAATCTTGCATCCTTGTACAGTTGTATACATTTTGCACTTTAGAGTTCTCACTGTCATTTGAAAGTGCAAGAAGGACAAGGTTTTTGCTGCGTTGATTCATTTAAGGTCTGAAACAAACAATGTACAAAATTATGTGGTAACTCAACGTGTAAAACAAATACATTATGTCCTTATATCGCGTACGAAACGGCAACTATTTACCACATGAAAAAAAGATGTAAGTATTACAATTTATAGAAAATCAATATCTACAATAGCACCTAAAGCGATCATTATAATAATAAATATACTTAATAAATACTTTACAACTATGTGGAAGTGTCAACGCCCGACTCCTGAACCTATGATGAAGGTCCGTATATTAAATTATAACTAGGTACTAATTAAGGTTAATTTTAAACTAAATATTAACTAAATTTTATGATATTTGGTATAAAAACAATGACTTGTTATTTATGAAACTGTACTGGTACTGGAACAATATCGTCACAACTATTAATCTAATGTTTAACTCAATACCATAAAATACAAAGGTTGGGGAAACAACGTCACTACTACAAAAGTGTTGTTATTTCGCCAAAAATATAAAAATATATTGTCACAATTGGGGAAATAACGTCACTACTACACAAGTGTCATTTAAGCTCCAAAAACATAAAAATAAATTGTCACAATTACCTTAGTAACGTTGTAGCTCCAGGAGACTGCTTCTCGTGCGGGGGCCCGCGCGCAACTGACCAATGAAACGTTGTTTCTCCTAGTGCCGTCCAGATTCGCGCCAAAACCATAACGACACTGGTGGCCTCAAGTGGAAAGTATGCGTACCACACAAGTGACAATAACGCACCAAGTAAAGAGGTAGATTAGGTGTATTTTCTCATACTCAGTTCAGTTTTGGAAAAAATTGCATAAGTGACGTTATTGCACCGTAGGTACGATATATAAAAATGGAACCCGATTTTCGTTGTCACGACATCACGCGTGAACGGCTGGACCAATTTGGATGAAATATGGTATGGATACAGTTTAGGGTCCATAGAAGGTTCTTATGAAAAAAAAAGGCGGTACGAAGTTCGCCGGGTCAGCTAGTATTATATATTTATTTAGTTAGGATTTACTCTATGCAAGTTATGAAAATATTGGGCAAATTCAGTTCGAATTTCACAAATATTTGTGGATGAACGTCTAGGTATTGCTGCTATTGGCCTAATAGCAGAAGTGTCTGGGTTAATTTGATTTTGTCTCCAAGAGCCATCAACAGATACTCTGTCAACTACGGAATCAAAAGTCCCCGGAGGAGCGTAAATATCACGAGAAGCCGTACTGTTTTTTAAAAAATTGTGTAACAAAATGCAGGTCATTGTTATTGTTGATACATTCTGTATATCAATCTCAATCGGTTTTCTAAATATACGAAAAACAGTAGTTAGGACACCGAAGACATTTTCAACAATTACACGAGAACTTGACAGTTTGTAATTGAAAGTACGTTCCATTGTGTTAATATTATGATTACCAGGAAATGGTTTCATTATGTGTTTATGTATAGCAAAAGCTCCATCACCAAGAAATACATAAGGTACATTCATTTCTCTTCCGGGTAAAGGGGCGTCTGGTGGCATATTAATAGTGTCCGTGTCAATTTTTTGCCAAAGTAAACTGTTTCGAAAAATTCCTCCATCACTAATGCGTCCCTGGCCGCCAATATCAGCAAAAATAAAACGGTATTCACTATCAACTAAAGCCATTAAGACGATGCTATATCGACGGTTAAGAATCAATAGTGTCTATCTCAGGTTTTTGCGTTTTTAACTTTTTAATGTAGATTCATTTAGATTTTTATTTGGCATAGCTTGTTTTGACAACTACGTCAAAATTTAAAAAATATCCATAGTTGTACGCTATGGAAATAGTACCTAAATTAAGAGCGCGTAATTTTTTCTGCCAATACGGTCTATCTCTCCTCAAAAGCGTTTATACTGCACCATATCTAGCGCGCGACTGAAGTGCCGCCGACTGCAAGACGTGCAATAAGGAACTATTGCAGTTAGAAAGAGACAAATTGATCTATTGGATTGATGCAGCCCTTAAATGGCACTTTTCTTCCGTGCTTGTTTCGACAGGTTGGTAAGTTCATTTCCTCGTTCATATTAATTAGTAAAAAGTGGTAAAATCATTCTAAATTGATTAAATTTTTATGTCAAAAGCAAGCTTTAGTGTTACATTATCTTTTAGCCTACGACAATTGAGATATTATTTTAGTTTTATGTGTAATTGTTTCTAAACAGGCAACAATTTAAGATAGGTGATATTTCCAGAAATTATTTCTAATCAAATATACGTAATTCTGGGTATGTACTTTATATTTCAGTGCCTCAAAATGACCAATCGGTTCTACCAGGGTATAAGATCACGTAAATTATTAAGTCTACTGCGAGATAAAGATGAATCTGTCCTTGACAGCCACAATGGTAAATTGTTTTTAATAAATTCGCAGATTAGCTATGAAATTATCATAAATCATCTTGGCTTTAATGTCCCGGTTGTGCTCTCGCACGCGAGGGTCTGGGGTCCGCCTTGACCATGGTCCAGGATTGGTAGATCTAGTAATTACAGTGGAGCGTGAACCTGCTACCAGGAGAACTTGACCATATTTAACCATGGTTACACATTCGCCTGAATGTGCAGGTTTCATCATGATTTACCTTACCGTAAGAGCATCGGTTAGTGATCGACTAATGTACATAACTAAGAAAAGAGTCATTGGCGTATAGTACATGGCGGCAGTAGGTTTCGAACCCAGGACCTCTCGCTTACGAGTCGGCCTCCTTAACCACCGACACTCCTAGCTATGAAATTTTTATATCATGCTGTATTTACTCTCTTCATTTTAAATAATACAACAAAAAACGTGCAAGCTAAGTCATTGGGAATGACAAAGAATAAACTGTTTGATCCATCTACAAAACAGCAATTTGATCAGCATGAGCGCGACCTACTGGAACGACAAAACACCTTAAAAATTAACTTAATAAACACAAAATCTTTATCATTAAATGATTTGACTCAAGATAACCAAATAATATCTATTATAATATCTCTGTCAGCACCTCCAGCTCAAGAATTTCCAGATTCAGCTAATGAAATATTAGACCAGTCTTCTCGTATAAGTCCTTCAATTGCAGCTGATTTTTATGATAACGATACCGATCGTGCAGACGATCCAGACTATGAAAATTTAACTACAGATTGTGAAAGCAGTGAAGACGAGTACGGGAGTATAAATGAAGGCCAAAAACGACGGCATGTAGCCAGAAAAGAAGAATGGAAGAAACACAAAGCCCAACAACAAAGAATGCGTGGTGAGGAATATTTGGGATATTCAAAGCCCCGAAACGAAAAAATGCGACAAGATCAGGCACGGCCTTCTAAGCAGCTGGGTGAGTCTTGCAATTCAGACTTTTGCCGAAAGAGTAAATTTCGGGGTTGCAGTAGTATAGAAAAAGAAACACGCAAAGCCTTACATGCCTACTTCTGGAAAAATCTAAACTGGGAAGAAAGAAAAATGTATGTAAGGGGACTTGTGAACTATACAATAACTACTCAGAAAACGAAAGGTGTAGAACATTCCCGTCGAGGGGGTACTTTAAATTATTTTTTACCTCATAATAATAACAAAATTCAAGTCTGTAAACAGATGTTTTTAAATACTTTGTCATTAAAGCCTACCACTGTCCAGAAGTGGGTCAAAAATTATAGGACTGATGTGGAAGCAGAGGAATCAGGGACATAGACAGATAGGTGAAACAAGGAAAAATATAAAAATGTTAGCACTAAACGACTACCTAAAAAGCATTCCTAAAATGCCGTCGCATTACGCTCGTAAGGAATCTTACGGAATAACTGCCTCAAAATATCAACACCTACAAGAGCTCAAACAAATACTGCCAAGTGAGTGTCACAACTTTTATGACACTCTTCCGCATTTGTAATGTTCTTGAATAATTTCAAGTATCTGTTACTTTTACTTTTTTCAATTTTATTTTTGGACGAAATTTCATCTGTTATAACAATTATTAATAAACAAGTGATTTTCCATTGAATTGTTTAATTTCAAAAGCGGTTATCTAAAGGATATTTCGAAACCATTCACACTAATAGAACCAATACCACCTATCTCACGTTTTCTCTGTATAGGCTAATATTAGACAAGTCTTACAATAACCATCATAATTTAGCATTTTTTTCATGTTTTTATAAATTTAAACATTTTCATTATGTTTCTATTCAAATTAGATAAACGTTTTTTTTATCTCCTGAAAAGTTAACATTTTTGAGATAGACACTATTGATTCTTAACCGTCGATATGTTTGCTTATAGTTATGATATTGTGAGCCACTGTGGGCTGGGCAATTAATTACAATATGCTTCCCATCTATAGCTCCGACACATCGTGGAAACTTATTTCTAAATCCTTCTTCTAAACAATAAAAACATATATGTAAATACGTGTATACTTAAGCCATTTTATTTTTTATGAGCCAATACAATCTCAACAAGATGTTGAAATACAATCTCCACAAGAAGTCGAATCGCCACTACCATCAGCTTTACAACCAGTCCCTTCGCCATCTCAATTTATTCCATCGCCACTTCCAGCACCCACCATCCAAAAGAAAGCCAAAAGAAAAGTAAGCCTTAATAGCCTTAATATAGATGAGGCACAAAATAAAATATCTCAGACTTTAGAAACTTTGAACCAAGTGTTAAAAGACAAGAATAGCCATACAAATGAAGATGAGTGCAACATATATGGGAAACTTTTAGCTACAAGATTACGAAAATATCCAGAGTCAATGCGAGCAAACATTATGTACCAAATAGATGGTTTTTTATTACAAAATCCTTGTCCGAATGATCGACCATTAAGTGCCGACACACTTAATTCATCGTCACCGCAATCACAATATTCAGGTTACCAAATTATTTCCACACCCTCTCCAGTGCACGTCCTTCCACAGACACAGCAATCTCAACAACATGTTTATGTCATGCAACCAACAGAGTCAGACTCATCAGTACAGATCAGTATCCCGGAATCCAACTTTAAACCTCCTAAACAAATGAGTATGATTGAAACAGCATATTGGAATGCCACCCAAAACTAATTATTTTTTTTCTTATGTTTCATTATGTTTACTAAAAATGGTATATTATATACCTATGATAGAGATTTATTATTTCACTAATTTGATTAAACAATTATAAACTACATGTGTTATTTATTTACTTACCTTTATTTGATCCTTGAGAACAGAGTTGATAGCTTTGCATACTTCAGGAATAATTAAGGAAATAGCTGGTGTAGAAACTTTGAACAAAAAGTGGAGACTTCGATAATTATCCCCCGTTGCTAAATATCGTAAAGTTATGGCCAAACGTATTTTTGGTGGTATGGGCACTCTCAGTCTAGTTTGGTTCTTCTTTATCAAAGGTTCAATTTTATTAAGCAAGAATTCAAAATCTGTAGGTGACATTCTACAAAAGTTAGAAAACTCGCCCGCATCTTCGGCAAGCAACTCCGTAAAAAATAAGTCTATACTGCTTCTGTAACAATAAATATGTTCATTAGTTCATTCATTCATACTATTCAAATATTTTTGCACGTAAATAATTTGTAGTAGTACTTACGTCCTTCTCTGACGACGGCGTTTTTTATTTCTTTTTAATACATTTAAATAATTATTTATACTGAGTAGACATAATGCTGTCGCACTAAGAATCTCCACGTCAGTCATTGTTGCGAGTTGAGCAGTAAAGAAGTATGAAGGCTGAGTGTGAACACTCACTCGCGTCGTTATTGCCGCAGAAGTATTTAGGGAAATATTTCCGGCAGCGACATGAGCAGTGGCAGTGGCTGAGTGTAAATGTGGTAATACCCTTGGGAGGGGGTAGGGCCTGGCGGCCAGTCTAGAAACTAGCGTCGCGCGCGCAACGCGTGTGTCTTTGTGGATTATATCCTTGGCTGCCAAACACGACACCGTTCGAAAATTAATATCGTCGACTTCGGAACCTGGCTGGTTGACTATGAGTACTGGCCATCAAGACTTTATCTTCTTTTGTGCCAAACCGTTCTCGAACATGTTTAAGTGAAGACCCGAGCCTTTGTTAGAGAGTGCAGCTGAGGAGTGGGCAGACTTCTCCCAGCCTTCGAACTAGAAGGTGGATCAGTATTAAAGCCCAGAAGAAGCTATTTTCAAAAACTAAATCAAATAAGTGACCAGTCAAAAAAATGCACATGGCTGCATCCAATAATTCTCTCTGGAATTCTCAAACTAACATGGTTGCCTTGTCAGTCTGTAATCTGTACTTTTTCGGCCTGCTTTAACGAAATCCAAGTGAACTCAGTGATCCTGCCTGGACTAACGTTATGTGGAGTAGACTCTTTTAGGAACATTTGTGCTTCACTTAATTTACTTTTTTAACTAAATTGTATTTAGATAGTTTCCCGGACTGAAAGTAAAGAACCCATTACCCTGAATCTTTGTGTTTTTCTTTATCAACTGAACCTGGCACTGTACGTGGGACAGTGTTACGTTACAATCTATGATCATAAAATGTCATTCCAAGAGTATACCGAGAGTATTACTCGAGTTTGGAAGCTGGAGAAAATCATATTGAACCCGGTGAGCATAACGAAAACTATTAATTTGAAGCACCTTCTTATTTTAAGATTTGGACGAATCTTTTTTTTATTTTTAGACATTAAATAAACCATTAAGATTTCTAAATTCAATTGTTTATTTCATTACTGGCTTTTTAGAAATATTCCAATTGGTTCTTAGTTTTTTGGGAAATTTTCAATTCTTTATTGGAACATTCACAAGAATACTGATAACATGTTTTTAAAAAACTGTGAAGTACATCTTAAATCTTAGTAACACACAATAAACTTGTATATAATCTGCATATTATTTAATTAATAAAAAACACAAAATAATCTCTAGATAAAGTTTTGAATATTTTCAAAAACTTTAAACCTCAATTGAGTAATCTCAGTTGAGTTGATCTGAGTAGATCAGTATATTTTGAAATGTTCTAATACGGTTTCCGACCGACGATTTCACGTAACACATATCGATGAAATAAAATCATGTATTTTGAATCGGTGGTTTGAGATTTCGTTACATAACTTGAAATTAGTTTTTATTAGCGTGTATTGTTTATAAGAATTGTAATATTCTTGAATTTATTCGGAAAAAATTATTTATTGTGATATAGGTACTTAGTGACCTTGTATAACAAGTTTTCGATAATAATAGCAATAACACAAGCTTCTTAAACTTGTGATACGAGTAATTTCCATTATTTTTGCCAGATGGCTTGGAATGTAAGTGACGGCGCCGTCGCAGACGATATTCTGGGGGCTCTCAACGATAAGGATTATTTTGAGGAGTCTGGGTTGGAGCCGCCACTCTATTCAGAGAACGAGGATGAGGTATGATATCCTTACCTACTTGTATAGTTATTTGTAACAGAAATAAAAAATTTCTTAGTTCGAAGATGGCACACAGTAAAATACATAGAAAAGCTTTTAAAGTGCAAAAAAAGTGCATACGGGCTATTTGTGGTGCCAAATTTGATGATAGTTGCACATGTGTGTAGCTCTATTTAACCATTTTCCTGAAGACTTGAAGTTGTTGACTGGGAACTCATACAAATCTAAATTGACTGCTTGGTTGCTCCACCATTATTTCTATAGTGTAAAAGAGTACCTAGAATTTATAGTTTGAACGACAAATTATTTAGATTTACAATGTTGAATACTTACCACTGTATTAATTTTAAGAACTGTATTATCAACTACTGTATTCTCGCAAATAAACTATTTGATTTGATTTGATTTGAGAAACATCATACATATAGACGACACAACAGGCACTACTTATTTTTGTGTGTGGTGGTGATCACTGAGCTTCAGAATATCGGAAGATATAATCGTGCCCGTACGCCTCGCAGCCGTAAGTAAAACTACGAGTAGTTCTTGACTATTAGTATTTAACTAATTTGTTAGTGATACGATTTTCTTATTTTTTTTTATTACTTACAGTGAACATAACATCGTCATTTTTGACGATGCCGGCCGCGAGCTGATTGCTCCGGAGGACGACGCCCAGCTCGATAATCCGTAAGTTATATACGATTTTTGCAATATCTATACAGGTTGATTCAAGAGGCGTGATCAGGACTAACACTACATATACAGTAAATATAAGTTGATCTATTACCATCGTAATTTAGTTTAAAAAGCACACCTTTTTATTTATTTTTACTTTCTGTTAATTAAAAGTTTGTATCTAAAATTATGATCACCCTACACTGACTAATTGATAAAGATACCCACCCAACCTCTTTAACTGTAATAACAGCCCTTTAAAAGAAAAGTAAATTGTCACTTTTGGCATTGTCAACATTTACGTTTGTTGACAATGCCAAAAGTGATATTGTTGAATTCTACAAAAAACTTCGTGAAAATCATGCCTGCAGCATATCCTTATTCTAACATTGAAAGATGCGGCATTTTAAGGTTTTACTACCAGACCAATAACACAAACAGAGCAAAGGACTTATTCCATGAGCGTTATCCGAATTTGCCAGTGCCAACCCATGGATTAATACTCCGGATGGTTCAAAATTTACGTGACTATGGGCAATTCACAAGTGCCCACTTACGCTCAAGCATGAGGTGGACTGCATCGTGATTGAGAAAGGTTAGACAGACGGATACTAAATTTTTTTGCTCGGGACCTGCGGCGGAGTACTCGGAAAGCTTCCAGGCGATACCATGTGTCTCAGTCATACGTTTGGCGGCTATTAAATGCTACGGGGCTTCATCCGTATCACTATCAACCGGTTCAAGATATTTCACCAGATGATTTCGTCTTACGAAGGCGGTTTTGTCAGTGGCTTTTGGAGAATGAGAAAACTAACATTATTTGGACCGACGAGTCTACTTTTACGCGAATCGGACTTTTCAATGTTTACAATGAACACTACTGGAGTGCTATGAACCCCCATCTCACGCGACGGAATGCGTATCAAACACGCTTCAGTCTCAACGTTTGGGCTGGCATAACAAATGATACCTTGGCCAGCGCGTAGCCCTGATGTAACTCCACTCGATTTTTTCTTTGGGGTGATATCAAAAAACATGTTTAGGAACGCCAATTATAACAGCTTTTGACGCGGTCAAAGCAAACAATTTTGGTCTACAGAGACTAAACAATCATCATAGGCGACTTGTTTACAACAAGATGGCTCACATTTTGAGCAACTTTTAAAATATCAATAATTATTTTAATTACGTAATTATTTCACTTAAAAGAAGTTCGTTTTAATTTTGTTTCAACGTTTTATTTAGTTTTATTGTACAATTAAAATGTTTACCATGCAATTATCAAACGTTTTATTTATTTTAAGTAATGTTGCACTAGGTATTAATTACACTTGAGGAATATACGATGTTTCGAAAGTAAGTAGACTGTTATTAGGTGACATACGACATTTTAAAAGTAATTAGATAGACATGTTATCTGCTGACATTGACTTGATTTGCCGTTGACTAGACAAAGCGATGAGAATCGGTACTTGACAGAAGTATTCTAATTGTAAAGTGACCATGCTTGTCGTGCTAAATTAAAAACTTAGTTTTTTTAACACTTAAAAAAATTCTTTAATCACACCAATACCAGTATGAGGGAGAAGATTATAGTTAATTGAATCCATAGGGTTGATCCTGCTCACGTCTCCTGAACCACTCTGTATATACTAATGAATCATCCTGTATATACTAATATTATAAAGAGGTAATATTTGTATGTTCGTGAGTTTTTGAGTTCGTTTGTTGGGGGTAAACTCCGAAACTTCTGAACCGGTTTTGAAAATTCTTTCACTAACAGGAAGCTACATTATTCCTAAGTGACATAGGCTATGACTTTTTTTCCAAGTAACTAATAAGGTCCCTGAAGATAGTTGATAGTTTACAAAAAATCCGAACTGCGCGCGGCTAAAAACTCGAGGGAATGCTAGTTTAGAAATATATATTTATATTATTACTAGCTGACCCGGCAAACGTTGTTTTGCCATATAAACAAATGGCTATTAAAAAATAAGGGTTGATCGTAGAAGGGTGAAAATTGAGGATTGTATGTATTTTTGTATGTTGTATCATAAAAAAACAGAAATTAAAAATTTTGTCTAAAAAATAAAAAAATAAATTTAGCGGTGGACTACCCCTAACATTTAGGGGGATGAAAAATAGATGTTGGCCGATTCTCATAGATACCGGATAAGCACAAAAAATTTCATCAAAATCGGTCAACCCGTTTCGGAGGAGTATGGCAACGAAAACTGTGACACGAGAATTTTATATATTAGATTAAATCTATCACAATGGTTTGAAGTACATTTAAAATGCTTTTTACAGGGAAGAAATGCAGTTCATAGACCCTGATGCCCATAAGCTATTTTTACCGGTGGCTGCACCTGCAGCTTATGCGGCTGGGGTCAATGCGGCCGCGGAAGGGGCTCGGGGTCGGCGACCTCGCTGAAGCGGTCAGGGTGGACGGGCACGAGGAGGTCGAGTGAGTGGGAGGGGTGAAAGAGGTGCGCATGCTGGAACAGCTGGTGCAGACGCCACCCGATGGCAACGAGGTGACCGATTGCGTGAAGTATGTCTATCTGATGATGATATGGCAGAGGAATTGAGGCGATTGGTGATGAATGTCATGGATGGAAGGCGTGCTAGGGAAAAGAATGCCACTAGGAGACAGAATGCAAGACGAGTGGCTATGGAAGAGGATGAAAATGATGCAGATTTCCTAGATGCCGTTGCAGGCGAGGACCAGTTTGCAACTGGCGCCCCATGGAGTCCTTCAGAGGATAAAGGGAGGTTTCTGTGCCAGATCAAATTCGAAGAAAAACCGAAAGAATTTAACTAATCTGTGCGATGTCTTTCGTTCCTTCTGGGACGATGGTATCCTGTCTCATGTGGTGGAGGAAACCAATAGACTAGTTGGTTCGTGCGTAGTTGGTAGAGCGGTCGGCAAGTATCGTTAAGATGCATCAACTCTTGTTTCACACTCAATCCTCTTCTTAAAACAGGTATTCCGGACGATCTTCAAACAAAAGCGTTAAAATCGACGAATCTCTGATCTTATTTGTGTATTAATTAATTATTTATTTTTAGTTAACAAAAGTGAGAATGGCGCCAACCAAATCTTCGGACGAACGGTTAGTCGAAACCATTCTATATCTCGAGGGATTCATATTAAGCTTGAATGACAAATTGCAATGCTGTTTCGACAAAATTGTGTGTCAAAAACAACAAATTAACCGCCAAACTGAGAAAATCGACAAAAACCTGAACATATTGGGCAAAAACTCACCAGTGTAAATGTCTGTTCCTTTCCCAATATTCGCGCCAAGTTTGTTCCAACTGGCCCAAAACGTTTCACTTGATGAGTCAGGCCCACAAGGCCTACGCACTTACCACAATGCGTTACAGAATGTGGACACGGAAATCAGTCTGGTGAGAGTACGTCACGTTCAGGTAGCAACCGCACTGAATATACAGCTTCTACCCCAGCTGTACTAGTGGAAAAGCAGCCAGAACAGAAAACAGAAAACCTGAAAACAGAAATTTCACGTACCCCAGCGGCTGTCTAACAAAAATGGCGTATTCATCGGCCTCCACTGTCATCCCAATGGAAAAATTACTAGGAATCAATAATTACGGAAATTGGAAATTTCAAGTAAAAATGATTCTTATCCACGAAGATTTATGGGATGTGGTCACCGAAGAAGTCAAACCCGAAGAAGACCCGATTTGTGCAAAAAGGTCGCAAAAAACCTTAGCCCAAATTTGTTTGTCGGTACATCCAGCTGTGTTTATGCACGTAAGGAATGCTCAAATGGCACGTGACCCTGGTTAAATCTCCAAAGGGCGTACGAAGATAATGGTCTTCGTGACAGATCACGAAGATTAAACTTGCAGCTAAGTGACATCGGCTCACCACTTGAAGATGACTTCATCGCTGTATTGCTACTAATTGGTTTGTCTCCGGAATATGACCCACTTATCATGGCACTTGAGAACTCCAATATTACATTGTCAAGTGAGTTGGTCAAAGCAAAATTAATGCAGGAGAAGCAGCGACGAGAAGACAAGAGTGACTCGACCCTAATCGGCTTTGGTGGCACGTAAGAAACCAGTTCAATGTTTCAAGTGCAAGAAATTAGGACACATATCGAAGGATTGCAAGACATTGAAACAAGGCAAGCAAGACGGCACAACAAGCAAGGCACTGCTGACGGCATTATTAGCATGTGTGTGGAGTGATGTGTGGCTCATTGACTCCGGTGCAAGTAGTTATATGTGTTATGACAGGAATGTTATGAAAAACTTTGTTCCGGGTTATGTCACTGAAGTCAAGGTAGCAAATGGTGAAAAACTGTATACTTCTGAGGGCTTCGTGCGAGTTGCACGAAACAAATCGACAACTTCAACTTTGCGTAAATCGAGTATTACGCTAAACGTATCGACAACCAAATATCCGCGAGTGTGAGTTACAATCAATTCTAACAACTCGATCAGCGTATACTTACCAATCGAATAATTAGTATTTTTCCTTAGATTGGCAGTTCTGGAGCGTCGGTGACATAAACCATAGAGTAACTGGCATAAACCAACCAAGTTTAGGAGAAGGACATTATGTTTGCACATATAACAGATTAAGTGTCTCTTAAAATTAGACGGATCACGTTACACATTGAATTGTTTGTTTACATTCTTAAAGTTAACTGTGAATTTAAGATTATTTCTTAGCTATTTAATCAGAATTTCAATTTAAAATGAAGAAGACTAGCCAGCAGCAATTTGATTTAATGATAACGTTTATGGAACAGTAAGTTATTAACCCTACAATTAAATGTTACATTTTTAATCGACAATTTGAGTAGTGTGTGAAGTGAATTTTATTGTACATAACGTATTTTGTACATTTGCTAGGCATGGAGATCTCAACAAACCAACTACCAGTGCAAGAGGGAAAATGATTGCAATGAATAATTGGGATGAGCTCACATCCCTCTTAAACAGTGATGGTAGCGGTGACACCAAAACAACAGAAAGATGGAAAAAGGTACAGCAAATAATGAGTAGCTCACTGAAGTACTTTATTCATTGGTTGAGGGTCTTGGTTGTGGTTTATTTATTTCATAGCCTTTTTACACATTTAAGGTGTGGAGTGACTTTAAAAATAATAAAGAAAAAGGCTGCTCGACTTAATAAAGCAGCCAAAGGCACTGGTGGTGGACCTGCGATATATGCCAAATTAACTGATTTGGAGCAGCGAGTGCTAAATATTGTTGGCACACAGGCTGCAACAGGCTTGCCTGTCGATGAGGCAGGATTTTCACAGGTTTCTTTCTTCTTTCTTTCTGTTTTCTCCATAAATTATTTCTAATTGTTTCTTCATACATCCACTGCTTAATAATGCTGTTTCCTATAATATTGCCCTACTATTGTATGTCTTTGAACTTGGCTCTGTCTGTGTTTAGATTATTTAAAAAATTAATAGTAATTTAATACACATTTGTATTTATTGTATCATTTTATTTTCACTCATTCTTAAATTATTTTATATGATGTTCAGATTGGATCAGAGGTACAAATTGATGATGTCCCTGGCTCGATCATCCAGGAAGTCCAGAGGGTTATGATGCCAGAGGTTCCACAAACTGGAGAATGTATGTTTTTAGAGTTTTATCTTTTATTTGGTAATAATGTTCAATAATAAATGATAATAACAACATTTTAGGCACCGAAGCATTGGATGAGCCTGGGCCATCAACCCGGATGCACGTACCACATCCTCCATCCCGGACAGAAAACAATGATCTCTCCACCTCGTCTCCATGTGGATGCAGAAATTGAACCGTCGAGTACCTGATGTAAGCGTTTTCGACGGAGTTTACCGACGACTTCGTGAAACTGGCTCTGTTTCGCGACGACGTACGGACTTAGGAAGACCACGTGTCATTGATGACGACGAGGAACAAGACAACGAAATCGTAGAACGGTTCAGAAGAGACCCAACCACTTCGACCAATATTGTTGCCCGTGAACTGGGCCTAACTCAGTGGAAAGTGTGGTTTACGGTTCATACGGCAGGCCTGTATCCATACCACTACACGCCGGTACATGTAATTGAAGAAGGAGATCCCGCGAGACGCATGGACTTCTGCAGATTCATGCTCAATGCAGATATCGAGGACCCGAATTTCTTAAAATTAATATTGTGGACAGATGAATCCAAATTCGATAAGGACGGGATTACTAATTACCATAACGCACACTATTGGGCTCCTAAAGAACTAGGCAATCCAAATAAGAAAAGAGTAAAGGGGTCACAACGACGATTTAGTGTAAATGTGTGGATGGGCATCATTTCCAACCATTTGATTGGGCCTTACTTTCTTCCAGACAACCTCAATGGTGAAACTTATGAAAATTTCTTAAGAGGTGACTTAGGTGACCTACTAGATGATCTCCCATTACAATTACTGCGGGACATGTGGTTTCAACATGATGGCTACCCTGCTCATTTCAGAAGAAGCGTTAGGGAATGGTTGGACATTAACTATCCTAACAAATGGATTGGACGAGGTGGGCCTTTACCCTGGCCAGCCAGATGTCCCGACCTGACCCTCATGGATTTTTATGTATGGGGGCACATGAAGAGCCTCGTTTACAGTGAGCCCAACCCCATATCGTCAGTGGAAGTTCTCAAAGAAAGGATAATTAATGCTGCTAACGACATAAGAAGAACATTAACCACTGGTGTAGTGAAAAGTGGACTACGTGAAAGAATGAGAAAATGTGTGCGAAATAGAGGTGGACACGTAGAACATGAACTATAAAATTTTATTCAAAAACATTAGGTGAATAAATGTTATTTTGAACTGATTTATTGTTTCATTTAGCTTACTACAATCACCGACGATCTGTACGCCAACTATGAGTTGAGCGTGAGTGACTTTGTATGCGAACTAGCGTTAACAACGCACCGATGACGTTATTTTCCAAAAAAAAGCCAGTAACTAGTCACTGACGCTCACCTAATAGTTGGCGTACGGTCATTATTTGTACGATCGACGATCTGAACAAAAAAAAAATGCTATAAAAACTTAATGATCTCCTAGGTCAGGATAGCGGGACATCGATG
Organism: Blastobasis lacticolella; assembly: GCA_905147135.1. NCBI lineage: Eukaryota > Metazoa > Arthropoda > Insecta > Lepidoptera > Blastobasidae > Blastobasis > Blastobasis lacticolella. Next base: position 5,098,613 of record LR990047.1, read on the forward strand.
GATGCATGAAGGTTGTACCTAGCCGAGGGAGGCCTATGTTCAGTAGTGGAAGCCAGTAGGCTGAAATGATGATTCTGAACTTAAGTCAAATTAATTAGATTAAATAAGCGCTATTTATTCTGACTGCCATGTAGCCTTAGAAACTAAGTTTCACCTTTGAGGTTAATAAATACCCTAGAGTGTTATACCTCGTTGGATAGCTGATAAAATGTAGATGTTTTTAAGCACATCTGCAGAGCAAGTGCCATAATGATGATGTGTACTACACGCCCTTAACGGATCTAGGTCGAATTTTCCTGTAACCCTGTATAAGTACTTTAACTAATAAATACATTATGCAAGCCAATGATATGCATATTAAAAAAAATTAAACCTCTGGTGTTGCTAATGTCTACAGGCAGCGGTGACCACATTCTATGACTATAAAAATATAACAATTTAATAACAGAGAGAATGTTAATCACTATCTAAAGTTGTCGAGTTATAATAGGCCCACTTTGACAGGTCATCATTTCCTTATGTGTATTACATAGTTTTTCTATAATGCGTGATCGCACATAGTACAAAATGAACTTAATGTCGTAGGCCCAAGGAAATGATGACAGCTGTCAAAATGGTCTATTTTAACTTGAAAACTTTAATTTTATGTATACAGTAATTATAGTGACATGTTCTTTTTTATATAACAATTTTGTTTTTGAATCAGGTACCACACCATTTCCTGTATCTTCCCCACCTCATGTTGCTGTCGCTATGCCACGGCTTACTCTGTCTGGCCAAACTACGCCTCGTCGCAGTGGAAGGCGTACACGGTCTCGAGTACCACCTCGAGGACGTGTGAGGCCTGTACATACGGCTGAGGCAGCCAAGCAGTTTATTTCATCCGATTCGGAATGGAGGAATTTTAGAATGCAGCATCATAGAGATTATATGGATATGAGAAGGGAGCAGCTTAGGGTAAGGGAGCTGGAATTGCAAACTCAAAGGGAGTGGCAAGCTGTAGCTTTAATAATTGTAAATTCATTAGATAACATAGTTGATAAGTATTGCAAAGATTCTTGATCCTGTCTCGGTACTAATTCTATAGTCATCCTCTTGATTATCATCGCATTCCAGTCCGGTAAATAATTTTATTCTTATAGAAACAATAAATCTTGAATTTTTTAATTTTCTTTTATTTTGGTACTTACTCATATTAAATTCTTCTTCTATGGAAATGCCAAAATTTAGGCCTAAATTAATAATACACAGCAGGCCTGTATAATCCTCGCACATTATAATGGAGAACTCTGTCTTTGTTCAAATATCGCCATCTATTCTTCAATCTCCCAAATGTATTTTCAATGACTACTCTGGCCGTCATATGTTTTTCATTGTAATTTGTTTCTGGCGTGCCATAAGTAGCATTTAAAATTGGGGTTATCAGCCATGGACGCTGAGGATAACCAGTCTCCTAAAATTTAATATACTAGGAAAGTTTCCGATCTCGCAAGTTAGAGAGATAGAACAATTTCAATCCATTCCAAGTGTTCGTACAATGTTACTAATTGGGTTTACGGTTTGAGGTAAACACTCGCATGCGCATTAAAAAAAATGGGGTAAATCACATTGAAAGTTACAAAATATTAAATTATTTTTATTATTCACTTTACAAGGTTTTATGTTTACAGTTTTCACAGTAGAAACAATGTAGATAAATGAAAGAGTAGTCCATACATGGCACAATTGCTTGGTCGTCAATTTTTTTTAACCACAGATAAGGATAATATTCTTTTGAAATTGTTGGCACACCCGCTATCAAAATTCTTGCCTTATCCAGCTTTTTGTACTTGTTCCAATAAGTAAAAAGGTCTTGTTCCAAAATAATTTCAATGATTTCCATGGAATAAGCTTCCCATTCTTTGGGTATGAAACACCCAAACTTGCAGTTCATTTTTTAAATATTTCAGAAACACATATGACTGACGACCGTATCAACTGAACTACCTGGTACAATTAAGGTTAATATAATTTAAACATGGTTTATATACTTTTGAAGTTCGATAACATTCATACTTGTTTTTCTTCTTGAATGTCACAGTGCCCTTGCTATAACAAAGTTACAGGTGTTTAAATTTCCAATGCACAGTCTGTATTTACATATGAATGAAAATGCTCCACAATTTGTGATTTGTTATTACATTAACAGCGGATTGTTTATTTATGTATTTCATAATGTTAAAGCTTTCTGAATAATGAACAAAAATACTGAACAAACTACTCATAGCAACCCTCATTCAAAATTTACTTATCTAATTAATTCTTAATGATCAGATTGTTGGACTAAAGAATTTTAGATAAGTAAACGTAAAGAACTTGTCTATATATTCCATTACAAACCATACTTGTTTTTCATCATTAAAGTAATGCAAGATGTAACAATATTTGTTAAGAGACAACATAATTCTTATCAAATATAAATATAGCTATAACATTTAAATTTAATAGCTTTGTGATAGCTGCAGACGCGGATCTTTCGCAATGTTTATTATTATTCAAATTTATAATGTTGTTTGCTAATGAAATGCTAAGTAGTGCTTTATTAATAAATTAGAATTCCAATAACATGCTATAGAATCATATCAATAATGTCTCTAGCGGTATTTGTAAAAAATGGATGAAAAGATCATAAAACACTTCGAAAAATAGGACATCCATGACTTTTTGGTAATATAATGGAAAATTTAAATAATATTTGTTTTATTTACCGATGTAAGGATTATTTCATTTCTGATAATGTAATCTAATTAAAAAATAATGAGCTTTCATTAACAATTGATAGTAGGATTAAAGGCCAGTTGGCGCAAATATTTATCATTTTGTAAATAAAGACCAGTTGGATTATTATTAATGGTGGCACTAGAAAAAATATTGCAATTTAAAAGTTAAAAAAAATCTTTGTTAATATCCACCAGATTTTCGAATTCGAAGAGATCAAAACAGAACAAAAAATATATTATCTCAAAAACGAAATTATAAGGAGAATTTCGAATGCTTTTAAAATTAGCGGGAAGTTGTAGGAATGGCCTGTAGGAAGAACACCTTACTAATTTTTGAAATCGCCGGTATCATGTGGACGTTTCTACAAAATAGCCTATTAAAAATATTTGGGCTCGCAAAATCATCTAATTCTAGTGTTGTTACGTATTATTTCAGAAAGCTGCCAGGCAATCGACATCATAGCAATAAATTTACAATGTTTATACAGTAAAATAGTTTATTTAAAAATAAAATGAAATTACAATTTTCCCTTGATTATATTCGCCCTAAACCATTACACTAAGTAACCTAAATGATACATTCTAAACAGCCTGACTTATGAAATACTCATCTTTTGGGTTAGTTGCACAAAAAGTACATTATGTTACATTTATGAGAATTGAAGTAACAATCTATTTTAGTCTCCTTACTCTCCACTAATTTTTTAATTGACGCACCAGATTAGCTTATCAACTAGACATTAAAATCTCACAGTCACAACAATATTAACACGCTTTACAATTAAGATTTTCCCATCAGGAAAAAGAAAACCCTAAAACATAAAATGCTTTTGTCCCTTAGATCTTCGCTTGTATGAAGGAAGTGTATGAGCCTTCTGTTCAGCACTTGATATGCAGCTAGAATTCTGTAAAGTCTTTTTACCGCTCCATTTTCTTGCAGCAGGATCATCATATCAGTATCATTCTGGTTATAGGCAAGTTGGTATGGAGTCTGCTGATCAAAGTTTCTAGCTTCTATATTAACCTGAGGCTGCTGGCACAGCCACGAGACTAACCTGTAGTATTTAGTCCTCACGGCTATATGTAGAGGCGTGTCCCCATGAATTTTATCTTTTCCATTTATGTCAGCACCCCATTCCATAAGCCGCTTGAGTTTCCTCTCAGGACCGAGTCTATCTTCACTAGCCACTATATGGACACATTGTTGTCCTCGGTGGTTGTACTCCCTTACTAAATACCTATTTTCATCCACAATTGCATTTTTATACATTAGCAAGTCAATTACTCCGCCATTACGGCAAAAATAGTGCAAAATATTCTCACCCTCGCGGCTGTGTTCGTAAGTGAAAATAAAGTCTTTTGGTGGCCACATATTAAATAGCAAGTTACACTGCAATGTATTTAAACAGCACCAAAAACGACTGCAGAACAACAAAATATGACATCAACTGGCCCACAGTTCGTTCGCCGAGGTTATAAATACTGCATTTGTGTCTTAGTGCTGATCAAAGGTCAGTGTTATTATTATCACTAGAAACTTATGCGAACTATCTGTTTTTATAGCTAAAGAGGCGTGCCCTATCACTGTCCACTTATCTTACTAGTTATCTAGGTTGAAAGATCACAATTACGTCAGTCCTAGACGAGTCTATAACAATTAGTCTAGCACTTCGTCATCAGACGTTTCACTATTCACAGGGTCATCACAAGCAGCACCATTAGTCCTCAGAAGCTCCATCATCTTTTGATCACGAGCGTAGTACGCCAAGTGATACGGAATCTGCAGCATAAAGTTTATGTAATTCCCAATGGTCTTGGACTCCTGAAGCAACCAATCAGCTAATTCGTAGTGTCTTCTATTGACGGCGATGTGAAGGACGGTATTACCAGTTGTTAGTTCTCGTGCCTGTATATCTGCACCCATTTTGACAAGAAGCGACATTTTCATAACGGCGTCTGTAGTACTGTGTGTCGCTACTATATGAGTACATTGTCTTCCTTGCATATCATACTTGTGGACCAAAACAGAAGAATTAACAAGTGATACTTCCATAAGATCATAAACAGTACCCATGCGACAGATAGATTGTAAATATTGAGCGTCTTCTTCTTCAGTTGCAATGCACAATAAATGAGAGTTGCAGTTTCCCATTGCGATTTAGCCAACGACCAGCACTCCATAAAATCGAACGATAAATGAACAGATTCTCCCGTTTGATATCCGTACATTTCCGAATTCTCTACAGTTTAATCCCCCTAAAGCTCAATCCATCTATCACGTTTTAATATTTGTAAATACGAGCACGTGTTATTGAAGCGCACATGTCAAATTTCACCAGGGATAAGTGTTTTAAGCCATCAGCGGATGACTAATTGCCTTTTAGCGTAATGTTTATAGCGCGACTGATGTTTACTTGGTAGCAAAACCCCCTGTAGACATTACTAAGTTCGTTGCACTTCTTGTTTACATCCAAACTCATATAGTAATAGCCCTTCGCACGAATGCCAAGGTCTTAAGATAATTCCGCTCGGTTACGCAATACTGCGCAAACACTCGCAATCTAATAATAAAATTGTTGGCGCACGATAACACGCAGAGCGTTGCGGTAGGTCGAGCTTCACTTCAGTGAATTGATACATATAAATAGGAAAACAAGCGACATTTTTTTTCTACTTCAACAAATAAGTGTAATGATAATGAACTCTACAAATATTTTACACATTCGAGAATTCCAGTTCCTCCGAGTCAGCAAAATAAACAAATACCAAAACTACGCAGTATTTTCGGCGGGCCATTACACTCTTGTCCTTGCGTAATGATCAAGGTGACAGAGTACGCAGTGTGCGTCACAGCTGTTACATTCAATCAGTAAAACGTTTACTTAAATGTTTGGTTATGACTCTTGCTTCATAAATCAACACTAAGTCTAGATCATATCATTCTTCAGCGCAAACAGTTATATGTGCTGTTCAGACTGAAATTCAAATTTATGATTCTAATTGAGCTCGTTTTGTTTTTATTTAAAAGCTACTTTATGGTAGTTCATTTTTTGCAAGAACAGTTATAAAATGGTTAATATTTCTTCATGAAAACAGTATGCGTGATGAACATTCGTTTATGAAATACATATGCAAATTTAAGGTAGGAATCTATGAACCCATACTTTTTTCTACTAATTTCTCACATGGTAGCCAATATACCCACAGTTTCCTACGTAAGGATTGCTATTAATCACTGAAGGCACGATCTCAATCTCTGATTGACACATATACGAATTCTTCCTTATCACGCACACATATTGTGGTCGAATGATATCGATGTGTATATTTATCGTGTACAGCTCCGCCGGGAGGTATAAAAAGCCGGCGTCTGGACTAAAGCATTCATATACCCGGAAGCCGATAACGTGACCTAGTCAGACAAAATGTTCGACCAGTACACACTAATTATGCATAAAGCATTAGACGTGATGATAGTGGTCCCAAATCAGTGGCCTGTCCGCGCAGAGCCTATTTTAATGACTTTAGTTGAAAAAATACTTGAACGATTTAACAACTTGAGCCCCATAGTACGGGTAAACAATGTGCCCACGCGTCTAATTCGTCGTGATTTTCCATCGGGATTTTTTTACGTATTTGGCGAAGTGGCGGAAAGGTGAGTGCTTTTATAGACAATCAGTTGCGTATAACTTTACCTGAAGAGTAAGTAATTAATTTTGTTTGATTTTGACTTCAGAGAAATTCCCGGTGCTTATATTTATGATGTAATTGTACCAAACAATGGAGAGACTATCCGACTTGAAATTACAAGCGGAACTATTTTGAGCAGTGCTTCATGGTCTCCTCCTCCTGAGCTCACTTCGTCACATATTGAAGAAATACACCACAATCTCTTGTCCTCAAAGTTGCTGTAAGTTAGTAGAACTTAGTTGCCTTGGTATTACCTGAGTATTTAAAATCCAATGATCTCACATAGTTTTCATTTTCAGAAGGAAAGTCTTATCAGCTATGGAAAACAACAAGCGCACTACTAATCGCTGGCGTTTGAGGCGAAAGAGGTAAGTTGATAACTAGCGCAAGTAGAATAATATTATAAATGTGTTGGTAACGCTAATATTATTTTGTAGAATACATCGAGGAGCACGGAAATACAATAGCTGTTACAGAAAAAATTATAACCACACAACTGGGTAGCTGGCGGAAAATAATGTAAGTTGATAACGTGATTGCTGGAAATTTCTGATAAAAATAATATAAGCATAGTTTGAGATATTCTACTGTATTTATTTGAAATAGCATTGTCTTTTTTATTCTAGCTACTACTAATAGAGCTATGATGTCATTTCAGATCTGCGGCCGCGGATATGACCTCGAGCTCATACTTAATGTGAATTATTCAAGTGGCTGGACATAAGAAATACATTTGAAATTTTATTATATTGCACTGAAAAAAAAAATTTGCTATCGTAACAAAACTCAGCTATTTGTTATGATAACAAAGCTATCTTGGTTAACGCAACGAAGTTATATTTGGTGTAGTAAGTAACGTGAAGTTGCTGTTGTAACAAATGTCATATGAAAGCAAAATATTCAATTAAGGTTAATAAATATCAAATATTCTTGGTTATCAAGTTATTTATGTATGTAATAAGTAATAAGTATAAAGGCGTTACAATACTTCAATTTATTGAATGACCATACTGACTACCAGCCTTAGCAATGTACTAAGTAGAAAAAATTTCATGCGTATTCGAAAAATTTTTCTTTAACAAATATTATTTTGGATAATAATTTCATACAATAATAGCCTTCGGCCCGTATATGTGCCCCTACGACTCGTGCTAAAAACATTGCCCCGGCCACACAATGACTACCTTAGTGCACTAACTGTGAAAACTACTATTACTTGACTCAAGTAACGCTTTTCTGTCGTAGACCTATTATGAAAGAAATAATACTTTATATTCTTTTCTTAAGAAATTGAGAATTGAAAATAAGAAATCAAATAATTTTGACGGTTTTCTTGAGCCTGGTGTATCGAAAATAGTACTTTTTTTTCTCTGTGTAAGATCATAGCTTGAATGAGAAATTAATTATTCCACTATATAATTTAGTCATTAAGAGAATTTCCACTTTAGGTTAATACTAACACACGCTTGCGAAATGAGTATCAACAAATTATGAAACATTTTATAACCCCTAACAACTATGAACAGACTTTAATTAATAACATATATTTTAATGAATATAACATTGTCTACTTTTTGTGCACGTGGTGTTACATGAATTCTATTAAACTTGTTTTGATACAGCTGTGTATCAATGAATTCAATAAATTTCAATCGGCTTCGCCGGGAATTATCATACCTCTACATAGTACGAATGCGTTACTATGCGGCTTTACAAAATGATTATCTTTTTACGTTTGCTACTTACTATAAAATGACTAGTGACATTGTTTTTGACATTCAGTTTAATGAACATTGTACTTTATGGGTATCAATTGTGTAACATGAAATTTAACCTAAAAGCAAAACACTTTATCCGTGACAAAAATAATAAAAACATCGATATTTAGTAAAATGATGAAGATCATGATGATGATAATGAAGATATTTACTTTTACTGGTTCCAAAACTCTTACCTTTTACAATTTTACTATTACATCTAATTTGCTAATTCACTTCTATATCAAGTTCATCACAAGTAGAACAGAGTCCATCATCAGAAAGTAATTGTTCCGAGTCACACTCTGAGCAGCTAGAATCATCCTGAGCTGAAGCTGATGAGATCAAGGGTATGGTCAGCAGCGCATATGAATTGAAATCAGGCTCTGTATTGTTGTCATCTAATTTCTTGAACCATAAAAGTTCATTGATCTCCGAGGACTCTGCAGCAACGCCATTGTAAGAAGCACGGATACTTGTTCGATGAGCTTTCTGATTAGTAATGACCCAGAGCAACTCGGTGGTCAAAGTTGCCTCCGACAAAACCTGCCATTCCCGCGGCAAAATCACTCCGAGAGATTGGTTCTGGAAGGACGACATACTAGAACGCAAAGGGTTTCAAGTACTTTACTCTTAAAAATAGCACAATAAAGCTTCGAATCAGGCATACTCACTTGGGATTTTTAGAGAAACACAAATTTGTATGTACCGAACGATCGATGCGTATCTTGCAGCTACGTCCGTAGATTGTGGCAGCACGCAGTCTACTACGAAATTAGCGAGAAAGTGAGATGCAGTATTAAACGCGTTTTTCACGAAGCATCTGACTAATGAAATAAGTGCAAGGTCTTATCGGTCATGTCGTATCAATAACGAATAGGACATCTATAAATAATCAGCGAAACAGTTGAGGGAATCCGTTCACGTTTTGCTAGTGCATATGACGTAGACGCATCAAAACAAACAACTATGAAACATTGCACTGCGCCGTCACTAATCAGGTCGTTGCACTTTAGTGACTTCGATTTATTGTAAGCATGTACGCTAAAAAACATTAGCAGTCGATGCTTTGCATACGAAGATAAACATTTCATGTTTTACATTCTAAATCGGAAGTATGATGTGAGTGCAAGATTCGGAACTTGTTTCCTTCCTGTTTTTCAACTATAGGGGCAATAAAAAATGGTTTTGAAAAAAAAAATTATATTTTATCTCAATCAGATTCTGAGTTTCTACATTGAAATGTTTCCTTGATAGGTTTAAAAAATTAATGCAAGTTCAAAATTCAAGACTCCTTACTCTCCTTGATCTATAGATTACAAATGGTTTCTTTATCGTACGATGAACGGTGTGGCCTCATTGGATATACAGATGAGCTGGAATGTACTTCTAGTAGTGTAGGATAGCTTAAGGGGAGAACATTCGACGCAGTACCGAAGAGACCTGGGTTTGATTCCCAGTCCGAGCTATCTGATTTATTTTTTCGGTTCATCTAGACTCCCATTGGTAAGATTTCCTACTTTTCGGTTCCTCGGTTTCCAAATTTCCTGTTTTAAAGAATAAACTAATATTTAAAATTAGTTTATTCGCTTACAAATGGCTTAGACAAACTACGAGAAAATCACAATAATCTCGGCCGTTTCTGATCTCTGCCGTTTTTGACCACAGGTATACCAAGAACCACTGGATTGAAGGAACCAACCTCAAGTGCGGCAACTCCTTTTTGCAAGGACAAGGACGAAATGGCTGACAAACGGAATTCTCCTAGCAGTATATCAAAAAAATCGGCGGAAAATACCGGAAACGCTGTTTCCCGATTACTACGTCGAATGAGTCCAACGAAAAACTACAACAATGAGTCAACCTCTAAACCAAGTTCCAGTTCTAACATCTCTCAAAGAAACACTTGTACTAGAGAAAATGCTTTTTCGAAAGAGAAAACTACTTCCAGAGGTTATGACGATTCTAATAGTTATTCTAGAAAATCGTATAACTAACTATCTCGATCGAATGCTTCAAGGATATATGGATATGCGTGAACGAAAAAAGTAATTTGTTATTTTTTACATTTACCACTCATTAAAAATGGTAATTTGCTGATTAATATAATTTATAAGTCATTAATCTTGTTAACACTCTGAAGTATTTTGTTGTTAATCAGTATTATTAATAGTATATAAATCATGGTCTCGTGTTCTTTCCTTATGTGTTTTTCTGACAAATTAACCTAAATTCAGTAATTTGTTGAATAAATTTTCATAATTGTATTTTTTGCATTTTTCCATACGTGCAGAATTGAACATAGAACTGCCTCGCAGAGCAAGTTTATAGTATCATAAATATTGATCTCTCCGTCACTAGCGTAATGACAATGGTGGCGCCTTTTTTACATTTTAATATTTTGTTTTTATTTTTGCCAATAAATATATTTAAGAAAAAAAAAATTCTAGAAATAGTTGTCTATTTCTTTGTTATGAATTATTAAATTTTTACCCTACGCTGGTTTTTCGCGCCAATTCCGTCGGTTCCTGTCACAGTGCGTGCCGCAGAGTTGTATTAAATTTTTACCCTACGCTGGTTCTTCTCGCCAATTCCGTCGGTTCCTGTCACAGTGCGTGCGCAGAGTTGTGGGTAACCTCACGCGTGCCATCTCCTATTCGCAGTGCCTTTTTATAAATATTATCTTTTATATATGACATGACGCCAAACGCTGTACGTTACTAAGCGACGTAGTTGCTTGGCTACGCCTGGACATATGTCACTGACATGTGCGCGCGCTGGGCCGTTTCATTGCGCTGGCGAGGACCTGGCTGCCCTATTGGCTACGTAAGCTACGTCATGCACGGCAACCAAGGTGTTGTTATGTTATGACATGAAGATGAAGATGAAAAAATGTGAATTTAAAATATTTTAATTTACAAAATCTCTTTGTGAAGTGGAACTGTTACGTACTGGTGTTGTGTCCTATCTTTGTGGTTGTGTCTTCGACCACCGTCCACTGATTTACAATTCGATCCCCACTCCGACACCCCCTTTTGGAAAAAGTTAAGTATTTTAAAACAAACAACACCAATACTTAAGCGCATCCCTCGTGGCGCAAGGCTTGCTGTTGCCCAAATACTTATTCGAGACATCAAAAACGTGACCCGTAAAAATTCTGTACATTCCTGGGAGCATCTACTCACCTTCGCTTACAGAATTTTACATGTTCCAAATAATGACAATAATCATCCCCAAAAATCTCTCACATCTCGTATAAATGATAACTGCATTAGTCCTGCTTCATTAGACATTAAAATCACCCGGCCACAACCCAGTTCCAATATTTATAAACATGTGGAAGCAAAAGTAAGCGAAGGTGACATTAGGAGTGCTGCACGAATTTTGTTTTCTACAGATGCAGTCGCTCCTGATTCGGCAGATACCCTTACAGCGCTTCGCAGTAAGCATCCACAACCTTTAGCAGCTCTGCATATACCTGATGATCCTAAAAGTATGGATGCCCCCGCCCTTGTAGTCACGGCGGATGTAGTACTTCAAGCTATTTTTGCTTTTAAAACAGGCTCTGCTGGCGGCATTGACGGGCTGACACCACAGCACCTCAAAGACCTACTCGATGGCGGCTGCGGTGAAACCCGAGTGTTCTTGCTAAATGAGGACCTAACTAACCTCATGCTATCTGGCTCGGTTGCGGATGGTATCACCGACATCCTGTATGGGGCCAATCTTATAGCTTTAAATAAAAAAGGAGGTGGTGTCAGGCCAATTGCCGTCGGCACTACGTACCGTCACCTAGTCGATGGTTTTACATTTTAAATTATAGTTTATACTGGAAAAGGAGAGAATGGACGCGAAAACGATCATGGTATGAAAACGGTTTTGAGGTTGATACAAAATCAAGAATATAAAGGGAGAATAGTTATAACTGACAACTTTTATTACAGTGTGGAACTTGCTCAAGAACTATTGAAGAGGAAAGTATTTGTGTGGAACCCTCAGAGCAAACAGAAGAGGCTTGCCGAAATCGATTGTTGTGAAAAAAATTAAAAAGGGTGAAGTTATTGGAAGAATTACAAGAACTGGAGTAAAAGTCATAAAATGGATGGACAAAAGACAAGTTTTAATGATTACTTCATGCAAACGTCATGATGCTACACTGAAAACGAAGAGTAGATTTAGAAGTGGAAAAGAAGAATGCATAAAAAAGCAAAAAAGGGATTGATTACAGCGACCAAATGTCATCTTACTACAGCGCTTTAAAGCGAGGAATAAAGTGGTATCGGAAATTAATGATTGAGTTAATTTTTGGAACGGCCTTAATAAACGCATGGGTGGTCTGGAATAATAAGAATGGACAGAAAATACCGAAAAAGAAATTGGTTGAAAGCATTATTCAGAAATTTACAGGAATTCCTTTTGACAATAAAGCCAATAGTACTGAACAAAGTAACGAAGAAGTGACCGAGCACAAATATATAATAAGTAGTAAGAGAAGACGTTGTGTTATTTGCTATGAGCAGGCAAGAAAGACAATGACAAGCAGAGACGCTGATAAGAAAACTAAGCAAGTCAAGGGATTTTGTGCCAAATGTAACAAAACTTTGTGTTTACAGTGTTTTAACGAAAAACATCATTAATTTGTTTAATTTTTCAATGCCTTTTTAAATAAAATATTTTATCGATATGATGTGTTTACATCACTACTAAATTATCGACTTTTTGCAAGAATTGTCATTACGAGATACAAAAGGTCTCGTATTTTTTTACCACATAGCGCATTACGAGGTCTTATGGGTCTCGTATTTCTTTTTGGCAATTTTCTCTATAAAAAAATGCAGTTAGATTTGGGCGAAGCTACATACTTAACAATACATTCATTCTCTATCGGCTGATACAAAAAAAAAAGTTTATCATGTATTTTCATTAAAATATTCAATTTCAAAGCCAACAACTCCTACGAGACCTAACGAGCCTCGTGCCGTCATTAAAGAAAATACATTACGAGTACTTTTCGGTCTCGTAGCGCCATTGTGGTTAGAAACATAAATCTGTCTCCGCGCTTAACGTGTTAATAAGGAACACAACAAGTTATGTAATGTACATATAACTTTGAAGATATTTAATGTTTCTTCTTATGTTCTCCATGATTTGTAATAGATAAACTGTATGTACGTGCTCATAGACTAAATAAGTTACATACTTAGCAAAGGTTATGTAGTAAATACGTGCAATACTTAAAAATCGACACGAATAAAGACGATTATTGCAAAAATATGTTAATGACAGTTTACTGTCTTTGAGTGTGGCAGTTAATTGGTAGAACTGTAGTTTGTACGTAGATTTTTTTCTCTCAAAAACTGTTTCGTTTTCTTAACTTGTAATTTGGCATACCTAGAGGTTTAATTGCTCACCCTACCTACTCGATTTATTGTATGGAGCAAGACCTTGGATGTTTCTGGGCAGCATGTATATGGTTTCTCCTTTACGTATATTATATTAATTACTTGTTTGTTGTAGGTAAAAGCAGCCAGTCGATCTGGTATTGGTGCTGATGAGGAATACATACCAAAACTGTGGTATTATGACTTACTTTTGTTTCTTAATGAAAGAGAGACAGAAGTTGGGAGTTCTTGTGAAATAAATGCCTTATTAAATGAAGGAAATGTTGAAAACAAAGATCAGGTAAAAATCAACTTTATTAATTCCACTATTATGTAACCAAAGTATTTTTATTTGTATCAACACATAAAAATACTTTGGTTGTATTTTATTTATTGGTATATATTTTTAAATGAGTGCTCTTTCAATTTGCCAGCTAACAGCACCTTCACCATTAAAATATTGTACAAATTCTTCTCTTACCGACTTTGCATCATTACTAACATTGCCATTTATTAGTTTTAATGAAATAACACCTTACACCGGTACATTATCTTTTATAGTAATGTCGTCAATATCAAATTCATAATCCAAATAATTAGTAGCTGATTATCTCAAAAAATTGTGTAGAATGCAGCACGTTAGGACGATAAGTTTGATTCGGTGCAAATCTAAATTAATAGCAGTATGAAAAATTCTAAAGCGATTAGACAGTATTCCAAAAACATTTTCAATTACTCTTCTTGCTCGTGACAATCTATAATTATATATTTTTCTCTCTGTTGTTAGTGAATTTTTGCCAAAATGTTTCATAAGGTCGGATCTTAATGCAAATGCTTCGTCACAAATTAAAACAAACGGCAAAGCTTTGGAACAATTTTGGGGCTTTGTTTTGTTAGGAATATTCAGTTCACGATTATTTAACTTCTCATAAAAACGTGTTTCCTTTATAACCCCACCATCAGATATTCTGCCATTAACACCAGCTTCGCACCATATAATTTCATAGTTTGCATTAGCACAGGCCATGAGCACAATGCCAAAGAATTTTTTTTTAGTTGTAAAAGCTGAACCAGACCCAGGTGGCGGTACAATTCGGATTTGTTTGCCATAGATTGAGCCAAGGCAATTGGGAAACTGCCATATTTCCTCCAACCCTCTAGCAATAACTAGCCATTCAGCTTCAGGCATCTGTAACAAAATTGTAACAAAATTATGTATATTTTTCAGGACATGGACATGAGTACAGATCAAGCTTCGCAGCTGTCGGTGCGGTCTGAGCCACCGCCGCGGTGAGATAGTAACAATTCCAAAAAATAAGAAAGAAATGGAGTTTGTGAAGTTCTAACTAAAATTTCTAAGAGATTAGACACATCAACTATAAAAACAAAACCAAATTTTAGTGCTTTTGGTGAACATGTTGCCGAGAAGTTGAGAACAATGTCAAGTGATTGTGCCCAGTACTGTCAGAAAATTATAAATGATGCTATCTTTTATGCTGAATTCGACAATCTTAACCACACATCCCGGATAGTATCGGATCATATACATTTAGACAGATCACGGTCTCGATCCCAAACTTCATCACCCTATTACAGACATTACCAGTCACCGAATGAACAGTTAGACAGACCTTACCCTCCACCATCCACACAAACTAATTCATCCTACCAGTCACCTAATCCACAATTAAACAGACTTTACCAAACTGAATTATTACAATCCATCCTGATAGAGTTACCCCCATCAGCCTCCGGACCAACCACTTCAACAGTTGTCAGCATCAAATGCAAGTATTGCTAATAACGCTGATGAAAATGTAGATTATTAGATCAGCAGGACTATGATAACTCATTATCATCACCAATCGTCGCAGAAGGAGATTTCAATTCAATGAAAAATTATTTTATTTTTAAGCCGAGAGCTGGTAACAAAAATTAATGTAAAACTACTTTATAAATGTTTAAAATGTGCATGTTAAGTTGGAGATATTGTTAATTAAAGAATCAACTTACCTGCTGTCGGAAGTTTTATTTTACAGTTTGTTTTTTTTGTTTTTTAGTTGTTATCAATTAGTGATTATCTGTCATAAGACACTATAGAATCCTTGGTTGTGCATGATCGATTGATCATTAACATACTTATTACAGATGAGATGCAACTTATCAATCGTTCATGCACACCATTGATTCTATCTATAGATGTAATGGCATAATATGATGTGCGCTAACAGTTAAACTATTGAATAGTGTATTAGTACGTCCGCCGTAGTAGGGTCCGCCACACCTAGTAATTAATTAATAATATTATAAGTTAATTCTTCTGTCTTTATGTATCCATTTGTTTTACTTTGTGTGGAAATAAAGAATTTGAATTTACCTTCATTTAATCCTTTAATACACTGAGTATTGCTTTACATGTTTCGGGAATGATGACTCCTAGGCGCTGTGGAGATATTGCAGTTGGAAATTTTAATTCTTCGTAACTCATTCCCGATGCTAAGAAACGAAGAGTGGCAGTCAATCTCTCATGAGGGCTAATAGCTTCTCTCATATTAGTATCCTGTTTAGCGATATATGGAGTTATTACATTTGTATTTGTATTAAAAGCTTGAAATATGTCGTTTCGTCTATCCTTAAATAGTTTCTCCAGTCACTCGGTTTTAGCGATAACTCATTTAACAAATTGACGTGAGTGAATTGATTCCTTTTTTTATCCATTCTTTCATCCATTGCTTTCTTTCTTGTTTTTCGGTGAGTATATGGCAACAAACAGTAGCCGCAGTAAGAATTAATGTTTCTTCTTCGGAATCAGAATTCATTTTTTTTTCGACGGGTAGGTTGTACTGTACACCTCCTAACAGCCCGGCAGCCGATCATAAACTGAAGAGCCGGAGTGACGCCAGTGAGTGGGGAAATCTAGTTGGCCTAAACCATTTGGAGCTAGGATCAAGGATAAACATGGATGCCGGGCTAAAATAGCAACACAATGCATATCTTTGTCTTTATTTGTCTTACGGTGTTAATAGTGCGCAAGAAAGATATATATAATAATGTTACGTTTCGTTATAATGCAGGTTGTCACAACTTCAGAATTTGCTAGTGATGTTCTTATGATCGACGTTAGTTATCGAAGATTATCATAAATATCGATATTAATTAGCACATATTAGGAATATATGCTAAAGGTAATCAGATAAAACTTTATGTTTTAATCTGCTAACGGATGAAACTACATCATGGTTTAGTTAACCATAAACTAATTTTCGTTGTCATCATCATTTCAGTCGAAAGACGCTAGGCATAAGCCGTCAGTCCACCTTGTGGAGGGCATACCCACGCTGCGTCTTCCGGTACGTGATCGCTACTCGAGAACAATTTTTTAAAAGAAGACATTTATTGCTGATAATGTCTTTATTACTAGTCGTGAACAAATAAAAATAAAAATAAAAGTAACCAAAATAGTTTCTTCTGCATCTTTTTTTTTATGTTATACGGCAGACAAACAGGCAGCGGGACCTGATCTTTTACTTCACAATCATCATCACAGCCCATAACAGTCCACTACTGGACTTAGAGCCCCTCCCACACAAGGGTACGTTATTGCAATAATCTCCACGCTTAAGGTTGGAGCTCACAGTTTAAATATGGAAAAAGCTGCTACCTATTTTCCAGCCTACGGAGACTTTAGATCTTGTTAAAAACATTGTCGCCTTGTACAATACCCACGAGTGTATGGAGTAAAATGTTTTGAACAAATTCGACTGTGATTTTTTGGTGTCCAATTGGATCTATTAATGCATTGACTCCATTTAATTTTCATTGCTTCATCTTTAGGAAATCTGCAATAATAATGATTTGATTACCTACTATTGGTAAAATTATCGACAACCATTACAACACCAATAACCTATATTTGCAACAATTTTATTTACCAGAAAATTCATATAATACAGCAAATACGTGTATTATTTGTCTAGAATTGACCTCACTTAATTCTAATGCTAAATTGGAGTGTAAGGTTGTAGATTTTTCCAAATTCAATTTTGCCCTGCGGGTCTATTGAGCAACAAGAGTAGCCTTTCATTGTTAACTCCATACCTCTGTCGGAGCGTGCTACTGTTATTCGTAGGAGTGGATGTGAAATTAAAAGGAAACCTGATGAAGGACATTTGTTAAATCAGCATCAATGATTTTATTTTCCAGCATTTGGCAGACATTTCACCTACTAAACTGAATCAGACAAGCAGTGTGTTTTGTTGTTTGATGAAATGGTTATTAGTAAAAATTTATCCTTTAATTTTCAAACTAATAGAAGCCTTTGAGGATCTTGAATCCAGAAAACTTACTTCAAATGTTGCTGACAATGTTAGTTTTCATGGCCTCTTTAGTAATTGGAAAATACTACTTAATAGCTTTTTATTTTGTTAAAGATGGTGTTAAAACCTCTAATTTCAAGAATATTAATGTCAGCTATTTTCAGTAATGGATTTTCAATAAGAGTCACAATTAGTGACCAAAGATCTGCCAATGTTGCGGCAATAAACTCATTGATATCAGATACTAGAGCTGAACAATTGCGTAACACTATAGTAATGATGCCAATATACTTAAATAAATAATCGTGGATAAATTCACACAGCGCCATCTAGCCCCAAAGTAAGTAAAGCTTGTGTTATGGGTGCTAGATAACTGATAAACTACTTATATACTGTTAAATATATGCTTATTATACATAGAACACCCAGACCTGTAACAGAAATTAAAATGAATCATTTTCAATTTGTGCCCGGCCGGGAATCGAACCTGGGACCTCTTGCGTGGCATACGCGGCATGTAGACCACTGAACCACTCAGGTCGTCAGGTCGGGGTTGCAGGAATATTCTGCAATATGTTGTAGACAACCAAAAGATATATGATATATATCGCACGCTTAGTGGAATACTGGCTTAATAAGCCTTAGGTCAAAATTAAGTTACATTCAGATTCTGGTTGCACTTAGCGCCATCTATTACCTCCCTTTGAAACGAACTCTAAATTGCGCTCTGTTGCCGCTCCAGCGCAATATTCGTCTCTTTCACTCTTACGTATTTTGTCAAAGACTGTGTTGGAACAGGGACTGATGACAGTATGCGTCAGAGGCTTGTACAGTGAACTAGTTACTGTTTTGTGGAACAAAGACCAAATAGTTATTAAGCTGTTATACCCACAAATTGAATGGTGAGTTTCATGAAAGCTTTTCCAATAATATCGACAGAGTAAGTAAAATGTTAGTTTTTATAAACTATGCTCATAAAATATTGTGATAATTAGTAATTAAGTCTGTTTACGTTTAAATTGTATTGCTTGTTTCGTGACCGTTTAAGAGTTAGGTACTGTTTCTATTGAAAAGCACAAACGTTTACCCTGCCGTTTTGTGTTATTGATAGATGAGTTCTTTTATTAGTAAAAACGATTGTCACTTTCATGTCGTACTAAGAGATTAGTCTTTATTTGAATGAAGAGTTTCAATTTATTGAAATAATTTTTTTGCTATTTATCATTATTCAGTATTCAGTCAAGGTATTATTAAAATTTTGTACATTTAGTGAAATCTTGTTCTTGTTTTAGGACAAATATGTCATCTTTTAGATCAAAAAAAATATTGGAGATCGTTCAGGCGCAAGACCAGGCTACTAAGGCGGTTGAAATAGCGGACACCTTTGAAACAGCCGATGAGAAGGGCAATTTAGCTTCAGTTGACAAAAAGGCTCAAGAGCTCGAGGCGATGCAGCGAGGAGATGCAGCTACGGCAGTAAATTACGATAATTCAGCTCCAGCTAAAGTAACAATATTAGCTGACATAAGTAATAGGCCCGAAAATCAGCGGTACGTAAATGTTAACAGCTATTTAGATAAATTAGAACCTGTTTTACTCAGGAATGATAATAACAACAAACATGAGACCAGAGAAAAACAATATGATTGCTCATATGACACTCATAATGAGCCAAACGTGAATTTCGCAAGTAGCGATGTAGATTGTAGTGATCAAGACCCGACATACGATGTTCCAAAGAAAAAGAACAAGCAGAAACCAGTCTATCCGTCTTCACGCCGTTCAACATCAACCAGTTCTTGCAGCTCGTCGTCTTCATCTTCGCCATCTTCGACATCATCCTCGTCTGAATCCTCTACTGATAATTCGGACACAGAAATTCACTATAAACAACATAACCAAGCAGAAAAGCCTATTAATGAGACGCAAACTGAGCATGCAAACTCTGCTGCACCTGCAACATCACCTCTGATGCCTCCAAGCAATCAAGAATCCAGAAAAAGTCCAACTGAAATTAATAAAGAAGGTGAATTGGTATCTGCCACAAAAGGAAGAAAGCGTAAAAGAATCGAGGAAAGCCGGAAACAGAATAAAGCAAAAAGTTTAAGAAATACTGGAAAAGAAATAAAATAAATAACACAATTAAATCACCTTCAGAGTCACCTTTGGCGTACTGCATAAATACCATCAGATTATTACTAAATGGATCCAGTTGTTATTCCGGCCCCATGGCTGACAGTCGTCACATCGAGAAGTGGATTGAACGCTCTGAAATGTACCAGCATGATGTAATGGACCTGGTGAGCTCCGAGTACGAAGCAGCAGGAGTCTCGCAGAAAAGAAGAAAACTTAAGCGACGTTTCCATGAGTTACTGCCTATACAAGACAACCAGGTCCCAGAAGAAGACTCGGAATCCACCAGAGCTTTGGCGCCATCTAGAGTCGCTACTCCTACGTCGCATGAAGCAACCGCTACCCAAGATCACACAAACTTCCACCGATTCCTTATAACAACGGTCATCCTGGACGACCTGAGCTTCAGAGAGCCGTTCATCTCAACTTCAGACGCCAACCGACTGACAGAAGATGATCTGGTTCTTCACGGAGTCAGACTTTACCTCAACGCACACCAGCTGAGGCCCCAGGAACTAGTGGACCTGCCGTTCATCCCTCGTCAAATGGTCACAGGAGAAACGATGATGGACATCCCGTTCTTGGACCCTCTGCTGGTAGTCCTCTGGGTTTTTCACATCAACGACGTCCAGTGGATGCTGAATGTCCTGCCCTGGAGGGTAGTGGACCGCCCCGTCAGAACTGGTCGGAGTATTCTTGGTGTAAGTACCTGGATGACTAATCATCTAATCAACTTCTAGTTAGATCTAGATGCTGATGCCCACCTTCTGTTTCAATGGATTGTCGGGATTGCCAACATCCACCAATTCCTGGAGAACACCACAGCTCCGCTGGGTGTGTCTGTGAAAATCCTCCGATTCCTGGACAATTATTTTGAATAGTTAGTCTGTTTATAATATAAACAAAGTGATACAAGTTTCTTTTCACATGTTGTTATTTAGATAAGCTCTCGACTCCAGAATGTCTGATGTAGATTGTGTATTCAATTTAAGAAGCTAGTGAGTGTTTGGTAGGCATAATATTAGCATACGATTTGACTAGGTTAGAGATAATCTATTTTAAATGTAAAATTTATTTTTAAAAATGGCCACATGTTTTTCAAGTTTCTACATCAAATACTTCTCTTGACATACATAATTAAGTATTTATTATGTATTTCATTTGTCTTATAAATGGATCATCTTGCTTTTTCTTTCAGTCATAAATAATTTAATTAAGAAGACCGCTACAAAACTGTCTCCAGACCTCCTGTGTGACGTCGGATGTAAGGATGCTTCATTTTATAATTGAATAATAGGCCTTTGAAGGTGCCATTATGGATGTGGCTTTCAGTTGGCTACATCGCAGCATGGTAGCACGATCGATCGGCGACCACCGACTACAGACCCCTTGTAGCATAAGGAAGGAAATTGGAAATTGCACACAGAAATAATATACGCAAGTAAGATATTGTTCATAATTGAACTAGCTTCTGCCCGCGACTTGGCCCGCGTGGCGTTGCTAGTTGGTGAAACCGTCGGTCTCGATTGCTATCTATCGATTGATAGCAGTCGAGATAAGCCACACCAGAGGCCTCTTGGGCAGCACGATACTTCGACACCAGAGGTTTCACACGATGAAATGAATGAATGCCCCCATTTCTAAACCGATGTAAGCGCCTCAACGACTAATATCACTTTAACGCAGACAGATGTCATGGAGACAGGCACTGTGCAGTACCATGGCCCGAGGACCCCCTGCCGGTCTTCACGGACGAGGAAGACGATGAAGAGCCACAAACGCAGCCTGTACGTATGCTCTGCCTTCAGTTTGTTAACGCGTTTAGAAAGGTATTCTGGAATGGTTGCTCTACATATTTGAGTGCAAAAGTGGTGGTTTTTTTCCTAATGTTTTCGTTATATCGATTATCGAACACGATGTGTCGACATATCCGTAATGTTTCAACACCCTGCAGCGACAACTCAATAATTCGATTTTCGGACGTTATGATTAGGTTTAGATCAGACGCCTAGATACTGCCAATATATTACCACCTATTTAAAATTTCACTATAAAATGGGAAACAGGATCGCAATAGAATAACATATCTATACTTGTAATAAAACTGTAACAGGTACTTTAAAGATTGCTCCGTAAATATTTTAAGATCATTGATGTTGTAGTTCAGAAATTACGCCTCATTAGAAGGTCCAAATAACTTGAAACCCGGAATTTACAGGAAACTTATCTTAAGCTGGCGTTTGTATCGGTACACGGCTAAAGGTAGTCAGATTACAACAAAATGTCATTTGTCATGTCAGAACCGGAAATTTTAACTGGTGTATGGAAAAACAAATTTTTCTGTAAGATAACTCTTTCTTGACATTTTGTTTTTTTTTTTTGAAAATTTTTTACAGGTCGTCTGCAATGCACAGTTAAAAATCATGGATATTGTAGCGAGATGGCATGGCAGTGCACATGACTCTAGGATATTTCGGGAAAGCAGAATAAAACAGCGCTTTGAAGCAGGGGCCTTTAATGGAATTTTATTGGGAGACAGTGGATATGGATGTACATATTACCTGTTTACTCCAGTCCTGCGTCCAAGTACACCGCAGGAAGAGAGGTATAATAGGGCCCACATTAAAACAAGAAACACTGCTGAACGGTGTTTTGGACTGTGGAAACAGCGATTCCGATGTCTATTGAGAGGAATGTTTTGCAACATTCAAACAGCAAAGTATATTATTGTTGCATGTGCAATATTACACAATATTGTAATTGACATGCAAGAAGACATTTTACCAGATATAGATGAAGATACAGCCGAACCAATCCAGGAGATATCACAAGTTGTGCCACAAAATACAATTCGTGGTAACATTGCAAGGAGAAATTTTATTGAAAATCATTTTTAAGTAATATTTTAATAAAAAATTTATTTCTCATGCTCAAGTTTTTCAATTTCTAATTTAAGTTTTTTAATTGTGAGTTGTTTGATTGTCATGTTTAGTTTGTGTTCCTCTTCCAGCATCTCCAATTGCCGTTTTTTGAAGTCCAAATTACTTTGTACTATTAATGAAGAAGATTCATTGGTACTACTTTTGCTGAAAAATAAAAATACAGATATATGATACGCATAACAGAGACTTAAATTTATTATACAGACAACTTTACAGTAGGTAGCTTACCTAAGGAGCCTTTTTCTAGAATTGGATGTGCTTGGAGCATCTGGTATTGATATTGAAGTACTTGGAATGGCTTTTGAAGTACTGGGTGATGGATCAATCTAAAAAACAAAATTGATCACCGGATTAATAACAGATTCATAAAATGGAGTATGACATTGATTATGTCTGTCTTTCATGATCAGGCAAGTTGAATCAAATATACATTACCATTTCATCATCTTTAATAATTGTGAAGACATCATCATTTGAATTTTCCATCACAATTTTCTCTGGTGAAATCTGAAAATTTAAGCCATAATTTTAAAACATTATGCAAATATTACTTGTATGTAAGTAGGCACAAAATAGCAATAACTTATACATACAACCACAGGTATCGCACCATCACTATCAAATTTATTATCTGGAATGATGAAGTCCAGTGGTGCTATGGCCATTATTTTTCTATCTTCTTCTGAAGGTGGAGGTGGTGGTTCACCACCACCCGTTTTCTTCTGCTCCTTATAAAATTTTGATAAGTTGGCTATGGCTGCCAACTTCTTACGTTTCCAAGCCATCTTTAAATCATTAATGCCCCGCTTCTTTCCAGTAATGCTGTTAAATCTACAATGGCAAAAAGTTATAACTTTTTAAGTAGTACTAGTAAGTAGGTACTGATTTCACAATACGACTAGGTATATATTTCATACCTCATAGCTAAATCTTGCCATTCTTCTCTTTTCCTTATATTGGCACTAGTGCTATTTTCCTTACTTTCAAGAATAGCAGCCGAGTCGCTTACTAATTGCCGCAATATTTCCTAAAATAAGTCACATATAAATAAACGTAAGAAACAGTGTGGGAGATAGCACTGAACCTTGGGGTGCTCCAGCATTTAGTCTATAAAGTTAAGATAGCGTTTAAAATGTACTTTTTCTTCAGTAGTCCAATTTTCACTCCTATTTTTCTTGTTCATCTCCATTTTCGCACAAAATACCTTTGAAAAGACCAAAATAATTTTAAACTATAGCATAACACACACTAAGGTAGACTCAGAAGAAAAATTTCACAGATAATCTGAAAAAGGGGTAAAGCCGAGAAATTCAAACTTTGCACAGAACCTAATTTTTTTGACTTCTTAAATGTATATGCAAAGGTCCTTACAGCGATACAGCCACAAATTGAAAGAAAGAGTGAATGAAATTCAGTTTGTAGTGTATCACGGATCTTAGTACCAGAGTTTTGTTAAACTTGAGGTTTAGCGAGTTTTGTAATAAGGTCAGGCTTAATTACTTAGGCGTAGACTTACTAGTTCGGGTTTAAACCAAAAGTTTTAGAATCTTTTGTAATAGGCCAGTCAAATCTTACATCTAAAACGCAAAGCGCGATGTAACGCTGCATTGTTGATATGTTATTTGGACCCCTTAAGAGAGTGTGAAACTACATTTTGCAAGCAAAAAAAAATTGTGCTTCCTGCGTAATACGTGAAAAACTGCGAAATTTTGGAACTTTTTTCACTTTCAGGTCTAAAAATAAAAAACTATGCATTTTTCGACCAACAAAGCTTAATAGCTTTTAAAATTGATTAAATTTGCAAGGATTTAAGCCCAAACACAGCTCTATAAAGCGTATAGCAACCAAGTTATGACTCTTTAAAGATGGTCTATTTTTCCCGAAAATCTACAATTTTAGGTTTTGCTCCTGTCCGGAGCAAATTATTGGTAAAATTGCTAAATCTATTATAAAAAAATTAAAAGGGAGTTGTAGTACATTTAATTTGCTTTAAATGATGTACAGAACGAACTATGCGACACTAATGGTTCATAAACAATCTTAAAAAAACGAGGAGAAGGTACAAATGTATTTTTGAAAAATAAAATATTTATTAAGGTAGGAATAACAATTATACATATTATGAATACTTATCTGACATAATACAAATTATGAATACTAATCTGACATAATACAAATTACAAATAACAACTAACTTAATAAAACAATCACTAATTTTGTCCGAGGTCCACGGTATTAGAACTATTAGGAATGCTGCTCAGAAGGCTGGCCGTATTGTCCCCCGTCCGAAGTGGAAGTCAGCCCTATGGGTCTTTAGTAATATCGACCAAGCGCTTAGCTAGCTCCCGAAATGGACACTAGAATTCAAGGGTTTCCACACCAAACGGCGTAAATATGTGGTTTCCACCAACACTTGCGCCGTTTGACACTTTCAGTTGAGACGGCATCGGGCCGTTACTGGAAGATGGAACTGTGCAAGGGTATCGCTACACGTGGTGTCCCTGACCAAACGTCGTCCCAGCTCCCAGGGCGGGAGTGTCATCCCTTCGGGCCTCTTACCGTCATCAGGGGCCAAACCACCTGGCTCAAGCTTAGCGGGTGCTCCAGCGGAGGTGAAAGCCCGGCGGCTGGTATAGTGCGTAACGCGGTCGAGAAGTGTCCCAATATTTTTAGAAGACATTGCCTGAAGTTAGAGACCCGATTTACACTCGCCAGCAGCCAGCAAACGGGCACGCTCTGCAGAGTTGGTTGGTGCGCTTAAAAGATTGTTTCGCACCAATCTGCAGCGAGGCACGCCCCATAGCCGCTGGGAACAGGAATTTTTCGGGAGCTCGGCCTCCGGAAAAGCCTCGTGCCAAAGGCATTTATTTGGCCTCGATAGAATACGCCGTAATAAAAGTCCCTAGTTTAGATAATAACTTCTACACTGGATACTGTGGAACTATGTACCGAGGACAGAAAAGCTGACAGGGACACATCTGAAACTTCCCTAACGCCTAGACTTCCATATCCATCTGTTTCCAAGATAAATTATCGAGATTTATGTTAAGAATTAAAATATAAGAATATGTTTCACTGTATTGTTGACAACACCGCAAAACACAACAATAGAATTGGAATTTTTTCTTAAATGAAGTCCGAGAGGGATTAATCAAAACTACCTAGAAGGTGAAGTCACGCCTTGTCGACGACATTGTAATAGCAATAGCGTCAAAAGCTGCAGAAATGGTACCAGCCCTCGGACTGCACACCAATCACCCTCAACTCGCGCATGAGGAGCTGAAAATCCTGTAAAACCGTGTTCGCATCCCCTCGTAGGATCCCGTGTTCTAAGTAGGTCGTACTACCACACGTTAAATTTAGAATTTAGCTTCTCGAGAGTCGCCTATTGCTGGCACCCGACTATTGATTGCAAGAGGTAGCCTTTGTATATAAGATTGCTCGGCTTTTTGTAGCATTGCCGCATCAACTTATAAGCGGCCGGCAGCTTAGATCGTATTTGACCAAGCAACGCGCCTCTATCGACGGAGTTGAATCCATTTTTAAGTCACCCTTCAGTACGACTTCAACACTATTACTTTGGAGGAAAGTTCTCATGGCGTGGACGGCGGCTTCGCAGTTACCTTTAGATCTAAGTCGAGCTGGATATGCTGGCAGTAATTTGCTGGGCTGGGGGTGGAAAACCGGCGTCGGTAGGTAGTCCCTACCGCAATAGGACGAATGAAACCATCATTTTTTTTGTTTTAGGCGCCATAAAACGTAGGTACTTACTAAGGACTGTACTACCTAGCCTGCTAGTAGTGTCGAGAATTCGTTTATAGAGGCTTATTCCTTGAAGGCCCTAATGTCGTCGTCGTATGAATGTAGATACAACACTAAAGCCAAGTAATGTCAAAAAAATACATTATTACGATTTCAATAGAACTCGGTAGAATGTTAGTAACCCATGGTAAAACTAAGCAACTTCAAACTAACATAAAAACGGCCCTGGGTTCAGTTATTGAATCGCTCACCTCTATTCGAACGATCTACAATGTTGAATATCGACGTGAAAAATTCAATATTTTTAAAATCATATCGGCTACTCCGAAAGAGGGGGCCGAAGTATGGGCAAAAATAGGGAAAAATATGTCATTTTTCATAAGGAAAATTAAGATTGAAAATCGTTCGAATCAAAGCGAGCAATTCATTGGCGAGGTTGACAAATATCTTCCACTGGACCCTGAGACTGATAGAACGGTCTCGGAAGCTGATTGGCACCTTGTGATGGTATTTTATTATTATTAAAACGTAATTTCTAACAAGCATAGCATAAGTACTTTGGTACCATTCACACAAATAAGTATTCACAGAATTCTTCAAAAAACCATTTTCAAGATTGTAAGTAAACTATTACTCTCACTTAGTTCGTTTTCTACTTCAATAAAAGTAAATTAAATGTACTACAACTTTCTTTTAGTTACTTTTATCATAGGACTAGCGATTTTAGCAATAATTTGCTCGGGACGGGAGCAAAAATAAAAATTGAAAATTTTCCGGAAAAATTGACCATCTTTAAAGAGTCATAACTTGAGCTGCGTTTGAGCTTAAATGGTGGCAAATATAATGAACTTTAAAAGCCATTGAGCTTTATTGGTCGAAAAATGCATTGTTTTTTATTTTTATACCAGAAAGTAAAAAAAGTCCGGAAATTTCGCAGTTTTTCACGTATTACGCAGGAAGCACAATTTTTTTTTGCTTGCAAAATGTAGTTTTACACTCTCTTATGTGGTCCAAATAACATACCAAAAATTCAGCGTTACATCGCGCTTTGCGTTTTAGGGCCATTTTTTTGTAAGATTTGACTGGCCTTTGTAAGCCTGACTTTTGTAAGATAAGACGGAAAGAGTTTACACTGTAGTTCAAAAACCACAATATTGTTAATAAAAGATAGTGTTAATTCGACACGATTTTCATGGTCTAGCTTCAGAGTCACGTCCTGGACTTGCGCGAGCGTGCTACAAATATATTTACACGGGAGCATAAGGGACAGGTACAGGTCGCGTCACGTAAAAAGAACGCTGTCAGTCGAGTTGCGCATTAGGCGATTTATAGGTCTCTTTGGTAGTATGAGGTGCGGCGCGGGGCGGGCGGTTCAGGCGCCGCGTGCTTGCCGGTGCGCTATTGGTTCTTCAGTCGACCGTTGCAGCCCGCGTTGTGTCCACGCTACGTTCGTTCTCCAAATACTATTGCGCGCAAAAGTGTTTGATTACGAAATGGTTTTACATAGAAAAGTGAGAAAAATGATTTACGCCATATATTGTTTTTTGAAGAGAGAAGCTGATAATAATGCAGTTGATAATTTTAAACAATGCATGAAACGGACTGCAGAGGCAACAAAATGGTCCGAGTCTACAGTTTTCTTACTGTCTTCTGAACTCTTGGCAAAAATAAAAGAATCAAACAAAAACCAATAACTGACATTGACAGTTTTGACCATGGTGTTATAAAAAGAATCATCCATAATTTCCACGTGACTGAAAAAAAATTACCTACCATAGGCAAATTACAGGATAACCTAAATTACCAAGGATCTGCAGCAATTCTCAGGCGCATAATAAAAAAAAATGGTTTTAAGTGGAAAAAAAACAGAAACCAATAGAAAAGTTTTAATTGAGCAGTCCCAAATTCGATTTCAAAGAATTGAATATCTGAGAAAGATAAAAATATATAGAGAGGAAGGAAGATCTATTATATACACCGACGAATCATACGTTGATAGTTCTCATACGTCTCACCATTCTTGGACAGAGGGTCCCACCGAAGGCATTGAAACACCTCTATCTAAAGGTAGCCGCTTGGTCATAGTGCATGCGGGCGGTGAAGCAGGTTTTGTGCCGAACGCTTTGCTGACGTTTGAAGCCGGTACAAAAAGCGGCGACTACCACGACAACATGAACTATGAGAATTACGAGCGTTGGCTCCTTACTAAACTGATACCGAATTTACCGCCTAATTCAGTCGTGGTAGTCGACAATGCATCGTACCACAACAAACAAATCAATGCTGCACCAACGTCCACTACAAAGAAAGTAGCTCCGTCAAAAAAACATTGAATTTGAAGAATCACTGCTAAAGCCGGAATTGTACAACCTTAAAAATACAAGAACCAATTTAACAAATTTAATATCGATACTTATATTAAATGAAGCAGGACATTCTGTACTTCGTTTGCCCCCATACCACCCAGACTTGAATCCAATTGAAATGGCCTGGTCCCAAATTAAGGAAAATGTGTTGGAACCTTACACAAATAACTAACCTGGTTCATGAAAAAGTAAATTAAATGGGAACAACAGAACGGGGGAAATTATGCACCAAGGTAAAGGAAATAGAGGCCGATTACTTCAAAAGCGATCATGTGGTCGACACAATGACAGATACAATTTATTATTCGCGTGGGGGATGATTTTTCTGACTCAAGTGACGACGCAATCTCAAGCGACGACAGCGACAACGATGTAATGGCCACCTCTAGCACCAATACCGCGTCCACGTCTGGTCTTCAAGTCGCACAACTTTTTTATTTTATTTTTATTTTATGTCATACGGTAGGCAAACAGGCAAGCGGGCCACCTGATGGAAAGTGGTCACCACTGCCTATAGACATTAGCAACACCAAGAGTATCGCTAATGCGTTGCCCACCTCTATAACACGTTGCTCTGGCAGCAAAAAGCAAATGCCACTCCACTGCCAAAGCCACGGTTCCCCAAATCCCCACCCCATGGAGCACTGGAAACCTTACTCACCGGCAGAAACACAATACTATTTAAAAGAGTATTATTTAGCTGCGATATTCTGTAAGGTGGAGGTACTTCCCCAGTCGGGCGGCTCCAATTCGAACGAGATACCCCGCTATGCGCTACCTCTCTTAATGGAAGGAGGATGGATTTCTTTTATTTTTATTTAAATGTTTTACACATTTCACACTGTATCAAACATGTTTTTAATTCTATTGAATGATTTTCTATTTAATATATTTTTCTATGCATCTACCAACATCAATATACGAAGCCATATAGCAAAAGGCTAGTCCAAAAATAAAACAATAAGTCTAAAGCTGCGTACGGATTGCGCGTTCCCGGTTACGCGTAGCCAGTACAGGCGTGTCCGGAACGCGCAATCCGTACGGGCAGCTACGCGTATACACTCAGGGAACGCGTGCCCCGCGAGCCAGCGAGCCGCCGCCAGTCGGTTTTTGGTCGCGCGACCAAGGCGACGCGCGTGTCTGTGTACGCTACATTTGGACGGTAAAATGGAGAAGCACGCGTGTTCAACGAGTTTCGATGATAAGAATATCATTAAATTAATTCAGCTTTATGAATATCACGAGTGTTTGTGGAACAGTACACTATTAAACTACCGAAAAAACGATTTACGCCAAGATGCATGGAATACAATTTCAAAAGAAATGAAAATTTCAGTACCATTATTAAAAAAGCAAGATGAAAACTTTATTAGCAACAAATAGAAAAGAAAGGAGCAAAGTCAAGAAAAGTTTAATAACAGGATCAGGTAACTTTTTAATTTACTTTTTACGCATTTAAGTAGTCGCATTATGACCTGAGTCGTGGGGCCATTAATTTTATTTTACTTCCATTTTACTTCCATTTTGAGGTTACTTTTTCGTAACAGAAAACTTTAACCACTATGACAGCTGAGTGTGACGTAATCTGACGTAGCGTAGTGTTGCCAACAATACGTTTAAAATAAAACTGTATTTTGTATTATTCTAAGTTTTTAATTGTTAAAGTTTGTTTCTAATATAATTATAGTGTATTACAAACATTTATTATGAATATGAATATTAATTATTATTATGATACAGTCTATCTATGTATTACTTGACCAATGGTAGGCCTATACAATTAAAAATAGCCAGTTTTATTTAAGTACAATTTATTTTTACAGGCGCTGATGACATATATAAATCGAAATGGTTCGCGACTGATTATTTTGCGTTTCTAAATAATAAGGACAAGCCTATACCTACTACAGAGTCTACTGTAAGTAATTACGTAATTCGTTTTGTCCTTTTGACTTATATTTTAAATTATTAGCGTATGACAAGAACAAAACATAGTTAAACTAGTGTTCTTTTCGTTTCGGTTTGCATAGTAGGGATTATTTTAGGCGAATCTTTAAAAAAAATTAGTAATCATTTTGCCACTAAAGAGGGGCATTAAAAACAAAATGTTGCGCCAGATGTAAACGTATATGAGTAGGAGCATTAGGCGATCTCCTAGGTACACAGCCTAAAGGTAAAAAAGAAGTTGATTGCTGTTGATCTTGTCGCCATGCACCTGGAATGAGCCTTCCTTGCTCTTCAGAGTCTATAGCATTTGGAGTGTAAACATTTGATGTTCTGCTTTTTCGTAGATAATTGTGTAAATAAATAGTTGCCAATACAATTTTTGTTGCTTTTTCCGGTTCTAAAAGCAATGGTTTTCGTAGTACTCGAAATACCGAACTTAGTATTACAAAGGCATTTTCAACAACCCTCCTTGCTCTCGAAAGACGATAGTTGAAAATCCTCTCAATAGATCCTCTTTCAGGATTACCTGAGAAGGGTTTCATGGTATATTCACTGATGGCAAATGCTTTATCACACAGAATCATATATGGTACCTTCACGTTGTAAGGAGTTTGAAGTATTTCAGGATTGGGTAAATTCAAACTTTTGTTTTCAAGGTTCCTGTACAAGGAAGTATTTTTGAAAACACCTCCATCCGATATACGTCCTTGACATCCAACATTAACAAGCAAAGCTTTTGATGTCTAAACTTTGAAAAAAGAAGTATCATTTTTTGAACTTTTTTTTACCATTAAAAATTCGTTAAGATTTAGGGGAGACCCGTACAAAACCGTATACCGGGGTAAAACCGTACGGTATAGCTGTGTCCGTTATTATTTTGAATTAGCCGCGCATTTGTCGACGACGGCAAGTAGCCAATAGGATCAATCTGTCAACAAAGACTTGTCGCTGCAGGCACGAGCGTTAACAATATATCACATTAATATTGTTTTTAGGTGTTTTGATCTAATTTTATCGTCATCAAAAGTTTGAATTGTGAATGTGAATGATGACAAAAGGTAAGTGCAATGTTAACGTGAAACTGTGTATATTTACTTAATTATCAACAATGTTTTGGTGCCGGGTCTGCATAGTATGAAAAGTGAATGTTGTTCTATGTTGTTTATGGTCATTGGGGCAAAACCGTAAGGGGTAAAATCGGCCAGTATACGGTTTTGACCCAAAACAATGCCAATTATTGAATAATATTTTTTGTTTACAGGTTTTCTTCAAAATGCCTCGAAATTATAAAAGATCTACTAACCGACAAAGCTGGGATTCGGAATCAATGAAAAAGGCTGTTCAGAGTGTTATCAAAGGAGTAATGGGATATCTAAAGGCTTCGATAACATACGGTGTTCCTAAGAGTACTTTACAAGATCGTGTAATTAAATTCAGAAATTCTGGGGATATGGTTGTTTCTATAAGTAAAGGCCTAGGGCGCTTCAAACCAGTATTTTCTCAATCTCAAGAAGAAAGCTTATTTAACTACTTGATGGATATGGACTGTCTTATAAAGATTTACGTCGTCTAGCTTTTCAGTTTGCTGAGTTTAATAATATTAAAAACAATTTCAATAAAAGTTCAAAACTAGCTGGTGAAGACTGGCTAGCAGGTTTTATGAAACGCCATCCAAGATTATCATTGAGAGCAGCGGAGCCTACGTCTGTAGCAAGAGCAATGGGTTTTAATCAGATTAGTGTGAATAAGTTCTATGATCTGCTAGAATCGTTGATAGACAAACACCAATTTCCACCAACGAAAATATATAATGTAGATGAGACGGGGATAACAACGGTTCCTAAAAAACGCAGTAAAATAATTGCATTGAAGGGTAGAAAGCAGGTGGGCCAAGCAAGTTCAGCAGAAAGGGGCCAGCTTACCACTGCTGTTATTTGTGTTTCTGCTTCTGGACATTATGTGCCACCTTTAATGATATTTCCTAGAGTTCGTATGAAAGCAGAACTTCTCGATGGTGCTCCTCCTGGGACGATATCAGTGTGCCATCCAAGTGGCTGGATACAGAGCGAAATTTTTGTTGAATGGCTTAATCATTTTATAACAGCTGTAAAACCTAAAAAAGACGATCCTGTTTTGCTGCTACTGGATGGGCATAAAACTCATACACAGAACTTGCCTTTGATAGAAAAGGCTAGACAAAACGGGGTGATAATTTTGTGCTTCCCCCCTCACTGCACCCATAGATTGCAGCCTTTAAATGTTAGTTTTATGGGTCCACTGAGTACGTTTTATTCCCAAGAACTTAATCAATGGCTCAGAAACAATCCAGGCAGAGTTGTCACGCAGTTTCAAATATCAAAGCTCTTTGGACTTGCTTACTGTAAAGCGGCAACAATGCAAAACGCTATGTCTGGTTTTAATAAAACAGGAATATATCCCACTGACAGGACTGTGTTTAGTGAATCAGATTTTGTTGCTGCTGATACGACAGATATAAATGTCTCAATTGTAACTGCTACTGTACAACAAGTTTCTCCTCCTTCGCCTATCAATACAGCTTCACTCTCAATCGTAGATGTTCCACTAAACAATGAAATAAGCACGCCTTCTACTTCTACTGCTCGCGATGTTCCTTGCGAATCTACTCCGCCAAAAGAGGCAAAACAATGTAAAACATTTGTAACACCGGCTGATATCATTCCTATACCGAGAATAAATAGTGAAAAGAGAAGACAAACCAATCATCGTAAAGGTAAAACGGCAGTGGTCACATCTTCTCCTTATAAAGAAGAATTAATTGCCCTGGACAAGAAAAAGAAACCAATCTTCAATTTGCTCAAATCACCCAAGCAATCAAAACCAAAAACTTCGTGCGCTAGAAATAATGAAAATATTTGTTTATATTGTCAAGAAGAATATGGCGTAAGTCGAGTGGATGAAGGTTGGGTGCAGTGCATTACCTGTAAAGGATGGGCACACGAAGGCTGTACTGGCTGGGATGAAGATGACATGGATTCTTTCGAATGTTTTGGTTGCTTGGCTTCACGTTGATAACGTATGGGGCAATATCGTATATACTGTACGGTTTTGTCCACCCCACGGGGCAAAATCGTAATTCGTCGAGGTTTAGTTTGTATTGATTATTTTTTGTTATTATGATGATAATAGTATTTTTTTTGTTTATTTCCATAGCCAATGAGAGTCTTTAATAAAAGAATTGATTATGAATATGTAACTTTCATTTATTGTGATTTTGTATGGGTTTGTTCTTAGCTATACGGTTTTGACCCGGTCTCCCCTACGTCTTATTTGTCGATGAAAATTCGGCTAATTCGAATTTGTCAACAGACTACGTTAGATGCTCAAAAACAAGTTTCCATATAGTGCGCCATTTATATTTATTTGGAGGCGTATCTATTTGTTTATAACATTTCGCGCGGAACGCTCGACGCCACGCAGTCTGCCGCGCTTACTAATGGCTTAGAATTGTATTCATTCAGTGATAGCTAATCAAAATGAGTGTCTCGTGGAACGAGTCACTTCTACTCTAAACTGTAATGATGTTTACGATTAATGATTATAAATTATAAAATCACACGCGAACACCCAAATATATAAATTAGCATCACATACTCATCGGTATACATCTTCGAGCATTCGTGCGCTATTCCTGTCGGTTGTATCTCAACTTTCGAACCTGCTATGATTTTCCATGATATTCTCGGTGGTCAAAGAAGTGTCTGAAGTACGCTGTTGTTGAATTTCATGCAGTTTCTACGTATGGAATTAACCCATATAAAATAGTTCCATTGAGATGGGTGAAGGATATATATGGAAATAAAGTGTTTGTACAATATCCCTCAAAAGATGAGGTGTTCACGGATTTTCAGTGCATTGTTGAGTGTAAGACACCCTTACCGTATTGGAAGGACTTTAGCGGAACGTTGGAACTTGTGACAAGTAAGTTTTTTTTGAACGCTAACATAGTTTAGGAGATTTCGCAAAGATTCTTACGTTACGTATTTTTGTTGCAGAGTCGTATCTTGATGGACTGATATTCATTAAAGGTAGACGAAATGAATTCATCCCGGAAGAATTATTGTTTATTGAATACATGGAAAAATTATGAAGATATAGTCATAGGTATGTGGTATGTTTTAGTGCTTTCTATGGTTTTCCTTAGATCTCTTGCTAGATTCTAGAAAAAAAATATTCCGTACAAAAGTATGACAGTTGAGCTTTTTCTTTTGATGTAGCATCGAAGCAACGGGTTGATATGCTGTTTAGTAGACTTCATAAAGAACTAACTATTGTATTTTTTCTCATGTCAATCCTATGGTAATGCTATATTCGTTCTAGACAATCTCTGGTCAACCGTTAATCGAAATCTACCACCATTTCTGATAACGTAAGGCCTTTACTTTGCATAAAAAAGTGCGATAACTTAAATTGCTAACATGCATAATTTGTAAATTTTATTTCTGTAACAGACTCTAAAGTAGATATCCCATACATATGAGTCAAGAAGTTTTTTAAGTGATCAAATTTATGCTTCAAGTAATTTTGTCTCGCTGAGGTGAACTGACATTAGCGGAAAATCCACAAATGTTCAAAATATTAAAATGGCCTGGTATCACTTCCAAATTTAGTGATTCAAAAACGTTACATCTACTTAAAATATGCGTAGGTTTCGATGCTAGTTCTAGAAACTCATGTATTCCTTCTTAACATAAATAACCAGTTAGCAACAGTTAATGATATATGGTTTTGAGGCATACGAACTTTTGATTTATACTTTATAGTCTGACTGAACCAAGTCAAGTTCCTGGGCAAGGAAAAACCTGGTTCTCCACTTAGTAACATCAAAAGATAGATTTGGTTTAGCTTTCCAGAAAATCTAGTAATCCTATCGTAATTTAAAAGTTATGGTACATACCATTACTTCCCACCATGACGTCAACGGAAACAATTTGATCATATTCAAGTCGGTCGACAGCTCAGCTAAAACCCCGTCTCATTAAATTGGAATTTATTTGATATAAAAGAGCAAAAGTAGC
The DNA here is from genome assembly GCA_905147135.1 of Blastobasis lacticolella. Taxonomy (NCBI): domain Eukaryota; kingdom Metazoa; phylum Arthropoda; class Insecta; order Lepidoptera; family Blastobasidae; genus Blastobasis; species Blastobasis lacticolella. The sequence goes on from LR990047.1 coordinate 5,134,723, forward strand.
AAATGGTTTATTTTCTTGGTATCATGAAAGACATAAGCGGATTGCAGCTTTTATAAACAAACTGTTTTGCGCACACAATGTCCACGACCTATGAATCGATTTGACATTGGCATAAGTCAAATAAGTGATTCATTTTTACCATAGGTGACACATTTGGAGATTTTGGGGGCCAGCCGTAGAGAACAAATATTCAAAATATGCAGCCTGTCCTATTGGTAAGTAATTTATTGTCACACTAGCCATTGGATAATGTAGAACACGATATGAACAAACACATTACGCAATTGCTTTCAAGGATGCTTTAGTAGGTCAAGTCTAATATCGAGTTCATCGCTCGGCATGAATCAACTACACGTGTCAAACCACGTGGTTTATTGCCAAGCAATAAAATATTCAGAGCAATAAAATATTCAGAGATGTTTTGGTAATCTGTAAATTCATCTGGATATTAGAAGTGGTGAAAAAATGTGTTGAGTAAATATTTATTGCGACGTTGCCGAGTTTTGAATGAATGTGTGTGGCAAATTGTAAGGAGCTGTTAACTGATAAATGAAGATGCGTAGAATCTAAAATAAGTGGTTTTTCCCAACTCAAGGGCTTTCAAAATATTTATTTCAAGATACAAATAGTTTAGATTTTATTATATAGCAGATGCAAAGTACAAAAGTAGAAAAATAGATTTTGCGGTCTGGCTTCTTGTAGAATCTTAGAACTAACACTAAAACAATCTAAACTATTTTCCTGAGCTACCACAGGCTTAAAGTAGACAGCAATCGACACAGGGGACATATACTGCCAGATAGGCTCTAAGTTCAGGTTTTTCCGCCCAATCTTGATCTTTTTGGGCCCAGAAATAATCAGAGTGGCGCACGACTCGAGCTTTTATTCCCTTCAGTCTGATCGTAAAGCCTTCGTATTTTCCATATTTTAGATAGTACAACTTAATTTCATTGAAGAGAGTGCACTCCAGGTTTTTATATGCTAGCCACTGCCGGGGCACCAAAAAAACTTGCCTATGAGTGTGGGCCCTGAAAAAACATACGCCATTAGTTGCAAGAAACTTAAACTGAACACCATGGCGCTTGCAAGTACACACTTACAGATTTAGATAACAGTAGCAGGACATCTTTAGCAAGACTTGGTCAGTTTTTCTGAAGCGCGCTCGCGAATTTGTGCAACTCAATAGCAGAGCGCAACTTTCCACTCGATAACACAGACTGAAGCCAGAAAAACAGTAAGGTCTGATAATTTTATTGACAATGAGTGCATTGTCCGATTAGGTCACAAAGAACGTTGTAGGTGTCAGCTGTTTACCCTGGGTATTATCAGCTCGATTTTAAATAATCAACTTATTGATGCCAACTCGTACTACGCGTTTGTGTTGCGGATTTTTCAAATATTCTAGATGCTCAAGCAGCATGCCGCATTGCTGAAAAAAGCAGAAATGTTAGACAATTTGCTATGGACGAAAATGGTGATGCAGACTCGTAGGACTTACGCATTAGGACGAATGCAGGGAACGAAAATAGAGATGTAGTCATGGTTATAAGGGCAAGTTCTTTCGTCGTTGTACCTCTTCATCCAAATATGGTTTTGATAACGCTCCAGTCTTGCTACGATGTTTTCTAAAACGATTACAGTACCTTCGATTTTGTTATTTTTGTATGAATAAGACAAAATCTCTAATTTGATGATATCTTTGAGAGCTTTGATTGATATTTCGCACCACTCAATTGGGACGTATATGCTATGAAAACTTGACATGTTACGACTATCAAGTCTTAAAGCAATGGAATCAGTGACACAACTATGGTTTATCGAAATGATGCACGCACTTATAGGCAAGGCGTAAATCGCCTGGAATCTCAAGTGGCACTCGATACTATTGATGTTCAATTGGAAGTAATTATCTGAGGGTATATATCTGATTGCAAGTGTCAACTTGTCAATCATTCCTCGAACCATCGCAGTCCGAGATTGATGTATTGCACACGTTCAATTTATTCATTTTACTCGTACTTTGTTCCCAATTCGCTGTCAAGGTAAAAATTCTTATGTTCTTTTTTACGGGGGGGTGTGTTACGTTTGATGTTCATACCTCGATAAATTTTTTGTCTGCAGATTTGCCTTTTGCTGAAGAAAACAAACGGTCCTCAAACTGCCAATGGCCGATCGCAAGGCATCCGATCGTCCAGAAAAATCCAAGGATGCTGGAAATGCACTTAGTCCCACCAAAAAGTATCACGGTAGCCCAGTGGCTGCAGCCAGCTCCAGTTTTTCTATTCCTGATGCTTCGTTATCTAGAAAGCAAGAAGCTTCAGCAAATGATTCATCTCCTAAGAAGTTCATCTTCCTTGAAGAGCTCCAACTGTCTTTGAATCTGGAATCAAAGTCTAGTTCATCGAGCAGGAGTAGTCTCAGTAGTCTCTCCATGCCGTCTCCGTGGGCTAGTCCAATTCAATCGAACCAATCGCTGAACAAACCATCTGAGGAATCTGAAATTCTTAGACAGTTGCATTCCAACTTTGGTGACAATACCAAACTTTTTGGGAAGTATATTTCTCCGAGAGATCAGAAAAAATAGTCTGTGCATTTTTAGTTGGAGATTGTATACCATAATTTATTTTCTCGTTTAAAAATTGATGATAACTTCTTGGAGAAACCTGTTTCTACGTGGGAAGAAGATGTTGCCTATTTACAGGCAAAAAGAAAGCTTGAATGCATGCAATGAAGCAGTGAATGATACAGCTGAAAGAGCTGTAAAACTTATGCAAGATTTTCATGGTTTAATTACTGCAAAGGAAGAACAGAAACAATTTTTACTACGCTGTGTACAAGAGCACAAAAATCTTTATCCAGACTGTAACAAAGAGACCCTTAAAAGAAAATATCCTTGCTAATCTGTAATTTTATGTTCTTTTAATAAAAAAAATCCTATTTTCTTACTAAATTTTTATTATTGTTTTTATAAAATATAAATATTTCATTTTGTTTAGTTGAATATCGAAAAGGGTCAAAGGCAGCTATTTTCAAAATCTTCACGGTCTTGTCGGCACGGGTTAATGTTGACATAGGAAGATATAATTTTGTATTTAAGTAGGTCTGGGTAGTTAAAAAGGATTACGGGGTATGCATTTCGATATCCAAAAAAAAATTTTTCACCTATATAAGGGACACCCTAATATACATATACTACATTGTATACATCATTTTCAACTATAGTGAAATATAATACAGTAGAGGTTCTAAAAGGTGCGCGCGCCACGATACCTCACCATTTTTTTATGGTTTAAAGATGTATGAACCCGACTAGACTACCCGTTTCTCAATAAGAGCAATGCATTTTAGGTCGATTTTTAATAATTATTTTCTCAAAAATTAGCCCCGTTACCTATGCCGAAATTTTGACAGGAAATTCTTTGGGTATAAATCTATCTTTAAAAGAATTTTGGGGGCTTCAATTAAAAATTGTTGTCACGTTCATACATCCTTAATTTTAGGTATACTCTAAAAAAATATTTTAATGTTTAACTAATTAGTTTTTTATCTTTAGTGTCCTTTGATGCCAGAACTATCTTTAACTTTGGGCAAGAAGGCAGTCAAGTGAAGATATCTTCGCTGAACAGGATCGCGAGACGGCTTTCAGTGCCCAGAAAACTAAATAACGGTATAGCTGAAAGGCCTCAACGACAACTATGGCCAAAAGCGAACCAACCATTGCATACAGTAGTAAGTTGCATACAGTAGTAAGGAAGAGAGTTGAAGACTCTTATGAGATAATAAATTCTTTGGAATCAGATTAATGTAGAGTGTAGTACTTTTAAATCGAATGATTAGCACAATTTCGGCACTGCAAAATATTTGTCTAGTCAAAACTGATCTAAGCCAAATTATTTAATGATTATTTACTATGTACGCGAATAAAGCTATGAACTGCCAGTCATATTATTGTAACTATTTTAAATGTTTCCGCATATGAGCAATTGTTTATAAATTCCTGCATAAACGTAAGTTGCATAAACGTAATCAATCATATATTTGAATAGAAACCTTTAAAGTTTTATAGAACGAAATTAAGGCAGCTCGAGATGCAAAAGCATTTTCTCGTTCCATGTAATCCAGATAATGGCTATCCCTGATTAATTTGTGATCCGCAGGTTTTGAAGAAGATCGGAATCAAAACTCTGCTAATATTGAACAAGGAATAATGGAGTCAGACCAATCGAGAAGCAAAAAGAATGTTTTCAAACTTTTTAACATGGGATCATTCAAAAAATACAAGTCGAACGATTCAAGTATCTACAGCTTGGAAGGGCATGGCTCTGCGAAAGAGGAATCAGGGCAAACAACCCACGTCAAGATTTCTTATGCGCCAGTTCTTCAGCCTGGTCCATCGCGGGAGTCTTACGCCAGCCCAAAAACTGCTGCCTCAGTAGATGTTCCACCAGATGAGAGTTTGCTGGCTAAACAGCACAGTATCTTACGTAGATTGCACTCTACTCTACATGAGGCAACAAATATTGTTGGGGAGTTCCTGCAGCTATACAAGCGTGACTAATATCCTAATTCGAATTGAAGAGCAATGAACTGAGTGACGTAAGCAAGGCGTCGTTTTATTGCGCCAATAGATTCATACCTTTGACCGTTTAGTTATTGCCATTGATGAATTTGTCGTTTGAGATTTGATCAAATCAATGGCAATAAATGCCTATAAAACTACTGTTTCAAACACCATTTGTTTTCATTGTCTTTAAAGTGGAATTTATTGAGCCGCACATTGTTTTGCATTTTGTTAACCAAAGGAACTGCCCAAATGATATGCATAAGTAAGATACAAATTAACATAACACTTATTTAAATACCAAAGGGATTTCTCCATAGTTTCTCATTCCTGTTTTGTCGCGGACAGATCTTCCACCATCATGGGCAGTTCTGGTCTAGTCCATGAGCATTATGTTTCGATATTTTTCCCAAAACGGTTTGGAGAAAACGTTTTTGTTTGAGTGTTTTAAATAATATTAATTTAGGTACTAAGCGTTTGTAAGCTAAAATCTCATTTTTGTCTATGATAAGTAAAATTGTGAGCACTAACATTAAATTAAGATAACTATTAGGTTTGAACGTTACTTGTAAGAACAGGTAGATGTTATCTAATAAAATACAAAGTAATATTTTTGTTTTATTGAACTTAAGACCCTACCTCATTATATAGTAAAAATAAGTTTTAATATCGACCCGTTTCTCAGAAACGAGCCTGATAATATTGGGTTTTCCCAGTATGTTACATATGGTTATGTTACATATGCTGATAAGCGTAGTAACTACCGTTCAGGCAATACATTGCTGGACAAATTAAACTCGCAATGTAAAATATGTCTGGAAAAAATACATGTGAAAATATATTCTACGTCTATGTTTAACTATGCGACATCTATTTTCAAAGTATATATTTTTACCTGCGAGAAGAGTCGGCTAGTTATCATAAATTTGTTTTTGAAGTGAAACTTCTTTATCGATGTGTGAGAGAAATTTTATAGCAATGTAAAAACGTCACTTTTTTCTGTTACGCGCCATTTTCTTTACCAAAATTCAGTAGTGACGTCAAACATAATATTTTATTAATAAAATGATTAAATAAAAAGACTTATTCTAATTCAAGTTAATTTATAGTAAAAGTCTGAGTAGTTATATCTTTCTTTTGATAGATCCAACACGTCCAAGTGATTTTGCTATTTATTTTAGGTTAAACTAAACTTTTTCATTCTAAGTCTCAGTAAATTTATAGAAATCCATTTAAATTACCAAAGATGAATTAATGTGACTGTCAATCTAGTACAATGATTAATTTTAAAAATAAAAAAACATTAAATAATAATTTAATAATAAAACAATACACAATAGTTGGAAAAGTTATTGGAATTTACTTGAAGATTTATCATAAAGAAGTTCCACATCTTACATGTTCCCATGGCTACACACACATATTTTTTAATGTAAGATTTGGAACTAAAAATGCTTAGAAGCTACAATTTATTGCAAACCTACAAAAAATGCCCAAAATATCTATTTTATACTAGAATAGTTTTAAAAATCAATAAACAAACTAATTAATTCGATACATTTTTTTTGCTCTCCAGTGTATGAATTTTATAACTATTTTTGCTCCGTGAATTCCAACTACTGGCCAGAGTCCGATATGAGTATTATGATTTTCATTAAAATTAATCATTCTGGGTATTTTTATCTTGGTACGAACACGTTAGCCACGAGGATTGGTTACCCAGTGCCTTATAAAGAATGTCAAGTGCTCGAACTTGACATTTGTTGAGAAGCTGTTGCTAAAAATTTAACCATGGAAATCAAGTCAATCATAATTGTACTGATTTTCTTCATCTTTGGAATCTGTAAGTACTGTTCTAAATATTTAACTCAATAATTATCCGAATTATCAAGTTCTATATTTCGTCTATTTATGCCCGAGGCTTTTTGAATTTTTTTATGTCCGTAACTCGATACATAACAATACCATATACATTAGGGTGTCCCTTATTTTTCAAAGTTTATATTTTTTAACGCATAGGTCTTAGTTTTGTTCATTTGTACCTAAAACACTCGGGAATGAATTTTTACTTTATTTGGAGAACGGAAACCCGTGCCGACTTGCATCGAATCATGTTCATACAAGTTACGCGGAAATAGCGGCGCGTACTCGCCGTATTTGTCATTTGTTATTAGTTAATCTCGTGATGAACACATATTGTTTTACGTTAAAAAATGGCAGTGGAATTAAGAAGCAATAAAAAAAGTATTTTCTTAGTAGGTGACTTGAACTATCAAATAACTGGGGCAAAGTTACCGTCTAACCGTCAAGTTCTTGCAGTCCTCTTTTTTAACATTCGTGAAGTTAAATTGAGTGTTAGTGAAAGCGCAAATCTCGTCGTTCGAGAGTGTATTATATTCTGGGAAAAAGCTAGAATCCCTACCAGAGCTATTCCTAACTGCGTAAAGAAACTTGTGGATCTTCACCATGCTTGGAGAGAGTTGCAAAAAAATTCCAAAAAAACACAAGATATTTACAAGCACCGTGAGAAGGACTTTCAAAACAATTTAGATAATTTATTCGACATAGCACACGCTAATGCTTTGGAATGGATGAAAATAGAAGAAGATAAAATCTTTTTACAAAAGCAAAGAGAACCAGGGCGTCCAGGATATTTAGCCGGTGTAGATAAAAAGTTAGCTGAGAAAGAAGAAAGATCCAGACAGAGAAAATTAAAAGAAGAGAAAAAAAGACATGATCAAATATGTTCCGAGAGTTTATCTTTATCTTTAACTACACAAGATCTTATTGAGACACCAGGATATCTCGATCAACCTCCCAGCTCTGATGAAAGCATCGACGAACCCTTACCGTCGACATCTCAAACGGTAAGTTCTGGAAGTATTACAAAAAGGGGAAGGAAAGATTTCATCACTCCTAAATTAGTTGCAGCTTTGGATAGGTGTCAATTAAGCATAAGAGATTCCGTATATATACTTCAGGCTGTAGTGGAAGCCCTAGATCTTAGTAGTGATGATTTCCCGATAAACAAGTCGTCTATTCAACGCATTCGTACAAAGACTAGAAAAGATAGAGCGGAATCTATAAAATCAGATTTTCAGAATAATTTGCCTCAAAGTGTGACCGTTCATTGGGATGGAAAATTATTACCTGGACTGGACGTAAGAAGTTCTAAAGAAGAACGCCTGCCAATCCTTATATCATTTGAAGAAAAGGAACAACTTTTGGCTGTGCCTAAGCTGGAGAGCTCTTCTGGTCAAGATCAAGCTCAAGCTGTGTTAAACGCACTTTATGACTGGAACCTCGAGGACAAAGTACAAATAATGTGCTGTGATACAACTGCATCTAATACAGGGCGATTGAAAGGAGCTTGTGTACTTTTGGAACAAAAGCTAGACAGGGAATTATTACTCTTTGCTTGCCGCCATCACGTTTACGAACTGGTTTTAAAGTGTGTATTTGAAACAAAAATCCACCAAATCACGAATAGCCCTGATATCCCGATGTTTAAAAAGTTTAGAGACAGCTGGAATACTATTAATTCTGCTGCTATTGAAACACACAGCCACATCGTCACACAACATTTTTGTAATACAAAAATTAAAGAACTGTTGACATTTTATAATGAAGAACTGCAAAAATCTATTGTACGTGACGATTATCGAGAACTGATTGAACTGACTATTATTTTCTTAGGAGACGATAGTGAGAAAAAAATTAAAATAAGACCTCCTGGAGCAATGCATCAAGCAAGGTGGATGGCAAGAGCTATTTACTGTTTGAAAATATGTTTGTTGCAATCTCAATTCAAAATTAGCGCCAAAGATAAACGAGCACTTCAAGACATTTGTTTATTCATTGCAGTTGTATATGTGAAATCATGGCTGGGATGTAGTCTGGCGGTGAAGGCATCAAATCAAGATTTGTCCTTTTTAAAAAGGCTTAAGGAATACGAAACTATTAACAAAGAGATCTCCCAAGCAGCTTTGAAAAAGTTTAGTCAACATCTTTGGTACTTGTCAGAAGAAATTACTGTTCAACTTCGTATGAAAATTGCTATCCCACGTTACGGGCGTATCTACAGACGGACCCGAACGACTATTGGAAGATTAACAATAATAAAAATTGCATTGATAAATGCTGCTGCCCAAAGAGAACAAATCAAGAAAATGCTGCCCTCGAGTAAAAAAAATTCTTGTTAAATTATGTTTATCACCCTATTCTCTACCTACTTCATTTCGCTAATGTTCTTGTAATTTATTCACTTAATTTGGTTACAGTTAAGGGAAATATTTTGATTTCATAAATATATTCTACTTCTATTTTATGTGGTAAAATTATTTAAAACCTTACCTCTTACCCGTAACAACTCGCACCAAGATGTATTCGCACTTTGAAAATTATGAAAAGTTTAGCACAGGTCTGCATTATTATATCCTAACTATTTATCATTTCTATCTTTATTTGATACTTTTCAAACGCAGATTTATTCGTTACTTTAAACTTACCTACAATGTAAAATATCGTTGATCCAAACAAAAAACTTATGGATATAATTTATGCTAAGTAGACGAGGAATAGATAACCCCACAAATTATAATGACTAGAATAATAGCAAAAACATGTGCCACCATGACTTTGCCTGACATTCAGAAGAAGGTTGTATTTAATCCAGTGTTTGCTAAGCCAACTGTTACTGACTTGTGTATGTTAACTGCGCACATGCATTAATAATATTCATAATAAAGACACGTGTTGTTAACAAACCAAAAACTACACAAGCGCCCTCGCATATCTAACCGTTGTACTCAATTGGTCCGCCATCTGCACTCTAGTATGTCAGGTTATTCGCACGTGGTGCTCAGAAACTATCACTTGTTTACAATACCACATCTGGTGTGGGTCAAGTTCATTGCACAGCGATGTATCATCATGCAAAAACAAAATGATAAGAAGACAGGTATGTTAAAACCAAATATGCATGCCTTACCCGCACGGAAAAATATGTATGTGAAAAAAAAAAGTGAAGATATATTTCACATATATTTTTTTTGCGCATAAATATATGTGGCGTATATACTATATATATTTAAACATATATTTTGGCACATATATCTGAAAATATATCTAAAAATTTTTTTCACGTATTTTTATTTTGCGCACATGTATATTATATATATCACACTAGCATTTGAATGTGCGCGCGCAAGCGCGCGCCCTAAATGTGAAATTGCATATATTTTCATGCTGATCATCATATATTCGACCAATCACGTTACGAATAGTTTGATGCCACATATATTTCATCTCAATTTTACTTTAGAGACTAGCACTTGAATGTGCGCGCGCAAGCGCGCGCCTTAAATGTACAATTGCATATATTTTCATGTAGATCATCATATATTCGACCAATCACGTTACGAATAGTTTGATGCCACATATATTTCATCTCAATTTTACTTTGGGAGATTTCACGTGAATAGGAGTTCTGTTCTAGTGTATATAATTGATAGAGCTTCTCGTTCTGTCGGACAGAACGTAACTTCAATCTCCATTTTCATCTGATAGGAGTTCTGTACCTACCACCTAATCGGTAATTTGAATTTTTAGGCGAGAGTAGAGCATACCTACGCTTGCGCTTAAGGCATGCAATAACTACAGTATCTGGCATACATGGGTATAGATGTCAATGCAACGTCACTACTTGGATAACGTCATAATTTACCTTGAAAGATGAATCGATTATCGCGGTGTATGACCTGCCTGTCATTGAGTTAGAACGCAATGTCATGTCATATTTTTGTTTCTATAACATCAAATTGGTTATCCTTTGAATAATTTTGAAAGGCTAAAGATAACTCTCCGCAACAGGTAGAACATTATAATAATTGGCCCATTTTTATGTTCAATATTAGTCATAATTTTATTTCATCTTAGCCATTTAAATAATCTTTTGCTAAAAATAGTATATGTCGCAGTATCCTTGGGCATGATTGTCTAACATGTATCTAGAGTGATCGGTCGACCCTATACAAAGTCAGTAAGCAATGCGCACGTGAAATTATCCAGCAGATTAAGTCGTTATTTGTGTAACTCTTTGTTGTCTACCAGGTCGTCAGCTATATAAACAGGCCGATCTAATTAAAAGCATTCAATATCGAGCTTGCATTCAGGGCACTTGACTGGTCATTACAATTGTTAGTAAATTTAGGTGAAATAATTATTCAAAATGGAACAAGACTACGCGGTCATAGCTCTCGTGGAGTTGGCTCCAGATATTATGGTGCCATTCGAATGGCCCGTTTGTTCCGTCCACAGGATTGTGCTGGATTTGGCGAACGAAATAATCGCCCAGAGTGACTACAAGGATCCAGTTTTGCAAGTTAATGGCATCCCGGCCAGGATTCACAGACACTTCGACCAGGACGGGTTTTTCTATGTCTTTAAAAAAATACTCAGTGGGTAAGTCCTCAGACCTTAATCATCATTGCTACGCTAATTAACAAGGTAATGACTCGGTTTTTATTTCAGGGACATGCTTGGCTCCTTCGTCTACGATATTACGTTGTCTGAAGATAGATATAGCAAGAAAATGGAGTATTCCAGCGAAACTTACAGAAGTGATAACTGTTCCTGCTCCGGCAATTATACGGTATCGTGTTACCAAATCCCTCCCCGTATTAATAAAAGAAAAACGGCTAACATAAGCTCTAACGAAACCAAAGTAAAACGGTGAGTTGCTATCTTACGAATTAGTAAAACTGTTAGTCATTAAATTTTGTAAGTTTACTTCTAATACGTTTTTTTTTCTACAGAATGTATTAACGGATTCTCGACGTGTGTGTTTTTAACGATCAAGATGGCGCGTCATAGAGTGAAGTTTCATGCAAACGGCCCTTTAAACGTCGATAGGGCAGATTCCGAATGGTAACACTGTATTTATTCGATAGATATGGTAGAAATGACAATCGAGATTGGGATGGTGTGAATTATTCTAAGAAATAGCGATTTATTATGTTAAATAAGGTAATTACCATAGTTTAGTCATAGCCATTAGCATAATTAATTGTGATACAGAATAAAATATTGGAGTATAGCTCTAATATTTTTAATTAAAACAACAAGTCCCAATGATAATCTGGCACTTGAAACTGATTCAATTGAGATGAGTCTGTTGGCCTTCTACAAACAAGGACTCATTGTTAGGTTTCTGCTTAAGCGTTATGTGAGAATGCTTCTTTGTGACCAAAATATCTTGTAACTAATGACCAGTAGATCGGACAAAGACATCAATGTTCGGCCATCGAATTTGTGAGTTTAGCAGCCCACTTTTTGTCAACCAACTGCGCATTTTCTGCATTGCAATAACAATATCGTAAAGATTAGCACTTTAGGCGTTTTAGAAAAAAATATTTTAGTGAATTCGGAATTTTAATTGATACGGTAGTCATAAAAATGTAAAGTAATTTCATTAGTTATTTGTACCTTCGAAATACCAATAGGGTATTGACTCGATTTTTTCTGATTCTCGAAGACTATAAATTCAAGGTTTCCGGGAGCATCCAATTGTATCGATTTTGTGGTGCTACTGTAGAGACTTTGGTGACGATATTATTTTCTGCAATTCAAAATTAACATCCAAGGTGGCCAACTGTACTTCTGAACAGACGCTGTTAAAAACTTCCAAGAGTGTAAATAGCAAGTTCATCAACTACAGGGAGCTTTATTGCTCCTGTTTTTTGTTTGGAAAACTAAAGCGATCCAAGGATCTGCTGACCCAATCCGCTTCATCTGCTGAAGACCAGCTGAAACCTTTGGGACTAGAATTTACTTACAAGTCCAATGTAGAGATTGTTGAAGCTGCACCAGGCGAGAGAGCTACTAACAATGAGAACACACCATTTATTTCGCCTGAGGAGGACAAACGGGTTTCAATTCTAACTGCTAATGAGCATTCGCTTTGGTAATTTTTTGCCGTAATTATTAACGATTGTATCCGCTTATTTAGATAACAAGTTGGAATAAAATTGGGCATAGTATTTCATATCTGCATTTCAGTTGTTGCGTGGCAATGAGCGCGCGCGGACACTAAAACTAATCCGCGAGTGGGGATTAGGATTTATAGAGCTTGTAAATCATAACTTCGGTCATAGTACTTCTTATTTTACAATCAGCCTGTTTCTCATCGTGATAATCTACACATCAGCTGCATAAATCGGACTGCGAATTCAAAATGGATCGCTTGAGCCAGAAATGTAGCGAGATCAAAAACCTGATTCGAGGGAAAGCAAATAGCGCGGTGAAGGAAGAAGGAAATAGCAAGAAAGAAAGCTCTGACAGAAAACAGAAATTAGATTACAAAAAATCTAATAATTCAGAGCAAGCGTCAACCAGCTCCAAAAGTACGCCTCGTCAAAAAGTATTTCAATCAAAACCTGCAGGAAGTAAACCACCGAAGTCAAATATGGCGGAGAAGAAGAAAACTGCCTATCCGGTATTTAGGTCGCCCAAGAAGAGCGACAGTTCGGGATCCGGTACAACAGACACTACTTCCATCTCTGAGTCATCTGACTAAGTTGAAGAACTGCCTTATCGACAGCAAACCGGTCAGCTGTTACATTACAATGACAGTTGTGTTAGTGCCAGTGAAAATAAACAGGTTGTAATTCGTGTCTCAGATTGTATCGTAAGTATTCTATGTTTTGAGTATACGATATGCTAATTATTGTTTTGTTTAATTGCAACCCTAACGCAACATAAAAACTCCATAAGTCTGAAGTCAATAAACTTATCAATATTTGAGATGAAAAAATGAGGTCTGTAACCTAGTAATTATTATTGCGTCTCTGCCGAAATGCCATTAGCTTAACAAGACTCGTTTTTGTTTACCATATTCTAAGGGTATATAAAGGAGTTTGTTATGATTATTTTGTATTTCCGATTGGCCGGTCTAACTGAGAGAACACAGCCTTGAATCTTTCTGCTGGGTAAGTTTTATTGCAATTAACTATTTCTTTATGCATTTGTTGGACAATCACGAAAGGGTTCTTTAGTATCACAATTTTAACCTTAAAACGAAACTTGTTACTGAAAGATAAAGGAGTTCTAGCGGCAGAAGCCTTAAGCTCAGAAAATTTGTTTCTTTTTATGATAAGGTTATTCTCTTCAGGACTAGAAGATGGATCGTGTAAGGCAGAAGTATAATGAAACAAAAAAGCTCTTCAGATCGAAATCTCATGATGCTTTAGCAAGAAAAAGCTTGGCAAAGGAAGACGCCGCGAGATCTGATAAAACAGAAATATTCTACTCTTTCGAGAAAACTCCATCTTCTGAAGAGTCTGAAGCTGTTTCATCAGCCGGAGTTGAGACAGTGAACTCACGTTCACAGTTGTCTAACTTTCTCAAAAGTTCTACAGCTAAGAAATACGATCGACTCTAAGGCTCTAAAGTGTTAAAGTGTGTTAGTTAAGTTCTTACTACTTAATAATGTGTACTACATTAATCAATTTTTCTAGTAACCAAGTTAATTTATGTAAGTATACTATAGACTACATCTAATTCATGTCTTGTTTATTCTAAAGTGCTAAGCTATTTTTAAGTGAAAGTTCTTTATCGACGTATGAGATATAACGAAAATCGTCACTATTTTCTGTTACGCGCCATTTTCTTTACCAAAATTCAGTGACGTCAAAAATAATGTTTTATTAATAAAATGATTAAATAAAAAGACTTATTCTAATTCAAGTTAATTAATAGTGAAAGTCTGAGTAGTTATATCTTTCTTTTGATAGATCCAATACGTCCTAGTGATTTTGGTATTTATTTTAGGTTAAACTAAACTTTTTCATTGTAAGTCTCAGTAAATGTATAGAAATCCATTTAAATTTGATTTATGACTGTCAATCTAGTAAACATTAATTAATTTTAAAAATAAAAAAACATTAAATAATAATTTAAAAATAAAAATACACAATTAGAAAATGAAAAGATGTAGACGTGGATTTTTTAAAATTATTAGTTTTTAATGATTTATCTATTGATTTATAATTCCAAAAAGTCTCTAGATGTCTACTAGATTTCCAATAATTTAATAATTATCCTACTTCAAATAGATAATTCCAATTATTTACTCAAAACTTGTATAGTTTCTTTATGATAAATCACATGTGTACATTGCTAAACACATATTTTTTTAAACATATCCTTGAATCATTCTTTTCTAAGGTTACAAAAGTCACAGAGCTTAATAAGCGAAAAACTTGGCACAAAAAATTTTTAAAACACCAAATTAATACTCTATTGATACTAAAACACATTTGATTGGGCATAATACAGCAATTAGACCTGTCGATCACAGCCTGTTGAACCAATACCAATCTATTAGACGCACTCATGACTTTAAACACGACAATATTTCACTTGCACGAGTAGTTATCAATCAATGCCAAACAATAGTCAGTAGTGTGCGGCTTCTTGGACCAGTCCGACTCTTTACGGAACCAAATATGCTCTTCGTGAATTTTTGTTTTTGCTGACACCTCCCCAATTGTAATCGTAGCTCCTTTGGCTGTGTTGTGGTAGTTCACGTGTTCTCTCAAGCTGCTGTACACGATACAATCCAGAGTCGCCGCAGGGTAAGAATTCCACTCTTTAGGGATTATATGCAATTTTTTCTTAGAGCAGCTAGGATTTTTGATAAGAGATATAGAAATTGTAGACATTGTAGATTTGAAAACCCGCGAAATTTAAAAGTACGTCTATCTTATACAACGGTGTTTTCCTTTTGAATATGCCCTGTCTACATTCAAGCTTTTATACTTGAGTCAGTTTTTTGTTCACCGGTTAATCAACTAATTGACTTTAATGATCTTGAATTCAAGAGAAATGCGTCATAGTGCATTCGCTCTTATAAAATATCATCGTGAGCCAATTCGGACCAGTGCATGATGAATGTCCGCTTTTGAGTAACATAATTCAAAATTGTTACGTTTACACACTGAAGACTACTTCATGGTAAGCTATAAATAAAGTATCAAAAACTTATAGAGCACACAACTAGCACATCGCAGTCTCGAAAATAGCAAACGTTGTCGTAGGTTAGGTTTGTTTACTTCTATGACCAGCAGCCATTAATCTCGTCTAGCGAGTAGCCGGTTTTTTTTTGCTTGCGTGGTGTTAAAGTTGGTAATGAACTTATTAATAGCCAAGGCCATCCAGATGGTCCTTTGTTTAGAGAAGCGTTGGAATATTTAAATTTAGTAGTCGTAATAGTCAAAATATTTGGGAACTCTTCTTAGATCTCACTCAAGTATTTAAATAATAGTAATAACTAGAGACTTCAAAGGACGGTTTTTTTTAAATTCTGCATGCCAATTAGTCTAATCAGCAAGGAGACTTTTATTGCATGTTAAAAAAGTGAAGATTGATGAAGGAATCTTGTTTACGCATTGGAATATTTTCTGTCTTGTAGTCGTATGACAGGACTATATATAATCCCAAAAGAATGCTCTAAGTACGTCATAGTGAAGGAAATAAAAAATATTTGGCATGCAGCGATACTTCATTAGAGGAACTTTCATTTAGAATATGGTAATAAATAAAAACTACGTTTTGTTTATTCATTCTGTGAGGTTGAAATATTTTGTGTTTCAACTGATAATGATTTGAGAGATGGAATGTCTATAGGCTAATGCAAAACAGTTTTACCGAAAGTCATTTGGCTTCAACAGCTCGGTATGAACAGTTGTTCCTTGTGAGCAGATGAAAACAAACATGATTGCGTCAATGAGTGAAGTCAGCATTACTGTGTATGTGAAATTAGCAGAGGATATCCTAGTTCCTTCAAAGTGGCCTCTCGGTGGCATAGATACACTAGTGTTGACTTTGGCTAGAAAAATAATAGAGCAGTGTGATGTCGTGAGTCCTATTCTCCAAGTAAGAGACATACCTGCTAAATTAGTTACGCGGGAGAACAACAATAATTCAGTGTATGTGTTTCAGGAAATCTCTAAAGCGTAAGTACTTTAGAGACTCTAATTGACTGTAACAGTGACGATACTCTAGGTCAGGGACGTCCATTGTTTCGTTTCCGATTTCAGAGAAACGGTTGGAGCGTACGTGTACGAAATAGTCCTACCAAAGGAAGAAAGCAGCATCCGGAAGAGAACATTCAGCGGAAGTTATTCCAGCGACGAGTCCTGGCCAGACTACGCTATCTGCGCCTCTAAGAAGAATAATAAGATATCGTACTACGTGACACCTCCACGGCTGGAGTAAGTTGCTTTGTGGTGCACTTTTTATCGAAAACTGCCTGGACTATATTCAATCTTACCAAATTAGGTGTAAAGCAGGTTTTATATTTTCAGTGTGAAAACAACCTACGTGCGGCGCGTCGTCGCGCGTCGCGAGTCACTAAGTAGTAAGTGGCTTGCAAGACGCTAAATGATTGATCAAACAACAGACTTTGGGAACGTGCCAATTACATTCATTCATGTTCAACAAGACATCGCTATGGATACATGAGTGCGTCTTTGCTGTGAATAATGGAACTTGTTCCGAAAAGTGGAGAGCCTAAAGTTTGTTTCAAACTATTTATCACCGTACCCAATTAGTAGTCAGCCAATAGAAGGGTTTTCTTAACTAGATTTTCCATTGAAGCACCAATTGATTAAGTCGTAAAAAGGCAGACAGTGGATAGCGATATTTAACGCAACTATATAATTAATAGAATTGTTTATCAAACACCTTTTCCACGAAGTCGTAAAGTTGATTACCCATAAATTTATTTTACGCTCTTGGGTAATGGTGGGGTATAAAATTTCCATCAGTGAACTAATGTAATTAAATTCGTCAGCCTTTCATGTAACAGAAGTATAAAATGTAAGCAAGCACCAATTGATTAAGTCGTAAAAAGGCAGACAGTGGATAGCGATATTTAACGCAACTATATAATTAATAGAATTGTTTATCAAACACCTTTTCCACGAAGTCGTAAAGTTGATTACCCATAAATTTATTTTACGCTCTTGGGTAATGGTGGGGTATAAAATTTCCATCAGTGAACTAATGTAATTAAATTCGTCAGCCTTTCATGTAACAGAAGTATAAAATGTAAGCTATCAAGCTGTTTGCTGTGCTTCAGCTGAAAGGACGTCGGTGTCCAGTTTTGTACACGACACTTGTTATAAAATCATAATGGCTGAAAACTTAGCTGTAAAAAATACTGCGACCTCTACTGGAGCCTCCTTGAGCATCGGCCGCAACAGGATAACCTGCGCGAAATTTCGTCGCGCCTCTCCTTCATCTTGGAAATCCGGACTTCTTGTTCGTGCTAAGTCATGGACATCAGTAGCAGCGTCTCAAAAGACACAACGAACTCAGGAAAGTGAAAAGTCCTTTGAACTTCATATGATGTCTTCGGAACTTGCGAAAATAGCAGATAATACCACTGGTCTGAAGAAGGGTCAAAGCGATCAATGTATTTGGAGAAAATAAATATTGGACTGGTTTGTGCTTCTGTGTTTCCATTTCTACTTACTACGGACTAATGGTCCGTGCCAGATTAAAATTTTACAACTTGCCAATTGCAGAAAATTGAGCAGCGACCCAAATACTATTACGAAATCTACGTGCCGTAACGTTTCAACACTAGAAGGTCATTTTCATTCATAACCATTAGCACCAAAGCTATGATTGAGCGGTCATTTACCTCGGTCACCGCGTGGAATTACTCAGTTTTCAGTGTCACCATTTCAGTGTTTAGCAATGGTTCGGATGGTATGCAAATAAGATAACTCTCGATAAATAATTAAAAAAATGTATTTGAATGACCATAAAATCAAGAAAGATACTACAAGAAATATCTTCTTACAAAATCATTTTGCCTGCGCCTCTTCCAGCGACCAAAAGGGGTCATAAACTAGTAGACTACATAAATTCAATAGCTCAATGGTTAACAAAATGTCACCTCTATTTCTGCGGACCGTATTTGTCCACGTAAGTAAGAGCGTATTCTTGAGGGTGTGGGTTTCTTCTGAGATCACCATAACGTTTCATCCACAACCGTTTGTTATGGTACTCCAGTTTCGCTGCTACATCACCAATTTGGACAACTGCGCCTTCTACTTTTTGGTAGACGTTCCAATGGCTGACGAGGTTTGTTTGCAGCGTGGTTTCCAAAGCTTGCGGAGAACGTTCTTTCCATTCCCTTGGCACAATGCACGGCGATTTGTCTAGTGTTTATCATGCCGCAACCATACACACCGCTGGAATACGCTAATATGCACCTCATCTATTGAGAATGCCGATGCAATGCTAGCGCTGCTAGCAGATTGTATAGGTACCCGAATGCTCAAAGATACCCGGGTTACCGGGAGTATAATTTACTAATGTGCATCAATCAAGCGTTTTCGGAGGGTCGTTTACCATCTGACAGGAGAAACGCAGAAAGACCTAGAATGAAACGCGATGAAGAAGTTCTCAATGAAATAGAAAATGATTCAACTACCTCGGTACGTGCCAAAGAAGCAGTTACTGGTATTCCCAAAAGTTCTGCACATCGAATTCTAAAACGTCACAGGCTTTACAGACATTATTACCGCAAGACGTGTTGCATTTTTCCGTGTGATGCTGCAAAAGCACAGAGAAGATCCCCAATACTTAGATAAAATTCTATGGTCGGATGAAACAACCTGCAAGGAAGATTGTTATTTAAATCTTCACAACCTACATAGCTTGAGCAATGAAAATCCGCACCTGATGAGACAAGACAAATCCCAAAATCAATTCAAAGTTAACCTATGGTCGGGCGGGCATATTAAATGGAAAAGTGATTGGGCCCTTTGAGTTACAAGGAAACTTACATGGCAATAGTTATTTGAACTTTTTACAAAATGACTTGCCAGAATTATTAGATGTGATTTACCCATTAGTGATTTACAAAACATGTGGTTTCAAAATGATGAAAAATCGCTGAGACTGTGGATCATATCAATGGTAGAAGATATGCACGACGAATAAAACGATTATTTTTAAGGCGATGTCGTGCCTGTATTAATTAAAAAGTTATTTTATATTTTTTTCTTCAATAGTCAAGAAAAGGTCCACCCTCTGGTCCGCTTATCCTTGAATTTTGGGACATGTTGTATACCTACATACGATAACGTACAAGACAATACTTAATGAGATTATATTTCAAATGTCAATTATTATTTTAATAATGATTTCTCCAACAATAGGTTTTTTAGTCGGGACCTAAATGTTTCGTCAGAGGCAATGTCTTTCAATTCGGCGGATAGTTGGTTAATTGGTTAGATTGTCGCTGGTGTTCTGCAAGGCGGCATTTTATCCCGACTGCGTTTTTCTCTCTTTATTAATGACGTTACTTACAACCTTAATTTCTCTCACCATCTTTATGCGGATGACTTGCAGCTGTCTCAGTGCTGATGCTGCGAACACTGCTGAGGCTGTTGATGCTCTGAACAGCGACTTAAACGATATCGTAAATAATTTTTGGAAAAACATTCGAGGTTTCTACGCAGTAAAATCAATTCTTCACTAATAACTTCTAAAGAACAATTTAATGCTCTTATCTAGCAACAAATGATGGTATTTGGAAAAACCGTCGATCCAAACCCCACAGTAAGGTTTTCGAACCTGCCCCATGCCATTGATTCCCATCAAAGTTTTCCTGTCCATTCTCCCGGGCCAGTTCAGGGGTCCCCAGTTTTTCAAACCCCACCTAATGTACTTAGTGACACGCCTCAAAGGCCGAAGGTACCAAGATACCCACAAAAAATTTATACGCGCCAACAGCAACAGCCCCAGCCGCTACAGCAGTTACACAGCGCCAGCCTTATATATGCCAGCAGCAACATCCTCAGCAGCCACAACAGCAGGGAAACTTTGCGCAGCGTCAGTGAGGGGTGCTTTGCTGCCGCTTGCCGAGGAGCACGCACCCATGAAGTCGCCGCCTTCTTCGGGTCATACTGATACGGTCAGACCATATGTTTTGGGTAGACTTGGTAGTGGTCAGGAGATCCTCGTTTTAGTAGATACTGGAGCATCTATTTCTTGTGTTTCAAAGAGTGTGGTTTATAAGCGGATACTACACACACGATATATATCGTGATACGTATCGTGATCAATATCGAGTAATATTTTGGATCGCAAGTCGACCCTACACACACAATAAGAATCGTCGTTATTTTCATTAGTCTGTGCATTCTTTCATAGTGTGGCTGAATAGACCAAGTTGCCAATGCCTAGCCTAAAAAAAAGCATTTGTGACGCGTCGCTGGTGTATATTTACGATTTTTACGTATTTTTACCAAAATAACTGACTTGAAAAGACGCGTGAAGAGAAAAAAATGGGTAAAATTATGGCTTCAAGAAAGAGATAAATATACACATTTAAATTTGTTAAATCGAATACGAAAATACCAAGAAATGGAGGACTACGAAAACTATTTTCGCATGCCTGATGCTTTTTTTGAGAATCTTCTTCAGTTGATTACGCCTTATTGTATTAAACAAGATACAATTATGAGAAAAGCTATAACTGTTAGAGAAAAACTAGCTCTAACATTACATTACCTAGCGACAGGAAGATATTTCAAAAACATGCCAAGCCAAGCCATCATGAGTGCCAGCACAGCGTCTTGAAAATATACACAAACTATGAAAATTAATTTGAATTACGTTATTTATCTGTCAGTTTAACAGAAATGTCGTAATAAATATCGACTATATACTAGACGCTCGATATATATCGCACGATAGTTGATACGGATCGAAGATTTCTGGATTTTCGGAAATCCTGTGATCCGTATCATGATTCGTGATACTCTAGGCTACACGCTCGATAAATATCGTATTCCTGCGTGTATCACGATAAATATCGTGTGTGTAGCCTAGAGTATCGAATTAACTTAACTATATTAGAGTGTAATGACATCTTTGTCAGAGCGGTTAATGGCGCAAAGATTAATGTTTTAGGAAAATGTAAGGAACTAATTGAATTCGATGGTAGAAGGTATAAATTGCCGTTGCTGGTCCACTGACCACCTTGGATTTGTGGTCATCATCGGCCATGATTTTTTATATCGCCACGTGGCAAAGATTGATTTTGCTCAAAAATGCGTAGCTTTGAGAAAGGATCATCACGTTAGTTTCCTGCTGAGTGAAAACTTATCTGGTAACAGTGATGACGTGCCAAAGGATGTTGGTGATGAATGTCATGAATGGAAGGCGTGCTAGAGAAAGGATTGCCACTAGGAGTCAGACAACTGTTCTATTCTCGCCAACACCTACCTGGCGAGGATATTTCATTATAACGTTTTAGAAATGAGAATATTTAATAGTAATTTCCTTAAGAATGTCGAGGTTTTTATGGGAGTAAGATCAACTCCTTCGTAATAACCTCAAAATAGCCACTAAAGCTCATCTCATCCTGGTACTGATGATGGTGTATGAGAAACCCATCGAATAAACGCCCTCAGTCAGGTTTTCAAACCTGCCAGGTGCCATTTGTGCCCAACAAAGATCATGAAGAAGATATCACTCAATTTCAGACACCTCTGACGCCTTCTCCTGGACTGGTTCAGGAGTCACCCGCTTATCAAACTCTCACCTAATGTGCCTAGTACACACACTTAGAGGCCAAGGGTACCGAGATACCCACCAAGGTCTTATACAAGCCAAGAGCAACAGACCCAGCAACCATAGGAGCAGGGAAACTTCAGCGTCAGTTAGCTGTGCTTTGCTGCCGCTTGTCTAGGATGAACCCACGACGCCACAGCCTTCACACAATTATTTACCCCCCATCCCCCTTGTCAGCAAAAGTAAGCAGAGCTCTTACCCCCTCCCCCCATGCTGACGTAAACACTTTTCAATTAGTGTATTGTTTTTTTTTTAAATATTATAATTATAATTTTAAAAATAAGAAATTAGATTTAGTATAGAGATTAGATTTTTTGGTCCGTCATATAGCAAATATAGATTTTGCTCCAAAATGCGTGACCCTGAGTAATATTTAATAACAATAAAAGTGTAGAATCTGTGTCAGTACGTTACAGTCCATTTGGTAATAGAAGTATGAAGATTTTAAGTAGTCCTCCTCCGGAACGACACCATGTGGAGTCAGCCCCAACGTCTTCGGAGCTCCCAGCCGCGCGTTCGACCCCGGCCAGAAAAGTTGTCTCGACTACCGAGACATCCGGCTGTCTTTCATGGATTGAACATTGTCTTAACGAGATATGTGTAATATCGAGTAAAGGTAAGCTGAACTCTGTACAAAAACCGAAAATCAGCAGTATTTGTAAAAATATTATGGATAGTGTCGCAGCTGGCGGTTCAGTACCAATCACTCAAGCAGGAACATATGTCAGGCCTTCCATTGAATAAAAATCTGAGTTGACAAAAACTCACAAATTACCGCAAACACAGCCTTGTGTGAGACTAAAAATCACCATCGAATCCCTCCTTTGCTGACATAGTGAGAACTAGCAATAATGCAGCGATACGTCCTTGTCCTACAAGTAACATTGCTATTTACCCGGCGGCCCCAAATGAAAGCAGTGATGACCAAAAAGTTAGTACAGCAGCTTGTAAAATCTGAAGAACTAAAATTATACTTAGGTACGAGCGTTGAGAAAAACTAAAAACAGGGGTGTAATTATTAGCACAGACCGTAAAGAGCGCCTTGTCAAGTGTAAAAAACGCAGAATTTGATTTCCTTAGGTTTTGAGCTGGAAGGGACATCCAAAAAACGGTCTGGAACAATCGTTTTTCATATTACTACAAATATGACTGAAAAAGAGGTATTCCAGTGCCTATTCTTGAAATTTTGAAAAGAGAGTACAACGTACCAAATTTGATTCTCATCAGATGCATCTGCCATTCCTTACAATTGGGGGTTAGTCATTCGTCAGAAAGCAATCTGCCACGAAACATATAATTTTTGATACGAGAGACCTATAACTGGTTTTCAAATTCACCGAAACGCCGAGACGAATACAAAGCCTTGTTCCAAAGTATTAATTGCGGCGAGAGTCCATTACAAATATTAAAGGTCTGCGACACGCGTTGGTTGTCCATAGAGCCTGCTGTAGTGAGAATACTAGCGCAATATGAAGAGCTAAAATTTCATTTATCACTAGCAAGAGAAAAGTGTTATACAGCAGGACTTCTTTGGGAAATGTACAACGACGAAAGCAATAGGCAAATAGGAGTAAAAGTTTTTGAAGGAGAGAACGTGGATCCTGTAAAACTATTAGGAACCCTCATGACCTTGCTGCGCTTTATTTGCGTTAGAATCCTGATGCCAGGTGCCAACAACAGATTCAGACTTTCTTACAATTAAAGTTGAAATAATCTAGATCCTGTGGCACACTTAGGGCATCTTTTCGAATCTCAATCTAGAAAAAGCAATTTAACTCCACAATCACTTGCTAATGTCAGGTCACTGCCGCACTTACAATATGTACAGTAAGTCGGGATTTATAAAAAATGAGTTACATATACAAGGTGTCCCAAGCCGAAGTGACCGTGGTTGAATATTTAGACAAAATTATCGATAAAACACTTTAATTTAGAGGTCTATCGATATTAGTTTTTTTTATTGCCATTTCTTTTATTTTATCCGAGACGGCTGACTTGTTGCTCTATTTTTGTGATATTTTATTTGTTTTAAGTTTATTTTCCATTCTGTTTTTTTTATTTCATAGCTATTATTGTTCCTTATCCGCTCAGGCTCTAAAAACTCTCCAAACATAAATAAAACACAAAGAAAATAAGGAAGAAAGTGGAAATTCTAACAAAAACAAGGTCATTTTTTTGTTGTTTAGCCCGAAGTGCCGAAAAATGTGCCATAAACAGTATTATTTTATTATCTATTATTAAACTACATGGTATTCTCTAAAACACCTCAAAACAATGTTTCTAGTTATTTCTAATATTTTTCGAAATACGACCTGTTGAAATTTGACCTTCACGCGGTCCAAACAAGGATATAACAGGTAAAAAAAATGTATGTCCTATTATTCGCCTCCCCTCCTGGTCGCTACCTGTCGGCGGTCCCCTCCTATCCCTCCTATCGGTTTATTTCGTAATTAGTCGATCGTTCTCTGTGTTCGTGACGCTACGTATTTGAAATTGTGTTTTCTCGACTTTTTAAGGCATTTTGTTTACTGGAGTTCAGAATGCCTCGACTTGCGAATTTAGAACCATTGCATATTGCTGATATGCACTTTGTGTATGGTTTCTGTAACGGAAATGCACGTGCTGCCGTTGTGGAGTACAGAAGACGATATCCTGACCGGCCCGCCCTTGGATATCGCTCCTTTATTGCAGTGCATCGCCAAATAAGTGAATTAGGATTACATCGAAGACGAAATGAACCTGTTCCTGTTGTTCGTGAGGATGTTGAGGAGGAAGTGTTACGTTTAGTGACAGCTGACCCAACATTAAGCATTCGTAGAATTGCTACAAGGCTGGGAATACCAAAAACGAGAGTTTGGCGAACATTGAAAAAAGAAGGACTTCACCCCACCCCTATCATTATCGACGCGCTCAAAACTTGAGAGAAGAAGATAACGTGCCGAGACTGGTCTTCTGTACGTGGATATTACGTCAGCACCGGCTTCAACCTAACTTTTTAAAATGCATTCTCTGGACCGACGAGGCAACATTTACCAGGGCTGGCATCACCAATTTCAGAAACTTGCACATTTGGGCCGCTGAAAATCCGTATGCGATAAGAGAAACTTCATTTCAGCATGAATTCTCAATAAACATGTGAGCTGGAATGATTGACGATTTAGTTATTGGCCCATTCGAATTGCCAAGAAGGCTTGATAGACACGGCATGCTTAATTTTTTGCGCAACGACTTGCCATTATTGGCAAGACGTAACATGTACTTCCAAATGGACGGAGCCCCGGCACATTACGCTGCTTGTGTTCATGAGTTTGTCGGTGCAAACTATCCAAGGTGGATTGGCAGAGGTGGTCCAGTGGCCTGGCCTCCGAGGTCACCAGATTTAACGCCCCTGGATTATTATTTTTGGGGTTATATGAAACAGAAAGTTTACGCTGTACCACCTATTGTCTCAAGGGAGCAACTGAGAGAAAGAATTGATGCTGCAGCTGCGGAAATGGCAGAAAACACGGCAGAAATACGACGAACTACCCAAAGGATCTCATTTAGAGCCCTGGCCTGCATAACTGCTGACGGCGGTCATTTTGAACATGCTATTTAAATGTTTACTGTTTTGTAAATTATTATTAACACAGTGCTCTTTCCATTCACTACTAAAGTTGTTACCCTTGGAAGTAGCGCAGGTAAAAAATAATTGGCTGTCCCTTTCGCCTTCGAATGGGACAGACACTTTTTTTACCTATGGTATCCTTTTGTTTGGATCGCGTAAAGGTCAAATTTCAACAGGTCGTATTTCGAAAAATATTTGTAATAACTAGAAACATTGTTTTGAGTTGTTTTAGAGAATACCATGTAGTTTAATAATAGATAATAAAATAATACTGTTTATGGCACATTTTTCGGCACTTCGGGCTAAACAACAAAAAAAATGACCTTTTTTCTGTTAGAATTTCCACTTTCTTCCTCATTTTCTATGTGTTTTATTTATGTTTGGAGAGTTTTGAGAGCCTGAGCGGATAAGTAACAATAATAGCTATGAAATAAAAAAAACAGAATGGAAAATAAACTTAAAACAAATAAAATATCACAAAAATAGAGCAACAAGTCAGCCGTCTCAGCTAAAATAAAAGAAATGGCAATAAAAAAAAAACTAATATCGATAGACCTCTAAATTAAAGTGTTTTATCGATAATTTTGTCTAAATATTCAACCACAACTCGCCGGTCACTTCGGCTTGGGACAACTTGTATATTCGGAATCAGCGCAATGAGTTCGAAAAATGAAAGATGAAAATCGAACCCTTTTTTTAATATTCTCTCTAGATCCTTAGATTTCACTAAGCATATGAATAGTAAGTCCTAAATCATAATAAAGAATACTCAGCACAACTAAAGTAAGTATACTTACTGTTGAAATTTAAACGTCTGTATATAAATAATTTATATAATTCCTTAGCACACGAACAGTAACTACAAGTACTGCAGAAATAATAAGCAATGTTCGTAAGCATTGTTATTTGAATAACTTAGTATATCAACAGTAACTAAACTTACTGTGGTTGTATAAAGGAAACTCTCTTTAATTGACATAATTATCATTTAAATTATTAGCAGTAACTAGACTCACTGCATTTATACTAAACAAATATCAAATATTTTAAAGCATTACGCTTATTATTTTAGCAGTATGTCGATGTCCGCGGGGGTCGAGGGGCAGAGAGGGGGTGTTAGGCGCCCGCGCAAGGGGTAGGTAGAGATCACGCGACGCGCTCGCGATGACGGTTGGTTAGTGCGGCTCGCCACTGTTTCGGAGGAGGTGTTACAGTGTGTGCTCTCACCGTGCTTCGTGTTTTGGCGCTAAAGTTCACGTAAGTATTTTGATTTCCATCCGTAATTATCCTACATTTTTATAAGTAAAGTAAACATTTAAACTAATTAAGACTAACACTAGCGTGAGGCTTTATTTGAATATTCGTATGTTCGCTTGTTTTCGATGTATGTTTGCGGTGGTATGGGATGGATAATACAATATCAGTCGCTTGAACATGACTACCACGAACGCTTACAGCGCAGTTTGGAATCGCGATCAGATAACTTGTACTTGTATAATATAACTTCATCCTAAGTATTTAGCGCATTGCTGCGATCTAACGCGGGCTATTTGACTAGTAGGTACCTAAAATGTTTTCGATCCTATAGAATGTAATGAATGGCACTGGGTTCGTAGACGCTGCATTTTCACTCGCATCTTTTATTTAACAGTAGGAATACGTTTATTTCCTTATAGTTTTAAATATGTACGAGGCCAAATGTAGACTTTGTGAGGTCAATTATCGACCTTACAACCCACACGAAGAAGAAGAAGAAGACTGATAAATTATGATGATAAAGCATAATAAATAATATAATAAACAAAGTAATAGTAGATTAATAAAAATTTGTGTGTTTATGGTATAATAAGATACCTAAAAATTAACCTATTTTTTTGTCTAACATAACGTTGCTATGATAAAAAGTGCAGGTATCGGTGTTTTGGTTGCGAATGTGTGTGTATGCTTTGGGTGACTAAAATGCATGACGATACTTTTTAATTTCAGGCAATGGGCACCAGAAAAGACATAATTATTGAAAAGACCAAAGAAAAACCCCAGAAATGGAAAATTACAAAGAGAGATAAAATTTTTACCCGCTCGTATGATTTCAATGATCACAAGAATATTTTTGATTATCATAATGAATATTCGTATAATTATAAGTATGCGCAAATGTATATTTTATCAAACTTAGAAACCTGGTTCAACCAAGACATGTAAAAACAACAGTAACCCAGATGGTTCAAAAATTGTATCCCATCAGTTAGAAGATAAACATTATGATCAAGTTAGACAAACAGATATGGATTTACATGACAACGGCTTGAATATTACCAGTCCTTTTCAAATAGAAAATTTGTACTGTAATGAAGAACTTTTTCGCTCAATTGAGAGAGAAAAAGATTCTCCTAATGATCCATACACAGCATCTGATGACAGTCGAGACCTAGATTACATACCAGAAGATAATTTACAAAATAAACTATCAGATGAAACTTTTATGGAGGACGAAACTGCGTCCTTCGGCTCTCACCAGCATTGTGAATTTGAAGGTTGCAAGGATATTGCGATAAGCTGTTGCACTAAATGTCAGTGCCTGCTGTGTTTGGTACATTTCGACGATCTAATAAAATTTGAGAATTGCAAACAACACAAGGCATATTCAACAGAAAATGCGCGCGACGATTTCATGTTATTAGAAAATTTTCAAAACGGATGTAACGAGAACGATCTGAATTTGCTAAATTTACCCGATAGTGAACAAACTCAGCAATATGACAGTCATAACAATTATCATTGTGAATACGAAAATTGTGACAAAGAAGTGTTTAGTACATGTGGAAAGTGCCTCTGTTTTCTTTGCTTTACTCATTTTGAAAAGGAACATACTTATAATGACTGCAAAAAGCACATATTGTCCACCTCAACACTTTTATTTTATCGGTTTTAGATCAAACAGTAAATCAACATGATGATTAGTTCTATAATAATTGTGACATTAATTAGCCAGCCTATGGCCACAAGGTATCTGACCAACCCTCTGAGAATCCAAAAAGCGTGCCTGCCATTGGGAGAAACTGTGAGTTATTTTAATCTTTTGAGGTGTGCAATTTACCCTTAGCGAATTTAAGTAGTGAACATCGTTATTTTAGTGTTTGAATTCAAAACTCCCTTGCTGCCCAGCTCGTTGTAGTGGTTACCCCACGAGGCCAGCAACGAGCTTTAAATTTGGAAATGGAAGATGTGAAATTAATGAAACCATTAAAAATTTTGAGGAATACATAACCCTAGCTACAAATTGGAGTAGCACTAATTTTGAAGAACGGAAGAAAACATACTGGGCTTCTGTTTCGCGTTTATATTTAAAACCAACAAAAGAGGAATCGTCATCTACAATATATGCAACTGGTTGTCCAATTTTATATGCCATTGTATTTTGTCTGCATTTTTTAGTTGTGCACGTTGATTTGTTTTGAGGTTAGTAAATTAAAATATATTATGGCTAAAAAATTCATCATTGGTTTGGTTCAAGGATGACCTTAATCACAATTTACCGAATTTGAAATAAGATCATTATACTGAAATTTTGATGTTTGTTTTACATTGTATACAGTTATTGAACTCAAAAATTTCAGTATTAGGATAAAATTTAACATTAAAAATACTTTTTTCAGGAAAGTTATGAAGCCCTTTGGATAAGGACAAGCGACGGTGGTGTCCTTCGGAAAATTCCCTCTTCAAATGGTAACAATGTTCCAACGGAAGTTTATCAAGAGAATGCAAAAGACCCATTTTTTCAAAATTAGTCCTTAATCTCGCGGTAAAGTATTGATTCGGATACTTTAAAAAAAAAAAGTTACATTTCTAAGTTTAGATTTTAGTAGTATTTGAATTAAGTATTCCAAAGAATTCCATTAGTTTTGGACAGAAACCATGTGCTGTGAGGACGTGATCTAAATTAATTATAAATTCGCTGGATACTCATTTTTTACTATTTTTAAATAAAATTATTTTTGTTTATGGGTCGTTTTATTTTATAATTCAATAATAGTTAGGAAAATTCTTGGTTCCTTAATATTTGAGCTTCATCTGCCCGTGAACGGTTCCACGTGCGCGAGATATGTTCCATGTGCGCAGAAGATGTTCTACGTGTGCAAAGCACTTAATTTATCAATACGATTATTTTTAAGAAAGGACAAAAATAATAAAATTGCCATAAAAGGAGAACCTCATTATGTATCCGAAGTCATTAACTATGGCAATATTTTTAACAAGGAAAATCGTTTGAAGAAAATGAACCTGAATTAATAAATATAGGTGTTCCGGTAAAGTTGGCTAAATTAAATGATGTGAGAAACCTACTCATAAAACATTTTGGAGAAGATTGGGCTTCTGACGACAGTCTAAAATATTATAGATTTCTCCAAGAAAATCAAGGTGATGCAAATCTAATGCAACCGCATTAGAAGAAGAAACCGATACCGAAGAAACTGTAATGGACGAAGAATAAGTTTTAAAGTTTAATTGTGTTACCGATTCATAACTCTTTATGTTAATTTTATGCACCTACAAAAGTGGCTATGTTAAAAATAATTTTGCAAAATTGCCTGTTCAAATTTTAAATACAAATTAAACAATTACTATATATGTGGGATTTATTTTACTTCAAAAATACAATTCGTTTTATTAATACTTATAAATGAAATACAGGAATACGAATATTAATAACGCCATTTAAAGACAAGAGGTATAAATCGATTTTCTTAAATTTACGTTTTTTTATCTTGACTGGGTTTGCAAGTGGACTACGTACTAAAGCGGCGCGTTGTTAATTTCTTGTTCGAATTTTAGTTTGTAGTTCGTGAAAATCTTAAACGGAAGTTCCTCTGAAGAAGGCTTATAGCCAGAAATATCTTTCGGATTGGGAGGTAATGGAAGAGTTTAAAAATTGGCTGAGACCTGTGAGTACTGATCAAAATAAGGCCTTCTGTTTACTATGCCATACAGAAATGTTTGCATAAATTGGTGATTTGCGTAGGCACGCTGAGACTAAAAAACATAAGAATCAATGTAAAGCTCTATTAAAAAATCGGAAAATTGGTTTTGATACTGTGCCGAAAATTTTAATAAATGCCGAAAAGCAGTTGGGAAATTGGCGTTGTTTATTACAGAACACAGTTCAATTTCTACAATTGATCATCTAACCGATCTATGTAAAGATATATTTGGTGATTCAAAAGCTGTAATAGATCTAAAACTACACAGAACCAAATGTATTGAAGTTATTAATCAAGTGTAGGCACCGCATTTTAAAGAAGAACTTTTAAAAGATATCGGAACACAAAAATACAGCATTATTCTTGATGAATCCACCGATATCAGCGTGACAAAATTTATAGGGATCATTGTGAGATATTATAGCTTGACATTATATGCAATTGTTTCTGCCTTCCTGTCTCTGGAGCCTGTGGAGAAGGCTGATGCCAGCGGACTCGTGACAAGTTTAGTGAAATGACTCAACTCCAATAATCTACCTGTAGTGTGTGTACACCCCTCACCCCGCCTTATGCGATATATATGATAAGGCGTTAGGTAATAAGATTCAATATAAAACTAAATGCCATCCGTTGCGTATTATTTCGCGACACATCGCATGGCGACCCTGCCAGAGCTGCCTCGCGGCAGCGCTGCGCAGCGGTCCGCGCTGCGCTACATTATCGTCAAATTGATAAATATTATATTATTAAAAAAATTAAAAATGAAGATTATCGTCATTATAAATAAAATTTGAAAGAAAAAAGGAAGACAATTGAGGCATTTTTTATGAAGAAAGAAAACAATATTTAATTAAATATATATAAGTAGAAGAAATTAAAGAAGGTTAAGAAAAAGAATTTGAAGAACTTTTTTTTTATTCCAACAAGAAGATAAGAAAAATTTCCAAATAATTGAAGAACATCGAAAAAAAAATCAGCAGACCAAAATTGTGTTGTATGCAGCCGGGAGATGATCGTGTCCCGACGGTGGAGTTAGGAGTTGGAGACGGAAGTGCGAAGAGGAACTGTTGGATTGATAGGAGTGAAAGAAGAAATGTGGTGGAAGGCGGTACGTCAAATATCTAGTTATGAATATTATTATTATAAATAATGAACGTAAAGTACTAGAACTATAATTATTTTCCAATGATGACAATACGGTACCTATATCATTTTTATGGTTTTTTTTCTCTTCTCTTTATGCAAGTCAAAATAATAATATTAATTGCTTTGCATTAAGTAAAAAGTATATTTGTCTATCATAAAGTATGAATTAAAACGCAAGCATAGCAAAGGTAGACGTATTTCTAAATACGTACAGCTGAAATAAATAAAGGATGTAGATGTTTTCTCTGTCTACTGTAAAACATAATTAATTGATAACTGTAGGTTATGTAACACATAAGGATTTTTTTTATGTTCAAGTAAATACTACAACAAACTATCCCATTATGAGCAAACATTTTATCAAAGTAACTACAAAATATATTTTATCCATCATACTTAACAAGATGATTCAAAAGTACATGTAACTTACTTTGTAAAAACAATATCATATTGCGAAAGACAACGAAGTATCATATTGTATGCATCGCTGCGTGCGCAGTGCGCATCGCGACATGCACATTCCGATGCAACGTAATTAGGTACTTCTTTCGTTGATCTTATTACTTTCATTGCGGACTTGATGATTTCATTATTTATTTATTTTTCAAAAGTAGCAAACTACATGATAGGATGCCTACCCAATGTTGTTGAATTAGACCTCTCAAAGTACGTTACCTTTGTATATTCTTTTAGCCGACTGCTTCAAATGGAGTGTTATGAACAATACAATCGCTTTAAGGTATCGCATTATCAATGCTATAGAATCGTTGTGCGAATGAAATATATAGGATGTTCAGAAAACTACGCACAATGAAATAATGTAATGTTTAATAACAATTAGTTAATCTTTACACGGAAAAATATTGTTGCGCTCGGTCTGTACTTGCTATGATGATGATGATGATTAGCCTGAATATTTTATGAGTAATTTGATCAGTTGGTGTTGATAATAACTATGTTGTAACTTATGGCTTAGTGACGTTTTTATGTGTAAAGAAATCAGATATGGAATATAAATGTGGTAAGGAAATGAAAAGGATATTATGGTTATATAGGCAAGCGAATGTTTGTACAGTAGCTAAATGTAGCGAATTGTAGGATTGTTAATATTTTGGTCTACAGAAATTGACTATTGGATTGATTAATGTTGATAAGATGTGTTTGCCATTCACTGCAATTGGCTGTTAGTCGTGTATCGGAACAAACAATTCCTAAACATATTGAATTTCTTATTAGAGAAACATATAAATGGTTCGCACTTTTAGCGAAGCGCCAGAAAGAGTATAAAGAAATTTAAAGTGTCATCAATTTCGGAGAATAACCCCTGAAATTATTAAAATTATGACACGCGATGGCTGTCCATTGAGCCGGCAGTAGTTAGAATTTTAAATCAATGGGAAGAGTTAAAGGTCCACTTCCAACTCACGAAAGACAACTGTTACACTTCAGATGTCCTATCGCGTATGTATGCACACGAAACAAATCGATTACATTTAATATATTTGAAAACCATTTTGAATGACATACAAACCGGTATCAAAATTTTTGAAGGAGAAAATACAGATCCTGTCAAATTATTATCGTCTTTAATGAATCTGTTAAGATCAGTCGTTAATAGGATCGTAATACCTACTGCAACTGCTACTAATAAAGATTTTTTAAGCGTTAATCTGCGCAGCCATCTTAATTCTGTTCCTTATCTTGGATATTCATTTGAAAACCATGATCAAAATGTAAATATACAACCAGAAATACTTGCTGCAGTTAGAAACGACGATGTACCTGAAAATGTGATCAACAAAATCTCAAAAACAGTCAAAAGAGAAACATCAGCTGGTGAAGGTACATCACAGATTCAGACGCCTGAAAACGATAACGAAGCTGACCTTCAAAATGTTAAGGAGTTATTAAACTTAATTAATTTTAATAATTAAATAAAATTATTTTAAGCCATTAAATATGTGTACTTATCTTTTCATTATAGCGAAAATTTTACCACCATTTTACCCATGCTAAAATCTAGTGAAATTTAGCGCTTTTTTCGGAACGGCAACACTGGAGGGGGTGGTCTTTAACGCTTGGCCGGCTTGTTAAGCAGTGTTGCCAAGTCAGCTCTTTTAGAGCTAGATTTGGCTCTATTAATCATGTATCAGCTCTAAAAAAAAACCTTTAGCTCCTTAGCTTTTTTTATGACTATTCTAGCTCTTTTTCAGTTAGCCATACCACGGTGGCATTCCGGCTTCGAATCCACACCGACCGGGTTTATTTTCACGAAATAGATTAGCATCTTGAGAAGGAGGGTGATGACGATATACCGAAATTTATAAGAGACAGTAGCCGTACACGATTTATTTCTTGCGCTTACATGGTATTCATTCTTCATTCATCTTACGTATGTGGAATGTTTATGTCATTTGAGAGATTAATGTTTGTTTTGTGCTAAAAGTTAAGTTTGTTTGTTATAAAAGTGACTGAAGTGAAGAGTGTTCACTGAAGACTTTTGTGTGAAATTATGTCCTGTAGTAAACCATACACCCAGAAATTCCGCCACGAATGGCTCTCTGAGCCTGATTTTGAGGGCTGGTTAAAAGAAGTCAGCAATGACAAAACGAAAGCCTTCTGCAGTTATTGTCGATGCGAAATAAACGCGAAAAAAAAATGACTTAATTAATCACATAAAGCGCAAAAAACACTTGAAAGCGGCGGAGCCCTTTTCTTCGAGACAACAAAAATTGGCCTTTCAAGCAAAGCCAAAGTTCGACGAATTAAAGAGCTCATCTGAGGCTTCTTTTACATTGTATATTGCCGCTCATTCTTCAATATTACCGGTAGACCATCTTGGGGCTTTATGTAAAAAAGAATTTAAAGCTGATATAAAATTGCACCGGACGAAATGTACAGCTATAATAAAAAATGATTTGGCGCCACATTTTGCGTCCAACTTACGTGAAGATGTTGGTGATGGACCGTACAGCCTCTTGTTAGACGAGAGCACTGATATAAGTGTAACAAAGTTACTGGGAGTTGTAATTCAATATTTTAGTAAGACTTCATATGAGATAGTGTCAACTTTCCTTACGCTTGGAGAGTTAAGTAAAGGCGACGCTGAATCCATTACGCAAACTGTAAAAAAAACACTACTTGCACATGAACTTGACATCAAAAAGCTTTCTGGTATAGGAGTTGACAACGCCAATGTAATGACAGGTGTACATAGCGGAGTATACCAAAAACTTAAAGAGGAGGTACCCCTTCTCGTCATGATAAAATGCTCGTGGCATTCAATTCAACTAGCAGTTTCTCATGCTTCTGCCGAAAATTTACCTAGGCATCTCGAATATATTATACAGGAAACCTACAACTGGTTCTCGAAATCGTCAAATAGAGAAAACGCATACAGAGATTTATATCTCACAATTAACGATGAAGAACCGCTAAAAATTACACAAGCATGTGCAACCAGGTGGCTTTCTATTGAAACTGCAGTTAAAAGAATATTAGACCAATGGACAGAATTAAAACTACATTTTGGTATTACAAGGAACACTGAAAAATGCTACAGTGCAGAAACACTTTACAATTTATATACGAATCCCACAAACGAAGCATATTTGTTATATATCCACTCCGTTTTGGATCAATTACATGGGCTAGTAAAAATTTTTCAGTCGAATAATATTGATCCTAGCAAGTTACTTAATGACCTAATCACGGCTATAGAATCCCTCGGGAGAAAAGTTCTGAATCCTACTAGGAACATCAATGTATTCGAAATACAAAATTTAGAAGATTTCTTGGTTCCACATCCTTATCTAGGATTCAAAGTCGAAAGTAAGCTTTCAGAAATACGGGAGACCAATCGATTTTCAACCCAAGATGAAGAGCAATTCAGGGATAAATGTGTGAAGTTCACAGTAGAGCTCATAAAACAACTGAAACAGAGACTTCCAGAAAATTATAATGTTTTGAAAAAAGTCAAGCAGTTGTCAGTTTCAAACACATTAAGGCAAGTAAAGGAAAGAATAACTTCACTAGTACGAGAAATGGGACACAGCGAGGATTTTATCGCGAAGGTAGAAACACAGTGGGTCAATATATCTCTTGTACCATGGGAGAAAAAGGACAACACTATTTCATTTTGGTCCGAAGTTTTAAAATATCAAGATGCAGCTGGCATAAATCCTTTTATGGAATTGTGTTCTTTTGCCTTGTCGATGATTTCTTTGCCGTGGTCTAATGGGGAAGTTGAGCGAGTCTTTAGCCAACTGAATATAGTTAAAAACAAGGCTCGCAATAGACTACACAACACCACCACGAATGCCATTATTACCATCAGGGCAGGATTACGACGTCAAAAAAAATGCTGTCACAACTACATACTGCCAACTGAGGTACTAAAAAAAATAGGGACAATGGCTTCATACAACAACTCTCATCAGGCTGCAGCTACAGGCCCAAGTGGAAGTTCCTTGGTGATTGATTTTCACGATGACGACAACATATGTTACTTATGGTCAGATGAAGATTAATGATACCTAGTGCTATTATTAAGAACAATGTTTTTTATTGATTAAAATATAATAAGTTCGAATTATTTTATTAAGCTCTTTTTAGCTGATAAAGTTAGCTCTTTTTCAGCTCTTTTTTGGCACAACACTAGCTCTAAGCTTGACTACAGAGTTGGCAACACTGTTGTTAAGTTTAGTAGCCATGAATCGTTTCACGGGACAGCAGCGCGCGTTTTGCTCGAGCGTTTTATAAAAACAACGATCCCTACATTATTGTTCGTCGTCTCTACAGGACACATTTTAATTTAACAAGCTTAAAACATGGTGCCAAAAGCCAATTTAATTAAGCATTGGGTTTTAAGAGACTGGGAATACAATGCCGGACAAATCGTCTGGGCGCAAAAGGACATCAAGAACGAGCATAACGTCGACCGCGTTCGCCAGTCTGTTATAGACGACCCACGACAGTCGTTGAGATTGCGCGTGTAAGGTATTTTAGTATGTATTAAATATCGTGATTAACAATAATTAATATTTCAAAATACTTTTGTAAACATTTTACCAACTTCAGAACGAAGTGTGGTGTTTCTGAACGATTGTTTGTCTTTGATCAGTTAAGTACTGTTTATGAGAAACTTCCTTAATTATGTAATAAATTTATAATAATGTTAAATAATGTCAAAAGTATTGTAATACATTAAATTAACATCTAATCAATCTATCAGTAAATTTAAGATACCGGAAATGAGAATAGAAATGACATTTCCGGCTAGAAGGTCCAGTCAAAAGACTGGGTGGGACTTTTGCTCCAGAGCCGGCACAGAGTTAAGTACAAACTTGCATTGTATTATTTTTGCTTTATATTGGTTTTATTTATTAATATAATCGTTTATTTATTAAATCGTACCTAATACCAATGTCCCATTTTGAAAGGATAAATATTTAATTATGTGATCGATAATTGTGTCATAACATTTAGTTAGAATTTTGTATAAATTAGGGTGTCCCTTATTTTTCAAAGTTTATATTTTTTAACGCATAGGTCTTAGTTTTGTTCATTTGTACCTAAAACACTCGGGAATGAATTTTTACTTTATTTGGAGAACGGAAACCCGTGCCGACTTGCATCGAATCATGTTCATACAAGTTACGCGGAAATAGCGGCGCGTACTCGCCGTATTTGTCATTTGTTATTAGTTAATCTCGTGATGAACACATATTGTTTTACGTTAAAAAATGGCAGTGGAATTAAGAAGCAATAAAAA
Organism: Blastobasis lacticolella; assembly: GCA_905147135.1. Classification (NCBI taxonomy): domain Eukaryota; kingdom Metazoa; phylum Arthropoda; class Insecta; order Lepidoptera; family Blastobasidae; genus Blastobasis; species Blastobasis lacticolella. Next base: position 5,172,447 of record LR990047.1, read on the forward strand.
AAGTATTTTCTTAGTAGGTGACTTGAACTATCAAATAACTGGGGCAAAGTTACCGTCTAACCGTCAAGTTCTTGCAGTCCTCTTTTTTAACATTCGTGAAGTTAAATTGAGTGTTAGTGAAAGCGCAAATCTCGTCGTTCGAGAGTGTATTATATTCTGGGAAAAAGCTAGAATCCCTACCAGAGCTATTCCTAACTGCGTAAAGAAACTTGTGGATCTTCACCATGCTTGGAGAGAGTTGCAAAAAAATTCCAAAAAAACACAAGATATTTACAAGCACCGTGAGAAGGACTTTCAAAACAATTTAGATAATTTATTCGACATAGCACACGCTAATGCTTTGGAATGGATGAAAATAGAAGAAGATAAAATCTTTTTACAAAAGCAAAGAGAACCAGGGCGTCCAGGATGTTTAGCCGGTGTAGATAAAAAGTTAGCTGAGAAAGAAGAAAGATCCAGACAGAGAAAATTAAAAGAAGAGAAAAAAAGACATGATCAAATATTTATTTATTTATTTAACAGTTTATTGTGCACAATAACATTTATACAATATTGACATAAGGAAAACAACACAACAGGTACAGCTTATTTCATAAGAAATATCTTACAGCAGACCTACGGAAGAGACAGGGCATAATCAGAAAGGCAGACGGCCTAAGATATGTTCCGAGAGTTTATCTTTATCTTTAACTACACAAGATCTTATTGAGACACCAGGATATCCCGATCAACCTCCCAGCTCTGATGAAAGCATCGACGAACCCTTACCGTCGACATCTAAAACGGTAAGTTCTGGAAGTATTACAAAAAGGGGAAGGAAAGATTTCATCACTCCTAAATTAGTTGCAGCTTTGGATAGGTGTCAATTAAGCATAAGAGTTTCCGTATATATACTTCAGGCTGTAGTGGAAGCCCTAGATCTTAGTAGTGATGATTTCCCGATAAACAAGTCGTCTATTCAACGCATTCGTACAAAGACTAGAAAAGATAGAGCGGAATCTATAAAATCAGATTTTCAGAATAATTTGCCTCAAAGTGTGACCGTTCATTGGGATGGAAAATTATTACCTGGACTGGACGTAAGAAGTTCTAAAGAAGAACGCCTGCCAATCCTTATATCATTTGAAGAAAAGGAACAACTTTTGGCTGTGCCTAAGCTGGAGGAGCTCTTCTGGTCAAGATCAAGCTCAAGCTGTGTTAAACGCACTTTATGACTGGAACCTCGAGGACAAAGTACAAATAATGTGCTGTGATACAACTGCATCTAATACAGGGCGATTGAAAGGAGCTTGTGTACTTTTGGAACAAAAGCTAGTCAGGGAATTATTACTCTTTGCTTGCCGCCATCACGTTTACGAACTGGTTTTAAAGTGTGTATTTGAAACAAAAATCCACCAAATCACAAATAGCCCTGATATCCCGATGTTTAAAAAGTTTAGAGACAGCTGGAATACTATTCATTCTGCTGCTATTGAAACACACAGCCACATCGTCACACAACATTTTTGTAATACAAAAATTAAAGAACTGTTGACATTTTATAATGAAGAACTGCAAAAATCTATTGTACGTGACGATTATCGAGAACTGATTGAACTGACTATTATTTTCTTAGGAGACGATAGTGAGAAAAAAATTAAAATAAGACCTCCTGGAGCAATGCATCAAGCAAGGTGGATGGCAAGAGCTATTTACTGTTTGAAAATATGTTTGTTGCAATCTCAATTCAAAATTAGCGCCAAAGATAAACGAGCACTTCAAGACATTTGTTTATTCATTGCAGTTGTATATGTGAAATCATGGCTGGGATGTAGTCTGGCGGTGAAGGCACCAAATCAAGATTTGTCCTTTTTAAAAAGGCTTAAGGAATACGAAACTATTAACAAAGAGATCTCCCAAGCAGCTTTGAAAAAGTTTAGTCAACATCTTTGGTACTTGTCAGAAGAAATTACTGTTTTGTCACTCTTTGATGATGAAGTTGATGAAGCAACCAAGAGAAGTATCGTAGAGAACTTACAAAGAGAGAGTTTGTATGATTCTGGGAAGAGATACATTCCATCGAAGGAAGATATGTCTGATTATTTGCACGGTAAGTGGGAATACTTAATTTTATGTTAAAGTTAGCTATTAATCATTAATTAAAAAATAAACATGTAAAAGGATCTAACGCTAAGCTTACTTTACTATGTCTTAAATTGTTTTAATAAACTGATAATAATACTGTCTTGTCTATTGTTACAGGAAAATCATTGAGTGATTTTGTGTCTATCAGGAGCAGAAATTTATTTTCTCGTTTAAAAATTGATGATAACTTCTTGGAGAAACCTGTTTCTACGTGGGAAGAAGATGTTGCCTATTTACAGGCAAAAAGAAAGGTTTTTTCCTTAAGGGCAGTGAATGATACAGCTGAAAGAGCTGTAAAACTTATGCAAGATTTTCATGGTTTAATTACTGCAAAGGAAGAACAGAAACAATTTTTACTACGCTGTGTACAAGAGCACAGAAATCTTTATCCAGACTGTAACAAAGAGACCCTTAAAAGAAAATATCCTTGCTAATCTGTAATTTTATGTTCTTTTATTAAAAAAATCCTATTTTCTTACTAAATTTTTATTATTGTTTTTATAAAATATAAATATTTCATTTTGTTTAGTTGAATATCGAAAAGGGTCAAAGGCAGCTATTTTCAAAATCTTCACGGTCTTGTCGGCACGGGTTAATGTTGACATAGGAAGATAAAATTTTGTATTTAAGTAGGTCTGGGTAGTTTAAAAAGAATTACGGGGTATGCATTTCGATATCCGAAAAAAAAAATTTTTCACCTATATAAGGGACACCCTAATATATATATAGTTAATTATGTAGACAATTTTCAGAAACCTGCTAATTGTGTACTGGCAAAAAAAAGTTGTTCTTTATGTGCATAATAAGATTATTATCTTCATGCTCTATGAAACCGTGGAATGACAAATATACCTTGTCTGTAACATTCTAATTAAAGAATAGTGTAACCTGTTGCTCAATTTTTGATATTTCAAATTGAATACAATATAATTTATGGCAGTTTAAGGAAAATGTAATACAAATTTTACGATAATCGGTTAGTCACCGGCATTGTGCTGTAATAGAATAAAAACATGTACTTGATGTTTAAATTTTTTATTACATGGAATCGAGACTTCAAATATTTCATTCTAAGCTGTCACTAAGTACAAACGGTCCAATAAATCCGCCAATTTATCTGCTGTCGGTATACCGACCGTCGGTACATTGACCGTCGGTAACACGAGCCAAGTAATTAGATTAGCCAAAAAATCTCGTGCCTATTTCTTGTAACGTAAAAAATACTTGTACTGAATTTAGTTGTCTGTAAAATTACTTATGCTAAATTATTCACTGCTACTTAAAAATGTTATCTCTTTTAATTGGAGCTAATAATTCAATTAACGACTCAATGGTTGGTTATGTTTACAAACAAACCGCTGTCACAACACAGATAAGTTCGCACCTTATCTGAGTTCAAGTTTAACCGATATGCTGTTACCTAGTGATGTAATTATTCATGGTTTTTACAAAGTACTTTTCCATGAAATGTATTAGCTAATAATTTTGCTCTAATTTAATGTTGGAATAGGTTAGTTTTGCTTTTTCGGCGTAGGTGACTGTGTTTACGCGCTTACGATTTATATGCTTTGAATTTAAAATATTTACGCAGTTCTTGAGGTGGATGAACGCACTGACCACTCAAGGGTATTAGGCCAGTCACTGCATGGTAACCAGTTTCAATAAAAAATGCGGATACGCCTCGGAGCTAAGACGATTTCTACAACATTCATTAAAATCATTTTTTATTATCATCATCATCATAAAACTTAATATTGAAGCCATTACAATTTCTAATCCATAACGAGTGGATCTAAATTATAGTAGCGATTCAGCCTTGACCGTCGCGACGGCTGACTCACTGCTAGACGTTGTCTGGTCTGCTAGTTTTGGGAAGTGCCCGCGATAAATTTATGCGCGTGTTTATGACTGTGGAATGTATCTAATGACGTATCCATTTTCATTCTTCTCGGGAATAAGTATTCAAGATGGCGATCCTTGGTTACATTGAATATAAAAGCAGGCCTGCATTGATTTCATTTAGTCAATAGTTCGGCCCGTACCCAAAAATGTCTGATCATTTGGTGACTAAATACGTGAAGCTAACAAAGACAATCGCGGTTCCCGAAGAATAGTCTGTCCCTGGTTTAGAAAAATTCTTAGTCCCGTTAATTGAACAAGTCATTAAGGCGTCTAATGCAGGTAAATCAGTGGTCTTACAAATTTTGAACCAGCCGGCGATGCTGGTACATCGCCAAAACCGCCATGGGATGCAATATTTCTTCGACAAAGTGTGACAAGAGTGACAAGAGTGTTATTTATTTAATTAGATTGGTTAGATTCATTGGAAAACTAATGGTGTTGTGATCTTCCAGAGAACTAATGGGCTCGTACGTCATAGACGTAATTTTTGATACCAATCACAAAAATATCCATACCATGGATCGATTTTCATTGGACGTCTACACCGTAAAAGTTTGTCAAAGCGAATATAGAACGGCCTATTATCTAATACCGGTTGCGCAATGGTAAGTAGAGCGTTGACTTACCGATAACAGCTGATTTCAAGGGTAAATACATTTAGTTTGTTTTTAGTGTGCCGATGAAATTAAAACAGTGCCAAAATCGAGAGAAGAAATCAAATGAAAGTGAGCTAACGTTTCTCTTGGCAGTTATGGGCATTCTTTTTTTGGTATTTTTGATTATTTTGATGGAAACCTTTCGAAAATAAAATATATAGGTACTATAGTCTTCTTGAAATTCGCGTTGTCAAATAAACAAAGTGGCTTCAATCCTAACAGTCATTTCTCCTAGAAAGTAGAAACCATGAATGGTCTTGTTCTAATGAACCATTTCGTCTCTTGATTTCAAAAGTCAACGAACAACCAAATACTTTCCGCTTGTTTGTATGCAATTGTTATTTGCAGACGATTGTCCGCTAGATTTGAATAGAGCAGACTGTGCTCTTTAAATTATTTTGTATCAAATGGTCTTTATCAATCAAATGGTATCAATATCGAAAAGGGTCAAAGGCAGCTATTTTCAAAATCTTCACGGTCTTGTCGGCACGGGTTAATGTTGACATAGGAAGATAAAATTTTGTATTTAAGTAGGTCTGGGTAGTTTAAAAAGAATTACGGGGTATGCATTTCGATATCCGAAAAAAAAAATTTTTCACCTATATAAGGGACAACCTAGTATAAATGTGGTTTACCTATGGTACCTTGTTTATTTGATAAAATCTCGTTTAATTCAGCTAATGTTGTTTAAATAAATACCTCATTTTATAATGGATTACATTGCTTATTACAATATACCTTATATCTTTAAAACATGCTTTTGTTTAATTAAATAATGTCCACTATCATCATACGTCATCCTAGATAATATATTTTCTAATAAACTCCTACACAAATCTCAAAATACCTTGGATACTTCATCATCATCTAAACGACCAGTCCCGGCTTCTGCCAGGGTCTGGTTACCAAGTATTACTCCTCTACTTCGCCCAGTCTCTCCAAGAACTTTATTTTACATGACATTGATATATATTTATTAATATTCTCTTATTTACTTAATTTAGCGTTGTCCATATATTTCACTGGGGTTTTGGATACTTACTCACACTATGTTATTATTCTGTAGTTTAATGACTACACACTATGTTATTATTCTGTAGTTTAATAACTAAAATAAAGGTTTTTACTAATAAAATACACTGTCTTATAAGTAGGACATATATTAAAGCTGACACGCGCAGCTTCTCTTAATTTAAACAAATCTTCGGTTCATCGCATTATTTCGAAAGACTTATACTTTCATCCCTATAAAATTGTTATTGTTCAAGAAATTAAGTCTCATGGTCCTGATACACGAGTCAAATTCTGCAAAACAATAAAAAACTGTTTTAGAAGTTTCAATAACATCTTGTTATTGAAACTTCAGACGAATCGAATTTCACATCAACGGTCACGTGAATAAACAAAATTGCAGATACTGGGCTTCCGAGAATCCGCTAGAACTGCATCAGAAGCCTTTGCACTCGCCAGAAGTTGTTGTTTGGGCTGTCATATCAAATCAAGGAATTATCGGTCCTTATTTTTTTGAGGATGACCGAGGTCGAACTCAGACCGTTAATTCTGATCGATATTGCCATATGATCCGCACTTTTTTGGCTACAGAAATGCAAAACCAGTATAGGTACGCGCACATTACGACGGGCCGCAGCGGGTTTATATGAACTATCGCACACTGTGCTGGGCCGCAGTGCATCGCATTATTGCGAGACGGATTTGCGTCCGTGCGATGCGGCCCGCCCCGCTGCGCCCCGTCAACAGTGTGCTATAGCAAGCGGATTAATGTTCACCCGCGCACGTGTTCATTTTACGAAAGGAGATTGGCACTCGTGGGCCTAAAAGTTATCAAAATGAAAGGCATACTAAAAAATCGGTTCTATTTTTCTAATGAAACTCGCAAAATATGGTACCATTTTACAATACAGAAATCAAGAAAACTTAGAATTTGTTTTAATAACTATATAATCGGCTTAAAGTGAACTCGATTTATAATCTGAGTATAAAAAAATCGTTAAAATATATGAAAATAGTGAATCGATATAATCGTTTACTTAAAAATCTATTAATTATTTTACTGTTGGCAACACTAGACACAGAATGACAGTGACAACTGACAAAGACAAAATCGCCACTCGGTTCGTTTTCTTCGCTCGGAGTGTGCTTATTTTTCATGATTCTCGTTTTTCTTACGACTTTGGCTTTACCACGGACTATTAGATTGATCTTGCAATTGTGAATTACCTGGCTTTGCATTTTGGACTACCGAACACGCCTAACAATTGATTTGACGACATGGATCACTGTGTAAATTGCAACATTGCTACTACCCGTTGTAATACAATTGGTAGAAGAGTTTTGGATAATGAAGCGATTTTAACGGTTATTAGTCAGTGGTGTGCACCTCAACCTGTAAGTACCTACCTTGCAGCATATAACTGCCGTAAAAATGTAGTAATAACCTTGCAATTCCATCAAACAATATAAGTAGCCTGCATGCACCGCAGACATATTATGCTGCTGCAGTGCCAGCATAATATGTCTGCGGTCAATTTGTTCTTCAATTGTCATTCTATATATTTATTTCTTACTGTTGACGGCAATACTAGATGTATTACTGTTGTCAATCTGTGCTTATGAAAAAGCCTAATTAATGGTAGAATATAATTTTTTTTTTTCATATAACCAATCAGAACTATGTTTGCCAAGCATGTTGGAATAAGGCCCATGATGTAGTTAGTGGAAGACAGCCAAATCCATCAACCCAAGTTGGTCATTCCCGTGTTTGTGTCCGCTGTGGGCGTTCTCTGTTGGGCCAGCGACAGACTCACCTTCTTCATTCTAATTCTACTCGTGAATCTGCAATACGTAATGTTATCCGAGAATGGATATTGCCACGAATAGTAAGTAGCTTATCTTTCAACATATGAAGAAAACAATCAAATACACAAGCATGTCATATAATAATTGTTTGATTGTTTTCTTCTTCTTGTCATATTATTGACTAAGCAAGCGAAGCGAGTGAGGGTCTTCTTGTCATATTATAATTCAAGTTGGGGCGAAAACACATTGTTTGTATGTAAGTATGTTTGTTTGCGATAACTCTAGAACCCTTGAATTAATTCCGATGATATTAAGGTAGCAACTATACATAGAATTTTTAAGTTCGTTGTGCAACAAAATCGGTTCAGCCCCTTTTAAGATATACGCATTTTTATTATTTATATGTCTAAGTCCGCGGCAAACCATTAGTATATATATAATAATAGATTGTTTTCTTCTTCTTCTTGTTTCTTGTTGCAGTTACCTAGACATATGACTAGGTAACTGCATTTCCCCCATACTTTCTGTAAGGACTGATCATATATGTGTAATTACATAAATCTGTTTGTTACAGTTGGATGAAGCTGATCGTATCTGCCATGCTTGCTGGATAACTGCAGATAAAGCAGCTATTAACATGAGAACAGGTCCCTTTACTTCCTCACAGGGAAACCCACAAGCAAGCCAAGCTGCAGTTAATATTTCTGATGAACAATTGGATGTTTCCACTGAGCAACCTGGACAACAGCAAAATGAACCATTGTTTGTTCCTACTGAGGAAACAGGAAACCCACGACATGAACCTACAATTGCATTACCAGGTTACACACGGGCAGTTGAAACTGAAAGTCGGTGTTTCATAGAAGGATGCCAAAGAACTGAACGATACAGAGTTCCTCTTGCAACAAGAAAAATTTTACTTTTCGAGTATAAATATTATGTACCACAGAATAATAGACTTTGTGATGTACATTTAGTTATTGAAGCATGGGATTTTCTCGATAGCATTAGGAGTAATTATTTAGATTTGTTTACTGCAAAGCATATTGTAGATATGATGGAATTAAAATATCCTAATGTAGAGAGTGTATTCAACTTTCAAAATATTCAACTTATGGAAGACCATACTGTTCATACCTGGATTGGGTTAACTAAAGCTCAGTTCCAGCAAGTAAAGGGTGATTTTTTTGCTGGTATCTTTTTGGCAACACTGTGTTTGACAGATCACGCGTGAATCGTGTCTTGTGTCATTGTCAAACTTGTTCAGTTTGGTCTATAATTTAACCATGAATCGACTTACGAACGAACAACGCTTGCAAATTATTGAATTTTATTATCAAAATGCATGCTCGGTTAAGAGAGTGCATCGCGCACTTCTTCCAATTTATGGGCAGTTTGGTCGGCCTACTGAGGCAGCTATTCGGAAGCTTGTGACTAAATTTCGAACCCAGTTTACATTATTGGACATTAAACCACGAACACGCATACGTAGAGTGAGGACCGAAGAAAATATTGCGGCTGTATCCGCCAGTGTTAGTGATGACCGTGAAATGTCGATTCGCCGCCGTTCGCAGCAATTGGGCCTCTGTTACTCCACTACGTGGAAAATTTTGCGAAAGGATTTGGGTGTAAAACCTTACAAGATACAGCTGGTGCAAGAATTGAAGCCACACGACCTCCCACAACGTCTAACATTTGGTGAATGGGCATTGGCAAAGTTGGAGGAAGATCCACTTTTTTATCGAAAAATTGTGTTCAGCGACGAAGCTCATTTCTGGTTGAGTGGATATGTCAATAAGCATAATTGCCGCATCTGGAGTGAAGACCAGCCAGAAGCATTGCAAGAGCTACCACTGCATCCCGAAAAATGTACTGTTTGGTGTGGATTATGGGCCGGTGGCATCATCGGGCCGTACTTTTTCAAAGACGACAATGGCCGAAACGTTACTGTGAATGGCGAGCGCTACCGTGTGATGATTGGCGATTTTTTTTTGCCCAAAATGGAAGAATTGGACATGCCTGACATGTGGTTTCAACAAGACGGTGCCACATGCCACACGGCACGCGAAACAATGGCCCAATTGAGAGCCGCCTTCGGTGAACAGTTTATCTCACGTTTTGGGCCCGTCAATTGGCCGCCTAGATCGTGTGATCTAACGCCTTTGGACTATTTCTTGTGGGGCCATGTTAAGGCTCATGTCTACAGGGATAAACCAGCAACGATTGACGCACTGGGAGCCAATATTGAAGCATTTATTCGTGATATACCGGCTGATATGTTGGAGAGAGTGTGCCGAAATTGGGCCTTGCGAATGGGCCATCTAAACCGGAGCCGCGGCCAGCATTTGCATGAAATCATCTTCAAACATTAAATTATATTGATCGTTCTATCGATTCCAATAAAGATTTCATCAAATTTTTAATTTTTTTTGTGTTTTTTTTGAAAATCAAATCCTATACCTCTTAAAAAATCACCCGTTATTTGACGAGGTGCCTCAGTTGCTTGAAATACAGAATAGTTCCCAAGTTTTAGCAGCATATCTCATGAAATTAAGAACAGGTGACCCCAATGAAAGGCTGGCAACACTGTTCAAAGTCTCTAGAAAAACTCTAGAAAAGTGGCTAACTCAAGCCCGCACCATTTTAACTCAACATTTTGTTCCTCAGCATATCGGCTTATGCCATATTAACAGGCAAGAAATAATAGAAAGGAATTTGGCTATACCTAGTGCATTATTTGAGGGTGATTCGAGGCCCATTGCCATTGTTGATGGCACATATTGTTATGTAGAAAAAAGCTCTAATTATCTTTATCAAAAGAATACTTATAGTTTGCACAAGTATAGGAATTTAACAAAACCTTTCTTACTTGTATGCACAGATGGCCATATAATTGATGTTTTAGGCCCCTATCCAGCTACTACAACAGACGCTGATATAATGAAACATGAATTTTCAGAAAATTACCCACTCCGGGATTTTTTTCAAGATGGTGATGTATTCATATTAGATAGAGGTTTCCGTGATTCATTAAGTTTTTTAAATGATTGTGGATATAGGACGTACGTACCTGCTTCATTGCAGCAGGGTGAAACACAGCTATCAACACTTGAAGCGAATAGGTCAAGAACAGTCACCATTTGTCGTTGGGTTGTGGAAGTGGTAAACGGTCGATTTAAACGCGATTTTAAATTATTCAGGCAATGCTATTTTAATAGGGCCTCGAAAAGCTTATGGCAAGATTTTAAGGTGGCTGCTGCTTTAATAAATAGATTTCACCCTACTATAATAGACAGGATTGATGCTGGGGATATTATTCATGAAATTAATTTACATATGCAGGAGGAAAATAAGTTAGGAGATTATGTTATTGATAATAATTATAATAGACGTAGGGCTGATTTTGAATCAATTACTGTTCAAAATGATAATTTAAATGATTTTCCCCAGTTGTCATACAGTGAATTAATATTAATATCTTTAGGAACCTACCAATTGAAGCAGTCACGATCCTATTATGGGGAACATATACGGGGAAATGATGGGTTTGTTATAGAAGTGTGCAGGGAGGTAAACAGCGACTTCCTTCGAGAGTTGTCAGCACCAAGCACTTCTTGGCTATTGCGCGGACGCATTCAATCTCGACATATAAGTCGAAAAACATATTTTGTTTATATTTTAGTTGACAGCAATCGAAGAGGTCGAGATGCTATTTTAGGACACTACTGTAATTGTATTGTAGGTAAAAGAACTGTAGGCTGCTGCGCCCATATTATGACAATTATTTGGTATTTAAGTTGGGCAAGATACCAAGAAAATATCTTACCCCCTGCACAATTTCTAGATGATAGTCTGTTAATTATTGAAGACTAGAATAATAAAACTTATTTTTCTGTAAATATTGGTGTTTTATTTTGCTTCCTCTTGCATTATTTAATTTTAAATTAAGGATTTTAAGAAAGGAAATAGTCATATACCTATAATCAGTATCATTTCTTTACCTTTTATGAAGTGGAAAGAGCCGAGGGTCACAAGACTTAAACGCATAACTAGACAATGGACTTGCAGCTTGACTAGTATACACATTGCCAGTATACTTGTCCATGGCCTACTTAAACGGGTATTACGCTACCTAGAATTTAGGGTCTTTTTCCCAGATTCAATGTTTTAATAACAGTTAAGGCGCTCGGGACCCTAATTAGAACAATCTTACGGCTATTGCAATAAGGCGCTTCCAAAAATACTCCTCAGACATCATTTAAAAATAGCCATTTTAACATAACCTCACTTTTACTATATTTCAAATATCTTGATTTCTGGATTGCCTAATTTTCCCATATTTTTTGTGACGAATTGTCATTATGAGTCCTTTCAAAAAAGGTAACTTTGATTTGTATAATACTTAGGCCCACGAATGTATGGAACGGTTCCAATCTCCTTATGGTAATTGATTCAATCACGAGATATGATGATAGGTTTGATATTTATTTAGCTTGGTGCTGAAATAGCTTTTGAGGTAATACGAGTCTTACGCAACGGTATAAGTAAAGTCGAGTTTCCTATAAGCGGACTCACGACCTATCCCATTAGATAGTATTTGTGGTAGGACAAAAAAACGTTTAAATTTCCATGGAAAGTGCCTGAACTTTTCAGTTAGTTTTGGTTACGCTCAGGTGTCACACGGATTAGGCAAAATCCTTCAGGATGAGCGAACCATTAGCCAGGACTTCGAAGTTCGGCAACTTTTTAGCGAAGTTAGGTTACACTAAATCTAAGGGTTCTGCAGAATCTATTCCTTTAAATGACTACGAGTGTTCTACCACCCAGGATTTTGGTTATCTTTATAACCGCCGTCAGTGGACACATCAGAGGACCAGTCAAATCATGGAGGTGCGCCAACGGATAAAAAAAGAGACCTTGAAATATGCGGACTGCTTCATCTTTAAGATAACCTCTCTGATGGACTTAACGAAGTTTCCTGCGACACATCTTCTGAGATTAGTTGTCCTGATTTCTGTTGTCACGGTAAGTTGGCGTCTAGAGCTTATTCCTAAAGCCTTTGTAATCAAAATCTTTGAAGAGTTTCTTAGCCATGGCTTTTTTAATTCGCTCCGTTACTTTCCGTTACTTTCTACGGAGGGTAAGTTAGCGTCCGACCGATAAAACAGTAGCAGAAGTTTTTACACCCAGGACTTAATATTTGTTTTATATAATATTCAATTTATGTGATACTGACAGTTGAACTGTGGTTTTCCATTAGTTGCGAGAATAACTTATTATTTCCAGTAACTACCGATAAGGGGTTACGCGGACATCAAAGGTCGAGCGGTATGTAGTCTATTTAAGGGAAATCATTCCCGAACATCAGTACGTCATTGTGTACTTGTAACAAGTGTACTAGTTTACAGTTGTGTAAATTATTTGAATAAATAATTCAATAATTAATTATTGAAGCAAAATGTTCAGATCTAACTTGAGATTTATACTTGTGGCGATTCTGATGGTAGCGGCTGAAAAGGAAATAACAGAAAATTGCATTCCCTACAGAGGATACGTAAGTACTGTTCTAGATATTCAAAGTTTACCCATTTTTGATGAATTTGATCATCAGGTTGAGTATTTTTTGTATTAAAAGTATTCTTTTTTATACTTTCAGTGTGTAACAAGTGATCTACCTTGTTGCTGGCAGAGAGAAAAAGAAAATGGCCGCATTTCATACTTGAAAACGACGTGTGACTTCCTTCATGCTGAGAACGTGTAATGTCTTCAGCGAAATCTACAAGTTTAACAAGACACCAGAATACATCAATCGCAATTCGCACATGATGGATCTAGAAGTAGTCTACAATAATTGGCTGGAGTCTCTTCAACTTTCTTATGAATCTCCTGGTGAATATTAGCATTAAATGACTTTATACTAAGTAAACAGTATTATTTTTTGTAAGTCAAATATTTTAAAAATTGTTATATTATTTTCCAATGTGCCAATAAAAGAAAATATTTTTATAGATTATTTATTTACTTGGAAATCTAGAAAAAAGATGTAATTTAATGTTAGTTAGCATCAATTTATTTAACAACGGTCGATAATTAAACTGAATGTTGTCACAAAGCCGCTAAAGGAAACAGGAAAGATACTAAATGAGTAATGTCCAGTCAGCGTAATATATTTTAAATTTACAAACTTTATTGTCCTATAAACTTAATAGTTTAAAGTAACTAAATTGTTGGTCACTATTTTTAGAACCTCTGAACAATTAGCAAGGCCACAATATTTGGGTTTATGTCTTATGAGTCATATCCTAATTATGAAATGAAATATAAGAGCCTGTTCGGGAACTCAGGAGCTAGGTACCCTCAGGATCAGGAGCAAAGTGGTTGAACATTGACTTATATTAATTTTCCTGATTTGAAAGTGAAAATGAAGTCGAACAAACTTTTGTTGACATGTTTAGTCTTAGTGCTGATAGTAGTGATCAGTGATGCTGGAAATGTGATGAAAAAACATTCTCATTCCTCGAGTTAAGTACTTTCAAAGTATTGCATGTTTTCTTAGGTAGATAGATCAACAAAAGTTGATCATGTCATATGACTACATTCTTTCTTAAGCAATGAAATTAGATAACGAAATTTTACTATTTCACAGACCAAATCTTGACACTGTAAGGACTAACCTGAGAGGCAATTACTATAATAGAATCACATTACAAGAAACTAACGTTACAAGAACCCAATCTCGAAGAATGCAAAGGCCAAATGAACTTCCAATCGGATCCACATTTACAATTCTAAGACCAGCTTCGTTCAGACATCGTAATCCTGAAGCTTTTGCCAGAAGTGACCTTCAATCATCTAGTTCTCAGCGGAAACAGACATTCGTCCCGCAGTCACGTAATGTCAGGTAGATATTTTCTTGATCATATTAGGTCTCTAAATTCTACTTTTTTGCAGAACAAATCTTGATACTGCAAGACCAACGTGAGAGGTAATTACTATAATAGAATAACATCCTCAGTCCATGCCCTTTCTAACGATATGCTAAAAGTGTAATTATCACTTTTAGTTATAAATTTATTAATTAATTTCCGCAACTTTTACCACTTTTACCACCACGAGTCGACACTTGTAAGACAAATGTAATTTCCAGAATTTAAACCAGTTTGGCCTACAGTTGGCAGGTAAAATTTGTTGTCTCACTCTTACACGAGAGCAACACGTATTTCTGTCTCTTTCGCTCTTGGGTCGACGGGGCGGGGCAGGTAACTCGTTGGGGTCTTTGTTAGTCAGTCGAGATTTACCCATCTTAGCTAACTTACGTACTTGCCGTTACGACGCTCCACTGTTTTCGTTAATTTTGTTGAGTTTGTTATTACTTCGTTTTTGTTAAGTTTTGTTATTTGTTACCTTGTTGTTGGCAAAATGGCTGGATTTATTAGTGAAGAGTACACCGACATGCTGGTAGTGTATGGACCACTACACCCCTGTTCAAGGTAATTTTTTACATTAAGTTTTTGTGTCTTATGTAATGAACTAGCATGTGAATTTCATAGGCAATTTTTAAATTAACATGAGCATGTGTGTGGGAGAGAGAGAAATGGAAAGACAGAGATAGCAATCAATGTAACATAGCTACTAATTCATAAGGAAACCGCTAACGTTGATATTTTTATAGTTTTAGGCTTAGAGGATAACGACTATGCAAGAAGGATGCAGTTTTGCCGCCACTTGCTCCATACGGACGTGGAAGATAATTATTTTTTACGGAGTATTCTCTGGGCTGACGAGTCCAAGTTTGACAAGGAAGGAATTGTAAATTACCACAATCTCCATCACTGGGCACCCAGAGATCAAAACCCGAGAGTCAAGAGGAACAGAGGTTATCAACGAAGGTTCTCCGTGAACGTCCCATACGTTCACGGAGAACCTCCGTTGAACAGGCGTCATCGGTAATCGGTTGATAGGGCCGCACTTTTTGCCAGACAACCTAAACGGGCAAAACTACTTAGATTTCCTCGAAAACGATTTGCCCGATTTAGTGGAAGAAGTGTTTGACGAAGATCGGCCCACAGTGTTCCAGCACGACGGCTGTCCTGCTCATTGGAGCCTAGCAGTGAGGGAGCCTAGCTTCTGAACAACTGCTTTCCTAATTCTTGGATTGGTCGGGGTGGGCCAATTCCCTGGCCCCCAAGGTCGCCTGACCTTACCCCGCTCGACTTCTACGTCTGGGGAAGGGCGAAAGAGTTGGTGTACGCAGAAGAAGTACCAACAAGGGAGGTTTTAATTAACAGGATCCACGCCGCATTCGATACAATGCGCGAACAATTTTTGCTTAAAGTGCCCTAGTTGCGGAAATTAATTAATAACTTTAAAACTAAAAGTGATAATTACACTTTTAGCATATCGTCAGAAAGGGCATGGACTGAGGATGTTTCAAAAAAATCAGAAGAACTCCAACCCTGTTAGTTTTTTTTTAAACCCCATAGAAAGTTGCCCTTAAAATTATTTCTTTACCTTACTACGGTAGGGGAGCCAGGGGCTTGTATTAACGGGGGTATGTATTAACAGGCCGATTGCCGCCAAACTATACATGAACGAGTGAGGTATGTACGGTTATAGGCGTCAGTGAATGACCACAGACATGTTGCGACCTGTCAGTCGTCCACCGCATGCCGCGGAGCAAGGTTGTGTATGAGGCGTGAATTTTGTCAGGTAAATGAACATTTTTTAACTCGTTGTTTTTTGATTTGTTGCTTAATTATGTACATAAACGGGACTGAAATTATTTTGAATGGTAGTAAATGTCATCTTGTATAGTATTTTGTTTCCATTTAATCACATTATAAACGTACTTTTCTTTGATTTATATTTTTGTGAAACATCTACCTCTGGGGCAAGTGTTAACAAATCACATGGGGCAAGTATTAACATGTTAATATTTACCCCCGTGTATTTTGTGCAACATAGCCGAGCGGTTAGGATATCCGACTCGTAAGCGAGAGGTACTGGGTTCGAATCCCGCTACGGCCATGTACCAATGACTCTTTTCTGAGTTGCATAAAAAATTTAATAAAGTCTATTAGTTGAACACTAACCGATGCTCTTACGGTGAGGAAAACATCGTGATGAAACCTGCATATTCAGGCGACTGAATGTGTAAACATTATCCAATCTGGTCAGGCTGCCCTGGTAGCAGGGTCACGGAGGTCAAGTGGCAGTCGCAACGTTCCTTTGAAACATTCTTGTAAAAAAACCTTGGCGTGATTTTGCAGTCAGTCACTTTTTCTTTTCAGTATGAGGACTTACAAAAGAAAAACCAGACGGGGTTCCACTTCTCAGGAAGTATATGATTTGGCATCAAAAGAAATATTAGATAATAATCGAAAATATAGAGAAGTTGCGGAGGAGTTTAATATTTGCCATGTGACACTTTATAAATATGTCAAAAATATTAAAGAAGGAAAGAACCCAGAAATTGGATATAAAAAACCCAGGCTTGTTTTTTCTCAAGACAAGGAATCCTCCATTACAGACTATCTTATAAAATGTGCCAATATTTACTTTGGACTTCTTCCTGAACAAGTGAGAAAATTAGCTTATGAAGCAGCTGTGTATCACGGAATAGAAAAAATTCCAGAAAGTTGGCATAGCAATAAAATGGCTGGCACTGACTGGTTCACATCTTTCATGAAAAGAAATCAAAACTTATCAATTCGAAGTCCTGAAGCCACGAGTTTGAGTCGAGCCACCTCATTCAATCGTACCAATGTACATAATTTTTTTGAAAAGTACAGAGAAGTTCTTCAACGATATGGGTTCCCTCCAAGTAGGATTTGGAATGTTGACGAAACTGGGGTAACAACCGTACAAAAACCTAAGAAGATCATTGCACAACGAGGTTTGAAACAGGTTGGAGCTGTTACATCAGCCGAAAGAGGAACATTAGTAACTTTGGTAGCAGCAGCAAATGCCATTGGGAACTTCGTGCCATGTATGTTCGTATTTCCTAGAGTTCGTTACAGTGACATATTTGTTAGCAATGGCCCTTCTCAGTCTATTGGTGCAGGAAACAGTTCGGGGTGGATAACGCAAAAATAATTTGTTATGTTTTTAGATCACTTTATTCAGCACATCAAACCGACACCTGAAGATCCCGTTTTGTTGCTTCTGGACAATCATCAGTCCCATGTAAATGCAGAAGTCGTTAACAAAGCCAAAGAAAATAACATCATTCTTTTATCTTTTCCTCCACACTGCTCGCATAACCTCCAACCTTTGGATGTTGGGGTTTACGGACCATTCAAAAATTATATTAGCAGACAACAAACGAACTGGATGGCCACTAATCCTGGTAAAACAATGACCATTTATAATATACCAGCAATAGTTAAAGAAGCTTTTCCTTTGGCTTTTACTCCCAACAACATTACAAGTTCATTTAGAAAAGCTGGTATTTGGCCGTGTAACGAAGATGTCTTTCAAGATTCAGACTTTGGACCATCTTTTGTGACAGATCGCCCCAACCCAAATGCTGAAAATAATTGTAATGAACCGCAAGGGCCTTCGCGTGTTGATAATTTAGACTTGCATGTTCGCGATCAGTCCAGCTCCAGAATGTTTGTCTCTGAAAATGATCAGCCAGACTCATTAGATAATCTAAGTATTCACAGTTTGTCATTGAATTTGGATTCATCTGCACTGCCGGAAATTGAAAAGGAAAGCTTTAATATTGATATAAGCGTATCTGAAGTTATTGATCAATTGTCTAAAGAGCAGTCTGCTGGATCATCAAATCCTGTTGTTGACAATTGTTTGTCTAACGTTAATTATAATATAACTAAAGAGCCGATTGCTGGAACATCAAATATCAGCAAATGTGCAACTTTTTCGATAGAAGATTTTCGACCTATACCAAAGGCGCCACCGCGCCCTGCTAACTTTAATCGTAAACGAACAAGGAAATCTGCGATTTTAACTGATACCCCGGAAAAGCAGAAATTAGAAGAGGAAGCTTATTTAAAAGAGATGAAGAAAAATAAAACAACTAAACCTAATGTAACTAAAAAGACTGATGCTGAAACTAAAGTTAAGAATAAAGGCAAGGGTAAAGGTAAGGGTAAGAAGAGTAATACACTGGCACAAGAAAACAAAGCTAAAAAGAAAATTTTACAAGACAGCGAAAGTGAAGAAGAAGAATGGTTTTGTTTGGTTTGTGGCGGATCTTATTCGGATGATAATTCTGGAGGAGATTGGTTTAAATGCAGGTCTTGTAATCAATGGGCCCATGGAACTTGTATTAAGGGAAATAAATTATGTTTCATATGTTTAAATTGTAACTCCGATGACGATTACGAAGACTAAAGATGAGTTACCATATCTAAAGAATTATAATAATTTTAAGGAAACAGTTAAAGACTTATTAGTTGTAACTAAATAGCTTTTAATACAAAAGATATAAAAAATAATATGATTGTCTATAGCAGACAAAAAATTGCTAACTTTGGATTTTTAAGGTCGGATTAACCTTATTTTATTTTTAACCAGATTTTATTGAGTTGATTATTTTTAATTTAATTATTACTATTAAAAAAGACTGACTATCTATTGCCTCAAATAGTACAAATGTTGATTAGCTGTAATTTAAATTAAGCAAAGATATAAGCCAAAATAATAATTTAATATTTCAGGTTGATAACTTTCTGATAGTAAAAACGTTAAATATGATATACTTTGTTTTATTTTCTACTCATATTTATGGAATATTATCATAATCATATCAAGGTACTACTGTTAATACTTACCCCAAGGTAGTTAAAACTTACCCCAAAACTGGGGCAAGTATTAACAAGTATGTTTTTTTTAAAAACGTAATTTTGCGGCTAAAGTACAAGGCATTTGTCCCGGTTTTTAATTAAAAATCATAGAGAGGTAGTTGACGCTTCATAACGTTTAAAAATTATATCCCTAGCTAGTATAAATTCCGTTCAATCAATAAAAAAGTAAAATCTGTTAGTACATGCCCCTGGCTCCCCTACTTCAGGCCCCATAACTGTTCTTCTCCACAATTTTCTGGTGTAAAATAATTTTTTGCAGGACCCTAAGACTCTAACGATTAAAACAAGACCATTAGCAGACCGGTCCCATGGATAGATTTTGAGCTACAGGTAGATTTAGTAAAAAATTCACAAAAAAGTCAAATAAAAAATAAAAAAAAACCTTGAGGCCAAGGTCAATATAATAGGCGGGGGTAGGTAGCAGACTATCCCTAGTTTCTACCCTAGGCGTATGTACAGCTCCCTTCCAAACACCCTGTATAGTAATTAGTAATAAGTGCCAGTAGAGGCTTAATTTTAAAGTAATTGTACCTTAGTAGTAAGCACTTGATGCCCCGTGACTACCATCCATTCTATGATTATTTAGAGCAAGGTTGCAATGAGCAAACTTGCCCCCATCGCCGTGAGGTCTAAACAAAAAAAAAACAGTTATTTTCTAGAATTATACTTTTTTGTTCTTAAATACTTATTAAAACATTTATTTTGTTTTTAAGAAAAGCTTTTAGTTTGTTGATTATTTTAAAGTAGATTTACTAACATGGTTGTGACAATTACTATTTTGTTTTATTCATACACCACCTATTATTCTATACAAATTACCCTGCAAATCGTTCTATGTCGAATTTTTTTACCATTTTTTTAAATTCAAGAGGTCTTATGTCACGATAAACTTCACTTGGGGAACTTTTTTAAATCTTAATATTGCATCTTAAAACGGGGTTTTAGGTAAGTAGTTATGCAAATAAAACAGAATAACATAGCTGTTAAATTTAAAAAAATAGCAATTTTTTTTTCGCCTCCTGAAAACTAGTGGTCTTATGACATATTACATTTTGCAATAACAGCGACGATATAGAAAATAGGACACATAATAAATGTGTTATGTGCAATGTCCACTTGTGCTTCCCAAGTAAACGAAATTGTTTCGTAGAATATATATAACTATCTATTTATTTTACTTTTCTGATAATTTTTATTATGTTTTTTTATATTACAAAGCAATAAATAAAATACCGATATAATAACGTAACTCTTCGTTTATTTACTTTTATGGTCCATAGGGAAAAATATTTCCCATGAAATTATAGGAAACCTATACACCTATGCTATGTTTTTCTGGTGATATTCTCTTACTTTAGACCTACAATAGCTAAAATATTGTGTTGTATTGGCATATTTAGTCTTGGACATCTTATGGTCCTGTAAGGGTTAAACACTTCTGGAACCTGATCCAAAAAAAGAACGGTGCAGCTATAATTTAACGTTAAAGAAAGAAAAAAGCATAATCGCTCTCATATACAAGGCTAGCCGTTATACACATTTATTTGTATAAAAAATAAAGACGTTAATTATGAAATGAAAGCTTTAGCTCATCCGTATGAAAATCAGCAAAACACTAAGTTATGCGAACCCAGGGGTTCATCATTCGACGGTAGAGGGCCAAGGGGTTCGCTGTCACCTGAAAACTTTGACAGGGGTACGTGGACCCAATTTGAAATACTTTAGTTTGGACACGAGGGTGTAAACTAAAGTATACTATGCGAACGATTATGGGTCGTACACATCAAACCTCAACCAATTTAGAAATACTTGAGATTGGACTCAAGGCCGTAAACATTCGTATTCTATCCGACAACTATCTTGAAAGCAGCAACATACTCAGCCGTATTCCTATGCGAGGGTGCCGTATTGTTCATGATTGGACATGAGGGCGTAACTATTCGCGCTCTATCCGAAGGATTATATGACATGTCAACATCGACAACTGAACCCTATTTGAAAATGTTGAGATTGGACTCAAGGGCGTAAATATTCGTATACTATACGACATATTCCTATTTGAGTGTATTGTAATACTAAAGATTGGACACGAGAGCGTAAACATTCGTATACTATCTGACAGCTCATCTGTCTTGAAAGCAGCAAAATTCTCAGCCATATTCCTATGTCAGTGTACTATAATGTTCGCTAGAAGACGTACACTTTCGTATACTATGCGACGGATTATGGGTCTTATACACTTAAAGACTCAACCCATTTAGAAATACTTGAGATAAGACTCACAAGGCAATTACATTCGTATACTATTTGACAGCTCATCTGTTTTGAAAGCAGCAAAATAATCAGCTGTATTCTTATACGAGTGTACTGTAATGTTCGAGACTAAACTAGAGCACGTACACTTTCGTATACTATGCGACGGATTATGGGTCTTGTACACTTCAAAGACTCAACCCATTTAGAAATACTTGAGATTAGACTCAAAGGCAAATACATTCGTATACTATTTGACAGCTCATCTGTTTTGAAAGCAGCAAAATAATCAGCTGTATTCTTATGCGAGTGTACTGTAATGTTCGAGAATAGTCACGAGGACGTAAATATCCGTATTGTATCCGAAGCATTATCTGACTTGTAAAACATCGACAACTGGATCCTATTTGGTAATACTTGTTGGGATTGGACTCAAGTCCATGAACTTACAGTATCCGACGGATTATCTGCTGTATAAACATTTATATACTCGGAAGGGTTATCCGACTTGTAAACATCAACAACTGAACCTTATTTGTAAATATTTGTAGATGAACTCAAGGGCGTAAACATTCGTATACTATGTGATAGATCATCGGTCTTGAAAGCTGTCAAACATATTCCTATGAGGCTTTAATTGTATTGTAATACCCGAAATTTAACACGAGGCTGTAAAAATTCTTATACTATCCGACATCTTTATCTGTCTTGAAAGCAGCATAATAACACAAAACCATATATTTGTGCTTTACTGATAACACAAGCTCGCTACCCGTAGCATTTTAGAGTTTGACATGGATCAATTGTTAAATAGTAGCTATTTCGTTTACAATAAAGACCAGAAAACAATACCATTACCGTAAAAATAACGACATTAACAGAATAACATCATAGTCCATTGTTTTAATAAAATCTGAAGCTGTTATTTGCAACGGTAGTGGAGAATGCTCCTAATGCCAATATTGGCGAAGCAAGAGCTAGTACAATCAGAATTTACCTTCACGCTAAGTAGCAACAGTAACAGAGTTCGGCTTATGATACAAAGCTTCTGCAAATGCTTGTAGCGAATAATTCTCAGAATGCAAACAATACATTCCCAAAACTAAAAGCACCGCCGCCGAACCTTTTTTTTGTTTTGCTAGGTCTTCACTGACCGTGAAAATGAAATATAAGACATTTTATACGAATCGACAGCACTCATTTTAGATAATGAAGGCAATCCAGAAGTTCTGCCGGAACCTCTAAATAGCTGGCAGCAAATGTGTTAACGGGTTGGCATCAATTTAACTGAAAGCTCGCGAGGAATCAAATGTTGCGAATCACTTGTGACTTGTCATTTTCAAATATTTTCTTTCACTGGTGTCAAATTCGATTTGTTGGAACAATAACACTAGCAGCGTTAAAACAAAATATTATAATTGAAATAGATGGATTCATTCTTTGTTTGAACTTAAATGAGCACTGTTGAACTACAGGCTGTCCAGTGGCAGATTTCAAAGTTTGAACAAACATCGTTTCTGAACGCAACATGTGAGAGGGGCGCGGGGGGCGTCGTTGAAAGCGCAAGCGCTGCGGATTTTTTAGTAGCCATGGAACAGTGGAGTGGAGAGCACCGCGCTTTTGCTGTCGAGGCGTACATTTCGAGTGGTTTTTCGCTGTCTGAAGCACGCCGTCGATTTAATTATCATTACGGTATTCGTCGATTACGTGATGGACCATCGATCAACCTCATTCAGTCATGGGTAGCAAAGTTCAGAGCTACAGGATCAACATTAAATAGACCCAGACCAGGACCTCTACCAACGGTAGCCACGGACGAAAATGTTGAACGTGTTATGGTTTCTGTCACTGAAAACCCCGTTTATCACTTCGTGCACGTTCATCGATATTGGGAATTACGAAATCAAGTTTACAGGTTATAATGCGAAAAAAACTCAAGTTCCATCCATATAAAATTCAAATCGTTCCAAGATTTACACGATTCTGACTTTGCATTAAGAAAAACTTACGCGGAGGAGATGTTGTTGAGATTTCGTACTGCTACTCGGATGGGTAACATATTCTTTAGTGACGAAGCCCACTTTCACATCGGAGGATATGTGAATAAGCAAAATTTCCGTTACTGGGATGTCCGCAACCCAAGACAAATGCATCAAGAACCTTTACATAAACCTAAAGTTACAGTCTGGTGTGCAATGTCTGCATCTGCCATCATAGGGCCTTATTTCTTTGAAAACCAACGTGGCCAAACTGTAACTGTGAATTCGGAGAGATATACCGAGATGATAAATGACTTTTTTAGACTGGAACTACAGAATAGTCCATACTTCAACCGAAACACGTGGTTCCAGCAGGACGGGGCCACAGCTCATACTGCTAATGTGTCTATGAATGCAGTGCGGCAGTTATTTCCAGAAAAAAACATATCCCGAAACGGCACCATACCGTGGCCACCTAGGACACCAGATTTAAGCCCATGTGACTTTTTCTTATGGGGATACTTAAAATCCGTTGTTTACAAAACAAATCCGAGCACTGCGACACAATTTAAAGACAATATTCGAGCCGAAATCAGCAGGATCCCCCAGCCTCTCTGTAAACGCGTTTTTGAAAACATGCGTGCTAGTCTCGAAGAGTGTGTCAGGCTCGATGTCCGCCATTTGGAGAACATGGTTTTCAAAAAATGAAATCCGCATTTGTTGTTTTTAAATTACAATAAACATACTTTGTATTAGAGGTGTAGTTTTTTTTTTACAACTTTTCGAACTTTGAAATCTGCCACTGGACACCCTGTATATACGAGGGGGGGTCAAAAAGTTCGCGGAATGGAGGGGATAGCGGGGGGTGGGGGACCTGCCGCAGGTAGTATCTAATGAGCAACTCTTTGTGAGTATATATGCCAAGTTTGAACCTGATTGTGTCAATAACCTTTGACCTGTCGTCGATCAAACAAGTGAATCCGGAAGAAAAACTTGAACATGGAAAAAATCGAGTTTCGTGCCGTCATAAGGTTCCTCACTAAGCAAGGAAAACCACCTCAGAAAATTTTGGAAGAAATGTTATCAGTATACGGGGACTCTTGCCCTGGAAAAACCATGGTGTACAAGTGGAATAGCCTTTTCAAGCAAGGCAGAGAGTCTTGAAGACGACCCTCGCTCAGGACGGCCGATTGAGGCCACCACCTCAAACATCGTTGAAAAAGTGGAGAATCTTATACTGGAGGATACTCGTTTGAAGAAGAAACAACTTGCAGAAATGGTTGGAGTATCACCTACAACCATTTTAAATATTCTACACGACAATCTTGGGATGTCAAAAGTCAGCGCAAGATGGGTGCCAAGAATGCTCACACCACCACAGAAACAGCTGCGCGTCGAGTATTCAAAGGAGTTTTTAGACCTCTGTAGCGCCGACAAGGAAGGAATTTTTGCAAGACTTGTTACTGCAGATGAAACTTGGGTTCATCATTATGAGCCTGAGTCGAAGCAAGAGTCTATGCAGTGGCATAAAAAGGGTCAGCCCCCCCTAAGAAATACAGGGTGTCACAATCGGCTGGAAAAATCATGGCAACTGTTTTTTGGGATACAGAGGGTATTTTATTAATAGATTATAAAGATAAGGGTGTTTGTTTCTATAACGGGAGAATACTACGCTAATCTACTGAGACAATTAAAAGAAGCAATCAAGGAGAAAAGGCGGGGAAAGTTGACAAAAGGTGTGCTACTTTTGCATGACAACGCACCGGTACACAAGAGCCGCGTTGCGATGGCTGCCCTTCATCACTGTGGCTTCGAAATGTTAAACCATCCTCCCTATAGTCCAGACTTAGCCCCCTGTGATTATTTTTTATTTCCCAAATTAAAAAAAGAGCTTCGTGGGAAGAAATTTTCCGATGATGAAGAAGTAAAGTCGGCGATTTCGGCCTATTTTGAGGACAAAGACAAATCATTTTTTTCGACGGTATTAATAAGTTAATAGAGAGATCTGAAAAATGTATTCGACTTAAGGGGGAATATATTGAAAAAGAAAAATAGTACAGTATTTTATTTCACCCCCCCTTCCCCTCCGTTCCGTGAACTTTTTGACCCCCCCTCGTAGCACATCAACTGGCTAAGAAGGAATGTAAGTACGTTTATTAGATCGTACTCGTTAATGGTAATAAAAATTAAATTTCAAGCTATATCACTATACACTACTATATCACTATATACTAACAGCTGAAAATAACGTTTTCTATAACTTGTATTGTTGCAGTTCTGAGCAATTTTTAGTTTTGTTTTCTATGTATTTTGTATTTCAACAACAAAATCAGGACTGAATTTAAATCTCGTTTTGTCACTCACTATGTGTAGGTTGTATTTTGTATTTTAACAGCAAAATCAGGACAGGACAAATACAATTATCTGCGGAAATGCGGAATGACCCTAGCTAGCAGAGTCTATTTTGATTCAACGAAGAAACAGAGACCGTATCAATTTCATGCCAATGGATGCCTAGCTCCCTGAATTGCATGTGTTCCATGTAATGGAAATGTCCAACTTAGTTCTGTTTGATCCCGGTAAAATAAAATTGGCAATCTACACAGACATCAGACATCCTCGTATATTTATTTTTCTCTTTGACTGACATGTTCTTTGCAAATAATGTCAATTGAATTACTACAAGTATATTTGTAAATACTTTAAGTAGGTATTAATTTTAAATGACTGTAAAAGATGCGTGACAAAAAATTTTTTTTTAAATATCCAGGAAGACAAGAAACTTTTAACAGGTCCCAGGCGTTACAACTTTAATGTAAAGAATAGGACTGGTACCACCCTGTAGCGGTGTGTTAATAGGTCTGCATGCACTGCATCAGTAACCATTAAACCAAGATAGAAACAGGGTTATACGATTTACCCAGCATACTTGTATGAAAGATGTAAAGAACAACGTGGTTTACAGAACTACTGAAAAGAGTGAAGACCTTAATTCTGTATAAAGCCTATACGAAAACCACACTGACACATTGAAAGCAAGTAGGTGACGTGTCTCAAATTAAAAAAAAATTGAGAGTGGATTATATAAACTGCGAAAACGTAGTCTGTAATGTAATAAACTGCGGATAAAGATATCAGAACTACCAGAAGTTGAAGTTCTGACAATTCTAGCAATACTTTGTATTGGTGTTGATGGAATTATGGAACGGAAGAAAATATATTAATCTTCTGTTCTATTACGGCACAAAATATAGGCTGTTTTTTAACTTGTGATTACAACCAGGAAATTTATAGAATCTGGAAATTACGATTTTTATTTGGGTGATAGAACATTGAACACCCTTCCATCCCCGTTTTGTCAACTATTTAGTCTTCAAATGGATTTGGGGGTGATATACAACAAATAACGTTATACCGGTAACTTATGCTTTGCTACCGAACAAATGACAAATCACATATGTAAGATTCTTTACATTGCTTAGAACTTTGTTAAACTGGTTGAACATTCATATTAAAATACTTAAGTGTCATTACGAGATAGCAGTTATAAAAATTGTACAGCAAGTGTTCCCAGAGGTCGAAGTCAAGGGATGTTTTATTCACTACCAGAAGGCAATCATCAAAAGAGCAAAAAAGTTGGATCTTTACGACATCAAAGACTGCAGAAAAGTAATAAGACTACTAGAGTTATACTTGACTGAAACTTGCCATTGCTACCGAAAATGTATACTTGGGACTGCTAGTTGGAAATTTATTGTTATATATATTGTACCTGAATGTGAACAATTAAAAATATTAGAAAATTATTTTGAAAAGCAGTGTTTTGATAATACATTCCGATATATTAAGTTGCTCAAATGATGAACACCGAACTACAAATCTTCTAGAGGGATGGCATCGTAGAGACGCTGTGAGGAAACCTAAGAAACCCAACTTAACCCAAGATTTTTTATATAAAATTAGAAAAGAATCAATCCATTATGATTATAAAATCAATTTACAAATTATAAGGTCAATTCTTACCATAACTTTCGTTAGGTACTTCTTGGCATTTATATTATTATTTATTGCAATTGGACAATTATAATATTTGACTTTATTATAGTTGGACAAATTTAATGTTGGATATTATTATAGTTGGACAATTTTAATATTGGACCATATTAAAATTGGACATTGCCTTTGGTCATTTTTCTTTTTGTGCAAAGGGGCACAAGATGGACATTTGACATAATTTTCGACTTGTCCATGTTCATTTTGAGATCTTCTTGTTGAGAGGCACACAGAGGTCATAAAGCGTTTTGCAGTCCAACTCTTTCAGGGTTTCAGCTTGACTACCATATCGTCAGAAAACCTAAGATGAGTGAGGTACTCGCCGTAAATGCCAAGTTCGTCTCACTCTAGAAGCATGAAGACATCTTCTAACGCAGCGGTGAACAACTTCGGTGATATGACATTATCTTATCTTGCCTCGCTGCATACTTCTTTTACATTTACATATTGAGCCTTAAGAATGGAAACTCAGCATTATTTCACGTGTGAAGGCGATTTTAAACGCTATAAAGAAAGCTTTGCTTTCAATCTACCAATATTCGCAGAGATGGCAAATTGAAAAGTAAATGAAAGATATGGAGTTAGGTGATCAAAAACCTTCACAGCTGCTTCGACAGCTGAAAGATTTGCGAAAAAAAAAAGAACCCACAAAACGTTAAAAAATTCGTTAGAAAGGACATCACCAGCTACTTTAGCTAGTTAGCGAAACGAAAAATTCGCATAAATTCACGGAAACGGCCAACAAATTTCAGGCTACGCGATCCAGTTTACAGGTCTCTGAAGTTCAATTACAAACTCAGAAAGCGGAGAGCAATGAGAATCTGCAATTTTAGGAGAAATTGCAAAACTGATTATGGAGATTAGACATAATTTTAGTCGTAATCGAGCACGAAGTTTTAGCCGAACCGCTCCACGACGAGATCAGCCTCGGCGTTCACCAGAACGCAATATTGACGTCCAGCTTTGTTAAAGCTTTTACCTCGTCTTTGGTAAATGCTTTCATTGGAAGATCAAGTTGGTGAACCTGTCCTAAGACTTTGGCAACATAATCCCTCTTGGATGAGTCATGTGTTGGGCAGTCCAAGTGTTGGGCAAACAGTTTCGCCTTTTCCGAGTCGTCTTTAGCCCATTCATTGTGGTTTTTGCGAATGGGTGGTTGGTAAATTGTTGGTCTTTTTATATTACTTTTTGTAGCTTTCCACAGTGAATAGTTTCATACTGCTGTAGCGTCTAGATTAGCAAGGTACTTTTGAATGCCCTGGTAGAATATTTTTTCAATTTTAATCTTTCAAGCTAATCTATTAAAGGTTTTCTTATCCTCGGGGTGTCTTGTCTGTTGCCATATTTTTCTTGCCTTTCTTTTCTCTGATACCATGTCTGTGATTTTTTTTGACCAGCCAGCCATTGTTGGAATTGAGGTAGTCGCATGCTGCTTGCTGGATTACAGTGTTGAAATGCTCGACTGCTAAAGTAACGTCTTCTTGGGATTTTAGTAGTATTTAAACATCTATGAATCTCTCGACTAGTTTGCGGAACTGGTCCCAATCTGTTTTGCTCGAGTGCAGTTTACATGGTGTTTCCTTCCTATAACTTTGCAATCTAGGTCAACAAATACTGGACTATGATCAGAAGAAAGATCGTAGCTAGCCTCACATTTCATATTTAAAAGTGGTTCTCCTTTGGTAACACAAAAGTCCGACAAATCTGGTTTTTCTTGGTGCTTGTGGGCCAATAAGTTGCTTTGCTCGTTGATATTGTCTCAAGTCGCGGTTTCTTGATAGCTGCTAGTAGTAGTAACTCCGATCCCCATTCGGTAAGCGTTGTAGTCTCCTCCAGCTAGGAATCTCTGCCCAAGTGTGTCAATGAATGATTCATAATAATTACTTTTTTTTTAGGGGGCCTGTGAAAGTGTCAAATTTCCATTGCTGCCTTCCAATACAACACTTGTGGCTTGTATGTCGTCTTTACAGTAGGGATTAGCCACATAATGTTTAATATTACCTCTTATTAAGATTGCTAAACCACCATGGGCATTTCCGTCCGGATGATTTGTTTGGTAAAGTATTAACTTTGGGATTTTAAAACAGCTTTTGTTAGTGAAATGTGTTTCAGCAATCAATAGTATGTCTATTTGTTATTATTCAGGAAGTGCTTGACTTCTTGGGTGTTATTTGATAGCCCACTGGCGTTTCATTCATTTTGTACAAGTTTAGTCCTGAGCCATTTGATTCATCATTTGTTTGAACATTTGTATTAGCTGAGCCATTTCGCTGGTATCTTCAGTATTATTTGATGTATTTGGGCTATTAATTGATGGCATCTCCAAATAGACTTTTGTGGGATATTCTTTGTCGTTTTTCCAGTTTTAACGACTGAGCTATACAAGGCCTTTGTGTTATTTCTGTGCGCAGTTGCCTGGGGTTTGTTTCGTTGGGTTTGCATTAAAGATGGCTTACAATAATTTTCTCGTTACAGCATAGAGGGGTACTTTACCTTCCGTAGTTCTTTATATACGCATGTAATTTGCTGGATGGTTTCCTTCACACAAAATACATTTTACTTTTCTTTTACTTTTATTACTCTTTACGTTCACAATTTGCTGAGTCCTGGCCTGGGTTGAATGGCCCTGCACATTTTGTGCATCTTGACTGGCGATGGCAAAATGCTTTTGTGTGGCCATACTGTTGGCAGTTAGAACACTGAGGAATGCTTCTTTTCTGTCTAGGTGGTTCAAATGTTACATGGTAGTTCAATAGACTTTTATAATGTTATAGCCTGATTTGTTGTTGCTGTTTCGTTCTAACTCTATGATAAACATTGGAAGAGGTTTTTTGGATACTCTTTATTTTATATTCCAAAGGTTTGATACTTTGTGATTTAGGTGATTGAGAGCGCTTTGTATTTCTTCAGTATCAGTAGAGTATGTTGCATGTTTTTTAAAACAGTCTTTAATGACCTATCCTGTTAAAAATTGGCGGTGGCTTTGGTTCTCTCTTAGCACATGGAATTTGGGTATCTGTCACAACTGCCATATCTTCTTCTAACCCATCAAAAGATTTTCATGTTTCTATTGGTTGGCTTAACCAATAAGTGTCTAGTTTGGTTTGTTTTTCTGTTCTGTCATAGTTTTGTTTTCTCCCTCCAACTTCAGTTGTTTTTCAAAGTAAACAAAATTTCCGATTGCAAATCCAATTTAAATTCGTCCGAAATTTTCTTAAAATGTGGCTACAGTACAATTACTGTTATTATTAATAAAATTATATTATTATAAAATCAAGGTTTTCTAGCTTCTTTTCAAAAATGTCTAAAAATTATTCATAACTACTCTCTAATATGGTGCGTTGACTGTAGTTGACTGTTGTGTTGTGTTTATCAGAACCTCATCTGAATGGTTTGCGCCAGGTGAACATCACCGTTTATGTCTGTAAATATTTGTATTCTTTGCGAGTAGCAGCAGAACCTCTTTTCTGATATTTCATTCTCATTTTCTCACAACTGAAACAGCTTCTCAAACCTTTCCTTTGTTCTTGCAATAGCCGAACTGAAAACAAAAAAAAATGCTATTTAAAAAAAAGAAGGTAACTTCTATAACGCTCATTAGCCAAACATAATCTGTAAATACCTATGTATTTTTTATTTTAAAGTAAACTTGAATGTTGTCATATTTGGCTCTACTGAATATTGAACTAGACTGTAGGGGAAAAGGCTATATTTCCAGAAAAATTATTATTAAATAATGATAACACTATTAAATTACACTGAATAGAAAACTTAAATGTTGCAGTATCTACAATTCTATTCTCACCTTTGAAATAATTTTCGATGGTTTCCAACTTTGAAAAATTGGGGATGAAGTTACAGCATGTTTCTTCCCATGCTCTTAATTATGCCATGCGATCACTATATATTCATGAACCCATATCTCAGTTAGATGACATCGAATTGCTTCAATAAAACATTCCAAGCAACAGCGTCATCGCTGGTGTCGTATTTATCTGCCATTTTTTGAGACGATCTGGAACTAACTAAATTTCAAATATGTATCAATAGATCAATACAAATATTTACTGCAGAAGCAAAGTCTTTCAAATGATTTGGAAGAAGTGTTAAATTTCTTTACGATTTAACAAAAACTTACTATGAAGACGAAGTGGTCCAATATGAGTCTTAGCCTCCAACAGTAAGAAGCCTCATCCCACTCTATCCTGTGCCACTTGCCAAGGGTCAACCCGGAGTTCCAACAGGCCTCACTCATAATAAAAACTGCAAAAAGAAAATTAGCATATGACTCACTGAGAATTGTCATGAAAGCGCAATAGCATATAAAGAATCGCTAAATTAAATTTTTATTAAAGGCAATAATAAATATTTTATTCATTATTCTAAATCAGCAATATTCTTTATCTACACTCATAGCGTAATGTTCTAATTTCATATCCGAAAACAGTTGTTTAAGGATACACTTTTTTCACGCCAGACTATAAAATTTTTAAAAATTACTTTTCGATACAGCATTTCCCATACTATTATCATTACAGCTGTATCGTAAAACCGGGACACGGCGTAATGTAGGCTGAATGCTTAGATGTCTTTAACAAATTCAAATTCAAAATTTAAATTTTCCTGTTTATATTCTGTGTAATTATTTTCCCTCTAAACAGAATATTTTTTGTAATTGTTTTAATTTGTGTTTGTGAATGTTTTTTTTTCTTATTTTAAGCAAATAAATAGATAAATGTGAAAGTAGTAAAATGAATTTCCCGCCGCTTTATATCCTCGACGCGTAGATACAACAGAACTGACTCGCAGCTTACTTCCAGCTAAGTTGAGAAAATTATAGGTACGATATTTTAACATAAAAATATGAGTGTAGATAAAGTAGTGTATCCAACTGCATATAATTAGATATTAAAACACTTGTGTCAAACTATTATCATACTCTGCTACACCTCGTATGATAAACAGACACTAATATTTTAATACCCCCTTTTATATGACAGTTGCATAAACTATTATTTTATTGCAAATCACACAATAGGTATCCATATGCAATTATTACAAAAATAGCATTGTCCACTAGAAGGAAAAAATTTCCAAATTTCTAACTGTGTTTAACCATAAAAGTGAAATTTGCTAAAAACTTGACAGCAAAACATACAGTACAAAAAATATGTATATAGTCAGAGATTTATGTCAAAAGGAGCAATCTCCTATGCCTCTATACCCCTCATGTATTATCCCGCATACCTTTCTGCACTAAACAGCGACTCGCCCCGGTTTCGCACGGGCAGTAATTGAAACCTTAACAAATTAATTATATATCTAAACCTTCCTCATCAATCATTCTGTCTATTGGTGTAAACCGCATAAAAACCTGTTCAGTAGTTTTATGCGAGACCATTGATTTATTACTAGTAAATCAATGTGCGAGACAGACAGAAGCGATGTGATGTGATAGTGACAAGAAATTATACGAAATATGACGAAAGTACTATAAGTCAAACTTAGCATTAGGTTAATATATGTTTTATTACGATCTATGATATTTACCTCATCGGATGTATTACCACTTTAATCCAGCTTTAATTACAATAATCTGGACTGAATCTATGACTTTCACCAATTTTAGGATAGGAAAGGATGACCATTTTGGCATCTCGCCAGTGTTACCAGCAGTAGTTTCCAAAAAAGTACGTCCGGGCTCCTAAAATAGTAGATACGAAAATGTAGAACGGTACAGTTTACCTTCTCATCTATTTTATCGGCCTTTTATAGTGGCGAATACAATTAAATCTGACTTGTCCTTATAATTTAATAATGTTATTATAATAAAAGGTAAGCCGTGAAACCCATGGCCTGCTACCTACCAAAGTCTTTCTGATATTTCGATCCTACATAATGCGAATCGGCAGTGCTTGCTTTTGAAAAAAGGAGGGATATGATTTTGACCGGTATGAATGTTTATTAGTTGCCTCATAACTTCTAAACTAAGAAGGTACCTACTTACTTATCATTAGAAGTATCTTCATTATCCACAGGTTGGCCTATATGACTTCACAATAAATTAAATATGACGCCGTCTAGAGGACATAGTCATAAAAAAAAATGAAAAGGATAGGTACATTAATATATTGCACAGGCAGCATATTCTTTATTTTCCGTTAAAATTCATATAATGGTGGTGCACCAGGACAAAAGGGACTTGCATCTACTTATTATCTTGTTCTTCGAAATGTTTACGACGCTGCACTTCCAATTTGCAACCCAGACGTCACCATATCTGGTCTTTAGGAAACCTAGAAAAACAAATAAATGTAAATAAACGTAAATACGCGATTAATCCGTTACGTTGTTTCATAAAATGTCTTACCATTACCTGTGGCATAAATGGAAACTACCCTAAATTTTATTGAAACAGCACAAATATATAACAAAAATACAGTTCCCTATTATAAGTACAATATTTTAAAATACCTATATGATTTTATATCATTTTGAATGTAATATTTTTAATCAATATTTCAATGATTTTAAATAATCCACCATTTGGGTTATTTTTTTTATAGAAGCAACCCATTTGTTTAAAATTTCTCATGTTATACTTTGGCGGTGGCAGGATAAGGTTGCCGCCAGTGTTGGCAAGCGAAGATGGTGGAAAGGTGGAAAAGGGTAATTTTACCCACCTGGCCGGGTGTTGTGACCTGGGGACCAAGGGCCCGACAGTCGATCGTCGGAAGTGTATATATGCCGTGGAAGTTGGCACATTTCTCTAGCGCTATGTAGGATTGTTAGCGTCATCTATGTGCGTCATCATGCTTGCCAACCTTGTGTTCGTGTACTCGTAATGTGAGTATCGTTGAGTCTCCCTATTGGAGCAGTAGAGCGATAGATGTCGCCACAATACCTTAGTGGCAAAACTCTATTTATGGCTATTAAAGCCGATGTGCAACGCTTTGTGCTTGACTTGATGTGTAGGCAGGGCATTATATAGACCACTCTATATCTAGTGCACTACTATATAGCCCTATATAGTCTGGCTGGGCCGCGACCGCGAATGTATTGGATCGATTACACACATCCTAATTCTGGCACCTAGGTTAGGATCCAAGCAGCCGTATTGCCGATCTGCTATAGTACGATGCCATCTTGATGCAATTGATTTAGGACCAATCTTAGGAAGCAAGAGCCAGAGCTGTCTCGCTGCGATTGGTTTAAACTCAATAACACCAAAATGGCGGCGTACTATCGGACATATGCGGTAGGTACAGTCGCCATCAGATATATGGTAGCGGCCAAGGTACTCAAATATTTCGGAACAGCATTAAATTTCAATATATTAGTTACGATAGATAAGGTCTATAATATCGGACCATATAATTCGCCATAAATGTGGGAGCAGCGACTTTTCAATTAATTCGTGACATACAATAAGATAAAGATATCGTAACAAACAGATCGTCAATGGTATCTAAGCAGTCAGGATGATCATAAATATCGGAACATTTGTCTACCTTGCATAAAACCTACTACTAAGGTGTAGGTAGGAACATAAGTTAGGCGAAGTTATGTTTTGGACTCTAAATCCGCCTAAATGTATTTAACGATATATTTGTCTTTTAAATATTCCTTGTTAAAGTCAGTCAATACTTGCACAATTCGAAAGCAGTGCTGTTGCACTTTGTTATTTTAGACTGAGTATTTTAAAACTGAGCTAGTTTTCCTTTCCGTTCATTTGTTACCACACTCCATAAGTTTCAAAGAGAAATAGCTGTCCCACTCCCCTCATGTTTGGGTATCCAGTACCTAATATACACGTGTGCCAAACGGCGAACTTGTCTAGGTATTTATAGTTTTTCGCCGAAATTCTGAGTTCGATCCCAAAAGCCGTCTTTTACCCGACTTATGTACCTACATTAGTTGAACACTAGGTAACCGATTTTCATACGGGAAAAAGTCGTAAGCTAACCCCCAATTTTCACCAGCCAGTATAGAATATCAATGCCACCAGCATGAAGAACGTAGGTATCAGTAAATTCATAAGCCTTAACCATTTCTAAATAGGCCTGGATGAGAAATAGGTACCTAATTTAGTAATACCTAATGCTCATTTCATATATTTTCAAACAAAATGCTTGATGGATGGAACGGTCTATTCAGCTAAATGCGTATTAAGTAGGTAGCCAGATTACATGATATGGCTCCATTCGCTCCTCTGCAGTGGTCGAGGTGTTAGGGATAGTTGAAAGATATAAAACCAAATTATAAAACCAAATTTATTAAAATTCAGTTGGCTCTTAAAACGTTTAAGGACTGTCGGGTATCTGTACATACTATACTTAACAGATTAGAAGGTATATAAGAATATCATCGATATAATATCTTGTGGAAACAATCAAACAAATCGTGAAGTCACAGCATGGTTAATACATTATTGCACTATGGAATGGCTTTATTAATTTTGAGTTTCGGCTAGATACTACCGGTCGGTCACAACTTTCAAAACTGGAATAATACTCAATTGTACTACAGTGCATCTTGAAACTGTATGCGTGTTTTTGATGTTTATTTATTGTTAACTAATTTTTCCCTTAGGTACCGTATCTACATAGAATAGAATAGAATAAACTATATTGAGTAAATTGTGTAGTTACATAGAGGTTTAAAGCATACGGTTTGGTTTTTTATTGTCACAGTAAACAAAAACACTCCGGCATTAATGGTCACCATTACACACGTTCTGGACACGCCTCGTACGTAACATAATGGTATATGAAACAGAATAGATAGAAGACAGAACAGATACTTCTGGTAGATAGGTACAATAATACAAGATGATTACATAATTTTATCAATTACCCAAAAACAGATTGTTAGAAAGCTATAAGTATGGATGGAATATTTTTAGCTGAATCTCAAAGTACTTAATTATGTTTGAAGTTTGTGCCGCTCTGTTAGTACTTCTGTACGGAAGAAATACTTCTGTACGGAAGAATGTGTCAGCTAGCTGTTTTTATTTTTTGATATTTATATTTGCATTTTGTATAGTAGTCGAAATATAAAAAACATTGTACAGTTAGAAGAGCAAATACTATAAAAAAACATTTTTGTCTTTCATATTTGTAAATAATTATAAAGGGATTCAAACATCCTATAACAGCCTGTCAACAGATTATTTTCAATCTGAAACATGAAAGTAATTGTCAAAATCAGATATAATTTCGCTCACAGTGCTGTGCAACATTTAAAACATTACTTCGTCTCGACGTGACAAGTTAACAAACAATAAACAATCTGGATTAACCCATTTCATACTTAACATTCTAAACTTAATAATAATACCATTTTAAGTATTTCAAAATCTTATCTTAAGACCAGAGTTCGGACGGAAAGATGAATATAATAATACTCTAACACAATATAATAGATTAACAAGTAGATTCAAAAGATTTAATAACATGTTAATGATACAAAGATCTACATACAGTCATCTACACTGTTTTAGAAGGATATGATAGGCAGATCCTACCATATTTTAAACATAGACCTGCAGCAACAAGCGCTTGGTTATTTACTTTTATTATTCATTGAATCCAAGAATAATTAATATCCAAGCCTAGCCAAATGCATTCTACCACCTTTGTTGATGATGAATGGTTCAAACAATCATTTATGTCGCTATAATTTACCGGAAACCAACTTGCAATACAACTTGGCGTGGGGAATTGGAACACAAGCGACACCCACAGCTAGGCGTGTTTTCTTTGTAACTTTATTGTATGTAACACGATATGGAAAGTCCAATCTTGTGAACGAATTTTATACTGATGGCAGATGATGGCTGATATCTGCCATCAGTCTGAATATTTAAGAAAATACATCTTTCCCTGTTGGGTTCAGATTAAAGAAAAAACTTATGTTGGGTATATTTTTCAATACCTACTCAGTCCATTGTGATTTACGATTTTATTACAATTGTATAAATATCCTACAAGTAAACTTTGTACAGTTACAAAATTACAATTGTTACCAATAATTGAATCAGATCTTTAATATTTCATCTTCGAGTACATTTAAAAAAGCCACATGTTAAATTGAGCCTAGAAAATAAATTAGGTATGTAGTTATTATTGCTTTGCATGTTTAGGGTTTTCAACTTATTAAGTTAAAGGCATTAGGGTAAGGCACAATTACGAATTTTAAAAAGGCACAGTTACATCTAAGAATCATAATTAATTTAAAATGTCACCACTAGATGAATCAGTAAATTAAAATAAAACATTATTAAAATCGTAATACTATGACAGCAATCGAATAAGCTGGGTGGGTTTACGTTAAATACAAGAGTGTATGTATGTATATACAAAAACGTTATGTCTACATAAGAATAAATGTGTAGAAACCTTATACCTATATTGCAACTAAAAATACAATTTTAGTTCTACACTGCGAACATATTGCATCAAAATATACAACAAGCTGTAAAATGTATAACAATAAAAATAATTATACAACACTTTGTGCTGGTAATATTTACACATTGTAAGTGTAAGAAACTAATAAAAATTCATGAATCAAGAACTTTGTTCAAGCAAATATACATAGGTGATGATGTAAATAATGTTAACTTAGCGACTAAATTTCTCTACTTAAGTGTATAATAAAATAATTAATAATATACTATAAACCTCTTACAAATAAAGTAAGATATGTGAGATTTATTTATCGCTTAGCTTAGTGTTTATTTTAAAACTATCAGGTAAAAATATTCTCTGCGAGATATGTTTGTTACTTTGAATGTCGAAGTGGGCTGGAAAAACCTGAGCTCACATTTCATATCATGGCAAAGATTTTCTATCAAAATTACAGTAAAGGCGTGACTTCGCATTGTAGAAAAGGGGCCCTGCTTATCAGCGCAGTCTACTTGGTCTTTATCGACCACATACGTCAGACTCATATTTTGTGAAACTGCAACATCTCACTGCTAGGCAATTGAGTTTTGAATTTTGTGTAATTTGTGCGTTTCTATATTGTAATTTGCTATAGTTATTTGAAATAAAATCACGCTAGCTTCCTTATTCCTTATCGAAATTTAAACCGTTCTTCTAAAAATAGTGAGAATCAAATCATTATGTTTATGAAGTATAGCTAGCAATACCTAATTGGCAAAATGTTGCAGTTTCGCACAATTCATTATTATTTTAAAACTGAGACAAAAAAATCTGTGCACATTTGCAATTTCGGTCACAACACTAAAAGCGACAAGGTTCTAAATAAATATGAAATAGTGCAACAAACATTTTGCAAAATGGCGGCGTTAGTTCCTAATTTGGCCACGTTCATTTAACACCTTGTCGCAACTATGTAACTCTATAATAGTCGAGTTCGTTTTGGCAATATCAGATATTACGGTTTGACTAATCAGGCAGTGATACTGACGAACACAGAACAAGGTTTTAGAACACGCTATTGCATTTTTACATCGGATATTGCATTTTTGTTAGAGGCGTGAGCTTTATGTATGTATGTATATTGCATTTTTACTTCTGCGAACGTTCCTTCAATCGGTCTTTTGGGTCAATACGCTATTTTTCTATTTCATAAACCCTTTTATTGATAAATAATATAGTGAAATCACATTTTGCATTCTCAACTTTTGCAAACGCACTAAACGTCACTTCATAAATGCGGTCACTCACTCTCACTCAAACGTTGGAGTGTCATAAAAGGTAACACTAGAAATATCTAAGCACCAGATGGACGTTCATTTGCGCCAACCATTTTCGCGTTGAGGCTACACTGTGGCCTAGACTACAAATTTTTATACCAAAAAGTCTTGCCATTCATAAAATTGATTAAACTATGTTCTGTGATGCATAAATGATCGTATACAACACCGTTAAAATAGCGTATTGACTGTCACACAAAGCAATCTGCAGAAAGCAGTGAACTTAAACAAAATCCCAACTACCTCCGTCAAAACTTTGAGGCCAGTAAACCCGATAATTGCCATCCACCGACTAAGAATTACAGCAGGGCAGACACTCCATGACTGTTATTCCACGTGTCACGTGACTGTCACATGGGGGGGAAATAAGAGACGACCTGTACACTACACCTCAGTGCTATGAGTCTGTATGCGCACCTTTTTCTGGCTCCCGTTTCTGTTGAGGGTGGGCGAATGGCCCGAATAGCCTGGGTTGTGGATGCCTAGGCCTCCAGGCTCGCCCTGCCTAGGTCTAGGCTTCTTCAGTGAGGACCTTAGTGGGGATCTGGTGATCGTACTGGCCTCTGACATGCCAGTAAGTGTGGTGGCTGTAGTGTTCATGGACGCCACACTACCATGCCCGTTGGTGCTGTAAGGCTTCCCGGACGAATCCGTCATGGATATACCTGCAACGTGAATAGGTGCGTATGAAATAAATGGAAAGCGTTAAAATATGAGGGAAAATTATGGAGCTTAAAATAGAATTTTCAAAGAACAACTGACGATGACAACACAATATAACTTCACACGACTAACATATGTTATAGAAGTTCTGAGTGAAATTAAGACTGAAATGGCCATAGACTGAT
The DNA here is from genome assembly GCA_905147135.1 of Blastobasis lacticolella. NCBI lineage: Eukaryota > Metazoa > Arthropoda > Insecta > Lepidoptera > Blastobasidae > Blastobasis > Blastobasis lacticolella. The sequence continues at coordinate 5,212,635 of LR990047.1, forward strand.
ATGCCCTTACTATTCAACGACAAATCATAAGCAACCATTATCATTGTCGTTCAATCATTTGTCAATGTCAATCAATGCGGAATTTCTGACAGCAAAAAATAATAGTTTGAAGAAAACTCGATAGATGGCGTTAATCGGACACGATTCTCACTATTCTAAAAAAAACTAAATGGGTTGTTAAAGGCACCAAAATATATCTGTACTAATAAGGATGCAACTACAAATCTCACTATAGTTTGAGCAAGACACAGCTATTTAGTGGTTTCGTATCCGCATGCGGATGTGTCAGTGGACTACAGGCCTTAATGGCGGCTGTTGCCAAATCAATGTGAATATTGAAAAATTTATGTCTCCTGACGGTGTACCCACTCACGACAATGCCTGATTTAAAGATATAGCCGACAAACGCGTGAAACGACACCAACGCGCTGACAATCTCTTGCCATCCAGGGCGAATTATCTTGTCTGTTTACTGTGTGACCGAATGTGTCTTTTTGTTTGGTGTCGTACCAGTGATTCTGTTAACAGTGACGCTGTTTAAATCATCTAAAGGTGGTGATTTATGATGATGAATGTCTCCTATACTATTTAAAACTTTAGGGGTAGGTTACTGATAACATTATTCTGATTACATAAAAAAATTCACCTCTGAACTTGAAAGTAAATAATGTACAGCTGAGCCGCTTTTTAAATTTAGGTGTATTATGAAGATAGGCCACGAAATCGTGTCGAATCATCGCCATCTACAGTGGTTTTTTTAATTACTTTTTTAAACAGCTGTCTGGAAATCTCCCATTGATAATATGGTTCGTAATTTGAAGTTTTATTAAAATGACAGGTTCGGTTTGGTTTCTAGTCAATGGTCAATTGGAGATATGAAACGGTTGGAGTTGTATGGTAGTTAGTGAAGGTATTACTTATCTAATTCACCAACAACAAGACCTCCTAATATACCTTTCGAATATAGTTCAAATACTATGGAAACAAAGATAATAATAATAATTGTGCTTTTCCAAAGTCTAATTAAGTCAAAACGGACAAATTAAGATTTGACAATAACGGAACGTTCAATACCGGCCCCGTACAGAGAAATAGTAAACTGTCTGTAGTTTATAAACATCCTAGGTATTTCACTCAGACGACTAGCTACACAGACAAATGTAGGTGCAACAGACAGACACGATGTAAACAGGAAACTAAGGAATAAACAGACTCGATCGAGTCGCAGGAACGTTCGCGTGCTTTGTGGCACTTACAGTGACGGAGACATCGAGTCTCGTGGTACCAGGTTCATTGTACGAGTGTGGTTTCAGGTAAACAGGATATCTGTATTTTTTTACAACCCACCAGCTAAAATGAGGCTATCTATCGCCCATAACATTGGTTGTATTTATGTCACATTCGGCTCTGTGAGAAATAAGCTGACAGTTGTAACTGCGTCTTAATATGACAATTGTGAGCGTTACTTTTGAATAATAAATCCCCGAAAGAAGCATGGCTGAGAGTTTATATCTTCATTTTACAGACTTGACGAGCTAAAAACTGATTTACAAACAAAAAAAGAACGCAAGTCGAAATCGGTCGATCAGTTCATCGGCCAATCGGAGCTTCAATTACATCATCATCTTGGCGGTAATGGTCCAGGGTCAGCCTTGACCATGATCCAGAATTTGGCAGATCACAGTGAAGCGACTGCCATCTGAACTCCGTGACACTGCTACCAGGGGAACCTGACCAGATTCGATAATGGTTACACATTTTTAATGTGCAGGTTTCATCACGATGCTTTCCCTCACCATAAGAGCATCGGTTAGCATTCAACTAATGTACAAATGAAACGAGTCATTGGTACATGGCCGCAGTGGGATTCGAACCCGGCACCTCTCGCTTACGAGGCGGATACCTTAACCACTCGGCCTCCGACGCTTGAGTCACGGAGCTACGATGACATATACTGAGACAAGAGTGGTTATTAATAAAATGACCAGTATTTACCTCGTCCTTCCTTGAAGCCAGGGTTGTTGATGGTAGTGCCACTAGGCTCATGCTGCCCGGTGGGGTCGCCCCCCCGCCGCGAGTACAACGCGTCGTATATCGACATCACGAACAGTATGCAGTTTATCACAATGCTCACTATCTGAAATGTAAACGGTGATGTTGTGAGCGGTGAGCATCTGAGTTTGGCACCTAATCGATAGTCGGAAAATGTCCGACAAAGTTTTATCGTTATCATCCGAGCGGTCGATCCCGGCTTCTGCCAAGGTCCGCCTTCCCAGGGTCCCAGACAAAATTGACATACCTATAGGAGGTCGGGAACACTATATTTCCTACCCCTATCTGTTACCTCTTAATTCAATTTGTTGCGGGTTCCAAGATACTAATACTGCTTGTCCTCTGGCGCGCCCGAGTGTCAAAACTTAGGACCTGTGTGTGGTCGCCGCTGTAGATTCTGGCTATACAGGAGTTGCAGCGGTGGGAATGAGTGGTGGGGCAAAGCCCGTTTAAAATACGTACTAAAATATTTCCCAGACTAGGTAACGAACTAGGATAGAACCAGTCGTCAGTCTTTAAGAGAGGTAGGGCATAGCGGGGTATCTCGTTCGCATTGGAGCCGCCCGACTGGGGAAGTACCTCCACCTTACAGAATATCGCAGCTAAATAATACTCTTTTAAATAGTATTGTGTTTCTGCCGGTGAGTAAGGTTTCCAGTGCTCCATGGGGTAAGGATTTGGGGAACCGTGGCTTTGGCAGTGGAGTGGCATTTGCTTTTTGCTGCCAGAGCAACGTGTTATAGAGGTGGGCAACGCATTAGCGATACTCTTGGTGTTGCTACTGTCTATAGGCAGTGGTGACCACTTTCCATCAGGTGGCCCGCTTGCCTGTTTGCCTACCGTATGACATAACGATTAAAGTGGTTTTCAAAAATGAAGATCCGTACAGTAGTTACGTAATCATATACAGATACATTGATACACACGGGGAGTTAAATAATGGATATATTATAGCCAGTCAAGTTTACAGTAAAGCAAAGTAAACACTTCGTCTGAATACGAAATACAGTGCTCTGGCATCAAAATCGAACCTAAGAATAATAATTATTTGTGTCATTCTATTTTAGTTGTGTGTGACTTACGTCCAATGACATCCATTTATCAATACTAACTGCTGAAGGGAATCCATTTATCAGACTAACTTTATTCAATTTTCAGTAGTGTTGATGGTTAGTTGCAACATGCAACGCAAAAATACATAAAAAGAAACTAGTAAAAACCATTGCAAACAAAAATAGCTGTTACCTGTACATAGAAAGCTTCTCCCCTGGTCAGAGTGAATCCTCTGTCATCGCCTTGTACGGCGAACAGGCCCGCTGCCACTATTGAGAGCGCCGCTGGAAATGTTACATTGAACCATGTTAAAATAAATAATAGGAGAAACAGGAGCCCAGCGGAAAAGTCAAATTTCTTGACGCTTGATTTAATAAAGGACAGCTTTATGTGGTCCGTGCTAGGAATTTGGAAGGTTGTTTGTACTTCCTTCGACAAATATGAAGTTGTTAAAATCTGTCAAATTCACAAAATCTGTTCGTTTGTTGTTATTTATCAAGACCGTTTATTGATCAAGTATGAAACTGAAATATTGCCAACATAATCTGATCCTTGAACAATCGTCACCTAAGTTGTTTACCGCCGTAGTGCAGCCTTCGCACCACCCGCCGCGGGCTGGGTACTCATCCCCATTACGTAGACCCTCTAGTGGTGACCACGCGAAGATTCGAAACGTTTCTTGCTCGTACGATTCGGATGAGGCATGAGCCACAGTGTTTCATTTAGACTATGACATGGGATCGGTCAAGAGGTATACTAGAGGTCTCCTTAGAGGCGGGCAACGCATTGGTAGCGCCCCTGTGTGCTGCTGATGTCCATAGGCGGCGATGACCACTTTCCATCCGCTGGCGCGCATGCCTGTTTGTCTGCCGTATTACATTTAAATTTAAAAAAATACTTGAACAGCTTCTAACACACACCTGCAAGCAACGCGAGCGCCATCTTCCCGATGACGAGATGCGTGTACTTGAATCCGACGCGCTCCTTCGATGTTATCATCGCGAGCTGCAGCACCGACAGCACGCAGAACACGCCCAGCACCGACACGCCGATGGCGGCCACCACGCCAGCTATGTGCACCGCCGCTGTGGGAGAAATATAATATTTAAGTACTCTCGTTTTTTTATACTACTCAGTGACAAACTAGCAGAGAACCTGATGGTAAGCGGCAACTAACCTCCTGTATATTATGTTGCAGGCAACAAAAATGCAGAACCGCAGGTGCGTTGTCACTTAGGACTAAAATGAAATGCCTCAGGTCCTATACCTATACATACACCCGATTGCGGAAGTAGTTCCCTTTAGATTACCGCAACCAAACAATATTATTTTAAATAGTATTGTGTTTTTGTCGGTTCGTAAGGTCTCCGGTGCTTCATAGAAAGCGATTTTTTTGGCAGTAGATTGGTCTAGCTAGAATTTGCCTATTTACTGCTAGAGCAGCGCGTTCCAGGGTTTTACATGTGGGCAGCGCATTGCTGATGCCCCTGGTGTTATCGCGGTTGGGATTACTGAACACAAAACATTACTCAAAAGTCTACAGATGAAATAGCTGGTCTGCCAAAGATCCTGTTCGATATCTGCTAGTAGAATTGGTTGATGCTGTATTCTGCTCTGCCAGACACCACACGACAACACTTTTTATTGCATCATACCAAACACATCACATTGTATTTGCCTCATTGCCATCAATGTGTGGTGTCCGGCCGAGTGGAACCATCCTCTTCCAGTCACTCATGGGTGTCGAACAAGGCCACTATCTATCTATTGTCTTTCTTACATGCATATTAGACCAGCGACTGAGCAGCAGCGTTCTTTGTGGTATTCTTGTAAAAATATTGTTGTAGCTATTACTTTAAGGGTTTTTTGCTACTCGTGGATATATTTTCATCGGCATCATCATCATTAGTGAGTCGCTGATAATTTATTTTTTTGCAAAAGGGTAATTAATGATAACACCTAGACTCGAAACAAACTGAATAACATTTTACCTACAAATAAGAATAAAAATAATTAAGAAACCGATATACGCGAACACGTAATTCATACGAGCTTACAGTTTCAGCAATCAAGCATCTCTTACAAGAAAAATATCGAAGTGCCTATTTCGGTATGAAAGTCTGGTATGAATAACACGAAACTGGGCATATTGTTCTATCTATTATGCAAAGCAAGTAACACACAAGCCATTCTTAAACGAGGTAGAGCTAACGAGCAGCACCGTCAACTCGCTGTTAACACGGACCGCAGACAAGCTCACAGCGATTGTGAACAAATTTCACTTTCCTCGGTTCCCACTGAAAAGGACTGGTCATGGCCGACACTAGACAAGTGACTGACATGAGGTGAATGGTTCACGTTAGCACAGCTTCACGCGGAGGTACGCTAAACTTTCGTCTGGGTCTAAAATGTACAACGAAGACAGTGAAGACGGGAAAATTTCTGCCTTCGCTCAAATTAAAAGCTTCCTGCAGCGTTATTTTTTATCGGCAAAAGTCCTAATTTACAGAAGATTTTATAGGAGACATATTATCGAATGTTTTGCGAAAGAAGGCGAGGACAAGGAGCCCTTAAATTAACGAATTAACTTTGTTAAGTTAACCGCCTTAAATTAAGAAATAGTACAACTAGTGTCAAATAAGAAGAGACTTGGCGGGTCACGTGGTTCGACTTGCGCTGTATATGATTACCTGCGCGAAACCTTCTCCACTGCCATTTGACAAGTATCTTCTTTCATGACGCGGGTTATACCTGTCCTTGTCAAGAACTAGTACACATTCATAGTATACCTGCTGTTTTGGTATAAAACGTGGAACGAGTAAATATTTTAGTGGAGAGAAGACATGAGGAGGAGAGGCCTATGACCTAGCTAGACCTAGAAGTTCAGGATTCTCTGCATGACAGCTGGTAAATAGAGTCCTCAGTAAATGTAGAAAACTTGATGACTTTGTGACAAAGTATCGTTACGTGAAAAAAATGTGCTAATTTGCATAGCGACGACTGCATCCACTTGCTAAACGACTTTCTCTTAACGTTGGTATGCGATATGGCTTGAGTTATGACGTACCTATGCACAGAATGGTACCTACATGGATTTGGTGGCTAGCATTATTCCACGGAAACACTACACTCCTATTTTCCGTTTCATTTGAGATTTAGAGGACCAGATGAGTAGGTATACCGCACTCAGGGCTGATCTTACAAGAAAGGAGCACTGGAATCTGAAACAACTTAAAGGAGGAAAAGATTTCTCAGATAGATAATCCCAAAATAGTACGTTGAAATGTTTGAGACTTACAAACCTTATGTGACTACTTGTGTAATACATATTTAGGTCGTATTTAAAGGTTGCTGTTGTTTTGGTCATCCTTTTGAACAAATGGCGCATTAGTTAGGAGCAAACTAGGTAATGTTGTGTCATTTGGGGACAGCACGTCTGGCTATTTCCATAGTGAACACGTTGTAACACCCGTCACGTATTTGCATTTTGTCTCGTGTACGTGTCAGTATAACTTGCGTTGTATGTGCCGGCAATATAGTATCTTGAAACTAATTATTATTTTAGTAGAACGCAAAGATCCATAGGCAAACGTCCATAGGCTGCGGTGACTGCTTAGGATAAGGCAGGCCGTAAGAGTGCTTGCCACTTTTATGGTATATAGGAAAGACCACACATAGGTGACTATTACATTAAGGTTACGGTAAACAAACTCAGGTAGTTTATATTCTATATTTCATTCATAGTTTTCAAAAGATTGGCACAGGTTCCTTTCAAATGAAATGGTTGGCGTCAAATTCGCTGTATAAACACGAGTATTATTAATGCACAGTTTTGAATGACACACCGTAATTACGATTACAATTTAACAGTTAAGAATTTAAGCTTATAACACTTGTCTAAACAGCGTGACGATGGTACTGAGGAATTTTAATGTGGGTTATCATTTTAAAGACGATTTATGAATTACTTGTTGTATTACAAATTCGTTTCGTTGCGTTGGTATTTTAACTGACTGGTAAGGTCAATACAATCGAGGGAAATTTGTACGTATGTAGTTTAATGGAGATTTCTATCTATATCGTCCGCGTGGACCAGTTTTTGCATTTTCCAAATAATTTCCATACAATGTCTACGCCGGTTACTCTCTTGTTCTTCACTCGTGGGAATTTAGAAAAGTTTTTATCTGCAGATTCCTTAGTTATTATGGCTATTTGCGAGCCAAACAGCTCGATGTACCTGTCCAACGGTTTAGATTTTGTTCGTCTATACATCAGTTAGTTTAGTAGAACAACTGTACAAGCTCATGGCATGAAATCATAAAGATGTCAAGAAAAGAAAGTTTCTTTCCCTTTAATAGAACTGAGTAACGTGAGTTAGTTATCGTGCGAAGGCAACATTAACTTGCCAATTAACGATGAGTTTCTTTATGTTTGAAGGTTCTATAAAACCCTTTTCTTAATTTGTACACGATCACAGTACCTACCTACGTTTCGTCCTTGAATATATCCATCCCAAATTACAGGTTTCGACATTGAAGGATGATCTGAGGTCCGTACGAGGATCGACTATGCATTATGCAGCTTTTATGTTTATGATCTGTTTAAACTGACTTGTCTTATTTGGTGAACATACAATGCCCAAAATCACGACTTGCTGTATCAATCACGCTACGTATATTGTATATAGATGTCGACAATTATATAATAAACACATAGAATATTAATTTCAGTGAATACTGCTGCACATTATCCATTTAAATACATAATTTCCTTAACCAAATAAGACAAGTTAGTCTGGACCGATTATAGCTTATGTAGTGTCGATTTATGAAAACGACCGTAACTTGATGAGTTGTCACTCTGGTTGTTATAATATGTGCTTTATGTGATCAAACTGTAAATTAAAGTAAAAAAAAAAAATGTTTAGCAAAGTATACATAAGTCTGAAATAGGCCGTGTTACTATTTTCCGACGTGGGTTTTTGTCATAATGCAATGTTTCAAGTAAAAATACGAAAAAATTAGGAAGACGATTAAGCTGCCAAACATTTAGTTTCCTCGACTGTACATGACTCTGACGCTTATTTCTTTATCAAACTTAACACGGGCTTAACGGGTTGACAATCTCACAAACCAATAACACCAGTTAAGTGAAGCTACTGACTATGCAGTATTCAGTACCCATAACGAGAATTAAGGAGATCGAAAACCCGTGATTTTCGTTTGAGGCAGATATAATATTTCGACAAAAAAAGTAGTGTACCTATATCGCACGCGTATACTACAGTAGCGACGTAGCAATATTACGGTCGGAAACATCGGTTTACGTTTAATACTCCATAGCAAGCTTTGATATTATATTAGTGGGATAATAAACCCACAGATACAATGCCGAGGCACTGTCGCATGACATCACCGTGGAACTGTTGCTGAGCGGGGTCAATACGAAGAGAATATGAGCTATCCCGTTAGACACGACTCACTGCCAGGCGCATTATTGCTCTAGCTGCGCACTGGGTGGATATGCGCGCGCGCCGGTTAATTCGAATTTCTGCTCCATTCTGGGCGTATTTGGCGAATTAAACGCTTTGATTTGGTTTGCTTGCGCATTTGACGAAGTGAACGCAAAATGCTGACATGGTTTCTGGTATGTTTTTAACAGCGCGAATAATAAAATAATTCTTAATTGAATCGTTACGTTTCTTCTCAAATGTCTCAAACAGGCTTGTACTCTGTTGCTTCAGCATTAAATTACTCATTATTGTTATCTAATATTAAATAGGGGGAACACCTGTCGATCTGTGTCACAAGTTTGTTTTGCAAACCTACTTCAGATGTCAATGCTCTAATGATCTGTAATTAGTTAATAACCTATACTTTTCAAATGGTGTACCTTATTGTATCATATCAGTTATACAATAATGCACATAATGAATATTTTAAATTATGAAAAAACAACGATTAAATATTATGTTTCTAATTTAGAATGGCTTTCATGGTTTCGTATAGTATTGTCGATTACGATGTTCTTCAATTCATCCATGCTAAAAGACTAGTCTCTAACTAAACATTTAGAAGTAAGCACTCGTAACCTCGAAAACATTCGGCATAATTTTATAGCTATGTGATGAACTATCAAAGGGAAACGTTGTAACAATGAATGTTCATTCGCAAACATCAAAAGGGTTCTGGATTAACCTGAAAGCAGATTTTCGAGAACGTACTTTGAATACTTGGGTATTCGGATTTAGTTTAGCTATGGATTACCCTACTCGAACATCATCCCAACGTGCCTTAAGTAAATGTTTGATAGTGTTTCGTTTGTTTGTCGTATTTCTATATGAGTTATTCAATGTGTTTTAAACCTTACATTAAAATATCATCTTTTTATTAGTTACTAGTGGACCCGGCGCGACTTCGTTCGTGTACACCTACTTGACCTCTACCAACCCTTGTTTTTTTGTATAAGCCTTCCTCTTGAATCACTATATCTCTTATATTGTTGAAAATCCGTAGATACGTTAATAGATACATAAGGACAGACGGCGGAAAGCGAATTTGTTTTATACCAGGTATGTATGGAAAATCAGTATTGGAAGTGGTTAATATTGTATTAAGAAGCGTCTTCGTCATCTTACCTCCAGACAGATGGAAAACCAATTCATCAGGAGAACCATGGCTATTCATTTCCTATTCTATATCGTTTGATGCGATTACGTTATCACTGGTGAGTCATGCTACCTTTAGTCTGACTTAAGTCATTAGATCAGCATTGAATGTGTTTGTTACAGTGCTTGTATTCTGTTTTTAGAATGCCTTGACCTAGGTTACTGTATAAATGTGCTAGGAACTTGTATATTAGTAATTAACGTAATCCTAAATGTCCTTGTTTCGTCACGAAGTTCTGTGCAGAACCGTGAATTAGTTTGCATGAAGTTGTTATTGATCCTGACATTTTGACTATGTCACAAACACAAACTAAAATGCTACTCGGGTGTCATTCCAACTTTCTGACTCTTCGTTGGTGAAAACCGCTGGTAATTAAAAGCGAACAGACACGAATAATCCCTAATGTGTTTTACTTATAAGTTCTAGGTACTAGTAATTGGAGAATGCCGATAGGCAGATACGTGGAATAAACCTAAATTGTTTTGATTCAGTTTCTAACCATAAGTAAAGGTTGTTAAGGTTGCCTGGAAGAGGTTGCTTGTAGCGATTTACCGCCTTTACTCAACTGTCTTGCTTATTTTAACTGTATCTGCTGTATTATGGTTTGTATGAGCAATAAAGTGTTTATCTATCTAAGTACCTATACCATATTGTAAGCCATTTTGGAATGCTTGAAACAATTGCGGGTAAACCAGCGGTCATAATGCCACATCATGCAACAATGGTGAGGCCTTGAAACGGCAGGATGATTACACGGGTTAAATTGCAAGATGCAATGTCATACGGACGATTGTCATCTAAAATTGCTGTAATAGAAACGATTTTCTGAATGTTTTTTTTTAATATGCGCAGTAGGTATGGTTAGTCATAATAACTACCTTCGTATTAATACTGATTTTGTTTTTTTATTTATAGCTAAGAGGAACAAAAATTGGAATAACTACGAATGAAACTGGTAAGTACATAAAGGGAAGGTTTAATCCTAATTTCCTTCTTTTATTTATAAAAAGCAGTTCTAAAACAATTTTTATTGTATAAATACGACTAAAAAATTAAAAAGACAAGGCACAGACCCAGAATCAGATCGAATAAAAAATTATCACAGGTTACAATAAGGTTAATATAATATAGCGTTTCGGCTTCGCCTGGCATTTTCGGTCGTGGTTGGCGAGGGATACGTTATCTACGGCCATAGGGCGGTCAGCGTGTCACTGTGTGTTTCCTTCCTACTTTCCTACCCCCCTCCTTTTTGACGATTGAAAGAGATATTTAATGTCCTAATCAATAAAGAAATTTTGAATTTTGGTGGTAGGGGCCAGTCAGGACTGGTAGGTACCATCGGATTTGATAATTTGAAAACTTTGTTCAACATGCCGTCCGCACTGGAGCCTTAGTTCAACAACCTCGGAACAAGAGAGTTTCAGAATATTATGTATTATTGCTATAAACGATGTTTTTCTTGATCGTATGATTTATTGTTGCGTTATGTCAAAAAATCAATATTAACCCTTTAACCGCCAAGGTCGGATATATCCGACAAAAAATTTCGTGCTCATTTCGCCAAGGACGGATATTTACGACCAAATACCACTACTCGGTTAATCTGCCTTTTTGTTTGATAGCACTGTATTATATTAAAATTATGTTCATAATTTGGTAAATAGTTGATGAAGTAATCATATACAATTGCTTACACTTTAGTTTCTTAATTAGAAGACTTAAAAATAATGTCTAAAGTTGAATAAATTACTGATAGTATTATTCGAAAAGTGTATTGGTGTCCAGCGCCAGTGACGGAAAAATCCGACAATAAGGATGGGACATAAGCAATGATTTACTGGTAGAAAAATCCACATAAATTAAATTATTTCTGTTTATACTTACTAATTTATTATAAAACAAATAAAGCAAATGTTACTCTATAGTAAACACATTTATTTCTATAAATAAATGTGTTTATTTTGTTTTATTTATAATAAATAAAGCTTAAAAATGTCAGTGACTGAATCGACAATTCCCATCCCTAGTCTGCATGTTTAGAAACTAATGTTGCTAGTACACCCAGCGCCACGGACGGAAAAAGACGACCGCTTCTGACGTCATAAACGAGTGCCGCCTTCTGGATTTTTCCATTGGTGTTGTGCTTATGCGTGTTATTATTATGTTCGTGTTATCGATTAATGTGATTAAACATGATTACAGCTGAAGAATTAATACGTATTCTGGAAGGTGATCTGTAGTTAAATATCATTAGAATCTGTCAAGGTTCGATTCGGTAAACTGATATTAATATTGTTGAAATAAGTATAATCATGTTTGTTAAAAAACTGACCAATGTTGTTTGTTAACTATTGCATTTAGATAAAGAATACTATATAGGACTGCATTGAAAAATAAGAATAACAAAATTATTTTCATGACCAATTTTATTGTGCGGAAATCAATAAATCTTTCAATATCTGTAAACGCTTTTTGTTTCATTGTGTTACCAAAATACCTGCTAATATTAGAAATAAAATTACAAAGTAACGTTTTCTATCTACTGTCTGTTACGATATTTAGATGAAATTGTAAGCGTTTGAAGGGGAATTACCCATATCGATATACTATTGAACATCACTATTTGTTGTAGGTATTTATTTTTCGTTTTACTGTGCGTGGCGCTGAGGGCACGCCAACTGATTCTAAGCGTGGCGGTTAAAGGGTTAATGATCATCTTGGCGTTAATGTGCCGGTTTTGCTAACGCGCACGAGGGCTCGAGGTCTGTCTTGACCATGATCCCGGATTTGGCAGATCAGGTAATTACAGTGGAGCGACTGCCACCTGACCTCCGTGACCCTGCTACCAGGGGAACCTAACGAGATTGGATCATGGTTACACATTAAGTCGTCTGAACGTGCAGGTTTCACCACGATGTTTTCCCTCACCGTAAGAGCATCGGTTAGTATTCAACTAATGTACATAACTCAGAAAAGAGTCATTGGTACATGACGGCAGTGGGATTCTAACCCGGTACCTCTAGCTTACGACTCCTTCCGTCGCTTTTCCGTACATTTTCTATTCATCTCTCTATCTCTATCAATGTACCCTAGTGTTTCTTCCCAGTGAAACAGTAATGTAAACGATTCGTTTTATTGACTACAACGTGATGACTATGATACATATTTCTCTTTTTACATATGTATATGGAGCCGTTGAGTCATAACGTGTCGTAATAGGCGATTAATATCATAGAGGCAGACCATCTAGGTATAGTATCTTCGTAAGCCAGAAAATGGGAAGCAGCAGCATTTCTATTGTCAACACTTCGATCGCTAATCCCCAAAGCGTGGAGATTATGGCAATAATGTCCACTTCGAATGTAGAGGAAACTTAAATTCTTATCTACTATATAAAAATAAGTCGGGTTTTCCTTCCTGACGCTATAACTCCAGAACGCACGAACCGATTTCCACGGTTTTGCATTCGTTGGAAAGGTCTCGGGCTCCGTGAGGTTTATAGCAAAGAAAATTCTGGAAAAATTTGAAAAGAAAAGCGGGAAATTCGTGTAGGGTAGGTGTAAGGTAGGTGTAGGGTAGGTGTAAGGTAGGTGTAGGGTAGATGTAGGGTAGGTGTAAGGTAGGTGTAGGGTAGGTGTAGGGTAGATGTAGGGTAGGTGTAAGGTAGGTGTAGGGTAGGTGTAGGGTAGGTGTAGGGTAGGTGTAGGGAAGGTGTAGGGTAGGTGTAGGGTAGGTGTACGGTAGGTGTAGGGAAGGGTAGAACTAGAGGTAGGGTGGTGTAGGGTTAGAACGCTACGCGAACGAAGTCGCGCCGGGTCCACTAGTAATGATATATTATTGTTTGTTGATGTCATGTGCGATGGAATTCAAAAGGCGACTTACCGCGACGTTCGCTTAGCACGTATTTAGTTAAACCTTTAAAAAGGTTGCGCTCGGATCATACTCTGAACACAGCCTAAGTAAACTTAACACGGGTAACTAAACTACCTTTGCTGAGGGCAGACCTGTGTTGCTCGGTTGGCTTTTGCCGATTATTCGGTTATGTTTGGAGACAAAAAGTAGCATGTCCCTTCCCAGGTTGCCAAGTATCTCCTTGCCAATTTTTATTCAAATCTGAGACGTAACAGGAGTTACTTTCGCATTAATGTTTGTTTGAATTGTAACATTGTAGGTAATCTATCTATAAGTATGACTATCTATATTTTTCTAGAACCATCTCATAGAGTAAGTGTAATTTACATGCGATTGTGGGCTCGTATACTCATATTTGAGTAAATCATGAATAAACATCCCAATGTCGACCTTATAGTTACGTAAACCGTGATGTCATGTCACCATACATGCGACAGACATTCATTATATGTACATTACAATACATACAGGTACATAAACTCTATGTTTTAATAGCTATACAGAGCTTCTCTTCATGGAACTGTTCAGAATGCATCGTTTTTGTTATTGTTTCGCAGGGATACACAAAAAATACTATTTTAAAAATATGATAAATACCTAATATTTTTTGTAGGATTACACTACAAATTTATAGTTTGACAGGCAGGGGTATTATTTGTGTATAAGCAATCAAGAATTTTTATGCATGCATTTAGGGTAGCCAGATTACGATTTACGGAATAAAAATGTCCTGCGTGTAAATTGCGAGACACTGGACCTCTACCTTTCTAGTTTCGCATTATCAAGAAATTACAGGACAAGTGAAAAAATAGGTATTAAAAGCAACAACTTAGCGAAGTAGCATTAGGTACCTCAATGTCTAGCAATGGCATTATCAATTCACTAGCCATAGTACCTATGCATTTTTACACGTTCATTTACCGTCACTCTACGTGACTTGCTGAATCTAATTGAGAGTAGTATCTCTTTGACTTCTGCTTGTATCAGTACTACGTCTGAATTATAAAAAAAATATCTCTTATCCTTTTAATCAAACTCTTGCACAAAGTAAGATGTGCTGTGATGTACCACCATGGCGGACGCAAAGCTAAATACCGCGAGGATTACGAACCTACCAGACAATAAGTACCTAGCCTATAAATGGGCAGGTACCTTAGTAGGTAGCGGTGTAGGAAAACTACAAGATATATCAATATGCAAGACTCATAATTGATTCGACAATTGATGACTTTATAGTCATAACATTTAACACTTACGACAGTGGGACTGTGTCACGGTATGTAGGTATAAGACCTTGACCAAATATTTATCGGAGGTATTGCTTATTAACTTTCAGTTTCAATCATAGCTATATATCGATAGGCAGCATTTGCAACGACCACAATTCTCTCCATACATACTATGTACATCAGGTAGGTACTTACTCTTGACGTGAACTTTATTTAAAATGTCCTTGAATAGAAATGTACAAAATCTCGGCGCTCACTCTATATTTCAAGTCTTTCCATTATCCATCATTCTACTCTTCAACCATGCCCTCTTTTTAAGCCTCGACCTAGGTCTCACTCTACACATGGCTTATCATTTTCCTCCTGCTTTCTATGTTTTTAGTAGAATTCCCTTCTCCTTAATAATAACAAGAAGCAAATACCATAATAAAAATAATGTTTGCATATTTAGGATTTTCTTCGTGGTGTCAATTTTCAAAAACCCTATTCATTTATTTATTATCTAGATCTGGCTTGGCCAGTACTCGGCCACGGCAACGGCATTATCAGTCGCCAGGATTTTTAGGATGAGAAAAACAAAGAATTAAGCGACAAAATTAAACGTCATTTGTACTCGTGTCAATATTTTCAACACGACGTATGATTCATAGTTATGACTATCGTCAAACTGGAAGGAAATAACCCATGATTAACTATATTTTTAAGTATAGGTACATTATTCAAGATACAGGCAAATGTACCCCTCTGTCCCGGTTGTGCTCTCGCGCATGAGGGTGCGGGGTCCGCCTTGTTCATGGTCCAAGATTTAGCAGATCAGGTGGAGTGACTGCTGTCTGACCTCCATGACCCTGTTAACAGGAGGAGCTACCCAGATTGGATCACGTTTACACATTCAGTTGCCTGAATGTGCCACGTTTCATCACGATGTTTTCTTACAGGAAGAGCATCAGCATTCTTCAAGTAATGTAGGTACATAGGGTAGTAGTACATATTTGAATCTAAACTAGTCGCGATGTCATGATTGCTTCAAGTATAAATATTTATTAGTGTCGTTATTGGACATCATCACATCATCAGGTTTTACTACAATAAAATATTACATGTTCTTCCTACAGTTAAATATTATAATTCCCTTTCTCACCACGTGTAAGTAAAGCGAGTGCACTTAATCTATAAAACAATAAAGGAACGTGTCTATTCGGCACGTAACCAGCACTAAAACCAAATGCAGCAGCACGTCTTGAAAACCGCAATGCAATATTGCATAATCAATTATTTTTCCTTACGGAGTTTTTCCGTCTTGTGTCGTGTTAGTGAGTAAAACTAAATCGATGTAAATATGAAACAAATTGTATCTACCTAGTAACTAGGTAGTTCTACCTACATGTGGTACAGGGCATAAAAATACATTTTACATTATTTACATTTCTCTATTTGTTTACACACTTGCATACCTATTATCTAATGAATTTTAAAACGTAAGGATTTACGCTTTAGTTGGTTTCTTTTCTTTGCAATAATAGTACCGAGTACAAACCTAATCTTATTTTTCGAAAATAGGCATAGCAGACAACAAAGCCTATCCTTCAGTCAGTGACAGCAAACAATAAAATAAGGCCATACATTCGATAGCCTAAAAAGGCTGAGGAGGGCCCCTCTTTGAATGCTAATCAAACACCTGTGTGGACCAGCCTCGTTTTAACAGCATTATAGTTTCTAAGTTAGTATGCGTGCATTGTCGATGCATTTCCTTGTAGTGGTAGATGATGTGATACGGACGTGAGAACTAGGCAATGATGAAGAACGGGGTAATTCTATTGATGGCCACACCGCCTCCACGACTTACCATTCAGTTAACAAACAGCTGTCTCTATTGCAATACAATAAATCGTAGATCCTTGATAGTCGGGCTCAGTTGGCACCTCACGACTAATTATCGTCACTTTCAAAATATTCTGACTTGCATTAGACATAAGTCCATCGATTCTATGTAAGATGTAGTTGAAGGTAGCAAGTAACTTTATAATTAATCTGGTAGAGAGTGTAACTTATTCTTTGAGGCGCTATAACGTTGAAATCAATTCTGAACTTTTTTTTCTATTGTAGGTGGATCAATACCCAACTGTTTCCATTGTACTGCACTATTACAGAAAATCTCAGTTAAGGAAAACATGAAAGGAAAAACGTAAGCACGTACAGCTTCGTGTGAATTATCAAGAAATGTGTAATACCATGATTCACATAACATACATTTAATACTATATCAGTTACCTTATAGCAACGTTATGTAAAGATATTGATAGGTATAGTTCAAGCTCTTGAACTGGAAACGACCTGGAACTTTGAGAGCCTTCTCCCTGGATATGAATTACTATGGCCGGTATGGAAGTCTTTAATATGCTCCGGTCTCAGACCTGCCGAAGCAAGGATAACATGGTCTGGTGGGGACTTTCGGGTGGCTCCGACGCCAACTGTTCCTGCGGTGCTGTCTAAAATATGTGACACCTCGTATCGTGCCCTGCGTGCAGTTGTTTAGACAGTATCTGATAGCAGCCACGGACAGTGCTGTCAGTGTGGCTAAGTTTTAGGCCACTACATTATAGTATTTGTCATTGACACGCTAAGAAGAAGACCTTAGATTTGCCGATATTGTAGTCATGGCAGAATCTATGGAGGAGCACGGCACAATGCTCGAAGAACTTAGTAGTCTCGAAACGGGTGGATTTTAAAATGAACATGGACAAGACGAAGCTTATATCGAATGTAACACCCGGATGGTTGGGGGCTCTATTCTCGAACTTGTTGAAGAATATCTACCTGGGACAAACGGTCCAGTTAAGTAGATCCAAATTGGAGAAAGAGGTCAATAGAGGAATCCAGAGGAGCATTCAAGAAATTGCGGGAGATTTACTAGTCCAAAATAACGCAGTTTCAAAACCAAAGTCTGAGACACTGCGTTATCAGAGACGTGGTACCTTACACACGAAGGGCCTCATAAGCAGGCTCAGGATAGCTCAGCGTGCGATGTAAATTAAAGAGCAAGAATTTCTTCTATTCACGAGTCTCTTAAAAGAGCTCATAGGACTTAGCCCAATAGGGAGAAAATGAATTCTGTATTGAATTTATTTATTTATTTACATACATAACAATAACTACAGTGAGCCTATTTAGGTTTCTACATATAAATATGGAAGGGAAATGCCAAGGGTGGCTTCTGATATGGAAGGAAAATGAGACATACATCTTTTAATGTCAATGTCGACAGCACGGCGGTAGTTCCTAGTCTACTAGGCCTAAATATCAAAATTGTGAGTTATAACGCGTAAACTCGCGGCCTGGCCAAAGTACTATGTGTGCATTTCAAACAGCGACTGAAGGATGCGTCAGTAACAATGAAAGCATAAACCCAGCACAGCGCTATGCCACAATGACATTGTTATTGCATTACGTCGACATGGTACTCGCCTTGTTAATCATTCTTCACATGGGTGCCAATAATGTTTGTAGAGGGGATTCTCACCGATTTATTAGAATTTTAGGGAAATGTGAATGTACCTATGTGTAGAATACTTAGAATTGTTCATAGTTGTATTCAGAGAGGTGATATCAAAATCTAGTTTATAAACTCGAGCTTATCTCTGTGTTTCCAGGATAAAAAATCTATAGTACAGGGAAGTGTAGCTTCGATATAGCTCTTTTTATTATTCTGGTAGGTATTTCAAAGCCATTAACCATCATACCTGATGTTAAGTATAGATGCAGTCGACGGTTGAGCATACCTACCCATTAGGAATACGGCAGTTGGGAAGAGATCCAATCTGGTCACCTTCAACTGTTAAGAGTCGCGGAGGTCAGATGGCGTTCGCTCCACTGTAATTACCTGATCTGCCAAATCCTGGATCATGGTCAAGGCGGACCCCAGGTCCGCGCGTTAGCACAACCGGGACATTAACCAAGATGACCATTATACCTATAGATGAGACTACATGAGAATTTGCAAACAACAATTGGATATTGTTATTAATTGTTCTGATTTTGCGTAGGAGTGCGGTACAGACGCTGCTCCCCGGGTGGTGTCAGTCAGTCACGCACGATCTCGTTCTATCATCTCTGATACCGTTAGTTATTATAACCGTGTAGCTCAAAAGGAAAGACAATGTTTGCATCGGTCAATAATATTCTGATGAATTATTTTCATATTGCTAAGTTACAAAATCAGTGAAATATTTAGGTTGGTTAGAACAATGGCGAGAAAAATATTGGCGAGCAATACCTATAATATCAAAATATGACTTACAAAAAGACAAATACTTTAAAATTCTAACATTATTTACATCAAACAATCATCACTGGCCTTTAACATCTATTGTAGATGATTTAATCAAACAATACATCATTAGACATCAGTCCCAAATATTCTCAACTCGTTTTGAAAACCCAAGATCTCTTTTACTACTTACAAGCATTTAACCGGCAGAAAATATAAAGAAGCCCTTGCAGAAAATACGCCCAGCGCACCGTGGAACCGATTTAGCTAATAGAGAATTTGTAAAATAAATAAGTGGAGTAATAATTAACTCCTTCTCATAGCAATTTGACTATCGAACCAGGAAAAGCGAATCTAACAGTTACTGCCCGCGCTCTGTTTCAATTGAAAGCATTGTGATTGTAAGTAAAGTGTTACGTGTGATTAGACCACATATACATACCCAGCCAATGTGAGGTCACGAGAGTTTAGGTTCTCTCAAGCTCAACATTGTGAAGAAATTATTGCTACTTTCGAAATCACACGCATTGTATTTAATACAACACATTAACCTAGCCTATCTATAGCTGTTGAGAAGAATCATTTGGGGCACATCTTTTCTCAGCGAAACGTAGCCCCCCTTTCTACCTGACACCGTCTTTCCAGGGTGAGTCGTTGCCTTTGGCCGACAAGTTGGAGCTGCTTGGTGTTACCCTATCATCAGACCTAAACTTTGGACCATATGTTGAGTCAAGAGTCCAATTGGCTTCTAAATAAAAATGAAAAAGTATTTATTGAATTAGGATTACGTTAATTAATATCTTTTCAAATGTCAAAAATCTAATGGAAAGCAAAGGGAAAGTTAAGCGAGCTCATTTAGGTAGGAGGCGACGCATGCAGACCGATTAGGAGGTACGAGCGCCCACACCGGTGAGATACCGGGCACCGACACACGCCACGCACATAACCGCCTAGGCGAATCATGTACACAGCGTGGCCGGCCCCAGCCAGCCCGCCGGCGCGAGCACCAGCACGCACCAGCCGGCCTACCCGCGTCGCTCCCGGAGCTCGGAACAAATAAGTAAAAACGAATGTCGTCTGTCTGTCAGTACGCCGCTTCAGTTAGGAAAATGACCATCTGTGGGAGAAAAAAACGGCAAGAAACCCACAGATACATTTGTCAATTTTATGAAAGTGAACCTGTCTTGATTGGAATATGATGTGCCCCTACAAATCGGTCAAGATAACTAATTATAAGAATAAGTAATAGTACAGCCAAAGTAGGCCAGTCCACCAAGGCAGCACCCGTTCACGAGCACGACGCAGGGCCCAGCCATCGTCCAATTAAACCATATTTGAGGGAAGAGAACGACGTGAACGAAAAAACTTGGGAATCCTCGGCAAGGTGAGGAAGTACTTCACACCTGGACAGCTTCTCAATTTATACCAAGCACAAGTCCGGTCATGTATGGAGTACTGCAGTCACCTCTGGGATGGGTCCACCAAGTATCAACTGGAAGCCCTTGACTGATTGGTGATGATCCGCTTGTCGAGGCTCGCCTTCTGGGTCTGGGGCTTGTCAGTCTTTTACCGAATTTACTTCGGTGAGCGCTCCCAGGAGCTCCACAACCTTGTTCCACTGTGCCCTTTTTACTATCGAACAATGAGGGGGACAAAAGATCGTCATCCATTTATGGTAGACGTCCCACCATCTCGTACTAAGCGTTTTTGTATTAATACTTATGCGCACTGCAAAGGACTGAAACTTTCTGCTTGAGTCATTGTTCCCCGATAAGTATAACCTTGGGGTCTTCAAATCAAGAGTGAATAGGTATCTTCTAGGCGCGCAAGCTACATCTTCGACCTCATCGTCGCTTTCTATCAGGTGAGTTGAGGTCAAATGCAAGCCTATTTTGCATATAGTAATGACAATATTTATTTATGAAAACTTTATGTACAAAAAGTATAGTGGCGGACTTAAAGCTAAAAAAGTAGTCAACCGGGATAATGATATAATATAATATAATAATCTAAACCTGAGAAAGGTAGGCGGTGCAGGAAAAAACTACATGAGTAAGAAGGTGGAGGGAATATTGAGATAAATAAAAGGATGGACTAAAGCGTATCATAATTTCAACAAATTCATATCATTAAAAAAATACCGCTATAGGTAGGTGTATAAGGCTTCGTATAAAGAGAATCAATAGAAGCGCTCCAAACTTTAAGCTTTCCAGTTCTTTCTGTAATTATAGTGGAAAACAACCTACAGGTAACAGTACAAAAAAGAGATAACGTTCCAAGCATGTCAAGTGAGATAATCCCAATGACATGAGCAGTAAACGTAAATGCCTAACTAATTACGTGTTACATTTATCACAAATCCGTAAGGTGTTACGTTAATGCTAGATTTAGGAATCTTACTCAGAACGTAGAAGCTAACTTACATAAAGTTACAATGCAGACCGCGGTCAATTGGAACTTCGAAAAAAGAAATCATCAGTATTTTTACAGCAATCTCCAATCACAACCACAACCGTGAATAATATTGCATACCAAAGAGTCTAGTCTAGAAGGTATATTACTAATAGTGAACGGTTGCGGAACGTGATCTGAATTAGCGAATATAGCCTGCAAACACACACTGACATTTGCCAATTTGTATTAAAAGTAATATTGTATTCATAGGTGACATAATAAGCAAGGCGAGGTAAATCGATATACTCCACACGTTAAATTAAACCGCTTGACACGGTTAAATGTGTGTCATACCCACGTATCTAACTTACAGAAGTTAACAAGACTTTCTTTAACAGCGTCTACAACTAATCGCTATCATCCTGTAGGCCGCTGTACGATTAATTCAATTTCTAATGCGTCTACAGCTCGTGTTGTAAATAAACAGCTCGGATGAAACCTGTTTCGTGAATACTAATACTATACACGAACAGAGTTCACTGTATTGATTATCATTCCTTCTCCGATGACGTCACTCTTTTGGATCTTTATAAATTCATGCAGCAGACAAAAGTTGTTTATCAGACTCAATGCTGATGTCCGATCGAGTGGTTCATCGAGTTGTGCGATTTGTATGCAGATTTATTTTTATAATCTTACTAAAATGTTATATTTAAACTCTATATCTAAACTAATGGAAGGAATAGCTGCCCAAAACCTGTTAGGACATAATTTGGTGGGCGCAGTATTTTTACCTGCCCTAAGATTGATGGCGCTGGCGATTTTGTCTATTCAATAGCTTTAATTTATTGAGTTTAAATTAATTGAAAATTCAACGACCAGAGTATATAGGTATTAGGTCCTCCCTATGAAATTAACGTATGGTATGGCGAAAAAGGCAGAAACTGTAATTTTCACACAAGCAAATTTTTAAATATCTTGGAAATGGCAAATCCAAATACATTAAAACTTTGTAGGTATAATCAGACAATATTAAGTTTACTAGTGCATATTCACTTTTGGTAACAAAAGGCTTAGTTAACATCTTATTATAGACGACAAATGAAAAGGGGTCTATTTAACTACATATTTACTCCTATATTTTTAAGAACTTACTGGCTCTATTTTCGAAATCAAGTGCCTATTAGTAGGAATTAATTTTGATATGTTGTGTACAATTTAATTTTTTTTAGTAAATGTACCTATGCAAAAAAACGCCAATTCCATAGATCTCAATATTAAGCTCGGCGAGACTGAAAGTCATCGTAAACCACCAAATCAGAACGAGAGCGACAGTAAAAAATGATGGTCAAGTTTTACGACCTTTCCCTTATACGTGACGTTACCTCGAATTAGATCACCAGACACGCGAATAACGTACGTGGTGTAATGTTTGTTATGTGCTAATTAAAAGCGACGGGTCACACCTTACCTGTTGATGCAACATGCGAACTGACATAATATATGGGACTCATTGTATTTTGTTAACGACGTGTCAGATTATGGTCATGAAACTATTTTAAAGACAAAATTGGATTATGGTTGACTTTATAAATAGTATCTAAGGCAGAACATTTCCTTTGACTAGAAATCAAATCAAGTGATTTTTGGAAAGGCAAGTTACAGTATATTTTAACTGTCTTAGTAATAAAAATTGTTCATACGTTGATCAAGCGTTGAACGCTCGTTTGACGAGTGCTTATACGAGGCTTATTTTGATATGTGCAACAAACTTATCTGATTCGGTGACAACGTCGCTGTTGTTCGTCGCTTTGACCATAAAACTTCATAAGAATAATTTATAAATTTTAAGACTTTCGTGGTTATTCACTATACTAACCGTGGTATCAAACCCGATAAAATGCGTAGTGAAAGTATAATTTATAAAGTAGGCAAAGTCAAAGGCATGAAAATGTAGAGATATTGTCAATATCACTAGTGTGTTCTTTCCTAGTACATATTTGTATTTGAGTGTCCTTTCTTTTTACTGCCAATCAAGTGAAAACGTATACCATGTCGAGTGAACATATCCCGACGAAAGCAGCCAATTTAATCACTCGTAAAAGACATTTCATTAGTATTATCGTAACTTAATAGCACCTCTACGTACATTCAATTAGAGTCCAATTTATTAATAGCAATTAATAAAGTAGTGTCGTTTGGCAGAGTCGAATACAGACCCAACCCACCCATAGCTTAGGTATCGGACAAGGTACGAGTCTAATATCCTTTACCTAGACTTTTAAGTTTGTATATCGCGTTTTTCCTTCCAATACTCCAATCATTCCACACGCCAGGCGTGGAGTTTACAGCAAAACTCATTGAACTCAGAAACACGCAAAACTAAAGAACACGGAGGTAATTCAAGCCTAACAGTGGACACTTCATGTTCAGTCTACTGTACTGTTATATTGCTGTTTAGACTAATTTAAACAAACCAGGAAGAGCGTCGTTTTGTTTTGTAGATTATTGATGTTCTATGGTTGCTGGCTCTCCTAAACTAATTTTACCTTTAAAGAACATGAGCGAATGATTTTGCCCTATGTTCTTTGGTAAATACGCCGTAAGAGCAACACGACTTTGTATTATATTCATTAAGTAGCTTTTGTCCGAACCTTCGCGTGGAAATCTTTTTGGGGCAGTTTATATTTTACTCGCGCGACCATTTTAAATTACCTCTTTATTGTATGGATGCTAGTACTATGGAGAGGTCAAACTGTATCCACCCGAATTAGATGAAACTTTAAGCTGAGATTTTAAGTTGGACCTCAAGCTATCAAACTGTGATAACCCCATCAAAATCCGTTCAGCTGGTGGCTTTTGTGTGTTGCACGCAAAAACAGGCAAAAAAATGTAAAATCTCAGTAAATACCACCTTACCTACAAAGACACCTTAATTTTTTTTTAAACGTCTTTAATGTACAGCCACGCCTTTTTTTCTTTATTTCGTTATAATAGTATATTCTTATAGATAACATAACCTTAATAGTAATACTAATACAGCATCGTAACGTCGGTACTCATAGTACCTACTTGTAAAACCAGCTTTGTCCCTTTCCATGCACGACAAGCTTTCGATTTCAAAATTGATGTAAATTTCTCCTATGGATAACGCATTTTTATAACATAGTAAGTAGCAATCGCTCGTATAAGCGAGAAAATAACTTTGTTGAAATGAAATGAAAATGAATGAATGAGAGAGCATTGTATTGTTCAGAGAGCTTTGTCAATTTGGTTCCTATATATGTTTATGATGATGATGTGAATATGTGATATACCTACATCAATCTCACTTGGTTGGGGGCAACTGTTCTTTATTTTACGTTTAACGAGCATTCTATGAAATACTTTACGCCTTGTGTATATATAACACCGTGCACTCATAATGGCTGAAGGCGAAGGAATGATAAACTCAATCGTCAATTTCGTTATCTGTTTAAATCTCAAAACGTGACTTCATTCAAAACATCGGGAATTCCTATACACATTCATTGAAACACATTATAATAGAAAATGAATACTCCTCCCGATAGCCGTAATTAAGAATACCTATTCTATAAACCGTACTTTAAGTTCAACTTTAAAGCGACATACAAAAGCACAATGCAACACTTTCTAAAGTTTCCTTTAGACGTGTATATGAAAGTTTTGAAAGCCACTAAAAGGTTTTAATGTGCGAATGGGAAGGAAACATTTGCCCACCGCAAAGAATTGAAGCCAAGATCGATAGAGAACAAAGGCCTTATACTAATGCACTTGTTTCCTTTGGCTCCCCGGATGTTCCGCCTGCCAACGATATCGGGGGTATATCTCCCGGTAAGGGTGGGTTTTACGAAGCTAGATGACTTTGCATTAGGGTCTAATAGTAGCCCAATAGGAGTCAAACGTAATTATGAAATACACAAGTGCCTTTTGGCGAGGAAGGTCGTTTTCGTTTTGAGACAATTTCGAGGGACGTCTTATGTATGGATAGTTCAAAATTGGAATTCTAAAAAGATGCATGTGTTGCAAAAAGAGTAGTATTTTCAGGATGTTAGAGTGTATCTACATTTACAATTTTGTATGCTCTTGTCTCGTTTGGCGTTAAAAAACCAGTAACCCGCTATTGATCGACTCGTCTATTCAGTCGTCAGTATCTAATTGTGTAATCTAGACCTTATTCTAGAGCTAGATTCTTAATCTAGAGCAGCGCTAGGCTAGACCGACCATTTTGTTCTTTGGGACAGGCCTTTGACCAGTAGTGGGCAACTTTGGTGACGATGATGACTTTCACAACAATAGATTAACTTATATTGGATATACTAGCCATACATCTATTTCCCTCTGATCCATTAGTCAAAGTAATTAATGGACTCTCATATAATTATGTCATAAGGACAAATTGAAAATACTGAAATTTTGGCACTAGGCTGTAATACTAAATAAGGTCTCGCGCAAGAAATGAATTTAGATTATTAGAAATGTATGTGATAAAAATGTAGAACAAGATGTGTTCCTTTAGGAAATTTCATTGTCATCCTGCTCAATTTAGACAATATAATTTCTTGTCTCTTGCCTATAATTATGCACCATCGTTTCCTTCCACACAAAATATGACGAACATCGTATACCTTAACGAACCTACAACTACCAAAGCGTTACTCCCATCGCCTAAACGGTTCACTGATAACGTTCGTATTTAAACAGAAAGCAGGTAGTAAGGTGAACGCTCTGGGACATTACCAACATGTTTATCGGCTAGGCACCTTCACCGACGAACGTTGGGGTGGCTCCCTAAAATAGGTCAGTGGTTACATGGCACCGAACGACCAGGGAACTAATGGCTTTGTAACACGAAAACTGGGACTCCCCCAAACATAAGAAACTGAACTTAAATCAGCCTATAAATACCTATAGTTCCCTCTAGCTATCTAATAAATCTATGAGATCTCATTTATGTCATCACATTTACAATGAAATCAATCTGGTACAGCTATAACATATAACGTTGATAAGGAAACGTGAAATTTCATTCAAGAAACTGGTCTACATTAGCGAAAAAATAGATTCGTATCGATAATAATATCTTGATACAAAGCAGACGTTTTCGATGTTTAAATGCGATCTAGCTCAAGGGCGATTTTTAATGCATTTAATAATAGAATACTTGGGCAAGCTTCCGAAGCTTAGATTTCTTTCATCATCGGGGACTGTTATTTGTACAATAAGATAAACATGCTACTACATATTAGATATACTCAAATAAATGTTCGCTTCTGCAAGTTTCATATTTATAACAGTGTTGTTTTATTAGCTTGGCCGTTCGTAGTTCAATATACCTAATGTTTATAATGTTGGTTGGTAGGTATGAAATAACTGATACTTGAATTCATTGAGCAGATTCAAATTAGCCCTCAAAGCTGGTAAAGGTCACTAACTCGCTAGGAATCACTCGCTAGGTCCTATGCAGTTTCCACTTGGATGGATGATCGCTAATGGTATTTACAAAGCGGTTTCTAGGGCTGATCGGCTGTTATCCAATATTATCAGAATCAGAAGTAAAGCTAACCAAATTGGATAGGTTCTAAAGCACCTTTTTGTATGAGTGCCAATATTTCCCAAACTACTGAATCGATTTTAATGAAACAAAGCCAAGAACCATCTCGATTAAACTGGTTTTTCAATAAAGAAAACGTATCGACATCCGTCCATTAGTTCGGGAGCTATGTAGCCAAGACAGACACACTCATATACGTCAAACTGACAACACACCTCCTTTTGGGTCGGGCGTTAAAATTGACTATTAATCATTCATAATTCCTATTGGGCCCTGCAGTGGGACAGAAATGGCTAAAAATAATAATAATAATTCCTATTTCGTTAATGCTCAACTAAAATGCAGGAATTGTTGACCTGAACTGAAATTAGTCGAGCAAAGGCAAATTCAAGTTAATCCGTATAACTAAGGACATTGTCCAAGAAACAAACGTATTTAGATAGCAGATTACATATATTAGGATGTTCACCACCCTGACTACTAGATTAAAGAAAACGAAAAATAAATAAAGCTAAAAATCTAATTAACAAAGAGGAAGGAGAAGAGCCGGATACGCAAAATTGGACGAGACAGAGAGAACAACACAATCTAGGTTGCAAACACAACCACAATAGCACTAACGTTCTATACCACAGTAAGATTTTCGCTACAAACCGCAACAAACTGAGGCTATCACGAATTCCTAGCAATTAGAAACGCCTTCCACTAAACGGTAGACATTTATTTTCGTGGAGCGTGCGTAATCCATTTCACGGCTCAAAATCTGATCCTGACATGATTCTTACAACAATTTTACCAGTTCATCTAAATCACAATCTATATCGTATAGGTGCGCCATAAACCAAAACGGCGTACGTCAATATTATATTAATTTAAAAATAAAAGCGAGAGCCACATAGGCCGAAACCACTGGTGTAACTATCACTTTTTAAAAGTCTGGTGACCCTTAATCCCGCGCGAGAGTCTTAAGAAGCTTCTAAATGCAAAAAGTTAAAGGTCGAAAAAAGCTAATGGCTTTACAGCAACATTTTTTGTAGAAAACTGCATCTAGTTTTATCCAAACATACTACATACAAGACTTTGACCATAGCGCCGGCGTAGTGAAGCGTAAGTGCGCTTGGACCTAAACCTTTATCACGACCAGCTTCGCGGCCACGTGGAAATTTTTCTATTGAAATATACTAGTACTCACCCGATGGCCGAAACTTCGAGACGTCCTCCCCGCATTTCTCCCTGTTGTACAGCAACCGCTTGCACACCCGCCATGGCCCGAAGTAGCCCTGGTCGAAGTTAGGATTCTCGACTGCGAACAACACACTAAAATGTAATATACCTCAAGAAGCATTCGCAATAGCGCGGTCGTGACCGAAACAGCGGGGCTCAAAAACTTTAGTCCACGTCGAATATGCAGTGTTTTCCGACGCTTTAACTGTATATTTGTTACGTTATAAATGTCACTTAAATAACGTGTTTATACTTTTTAAAAGTGTTCAGTAAAATCCAAAAGTACTAATAAAGTAGTGTTCATTATTATGTGATACTATAATCCGATTTGGAAATAAATTTCATAATAATAAAATAATAAATAACTATTTCAAGTCCTTTACAACCAAAGTTATTTAAGCTAAGTAAGTATCTACTTAAAATACAAGCTATATTTATCACTCTTTACAACCAAAGTTATTTAAGCTAAGTAAGTATCTACTTAAAATACAAGCTATATTTATCACTAACTAGATATTATTCAAACTAGATAACACTATAATAACAGTCTTAGTATCAACCACACCCATGAATAATCTAACATCTAGGCGTTTCCATATAGTTTCTTAATAATTATTTATTTAGCTGCCCAGTGATGCGTAGTCAAGTACGACCTTCTGCCGCCCACATACCTTTAAAGGAATTACGAAATCACCGGTCTCTGTAGGTGACGTATGGTTATGGTATTGCACACGTATTGTCAACAATTCTGTGGGCATTATACATGACAAAAGTAACTAATGAGGTACCAATTGGTAGGTATTGTTAGGACGCAGCCTAAATACATAAAAAACTAAGAATGTTAACATAAGCAGCTCTTACTGAAAAGGCGCCAAACGAAATTGTCATGCTGTCAATTAAATAGGTGCCTACTAAACCACATCGTCAATGAAACGTTATAATCGGGAGTAGAAGCTCAAGTTTAAGTATGTCCATACTACCGTCAACCTAAAAAGGAGTCTACCCACTAACCTATAGTCTTGGGGATATTGCAGTATAGATATTATTATTCTTGCGTCACGTATGGTATGTATGACACAAGTATAGAAGAAAAATATTGCTATTTCTTTAAAGCCTCGTAAAACAAACTAAAAAAATTAACAAAGTTTCGCTCTTACAGATAAAAAACCTCAGTTACTCTGGCCGGAGAGAGCTGGAGAAAATATTACAGCTTTCATATCAGATTATCAGCTTGTTAAAGGAGTAACAGATTTTTCGTTTATCCAGCGTTGCCCTGTGGCTTATCCGACAGCCCAAGTAAAGACCAGCCTTCTAGTCATTAGTAAATCGACGAGGCGTTTAATTCTCTTATATAGGGAATGTGTGTCTGGTCCACACGACACAAAGGTTTCCACGCCAAATAGCGCAACTACGTAATCATATTCATAAATTTTAGTAAAATCTTACACCGATTTTTATACACAAATGTGATTATTAGATTACAAAAATAATAACGATTTCAATAATAGAAATGATCGTCACCAAGACTTGTATATTTGTGCCACTGGCGTTTGTTGGGGTGGCGGCACCAGCCCCAGCTTGATACACAGTGACTGGAAGATAGGAGTCATATTATTGTGTATTAAGGTACTTCTGTGTGAAAGAAAACCGACTATTTAATTCCGTAAAGATAGACCCAATACCAAAAATAA
This sequence comes from Blastobasis lacticolella, assembly GCA_905147135.1. Taxonomy (NCBI): domain Eukaryota; kingdom Metazoa; phylum Arthropoda; class Insecta; order Lepidoptera; family Blastobasidae; genus Blastobasis; species Blastobasis lacticolella. Next base: position 5,242,700 of record LR990047.1, read on the forward strand.
CACTTAAACTAAACACTTTTATTATCCTATCAATCCGATCAAAAATATAGTAGCTGCAAAGCATCGAATAAAAACACTATTATGATGTCTTACGCCATGTTTGTTTGTGTGCTAGAGTGGCCTATGAGTGTGCTAAGTAAATTTACATATCTACGATATTTCCTCTCTTCGTCGTACGTATAAAGGGAAAGTTATAGGATGGTATGTATGTTTTGTAATCTGAGATAATGCTCAGGAACTAATGAATCAAAATGCGATCGTTCTAGCTTCGGAAAATTAGGCAAGAACTCAAACTGCCACATTCGGTGAAAATTACGCCAGCCAGAACAAAAAAAGTAAAACTTAAGATGGGATGGGTTCCTTTACTATGAGCTATGCATTACATTCTGTATTAACTAAATATTGCGTAATTGATTAACAAATAACGACCAATCAGTCTAATGCGAATATGTTGCTAAAAACGATTAGGTTACATAAAAATAAGTAAGTACTACAATTAATGACTTGCTTATGCTGTTATATGCTACAGTCAGAACGATTTGTTTGAGCTGTTTGTTGTTCGAGAAAATTAAGCTTGATCTAAACACTGGCACTAACATATCACGTGGTAGGACTCTGTCAAGCCTGAGGAGTCCACCTGGGTGAATACCACCGCCTTATATATTTATGTCGCCAACCAACAATGAAGTTTGAAGGATAATGTAGCCAGCGCAATTACAGGCATGAGGAATCTTATTAGACCTCACAGTGACAGACAACGCACCAGCGGTTCTGCATTTTTGTTCTCTGCAACAAACAGTTACCGCTAACTATCTGGTGGGCAGTTATCGCTTACCGTAAAAAAATAGCTTTTGCCCGAGTCTTCGTCCATGTAAAATTTTGTTGTAATGTTCTGATAGAGTTCCCGTGAGAACCACATTGGATTTCGGGATAATTTATAGGTAACAATATTTCATCAAATAGCCAAATATCACCAAGTTTCTCATTTACCATATTAGTAAGATCCGACACGTCGTTCGACACTGAAACCTCGTGGAATTTCCCTAGCTACTTCTGATGCTGACTGAACCATAAATGCCCAAAATGTAGTCTGTAATAGAGCCAATTTATTTATCACTATGTAGTAATAATAAAATGCAAATCACGGTACAGATTTGCGAATTATTCTATTAGTTACTCTGACAGACTGATTGCAGAGGAAGTAAAAAAGTGACCGTCTCAACGACTTACATTGTAGGAACATACAACGATTTGTACGCGTATAGACAATACCGCTTTTCGTACAAAATTCAACAAAGGTGCACATATTGCGATTTGCCATATCTACAGTAGCAAGTGTAATAAACTTGCACACGTAACTCTATCAAACACGAGTTAAGAACTAGTTCTTAATGTTATTACGCATGAATTGTTAACATCATGTTACTAGGAATGCCGCGATCAAGACGTAATCGATAGTTTGTTGACCCCAAAATGGCAATTGTAAGAGTCGACGTCGACGTGATACGCAGTAGTAAGACCTAGGACATTGCCTTCGAATAAAGTGACATTTGATTTGGCAGTCAAATGTGCCTAGTTCAATGCCTTCTATAATTTAAATTTAAAACATAGTTGTAAAATAAATTCAACCATTAGTCACTTTTATGGCGGCTCTACACAATGGCCCAATTGGCCAACGAATAGATAATCGTTGTCCAAGATAAGTGCCAGGACCAGGACTTGTAACTGGACCTGATCCTGGACTACCTAGATAACAATCTGGACCTAGACCTTGACATGGGTCTGAGGCATGTACCACATAATATGTGAAAGCATGGACCACATATTATGTGAAAAGCAGACCCGTATTATACAAAATTATTTAGGTCACGCTAAAATGAAATGTATGTTAACAAAATAAAATATTAATCATCAATATCTTTCATTTCTTTTAGATATTAATCACAGAGATTGCAAAGTCATTAGACATTGATGACGAAAAGTCGAAAATCGTCGAGAATAAGTTTTTTGGCTGCAATAGGGATTTCAGTGACATTTTAAATAGAGATTTGCAAATAGAGATAATGTCGAATATGAGGTATGACCACTTTCCATCGTATTCGAAATAAAAAATCCCGTCCTTTTACTGCTTTAAAAAAAATCTTTTATAAAGACCAATCCTTATTAAAAAAAATTTTTTTTTGCTAACTCTTAGACGCTTTATACAAGACAAGATGAGACAAATTCTCAAGTGACTAACCAAGTTACAAAGAGAGACGCAGGCGCATATCACGATTTGCTGAATGTGCTAATTGAATTCGTACTGTGTTGTGAATTTCGTACCCTTGAGGTGCCCACTTCGGATTGTGTATCGTTTATCTTTTCGCGTCACAGATGTGAAACCACTGAGGTGTGTATTTTCACAAATTATTATAAATTCTGTAATTCTTATAAATACGAAGCATTGAAACGTATCCTATATGGATGTTTATTGCTCTTTCATGCTAAAAGCTAAAGTTATTTTGATGAAATATTGCAATGTTGTACTTGTAGGCACAGACATGAAGGTAAATTTGCCAGTTTCATTCGTGAAGCTTTCCAATCTTTTGGTTGTAGGTGATATAGGTTTTACAATTTAATCCAAAAATTCGAAGATCATATCTAGATTTAGTAAGCATACAATATTTTGCGGGCGTAGCCACGAGCGGAAGCTAGTCATAACGTTCACAAATATATCACAAATTTTGCCGTTACTCTGCCGCCTGTTGCCACTGTTGCTAGACCATTCTAATTAGTGAATTGTTAGCTCCAATCTTTGTTATCTGATTAACCTCGAGAACTTGAAACCATGAATGAGCCAACATGTGTGGGCCAATCCATTATTAAATTGTTCACAGTAGTGCCAGATGAAAACAATGCGACCATAGATATTGCGATTAAAGACACTATAATAAGTATAAATATTAAATTTAAATAAATGATTTATCTAGACGTATGTAATGAGTTGCTGAGGAATAGACAGGAAAAAAAATCGCGAACTTAGTTAAGTCAGAAAAGCTTTATGAAAATGTGGTAGTGGAATCGGACCCACAACCCCTAACTGCAGCACAATCAGCAACGAAGAGCATTTATGAGAATTTGCTTTTTAAAATAACATGATATAAATTCAACACCTGTTATTATTGTCCAGCGCAGAGAACATTGCATACACTTACGAGGTCACGTGTCGTAGACGCTACTTATATGTCATTAAATAAATTAACTGACACACAATCTTGCACAAGAGTTCAGGTTTGCACCTCATTAGAGTTAAATGATTGAGTGACTCACAAGTCACCATGTCAATTGTACGGGTGACCGACATTTGACTTTGGCGCTCGGGGCGTTTAGTTCGGGTAGTTTTTGTCATTCAGTAAGTTGGCGAAGAAGAACATGCCGTAGTTCCGGCATAGAGTTAGGCCAAACGAATTCAAAACACAGTTTCAGAATAATAAATTACACGTTTAAGCTTAAAACTGTATATGTATATCAAAAGAAATATCAAAAGTAATAATTTGTGACTTTCAAGTCTGCGCATTGTGAAAAATCAAGTCTTGTAAGTATTATATTGATTAAATAACAGGAGTTTTTAGTTTTACAGGTTTTGAATGCACGTTATCGTGCAAAGCAAATGCAAGTTCACAATCGAAGCAAATCAGTGCCGACTGGTGATTGGGCAATATGGTCGAAGACAGAGCCTGCTACGGACTATCGTAAGTCGGCTCGTGACCAACTCGCGGGTGCAATTTCCACTGTTACTGCACAATATAACTGTTAAATCATTAGAGAACCGCACAGAACAATAAGTCATAAACTGGGCGGCGATAAACTTTACGATCCTAGACGGTCCTGGTAAACCGATAGCCTAGATACGGCGTTAGTTTCCAATAGCAGGGCACAAACGCGATCATGGCAGCTAATGCATCAATGAAATCCATATTTTTTTTATTAAATATTAACGTTTTGAAATCTCTCGTTTCGAAAAAAAATCAAGTAGGTAGGTATTTATAGGCTTCCTATTACTAGCGTTTGCATGTGTGAAATTACTATTTCAATCATGCAAGCAATAGGTAAGTACCTATAACATTAAGTCGGCGCGGCGCATGGCTCTGGGTGACTTCATAAGTGCAGGCTCAGGCTTACAATACATAAAACTCTCCGTTGCTTCACTGAAATGTCAAAGATTGATTGTGTCTAGAGATCAAAGATAAAAACAATACATATATTATCTAAAGTTACTATTTCAGTGACACGCCGCCATTTGCGCCACGCTTTTGCGTTTGAGGCTCACACAATCTTACACTAATTTTAATAAATATCTTCTCATTCGGAACTTGTGTTCCGGCATCATCGTGGTCCTCACAGAGACAAGACGCACCTGAGGTTCTGTCTAAATTTTTTGTAACTTAGAACGAAGTGTAGGTAAGGTAAGGTATGCATCGTAAAGTTCGTGGATTACAATTATCGGGTTTCCAACATTCTTTTGTAACTTATTTTTTAGAAAGTACAAAAAACATTAAGTAATTATTTTGAATTAGGCAATAAGTTCAGCCAATTTGTAATTTCTACCTATTCCATTATCTTGAATTTCATCGAAATCGAATAAAATATTATGACAATAATCGAATCACAAACCCCAGTGACATTTTCCGGCGAAAACTAACGGATTCAGTTTAAGTACGGTAATGATCCGTTTGAAATGTATGGTTGCCGCACAAGAATACCTCAACAAGTTTTGCTCTGTTTAATTTGACAGTTTTGAATAAACTCATTTGACACGAGCGAGTGTTAAGTTTCAATTAGGCACCAGATATGTATTTGTTAGGTTTCTGCAGTCTTATGGCTTCTTTAATTTAACTAAAATAAAATTATTTATAGATCGGACTACCAGCTTGCAATTTGGAAAAATACTGAGCTAAAATATTCGGTGAAAGTTAGCAAAACATGCAAATACATTGCAATTCGATTTCCAACGATAGAACAGTCCAATGCTTTCGTATCGGCGATAGCGCCACGAATGTCGGACACACATCTAATTAAACATCTTCATCACAACAAAAACGCTTAGCACAATTAGCGTTACTTAGTTAACTGTTAAAAACCGCCAGACTTGACACTTCATTTAGCATCAATGTCATGGACAATGAAGACAAGAGAGAGAGACTAATCGCTAAACAAAAACAAGGAAGAAAAAAATGTTCTACAAGACCTTCGCGTTTCGAGATGCTCCGAGGTCGTTGGCTGTCAGTCAGAAAAAACGGCATTGTCATGTTGACCATTGATCGAACCCGATACGAGTTGGCAGACCTCAACAACAGTTATCCTATTGTAATTTCTACATAACATTGCTTTTGTGTCAGGAAATTCGAGGCACCTGGCAGATTAACAATCGAGATAGATAAGTCGTGCCGCACGTTCGGGTCACAAACTGCGGATCTGAAAGCAGTTCAAACTAAAAACTTGAATAATCTTACAAGTCTCAAGCTTTTTAGTCGCCACAAAAAAATTGGCACCATTTGATTGAATCGCTATGAAATTAGAATCAAAAGTAATTTCATTTCTTATGGCTCGGGTGATCCCGTTATTGGAGTAGGTGTGAATTATACTACTTTGGAATGGGAGTTTAAATAGTAGGTACCTATTATTATACAGAAGCGGTCATTATACCTTTCGATCTTGGTTTGTTTAGATTGCGTATCGTGCTTTATTTGGTAATGATTGGGAAAACCGGCAGCCGACAGTCTATTTTAAAATGGTTAATGCATGACTTAAGTTAAATACACATTAAGATTTAAGCAAAGAAATAATGAACCCAGTTTCATTAAAACACTTTCATCTGTTAAAACCAAAAAACCAACCAGCGGGCAACTACCTAATCACAAAAAATACAACATAAAGAGACAAAAATGCAACGATCACTATTGCCCATCTCCCATTGCTTTTGTCACAAAGGTTTTAAGGGGGCAATGACCCGTTTGGCGGGCGTGCCACATTTTAAATGCAACGCGGGTCCCAGGCAAAGGCAAACATCTTGCACAGCCAAACGACGCCTTGATATTATAACATTGCACTGCAGTATTTTTTGCCTTCGTCACGGTTGTTAGACAATTAAGCGGACTATCAATGGAGTTAATGACTGGACATGATTTGTACAGGGTTAGCATTAAAATAATCATTCGTAGGTATCCCCTCATCGGCGAACGGAAACGGCATTGACGAGGCTTCTCGAGACCATCTGCTAGGTCTTGTTCGGGTAACAAGCAATTTTGTGGACAATAAATCATTCAGATCAATATTTTAATTAATATGCGCAAGTTACTGGATTAATCGGTGCAATACAGATTGAAAACGAGAAAAATAATTAGAAACTTGGTAGGTAGTACGTTAGTGTTCCGAGACGAGACAGAACGTGAGCAACATAATGAAATGGGTAACTTTATCGTGATGTATCGAATTTTCACAATGCGGAAATAACTTTTTTCTTTTTTATTGCCTTGCCTACCCGGTAAAGTACTTACAGTTATTATTAGAGATGCATGTACTTGTTGATCATTAATCTCTTGCAAAGGTGACTAGGGAGTTAGAAAGGCGAGGGATCAGCTAGGTAGGTACAAAACGTTGCGTAGTGTAACAGTATACTGCTAGTCTGCTAGCGTACCTTTCGCCCCACTTCGGTGCACGGGAGTGTAACTTCCGTCGCGCCTTTCGGATTCGAGTGATCCGGTTTTTTTATATATTCTTTACCTGTTTATTCAGTGAACTCTCTCTACCTATATATGAGAGATTAACAGCCCTAAACACATCATTATGGCGTCAGAGGTACCTATTATATTTCAATTTAGATGTTTGTTTTTGCACCAGGTTTGTGTATGAATATAGATCGCTTGTCGTGGTCTGCCGCAAAGCCGTTCTCGTGCGACTTCTTAATAATTTTGAACAACTACTTTAGTAGGTACCTAATGATTATTTTGAAATATACAAGTATCTATTACATATGGAATCTATAACGTGGTCTATTGTTCCCCGGTCCCGTAAGCAGTAACTAGACGCGTTTGCCATAATACGCCTTATGAGATAATCTAATACTGTTTGCCATAATACGCCTCATCTAATACTATACCCTTAACATAACTACATAGTTTTCAAGAATGGAAGAGAAAGCGAGGAAATTAACAAGTTAGGTTATCTGATAAGGGGACAAATTTGTTAAATATGCTCAACCAGGATATTAATGCCAACATGATAGATATAGAGACAGAAGGAGATGCCCGAAATAATGGAATAACAAATAGGTAGCCTTTTAAAACAAGTCTTTTTGTTAATAAACATCTTAACTGTATCACATTACATTGCCTTTTACAAAATACCAAATAACTGAAACAGGGTTAGCAATTTTTGTATATCCCTACTTTTAATTTAACAATGACGCTACCTACCGAGTAGGGACTAATGTCAACATACAGCTATTCCACAATTCAAATACATATGTCATTTTATAGCAGTTCTTTCTGTCCAATAGTGCGGCAGGGCAGTATTTTGACTTTTTGACAAAGGACCCTATTTCTCAGTAGCGCCATCTGGTGGATTTTGAAATCGCAAAAACCTTGACACTAGCCTTCTGCCCGCGGCTCTGCCCGCATAGATTACACGTTATATCGCGCGATAAAAAGCGGCCTTTATGTTATTACAAACCCTAATTTAGGTACCAAATAAGTCCATCCGTTCAGGCGTGAAGAGGTAACAACCATACACACACAACCTCTCTTCTTTCCAGTCTCTCTCTCTATTATAACTTTGCTGTATGTGCATAGTAGTCTGTGGCTGTTCTAAAGAGTATGACTAGAGTTCTAAGAATAATAAATAATAACAAAATATACTTACAATAGTAGGACTGCAGGGAGTAGTGAATGTCAGAATCATCTGAAAGAATTAGTGGTGTTAGTTTCTAGTGCATAAGCAATACCTTGGGGTGTATCTAATAGACAGGTACAAACTAACTACTGTAACATTATCAACTTAAAACTAATAAAATTACAATTGCTTAATTATATAGATATATAACTACAAGGCACTCACTCTCATGCAGGCACATTGTGCTCCGACTGTAAATTTACCTATGTCATAAGATACATAAATCGCTGTTGGTCTTCCGCTGGAGCACCCTCAGGCTGGTTGTCTCGGGAGTCGATCGGTACCACGGTGACGGTATAAGATACAAAAATGAAATAGGTAATAGTAATAGGTTTCGACTTTGAATGCAGAACTGGAAAAACATATGCTACCTATATTGATTTTTGGTTGTCGAATAAAAAAACATTTTCATTTTCATACCGTCTTTTATGTTATGACGTCATCCGTCATTTTCGTATCTTATGACGTAGGCAAACCTGTAGTCGACGCTTAACACTAGAAGCGCCGCCGTTCCACTTTTGACCCACCCGAAAGTGTGATTCTCCCTTGAATATTGTTTTTATAGGGCTGATGAATTCCTTTTGACTTTTACTTATTTTTTGTACTAAACTAATTTAATATGTTTTCATGTTTACAATACGAGCACTTCATGAGATAAAACTGGATGTGCCTGGAAGTGCCGCTGGGTCAAATTTGACCTTATGGCCACCACAACCTATGTTTACCGTGTTCCGGCGATCTTTGCTCGGTCAGGAGACCTCTATCATTTAGTGTCACAAACGCTCAAGAAACAAACATGCACGGGCCTATAGCGTGTTTCTCAATCGTAATGATGGCAATGCATACAAGCACCAAACTTTGAAGGATTATACATGGGTGACGAGGAAAGTTTTGAGATTCGAAATTTATTAAACAAAGTTGGATATAATGACTTCGTTCTTCGTTCGAGTTTTAAGAAATTATGTGTGGTTATACTATAACCACACATAATTTAGAGATGTACCGAGTAATGGGTATGCCGGGTATCCGGCGGTCCAATATGCCGGATAGCCGGGCCAAGAAACACGTCAACATCGCTTGCTTTCTCGCGGAATGTATCACGTGATAATATAATATGTCCAATTCAACAATAAAAAATTATAAATTGGTCTGTCAAGTGAAAATACTAAAAGTGAGGCTGCGATTTCACGAAGAGGGGAAGGTAGACAATTAGGAATGTCGTAGATATGATAAAGAAACATTTGTATACTAACTTAAGACCGAGTACGACCGGCTTTGTGATCATCTAGGTCATTTGAAGAAATTGATGTGCAAATTAATTCCCTCTGTCAACCAAACCGCACTAATCGTCAATAAGTTCCAATTTCGTTAAAAATTTAAAATTTAATTTGAAAATTATGTGTCTCTTATAGCTAGTTAATTACCCGGCACAGCCGGGTACCCGGGGCTATTAGCCGGTACCCGACCGAATCCTTGAAAAGGTGCCGGATCCGCCGGGTAACGGATCCAAGCCGGGTACCCGGTACATGTCTAAGATACGTTATAGTGCCTGACATGATTCTTACCTCCTGCGACGACTTTTGGTGCGCGCGTAGCACGTGGCTCGTTTTTATTTTGATTCTCAGTGATCACTAACAATGATTCAAGATAACGCATTATTAGTGAACTTCGTAAAGCCTACTATTGAAGAGAATGTTTTTCGAACACACGCCCACCATCTTTAATTCTGAGCTTCCGGTCCAAAATCGGGACTGCCAACATCGAAATTTGTGTTTAGCAGGTCCGAATTAGTAAAAAACACATTTGGCCAAATGTTACCCTAAATGCTGCTAGAATTATTAAAATAGCAATTATAGAGGAGTCTACTATATGACGCGTTAGTCTCTTCCCTTCGATATCATAATAATGTTAAAACAATTTCTTAACAAATCATTTTAATAATAACTCTCAAGTAGATATTTATTAAAAATCATTATGATGAAGTCGTTGTTGTGATGGTAAATATGACCCGGCGGCACTTCTAGGGTGGTCCGAATCTTCAGCTCATCTAGACTAACTCATTTCCATTTGCCCTAATATACTAACTACTGCATCAGACATAGACATTCAATCTTCTAATATCCTGAGCATCTACACACCTAGCATAAATTAACAGGTTGAATTCAGAAAATATCTGCTAGTGTAGCTAACAAAAATAATTTATACTTACAGCTATAAAAATAGCCCCACGTTGGAAGCCCAACAGCAATAGCTCCAACGACAAAGCAAATGAAGCCAAATGCTACAACCAGGATGGAATACAGTGCCTTCCCGTTGGCCATGGCTACATGACCAATATCTCTAACGTTTCAGACATTAGGGATAGACATTGGTCCGGTGCGGATGTGGGGTATCACACAGCATCTGTAAGCAACATAAAACTTTCTTGATATCATCAATGTGATAAATGTGTTATTAAAACAAAGTAAAGTCAAAAAATAATACACTGTCAACTCTACACTATTTTGTGTTTCTTTGAGCTTGTTCCCTAGACTTCTTACATATGTTAGGTACTCCCGACCATGTGGTGGAAGCTGGAGACCATCAGTGGTGATAAATTCCATTGCAGCTTCCACGGGGCCAAAAGCTCTCACATGTGTTTTGATAAACCAATACAACACACAATTAAAATATGTGTAGGTAGCTGGCTAGATACAAGTCAATTTTTATAAGACAGCGTCTCAGGAACTTCATTTGAATTAGGTGCTAGAGATGAGTATAAAAAAGGTACTAGTTTCACTAGTGGCATGTTATCATTTTTTTTATGTCACATTCATTATTGTCCTAACATGCTGCCATTGGGAAACTATTGATGAAAAAATACTGACGCCCCCTCACAGTCCTTACTATCGCGTGTTCTATGTGTTATGACATGATATTGTAATGAAGTTCCTTCATTCCTAACATTATTTAGCACCCATATATTTAGAGTAAAGTTTGTGAGAGGCCATCCTATTAGCAGATTTGTTATCAGGTAATACATGGTTTTTTAAATCAAGGATTAAATTAATTTTAATGAGTCATTGTGGATGTGTTCAGAGCCCTGGGAACAAGACTTATACCAATATAAATTAATGAAAACAGAAAAACTTTTACATTATTTGGATCGGTTGGATTTTAACAGAATGTTAACGTTTGTTATGTTAATGGTAGAAATGCATTATCAGTAAGATCAAAACAAAACAATACGTACCTATCTAAATACTACACATAACTCAAAAGAATAGGTAGGTAGGTTCTTTCCTATAAGAAAAACCAAGTATCTATTTCATTGTATCGAACGAACTGAGTTAAACATCGTCGATTAGTGCTGATCTTCGGTAAAAAGTTTTGTAAACGTAGTTTACAGTTAGTTATCCAAGTAACACTTTTACTTACATTAGAAAAGTTAATCTCAAAGCATAGAAGAACTTGTTTCACACACGACGAATTTTGATTGTGAAATCACAAACAATACAACAGAATAGGTACTGTTTCACTGCACTTCGAAATACAACACCTGTTTTCAGCTGAATGCACAAAAGTTCACTCACTACACTGTACCATTTTCGAATTATAAAATGCGACACGCCTACAGTATAGTTTTGCTTTTTCTTAAATTTTACTTAATTTTCACAAAAATGAAGACAAAGCAAATAAAAACAAAATAGTTTAACACAGATTTTTAACTACGCGAGAAAACACGGACAATAAAACAAACGGGAAACCGTAAAAACGGCGCACCCAAGCCGCCGCGCGCGACGTGAATGTGGTCGGTATATAAACTGGTTTTTTGACTTTAGAGTTGTGAGAGAGTGAGCGAGCGTGCGATGTTGCCTTGTGATGTCAGTCGCTCTGCCTCTTTCTCACTATAAAGCGTCGATTACACGACCCGTCGATTTAGTACACTAGTATAGTGCGCTAGATTAGGACCCTACACGTGAGTTCTGCTTTCACTGCAAGTGTAGTAGGACCAGACTCTTTCAGAGACAGAGAAAAATATTTATCTACAGAAGCAGAGAGAACATACCGAATTTCAATTCGAGACAAAATGTCATACATCTCTTAAACACACACACTAATGCAAATGCAGGGACGGAACAAGACAGCCCATCTGCAATGTTATATTTTGCTATGAATTTCCACTCGTAACGAATATAAACAAAAACTTGTCCTTATAATTTTATATTGCCATGACAGTGAATCAAACCCATGCACTGTAACCTACCACCGTCTTTTTGATCTCTCGATCCTACATACCGTGAATCGGCAGTGCTTGTTTTTGCATGAAGGAGGGTTTTGAGGATTTTGACCGGTTTATACCGTTTTTTTGTTGTCTTATAACTTCTAAACTGAGTAGGTACCTACTTATCGTTAGAAGTATCTTCATTATCCACAGGTTGGCCTATGTGACTTCATAATAAATTAAATATGATGCCCTCTAGAGGACATAGTCATAAAAAAAAATGAAATGGATAGGTACATTAATATATTAAACAGGCAGCATATTCTTTATTTTCAGCAAAAATTCATATAATGATGGTTCACCAGGACGGAAGGGACTTGCATCTACTTATTATCTTGTTCTTCAAAATGTTTACAACGCAACACTTTCAATTTGCAACCCAGACATAGCCATGTCTGGTCTTTAGGAAACCTAGAACAACAAATAAATGTAAATAAACGTAAATACGCGATTAATCCGTTAAGTTGTTTCATAAAATGTCAGAACATTAAAAATGTCATTTAGGTACATTTTTGGTATGAAACCCTAATTTATACATATAAAATTGAGGACCGCTATTTACAAGATTTGAGTATTAAAATTTTATACAATTAATACTAAATCCGACCCTGTTAGCATCAAAATATTTTCGATCACCGAAATATTGCTCAATTTGCCTATAATTTTAAATAATTATTTAATGGCATGTTGTTTTAAGGTAGGGTAGACCGGGGACAATTGTACCACGGGTCAATAGTACCATTGGCGATATTTCCACACATAAACAATGTTTGCCTGTGTAAGTAGCATCAGGGCACGCGCTCCTTGCGTTGAGCTGAGCTCACAAGCAATCGGTGCTGGCGCTGTAAAACGGACGTGTGTACAGAGGATTTTTGATTTTTGCCTTGCCGCGGTAAGTATTCTTGTCAAGTGTATTAGCCTATTACTTGTATAAAATGAGATTTTCTACCAAACTTTTGTTTTTACTAGTTTATTAAGGCCCTAAACTTTACGATAGTGATGAGTTTAAGAATATTTGCTGGGAATATTTCGTGATTTTCGAATGAGTTCTCAGAACTACCTACTGGGTTCAATTGTACCAGCGTCGGTGGGGCCAATTCTAGCGGTACAATTAACCCCGTGGTAGAATTAACCCCGATACTTACTACTACCTAAACAATAGAATAAACTAAACCTACTTAAATTAATATTCTGTTTACTATTAAGGGAAGTATAGGGAAAGAAGCGGAAGAAGCTGATATGAGAAAGAAAGCCAAAGAAGTTAAAAAGGATCTCGGGAGCATTATAAAGGATAAAGGAAAAGGAAAGGAAATATGCCAATAAAGAAAATGAACCTGGAAGCTGTGAAGAAGAAAAAGAAGAGTGGTATTGTATTATGTGTATGGAATCATATAGTGCTGGCCGGCCTAACGAAATTTGGGTTCGGTACTCACAATGCGTAATGTGGGCACACGAAGAATGTACACCACAAGAAGTCGATTATATTTGCCATAACTGCAAATCTGAATAGATTTTTCCATGATAATTTTTTAGGGTTAATTGTACCAGGGGTCAATTGTACCCTCATACAAATAAACAATTAAGCTAATTATTTATTCAGAAGAAACGTTTAAGCCAAAGAGATGACTATATTATGTAGAAGTTGATTAGTTTTTGTTAAGAGGCAAGAAAAGGAATGTTTTATTTTTTCTAAGTTTAAGTGTTGTTTTTGTTAACTGATTTATCTAAATTTTGGTTCCTAATAATGAAGACTAATAGTAACGGGGTAATACTGCAAACAGTTATTAAATTATGATTAATAATACATATTAAATGAGTTTTATTATCCAATATATTATTGGTACAATTGACCCATGTTTGGGGTTAATTGTAGCAGGGGGCATCTTTCGGTTTAAATTAGATTTTCATTGAGTTTTCTGAAGAATACATTAACTTTGAATATATAAATATATATATATATATATATATATATATATATATGTAGCATATGAGAGTGGGTTTTTAAGTTTAGATACGAAGTTAACTACATTTTGGTAGATTGCTCACTATCGACCGATGTTTATAAAATGGTACGATTGTCCCCGGTCTACCCTAAAGCATTTAAATTATTACAAAATTCACACTATTGCGATGCATATTTTTGTCACAATTTCTAAAATTGATTCCCGATAGCCACGACCACGATTGTTTACTTACCGTTGAAAGGATAATCCAGGTGTATTTCCATACTGCGCTTTCACATAACTGTGCACTATATTACACCGTCTTTAAATGGTTTGATTTAAATTTTATTAAGAGATTTATAATTTACACCAATGTTTAAAAAAAAACGTCAGGACGTTGGTAGCTTGAGCAGCATGTCGAACGTTCAAAACATTGCGCGCGTCATTTTCTTTGAGCTTATATAAACAGACGAAAAAACGGGATAGCAAGATTCATAATCATTGTAGAGTGAGCGAACAGGGAATATTTGTGATTTGTGTTTAGTCTGGTATGTCTGTGTTCAGAGACGAAAATCTAAGTGAAATATAAAGCTTATATAATACAGTCTATTATTTTATCACGCATTTTGGAACGCGGAGTGAATGCGATGATGATTTATTGCTCGATATTTAAAACGATCCCTCGAATTTAGGCGATACTTTTAGTTAGACTAAAAGTCTAACCTACCCTAACCTAACCTAACTTCATAGGAATTTGTAGTATTTTTTTTAAATGAAAAATGTTACTTAAAATACATATTGCAGGTAAAAGACCTGCTAACCGTTTCACTGCAAAATGAAAAAAAAAACAACAGCAAGGGACAAATCTGTGAGGAAAAGTGGGTGAAGGGGAGGGGAGGGGTAGAAAATCGTCATTTTTTTATTCAGAGGGTCGAATTAGTAAGAAAACGTTGGTTACCAAAAAGTAATACAGATATAATAGATTTGATTCTAGACCATAACTGAAGCCTTTTTTCAAGTTTTTGTCATGTCTATATTGTCTCGTATGATGTTTTTATAATGATCAATAATAATTTGTAAGCAGTTTTGATAGATAGGTAGATACTACAGAATTTTTAGTTTTATTTTAACAAAACAAAATCTGTAATAAGCTGTCGTAAGCCGTTGGCTCTCGCATCCGACTTAGTGATGTTCAACCATCGCTTCTGGGGTCACCCACGGGGCCTCTTTCCTGATACCAGCAAGTTCCAAACCAAACCAGCGCAGTCGAGCCTCCTCGATCTTATCTGCGATATCCCTTACGCCAAGGCTGACGGATGTATTCATTACGTACCCGATCGAGCCGCGTAACTCTGCACATCCACCGCAGCATTTTCATTTCGTTGGCGTGAAGTTCGCGAACGTGTTTCCTCAGCGCAGTGCAGCTCAATCGCAGCCATAGAGCATCACAGGTCTAATTATACTCTTGTATATAAGCCCTCTGAACTTGACAGGTAACACATTATATTTACTCCACTTTAATAATCTGATAGTTACTATCTCGCAGTTGGTCGTTTCATTTGTCTCTCAGCAGCCCTACAAAGTACGAAACGGTCATCCATCCAGTTCCCGGACATTGCGAGTATTGCTTAACCTTACCTAGTTATGTTACTCGCAAGCACGCTGCCACTATGCCAGCATCGCTCTTTTATAAGTGCGATGAACGGGGTTTTTAATTTTTTCAACAATAACCTTTTAAATATCGCAGAATATTGATCCTTAGAGCATTGGTCTCATTCGATTCCGCGCGATTCGATTTGATTCTTATTTGATTTTTTAATTTTGTCTTCCCTATTTGTCCCTGTCCATTCCCCCTAAAAGGGGTAGGTAGTATCCCTAAATCCCATTTCTAGTGCCATTTGCAGTGGTAAAGTTATAGACAAAGTCTCATTGATAACCAAACATCTTCCTTGGCGTTAATGTCCTGGTTGTGCTCTTGCGCACGAGAGCGCGCGCTCCGCCTTGACCATCATCCAAGTTTTTCGAGATCAGATAATTACAGTGGAGCAACTGCCATCTTCATTGGACGTGTGGTGTCCGGCAGAGTAGAATAACACCAACAACTTACACTCGTGGGTGTCGTACAAGGCGACTAATGTTTTCGAGGCAAAATATCTACTCCCCGTAGGCTGGAAAATGGGCAGCAGCATTTGCAATTGTAATATTTATAACACTGCGATCTCCAACTCGCCCAAGCGCGGAGATTACTCCCCTTTTGTGAGAGAGACCCTTAGTCCTGTGGACTGTTCCATTTCATTCCAACTGCCATCTGACCTCCGTGCTTACCTTACTGTAGATTAAAAATAAAAATAATCATCTTAGCGTTACTATCCCGGTTGTGCTCTTGAGAACGAGGGCCCGGGGTCCGAATTGACCATGACCCAGGATTTGGCGATCAGGTAATTACAGTGGAGCGATTACCATCATACCATTTGACTCCGTGATGAACCTGACTAGATTGGATCATGGTTACAAATTCAGTTGCCTGAATTTGCAGGGTTCATCACGATGTCACGATTCGAACCCGGTACCTCTCGCTTACGAGTTGGATACTCAACCGCCCGGCTAGCAACGCTTATACGCTTTTTTTTTTATCTTACTGTACCTTACTGTAGATTACCTGCACAACATTTTGCGTAACTGAGTGAATGAGCGAGCGCAGCGGTTTCGAAATTTTTGCATTTGGCGACTAAAAATCTTACGGAAAAAGCATACCTACGTTTGAATTCCTGGAATGGTCCAAAACCAAATCACGGTGAGCCATGCGTCTCTTTGCTACCACTGTGTGTATGTATTTCACGTCAAAAAATATGCATTGAGATTTATTGCTTCATTATATTTGTTATGCTAACAACTACATTCAATGCATTTATTCAGCGACAATATTTCAGAATAATGTCTAATGTTTTTGTTTAAGAAAAGAGAGCGAAGTAGTTGCTCTTATTTACCGAAGTATTTGGCGTATCAGTACAGATTATAAAGATACGTGACGGGAATCCAGAGGACTTACGGAGTCGGCCGGTCGGCCACATGCGGCTCGCGGACTTAGCGTTGGACAGCCCTGGGATAGGCAATCTATTTTGGTTTTCTTACAACAGCAGAGTCAGGAATATCTAATCTGCACTGTTATAACCACCGCTAGCTAGTCAACGGTTTTGCGTATTTTCTCTCTGATATTAACGTTTTTGCTTATTAAAAATGGAAGTTTACCTATTTCGTTTTTAAGTGGGTAATAGAAGTAGATAATTATTCAATTTATAGTAGCTTACAGTTGTGTTTATTACCCGCAGCAGCGAGATCACTGCCGAGATGAAACTGCTAATACTTTTGTATCTATGTACCTATATATTACACTGTAAGTTTACATTTTTAATTTAATAGTAATAGCTAGGTAGGTACTGCTATTACATGCATATCTACTTACCTACTGATTATTTCGAGACATCTGTAAAATAGGTATCCACTTAATGTTATTCTTTATTTTCAGTGGCCGAATTTAGTGAAACAAAAAAGGTAAATATCTAGGTAGACTGTCTAAAAAGTAAAGCGACTCGGGAAATTAGAAGATTGATTAAAATCAGCAAGTAGGCAACCTGATTTTAAGTAATAAAGAAAGACGTCCATCTTTTAGCTACTATCTTGTTCTATAGGTACACACGGACGTCTTCATTATTAAGGTAAATTTTACTTACATACTTACTTGTTGATTTCGATCATCGCTTTACTTTTTGATAGACTCTACCTTTATATTTTATTACTAGCACTAGGTAGGTACATATTAGAAAGCAAAGTCTCACGTCGCGTCCGTCCGTCTATCTGTTCGCGATAAACTCAATAACTACTGAACGGATTTTTATGCGGTTTTCACCAATAATAAGTGATTCATGAGGAAGATTTAGGTGTATAAATTAAAGTTAGGTACTACCCATGTGAAGCCGGGTCGCTAGGTTGATATAAGAATTTTTTATTTATTTATTTTGATTTATTAAGTAACCTTTCTGTTATTTTATATTTTAGCCAAATTGTGGAGAACAAGGTGATTGTTTAATGGAATCTTCATCTTGCAATAGCACATGTGGTTGTGACAAGTAAGTCTCTACCTACTTACCTACGTCTACTGACTAACACTAATTGAACAAGTGGGAAGGTAGGTACTTTTACACTGTTATTTGAAAATGATAGAAATGGTACTTTACCTACCTAATTTTTGATTAAAAATCGTCTAGTTGCTTCGTAAAAGATGACGATAACACAGAGGCTGAGCATCAATGGCCTACCTACGTAAACCAGTAAATAAGCAGCAGGATTTTCTGTTAAAGACCTTTAACATTTTTATGGAATTTTTTGTAAGAGATTCAAGTCCAGCAGTGGCCTGTTATGGGCTGTTGAACCAAAAATGTTCGAACCTAAGTCGTAATAGGTATAACTTAAGTAGAGAAACGTTCCCTGCCCCAGCGTTACCGCTTCCATCATTTATTTTAAATTCTACAATTTAGAACTAGATTCACTCCCGAGGTTTTGGTCGCGTTTAATTCAGCTAATAGCTTGTTCCCGTGGACACTACATTTAGGAACTTTATTTTTACTTGTCTAATTTCATCTAAATCCGTTCAGTATCTCTTGCGCAGAGGATTGAGCCAGCCATGAAACTAGCAGCATTCCTGCTGGCATAGGAGTAACAGACATAGGATAGGCAAAACTAACCAACATCCAAACAGAACAGCTATACAGCCAATCCACGGTTTTAAATACTGCTTGTTGTTTTAGGAAAACTATCAAAAATAATTTCGCACGGGCTCTGTCGGCTTTTCTTTATTTAATTCTCTAACCTCTAGTCTGTGGAGGAACCGGTATACAGACAGACAGACGTGGAAAACGACTTCATTTTAAACGATGGATACCTTCTATTCTTTCAGATTGTTATATTATAATGCGACCCTGGACGAATGTCTGTTTGATTATGAAAGTTTTCGCAACCTCACTAATGAACATCATGATACAGAAGGTAAGTAAATGCATTAATGGAAAATGTGAGCTGGAAAAGCTAAAAGAAAAAAAAAACATGTCTTAAAGTTTATACTAGTAACAGACGTTGCGTTTTGGCTGGAGCCGACCAACCGTCAGTTGCAGTAGATACTAATCATTACGATGTATAAAATAAAGTCGCTTTTGCGTGCGGGGGACAGGATCGGACGTCCGACCAACGTCGACTTGCCTGCGTATCCAAATTAATCAAAAAGTTACTTTATTTTGTACAATGTAATGATTGGCATCGACTGCAACTGACGGTTGGTCGGGTCCGGCCAAATCGGAGCGTCGGTTGCTAATTTTAGGTTACATGGTTAAATTCCTTTCTTTTTTCCAGATAAAACTGACGCTCATAGTTTTACGGAAAGTAAAATGGCAAGTACGTAGGCAGACCATGCTGTGTCATGATCGCACCATTGATTTTGATGTAACTAATTGCAAATATATGCATTCAGACCTTACCTTAGCCATGGTATCTATCCACTTTGTTACCTTACCTGCGTGCTTTCCATACTTTTAAACTTATAGACACAGAAATCAAACATTAATTTCGATTTGATTGATCATTGTTTGATTTCTGTACTTATAGGTAGGTACACAGCATAAAGAATGTTATGGTAGCAGTCACTCCATCAATGGCACCTGGATATACTGTAGTTGGGATGGAGCCAAGGAATCATCATCATTTGCGTGAAAGACACTTGCGCGAATCCAGTTGTGCGGATGGACACTTGCGTGAATGAAAATACCTATTAACTACGCGGGAAAGACATGCACGAATAGATGTATCTTTGGAACCGTTCAGATGTTATAGAATTTGACGAATTAGGTAGGTACATGTTGCTCTGGCATCAGCTGGCATCTGGGTTATTGTTGCTAACCTGAGAATTATCGTGTGATGCCTTTACTAAGCAGTGGCAAACGTAACTGTTGCCCATAACATCTACGATCCATGCATTTAGGTTGCAGGCGACAAAAATGCAGAACTGCAGGTTTCACTGTGAGGACTAAGATCCAAAGATGAAAATGTCTCATGCCTTTAATTGCGCTGGCTACGATAGAGAAATAACAAAGCTAACAAACGCCGAAAAAATGGAGGAACAGCCTTAAAATTTAACATTTTTTAATATTTATTATATGTAGTTATAGCCACCATAGAGACACAATAAATAAAATTTACAAGTACCTGTCTTTCATTTCTAAAGTTGCAGCCATTCGCGCAAGTGTCCGTTCGTGCAAATATCTTTCGCGCATAAAAATTATGCGTACATTTAATGTCCATAGTCCAAGTACACCACATCCCACATCTCCCTGCGCTTTGGCATCCTTAGTGGTTATATTGTTGTCATGCATGTCATATAACGACGTCAAGTCTACTGCCTTACTAGGCGATACTACGAATTTCAAGCTATCGCTTTCTGTGTCGGACTCTCTTTCCCTTACCAGGCGGAGGTGACTTGCCAGATAAGGCAAATGAATCGATTTATCCTTGCCTCAGAAAATGAGAGGGACAGTCAGAGCAAAGGTCAGTAGGCTAATCACGCAATGCTGTTGCTAACAAAGTTCCATTGTAATGAACTAAAACTATTAAATCGACCATGCGTAATCGCAAAAGTAGCAATTTCAATCATTGAAATCAGAGAATTGTTGGCAACAGAGTTACGTAATTAGCCTAAAGATCGCGCACCCATAGGCATACCTATTTTTTAAAATTATTTACAATGTGCACTTTCTACTGTGCCTGTTGCGATAGCGGGTTAAGTAATAGCACAGAATTTTAGTATTATGTACCTAATTAATGGGAACTTATTTTGTTTTCAGAACGAATTCAGGATGATGCTAGTAAACGATTCAATGGAATAATGATATCGGTTATGCTTTTTATAACATGCTGTTGTGTCGTTGCTCTTTCTGCGTGCATTTATTGTTGTCGTATTGAATACACGTAAGTTAAGACTTGGGTAGGTTGAATTCAGGCTAGTTAGTACCTATTATTTATTTAGTTAACACTTTATGCACAAAATAGTACAAACCGCACGCAAAACAACGGTGTTATATAGTAGTACCTATAGTTCACGACAGGTTGACATGGCATTTGGGTTATGAATTGAGGACCCCTGTACGACGACCGCTGCACAAGTCTGCATTGAGCGTAGCGTATGGTAAAAAAACAGAAAAAAGGAAATTGCCATGTACCTACCTGTCCTTGTCTTATGTAAGTTCCATTAAATCTTGTCGTTAATGTCCTGGTCTCGGGGTTCGCCTTGCTCATGTGCATTGATTTGGCATGTCAGATAATTACAATAAAGCAACTACCATCTGACCTCCGGGACCTTGTTAACAGGGGAACCTGACCAGATTGGATCATCGTAACACATTCAGTCACCTGTTTTCCAACACCGAACCCTTACGGGGTAAGGGCATCGGTTAGGTGCCTAATGTTCAACCTATAAAAACTATAATGTACACAGCTCATAAAAAGCCAGTCAGAACTTGGGTTTCAACTACTTTGAACCTGGCACCTCTCGCTTAGGAGTCCGACCCGCTAGCTATTACGCCACAGACGCTCAATAGGTACCTATCATCAACTAAGCATTTATTTAACTCAAGGTATAGACGTAGACATGATTTTCTTGGTAAACTAATTTAAGCATCTCTCAACCTACCCACGCACAGTAAGGTGCCTAACCTGTATTAATCTTATTGTGTGCGATAACGTACCAAAATATTTTCTATTTGCAGAGATCGAAAACTGCGTGATGAAGTGGAAGCTTTAGCCGAAAAGCTAAACAGGGACGGGAAGTTAGTAAAACCGAAAAAGACACGTCTGGCACCGGTTGCTGAGAGCTGCAATATCGTCGTGGAAGACGCCGGTGTGTTTGTTGTGTAACTTTGAAAGTAATTAGCGAGCGCCAAATTGCTTTTATTGTGTGGTACCTCCAATAATACAGATGCACAACTTAATAAAACGGGTACCTATATTTATATTTTATTATTTACCTTCCTATACTCTCTACTAATTTTCCGCCATAAACGTCCTAATTTTATGTCACCTGTATAATTTCTATACCTAGTAGGTACCTAAAGTAGTTTTTTTAAAAGCAGAAAAACTGCTTTAATTATCCAAGGACCAAGAGCAAACCAGGGTGCGCCAGGTGTCTCTTTATGTATTATTTCAAGTGAAAAAAAATGCATTCTCGAATTCCCGAATCTAATAGGAGGCACTTAATTTTATTATTATTAATTATATTTAATAATCATTTTACTTATTTTCTAAAGCAAAAGGGCCGCATGTGGCCCGTGGACTCAGCCCTGATGTAGACAATCTTACAAGCTCTACATTTCGCTCTACGAACGAATGTAGAGCGAGTACAAACGGAAGCAAAATCATGACCGGCTGTATGTGGCCAGTATAGTGGTATTTATTTCACATAGGATGGCTACATTGAATTGAATTGAATTTATTTTGATAAATAATAATTTAAATGTTCATAATTTTTGCATACAATTTCGATTTATTTTGGCCAAACATTATTTATTAATATAACGTTGCCATAGGTATTAAATATGTCATAAAATATGTTATAGAGTGAAATACGAATTCGGAATGTCACAATGATTATTATTAATTAGAGTATTACATTGGCCGTGCATTATTCATAAAATAATGTTACCTTCATTACAATTACAATTTCAAAATGTATAATTTTTATCATAATACAAAATCATCTGGATTAAATAATATTCACGACGTTTTGTTACCCAAAATTGTCGGGGCGCCATCTAGGGAGTGTTACCTATTGGAAAACTGCTCATTCATAAAATAAATTAATGGTAGATACAATAATTTTGTCATGGCAGGGTTTTGTCAACACCTGGCACAGTCGGTCATTGAGACAAATTCGTCCTGCTACAGCCCGCCAAGGTCATGCACAATACCCGATGCAAAACTACAGTAAATAGTTTCGTTCAACGTACTCACGTTAATAATTATTATTAATTGCTTGCTGGACCACGTTCAATTTTGTATTGAGCGAGTGCCCCCACCACCGCGTGCCTCTAACACCATGTTAGAGTATAACCAACTTCATGCCAGTCATGTAAATCGTATATTTCTATGGAGAGAGCTATGGAGTAGAGCCTTTTCGAATTAGATGTTGTGACATAATTCTACACTGGAATCAAGATTAGATTATATATAGATTTATAGATAGATATTAGATTATAGATAGATTTTAGAGAGGTAGGGCATACCGGGGTATCCCGTTCAAATAGGAGCCGCCCGACTGGGGAAGTACCTCCACCTTACATAATACCGCAGCTAAACAATACTCTTTTAAATAGTTTTGTGTTTCTGCCGGTGAGTAAGGTTTCCAGTGCTCCATGGGGTGGGGATTTGGGGAACCGTGGCTTTGGCAATGGAGGGGCATTTGCCTTTTTGCTGCCAGAGCAACGTGTTATAGAGGTGGGCAACGCATTAGCGATACTCTTGGTTTTGCTAATGTCTATAGGAAGTGGTGACTATTTTGCAGCAGGTGGCCCGCATGCCTGTTTGCCTACCGAAAGAAGTAAAAAAAAGTAAGATTGCGGCTTACTATCCGTGATCAGCGGTACCGCGGTACGCACTGCACTGTATGATGTAGGGTCTTGCCCTGATGAATGGTGTACTTACAGTTATAAGGATTTATTTTCAAACAACTGTTCAGGTTCTTGAAACATTTATTTTAAATGTTAAAGAAAATTTTCAGTTTTATTTCCTTGGGTTAGGCCCTACAGGCTTTAATGGCTCTACAATTCATTATATTATTATAAATAAAATAAAATAAATATTCGTGGACAAATTGACACAGCACCATCTAGCCCCAAACTAAGCAAAGCTTGTACTATGGGTGTTAGATAACTGATATACTACTTAAATACTTTTTAAATACATACTTATTATACATAGAACCACAGAAATGAAACAAATAGAACATCCAGACCCAGATTATGTTTTGAAAAAGAGAGGATGCTATATTTTAAATGGTCTACGAATTATGTATTTCTAGACGTACTTGTTTTGTTAATTTGTAAATATGTTTCCTTTTGGCCTTGGAGACAATATTTATAATATATGATATAATAATTTTTATATCTAATACTTATACTTATTGTTGACAAATTGTTGTAAAGTTGTCAAGCAGTGACGAACCACAGATCAATGTCATGATGGCGAAGATTTTATTTCTATTCGCTGCCCACGAAAAAGACTGGCTTTGATAAATTTGAAATTGATTGACGGCTAGAGAAAAGGAATTCAGACGGATGTCTGGGGGTCTGAAGTTGGAGAGTGAAAAAGTGAAAGGATTTTTCATATTATTTTACGAAATTAATATTATTTGCGGAGAGTTATCCAAGCCCTCGAACTAGAAGGTGGATCAGTATTATACCTGTATAATCTATATGTATAATAACCCTGATGATGCTGTTTTCTAAGAAGTCAATTAATACAAGTGACCGGTTACCAAAAAAGTGCACATGGCTGCATTCAATATTTATCTCTGAAGTTCTCAAACTAAAAAATGCACGTGGTTGCATCAATATTTCTCTCTGAAATTCTCAAACTAACATAGTCGCATAGTGATATGATCTCATTAGAGAAATGACGTTGTCACTCATTATTTAATATCGTGTACTTTTCACCCACCTAATTTTAAGCTGAATAAAGCCATTATTCTGAAATGGTATTTTCTATTTAGTAACAATTTATTCAGCTTAAAATTAGGTGGGTGAAAAGTACACGATATTAAATAATGAGTGACAACGTCATTTCTCTAATGAGATCATATCATTCACCCCAGGGGGATTACGATGTTTCATAATCCTGGAGATAGGCTGGTGGTCTCCGTTCCCGACCTGAACGGCGAGGCGTTTGACTTTCCCGAGTCGGTTGCGATGCTTCTTCAACAGAAGGGAGACCACCAGCCTAACTATGAATGCTGTTTTCTTGAAACTGCCGGGACCGATTTTGATGTCCTGTGGCATAAGAACATAGTTGAAGATGCTCAACCTATACTCCGTAACCAAGTCACTGCTGGTTCAAAGAATACGGCACTTGTCATACAAATGTACGAAAGACATCTATTTTTCTCTAAACTGCCGGTACTGATTTTGATGTCGTGCGGCATAAAAACATAGCTTAAGGTCCTAAACCTACACTCCATAACCATGTCGCTGCTGGTTCAAAGAATACCGCATTTGTCATACAAGTATAACAAATGAATGCTTTTTCTCGAAACTGCCGGGTCCGATTTTGATGTCATGCAGTATAAGAATAGAGTTGAAGATGTTCAACCCATATATTGTAACGATACCTCCATTGGTTCATAGTTAAGGACACTTCCCATTCAAAAAGTGCCAAGTAAATATTTGTTTTTTTTTTAAGAATTGCCGGTCAGTTTTTGATGCCCTTCTCTACAAGGATGTATTTGAGGGTGCTAAATGTAAATACTGATTATGTTATTTGGCCATAGTCCACTTCCCCTACATACTTACCCAGTCTCCTTTACTAGAGTTCGCGTCATAACGAATAAATAACTGATAAAATAAACTCTTCGCTCCGCAAGTCTTTGCAATTTTACTAGACTATCAAATTTAGTTCCACTTTCAACCGCGCGCAGTTATCTTCGGGCATCCTATACTTCGGGTTTTAATTTAAAAAAAGACATGAGTACCAAGCGTTTAGTTACGATGACAGTGTTCAAAACAGAGTGCAAAATATATCGTTCATTTTGGACCAAACACACAAAATCCAGAAAGAACTATTGTTATTTTCAAATAGAGTATACAATTCACTAATATTTTATACTATTGCATCAAATACGTAGGTACGTAAACCAACTCAACTATGTATCACTGGGCGTAAAGCATTAGATAGATTTAGTGTCCATATAAAAAATTATTACCCCACAATGAGGAGTTTTCCAGTAGGTATTGATAGTTGGTTTCAAAAAGCATCAATAGATGGCGCTCGTATAATTTTGGTAATATTTTTATAATCTGTATGATGGTGGCAGTGATTTCATGCAGCCAACTAATACTAAACTTAAAAATTAAATGTTTATTAATATAAACATAACTGTTAAAGGTTGAACGAATTGTAAAAATAAATATTTATAGAAGTTGGCACTATGTTCCATTATTATTACAACCTCTAAAATGGTTGAAAACTATTGACAAATACAATATTATCCAATACAACGTACCCAGTGTTTATATCCTGTTTGCTAAGAACCTATTTCAAGCGATTATCAATTACCAAAATTGTTGGGGCGCCATCTAGTGAGTGGTTAGGAATGCTTTAGATACCTATTGGAAAACTGCTCATTAAGATAAATTTATCAGTACCACAGTATTCTCAAATGAGGAGTTTTCCAGTAGGTATTGATAGTTGGTTTCAAAAAGCATCAATAGATGGCGCTCCTACAATTTTGGTAATCTTTTTATAATCTGTATGATGGTGGCAGTGATTTCATGCAGCCAACTAATACTAAACTTAAAAATAATATGTTTATTAATATAAATATAACTGTTAATGGTTGAACGAAGTGTAATAAGAAATATTTATAGAAGTTGGCACTATGTTCCATTATTATTATAACCTCTAAACTGGTTGAAAACTATTGACAAATACAATATTATCCAATACAACGAACCCAGTGTTTATATCCTGTTTGCTAAGAACCTATTTCAAGCGATTATCAATTAGCAAAATTGTCGGGGCGCCATCTAGTGAGTGGTTAGGAATGCTTTAGATACCTATTAGAAAACTCCTCATTAGTCGAATAACAAAAAATCTCATATTTCGACAAGGACAACAAATAATGTCTTCGTCCCTTTCATTCTTAGCAGTTTTTGTATGTTGTGATCCTGTTCATGCATGGTATTTTTATTTGCTTGGCGAATACTACACACACGATATATATCGTGATACGTATCGTGATCCATATCGAGTAATATTTTGGATCGCAAGTCGACCCTACACACACGATAAGAATCGTCGATATTTTCATTAGTCTGTGCATGTTTTCATTCATTTTGATGGCTGAATAGACTAAGTTGCCAATGCCTAGCCTAAAAAAAAAGTATTTTTGACGCGTCGCTGGTGTATATTTACGATTTTTACGTATTTTTACCAAAATGTCTGATAAAGCTAGCGTAGCTATAGTATTAGCATTAGGATTAAAAAGACGCGTGAAGAGAAAAAAATTAGCAAAATTATGAGGATGAGGATTTTGTTGACTTTTTATACTTTTATAGTAACTGTTCAGGTCCATAGTGGCCACAGCAGCTTGAAATAAACACAAACAATGAAAATAAATTTGAAATTACGTTATTTATCTGTCAGTTTGACAGAAATGTCGTGATAAATATCGACTAGATACTAGACGCTCGATATATTATATCGCACGATACTTGATACGGATCGTAGATTTCTGAATTTTCGGAAATCCTGTGATCCGTATCACGATTCGTGATACTCTAGGCTACACACTCGATAAATATCGTGATCCTGCGTGAATCACGATATATATCGTGTGTGTAGTATCCGCTTATGTATTCTCCCTCTACGATTCCAGTTATCATAGCCATGCTTTACCATACTTGATACTGTCAATCATATTCTTAGTCTGTGTGTGGTTTGGTTCATTCGTTCGCACCGCGCGCGCGATTTGTTTTGTTTTGCATCTCGTTGCGCGCGCAGTTTGTTTTCGAAATTCACGTTTTTCGACCGAGCTGTGGATAATTCCATGGCGGAGATGCGAAATTGAATAAATTATGATTAGTTGTTCTATTTACTGAATTTTACTGACACCAAAGGGTATGTAAATTTTTTTGAAATATGTAATTTCAAATGAAAATGTTATTTGAATTGATAAACTTATACAGTAGGTTTTTGTTGCAACTTATTATTATTATTTTATGTATTGATTTTCGTGTTTTATTTGTTTTATGTTAGCTATCATTTGTTTTTGTAAATTCCAGGTCAGACAGGACGTGTGTAAAGAGGATATAAACACTACGTACAATAGATACGTGTTAAGATTTACGAGCTTTCGATTACTTTTGGACAAGTGGAAAATGGATATTATAATCGTTATATTTGGCTCACTGTTGTTAATAACTGTGTTCTGTTGTACGTGCTGCATATGTATGAAATTAAGGTAAGATATAAGTATCGGTTGGAGTGTAGCAAAGGGGGCTCTGAGGAAAAAAAGACTTGTAAAATTTTTCTCGATGTTTCTAAGTTTTTTTGAGTTGCACCCTTTGGTATCCTCTAATCTAAGTATCACATATTTACTACCTAATTCCTTATTGAGTTTTTAAAGCAGTAGCGTATGGAAAAGGAAATGTTTTGATATAGTAGTTAAGTAACCACATTCCACATAATGAACTTATATCCAAAAATTTCGTGTCAGGGTATAAAAATATAAGAACCACAAGTACTTACCTATGTAGCTTATGTATTATTTCTTTCATTATTTTAGTGATAATAATTGCAATTCAAGTCCCTTGTATCCTCGTCATATCACTCCACTATATTCCATTTCCTTGCTGTATGAAAGAAGTGCAAGCCAATAAATAGTTTTCCCCATTTATAATAACATTATTGATTTACATTCCAGTGACATGCAGATGCGTAAATATATAATTGAAACTGCAAAAGAGAAGGGTTTCAAAGTAGATCTAGATAAAATGGAAGCAAAGCAAAAGTGTCAATCACCGTTACTCGAAGAAAACTGTACAATTATGGTACCTGATGTAGGTATAATACTTTAGCTGATGCAAAAATTTACTTATATTTAACTTGTAGACTGCCACTGAAAAATACAATAGAAAAGTAACCAAGATTCTAAATAAAATATTAATTTATGTAACTTAATCAATCACTGTGTAACAAATAGCTGCCATTAACAACAAAAGTAATTATTTGGAAATAAGTAGGAGTCCTTCTTAGATATAAAAAACAGAAAATGTCTTGCATCAAATGACCACCCCAACAATATAGGTACTATTCTAAATTTTTAGAGATTAAGGGAGCCTATGATCTTAAACTATTATATTCTAAAAACAGTAGACTTGATGATTTTAGACAAACCTAGTGTAGAATTAAATTATTATAATAACTCTTGTAGTAAATGAATTGGATGTGAGAATTGGCAATGACTGTATCAAGTAATTGTAAAATTTAAACAAAAATACCTAAAATCAGTTTTATAATATGATCCTTGTATAATATTGTGATAGGCCTGAGTCATTGTTCCCCGATAAGTATAACCTTGGGGTCTTCAAATCAAGAGTGAATATGTATCTTCTAGGCACGCATGCTACATTTTCGACCTCATTGTCGCTTTCCATCAGGTGAGTTGAGGTCAAATGCAAGCCTATTATTAATTAAAAAACGAAAAAGGTCATTTTAATCATGTGAATTTACACCTATAATGTAGTTTTGCATCTGTTTCTACAAGGTGAAGGTACCTGTACCTTTAGTACCTTTACCAATGTATTAGTAATTGTATAAATGCAAGCCATTCTCACCCATCATTTCATCTAAATATATCTAGATCTAGATATCTTAATATATTCGATAATTAAATAAAAAGTTAAAAAATAATCTAAAACACAATAACAATCTTGTTGTTATGTTCCTACTGTAGTACATAACTCAGAAAAGAGTCATTGGCACTGGTGGCAGTGGGATTTAAACCTGGGACCTCCCGCTTTCAAGTCGGACCCCTTAACCACTAAGCCACAGACACTCCCAAATAAAAAATCTAAATATGTCTAGATCTAGATATCTATATTAGATTTGATAATTAAATAAAAAGTAAAAAAAATAGGATCTAAATTATACATGTATTCTCTTACTATACGGATTTTACATTTAAATATAATATTTTTGTGAATTTTTAAAATTTGTAGTAGGTACTTACATAAACAATCTATTTCTAGAGAATTTACTTATATATTTGTATATCCAGTAATTTGTGAATGATCACCAAGAAATATGCGTTCACTGCAACGCTCACGGGTTGGCACAGATATTGAGTGACATATTATGCTACACTTTAAATTAATACATTCTACATTGTCGGCGATTGACCGCACTCCTGATTTTTTACACGGTAGTTAGAAGCCAGGCAATGTCACTAAAGGAAAAAGTAGCAATTCATAATGTTGTGCTGATACCAGTATTTATGCATGGATGGAAGTGAAAAGTTTGTTGGGTTTGCTGCAATACCATGCAGAAGCATGAAGGTCATACAAATGACCTACTGTGTATGTGTGGAGTCATCCCAGCTAGAAGATAGGATAAGAAATAGTGTGATGGTTAGGACTGAGATGGTTTGGTTGAATATGTGGCAAGGATCAATGCTCGGACATTTACCAAGAAATAAGTCATTTAAATAACTAAATTATAATATATTTTTGTTTTGTATTCAATAACTAGCACTATTAGGTACTACAACTAGAAGTGTTAGTTTCCTCTGTGCCATTTAGCATTGCACTTTGTAGATTAGTATGATAGCAAAATTAAAATTATTAAATAATATGTATACATAGTCAATGATTAGCAATAAGTATCTAATCTAATAAGATAAGTAGAATGATGTTTATTTTCATAATTATGAATGAAAGGTATGAAGTGTCTTATAGCTCTGCACAGTGGCTTTTCTTTAGTTAAAAAATTTTTTTAAGTAGATTTATCTTTGGCCCTGGCTCCGCAGTAAGCTGCATAGTTCCTATCTATTAGTGAGAATCTGACCAACAGATGTCCAGCACCTTCCTAGAAAACGATTAGGCACTCAAGGGAAGACTTTGTTGTTTGTAATTTTTTTTTATCTGATGAGTATAACTTTGATTGTGAAGTGGAAATTAGAAGATTGGTGAGATGTAAGTAATTTTGTTCGCATGATATATGAGTAAGTGAGGCCAACTGTATTATGTCTTAGGCATACTTGTTTTGTCTTAATAATCATAGATATGCTAAGGGAACATTTAAGAGAGAAAGCACAGGCCTTATCCCGTATTATGCTTGCAAATGTATTGTGACGAAATTTTGTCACTTGAGTGACAAATGTACCTACCTATTAGATTATTAGAGATATACCTATTAGATTTACGTTAGGTAAGGCCAAATGTAAGATAAATTTGATCGCAGTTACATTTTTACGTGCTGAGGAATCTTAGCAAAATTGCATTATTAGAATAGAATTTGAAAACTTATGAAGTATAAATAATGCCTGTCTGCTGATATAGGTACATACTAATATTCTATGTAGGTATGTATTACCCGTAGTACTCGTAAAAGCCACTAGAAACGTCGTCAATACGAAAAAGTTTTAAGTTAGTTTTAAGTTTCTCTATTCCACAATTACAGTAACCATAATTCAATTATTAAATACTTTGAATGAAAGAATTGAAAAATATATTTAGTATGGAAATCAAATACCCTTAACCCGAACCTTTGGTGTTGTATAAATTTACTACCTAGGCTTTGTATGTTTGTACTTGATCACATAAGAGGTGATGGAACTAAATTCTTGGCTCCACTCGAAACGTTGTGTTCATTTTTTTTAAAAGCTTTTGTAATTACACGAATATTGTCCCTTTTGATGTCTATTGTTTTTTAATAATTTACTAAATATTTACTAAGGAATGTTTTAATTGAGGTTATTGTTAGTGGAAACAATCTCTCGGATCATCTCTGTCTTTGTATCTACTTTTAAATAAGTACTTGCTTATTATAATATGTCTAAGTATCTAAGTAAGTAGGTATTTTTCGTAGATTATACGAGTACATATTGCGCACAACAATTTTGTAGAATGTAATTCAAGATCGGTGTTTATTACAAGACTAATTGTAACTGGAACTATACCAAGACTGATCCGTATGCTTCATCTACCCCTTGCGACACGGGGCCCTCGTGCGTGAGAGCACAATCACAAAGAAAACGCCAAAATGATGATGATGAAGAAAAGAAAAAGTGGAGCATAGGGATCAACCTGCGTAGATATATGAGCATTACACTTACCATGTAATAAGTTTCCTTAATATATAAGATCTAAAGAAACTGGAAAAAAAAAATAATGGCTTCGTAGGTGTACGTACTTGTGAAAGGGTGGTGAAAATGGAACTTAACAAATGAAATAAGAATGTAAATAGTTTTATAGTACCTATACCTACCGTCTAATTAGTTACTGAGATCGTGTTTCTTCATTTAACAAAAGACTGACTCAGTGACGAAAATATTGCTATTACAAACTTTAAAAATGTTACGTTATATTTTCATAAGAGATGGTTATTTTGTCACAATGTCGCGGTTAAATAAAATAACGACTTATTTACCGCAACTTGTAGAGTCTGTGGATTGTGCGGAAAGAGAGGCGGAGTGGTGTAGGAAAATGCATTTTGACGATTCTGTAGATACTCGGTAAGGCATCATTCTCATAATAATTATCGTTTCAATAATTAGTTATCGTTAACTTAACTTTTGCGTTAGGTAAATGTAGAGACAAATTACCTGCAGTTTGACAAATTAAACTGGCAGTCCGGATGCGAGGACTTCTAGAATTCGGCGTTATTATCTGAATGAAGCCTGTTCGTAAAGTAAATTCTGTTAAATGAGTGTTGCATTCCTCCTCTGGATATTAATCATACACTATCTATGGATCACATTCTTTGAGAATATGTTAAGTCTACGTAAAAACAAACTAGTAAACGCATATATATATCATTTATCATCTTGTTTAGGTACCTATTGCTGATATATGGACTATGTGGCTGGATAAAATGGTCGAAACATAAACATTGCGATAGCTCGGTTGCGTTCCTCAGATTTGCCCAAAACGGCCGTTAACAGTATTTTATTTAAATAAAGAAAAACCTTAAGTACTTATAGGTATCGCCGAACAAGCGTTATAGCCTTACGCTCAAACAAAACGCGTCATTTAGCAAAGAACCTTTGTATAGCCTTAGATTTGTCCGATCGTACACAACATCTGCTCTTGTGCTAGGGTAGGGTGGGAAGAGCGAGTGTTACTACAATTTACCGATATGAATTTTGACAATAGTTTACAACTTCAGTAGTTTCATTTGGGAGCAGCTCACCAGTTTTGTTTTACTAAACAATTTGTTTGCACCTCTCTTGATAGTGTGGGTGAGTAAATACTGCCAAAGCTAAAGTAAATAAATAACATTTTAGTTCATTGTATCATAAGGAAAATGTACCTACATTTACATTTAAAAACGTCTGAAAAATAATGCTGTGTGAAATTGTAACTTACCTAAACTAAAATGTATTACTTTACCTAACCAATCTTTAATGGTAACGAGAATGAGAGATTATTAAAAATTAAATGTAACTACTTCTAGTCAAAATAAAATATTTTGGAAAACTTTACACCAAAGAAGTTTTATTTTTTATGTTTTGCACGAGGAGGTATCTTGTATGGTAAACCTACATAAGGTAAGTTTCAACTTAGGATAATGATGTCCATTTTGGAAACCATTAAAAAGGTTTTCCACGGAAAGAGTCACAATTAATTGTGACACCCATGGCCTCAAGACGGATCCAGAGGTCGCGGTAGGGCACGCTAAAGGTGGAAGACCATAGCGACCCTTACTATTTCAAATGGACCGAGACCTTTAGGGGAGGCCTTCGTCCAGCTGTGGGACAACGTATCTACCTATGTTATCAAAACCAAATGGAATCCATAGCTAACTGGATTAATACATACATCATTAGTGTAGCTCGATTTGCAGGGATTATTTACTTTTGACCAATGGTAGTTAATTTACTGATCTACAAAGGAAAGGACAGTAATAATAATAATCTTTATTTTTACATCAGGATACAATCAAAAATAGATTGACATAACAGGTACTACACATTATGATCGAAATATTTCATTTTTTTTATACAAATTAATACTGGTTGTAATTAGTCTATAGTGGAGTCCCTGCTTCCCAAACTAGGAAAATCCTGTGCTATGGGAAACAGTTATTCCCATAAAACTATAGGCCAGACAAATCTTACATCTAAAACGCAAAGCGCGATGTAACGCTGCATTTTTGGTATGTTATTTGGACCCCTTAAGAGAGTGTGAAACTACATTTTGCAAGCAA
This sequence comes from Blastobasis lacticolella, assembly GCA_905147135.1. NCBI lineage: Eukaryota > Metazoa > Arthropoda > Insecta > Lepidoptera > Blastobasidae > Blastobasis > Blastobasis lacticolella. Next base: position 5,277,071 of record LR990047.1, read on the forward strand.
AAAAAAATTGTGCTTCCTGCGTAATACGTAAAAAACTGCGAAATTTTGGGACTTTTTTCACTTTCTGGTCTAAAAATAAAAAAACTATGCATTTTTCGACCAATGAAGCTTAATAGCTTTTAAAATTGATTAAATTTGCAAGGATTTAAGCCTAAACACAGCTCTATAAAGCGTATAACAACCAAGTTATGACTCTTAAAAGATGGTATATTTTTCCCGAAAAACTTCAATTTTAGGTTTTGCTACCGTCCGGAGCAAATTATTGGTAAAATTGCTAGTTCTATGATAAAAAAAATTAAAAGGTAGTTGTAGTACATTTAATTTGCTTTAAATGATGTACAGAACGAACTATGTGAGACTAATGGTTCATTCACCATTTAAAAAAAACGAGGAGAACGTAAAAATGTATTTTTGAAGAATAAAGTATTTATTAAGATATGAATAACAATTATACATATTATGAATACTAATCTGACATAATACAAATTACAAATAACAACTAACTTAATAAATTTGTATAGTTGTTATAAAGGCCCACTTAATAAAACAATCACTAATTTTGTCCAAGGCTGAATGCTGCTCAGAAGGCTGGCCGCATTGTCCCCCGTCCGAAGTGGAAGCCAGCCCTATCTTTAGTAATATCGACCAAGCGCTTAGCTAGCTCCCGAAATAGGGAATTTGCACATGGACACTAGAATTCAAGGGTATCCACAATCCACACCAAACGGCGTAAATATGTGGCTTTCACCAACACTTGCGCTGTTTGACACTTTCAGTTGAGACGACATCGGACCCAGCACAACACGCCGTTACTGGAAGATGGAACTGTGCAAGGGTATCGCTACACGTGGCGTCCCTGACCAAACGTCGTCCCAGCTCCCAGGGTGGGAGTGTCATCCCTTCGGGCCTCTTACCGTCTTCACGGGCTAAACCACCTGGCTCAAGCTTAGTGGGTGCTTCAGCGGAGGTGAAGGCCCGGCGGATGATATAGTGCGTAACGCGGTCGAGAAGTGTCCCAATATTTTTAGAAGACATTTCCTGAAGTTAGAGACCCGATTTACACTAGCCAGCAGCCAGCAAACGGGCACGCTCTGCAGAGTTGGTTAGTGCGCTTAAGATATTGTTTCGCTCTAAAATGCAGCGAGGCTCGCCCCATAGCCGCTGGGAACAGGAATTTCTCGGGAGCTCGGCTTCCGGAAAAGCTTTGTGCCAAAGGCATTTGGCTTCGATAGAATACGCCGTAATAAAAGTCCCTAGTTTAGATAATAACTTCTGAAGAACAGAAAAGCTGACAGGGACACATCTGAAACTTTCCTAACGCCTAGACCTCCATATCCATCTGTTTTCAAGATGAATTATCGAGATTTATGTTAATAATTAAAATATAAGAATATGTTTCACTGTGTTGTTGACAACACCGCAAAACACAACAACAGAATTGGAATTTTTTCTTTAACGAAGTCCGAGAGGGATTAATCAAAACTACCCAACAAGCAAAGTAATCCTATAAAGAAAGATTATTAGCAAATCTCTACTAATAACGTTCTTATAAAAGCTTTGTGGAGACTCATTTACTTATAATTATATTCGTCAAGCTGTAACATACTCAAGAGCATTAGTTTTTATATTTCAGTCTTATAGTAAACTATAATACTAACACGCAGAACAGTTACAGGATACTTTTACTAATAGTATTATTTCATAAGCGTAGATATTCTTAAGAGCATTTGTTTTAATTTCACAGTCTTCTATTAATCTACAAAAATATCTTATAAGATACTTATAGGGATAGCTATCCCATAATTGTTTGCAGAAAGATTAAATAGTCTCGAATAATATATTAATCCTATAGTAATATTTTGAAAGAGAAAAAGATATTATAATACACTAAGCTGAGATTATTACAAGTTTGCATCGTTATTAGTCTTGTTCAAGAATATTTTAAATGTAATTGTACTTAATTAGAGCGATATTGGATCAAATAACCGTATAGGCTACTAGATCAATCACTTTATTAGTAATGGCAGTCATTTTGTTTTCCTTCAATAGTTTCAATTCTTCTTTAGCAAATTATTTAAAATGGATTTAAGCGATTGGAAACTATTTAATAAATAAGTATAAAAAATCAGTAAAGCTAGATTCTTCAAAAGTAGTTTCATTCGCATTTGAAGGTAAACCTGGTGCGTCAAGTGCAAATACAGGTGATATAAATGAGGGTTCCGCAATGAAAAATATTTGTTCACCCTTAGCCCATCACTTCGACAGCGAAGAAGTTGAAAATTTTATAGAAGAATACGACTTCGATTTCGAAGAATCCACTGAGTTTCAAAAAAATCATGAATTGCTTGAAGGTATAAAAAATTGGGCCATAACATTTAATATACCTCACCTAGCCCTGAATGAACTGTCAACTATTTTAAATAAAAGATTAACTAATGTTTTGCCTAGAGATGCACGAACCTTATTACATACTAATAAAGAAACGTTGCATGTAACAACCTCGGACCCAGGACAGTATTGGCACAATGGATTGATAAAATGCTTAAAAAATATTCTACAGGGACTGGATTTTTCCATGAATAGTTCCATGAATATGATTTCATTAAATATAAATATAGATGGATTGCCAGTATACAACAGTTCAAGACATCAACTCTGGCCTATTTTGTGCAACATCTTTGAAATATCCCACATTCCTCCCTTTGTGATTGGTAAATATATTAATACTATTTCAATATCTTAGTTATTTAAAAATATTACAAAAAATATTTTTTTCAAGAAATTTATGCCGGAGACAGAAAGCCTTCTGATCTGAATGCATATTTGGGGCTTTTTGTGGAGGAAATGAAGGAACTTGAAGCGAATGGATTAGTTACAACGTTTGCTGGAACTGAAACCACAATCAAAGTTAAAATAAGAGCCTTCATTTGTGATTCGCCAGCAAGAGCCATGATAAAAGGTAAGTTTTGGCCCATAATAAGTGATCATAATCATGTAATTTAAAAACTGTATCACAATAACTGACAATAAGAATTAATAATTTGTCTATCACTACTGCTATTGAAATACTTGCTTTACAGGTGTCACAAATTTTAATGGAAAACATGGTTGTCTGAAATGTACGGTTATTGGCGAGTACTCCCATAAATCAAACACTGTATTTTTTTCTAAGATCGATTGTCCTACAAGAAACGATGAAGACTTTCGTGCTAAAAAATATGGGGAACACCACAAACATGACTCTCCATTATTGAAGCTAAACATTGATATGGTGGAGGATTTTCCTGTTGCAGACTCATTACACCTAATAGACCTTGGTTTGATGAAGCGGTTGTTGATAGGGTGGCGTGATGGAAAATTAGGAAAGTACCTAACCAAATGGAGCAGTCGAGATATTGAAATTGTTAACAATTTCTTACTACAGTGTCGAATGCCCAAAGAGATACACAGAACAATAAGATCTGTAGATGTTTTGGCTCACTGGAAAGGTTCCGAGTACCGATGTTTTTTTTATTATCTAAGTGTCATAATTTTAAAACAAGTACTCAAACCAGAACCATTTTATCATTTTTTTAAATTGTTTTGTGCCATATCGATTTGCTCAAATGAGAAGCATTTTCCACTCTTGCGGATAGCTGAAATAATGCTAAAAGATTTTGTAACAAGTTTTAATACCTTTTACGGACAAGACTATGTTACTAGTAATATACATAATTTAATACATGTTGTGGCCGAAGTAAGAAAATTTGGAATTCTACAAAAGTTTAACGCATATCCTTTTGAAAATAATTATATAGTATTAAAAGAACTATCAGACAAGGAAATAAAACACTACAGCAAGTAGCAAAATGAATAATCGAAAAACAGTCATTTGAAACAACACATCTCTAAGAAGAAATAGCAGTCAACCCATTTATAAAAAAGAACCAGCGAGGCGGTTTAATGGTGTTGCACCTAGAAAATTTTATTTTATCCTCAAACGATCAAGACAAGTGGTTTCTTACTGACGAAAATCATGTAGTAGAGTTCAAATACCTCATGTCAAAAGACAACATTGAAAAAGAAATAGAAATTACAGGATTTCGATTTCATAATATCCACGACGTTTTTGATGAACCAATAAAATCTTCTTTTATAAATATTTATAAATGCGATTGTGCTGCAGCTATAGAAAAATCGTTGGTAATATGTAAAGTTCAAAATATCAAATGTAAACTTGTAAGTATTACATACAAGTCACAGATATATTTTTTTCCCATGTTACATACTCTATAAATTAGTATTTTAAAATAAAACAAACCTTTATTACAATTATGTTATTTTATTCAATCCAATGAAATTGTGTTGAACATCTAATTATTTAAATACACACAAATATTTATCTAATTATTTAACAAATCAGTCTCATTCATGACGTTTTACATAACATGTTTCATTATTAAAGCTTACCTATATCTTAATATGCCTCTTCATGCTAATTATCTGTAACTATTAAGTAATAAACATTAAAAAATCAACTTGGCAAAAAATAATAAAATTCTTTTTTAATAATTGTAAACAGTTTAATCATTCAACAAAATCAAATACAACAAATGACATTACAGCGCCGAGTCACGTAGTGCAGTGCAACGCAAATGCGTTTAGGCCTTTATTCAATCCCACTTTATCCTCGATCGATCCTATTTATTCAGATAGGTAAGCAATGCGCTTCAACGTATTAAATAAAGATAATGTTAAACTTTGTTGATACTGATTGTGACTTAAAAGAAATATGTTATTTTATTTTTAATAGCAGTAGTAACATTCATCTTCCGGGTAATGATTATACACTAGCATATATTGACAGCCTTTACACCACAATTGTCTTATATTAAGAGGTTTTTTAATATTGCTCATGTCAACAATAAAGTGGGAGTTCAATCTTGAATCAGTGAATCGTCCACAACCATAACATTTTTCAGATAGAATAAAATGTGTTAAGGCCCATGGCCATTCACATTCGTAGTTGAGTGCTATAAAGTCATCTTTACTTAAGAAACAGTCAACGTCTAAAAGTACCACCATCGCTAAAGAAACTGAAAACACAAAAAGAATTTATTTTAAAAAGTGTCACATAGGAATTCTAAAACTTTGTCATGAACGACGGGAAGAAGCTATAATCTAATAATTTATACCTCTCGTAATTGAATCCTAACAAAATTATTTTATAGATTAGTTTAGTTATTTTAGGCAGTTTCTGTGAGGAACCCTAGCTTCTTTTAATATGGAGGCGAGTCATCTGGATTAAAACTGCTATAAATACTAATTTACCTATAATTGTTCCATAACATACTTAATTAAGACTATTTTCAAAACATGGCGAATGTTCTTAAAGAATTATCTTAATCTTTTTTAATAACAAATATGCTATGTGCTATTTTTCGAAGCCCGTTGTCATATTAATTAAATTTTGGTAGATATTTACAATAAAAATGACTTCCCCGGCGAGTTCACACACTATATGTACAATAATTTTACAATACTTATGTTCTACAATAATAAAAATAAATCATAGTTTCATTAATAGGAAGTATACTCACGTTTTTCAAAATTTTGTTTTCACAAACAACCGCACCAACCAAATGCCAAAACTTTAAAAAACGTACTTATAACTAATTACTAAGTAAATTACTAGTGCATTATAAACAAAATAGTGTTAGTAAGATACTTATGTCAGATACTAATAAGAGTGTTTGTGTTTATAACTGTATTGTCTAAGAACATTATAGGAGCAATTGCGCTTCCGTAAGTGTATTATAGGGTTTAGTGACAGTCTGCAAGTTGCTTATAAGATCGTTATAAGAAATAATTATCCTATAACTGCGCCCAAATCCAGCTTTATAGCAATTTATAAGTATCTTAAAAGTACAACAAAAATAGTCTTGTAAATGTCTTGAATTGCAGATTTTGCTAGTTGGGTACCTAGAAGGTGAAGCCACGCCTTGTCGACGACATTGTAATAGCAATAGCGTCAAAAACTGCAGAAATCGTACCAGCCCTCGGACAGCATACCAATCACCCTGAACTCGCGCATGAGGTGCTGTGAATCCTGTAAAACCGTGTTCGCATCCCCTCGTAGGATCCCGTGTTCTAAGTAGATCGTACTACCACACGTTAAATTTAGAATTTAGCTTCTCGAGAGCCTATTGCTGGTAGCCGACTACTGATGCAAGAGGTAGCCTTTGTATATAAGATTGCTCGGCTTTTTGTAGCATTGTCGCATCAACTTATAAGCGGCCGGCAGCATCGATCCTATTTGACCAAGCAAAGCGCCTCTATCGACGGAGTTGAATCCATTTTTACGTCACCCTTCAGTACGACTTCAACACTATTACTTTGGAGGAAAGTTCTCATGGCGTGGACGGCGGCTTCGCACTCACCTTTATATTCAAAGTCGAGCTGGATATGCTGGAAGTAATTTGCTGGGCTGGGGGGTGGAAAACCGGTGTCGGTAGGTAGTCCCTACCGCAATAGAACGAATGAAACCATCATTTATTAGTTTTAGGCGCCATAAAGCGTACTTACTAAGGACTGTTCTACAGAGCCTGGCAGTGGTGTCGAGAATTCGTTTATAGAGGCTTGCTCCTTGAAGGCCCTAATGTCGTCTTCGTATGAATGTATATACAACATTAAAGCCAATGTCAAAAAAATACATTATTACGATTTCCATAGAACTCGGTAGAATATCAGTAACCAATGGTAAAAACGAAGCAACTTCAAAGTAACATACAAACGGCCCTGGGTTCCGTTGTTGAATCGCTCGCATTTATGCGAACGATTTACAATGTTGAATTTCGGCGTGAAAAGTTCAATATTTAGCCAAAGTATGGGCAAAAATAGGGAAAATTAACATAATGCAAGCAAATATGACATTTTTTATGCGGAAAATTAAAATTGAAAATGGTTCGAATCAAAGCGAGCAATTCAAAAATAGGGTCCCTGGTATAGCGGCAGCGTGCTTGCAAGAACGAACACCAAGATTAAGCAACGTTCACCGAATCCGAGCACTACATAGAGGCCGTTTCGTACATTGAGGGTAGTCCAATTTCAGCACCGCGACGAGCTCGCCACTTGTTAGGTGCTCCTCTTAATACAATTGGCGAGGTTGAAAAATATCTTCCACTGGACCCTGAGACTGATAGAACGGTCTCGGGAGCTGATTGGCACCTTGTGATAGTATTTTATTATTATTTAAACGTAATTTCTAACAAATTTTCTCTAAGCATAAGTGGTTATACCGATATTTGGCTGAAAACATACCGTACCATTCACGCAAATAAGTATTCACAGAATTCTTCAAAAAACCATTTTCAAGATTGTAAGTAAACTATTAGTCTCACTTAGTTCGTATTCTACTTTTATGAAAGTAATTTAAATGTACTACAACTTTCTTACAGTTGCTTTTATCATAGGACTAGCGATTTTATCAATAATTTGCTCCGGGCGGGAGCAAAACCTAAAATTGTAAATTTTCCGGAAAAATTTTCAATCTTTGAAGAGTCATAACTTGGTCACTGTATATTTTGTAGAGCTGCGTTTGGGCTTAAATAGTGGCAAATATAATGGACTTTAGAAGCCATTAAGCTTCATTGGTCGAAAATGCATAGTTTTTTATTTTTAGACCAGAAAGTGAAAAATGTCCCAAAATTTCGCAGTTTTTCACGTATTACGCAGGAAGCACAATTTTTTTTTGCTTGCAAAATGTTGTTTCACACTCTCTTAAGGGGTCCAAATAACATACCAAAAATGCAGCGTTACATCGCGCTTTGCGTTTTAGGGCCATTTTTTTGTAAGATTTGACTGGCCTACTAGGCTATATTAAAAAACTGTATTTTGACAGTGTGCCCTGATAGTGCGGCAACTATCAAACGGTATCAATCAGAGGTATCAAACTTATGAGCTACACAGGTATTCGAACGTATTATCTAGACCAGACTTCGCCAGGAATGCGTCTTGTCGGAATGCCAACATGGCTTCAGGCAGGGCTTCAGCACTATGGATCTTTGCACCCAGCGCCCTTCATGAGTCCCAGTGCAGTAGTAAGGGTAAGACGGGTAAGCGCTCGTACGCTGCCATGTCAATAAGTAGTGTCGATGGGTGCATGTTTCGAGAGTAGCCGTGTAGCGACATCTATCGCTCCAATAGGGAAACTTAACAATACTCACTTTACGATAACACGAACACAAGGTAGGCAAGCATCCGAACATAGATGGCGCTAACCGTCCTACATCGCGCTAGAGAAATGTGCCAACTTCCACGGCATATATATGTCGCAGCCATCTGGTTAAATCAGACATTAATTAAACGCCGGCATTCAATTGAATGCCCAGGCCGATCGTTGATTGAACCAGCAACTCTCAACGTTTAACTATTTGGCTTATAGTAAGCCAGCCCTTTGAAGACGGCTGACGTAAAATCAGGCAGGTGATTTTAATTTAGTTCAAATATTTTCCACTGCGGCACTGGTACTCACCGAAACAAATATGGCGTCGGACAGCTTGCACAACAAGCAATGTTTTTTGTATTTCGTTCACTTATAACTTATATTTAAAGTGCGGTACTGACATGTCTTAAAGTAAAAATTAAGATAAATTAAGTAAAAACTATCCTTGTTTCAATCCTCATAAATCCAACTTAATTTGTTCATTTTCTTTTTATACTTATATTAGAAACATAAGTTTCGTGCCCTTTTATATTTATTAATATAAAATAAAAAGTGCATTGTCCCTATTGTTCCTATACTACATAGTTACAAGTAGTTAATAAGTTGTAACTTTAAAGTTATTATTGTGTTAAATACTATCAATATTATAGGTACCTACTCGGAATAAATTTAATTGTATACTTACTGAAATTGTTGCCACAAATAATATAATTATTAAATAAAAGTGATATTTATTAATTCGCTATTTTTTATCTTAGTAAGGTTATCATTTAAGTTACGACTTCATGTTCACTCTATTTTATTTATTTTATTTATTAGGCACATACAACAAATTACAGCCATTAACAACCAAACATATATTTACCTTTAACAAAACGGCTAGATAACATTCAGCCAAGTAGCTGCACGTTACATTCAACTACTTGGCTAGTTGTCCTGTAGTAATTCAATTGAACGCCGGCGTTTAATTAACGGACTAGCTTTCTAATTAAATGTCTGAATTAACCAGATGGCTGCGACATATACAACTTTGGACGATCAACTGTGGGACCCTTGGTCCCCTGGTCACAACACCCGGCTAGGTGGGTAATTACCCTATTCCACCTTCTCCATCGTCGCTTGCCAACATTGGCGGCTTTCTTATCCTGCACCGCCAAAGCCGAATATTGACGAGTTTTGATCCGATCTCGGGCACCGGAGCCGCTTAAAGCCGGATATACTCGTATGTTTACCGAAAGTTTATTGGTGCTTTTCTTTAAAAAAAATAAGATATGTGATATGTGTGTAAGGTGTGTGATTCGTCGAAAAGCTTAATAAATAAAATTTATTTGGCGCTATCTAACTTTTAACTAAGACGAAGAGTTAACTCGGATTACCTTTCATTTTGAAGTCTTTATATACTTTACAAAAATATGTGCTATTGGGCAAAACGGGTATGGTTTTGTATGAAAAATTTAATACAAAGCGAAATAAATGCAGAGTTTGTTATAATGTAAATACTTCAAACTCTTTTGTAAAAAGACCTCATAGGGTATGGATATTTTGATCTACAACTCGGATTTTGATGGAGTTTTCAGTTTGATAGCTTGGGGCCAACTTTGATTTTAAAGCCATGTTTCAACTAATTCGGTTGGGTAGAACCAGATATACAGATTGACCTCTCCGTAGTACTAGCTTTCATGTATTAGGGAGGTCATTAATTGAAGTATAAACAATGGCACTAAGGTAATAACACATGGCATGCATATGCAAATATCTAATGCCCCGCAATGACAATAAATACGAGTAGACCAATTTAGCGGAAAGCTCTATTGCGTCAGCAGCGTTAATAGTACATTATACACAAAGGGGATAAAGCAGTGTGTTCTGTCATAAGCTGCATATTCGGCGGAGGATCCTGAGCGTAGCGAAGTACTCTAAGAGTTAACTCACGAACGTAGCGTGGGAGTTACGTAGAGTTCAGAGTAAAGTGAGGGGTCCAAGCCGCCCAAAAACTGAAACAGCTTTATCCCAGAGGTGAATACTCTACTTTTCACACCATATGTGAGACAATAAAATAAAGCAATTACAGCGTCTGAGTTAGCAAACTTCGGAGTTAAATCAGTATTGCTTCACGACATTTTCGTGTCAATGTAAAAATACAAGGTTTATCCCAATACTCCACCCCTGACCCACTGAACATAATTTTATTTTACTTATTTTTAACACTAATACGCTTGTTACATCAGAGCCCCAGCATTCCAATAGACTCCAGGATTAAATTTGGTTCAACCACTGAAATACACTCTTGCACAGGTGGACATCAAGTATTGATTATCAGGAATTTGTTTCCTTTCCTTTAATTTTGGACACAGCATGTGATTAACCAGACACCCGCCACGGGGTCCGGGCACACACTGATGACAGTCTTTGGCCAAAATTTAAATAATATTATCTGGGAAACATTTTTCGCATTACCTCTTGAATACCTCTTGGTAATATCCGCCTTAGATGCAAGAATGTTTTACAGAGGTCGGAAAAACGTATTTAATCCTGAATTCTATTGAAATGCTGGAACTCTGATGTACCTAATAAGTGTACCAGTGTTATGTAAAAACATAAGCTAAACATTTATGTAGTTTTGTCGACTTACGTCAGGAGCGTAGGGGCGTATACCTAGATATTTCACCAATAGCAGCAAACTGCGTCTTTGCGAATGCTCTGCAGTGCCGGCAGCGAGAAATTTCCAATTTCCTCTTTCGGATTCGAAACACTTGCAATTTGCGCACCCAATCTGCTGCAGTTATCGTTTCGATCTACAAATAGATAGGTACAAAGATATCTACCTTATTAGGTTTTTGTAGTTGCTTTCCCCACTTATTCATTAGGTAAGTAGGTACCTTTTGTATTTGATTAATTTATGACAATAACAACAATTCCAATTGCATATTATCCAGGAAGATCGTAATATCCTACCTATATGTATATGCCTGCCTACCTACCTGTAAAGAAAAATAAAGTGGTGTATGATATATAGGCAACTTTATGATATCGTAAAAATCGATATCTATGTAGGTAGGACATTTGCGAATTTTCACAGCGTAGTTTTGATTTGTGGATCCAATCACCAGCAACAGATCCCTTCTTGTTTCTAAAAGAAAAATCGACACCAATTTATCTAGGTTCCACCTATCGACGTTTCGAAAATTTATAGTCGTAATTTCTCGGCGAAAGAATTGTCAATTCGTACTGTTGTCGAGTAGGATAGGTATAGTTACCTATGCAGGGTTTGTACTCGTAGAATGTGGCTATTAGGTACTTATCTATGTAAAATTGGGGGCTTGGTTTTAGTTTAGGCGGACTTATATGATATTCTGATAGCTAGACAAGGGGCATAACGCCGGTGGGATCATGTTTAAAATATGTTCGAAACAAAAGTCAATTCTGAGTGGGTTGGACTTACGTTTGAGAGTCGCAAAGGGTAATGGGCAGACCACTATCTACCTCATATGATCGATGGCCGTGAGGGTGAAAATGTTCACAAATGGCAAGCAGGTATCGCTAAAATCGCTGCGATTAGGAATGGCTAAACACTTTATTCATTCAGTCGTTAGAATTATGAGAGCGTGAAAAACCGCACCGTAGCTGTTGTTAACCGCACAGTGGGGCGAAAGACAAGCAACTTTCAAAGTAGGTCCCTAAATCTTATGTAAATGTATGACTTCGTCCGCGTGGACCACTTTTTACGTTTTCCTGTTCATTTCAAATGCATTACCTAATCAACGCATTCCCGTTCTAGGCCTTTAAAAATATCAATAGATACACAACGAAAATAGAGAGTGGATATTAGTATAAAACTTTTCTTGTATTAAAACTTTCACCCCCTGTTATGTCCACCACCGTCAGAGAATGAATTTCCAAAAATTCCCATATAGTGTGATTTTGTAGAATATTTGTAAAAAGTTTCAAGTTAATCCACTGAAGAAATAAAAAGGTGCATACACACTTCCACGCCTGTACCTCAGGGAGGGAAATTCAAAAAATCCCTTCTTAGCACGCACTTACGTCATATAATAAAATAAACCTTGATACAAAATTTCAAGCTTCTGGATCCAGCGGTATCGGCATTTCGGCGGTCGTTCAGATTCTGTATAAATATACATATATAGATGAACAACAGTGCCACAAATTTATAATTTCAGTAAACAACATCAATAATCAATAATTTAAATCAATCGAGCATCGGTGGCATAATGTCTAGCGGGTCGGCTTCGTAGGCGAGAGGTATGTTGGTACCGCCATTACTGCCATGGCAGTGAGCAATTACATTGTGTATGTTGTATAGGTATAACGTATAAGTTGTTTACTAACATTCTCGGGAAAACGTTGCAAAAATCCCAGCACATTCCGGCAACTGAATATGTAACAATTTAGTCAGATTCCTATGTTATCGAGTCGAGGTTGGTCGGATGAAAGTCGCTCTGCTGTAATTACCTGATGTGCCAAACCCTGGGTTATGGTCAAAGGCATGCCCTAGGCCCGCGCGCGAGCACAACCGGGATATTGTCGCTAAGATCCTCATCTTGACTTCTTCAAGTCAATCAATACTTTACGACACCATAAAATAGAGCATACTGCATACCATTAGCCGACGCCGGAGCAATTTCATCCAAAGTAACGTAGGTAAAATCTCTCAGGTAGTAAGATAGACACTCTCGTTAACGTCAGTCAGACTCCAATGTTGACAGTGGGTGTAATCTAACCCTATCGGAGCCGATGCTTACTCAAAGGCCATAGTCGATCATTGCCTAATTAACATGCAGGAGCGGCGCGTTTTTGTCAAAGGCGTGCCTTATCGCCCCTTAATAACTTTCCGGCACAATGAATATTTATACCGCTGCCGGCGGCGTCCGGGTTATTTGTGGTCCCCTAGGACGGTTTGTTAAGCTAATTGGCTAATGACAAAGCGGTGTTTTAATCCGCATCGTCTTGCGGGTCGTTATTGGACACTTTCAGTTGAGCAGCTGGACTCGGAAGTGTTGGCTGGAATAATTTGGGGGAGTAGTTTCGGACTCTTGGTGGCCTGGACTTAACATTTCATGTTCTTAAAAGGTGGATGGATGTTTTACGAGGAAACAATAATTTACAATTTATTACAGGTCTTAGTTACGTAAATATATAGGTAGGTAAAGGTCAAGGTGGCTACTTGGTCCGAGTCCGCGTTCGTGGACAGGCAGGTCATGACGTCCCTGGATATATTCTCACTTGATTCTCCTATGCCGTCGTTGGATATGTATAAGGTAAAAGCCGGATACTTGCCCCACTTTTCGAAAAAGCTATATTATAAAGAAATACGTATTTACTGAGAAATATTCAACATGTATATCAAGACATATTTCTTTAATCTTCTATAATAGCCTGTATTCGTAAACGTAATTACTATTGTTTTTGAGTAAATCCTGTTTTACTTGACCTCTCAAAAGGGGGATAGTTGCCTACTGTGGCGGATAGTTGCCCCACAGTAATAATTCTTCGGAGGTTAGTTGCCTTGTGCGGGGATAGACGCCTCACTATGATTTTGTTGAATATAAACAATGTTTATTATTTACTGAGTTCCTTTATTATGCACTATACAAAATATTAATAATTATTTTAAAAACATAGTATTAAGTTTTAATGATTAAAATCATAAAATCATCACCATCCCGCGTTTGTCAGGCCGGATCCGCTCTACTACTATATTTCATCCGGTCTTGGGTCTCATCTAGACCATGCCATGAGATCCATACCAACCACGATCGGTTCAGAAGATAGCATACGTTTCAGCGTTTCTTCGAGACCATCCCAGAAGGCAGTCTCGCAGTCGGCGCAGCCAGACTGAGGAAGTTGATTTTAAGTCCCCTCCCCTCCCTCTCCCCTTTATCGCCAACTATTTTCTGTTTAGATAATGTGGCGCGGCACCACGTCCGATTTTGCTTGTACTTGTGAGATATTTTGTTAACCTAGAATAAAAGCACAGACAAATACATATTTAAGTCCCAATAAGTTTGAACCAAACACCAAAAGAAAAAATGTCCTCGCTTATTAAATAATTTTATACTTCCGCCAAAGTAAATGGGGCAACTATCCTTCTTGATACGGATAGTTGCCCTTTTTATTTGTGAAATAAATAAGACTTATTAAACAATAAAACATATTATACAATGTAATTTAAACCCTAATTAATGCATGTATAAAAACAAAAAGTAGACTGATACCATAATCAGTCATAAAGATATTCAATATTAATTACTTACCAAAATAATTTGAATGCCCGTCAAAGCTTCAGCGCGGAGGATTTTTGCTCACAAGGACAAAACGCATGCGCCTACGCTGATGAATTACATGGCACTAAGGCCTTCGGGAGGAGCACTTTCAATTGTGGTATAGCACTAACGACACCAACATCCCTAACATACTGTATTCAAAACTGGGGCAAGTATCCGGCTTTTACCCTAATTAAGAGATGCGTTAAGATTCAAAACAGAAATCATAGTGACCTGAATCACGGGAAACGCGATTCTTGTTTCATGGCCACATTGGTGCTTCTTGTAGTACCTATCTATGTCTGTTTTATAAGAACCAATTATTAAAAGCACAGGTGCAAAGTTATCGCTTTCCATCAGGTGAGATACCTCCTCGTTTGTCACGTGTTTGCCATTATGTAGTAACTAGTAGGTACCCATAAAAAGTAAAGCTGAGAGTATCGTACCTAACATCCATCGATTCCTCGCGACATTTTGTACTCGTGGACTTCGGTAGCAATTTCGGATATTCGATTCAATTTGCGAGAAACAATCTTTTTTGTATAGATTCCATATATCAATCCTGTGCACAGATAAGGTAGATTTAACTCGAATGTAACTGTAAAAATAGTTTTGAAGCGATACAGCATGTTGTTGTTCTTCTGCACTTTACAATGCAGGCAACTAAGCAGGGTAGACTCACGGATTCAGAAATGATTGAAGAGCAGTGTCCTAATTATCCACTTATCTTACATTTTACTTATACATGCAATGCCTGCAACTACAATAAACATATTTTGTTACTTAAAGGAGAAACAATTTCAAAAATTCTTTCACTGGCAAGTAACAGTAAAATGTTTACGAGAGCCGAATTTAAATGTTGGAAAGGATACCGCGCAAGAAACAAAAAAATAATTATTCAATCCAGCCGTTTCTGAGTTTTAGCGAGACTAGCTGGCAGCAGTTGATTTTTATACATATACCTAGATTGTTTTTTATTTATTTATTATACTCGATTGTACATAATAAAATAAAATACTCAGAGAAATTTTAGAGAAAGTACTCCTTCACCACTTTTTCCTAAAATAAATTTCTTTTAGCACGCCTGTCAGAAGAGAGATGTTTTATGTAGGTTCTTGATGCAGATCTTTATTATAAGTATTTACCTACTTCCTTTTTAACTTTCGTTCGTACACGTCCCCAATGCCTTAAACGCCAAACCGTAGATCTTGAAAATTCAATCATTCACCTTATTTATTTATTTAACAGTTTATTGTTCACACGATAGAGCATACAGTTATGTAACAGAAGATTATGACACAACAGGCACTGCTTATCTCATTTAAAATTTTCACCACGCTGCAAATTTATTTAATAAAAGGATACCAGTATAACTTTTAATCTCTACCACCCTGTGAGTGTTGAAGCAATTCCAATTTTGTGCGATCCGTTCGTTAGCGCATCGCTTGCCTGGCCGTTGATTGAAACTCTGGCGTGGTTAAATTGCAATCTTCGTTACACCCACATAGTTGATGTTTCAGCAAGGCTAGATTGCATCGCTTTGCTTGTAAACTAAATACTCCGAAAATGGTGAAGGGATGCCTTAATTTTGCTGAAGTATGTACCTCAGCAAAATTAACCTACCTAATGAATTACCTATTCATTAAGGCTAGCTGTCTAAGTAATCTTCACGGACTAAGTACCTACTCTTATTAAAGATTTAATTAGATGTACCTACTTCATCATCACAGCCCGTAACAGTTCACTGCAGGACTTAGGGCCTCTCCCACGGGAGAGGAGGTTATTACCATAATCTCCACGCTTGGCAGGCGGGTTGGAGATCGCATTGTTGTAAATATAACAATGGAAAACGCTGCTGCCCATTTTCCAGCCTACGGAGACTCTTGATCTTTTGCCTTTTGCCGAAAACATTAGTCGCCTTGTACGACACCCACGAGTGTAAGGGGTTGGTGCTATTCTACTCTGCCGGACACCACACGGCAGGTACCTACTTATTACTCGTTTAATGAGAAAGGCTGTCAGTCACGGGTTCACGCCTAAATCAGCACTTTACCTTGGTTACTAATAATGATAATAAATTAAGTATGTTGAATTTATTATGTGAAAAAACTCACAAAAACAAAGAGTGATCTTAGTGAAATTTATTAGTCAAGGTGCAAGAATACATCAAATACATTTCAAGACTTGGCGAATTATTACATTCAATTTGTTTTGATCTGATTATTAAGTTAATAAGTACTAAAATAAAAATGCTAAACAAAACGACAAATAAACAACAGTAAAAATAATCATTGCCTTAAGACCAAACCGTGTCATTAGAATCGCCTTAAGCTTCCTTTGAATTCATAAATTGTCAATTCCGGTAACGATCGAAACAATTTGCGGAATAACAAAACAAGCCGTTTGTTTAAAATTTCCGTCTGTCATTTGATTCGTGTTTAAATACTTATAAATCCTTAGCCATTATCCCTCCCTTGCCTTCATTTTGTTCCTCCCCTGGGATGGAACAATATTCATGGCCTTGCTGCCTTGGTCTGGTAGAAAGGACGTTGTTTGAAATGCCACTGAGAATGGGATTCATAACAGCAAAATTGTCAGCAATAAAACGACTATTACCGTTCTCATCGGCTAAGAAATAAACGGCAATAAGTGGAAAATATTGTGCCAATAAAATAATTTATTCCCTTCCAAAGATTCGGCTTCAAAACGATGATGAAGTTCAGTGTTTTACGCGAATATAGTGTTTCTAACTAAATTTTTAATTTGAAATTTTCTATTGTTTTGTTACCTAGCTAAATTGCTACTGATTCCTTACTCGAAAATCAAATCTGTTGGAATTGCTTACAAAAAATATACTTGCCGTGTTGCTTCTGTGTTTCAGTAGTTGAATTTAAGTTGAAATAAATCATCGATGAATTAAAAGCTCTAGTCCTCCAGGAGCCAGGACAGTTAAAAATAATAAAAGTGTTATTCTCTGGAAAAAAAAATGGTTACGAATGAACGGTAAAAGGTTTCATGAGATTTGGCTTTAGCAGTCGTTAAAGCTGGTTTATAATTTGAATTTTATACAAATTATACAATCCATTTGACATCTTATTTAATTTGAATTTGCCCCTAATATGTACTGACTAGATGAGCAAACCGTGATTATTACTCATACACTTACATGAAGCTCACGCTATTGGCCCACAGGTGAAGTAGACAGGTGGTTATGGACCCTCACTTTGCTCGGTCCAGCCTGACACAACTCCTAGCTAGAACAGAGCCTAGCTTTTTACTCTTAAGGACCGGTTTTCCAAATTCGCGCTTTATAAATCTTTCGTCACGCTCTACATAATATATGCCCGAACTCTCTCATTCTCATTATTACTTACACAGTAAAAAGTAACAAATCGTGTGTAGAGCCAATCTCTACATGTTAGCGTGGTTGGCATGGTCATTTGAAAACAAAAGTTGAGTAACTGTCACTGGTTTTACAAACCACTAGTGACCCGCCTCGGCTTCACATTGGCTTCACAAATTATACACCTAAACCTTCCTTGTGAATCACTCTGTCAATTGGTGAAAACCGTATGAAAATCCGTTCAGTAGTTTTTGAGTTTATTGCGAACAGTAGGACTTTGGCTTTATAGTTTTGGCGGTGGCAGGATAATGGTAGCCGCCAATGTTGGCAAGCGAAGATGGTGAGAAGGTAGAAAATGGTAATTACCCACCTGGCCGGGTGTTGTGACCAGGGGACCAAGGGCCCGACAGTTGATCGTCGGAAGTTGTATATATGACATTTCTCTAGCGCGATGTAGGATTGTTAGCGCCATCTATGTGCGGATGCTTGCCAACCTTGTGTTCGTGTACTCGTAATGTGAGTATCATTGAGTCTTCCCTATTGGAGCAGTAGAGCGATAGATGTCGCCACATAGTATTTAGTGAAACCTTTTTATTAAGATACAGGGTTTGTAGAAGAGTAAGCGCTTTTATAGTCAGGTGTATTTCGTCTAAGGAATCAGGAGCTTGGCTTTAATATGAGAAAGCTTTTCATCTTCCTGTGTTACGAGTACATAATAACAATCGACTATAGTGTAGAGTCCTTCCAGAAAGTTTTTGTCAAGCATAAACAAAATAATCCAATTTTACTTCTCTGTAGGCAAGTATGATGTACGTTACCTACGTAATATTTAAGTTGTAAATATAAAGATTTGTATAGGTTCAAACAATAAAACGTTGCTTCATGGTTAAGCGACATTTGTTATCAGTTATCTATCACTTATCACACTCCACTACTATTCTATGTCTTAAGCACATATTTTATTCCAAAAGACTGTAGCGTAGACCCCTACCTGCTGAATCGAGATTTAAATAGGTGAATCGCAAGTAAAGACAGTCTGCCGCTGCTACTTGCAAATTTATGGCTGCCACTTATCATTTTTACGATATTGCTTTTTTGTCCTGACATAAAATATATTATTAGCTCGATTCGTCACAGGGCGGAATATATCGCTTCTAAGGATAGCGAGAAACTAGATTTCATTGGAAATTATTGATTGAAGGCTAAAGTTTGAGAAATTGACTTTTTTTTATAAGCCACTAATGTGGCAAACAAGCTAACGGCCTGCCTGATGGTAAGCAGTCACCGCAGCCTATGGACGTTTGCCTATGGATATTCGCGTTCGCAGTTGAGACTTGACAGTTTGCTTTACCCGTAAGGGCCCGTTTATACGTCGCCGCCTAAAAATCGCGTCGCGTCCGCATAGTCACCGCGTAACGCCCTAACAGGAAACGTGCAGACTATCCTATTAACGACGACGCGGTGGCTATGCGGGCGCAATTTGTGGGTGCGATTCGGTGACTGGGTGGGCGCGATGCGGTGGCTGTGCGTTTGTTTACAAATAATAAAATAAGCTTTCTGTCATTAGCATAGAAACCAAAATTGCATGAACATTTGGGATAAAACATGCAGAAATCGCTTACGTCTGTATGGATACTATTCTTTTCTATGGAGCAGTAAATAATGCATATGATCTAAGATGTGGCCATAGTAATATATTTCTTCATCTATTATCAGAAAAATCGTGTATTATCCTAGAGAATACGTCTCAATAAAATTAATTTGTTGTTATTTGATATTTCCGGTCAGACCAAGTTTTGCCCAATGAACCATATATATTGTTGGCTAGGGGAAATAAGCACCTCTCACTCGATTAAATATCAGATGAAGGTATATCATCTCCATGGCAACCCCATAGTTGGACCAAGAATACAGTTACACAGAATATAAACAGGAAAATTTAAATTTTGAATTTGAATTTGTTAAAGACATCTAGGTATTCAGCTTACATTTCGCCGTGTCTCGGCGCCCGACAAAAATTTTAAAAATAAAAGTGTTACATAATGATTAAAATAGTAGTTTATGCAACTGTCATATAATACCTAATTATATGCAGTTGTATACACTACTTTATCTACACTCGTATTTTTATGTTAAAATATCGTACCTATAATTTTCTCAACTTTGCTGGAAGTAAGCTGCGAGTCAGTTCTGTTGTATCTACGCGTCGAGGATATCAAGCGGCGGGAAATTCACTTTACTACTTACACATTTATCTATTTATTTGCTTATAATAAGAAAAAACATTCACAAACACAAACTACAACAATTACAAAAAGTATTTTGTTTAGCGGGAAAATAATTACACAGAATATAAAAAGGAAAATTTAAATTTTGAATTTGAATTTTGAATTTGTCAAAGGCATTTAGGTATTCAGCCTACATTTCGCCGTGTCTCGGCGCCCGACAAAAATTTAAAAAATAAAAGTGTTGCATAATGATTAAAAAGTTATTGTACGTTACAGCTGTCATGAAATTTGTATAGGAAATGCTGTATCGAAAAGTAATATTTTAAAATTTTATAGACTGGCGTGAAAAAAGTGTATCCTTAAACAACTGTTTTCGAATTTGAAATTGGAACATTACGCTATGAGTGTAGATAAAGTTATTTTACGTTACAGCTGTAATGAAATTAGTATGGGAAATGCTGTATCGAAAAGTAATGTTTTAAAATTTTATAGACTAATAAAGTGTACCTTTAAACGACTGTTTATAATATGTAATAGGAACATTACGCTATGAGTGTAGAAAACATATTTATTGCACTTGCTTCCAAGGTATTTATTTATTTATTTAATACTTTATGCACAAAATAGTACAAAGGTGGACTTAAAGCTTTGTAGCTTTATCTACCAGTCTACCCCGAAAACTGGTAATAAAAATTGCAGGCGGTGCATAAAAATTTACTACAACATGGTACAAAACGTACAAGACGTATAAAAAGAGAAAAGCAAAATATATTTCCCAAAAAATACGCCAATTGTCATTAGCCGTGCCATGGAGAAGTGCAATGGGCCGCACGCAGTATAATGTCACGGCTGACACAGTGGCGCTAGTTTTCATTGCGCCCCAACATTTTTGCATCATTTTGCGTCATTTCGTTGGGTTTTGGCTTCTCTTAACTAATAGCACATAAATAAACAACGAAACTATAAACTATTCTGGAGTAACACGATCGTATAAAATGGGACCAGAACCCAAAGGGACAGTTGGTACTTATATGAATCCTAAAGAAGCACCGTCGGATCCTCATATTTCGTTCTAGGCATGTTCCAATGGAGGTATTTGTGACGTAAATATTTATGAACCGCCTGCCCTGAGCGAAATTCCAAAGGAGTTATGGAAACCTCACGAGGACACGTCAACATGTCAACATAACGTGTGGGTGTGTGGGTGTCGTATTTAAACTGTATGTACAGTGTGTGTCAAAATATTCTCTTCCGCATGAAGTGCGCCGACCGCCTCTATTGCTATTTTAAAGCGTGTGCGGTTTTATCTTATCGTTTTAAAGCACTAAACACACATTTTTATATTAGAAAAAAAAGATGTGTGTTCAGTGCTTATAGGTAGAATATAAAGGAGCAGGCCGTTTTTTACTTTGTGATGGTAGTATAGACGTCTTCAATCAGTCACAAGACCTATTAATATTAAATCACTCATTAAATCTTCATTTATTTACCTACTCACACATATAATTGGGCATCTACTCGGTATCTTACTATACAATATAGGTTTTTTTTTAATTACCAATATTAAAAAATACTTAAAATCCGAATTTAAATTTTTATGTTAACACCGTTATTTGTTATTTCATAGTGCAACATTAAAATTTTGTAGTACCCCTACAGTTAAAAAATTTACCTCCGTGTCTGCCCACTTGTGTTTTATTGTAGGTTACATTTTTACGCCAAAAGTACTAATTATGTGACTCCCTTTTACTGCCTTGGCAATAAAAAAAGACACTAGTGAGCGTTGCTGTAATTAGGTCTTTTGTGGGTTGTCATTTAACTGAGCAGAATATTGGCTTTGTATATGACTCCTTTACTCACGTTAAATGGTGCTACTAAAGTAAAAACGGTCACCCGTCCCAGTTACCGACATCCACGTGTGTCCTGTGGTACTACCAGTAGTACTAGCGGTGGTACCAGTGTAAGTTTTTGGCGTGCGCTGCTTAACTTCGGTATCGATCTCACAGGCACGCTGCCACTAGACTGAGGCCGCTTCCATTAAATAAATATTATCGAATTATTTATATAGATCTCATATTTATATAGTAATGTTCTCAGAAAAGCTGGGGTCCAAGTGGCAAGAATAAAAGGAGATATATGAAAAGAGTTGTGGATAAATGCGAGGCTAGGGAGTTGTGTCAGGACAGAGCAAAGTGGCGGTCCATGGTCTGTGCCTACCAAACCTGTGGGACACAGGCGTGAGATTTATGTATTTTATACAGCGTTATGTAGCTGGACTGTTATACGAAAATAATAGCAGACAGCCCACCTGATGGTAAGCGGTAAGCATTTAGGTTGCAGACAATAAAAATACAGAACCATAGGTGCGTTGTCACTGTGAGGACTAAGATGTAATGCCTCATGCCTATAATTACGCTGGCTGCCTTATCCTTCAAACCGGAACACAACAATGCAAGCAACGTTGCTCGGCGGCCAAACTAGATAAGGCGGTGGTGCTCACGCGGTATCCTCAGGCTTGACAGAGTCCTACCACCTGATTATCTATTAGTAAGTATAATATGTCAGTATCGAACTCATGATACAATACTCAATGATACAAATGATACAATACTACAATGATACAAACAGGTATTTTTTCCAACAACAACAAAGGGGCTAGTGTGAGTTTCGCTTCGATTTTACTTAACTATCGCGTTTGCGTTTACGTCGAAATTAGTATGAAGAAGAAAACTTCATTTACGTACCACTAGGCGGCGCTATATATTTTTTCATACTAATTTTCACGTAAACGCAAACGCGATAGTAAAGTAAAATCGAAGCGGAACTCACACTAGGCCCTCAGTAATGTTCTGTTGTCATTTTCGATCAACCTGTGCTTCCAGGTGCTATAAAGGCTCGACATTGACGTGCGCCTTTTCAAAAAGATTTTCATTAGGAAAGTGGCAGCTATTTGATACTTGGTGACGCGGACCCTTTCGACGATGGCTTTACATTTTCGAGGCAGAGGCGTGAATGGTATTGTGTTACTTCATTGTTAATGAGTCTGCATTATTGAGTGGAAAGGTGGCTGTTTTGTCGTGAATCTAGAACAACATTACTCGAATCAACGTAATCGTGATTCTGTTGTGACAATGTTTACGCTTCACAGTCTGAATTCAGTAGTTTAAATTCAGAACTAAAAAGCGTGAAAGCAAGGCAAAATGATATATGGCATGTAAACCAATTGAACAACTCAGGTAGTCAAACGTCAGTACGTCGTCAGGTCGTCGTATTACAGGCAACGACTATGTGGTTAACGTTACCATTACTGAAAGAGCGACAAAGGGTTACGGTAACTGGTTGGCTGTAATTCACAGAATGGCAAACTTATCGCGAACGCGTAGTACTTTTTCTCTGATATTTGCATTAAATAAATAAATAAATATGCTTGGACTATTTACACAGCGCTATCTAGCCTCAAAGTAATTGCGGCAAAACATCGTGATAAAGCTGCACTTTCAGGCGACTGAATGTGTAGCTATAATCCAATCTGGTCAGGTTTCGCTGGTAGCGGGGTACTATAATTACCTGATCTGCCAAATCCTGGATCATGGGCGAGGCGAATCCAGGGCCCTCGTGAGCGAGAGCACATCCGTGACATTAATGTCAAGATGGTGAAGATGATCTAGCCCCAAAGCTTGTATTATTTGTGCCAGAAAACTAATAAACTACTAATTCATCAAAATTCATCATTTCAACTTCTGCCAGGCCGGGAATCGAACCCAGGACCTCTGCGTGGCAGACCGGCATGTTAACCAACTGAAATTCACAGGTCGTCTAAGGCATTAAACATCTACTCCTGACAAACTAATCACGTTGCCCTCATATACTTTATTTTAAAGTAAAGTACATACTTGCTGCTCCCCGTGCTGTGGATGTTGCAGAAAAACAGGAGAATATTTTCTACCTTAGAGACACTAATCACTTTGCCCAGGTGGCCGGATAATACTTTCTCGCGCAACGGTGCGACTACAATTTTAATTGCTACGACCAACACAGCTAGCTGTAATGAAAACATTAAAAAAGGTATCCCATGTAATTACACTCCAGGATAACTGGCGTGCGGCACGTCGACAATCCAAGGGTGAAAAATTCATTTGTGGCTCTACATTTTTGTCATACACATGAAGCCTAAACAGCAGCATAATATTTAAGAAGTAAATTATAAAGTCATGAACACATGTACACGTCAACATGTACTGTTGACGACAGGTTGACGAGATAATTGAGGTATGAAGAACGCGTGGAAGGGCGTAACTACCCGTACACCCGCCTGTAGGGACCAAATGTCTGGGCATGCCACCTCCGCATTATTACCTTAAAAACTCTACATATCTATTTCCATGACGCACAGCTCCTGCTTGTGCAATCAACAAGTAAGCAACATTAATGGATTAATGAAGACGTTCGTCTGTATACAAAAAATTTACATAGTAGCAATATGAATGTAAGCTTTGTCACAATATGAGGATTCGGACATGTTGTAAAAAGAAATATCGACATCGATTAGGTACCTAGTACGTGTCCCATACGATGTCCCATCTCAAGAAAGTTGCTATGTTAACTAGTCGCGAACAGTTGTTACGAAAAAAAAACCTATAACAATAGGTAAGTACAACATACTCCCAATAAAAACAATTACAGGATTGACAGGGACAGGGTCATCATAATTTAAGTGCAAGCTTGTCTTGCACTTAGATTATGATGACATTATTTCAGATTCGCATCAGATCGGACGCAACCCTTCTCAGTATTTTGTGTAGAAAACTACAAAAGGTTGGAAATTTAATTCACATGCCCTTTTTCAATTAGTTCAGAGATTGAGTGGGTGGGTCACAGTCGCTGAGGTTGTGTAAAAGAAACGACGTAGTTACTATGACTTAGAGGGAACTCCGGAGGGTACACGTTCTAAGGCTAGAGTAATTGGATGAGACAAAAAGTGGAAGACATTTGTTAGATCTTGATTAGATTCGAAACTTGGCAGCGGGATTAATCACTAGATAGATACTCTGTTCGTAAAATACTTATGGTCATCTTGGCGTTAATGTCCCGGTTGTGCTATCGCGTGCGAGGGATCCGCCTGGACCATGATCCAGAATTTGGCAGATCAGGTAATTACAGTGGAGGGTAATGTGCAGAATTCATCACGATGTTTTCCCTCACCATAGAGCATTGGTTAGTATTCAACTAAAGTATATCAATCAGAAAAAAAGTCATTGGCACAGGGATTCGAACCCGGAACCTCGGGGTAGGAATCGGACCCCTTAACCATTAGACTACCGTCTTTCCTATAAATACTTATACAGGTACTTAATCTATGTGCATTCTGGACATAGTCTTTCCACTCCTAGGCAGCTTCCACAATCCATCATAAAGCTAAAGCCTCTCTCTTACACGATAATGTTATGACGAATCTTTATGACTCCACCCTGATTCCTCCACCACAAGTATTTGTGGCTCTAGCTTTTCATAATCCCATTTGGTGAGTATTAACGCATTAGTAAGTAATTGGCAAAGCTTGTTTCCTGTTTGTTTAGAGCGAGGCCCTCCCGAGTCCCGAATCACGCGAGTAACACTCGATTATCCAAACACAATTATTTCAAGTCTAAAATCATATGAGCCCCACTAAACACAATTGCGAACGGCGCGTGGGTTGTTGTGTTTGACTTGTTGTGATTACTAAGTTTGCAACTCACCGTACACAGGGTGTTATAATAGTATCTAAGGGAGTATACACGTAGAAAGCTGGCTACCAGCGCCGATCTACCAGCATTTATCAGTACTGGCCCACTAAGATAACCTCTTCATAAAGCGGGTAGAAGCAGGGACTGGCTGGCTGTCTGAGTAGCTTGCAACATGTCGAGCTCATTAGACAAAGATATTTTTCTGCTAGAAAATGTGTTTCTCAAAATGCGTAAACAAATTAAAACATCAATATCCATTTTTAACGCCAATACTGTGTTGTGTTCCCTTGGAAATAAAGCAGCAAATGGCGGCCTACCAGCGCTGATCGGAGCAGGTCGGAACTCATCGGCGACGTTCGGCGTTTATTGGTGCTGGTATGGCACTTGGTAAAGACTGCACGCGCCGGCAACCTGCGCGGGCTGGTTCCAATAAGCGCTGGTAGATCGGCGCTGGCAGCCTACTTCCTACGTGTATACACCCAACAGACGTTCCGGCTCTAGCCAAAACAGAACATCTGTTACTAGCTTTAATGTGGTGTGGGATTGGATGGTGGAGCTGGTGACTGACATAAAGTAATTAGGTTATAGCGGTTAAAGGCTATTAAGGTGTTCTTGATTTATACTACGACACGATGTATGGATATTTATTAATTTATAGAATAACAACAGCCAACTTAATCGTGATACATATCTCAAGTACTAATATGAGGGGGCAATAACAGATTACATTAATATGTGAGGTAATATAGGTTTTAAGACTGGTCTAGTCGTGACCATGAAATATCGGGCCGTGACCGTGAAATATTGAGGAATAAAAACATTACTAACCGTGGTAAAAAACCCGATAATGTGCGATGAAAGTGTATGTAAGATAATATAAAACAATAAATGAAAAGTCAGGCATTATAAGCCTGGCTCCCACGCCTGTCTCTCTGAATATGATAATCTCACATTTAATAATACAGGAGTACCAACATTAGGCGCCTACCTGACAGTCTAGTAAATACATATTTTTATATTCGTATAGTACCAGAGTTAAGAAAATAGAAACCTTGACTTTTCTCTACTGACGTACAATTCCTTTGATCTCGGAAATATACATAGGTATCAGGGGATTATTAAAACTTTACATAGGCTCGAATTCTGCGTGGGTGAAACCACTGGGAAAAGGGAAGATAATTATGCACCTACCTACGATATATCTACAGTGTGTGTTTTACTAGGACAGGCTAAGGTTAATAGGCTCCTTTTCCGCACTTGAATTGATAGGTTTGTTTGGTGTTTCAAAGGGACAATGTGAGATCCTGTTACTTTTTCGTGCCATAAATGCTATATAATGACATGTGGGTGGAATGAAAGTAGCTCTAGAAGAATGTAGCCATAAGTGACAGAACTTCAAATTGGTTTAGTTGTCTCAGCACAGAATATTAAGTTTTAGTTCACTATTTCTTTGACATTCATCTACGCTTAGGGCTTCAAATCATCAAAAATGTGCCTAGAAATCCATGTGTGATTAAAAATTTTTGGGCTTAATTCATTGGGAGATACAGATGCAGACATGGAATTTATCTGCTACTAAGCTCGTAAAATTTACAACCTGTACATCATAAACTGCGCGCGGAATTATTAGTCTAATTGTCGGTTAACTATACGGCTATACGCTCACGTAGCAGTGCAACCAAGCCTCATTTCAAATCTGCACTTGATTGTTGAAACGCTATTTGTGCTATATCACTTTGCTTAACAACGCTTGTCTGCGTTTGTTATTAGTAGATAGTTTTATGAAGTTTGTAACAAAGATACCAATAAATTTAATTGGAGAGTAATTGTATTTAAGTACAAAGTTCTCGAGTGGCAACCACGTACCGGAAGACGCAGCACGGGTAGGCCTCCCACCAGGCGCGGATCCAGGATTTGGTTGAGGGAGGGTATAGACTATAGGTATTCTCTACTCAAAGAGCGAGCGTCCTGAGTATAAAAAAAATGCCTTTTTAGTGGGGTGAACAACAAATGAATGAGTGAGCGGAGCGAGCTCGACATTTTTTACGTTTGAGATCTTAAAAGCTGGAGTGATAATTGAATGAATGAGCAAGCGGAGTGAGCTTGTAATTTGTGATATTTTGCGATATAAAAGTTTGTGGTGATCAATAAATGAATGTGCGAGCGAAGCGAGCTCGCTATTTTAGACATTTTTAGTCTTAACAGAAGTGGGTGATCCTCACAATAGTAATTGAATTAAATCAATGAATGAGTAACCGCAATGAGGTAGGTGAATGGTATGAAAAGTATTTTAAACTTATGAATGAGCGAGCGAAGTGACCTCGAATTTTTTTTACATTTTGTGTCGAAATTTTAGATATTTTGGGTTTTAACAGCAATGGGTGATCTTTACAAAAGTAACTTAGGAGAAATTAATAAATCGTAATTTTTGACATTTTGGCTTAAGTGCTGTGATGATGTGTGATGCTGATCGTAATAAAAGGCAATAAAATATATTAAAATTATTGAATGAGCAATCAGAGCGCGCACGAAACTTTTAACATTATGGTTCTTAAAGGTTGGGGTGATTGTTAACATGAATATTTGAGCGAGCTAGGCAATGAATGAGCGAGCGATGCCAGCTTTGAAATTTTGGCCTTTTGGCTTATAAAACAGTAGGCGATTGTGAGTCAGACCGGTCTTTGTGGAGATCTCTGTGGGCATCTTTTGGCTGATATGATGATGATAGACGAAACTTCCTCGCCCATCTGTTTCAATTGGCCTTGCATCTCCAGGATGCAGCAGTGGGCGTCCTTTAGCTGATATTGTACAGTATACTCTATAATATCATTAATCAAAATCAAGGTGTTATTCGGCCAATCTCTCTAGTTCTGGGAGTAACGCCGATGCGCAGTTCCGTGGTTATGTGGAATAGGATTCAAGTACCAAAATAAACGCATCGAAATTGGTCCGTCCGTTCGTGAGCTACAAGGCCACCGATACACACGTCACACTTATAACGCCCCTCTTTATGCATCCGTGGTTAAAAAGGAAGGGCCTTTATAATTTTTTTAAAACATTAAAATTTTATTTCAAACAAATTCATGATTTTCTTTTAATTAGGAAAATGGTCTCTCATAGGCTGGTCGTTCATATCTAATCAATGTACGGTCGCATTCATAAGTGCATGACCACCTTAAAATTCATATTCCTTCCTGTTGTTCCATGCTATAAACCCTTCAAAAATGATTTACTCAGCTTATAGTTGAGTGAAATCCGAGTTAACGTTTCCACTGAATAGTCGTATACCTAATTGTAGTTTATTCGACTATTTTGCATTTTTTTTTACTAAATAGTGCTATAAAATAGTCGAATAGCATTTTATTCTACCTTTTTATGAGCTGAGTTAAAGTGACCAATTTACTTTAACTCAGCGTCTTTGTACTATAATAGTTCTATAACAGCCATGAAATATCTAATTCGCTGACTTGGGTTTTTTTTTAGCCATTACTCGGCACTCTGTTCGGTTTCTATAAATGTTGAAAAAAGCAATATTTTTACTGTTGCTTTTACTGCATGCTTATATCTCAACTCGAATAATGTGTTCCAGAAAGCTATTTTAGGATTTCAATTATATTCAGTGCTGCTAGTCGATTTTTACTCCGATTAAATT
Source organism: Blastobasis lacticolella (assembly GCA_905147135.1). Taxonomy (NCBI): domain Eukaryota; kingdom Metazoa; phylum Arthropoda; class Insecta; order Lepidoptera; family Blastobasidae; genus Blastobasis; species Blastobasis lacticolella. The sequence continues at coordinate 5,306,504 of LR990047.1, forward strand.
GTACTAAAAGAGGTCTGAAACTCTTTAACTTGTTATGGTTTTGTTGTACAAAAGTCCTTGCTTGTGTTTAAGTTGAAAAAAGAACAAAAACAATTGAAAATTGAGTGTTTTTAGAAGAACAGTTAATAAAACGTTACAGAAGATGAAAAATTCGGATAACCTCATTTAGCCCAATTTATTATCATGAAGTGAGTCAAGCTTGAACCGTACCTATTAGTAACATTTTGAGTGAATCTGTAGGTACAAGTTTTCCCAGCAACGACGAGCATGGACTTAAACCTGGACAAACTTTTGAATTAGAACCAAGAACAAGCCGCGCCGGATCCAATAGTCTTTCTACAAGTATAAAATGTGTTTTCTTCCAAGGTGTTGGTACTTTCAAATCATTTCAGTAATGAATTTATCCACGTTAAAGTAGACCGCTATTGTTATTGAAAATAGATATCCTATACCTAAACATAAAACCAACATTATTACTAGGACTAATATGTTTAATTTAAGAAATATGATGGTTTTTGTTAAACATGCATTTTACTTAAGGTGAAGTATTTATGATGGCGGCGGCATCACGGAATTCAAACGTCTTTATTCGACTTAAAATCGTATAAATAATAAATAAAATAAATAAATAAATTCTTTATTTACCAAATAGAGTATACATTTTTCTTATGCTAATCTGAAATATATTCATTTGTTGGAAGAACGCTATAAGGTTTTAACATAAGACCAGGATATTCTGATTCCTAAACTAGGATATACCTGTATTTTAGGAATCAGTGAAAGCCCGTGCGTATTAGGTTCCAATACATATTCTATCCACTTCAGCTGAATTTCCGAATATATAATAAGTATTTATATATATATATATATGACGGATCACGGTCAATAGTATGGACTCATGTGGTCAATAGTACGGACTCATGACGATGAAAACGGAAGTGGGAGTGCGCCCTCTGGTGGGGCGTGCTGACAGAGTCTCGACGGCACGACTCGGGCCGAGTGGCGGCCATTCTTGGCGCGACCGCCGCCGAGGAGTGACGCGTCTTGAAACTGTCTCCACGTTTCGTTTGTTTACGTTTGAAGTTCGTTAATAGAAAGTGTTATTTACGTTTAAAAATAAAGTAATTTTAAAATCACCTTTGAAATAAGAAAGTAAATTACCTCAACTGCCTACATTTGTAATATCGCTCTGAATTCTAGTGAAATTATAAGTGATGTGCAAAAATGAAATGGAATAAATACAGTGGAGTAAATGTGAACCTTTTCTTTAATTTATCTGGAAGAATACGACCTAATACTGATATCACCACCCTGATGACAATGATCCTGAAACACCCCTTTCCTTCACGCGACGACATCAGAAGCGGTGATGACGAACGCAACGCCCAAGAGATGGTATGATGAAAAGCAACAAAGAAAATGCAGATACGCTACTTGAAAGCGTAATAATAAAAGAAAGGTGATTACTCGATCCAGTTGAGTTGTCTACATTAAAATGTAAAATGATTTAACATGTTCAAAGCGCAGCCAAGAGTCCAAACACCCCGAGATATAAGACAAAGACTTCGTCAGAAAGATTGGGGGATTCATAAAGTAAACAGCAGATCATCTGTACCAAATGGGTCATGGTCAAGGCAGACCCCGGGCCTTCGTGAGCACCACTGGGATATCGAAAACATTATTAAAAATCGAGTGAAACTTACCATGGACGGCACTTTGGTATGGCTTCTTTGTTTTTGTTAAATTTAATTTAGATTACTCATGTAAAATATTTTCCTTTTTAAATATAAAATTGTGTTAGTTAAATAATTTGCGTAGTTCTAAATTAGCCAGCTAAAGTTTATTCAATGACTTGAAAGTAAACGCTTACATTAAGATTCATTTAGCAGTGTGGTTTGACACCACAAGTAAATTAATTGCTTAGATTTCTGCAGATTAAATAAAATCAAACAATTAAAAACGGTGTATATTATTTTTTTTATTTTTGTTTTACTAATACAATTATTTTCTTCTATTGCATAACAATGGTGCACAACGGTTCGCTTCACCTACGAGAACAACATTGGAATGCAACGATGGACTGGTAGCCTCAACGGGATTGTTTCAACATGGGACGAAGATGGTAGACAATCTGCGAGTGTACATGACTGAGAAATGATGTGATATTAACAGTTCCTCTCTATCTGGTGAGTCCTATACATAATTATTATTTAGTAAAAACCTGTGCTGAAGAGGCTCCCTAGCGGATTTTAGGAGTTATTTACTTTGACAATTAAGAAAAGTATTCTGACAGAAACACTATTGATACCCTTAGTAGAGAGAATGGCAGGTTTATTTGTATCTTTAGTGAAACTACAAATAGAAAGAATGTAAACAAAACATAAACAACGTCAGTTACGTCAGTGTTACAATTTGTTGGTAAAAATGTCAAAAACTACTGCTAAGTTTAAAAATATTAGCTTTTTCGGGTACCTATGTCAATTAATGTAGGCTGTCTGATAGAAAGTTACTAAGAAAAAAAATCACTCCACAAAAATAGTAAGAATTATGTTAAATCCGTCCCAATGTCAAACAGTGTTTATAGTAAAAAAAGTGTTATTTAATCTAAGATTATTTTACCATCTTGAAACATGGTGCGCTATGATTTTACGTATTACCAACATCACGTCAGTTATCAGAAAACAAGAATAAGAAATACTTGGAAAGCATAGTGCTATTATTTTTATAAATTGAGTACGTAAGCATAGTTATGGTGGTGCTGCTGCTGACTGACTTCTTCTTCTTGATCGTTGCCTCACTGCTGAGGATCCTGACATCTTCGGTAAACTGCATGTCTCCATCGGTTTCGACGAATCGTTCGGATATTTGGTCCACCCATCTCTTCGGACTTCGGCCTCTGGGTCTCTTGCCTTCGACTTTTCCCGTCACCATAAGTCGTTCCAGATTGCTGATTAAGTAAATATTTGATAATGACAGTGTGGCAGGGATGCCGTAGCAGTGAGTTTGTGGAACAATTAGCTGGTGTACTTTAGGATGTTGTCTTAGAGATAGGATAGGCTTCACATAGGCTTCGAATGTGCAAATTCAAAAACGACCCCGCGATCTCCGCGATTTCTATGCGAGCGGGAGCGTGCAAACATGTATCGAGAGAAAAAAAAAGAGAAAAATTATTAGCGTGTTTGTTTACATTTAACAAGAGAAATTCGAACGAAATTTTCCATATTTCAGTATAATGTTTGTTATTGTGGTCGTAGTTTCCCAATGTTGTAGAATAAAGAGATAAGATATCCGCGGTAAAAATGGGATCACCGATATACGTTTCTTTTAATACTACAAAAAAAAGGTAGTTTGGTTAGTAACGTAATTTTATATTAGAATCAAGTTATTTAACAAAAAAAAAAGTAAACACGAATAAGTGAACTGATTGACGGTAGATAATTTCGAATTATGTTTTGAGTAACTAAAGATAAACCTGTGACTTAGTTCGACCGAAAACCATGTGTACTAAGTCAATGTGACTTAGTTTGACCTGGATAAAGACTTTGTTAGACGGATCAATCTAAGACGCTAACCCAATACGTGACGATTATCGAGCCGAGGTTTTTATGAGATTTATGTGATCGTTTTGTTTTCTCAAAAATTTGTTGCATCATCGGATGAAGGTGATCGTGTTTTATCAGTGATGGTGGGCTAATGGAGCCTATGGGAGAGTTTTATGGTTGCTTACCGGCCCGATGGAGGCTATGGGAGCGTGGCTAATAGCAGGTAGTTGTTTTAAGCTTTGTGAGAAAGTGTTGAACGATAACGATGATGAGAAAGTCCAGATATTTTGGTGATAGTTCAATAGCCGGTTTTATAAATTATTTTTAGCTTCGAGTACTGAAATTTCCTTGATTACTGATATAAAGTAACTATTTTGAGTTCTGTTGTTGTGCCAGTAAGATGAGACAGTGTAAGCAATGGTAAGATTTCATATCCTTCTGCCAGTACAAGTTTTTAAGTACCTGAATTGTTGTTGAGGTCAAACATCCAGATTTATTTGGCTGACTTGGAGTGACCCGGGAGTCATGTGTGTGACTCATTGGGCTAAGAGCCCCGAAAGTCTCGGATGTTGTGGCTGTAGATAGCAAATTTTATTTTGTAATTTTTATAGTAGGCGGCTTGATATGGGATGCCTTCGTTATTACAAACATTGCTAAATGGTTTCAAAATGGGAGCTTAAACGTAACGTAAAGTCTAGATGGAGTATACTCGTTTGAACAGTTAAAATCGATGACGATGATTATTGCTTGTTTAGTTTTGGTGTGGCAACAAATGGACTATTGTTACCTATAACTGGCGTATCAAATAGACGTGAGAGCTTCTTATTATTAAACTTCTGATTTAGTTTTGATATTGGGCAGTAGAAATAATGTTTATTTTTATTTTATTTTATTTTGTTGTTTTTGTAGAGATGACACCGTAAACAGTTGTTCGGATCTGTGACGATTACTTGTTGTGTAACTCGTAGACCGTTATTGACCGGGTTATGATAGCAGATAGACTGTTACCTATCACTGACTTAGTACAGATTTGGTCGAAGGATTGACCACGAGCTGAGAATCTATAGACAGCTTCTATTTATTTGTCCCGCCTGTGTGGCTCCCGCCTGTGTGGCTCCCGCCTGTGTGGCTCCCGCCTGTGTGGCTCCCGCCTGTGTGGCTCCCGCTTGTGTGGCTCCCGCCTGTGTGTTCCCGCCTGTGTGGCATCCCGCCTGTTTGGCATTTCGCCTGTGTGGCATAGTCTGTGTGACATTAAGTCTGTGTGTATATAGCCTGTGAGGCATTCTACCTGTATGGCATTTCGCCGGTGTGGCATTTTTATGTGTGGCATTTTGCCTCTGTGAAATTTACCCGTGTGTGACATCTTACCTGTATCGTGCTTTGGTAGACGTGACACAGGATATATGATGAATAAACTCATAGTTTGACGATTAGAGTGGCACTGACCAGAGTGACACTCAACCTGTGTGGCACCTAGTCTGTGTGGTATTTCGCTTGTGTGCAGGTCCAGTTGCGTGGCGGCCTGGTTGCGTGGCGGCCTGATTGCGTGGCGGCCCGACTGATGGCGTCCGTCGTGTGGTAGTTCGTCGCCTGTGTGTTATTTCTCCTGTATGGTAACATTACTTATTCTTTTTAAATTAGGATGGCGCTGACGGATGACCAAAAATCATATGGCATTTAATGAAGGAGTGTTTCAATCCCACTCGAAGTAACATTGGGTCTTTTGCTGAGTACTGAAAATTTAATGTAGGTATGTCACATATTTGTAGTGAATCTAAGTACCTACAGTAATGGACGTCGGGGACGATACGCGAGCTCTGTGATTGGGGCTTGTTTCCCACTCAACAAGAGCATCAAGGGGAAAACACTGGTGACGATGATTAAACCTTCATTGGTGGTAATTGTGATACGGTTCATAGTCTGGTGTTATACCTTGTCACGCCTCTCTAATGAACTGAAGTCGTAGCTGAATTTATGTCGGCAACTTATAAAGAATAATTTATGTACAAGATGATGTTGTTATCTCTCAATCTACAGAAGTTTAGTATGATAAATGATAATGGACGTATGTTTTATGTGAAGAATTGGTGGGTTAATGCAGTCGTGATAGATCCAATCACATGATTCATAAGACTTATTTGGGTGATGTGTTGTGGTCAGAAGTGACCGAGCGAATATAGTACTGTACTATGGTTTTCATGTTTCAGATTACACACGAGGACGTGTGTACAGCAGGACGGCCGTGACGGATCACGGTCAATAGTATGGACTCATGTGGTCAATAGTACGGACTCATGACGATGAAAACGGAAGTGGGAGTGCGCCCTCTGGTGGGGCGTGCTGACAGAGTCTCGACGGCACGACTCGGGCCGAGTGGCGGCCATTCTTGGCGCGACCGCCGCCGAGGAGTGACGCGTCTTGAAACTGTCTCCACGTTTCGTTTGTTTACGTTTGAAGTTCGTTAATAGAAAGTGTTATTTACGTTTAAAAATAAAGTAATTTTAAAATCACCTTTGAAATAAGAAAGTAAATTACCTCAACTGCCTACATTTGTAATATCGCTCTGAATTCTAGTGAAATTATAAGTGATGTGCAAAAATGAAATGGAATAAATACAGTGGAGTAAATGTGAACCTTTTCTTTAATTTATCTGGAAGAATACGACCTAATACTGATATCACCACCCTGATGACAATGATCCTGAAACACCCCTTTCCTTCACGCGACGACATATATATATATAAATAATGTTTGTGTGTGCGTGTTTGTGTGCGTGTGTGTGTATGCGTGTGTGTGTGCGTCTGTGTGTATGCGTATGTGTGTCTGTAAGTGTTCCTATGTACAGGTAGGTTAGTTGAAGATGCTCGATCAACACGTTAGCAATTCTTCGGTTTCCATATAAGTTAACTTTTGTAGCCAATCTTGGATCTTCTTTTTGATTTCATATTTAGTTAGGGAATTGATATTGAGGATTTTGTTTACTTTATTGTAGAGAACTGAGTTAATTATGTAGTAATGACGAGAGGCGAACGTGGTTTTATGAGAATCTACTACACAGATATTTCTGGTATTTCGTTTGCTATTATCGATTTTAGGGCGATTATGTGAATGTCGACGAAGAATGGTGCGAAAAATATAGATTTGTCTAACAGTCAAAACTTGGGACAATGAATATAATGAACTTGTTGGAAATCTAAAGGGCTTTTTAAAAATTACTTTTAGGATCGCTCTTTGAGCCCTTTCAAGTTGCAACATGTATGTCTTAGCGGATCCACCCCATACCGGGACGCAGTATAAGAGCAGTGACTGACATAGAGCGGTATACACAAGTTTTAGCGTTTCGATGTTAGCTGAATTCCTAAGTGACTTGAAGATGTAAATAAGTCGTCGGACTCGAGACGATAGTGTCTCCAATTGAACACTCCAGTTCAATCGACTATCAACGTGGACACCCAAGTATTTAATTTGAGAAGCACGTGACAGAGTAAGGCAGTTACAGGCGATGGAAGAGACTGAACAAGAATGGACTCTAATGTTTATTGTGTTAGCAGGCTGGTCATTTGCTCTAATAGAGAATGGTATATATTTGGTCTTTTTGATATTTAGAGTTAGGAGATTGGCTGATAACCAACTACTGACCACTCGCATTGCCAACTCAGCATTTTTTATAACGTCACCCCAGTTCCTCCCCTGAATAATTAAGGCTGTATCGTCAGCGTAGGCAAAGATGTTGCAATTTGGGATAGATAGGTTGCAAAGGTGATTAACATAAATGTTGAAGAGTGTCGGGCCCAAGATTGAGCCTTGCGGCACTCCGTAACTGACAAGTTCCTCTGTGCTTATGTAATCACCAATTTTAACTCTTTGAGTTCTGTTAGATAGGTAATCTCTAATTAGATCTAGTGAAACACCACGAATACCAATGTTTTCCAATTTCCTACATAGGGTAGGGATATGGACCGTGTCGAATGCCTTGGACAGGTCCAGGAATATCCCGATACATTTATTGTTACTATCCAAGGTCCTGGCCACTGTATCCACCAAATCGACAACTGCGTCCTCAGTAGACACCCCTGAGCGAAAGCCGTACTGATGTCTAGAAAGTATGTTTTGGGTTTGAAGATATTTTAATAAGCGAGTATTTAATGCCTTTTCAAATATTTTTGATAATGTTGACAGCACAGATATCGGTCTGTAGCCCTCCACACGGTCCCCATCCCCTCCCTTATGTATTGGATGCACAATGGCTTTTTTAAAAACGTCTGGAAAAACTCCGGTCCTAATGCACAAGTTAAAAATATGTGTAATAACCGGCAGGAGAACATGACTGCATGTCTTTATAATTAAGGCTGAAATATTATCCCACCCAACCGCGGAGTTTATATTTAGAGATTTGATAATAGAGTCGACCTCTGCCTCATCCATCTCCAGTAGAGCCATTGAATTTGGAGATACATATGTAGATTCAAATTTGGTGTAGAAGTGATCCTGACAGAGAGGAATAGCAGAGGCGAGATTAGCGCCAATCTCGATAAAGTACTTATTTATTTTTTGTAGTGACGAAACATTATTATTTGATATTTTGAGTAGTTCCAAAGGGGGGTTACAATTTTTATTCATGTTAGTAATATTTTTAATTACTTTCCATGTCTGCTTTGAATTATTTTTAGCTTTCAAGAGCTCTTGCTTTTCATGCTCCCATTTCAGTTTGCGTAACAAATTATTGCAGAAATTCCTGTAGCGCTTATAAGTAATTATTAAAATGGGATTGTCATTTGAATTCCTGACTTTATTGTGCAATTCATCTCTATTACGAATGCATCGAAGCAGACCTGGAGTTATCCAAGGTTTTAGATTCCTGTTCTTTCTAGAAACCTTGGCTTCCCATGCGTGATTGGAGATTATGGTTGATAGGGTAGACACAAGGTGATTTGATGCGGTGTTAGCATCTATAGAGGTCAGAATAGGCGTGTAGTCAAGACACTCTATATCATGTTGTATAGCTGTGTAGTTATATTTTTTTATATATTTATTTGGTTTAGGTATAGGATTTTTATAGCTAATATTCAGTAAGACTGGCATGTGGTCCGTAATGAGGGTGTCAAGTATCAGCACAGTAGATTCCAATTTAGTTTTCAAAAAAACGTGATCCAGACAATTATCGATCCTAGTGGGATGAAGATGAGCAGGAAGAAGTCCGTGAGAAGCATTTAATGTTAGGTACTCCTGTGATTTCGGATCAACACTTTTCTGTTTTATGTCTATGTTTAAATCGCCTATTAAGATGATATTTTTGAATTTGGAAAATGACAAGAATACTTCGTTTAAGCTGTTAATAAATTGTTCGTATTTTCTATTATGTGTGTGGGAGGGTGAGCGGTAAATGGCAACTAGAGCGACTTTATTGTCCATTATGCACGTTAGACAATTAGCGTACTCAAATTGTGGTTCCCTGACAGTGCAATTAATATCCGATTTAATGTAAAGAATAATGCCTTCGTTTTGGTTGGTGTTATTTTGAGTATAATACACCCGATATCCCGGAAGAGAAGGAATATTTGCTGTGTTTAGAAGCCAGCACTCTGACAATACTATAACATCGCAAACAACCCGAATTTGAGTCAGAAGAACACAGAATTCACTAAAGTTTTTGTTGACGCTGCGAATGTTCATGTGTATTATCTTCAGCGAGTTAGAGGTGTTTTTTAATATTTGCGTCGTATGTTGAGGTGGACATAAGTACGACTTAGCTACTTGAAAGGAATCCAATTCAAGAAAAGTTTTATCCATGTTCATCATTTTGGATGGCTATAAGAACCAAAACTGCACATAAATGTATGGGCTGTGTGTGATAATAGTAGGTAGTCTCGTACCAGATATTGCTTATTAGACAAATAATTGTTGGAGTGAATATAAATGATAAGTAATTTGTAATGCTATGTGGAGTATAAATGTGTTGTTGTGTATATCTGTAGGTAGTTTGAACCAAGGGCCCGTCTAGCTTAAATATATTAAATCTATGTATATATAATGCATTACTAATATTAACATAACAATGAGAGAAACTATATATAACTATTGATAGTCAAGCTTCATTCGATAGATTTCTCAAAACATGTTCGGAGGAGACTAGAATATGTTTGTCTTCTTTATTTTTGCGCAGAAAGATATTACCATTTTTGGTCCAGCAGAAGTTGTATTCCTTATCTTTGGCAAATTCACGCGCTTGATGAAATAATTTCCTTGTATATCCGGGAAGAAATTCGGCTACGTATACGGGTCTACATTCGCCATCGAGACCAATGCGTTGAGTATTCAGCCGTGATTCTTTGGTGGAGCCCCTTACCGAACCTCGCAAAGCCGTGATTAAACTGGACTTTGTCTGGACAGAAGCAAATTCTGCAATTATCGGCTTGTCTTTACCTGGTTTCCCTGGGAGTCGATAGATGTCTCTTATACTTGAGTCAGATATTTATCAGACTTACCTATCACAACTTTCTGTAGGTCGATGAAAGTCTCCTTTTCCCGAACCGGCACATTGCGAATCTCAATTGCTGAAGAATGCGAGCGTAGCTGAACGTCTTGAAGTTTTCGCTCCAAATAAGTAATGCACCTCTGGTTGTCTAGTCGTTCTCTTTGAAGTGTTTCAATCTTCTCCCTCATTTCCTCGTACTGCAGGCTAATGAAAGACATCGAGCCCTCCATCTCACGGTTAGCCCTTTGAATGGCCTGCGTTTGTAACTTGAGTTCATTCAAATCGGTATTCAACTTCGTTATCAAAGCCACCTGATCCTGCGAAAACTTGGCAAACTGGGCATCCTGATCAGCTTTCCATGAGATTAGCATTGCCCTAATTTCATTCCTAAATTCCACAAACTCGTCTGCAGTTAGGACATTTGGAGAGTCCTTACGCGGGCGCAGTGAACGCGACTTATTTGCGTTTTGCAACGCCTCTTGCGCAGGCACAGCGGAGGATTCTGAAGGGGTTTCTGTGTTGGAGTCCAGTGCCACCTTAGGACTGCGCGTGGGTGAGCGAGCTACCTTAGGCATGATTCTAGTATGCAGGTAACCTAGTTAATCAGAGAAAAAAAAAAAAAAAAATTTTTTTTTTATGTGTGATTCGAATGCACGACCTCCAGGGCGTACAACGCGATGACGCTTCCCGCGTAGATGCGTAGAACTCGTACCGTTTTTTCGCGGCGCGTCGCACCAACAAGTTAGTCCAGCGGTAACAGGCTCGACTTACATGCAGAGGTCCCCGGTTCGATCCTCACCGGCCACTCGCAGTTTTTATTTGTTTCTTGATTGACGAAAATCAGTTGTCTCACTCAAGCTCCGCCCAGTGGGTGGAGTAATGTAATTTAAGGGTCACTTGCTAGACAAGGAATTGAAATTTATGAATTCCACCAATCAGAGAAATGTTTTAAAATAATATAAATATAGACCAGTGCACACAACCGCTCCGAACCGAAAGCAACGGAGCAATGTGACTTATGTTTTCTTTAAAAACTTTTCGTCTCGAATTTTATCAATAGATAAAGTTATTCTCGCATGTTGTTTTTCAATAGTTACAACACGCGTAAACTCACAGCGTTAAGAAAGTTCGTAAATATTGTCAGCTATAATTATTGACATAATTAGATTTATTACCTTTAAGAAGTCTCAAACTTGAAGCATACGACAAAATTGCAGCAAACCACTTTTACAGCACATATTAGGTGAATTAAAGCAATTCATTCACTTTTACTAATCTAAAGAGCTAAATCAAAGAAACTTGCTGAGAAATAGCAAACTGGTAATTTTTATAAAATAAATTAATCTTATGAATGCATATTGTTGTGATTGTTGTAGTGATTCGTTCGCTTTTAATCGATATTTATAGCAATGTTTAGCGCCTTTATTCAGTTGTTACGCCACTTCTAAAGCACTTAAGTTTAAATAAATTGAGCCCAAATCGCATTGACCAAACGTTGATAGCACTCCCACTCGATTATTATAACCACTTTAATAGTGCTCACCACGTTTATAGCACATATTGTTGCTGGTTGGGGCTGTTCGAAAGGAAAAACGTATAAAATATTTTAAAATAAATATAATATCAAAATCGCTTGTAGCTATTGTTTTTATTACAATTCAAATCACTTTGTCAGTTTTCCTTTTAAAAGTCACAATGGTTTTATGACTTTAAATTTATGTGCAAATATTTTATTCATACTTACTAATTTAATGAGGGACAGCTTTTAGCCAATTCCATTTGTTTAACAATGGACCTAATATCCTGTATGTGGCAGTAGTACAACATATTTTTTTCTAAAAGCGGTCATGCTCTTATGAATGCGACTGTACATTACAGCGTTTGAAACATGGAAGTTCTAATTAGTATTTTTTGCACTATTTTTATCCTCTCCTACCAAAGGAAGTTATTAATATTGCATGCATTGGAAGGATTTCATTGGCATTTTAATTCAATTTGTAGTAAAAGGAAAAATAAAAGTAAAAAATTCTTATTAGTATCTATTCTTGCACTATTTTTATCCTCTCTTACAGAAGTAAGTTATTAATATTGCATTGGAAGGATTTCATTGATATTTCAATTCACTTTGTAGCAGTCTAAAGGAAAATAAAAGTGCAAATGTCTAATTTATAGCAGCCATAAAATCCGGAAACGGCATAAATTATATTTCAGTACTTAGAGGAAATTGAAATTCAACTGAATGTTGGTACAAGGGTATAAGTGCATTAATGTCTTTGAGTATCATATTCCGGTGCAGTTGTTAAAAGTTTTTTAAACGGGATATATTAGATAACTTTTTAAAATAAATGGAAGATTACAATCTACACTATAATATTTCATTTTAAAAGCATCAAAGACTGACATTAGGTTCACATGGTCTACTGTGTAAAATGTCAAGTACTTACATGAAAATGTCCACTGTATTAAAACGTCCACATTTCAGAACGTTCACTTTACAGATAACTCTACAGAAAATTATCTCTACTCCACCCTTTACTCTAACCCAACCCTACCCCAACTTTCTGAGGCAGTGGACATTCTAATACAGTGGATGAAATAGACGTTCTGATACAGTGGACAATTTTATATACGCGACAATCAATATGAACGTAAAGGTGAGTGAGTGTGAGTTAATTAAAAAAGTTAATACTTGTAAGTAATTCTTGATCGAATGAAATCATAGTTCATGCAACAATACTTATGGTGACTATCTGTTAACAGTACAACAATAGGTTTAATGTGAAAAATGGACGAGGGCATATAAAGGCTTGACTCCGCCCATTTGGCATGACGTCCTTCCAAAACTGCTCCCCATACACCGTCAGTTGTTTTGCAAAGCTTATTTTTATCATGCCAACTGACAGACGGCATGAAGGCGAGTAGCCACCATTACAGAATTTTAAATAAAATTAAGAGATTTGAGATATCTGGGTCACGATAGTGCCCCTGCCAAGCGGAGTAAAAAGAAGGGTGCACTACCTACGTTTTCTGGAAGTATTTCGTCAAATTTTCAGACTCTCATATCTTCAGTCTAGATAATGCCAGAAAGCACAAAGTTTCAGGATAAGATGTACGTAGCGAACTGATCAAATACACAAAACTTCATTTGTGTAGCTTTTATACTTTTTATTTTATTAGCACCAAAAACTCGTCGATTATTACACTGACTGACTGACTCGCTTCTCAACAAAACTTTTAGCCCTGCTGTCTGAGGGCTTATAGAGTTAAGAGCTTGACACTTCGTTAGATTTTTTCTCACCGAAATCGTTAAGAGCTTACAAGGATTGGCCAATCAATTTTACATATTACATATTACAATTTTATTATAATAAATAATCGCCTGGGCACACTTCGGTAAATAATGTCCATCGGCTAGTTTCGACTTCGCATTTACTTACACGTTTGCGACAGAGACGACGGCCTACGAACCTGAACGATGTGCACAACTAACCACCGACATAAGTAAGTACCTTATCCAATTAAAAAGTAGGTAGGCGTGAAGATGATACTTACGTCTTTACGTAACTAAAAGTAATTTGAAAGTCCATAACCAGTTCTGCAATTAATTGTAGACTTGCTTGAAAAAAGCCGTTTCCTTCCGTATTAAACCCACCACAAAAGTGTAATTTCCATTTCTCTCAGCCAAGACAAAGATAAAAAGGGTCGTTTGTCCACCAAAGACGGCTCTATTGTTTGAAGATTCCCCTAAGGTTTGTTGGGCTGACGTGTAATTAGTTCTGACCCATATTTCCGGAAACACTACCAGGGAGTTATTCCGGAGATTCACAGTGACGAGGTAGAACGAAACTGTACGGGTTAGAGACGGACGTTGTTATGTAGGAAAGGGACAATTCTCTTAAAAATACATGACACGAATATGTAAAGCCTGACCAGGAATATACAAGTTCTGTCAAGAGGGACAAGGGGGAGCTACTGTTTATTTTTATTTTTTTGTTTATATGTGATACGGTAGACAAACAGGCATGCGCCCCACCTGATGGAAAGTGGTCACCGCCGCCTATGGACATCAACAACACCAGGGACGCTACCAATGCTTTGCTATTGCCAGTGTAAGAATGTGCTCTATAACTTCGACAACTTGGCGCCACCCATACATAATTATGTTCCTGGCGCATATATTTCTGGTCAGGCATCCACCATCATTATCATTACCAACAGACTTCAACAATCTACTATTAGATTTGCATCATATCTCATTAATAGCCTGTATCGCTGCTGGACTTGAACCTTCTACACATTAGTTGCTATAGGTTGCTGCCAGCTTAATTTCCACGCTTGACAGTCGGGTGTTGTTGAGAAGGGAACACCTAGACGTAAGTTCCACGCTATCCAAAGTCGGGTCAAGAGCACCGTAGACCGTCGAATGTAAGCAGAGGGCCTAGTGTGAGTTCCGCTTCGATTTTACTTAACTATCGCGTTTGCGTTTACGTCGAAATTAGTATGAAGAAAAAAACTTCATTTACGTACCACTAGACGGCGCTATATATTTTTTCATACTAATTTTCACGTAAACGCAAACGCGATAGTAAAGTAAAATCGAAGCGGAACTCACACTAGGCCCTCAGGTCTGATTATATTTACAAACATACCATTGGATCGGATAAGCAGTTTTCCAGAAATTGAAAATTATGCTTAAATGAAAATTACAGCAGGTATCTGTAATGCTTATGTATACATGTTTTACGCATCTTAATAATATTTTAGAACTGTAAATTTCTAGGCGACATTTCTCTAGGTCGGTAATCAAAGGATCTTGCTCAGTAATTTGATAGTAAATATTAAATTTTAATGAAATTACTCTCGCGGAGACCATCAAAGACAAAGCTATGACGTTGAGCCATAGTTTATATACATTTATCTTATACTAGACGGAATTTCAATTAAAAATGATTACTTCAAAGAGAAAGGGAATTAAACAAAATGTGTGTTTAAAGTTATGACAAATAACTGTAAGAAATTTAATAATATATACAATTATTCCCAATCTGTAGCAGAGCTCCGAAGTAAATTGTATTTTGCAGATTTGCAGCTCGTGGTTCTTATGTTTCGTACCGACTCTCGCCATCATAAAAATTAACAAGTCGTGAACCCTTATAGATAGATGCTTAGCAACAAATGGCCACTGAACTAGTTTTAATTCTCTACTTTTTCATCGACCGCATCGTCACTTACCATCAGGTGAGGTGGCGGTCAAATGCCTGTCTAGTAAAGTAATAATAAAAAAAAAAAATTGACGCCTACGGTATCCGGGACATCCGGAGCATCCGGGGCAGCCGTGGCAGTCTTATCAGAGGGCTTATCCAAACATCTTTCGCGTGGATCGAGTGTCACGTACGACAATTCCGTGAGGCCTTCTCGAGCCCTGAGTGCGTGATGTGGGTCCCAACGTGTAAGGCCCTAAGAGCCGTCTCGGTTATGTCGTGTTAACGAAATAAGGGCGTCATTTGGGGGCTAGGCCACGCACATACTGCGCCGTCGCAACGTTCAAAGACTACCTTAATTTGCGTATTAAGGTATAATAATAATGATCGTAGGGCCTGTCAAAGCTGAAGTATCTTGAGTTAACCTTACGGTCTTTATGTATCATTGATTTGGAGAATATACCTAGTAGTCATCTGTAAATTATACACATGAGGCATGTCAATGTAGTTTAGACCTCATAATGGCTTTTTGGCTGGATTTTTGTTATATTTAAGTAACAAACAAATTATTTTGTTGTTGTTTTGGTGTTTGGTGTTTTTGTTTTTTTGATACTTATATCTGATAGTCTGTATGTTTGATTGTACACGAGAGAAAAAAAATCATCATTAAAATTTCTGTTCTGTGTACGTAGAATGCAATGCAGTTTCCTAAAGGCCTTGCCACATACAAAGCTCGGCGCGAGCGCGGCGTGAGCGCGGTGCGATATTTGCTAGGCAACCATCGCGCGGCGCGTTATTTGCTAGGCAACCATCGCGCGGCGCGATGGTTGCCTAGCAACTATCGCGCCGCGCGATGGTTGCCTAGCAAATAACGCGCCGCGCTCGCGCCGAGCTTTGTATGTGGCAAGGCCTTAAGAATAATGTTTTATATTATCTCCTGAAGTGTGCCGTAAGCCTTGTCTTGCTAAAGTAGGTTTGGTTTGTGATCAACAGCTTTGTCTGCTACGTTCCGAAATTAAATTACTTATTTAAATTAGAAGGAGACTGGTGTTTAGCCCAATTTACAACTATAAAGTACCTACTCAATAAACTTGTGTTTTTCACAAAAAGTATAGCGCATGCAAAGCTTTGAATTGAAAACAAAGAATTTTCGAAACACCACAGTCGATGCAATCTAATCTCTCGGCTGCATTTCCCGTAAAAACATTAACTCTTCGTATAATCGATGTTTCTTCTCTACTTCTTGGTACAAGAAAATAGATAGGTATGTTTAAGGGTTTAATAATATACCAAAGTTTTAACGAAAAATTATTTGAGTTAGATACCCGTTTAACAGTTCTCTATCTCACAATTACTAAAACTTTACCTGCCTTGTTTTTAAACATCAAAAGTTGGAAAGTTTTAACAAAGGTGTATTATATCGCAGATTGGAATAACTTTATAGGAAAGGGTTGTTTTCGTTCAGAGAGCCTCCGGGCTTTTGGTTTAGGCCTGTGGGGTCACGGCTAGGAGAAAATATCTAACCTTTAAAGAGTAAATCCGAGTGGAATGGATTCATGCGAAGTTTTCGAGAAGCACGAGGCTACTAAAACATAAGTATATGGTATCTTGTGTCGTGGGTGGAGATGAATGTTTTGAACCCTTCGGTTCAAAATACAAAAATAGGGGAAGTTTGACATCGCACCGTGTGTTTGCTGTTTTTATTTACTTGTCCGTAGCACTTAAAGAGCGTTTACGCACTGCGTCCGAACCGAAACCGAGAAAATGCTGTCCGAGGAAGATTAATTACTATTTCAATGACAGCTAATGCACTAGTAATCCGTAATTCCGACCAAGTTTTCGTAATTTTGTTTTCGTTATAGTCCGTCGAGTCTAAGCTGTCGCGTGATGAGAAAACGAATTGGTTTTTGTTCTTGTATTTCGTATTCAGACGAAGTGTCTGTAAAATTGCTGCCATTGGAACGCCAGCTTAACGGACATTATCATTAAATATTTTTACGGAATCAGATCGATTCAGTGCGTAAGGTCTCACTAGAGCGCGAACTATCTTAATAATCCTATGGATAAAATCGGATGTGGATATACAGAGGAGTTTTAGTGGGTAGTTCCCATTTTCGGGCAATCCCACATCACATATCCACGTCTCTCTCCCGGGTGACGTAGTCTCTTTCTAAGATTTCTCCTTTTTTAAAATAAGTGCGTAAGCGCTCTATCTTTCTTACATAACACATATTTGTTTATATATTTTATTGTGCGTCCTTCAAGACACGCAAGAGGCGTGTCTTTTCACCGACAAAAGTGCAAAGTGACAGTGAAAAAAGCACATCGTTCCAGATTTACATTTGAACTTAAAAAACGCACAGCAGTTCTACTTTCCAGCAACTGAGAATAAGATACGACAGCATCCATTTCTGCATGGTAGGGATATGCCCTCATTCCCTCAGATCATAACTAACTATGTAAACGATATCACGCAGTTCAACCGCGCCTGGGTCTCGGCCTCGGGTGTCCCGTGACCAATCCATTACTGTTTATGGCGACGCGGTTCCGGCTCGGGAGTGAGATGACCCGGTTAATATAACATGAGCTTCCTTTATGGTCAGAAAATATCCGGTTTATTTTCGTCGTAACCGGTTTCGATTCCTTGGAGGACAGTTTGCTCGCACGGGGTTAAGCTCGCGGTCGAGAAAAGTGAAGGTTAAGTCAAGTGGAAACTAGGAGGTATAGGCAGAGCGAGTGTTTGTAGTTTTGTCGTAAAAAGCCTTTTATTACAGTGGTTTTGATTTTCGTTGGATGGGGAATAAAATTCTGTGCCTTTTTAATATGATCATACTTATACGAAAAACCCTTATTGTTTAGCATAGGCAGGTACTTAATTTATTTAGTTTACCTAGAATAGCACCAATCTCTTCGAATTACGTGTGTCGTAGATACAAGGCGACTAATCTAGGCACACCAACAGTTCTGTTTATTTTCAACACTGCGATCTCCTTCCTCCTCCTTGTATGTACAATAAAGAGTTATAAATAAAATAAATAAATCTTCGATCTGCTACCTGTCTGCTAAGCGTGGAGATTGTGTCAAAACCCTATACGAGGCTCAAGTCCATCAGTGGATTGTTTTGAACTGTTGATGTGATGTGTTTTTAATCCCTGACGAAAAAAGAGACCTGTGTGTCTGTGGCATCGCAGCTCCAGAACGGATGGACCGATTTGGATTTCTTTAATCGAAATGGTTCATAGCTCTTAGTTTCATTAAAATCGGGTCTGTAGGTTAGAAAACACATGAGTTTAAGTTATCTTGGTCGGGGGTTATCTGAGTTTTTCTATGGGTTAGGTTATTAAATTTCTTGTTTAATTCTATAACACCAAAACAAATTAATCATTCAAATACCATCCTCGTCTATATGTATGTAGGTATATAAAATCTATTATAAAATTTCGCCTAAGAAAAGTAACTCAATTCCAAGTAGGAATAAAGTGCACGAATAGGTATGAGTTATGAACCCGCTCGCACAAGGATATTATGGGACGTTTAAAATTTATGAGCGTCTTCTTTATTTCTGTACCGTAATTTGTATCCTTTTTATTATGTCTATCTACCTGTTTATCTACACGGGCGAAAAATTATAATCTGAAGGTCACCTTATGCTCACTCACCCCGCTTTTTACCATTGTTTAAGGTCTTCCTATCTCTATAGACCTATGTACGTGATAGACTCAGTACAAAATGGCTGGACTATGGTAGTAGACCATTTCGTTCCCCAGCTCATGTCTTTGTACGGTAACTTCAAGGGTGCACGCACTCTTTTGCATTTGTGTCCTCGCTTTACTGCTAGTGTTCACATGGTAGTTCTCTATCTTTATCTCTATTTCGTATGAGCAAAAGAGGTGTTAATTAAAGCTCACGCCTCTGTCCCACAGGAGGGGTAGGCAGACTCTGGACCGCCACTTTGTTATCTAAGGTGTTTATTATTAGGAACATAATGATTTCTCCTATTTCCCAACACTTTAGTTCCTACATGTGCGTTTATTTTTAGGACCTACGATGAGGTGAAGGTTGTAGGTAGGTACCAGTTGCACAGCACAGGACTGGGTTTTATGGAGATCTCAAGTAGAGGCCTATATGTATGCCTATATGACGTCCGCTAACGTCTTTCGGCTGAGATAATGATGGTGATGACTTTTTACTTTTTAATTGGATTTTCTGTGTGTACCAGGATCGCATTAGCTTGTCGTCAGGCAGTGCGTGATGAGTGTCAAATCAGTACCTCTTTGGAGACGCCCCACGCGAACTTGATCGTTTCGCCTTTGGCCTTTGGCTAACTTGCTCCATTCGCAATCTGGCGCTATTCGACAATTTGCTACGTTAACAAAGTATAAAATCACGCAAACTGAGTTATTTTATTGAAGACCGCGACGTACGAACTAGAATTTGGGGAACTGAGGGAGCCCAAAATCAAGGGCAAGATTCTTGTTGAACCTCGTTAGTAACACTTTGGGAGTTAGAAGTTTCTTGGTATGTTTTTACGGCCTGGTGTACATAATGTTCTTTACTGTGCGCTTTTAACTTTGGGGAGGTTTTATATTTTTGGCCTCGCCTGTACCTACCCTGTTTTATGTAGGTACAAGCGAGGAAAGTTACGAATCGATGGCATTAAGACTAGAAGCCTTCTCTTGTAATATGTATGAATAACATCAACAGTCGCAGTATAGTACCTACATAACCTCGCCGTTGAGAAGGCTCAAGTTTGGGCTGTAGAGATGAGATACCTTGAAATAGTTTGTATTAAAGAGTGAGTTTAACAATAACACCTTATTTGAACTACACAGAAAATGCGCTTTCACAGTAATCCCCAGTTTTCACTAGGGAAATCTATATCATTTAACGTCAGATCAGCCATAGCGTTGGACCATGTATTCGATTTCTTAACTAACATTGGGTGCAGGTCTCCATTGGGTGGTCTATCTACTATTACCAAACCAAATGCGTAGGACAACAATAATTTTATTCCAAGTTAAATCTGGTTGACATTACGTACCTAACACCTACGAAACAAGCTGATCGCAAGCCACATCTAGATCTGGGGGCTTACCATGAACTCTTATAGCAGGACCTAAACAGAACTGCCCTGCTTGGAACGAGACAGCGCTATACTTGTCACATAAGCTTGTCTCGTTCTAAGCAGGACAATTCAGTTTAGGTTATGTTATAAGAGCTCATGATAAACCCCCTGGTGAATAGTCTGTAACCCGTAATCACAAAAGAGCTGAAAAGTAATCAAACAAGTTTTTTTTTGTTTTTATGTCATACGGTAGGTAACAGGCAAGCGGGCCACCTGATGGAAAGTGGGCACCTCTGTCTATATAAATTAGCAACACCAAGAGTATCGCCAATGTGTTGCCCACCTCTATAACAAGTTGCTCTGGCATCAAAAAGGCATATGCCCCTCCACTGCCAAAGCCACGGTTCCCCAAATCCCCACCCATGGAGTACTGGAGACCTTATTCACCGGCAGAAACACAACACTATTTAAAAGAGTATTGTTTAGCTGCGGTATTCTGTAAGGTGGAGGTACTTTCCCAGTCGGGCGGCTCCAATTCGAACGGAATACCCCGATAAGCCCTACCTCTCCTCAATTAACCTACCTCTCTATCTTGAAATAATAGTCAAAATATAACAACATTTTCGTAATTATGTAACCAAAACACAACGTAGGTTAGTGTTACAACTTTCTCTAACAACACAAGGTTCGCGAACGCTAAATTTCTAACTTGGTATCAATTTCATAACTAAAGTTTCCGTTTCAATATGGTAATAAACTCTGGCATAGCCTTAATGAGATCGTCTTTGCGAAATTGGGGTATAAAATATTTTTATGTGTGCCATTCACATTTTGGGCTCATTTACATTAGGTATGCGATTTCTCGTAAGTGTCGGGGGTATCTCTGGCGAGAAATAGCATGCCATTTTGTCAGTCTTGTAGCCATATAGATTAAAGGTTCACTTAGGTAAAAGAGAGTTTGTAGCTCATTGCCTCTGAAGAAGGAACTACACTAAGTTTTAACTACAGGAACACAGATTCACTAAAGTAAGTACCTTACCTAATGATAAAGTTATCAAAATTAATACTGCATTTGTATCTCTTTGATGGGCAAGCAAATGAAATAATGTGTTTGTGTTTGGTGTGTTGTTGTATGCAACTCACACATACGTCAAACTCAAACCGCTTTCTGCGTTGGGGGTTAAAAGAAATATTTTGCGGACTCTTCGTTAAACCGCAGGCCGTAAGCTTGTTTGCCACCTAAGTTACATAAAATAAATATAAATAGTGATATAAAATAAAACAGCTCGGATATTGCTATAACTAGCCTAAAGCATAAATGGATACTTAAATCCGTTATCATTGCATTCGTTCTAGAATATCTAACCAATATCGATAATTGCGAAAGGACTCGTACTGGACAGTCTAGCATTCCAGAATTTACTTGGGGGTAATAAGGATCTGATTTCCCTGGGCGCGGAGCGACTAACAATGTTTGATATCGGACGACCTGAGTGCGTAGGCTGTAAGTACACAGAAGTTACTACCATATTCGAAATTAGTAAGTATTGTTTATTACATGCTCCGGAAAAATGTTTTTCAGAATGTACCTTGTGGGGTACACAAAAAGGTACTCGCGGGACCGACGCCGCCCACTTGTCTGCCTGAAGGATCAATATAACAATGAAGTTCCAACCTTCCAATTTAATTGATACTTGTGCAGCTTGAACCTAATTTGTTATGTGCTTTCGGTAAAAAGTAAGATAACAGTATCGATTACCGATTTATATTATTTTTTTTCAACAAAGTGGTATAATATCAGACATCGGCGGATAGTATCGGACAGCATACTTGAACGCCCATAAATAATTATATTACCAAGAGTTGCAATCGTGTTCATTAGGAGAGCTATTAGCATTTAAAAGAACGTAAAATATACAACGTGTGGACTGTTTTGCTAAGTGTCGGATAGTTTTGTCTGACAAAACTTATTCCGTACGAGTAAATCGATCAAATTCACAAAATTGTATGCGGTGCGCCCAGGGGGGTCGGCAGTAGGCAACGAACTAGTTTACCGTGTGTCTAGAATGATATGTTTTGCTTGTGCGTTCATAGATTGTACTTCTGTAGTGAAATATAAGTGTTACCGATATTGTCCGATACTATACGCTGTCCGATACTATACGTCCTTCCCCTAACTACAGTCACCGTGACAACTATATATTATCTAGTTACGCATCCACACTTGTCAGTGTCAGTACCGGCGCCGTGGCGTGGCCGTGGCTAACGAAATTTGACTCCATTGTAATTAGGAGTGTATCATTGTATTTGAACGTCAAATTATCATGTTGGTGGTACTGTGCCGGAATTGTGACTTCATACTCTCGCGAACTCTACTTCACTCAAATGTCTCATAACTTAGACAAGTTGACAGGAGAAAAGTACTGTGCGCGTCTATTGCGCTAAGTGTAAAGAATATACGGAGAATAAAAAAATAATGAAAGACTAACCTTTAACAGAACAAAAAATTCTTTCAATGAAGCAACGCTTCGTTAATTTCAATTATCGTCTCTATATTTAACTATAGGTACCTCTGCGTAGGCAAATAAATCGGCTACGGAATAAAACAAAAACTGGAATTTCAACGAAGTAATGAAAATCTTTATAGAAATGAAAAATCAATAATCTAATTTTCGGGCAGATATTCTCAACTTATTTCTTATTGGAAAACCATTCCAGTATGGTCAGATGAAACAGTTCCAATGAACAATTAGGTAATTATCTTGACGTTAATGTACCCCGTAATAGGCCCGGGGTCCGCCTTGACCATGATCCCAGATTTGGCATAACGGGTAATTACAGTGAGACGACTGCCAGCTGAACTCCGTAAATTGGAATTTGGAATAATTCGGTATTTCGTGAAAAACGAAGAGAGAATTACAATATTTTATTCGAATGATGTGGTATTTAATTAAGGTTAATTAATTAGGTACAAATCGTTTGGTCTTTTAAGTAAATTAATGAAGCCTTTGTAGCAATAAATATGTTGGTGGGCTTCACCAACAGAAGACCTCCGTCACATTACGTACTTATTGCCATATATTGTAGTAGTAAAGAGATAAAATGAAATTTAATAGGTACCTATGTAATATAATGTTTTGACGGCTAGTTATTTTACAGCAAAAATAAATCTCGTTTATTTACGTGTATGCTTGTGTAGTGCTTATCAACTTGTCAGAGGTGGATCGCCACGATAAAATCCTACGGGATATTGCCCATAACAGCAGGACTTAGGGCCTCTCCCACGAAAAGGGAGGTTATTGCCATAATCTCCATGTTTGGCAGGCAGGTTGGAGATCGCAGTGTTATAATTAAAACAATGGAAACGGAGACTCTTAGATCTTTTGCCTCTAAAGCATTATTGTACGACACCTACGAGTGTAAGGGGTTTGTGCTATTCTACTTTGCCGGACACTACACGGCTCGACAATGACTGATGGCAATATTTCAATAGAAATTTGCGCGTTGCTTGGCAACCTGGCCACGATCTATCACGTTTAATCGGTTCGCTCACGGATGTTGTCTTAGAGAATAACACGAGTCCGTAACCTTGGTAAAGTAACCCGAACTAGAAATGATTGAATATCGGTAGTTCGACGTAACGTAGCTGTACAGTTGACTGCGCCGTCAGTGGTAAAGAAGTGGGCGTTTCAATCAGTCATTTTAGTATAATAATGTGTTAGTTGCCCTTTGTACTGCTTTTTATGATGTATTTTATACCATGTATGTATCTAGTGTGCAAACAAAGAGTTTTTGCATTGTATTGTATTGTAGTTCCGATTTTGTCTGCTTACATCTTACATTTACGTTCATTTTGACGGATGTTCATGAAAAGGTTTTTCGGACTCTGAGCGTCCTTGCTCAGTGCGAGAGCTCATTGTAACCGGAGTAGAATTGCACTAATTATTCGATTAGGTGTCGTAAAAGGCTACTAATGTCGTAGATCAGAAAGTGGGCATGCAGCATTTTGAATCCCCATATAACAATTGAAATCACTCAAACAATTTGAGTCTCCATGAGATTTGAATCCTCGGCGGCGAAACGGCTACTTACAACGACGACTGGACCTGGCAACGTATAGGTATAGAGTATGATTAGGTATAGAGCTGGGGGAGTAAATGGAAGGGTTGCTTTGGGACTTTGTAGGATTATCGGAAATCGGAAGACAGAGGTAAAACACGATAATACTTAAGTCTTGCCAGGTGGTGGCAGTTGCCAGTCTAGGTGGTGCCAGGCTTATCGTCCAGAGATCTCTCCGTGACAACATTGTGTCAATCGGGAGAGTGTCGGCCCGGGTTGCGTATCTCGATCACAAATCGGTATAACTTGAAGGTGATTTAGTTATATGCACCGACGTCGGCACGTCCTGATAAGTCCCGGACTTTTTGGTCCTGGAGTTGTTATGGCGGATTTTAACGCAAGACGAAGCTAATAGAGCGATGACATTTGTCTTTTTGTTGCGAGTGTAATGTGTTATAGAGTTGATATAATCCTGTACCGCCTAACTCCAATTGAATGCCGCCATCTTTATTCAATACTATAGAATCCGTCACAGGATCGGTACCGCTTAACTCAGTATCGGTCACGAATGCACGATATCACGCGGGTGGCTCGTGCGCTCGCGCGCATTTCTTGTTCGCGCGCCGCACGCGCGCCGTTCGTGCGCAATCTACGCGCTGAAATGAGTTTTCTGACTTGGGTACTCAGTGTGATTTTAAAGAAGTTTCACGTGAAAAAGTAAAAAAAGAAAGTGGGTATGTAATTTCTCACTTGTTGTTGCTTAGGTTTACTTGGAATAGTAAATAACGTCTTTTAGCAATCTAGGTGCATCTGCAGAGTTGCAAAACTCTGCAGATGCACCTAGATGGAAGTTTTTAAGGACCAACATTCATGCGCTATAGAGTTTAGAAGAGACAGGTGCTGAGTTAGCATTACTTTGCAATGTAAAATGTTTCTTCTACGTTAAAACGTTTAACATTAGAAATACACGTATGTATCTGTTTCAGGAA
This sequence comes from Blastobasis lacticolella, assembly GCA_905147135.1. Taxonomy (NCBI): domain Eukaryota; kingdom Metazoa; phylum Arthropoda; class Insecta; order Lepidoptera; family Blastobasidae; genus Blastobasis; species Blastobasis lacticolella. The sequence goes on from LR990047.1 coordinate 5,331,835, forward strand.
GTAGGTAAGTCCTTTTTTTTTGAATTAGCTTTTCCCGGGACTTCTTCCGCTTAAAATTCGGTTATAACCCATACCCGTTCCTGCTGGAACCACATTGAATTTCGGGAATAGCCTATGTGCTATTCTGGGTTGCTAAGCTAAGTTGCTGCCAAATTTCATCAAAATCCATTCTGGAGTTTTTGCGTGAAGGAGTAACAAACATCCTTGCAAATGTTCGTATCTTTAACATAAAAATCATATTGACGTTAATGTCCCGGTTGTGCTCTCACGCCCGAGGGCACAAAGGGGAGCCCGAGGGCCCGGGGTCCGCCTTGACCATGATCCTGAGTTTGGCAGATCAAGTAATTACAGAAGCGACTACCATTTTCGCATCTTTAATATTAGTGGGATTTACCTACCTCTTTCAATGTGACTACATTAACTTCTTTACTCTGCTCATCTACACTTCATTGAACTTGAATACAAATGGTAAAGGTATTAAAAATAGAATTATGTTGGTACTTAATTTATAGTTATATACAAATATAATGTACGCATTATGGCTGGCTCAATCTGAATACTTTTGATGAATGTTCCGAGCATTTTCACCGAAAACAAATTATGGATTCTATCTGCGTCTTCCAGCTACCGGGCGTCGTTAGAAAGTCAATAAAACTCTCAAAAGCCGTTCTAAAATAAATAGATTCCAATTTCTGGCGGTAAAGCGCTCGAAAACACAATTGTCAACCCCCAAAATGAAGGGGAGCCCAGGGGGTTTCTTAAATCAAGGCTGTTACACCGTAGTGTGTCAAATTCGTGGTGAGTAGATGCTAAAAAAACATAGACTAAAAGAATTTAAGTGAAATACAAAATTAATGGATCGTGGATCTTTTTAGAGCGAAAGTGATAATTGTCGCTTAAGATCCTTGCACCTACCTAGGGCTTATATTCCTAAAATAGAGAACTTAAATGTACTTAATTTTATGGATATAGGTACACTGAGCTTCTTGTTTGCGCTCCTTTACGTATGTATAAGAAGAAATAGAGACAGCTTGTGTAGCACAAGTTATGACGTCATTATACTGTGACGTCAGCCCTACGTCGTAGTCAGTCAGTGCTACGCGAGAGGAGAGATGCGGGCAGGACCGCACTTCTGGTTAACCTATCATTCAAGCGTATTCAAATAAATTAAATTACAAGTTGTAAATCACAAGTCTTCTCATTTCTGAGCCTAACAGTACCTATTTAGTTAAGTATTCTTGCACATATTTTAAATGCTCGTTCTCACGTTTTATTTCTAGCTTTAATATTATTTATTTATGTTATCCGTTTTATTATTCGTACATTTATCTTTGTTTCTAACTATTTTCTTTATATCTTTGTTTTCTGGTTATAGTTGCATAAACGGTTCTTACCCTCATTTTGTCTCGTAGCTTCTCTTGCACCGTCTACCTTTTCCAGACACACTTTATCTTATTTGACTGTTAGTTACGGCTATTTTAGCTTAACCATTTTGTGCAAGGTTTTGTTATAACAGGTGTGTTATCACCATGAAGACTGGTACTGAGACTGGTACTGATAGTTCACCTCAAGTTCTCCCCTGCCACAGAGTATTTCACATCCCTTGCCAAGTCCCTTAGCATGGTCATTATTATTAGGGGGATTATTGGTCATTATTGGGCCTTGGCAAAGGACAACAATTATGATGAATGATTTGTACTAAACATTTGATCTATAGCTACAATTGCCTATCAAGCCGGAATACAGCAACAAATCTGATCAACGTCGGTATTTATTTAACATTTTTGTACGGCTTTGTACGGCTGATATAGACACGAGTATACTTATATGATTTATTAAATGCTGAAAGAATACTAGACACAGTAGAAGGCTACATTGGAAAACTTATAAATTATAACATTACAATAAATGAGTTCGCGGACATTATAATTGGTCTTGCTGAGACTTCTTACTTCGTCGCCTTGAACCTTGCAGGGATCCAGGTTATTTGATGCAAAATCCTGCACCAGCTACTGGCTCAACTGGAATGTGACTGCGCATCATCCGACACGAGTGCTCCTCTAAGCGATTGTATATGCCTTCCGGTAAAAGTACTTCGCCATAATCGTTTCGAGTCTGAATTGGACTCCAGAGTACTTCAGCCATCGCACTGGCTCTAGGCCAAGCTCTGTAAATGAGAATGTAGCTAGTTATGTTCACCTACCTCTAGGTTTATATGTACTTTGCCAAGTGTGGGGCTATCTATGTGTTAAGAGTGCAAAAATATCGGAACCAGCACACAAACAAATGATATTTAACTATGTATTATAGTAGGTACCTATAATATGATGTGATTTTTTTAGTTTGGGTGTTAGGGGTAATCTCCAAAACTAAGGAACTTATATCGAAAATTCTTTCTCTAATATGTATTTACTTTTGGTCCTGATTCCTGGATATATCCAGCATAATAAGGGAATGTTGTCAGTTTCGAACTGCACGTACTGTTGACGACAACTCGACGTGACACCCCTTCACACCCGCACAGCCCCCCGCTCAGTTCTGCACCTACCAGGTACCTAATCGATGTCGATATTTCTTTTAACGACATGTCGAAATCATTCTCCTCATATTGTGACATAGCTCACGTAGATAAGATAGCTGATGTTTACACGATCTGACAGACATTCAACATTATTGCTGTTATCTGTCTTGTTGTATGTAGCGACACCTATCGCTCCAATAGGGAAACTCAACGATGCTTACATTACGAGTACACGAACGCAAGGTTGGCAAACATCCGCACATAGATGGTGCTGACCGTCCTACATCGCGCTAGAGTAGTGTGCCAACTTCCGCGGCATATATATTACTCCTGACGATCAACTGTTGGATTCTTGGTCTCCTGGTCACAACACCCGGCCAGGTGGGTCATTACCCTTTTCCACCTTCTCTATCTTCGCTTGCCAACATTGGTGGCTACCTTAACTTATCGCCGCTAAATTCCACCACTCAAATTAATAACCAACCAATATTTTTAAAACTCACTTGACAAAAACGTTGTGATTATTTATGTTGTCGCTCCACAAGTTCGCTTCGCCACCAATGATGTTTCCGACTAAAGTCCTGTTGCTTAAAGAATCTATTGCCACTTGCCGAGGATCCACTTTATAAACCTCCTCGAACGTCAGACCCATGTTCAAGTTCCATGGTGCTGAAGCTATCAGCTTGTAGCCCGACGTTAGCATCTGTTGTAAGGTTGTTAATAATTAGATTAGCGTCGGCATCAGCGTTCTAACATCGGCATCCCAATGTGAAAGAAAGTAGTAGGTACTTTTTATTTTTACTGGTCAGACGTTTGACCGCCATATCATCTGATGGAGAGCGTTGATGGCCTAGTGTTTAGCGGGCCTGACTCGTAAGCGAGAGGTACCGTGTTCGGATCCCACTGCGACTATGTACCAATGACTCTTTTCTGAGTTATGTACATTAAGTGAATACTAACCTATGCTCTAACGGTGAGGGAAAACATCGTAATGAAACCTGCACATTCAGGTTCTGAATGTGTAACTATGATCCAATCTGGTCAGATACCTCTGTTGACAAGGTCATAGAGGTCAGATGGCAGTCGCTCTACTGTTATAACCTGATCTGCCAAATTCTGGATCATGGTCAAGGTCGACCCCGGTCTCTCGCGATCCGGGATATTAACGCCAAGATGATTATTTATTTATTACTTGATGGTAAGTTATGATGGCCGTGTGGTGTCCGACAGAGTATAATAGCACTAACCCCTTACACTCACGGGTGTAGTACAAGGCGACTAATGTTTTCTAGGTAATAGATCTAGAGTCCCGTAGTCTGGAAAATGGGCAGCAGCGTTTTCCATTTTTTATTTATAACACTGCGATCTCCAATCCGCCTGCCAAGCGTTGAAATTTAGGCAATAACCTCCCCTCTCATGGAAGAGGCCTTAAGTCCTGCAGTGGACTGATATGGGCTGTAATGATGATGATGATAAAGTTGCGATGCTGATAAAGTTGTGTTGTGAGGATCACTCTGTATCAAACGTATCATGGGGACATAGGCCTCCAAAAATACCAATGCGGTCCGTTGCTGGACTTGTCCGTAAGCCTCCTCCACATTAATTAAGGGTTAGTTAAGAGTTTCCTCGCTCGGCCAATGGTTCGTGTCTGGTGTACAGACGCGACGGACAGTCCCAAAATTGTGATGGGTAGAAGAGTATTTACTGACTTTGACCATTTCCTTTTTCCAGTTTAGTTTCCACAGTTGAATAATTGTGGTATCAGCCTGTTGCGGTTTATATAGTAACACATCCTGAAAATATAAATTTTAAGTTGTGGTTTAATTTGAACAGGGGGATTATGTGGCCCTACCACATTTTTCTGGACCCAAGTCTGGATTCGGAATCGGCTTCTCCCTAACTCGCTATGCGGGTCAGATGGCAGTCACCGTAAAGCCAAATCACAACAAATTTTTAATTATAGATTCTGGTAGGAAACCGCTCTCAGTAAATCTAAAAGCGCTTTTCTAGTACTAGGAGCGTGGAGCCTAGCTGACAGATTTACCGCTAATGATAAGCCGGGAATTACCGCTAAGATGAGAGAGAGGTGTTTATTATCATTAACAGCTCAGCTGGTCAGGGACTCTATTTTTGAAACCGCTCGCATCCACGCGAGCGCTCGTTTGAACTACCTATCTCTTTCACACTCGTAGTAAATTGCTAGAGATAGAAAAATAGGGGCCCAGTACTGATTACAGTGCTTCTCCTACGTTACATACCATTCTCTCAACTTATTAACAACGAATTAGGTGTTTCCGTACACATAAAAATATTAACTGTGTTAAAAAGTAGGCACTCATAATGATACTCCCATAGCCAAGATGAATTAAACGACCGTCCGTTGATCTGTATAATAGTTACATTCAAGGGAAAACATGGAATATACTTACACATTTATCAAATTGGCTGCTATATTTGGTACGGTCGCACTTGGACATTCAAATTACTAAAAAGGTTACCGTTTGGCATTGGGGGACATGATTGTAAAATGGGGAGAACTTTAACAATATCACATATTTTATAGTATGTTGAATAACCAAGGGCAGACGTATCGGATCAGTTTCTTACCTGCCCAACCATGAATTTCGTAAGTTTAGAATTTTTAGTCAACGATCCCCAAATTTTGTCCATAAACTCCACGTATAAATCTTGCGTGGTCATCTTATTTTTCCTCATATAGTTTGATATATCTGGATTGCTTGCCCTAAAATCAAGTATAGCATGACATATAGAAAGTAAAGAAAAATACAGGGAAAAGCAGAAGTAATGGCAGGAAAGTGAACCCTGGCAGAAGCTGGTTCTGACGGCTCGGAAGATAATGATAAAGATGATTATGTAGATAGTGAAAATTGAGATCCTTTTACGGACGATATACAGTTAACTTCACTACTGACCAACATACTATGTCAGGTTCATCCCCTCCTATGTGGATATATTCATCAGGGAACAGTTCCCGTATTTCTTGAATTAGGGGCTTCAAAATCTTCAAACTGGATGATTTAATAGGATTGATAGGTCCGACGCCCATTACATCACTGCTGTCAGGCTCGTAGCACTTCGTGAGGATGTCCGGGTAAGCACCACCCATTGAGCGAACGTGCTCTGAAATAAAAGAAGCTATTAAAAGGTTTGTTAAGTTTTTTTATTATTCATGTTTGGGGACCTTCCCAACGACTCGAGCAAGATGGATAAACCCACGACGTGGATGGACCTACGATAGTTTAATAAACCAAACACAGTTAACATATTGTTATGTCAGTTTATTGAAAAAGTCGGTTTACAACATAACTGTCGGTTATTAAGTGTGTCTGTTTAAGAGAGGTAGGGCATAGCGGGGTATCTCGTTCGAATTGGAGCCGCCCGACTGGGGAAGTACCTCCACCTTACAGAATATCGCAGCTAAATAATACTCTTTTAAATAGTATTGTGTTTCTGCCGGTGAGTAAGGTCTCCAGTGCTCCATGGGGTGGGGATTTGGGGAACCGTGGCTTTGGCAGTGGAGTGGCATTTGCTTTTTGCTGCCAGAGCAACGTGTTATAGAGGTGGGCAACGCATTAGCGATACTCTTGGTGTTGCTAATGTCTATAGGCAGTGGTGACCACTTTCCATCAGGTGGCCCGCTTGCCTGTTTTCCTACCGTATGACATAAAAAAAAAAAAAAAAAATTACGTTTATCTTATGTGCTGAAATATGCCTGTATTAAGAGTGTCTCAATTATGTCTGTCTTATGTGTGTCTCAATTATGCCTATATTCATCTTCACAGCCCATTTCACTCCACTGCAGAACTTAGGGCCTCTCCAACGAAAGAGGAGGTTATCCCCGCAGACCTCCCCGAGGATTGCTTTCTCAGCGATTTGCTTAAATTTTTGCCGGTTAGAGACGCTGCGAGTACATTGGACCATGGTGGATTCTGTAGTTTTCTTTAGCAGATTAGTCCACCGAATTGGTGATCAGCCCCGTGTCCTTCTGCCTTTGACCTGGCCCTGAATGACCAATCTTTCCATGGAGTTTGTCATGTTCACATTTTATGTATCTGTGAGTTTGACACACTGTCATGGCTACTAAGCTGAATAAACGTATTTACTTAAATTACGTAGTTTTTCTGGATTTATTAGTGGCGACAAGTACTAAAAGTGATTAAATTATCATGAATTCGGCTACTAAGTCAGTGAGGTTTAAGGAATTCAACCCACAAAAGGACATTTGGGACAACTACATTGATCGGCTGAAATTCTGTTTTGAGGCAAACGGAATCTTGTTGGACAGTGCCCGGCGGGCTAATTTCTTCACTGTGTGTAGTGCACATAATAACACATAAGAAAGCTAGTGATGTGACATTTAGTGATATCGTGACTGTTCTATCGAATTATTATAGTCCAAAACCGAACGAAATATCAATGTCGTTTAAATTTTATCAACGTAATCAAAAACAAGGAGAAACTTCGGAAGCTCAGTTCGGGGTACAATTTTTCGGATTTGGAGCGAATGTTGCGCGACAGACTTGTGTGCGGTATGAGTGACGGCAGATTACAGTAAGAATTACTGAAGAAAGACGATTTAAGCTACAAAACTGTTGTAGATTCTATGTTCTCGTCTGAAAGTGCAGGAAAAGACTTTCGCATGATTCAAGGCTCATCCTATGTCGAGCCGTGTGTACCCGCCGTTGTGCAGCCGCCACCCGAACCTATGGATATTAACGCTGTGCAATCGAAGACAAATATTCGTTTTTGCTATCGATGCGGAGATCGCCATGGCGGAGAATGTCGTTTTATTAACACGGTGTACTGTAACAAGAAACGACACATTGAAAAAGTGTGTATATCTAAGAAGAAGAATAGCCGTAAGGACGTAAACTACACACACACAAATGACGACGAGAGCGCTAGTTTAAACGACATATACATGGTGCGAAGTTCCTCACGAGTGCCGCCATTCGAGGTGACTGTGTCGCTGGCAGGAGTGCCGGTGGTACTGCAGGTGGACTCGGGCGCGAGTTTCTCCCTGGTGAACGAGCGGACATGGCTAGCCATCCGCGCCGCTGCCCGCGCCCGCGTCGCGCTGCGCTCCGCGCCGCACGCGCTGCGCACCTGGACGGCTTCGCCGGTGCGGCTGCTCGGCGAGGTCTGGCTAAGAGTACAGTACAAAGACATCACGTGCAACTTGACTGTATTGGTGGCTAAGGGAGACGGTCCTAACCTTCTAGGACGCGACTGGTTCAGACCTTTAAATATAACAATGAACGTCAATTTCATATCTGGTGCAGAAAACATACAAATGGACAGAATTATAGCGACAGACGTCGCACAGTTATAATATAGTATATTGTAACATATATTTCTCGACTGAGAAATATCAGTCAATTTCAGTCAATTTTTGGAAAACTAAACGCTGGTGTTGCTGACATAAAACTTATTTCCTGCAGAAATAAATAAACTAATAAATATTTTTATTATGGTTGATTCCATTTAGTTCTTTTCTTTTTATATTTTACATTCTATAACTGAAATGTTTATAGAATGGATAATTGGTTTTATCTCAGAATCATCAAATTGGTCTTTGGTCTTTTTATTACAGGTTCCGATGGAGTTGAATCGGAATTACGTCAATTTATATTACATAGATTCGTTTCAGGTTGCCTGTAATCCTTTTATTTGGGTGGAACTTGGCTTTCACCTTAATTTGAATTGTTCGTTTCTAGCGTCACCGTTTGGCTGTATGATTTTAACCTTTCGCTGAATTTCGATAAAAGTTATAGCTTGACAACCCCAAGCCGTTTTTTTGTTATAGGTTTTATTTGCGAGTAGGTTAGGGCGGAGGCCGAGGAATAAAGCCCGGAGCACGCGGGTTCTCAGTCCTTTTGCCTGACCGAAGCCCCCACAGTTACTGGTGTCTTGTTAAAAATAAATACCTAGTGAATCTCGTAAGTGTTATCGGAGCCGCTAGATTTCATTGTTGTTTGTTTGCGCGGTGCTAATTCCTTAATATTTTCAGCAGAACCAGTCAGAATAGTGATAGATATTGTGGAAAATATTGTGTCCACGTGTTGTCGGCTACGTCCTGCCCGAAAGGCGGCCACGCACATGCGACTGCGCAGCACATGCTAGCCTGTCACCTTTTCAAACAAACGGGACACTGCGGTAGTTGGTGGTGAGAGTATTCTCCCGGAATTTCCCACGTAAGTAGCATATCGCGATGGCTTGTTGACATCCGCGTGGCGCGATGAAGCCCATGTTAACCTTTTTGGTGTTTTCAGCCGACGTAGTGTAGGAGGCACGCCTCCTACCGTCCCGCGCCCAGTTGCCTACGCCCGTCGCCAGTGGCCGCGACGCGTAGGAAGCTTTGGGACCCACCTCCAACAGGTAAGCAAGCTTTACTTGGCTATTTCTCCATCCCGCTGTTAAGTGATTGAAGCTGTGCCACGCGTGGCCTAGCATGGCCCCGTCTTGTCGTTATGCCACGTTATGTCGTTGGAGGTTACGCGCGACCTGTCGTGACCGCGTGTTACAGTGCTTTGCTTATTTCTGCCACCCATCATCATCTGACGTTCGAGGTTATGCCACGCAACCTGGCGTGACCGCGTGCTGCACTGCCTTTGCTAAATCCTGCCACCTTACATCATCTGGCGTTGGAGGTTATGCCGCTAGCCTGGCATGCCGCACGCTTTTGCTTCTTTACCCCTGTTAGTGACAGCCTATTGTCACACCCATTTCCCCCCAAAGCCAGCTGAGAAAGAATAGATTGCTCGCTTCCTTTTTATTATTTCCCCCCCCTGAATGATTGCAACGGTGTGATCATTTCAGGAGGTGCTTGGTACCAGCCCATAAGTGGGGTTGAGCGGCCGTCTGCTTGGAGCAGTTCTGGCCAGCTGCTCCAGGGGATGCTCCTGCTCGACTTTGGTCAAGACTCCTTGACACGCAGCTGAGTGAATTTAAATATAAGATATCATAGACTCATGTGCGTTATTGATCAACTCTCTACATAACCCTTGTATTCTTATCCTTACGCGTAAACCTAGGGACATTTCTGTGTAAAATAAGACCAGCTAATAAATCAGTTATTTCAAATTCAAACACCATATTTCATTCCGAGCCTCTAGGTTAAGCGCTACTTCACCCACTAAAAATATAAACATTACAATATAGACCGGGTTGTGATATTGGAAATGCAGATGGATTAAGTCGTTGGCCACAACCTGTGCCTGAGCAACATGAACAACAATTGTGTGATATATTACTGATGGCAGAGATGGTCGTATTTACTGGGTAAATCGATCAGAATTATCATTACAAGATGGATGTGTGTTGTTGGGCTGCCGAGTAGTGATACCGGTTGCGACAAGCGTGTTACATCCGTACCTACCCTTAGAACCGCTGACCACTGAAACCTACTTGACGACATCGATCACGCCACCGATATGTGCAAGCGAAGTCCAACCGGCACGAGGCACCGACGCAGCGTTTTACCTCATTGCAACACATTTCCGCTCGCCCCGAATCGGTATTTTTGCGAATGTATAAAATCACTTTTAGACCTAACATCGGCTAACTGAGACGTACTTTTAATCTGTAATTTTTAATTATTAATAAATTAAGTTAATTAATTTTCGTCTTTTTTTTCAATCCTTCGACTGTGACCCTTCGTATTTGGCGCAGTCTTGGTAGGATTCTCGCGATCGGTAAGAGAAGATTTCCGTTTCCGTATATCTTGATCGAGCCGTCGGTGGCTCTCAAGCCACGAGCAGAGAATCCAGAACTTACGCAGCGTCGCAGCTTCCGGAGGAGTATCCAGAAATCGATACACGGAAAAGACGAAAACCAGTATGTTCCTGTGAGTACCTTTGAATCAATCTAGGGTTGCTACATTTTCCTTTTAAGTCATTTTCTTTTCTTTAATTATATGTATTTCATTTCCTGTGTGTAAGTTTATTATATGTGCAGTGCTAAGATTTTCCATCCCAGGCGATCGAGTACTCCTAGGTTAGATAGAGAATTTAGAAATAGAATATTAGATAGTAATAGATTTTTGAGCGATTCTGATTCTCAAACTGATAGTGAAATTGCAATGGCGGACTATGACAGTGTATTTAAAGCCCTCCGCTTGGTTCCCGATTTCGATGGGAATGCAAATGTCTTGCCGCGATTTATTAAATTATGTGACCAACTCGTATCAGAGTTTAGTGAACTCGAACAGCCGTCGCTTTTGGTTGCCTTATTGAACGGCATTTTAAATAGAATAACAGGGCCCGCAGCTCGTTTAATTAATATTAGCGGAGTTCCCGGAGACTGGCAGGGAATACGTAGAGCACTTATTAATAACTTTGCCGACCATCGAGATGAGGTAGCTCTATACTCTTTCAATAATCACTCAAAGCTCAAGTACACCCCAAGAGTTTTATGAACAGTGTCAAAATCTTTTTAGCACAATGATGACCTACGTCTCGCTTCACGAGACTATTGAGAGCACTATTAATTCAAAATGCGACTTGTATAAAAAATTGACCCTTCAGGCATTTTTACGAGGATTAAAAGAACCTTTGGGATCCCGGATTCGATGTATGCGACCGGAAACCATAGAAAAAGCACTAGAGTTTGTTCATGAGGAGTCCAACATCCTATATTTGCAAAAGCGCAGTAATGAAAGTGTTCCCGACAGGAAGCCAAACTCACTAATCAATAATCATCCCTTTAAACCCCAATTTGGTAACTTTGCACCCTCTAGACCGTCAGATTTTTATATGATGCCAGGTCCCTCTCGAGCTAATTTTAATGCGCCCCAGCATTTTCCACAAACGACTAGACCAAATTATAATCATGGGTTCCAGAATAGAGGTCCCACTCGCACTCAGCAAATGTTTGCAGCACCTCTTCCTAACCAGACCTCCCGTGGATTTAATGTACCACAGCGTAGCTTCATGCCTCCTTCTAACAACACCCCTCGTCCCATGAGCGGGGTTAGTCATTTCACCCCGAGGAACCTGCCCTCGACCGGCATGCAAGGTCATAACTGGGCTACGCAAGGCAACCCTCCGGCCAGTAACTACTTCAAAAGCCGTCAAATGAACTACACTGAGTGTTACGACCCCGAGTTTCAATATGAAGCACACGACTACTATTACGACAGTCCCGATCACTTATATTATTATGAGGCCACGCCTGATTATTCCCACGATAGCGACCAACAGCTGTCCTACCCGGCACTGTGCCCGAACTATCCCGGCACTCCCGACTTTCCCAGAGAGCAAGACGACTCAGTTCCGTCCGCATCTCAAAATTTTCAGAAGGCTCCGAACCCAGAAAAGCTAAAATAGAGGTCAACCTTCAGACCCAACGTCAGTTACCTTTCATACAGATAGCTGACCCCCCTCTCAAATTTTTATTGGACACTGGAGCCAATCAATCTTTTATTTCTCCCGAGGCAGTGGAAAGATACTTTCCCCATATTCCTTTAAATTACGAACCCTTTGAGGTCACTAATGTTCATGCCACTAGCAGAAATAATTACTCCATAACATTACCGTGTTTTAGAGAATTAAACGAGAATGATAATATTAATTTATTCATTTACAAGTTCCACGAATACTTCGATGGGCTTATCGGACTAGATCTTTTAAACAAATGGGAGTCAAGTATCGACTTGAAACACAAAACCCTTAGGACGCGCCGCGCGAATAATCCTATCATAATGTATGACTCACGTAATTGCAATTTTTATGAAGAGATAATTCCGGCAAATACATCTAAAGTTCTTAAAATACCCATTAACATACATGACTGTGAGGCTTACATCCCTGAGCAAAGAATATCGGGTTGTATAGTTAGGGAATGCCTAACTAACATAACTAAAAGCCGTGGTTTAGTGGAAGTAATAAATGACACCGCGAACGATGTAATCTTTTCGCTCGATAGCCCGCTCGGCGCCGAGGTTTATAATGTTGAGTGCAGTCGCACTAGTGCGCCCGCGACGTCACGCGCCGCGCAAGTTCTGTCTCGCTTGCGCACGGACCATCTCAACCCTGAGGAGCGCACCAATTTAGAATCCTTGTGCGCTCAGTATTCCGACGTGTTTTATATTGAAGGTGAAGCATTAACATTCACGAATAAAATAAAACACTCAATTAAAACTACTGATGAGATACCCATCTATACAAAGAGTTACCGTTACCCTTTCATACATCGCGAAGAGGTTCAAAGTCAAATTAGTAAAATGTTGGAACAAGGTATTATCAGACCCTCAGATTCCGCGTGGAGCTCGCCCATTTGGGTTGTGCCTAAAAAGATGGACGCGTCAGGGAAAGTTAAGTGGCGTCTTGTCGTTGATTTTAGAAAATTAAACGAGAAGACGATCGACGATAAATACCCTATTCCAAACATTGCAGACGTCCTAGATAAACTCGGTAACTGCCAGTATTTCACCACCTTAGATCTGGCAAGTGGGTTTTACCAAGTAGAAATGGACCCCCAAGATATACCCAAAACAGCCTTCAACGTAGAACACGGTCACTACGAATTTTTACGTATGCCCATGGGACTAAAGAACTCCCCATCTACTTTCCAACGGGTTATGGACCATGTCCTCAGAGGTCTACAAAATCAGATCTGCTTGGTATATCTTGACGATATAATTATATTCAGTACCTCCTTACAAGAGCATATGAATAATTTACAGAAAGTGTTCGACAGACTTAGGGAATCTAACTTCAAGATTCAAATGGATAAATCTGAATTTTTGAAGTTAGAAACCGCCTATTTAGGGCACGTTATCACTAAAGATGGCATTAAGCCAAATCCCGATAAGATCGTCGCGATCCAAAAATTCCCTGTGCCTAAAACATCTACGGAGATAAAGCGTTTCTTAGGGCTCTTAGGTTATTATAGGAAGTTTATCCCGAATTTCGCTAAGGTGACGAAACCCATGACTCAATGCCTTAAAAAGGGATCTAAAATAGATATTCATAATCCAGAGTACATTAACTGTTTCGAACATTGCAAGAAACTTCTAACCAATGATCCGATTTTACAGTACCCGGACTTTTTAAAAGAGTTTATACTAACGACCGACGCCTCGAAGTTAGCTATAGGCGCCGTTCTCTCTCAAGGCCCCATAGGCTCGGATAAACCGATAGCTTATGCATCTCGTACTCTTAACACTAGTGAGATAAACTATAGTACCATAGAGAAAGAACTTTTAGCTATAGTTTTCGCTTGCAAGTACTTCCGCCCTTACTTATTTGGACGAAAGTTTGTGGTAGTTACAGACCATAAACCGCTTAAATGGATGATGAGTCTTAAGGAGCCTAACTCGCGCTTAACGCGTTGGAGACTCAAGTTAAGTGAGTACAACTTCACTGTCCTTTATAAAGAGGGCAAGTACAATGTCAACGCGGACGCCCTCTCGCGAATAGAGATAAATAACGAGGAGACTTCATCTTTAGCTGTCAACCACTCCTTTAGCGCCTGGTTCGTCTACGGAGACCGTCCACACTAGTGAAGAAAATCCAATTTTAGAAATCCCGATAACAGATGAACCTTTAAACCGATTTAGCCGCCAGATCTGCCTCACAGTTGTCGGTGATATAAAAAAGAAACCAGTTGTTAGTAAGCCTTTTGAATCACACACTCGTACCACCATTCAAATCTCGGAATCTAATCTTGAAAATGACGTAATTAACTCAGTAAAAGAATACGTCAATCCCAAAGTAAAGACAGGAATAATTATTTATCCCCAATTGGCTATGTATCAAATCATTCCGGTAATTCAAAAACACTTCAAAAATTCCGCTATGCATCTCGTCTTAACTAAAGTAGAGATAGAAAACGTGAAGGATTATTTACGCCAGCAGGAGATAATTAAAGCCTACCATGAGGGTAAAACGAACCACAGAGGCATTAACGAGTGTCATCTTGCATTGTCAAAAAAATACTACTTTCCGAAAATGAAAGATCAAATTGCGAAGTATATAAACGAATGCAGTATTTGCGGTCAAGCGAAGTACGACCGCAACCCCATCAGGCAGCGATTTTGCATAGTTCCACCCCCTACGAAACCATTCGAGATAGTTCATCTTGATCTCCTCACCATCGAAAATGAAAAATATCTCACTTTTATCGACGCATTTTCTAAATATGCGCAAGCCTACCACCTCCGCGATGCTACAGCCATAAGCGTTGTACAGTCCCTGTTAAAGCTGTTTTCCCATCACGGTGTCCCTATAACGATTGTCACGGATCAGGGTCCTGAATTTACAAACCAAGTCTTTATGGAATTCGTCCGAGTCCATAAGATTCAACATCATAAAATTCTCGCTCACTCCCCCAACGATAATGGTATGGTGGAGAGATTTCACGCTACCCTTTTGGAACACTTACGTATTCTAAAGTTAGAACGTCGCGGTGAACCTGCAGTTAACCTAGTACCTTACGCTGTTTTAGGTTATAATAATTCGATCCACAGTTTCACAAAATGCCGTCCTATAGAGATAATCGTGGGTCACTTCGATCCGAGAGACCCCCTTGACATCGACCTCTCGGAGCATTTACTCCAACAGTACGTACAGGACCATAGGAAACGCATGACTGAGGTCTATAACATTCTTAATGAGACCTCCCTCCATCAGAGGACTCAGCTAACTGAAAACCGAAATAAGGATCGAGAACCCGAAAGGGAATATGAGCCCGACCAGCAGGTGTTCATTCGTAACCCGAAGGCTAGCCGTCAAAAGCTCGCGCCTAGGTTTACCCAGGATATTGTATTAGCCGACCTGCCGATACATATCTATACTAAGAAAAAGCGGAACCCAGTAGCCAAATCTCGCCTTAAGCGAGGCCCTAAAACCTCAACCTTGTTACAGGACACTACAACTATTGACGCTTCTACTTCACGGGACGTTGGCGCTGGACATATCACTTGACAAACTGGATGATGGACCTGGGTTGATTCCGTTCAAGCTAGGAGACTCCCGCATGATTTCCCACTATCACTCATTTATACAATACATTGACCTTAGAGATATGCAAAGTAAATTAGACTCAGTAGATAAGCAACTTCGTAATTTTAGACCTAGATTAAATAATAAAACACTTTCCCTTTTTGAGCCCCATATGACACATTTAGAATCAAAGCTTCAAAAGATTTCAGAACAATTAAGTACTTTTAAACCACAAATAATAAAGAGAGGATTAATTGATGGTCTCGGTTCAGTTATTAAAAGTATTTCAGGTAATTTGGATTATACAGACGCGATTAGATATGATAACGCGATAAAAGTTCTTGAAGGAAACCAAAATCGATTACAATCTGAAATTAATAACCACATTAGTTTAACTAAAGACTGGATCGCCCGTCATAGTAAGTTATTAGATGATATAGTTTACAATCAAAACAAAATTGAAAGCATTTTGACCAGTTTAATCGCTGAAGATAACACTAGAGAAGCAGATATAATCAGATATGGACATTTATTGCAGTTTCTTAGTATATTAAGCGATAACATAGATAACTTAAGTGAAGAATTATTAACTATAGAAACCACCCTAGCTTTTATAAAAAGCTCTGGTTTCTCTCATACAATGCTTAGTTCTTATTCTCTTAAATTCATGTTAAAGAAATTAAAATTATTATATTCGGACTCGCAATTAATAAATATTGACTTGAGAGACTACTATGAGATAATAAAGTTAGGCTCATATTACATAGATAGCAAGATAGCTATAGTGTATAAAGTGCCGATAGCCTTTCCCGATATCTATAATTTTTATAAGTTATCCATTATCCCTAATAGACAAAACCTTTCTCTGATTCCTGTCCTTCCTTATGTAGCAATTCGAAAGAAGGATTCCATGTACTTTAGGGCTGAATGTCCAAAGATTAATAACTGGTACGTCTGTGAAAAGGGAGTTAGCTACAGCAATCAAGAACAACCGGACTGCGTGGAAAGTCTCATTACGATCCAACAACGAAGTTCACCGTGCTTGCTAACCCGTATTATACTCACCAAGGAATCTATGGAACAATTAGATGACCAACATTATACTATGTCGTTCCCGAAGCCAACAAGGATCCAACTCTCATGTGAAAAGGAAGAATATCGAATCCTGCAGGGAAGCTATCTCGTTACACTACCACAAGGTTGCATAATCAGGACGCCTGAAATCACTGTCACTAACACCTATGACGTTATCAAAGGACATGTAATAAAAATTATGGACCTTCTTCCAGACTTAGACGAGAAGCTGCAGCCAGAAAAACCTGTGTTAACGCTGAAATCGATTCATCTCGAAAATCTCCATGCCAGCAGCGCCCGAGTCCTAGCACAGCAGCCTGCAACGATTAGTCACATCACCGGGACAAGTATCTATCACACTACGATACCACTCTATACTATATTCTTCAGTACATTCGCTATAGCCGCTGTTTTAACTTACATTCGAGTTATAAGAAAACGACGCTCGAAACTACAACATGAAATAAAAGTCTCACATCCCACTTATACGGAAGTTCCGGAGAAACCTAAGAGAAGTTTTAGATCAGATCAGATGAAGGACACGAATGTTAACTTCGTCTCAGCAGCATTTTCGCCGTCGACTTCAAATAGCTGCTGAACTTCGGGGGGAGGTGTTACATCCGTACCTACCCTTAGAACCGCTGACCACTGAAACCTACTTGACGACATCGATCACGCCACCGATATGTGCAAGCGAAGTCCAACCGGCACGAGGCACCGACGCAGCGTTTTACCTCATTGCAACACATTTCCGCTCGCCCCGAATCGGTATTTTTGCGAATGTATAAAATCACTTTTAGACCTAACATCGGCTAACTGAGACGTACTTTTAATCTGTAATTTTTAATTATTAATAAATTAAGTTAATTAATTTTCGTCTTTTTTTTCAATCCTTCGACTGTGACCTTCGTATTTAGCGACACTGCGGGTGTTACATAAGACTCACAATAGCATTGTATTGACAAAAACACTGGCGAGGAGTTATATTCGGTGGCTAGCATTGAACCAGGATATCGAAACATTGATAGGCAGCTGCACAAAATGTCACGAGTGGGTAACTCCCACAAGACCCTGGTCAAGATTGGACATTGACTTTGCAGGCCCATTCCAAAACAAGAGTTTTTTGATCATTGTGGATTCTTATTCGAAATGGCCCGAAGTTTTCATAGTTACCAACACAACCTCTGCGATTGTTATACGGCATCTAAGAATGTTGTTCGCCACACATGGCTTCTGCGAAATATTGGTCTCTGACAATGGCACGTCTTTTGTCTCTGCAGAAATCATTGGCGTATCTAAGGCAATTTTCTAGGGGGGAGGGGGGGGGGGGCTGGCTCCTGAGGTGGCCGATGAAACCGAGTCAATCGCCAATGTACAGCCAGTGAGCACCCCAGTGAGCACCACAGTGAGTGGGGTGGGCATGGCCTACTCGGCCCTCCGTCTTCCTACGCCTATGGCAGAAATGGCTTTTTGGAAGCAAATAAGATCAAACACATCACAACCGCTGCATACCATCCCGCAACTAATGTGAAGGACAAACTGCGGAAAGTGGACAATGTTTCGTGGGATGTCAAAATGCCTAACTTGCTACTGGGTTTAAGAACGACGCTATGTTCGGCGACCAATAAGAGTCCGTCGGAGATGTTGATTAAGAGGCGGATAAGAACGCAAATACACAAAATACACAAAAAAAGAATAGAGAAACAAATATAGGACAGACAGTGATGTATAGAAGTTATACGAAAGGTCCGAAATGGATTCCAGGAACAGGACTAAGAACGGCACTTCTAGTTAAGGATACAAGCTGATGATGGGGCTGTGGTTGATCGACACATAGATCAATTGATTCAAGTGGCACCTAATAAAGCGGACGAAACAGTAGCTGTCAAGAACCCTGCACAGATAGAAGCCACGGAAGACAATGGTGGTGGAGGAAGTGATGGTCAGCCAGATTCTTTAAATAAAATATCGAAAGAAATTATTGAAATACCAAGTGCTGATAAATGGGTGGAAATACTGGGGATCCCAGGAAATTCCGAGATGAGCTTGGCGGGAACAAAATTTAAAACTAAACTAAGTACTTATGCAAAAAAGCCTTATGCGAGGCCTGGCCCTAAAAATGTTTATTATTTATTTTAATATTTGTTTACGTATCTGTCTGGTTATCTACTGTACTTAGTACTTTTTTTCTTGTGGGGGAGGTATGTCATGTTCACATTTGATGTATCTGTGGGTTTGACACACTGTCATGGCTACTAAGCTGAATAAACGTATTTACTTAAATTACGTCGTTTTTTGGATTTATTTCACATTTCTGTAGATGTAGCCAAAGAACTTGAGTACTCGTAGTAGGCCAAAGTACTCGTAAATGTGCAGTTGACGAAAGCCTTTCCTTGATTTGAAGTTCTTTGAGGATGGACACATTCGTGAGAAACGCCGTCCACGGGATCTTTAGGAGGCGTCTCCAGCACCACATTCCTAATGCGTCGATTTTACGGCGATCCTGCAGTCTCAGGAACCAAGTTTCGGCGCCATAGAGGAAGATTGGGAAGACAAGGCATCTTATTAGTCTGACTTTCGGCTTCTTGGTAATCCTCATGTCTCCCCAAATCTTTCCGAGTTTCAACTGCCGACCTAGTAACAGCACATCGTCGTCTGATCTCGTCACCACATCCTCCAGTACTGAAGATAGTAGAGCCGAGTAATATAGCTCTGTACAACTTCGCATATAGCTATGTTCTGTACGCCAGTTATAGTTTGTTCAGCCCGGTCTACTATCATCATCTTTGTCTTATCTCAGTTGATGGCAAGTCCGAAATTGAGGCTGGTTGTTTCTAGACGAGTCAGAAGTTCTTCCACGTCTTCTCTAGTTGGTACGAGAAGGGTCGTATCATCAAAGTCTCAATTATGTACGTCTTAATTATGTATGTTATATTAAGTGTGTCTCAACAACAGAATTGAGCGCGACAACGATAATAATCACCGTGTCAGGGACGTCACTTTTCTTTTCTTCTGCGTAGTTTCACTATTTGCGCATATTAGATCCTTTTTACGCCACTTTGAGTATTATAGTTCGTGCCAAATGGATTTGCAATAGCGGACATTGATCTCGGTCAGAACTCAAATTATCACTGCGATATCTGTAGTTATTTAAATTAATCTTAATTGTTACAATTTAATGGAATCGTACAGTTTAGGCATTCGTTTGCCACGAACTATGTATTATAAATGTAGCATATAATGACTTAGTTCCTACATACCCGGGATATCAAGTTCGGGTATAACTCTTATACCACGATTTTTGGCATAAGTGATTATCGTTTCAATTTGGTTGCTAGTATAAACCATTTCAGGGTGAAATGCGCCGTTCTCACTGCAAATAAGAGAAGAAGTTATGTTTACTCGGTGGTAGTTAAACTTTTTAATGTACACATTACAATATATATGAGAAACTGCTGAAGAAAGAAAGAATGACCGCGCCATTTGGTTGAAGTCATATTATTATGTTTTCTGTTACATTAAGTTTTTATGGTGTTCAAGTGAGCACGAGCGCACTTACCCTAGATTATTAACTTTTATGGCGACTATTATAATAATAAATAAATAAATAATCGTGGACAAATTCACACAGCGCCATATAGCCCTAAAGTAAGCAAAGCTTGTGTTATGGGTGCTAGATAACTGATAAACTACTTATATACTTTTAAATACATACTTATTATACATAGAACACCCAGACCCGTAACAGAAATTAAAATTTATCACTTCAAATTCTGCCCGGCCGGGAATCGAAGCCGGGACCTCTTGCGTGGCAGACTGGCATGTTGACCACTGAACCACTCAGGTCGTCGCCTCACGTCACCGTCACCTTATCCCTCCTACCTATCCTAAACAAATATTAATCAACCTTTAAAAGAAGAAAACGTCTCTCACCTTATTTCCGGAAATTTCTCGCTCTTATAAGGAAAACTGGCATCGTCTACCATATGCCAGTGCAGTACGTTCAGTTTGTTCATGGCCATTGCGTCGAGCATCCTCAGAATGACCTGAACGGACAGGTAATGCCGCGATGTATCCAGAAGGATACCTCGGTGCGGGTACCGTGGCTGGTCCACGATTATTGTAGAGTTGATGCGCACCTCCTATAACATACAACCTGATTATGTTTCAGAACTTCCTTCCTTTATTATGAGTGGTTTCATCTCTGGCGACGGAGTTTCGATCCCTCCAAACGGTCTCCAACGTGGTTTATAACGAGTCTAAATTAACTTTGCAGTGGTTTATTGTTTTCAAACTGTAACAGGCAATTGGAAACAAGAATTTTTGTTTAAGTATTTTTTTTTAAGTAAATTGTAAATACAAGGTATCTTCGAGATAGAATAATCGTAAGAAAATTTCTAATCACCTAAAGCCAAAGACAGCCAATGCCAATGACAGGTGGTTACAAAATAAATTTACTTGAATTTTTATCCTGTTTACCAGTTTCTAAACTCATAAACCAACAAAGTTCAAAACAAATTCGACAAGTCAAAAGCAAATCACGGAAGCACGGAAAAACTCATAATTAAAACTTAATTGTGCTTTTAAATAAATGTTATTATTAGGTTATTGTTATGACTGTAAAATGCCTGACGAATAAATAAAATTATTATGTGTAGATGAAGAACTAGCTCGTTGATTAAAAATATTATTAAAATAATTATCTCGCTACGAAACTTCGCTACAGCCTGTACACTAATTCTATCAACGTGTACCTCAAACTAGTAACTACTCTTAACAGAATGAAACCTTAATTTCCTCTGTGTAATGCTTAGTTGGAGTTGCTAACAATATTATCTGTGGCTGCAGACGGTTTTGTTGACGGAAATAGTGAAAATGGGAATACAAGTTGGCTGGCAGTTATAATTAGTCATCAACTTATTGTGAGATTACTGCAATAACCTCTCCTCTTGTGGGGAGGCCCTAAGTCTTGCAGTGGACTGTTATAGGCTGTGACGATGATGATGATCCACATAATAAGAGAGACCGTTTTACAAAATAAGGCCCATGATGAGAGGCGCAGTTGTCTTTATGCTAGTTACAAACTTACCTAATATTTGTTCTTCATTTATTTATTAGTTCATTTCACAGTTTAACAGCAATGAAATACATATAGAATATGGGTACATTATGGTTGAAACTACATTATAAAATTTTGTTATGTAGCCACTAAGCAGCTTAGCAGATAGATACCCAAATTGACAAACAAAAAGAACAATAAAACAAGGTATATACATGTACACTGGCGTGTGTGTGTTTGTGTGTGTGTGTGTTTTCCTAAATAAAATAAAAATAAAACCCCATCACTGCGATCGGAGATATCCCAAAACGCCTTTTGTAAATTGTACACGGCTCAAATAAAAAATGTTGAGAGTAGAGGAGACGTGCCCTTCGTACAGGTCTATGGCCTTGTTAATCGGAGAGCCTAAAGCGTAACCGCTGCGCACGCGGCGGTGGTCGAAACTTCGGGAGTTCTTTCTTGAAAAGGAGTCTAAATATATCGAAGACCGTCAAATCCGCGTATGAGTTCAAATAGAGAGATTTTTCCAAGAGCGTACAAGATGTAGTTCTTTCAAAGGGTCCAAAGGTTTTTATGAGGGAGATATGAAGCTCGTGAGCAGAGCTACCCCTGGCATTGAAAAGCTACAGCAACATTCATAATAGTGGTAAGTTATGAGAGTCAATAGAAAAATATGCTTCTTATTTTCTTCCTCGAGATGTGATATTCTACTCTAACGAATACTTACACGGCCAAATGCAATCCAATTTATTTCGATATATGATTTACCAATTTTTTAGATTCAGAATTTATAAAAGTAAATGTATTTGTTTACTAAGTAAATACAAGCTCGTATAAATTAGTCAATGTCAAAATTAAAACTAGACCTGAATGGGTATCTGTAAGTACATTACTTCGTTGTAACTTAAACTTTGCCACTCCCAGTGCAAAGGTACAACACTAGCAGCGTTGCCACGCTGTATGGCGATGGACAGCCTCTGCAACAGGAATGACCCAGAGCGAGGGTCGCCACCCCTCTCCCTCATATGACGCCCCACATCTTTCATACACACACTTTTACCTGTACTTAGAAAATTTACTTTTACCTATAGTCTTTCACGCAGCATCCGGAATAATCCGGATCCGATCCTTGTTCATTGAGACAAGGTGACATCGACTTACGCATAGGCAATTCTTAAAGAAGATTGTCTACTACTATTTATCCAAAACAATTATCACCAAAACATATTAGAGCATCATCAGTTACCCGATGGCAATAGCATATTTCCGTTTCCGTATCATTTAGCAGGGGAGTGAGTCTGTTGGGCATCTCAGGAGCCGTCGAGTTTACCAATCTCTGCCGTGGTTTCTGATTTACAGTCTGCAATCGGTTTAAATTTTAAAATATCAATTCGAGTTGACCATCTTAGGACTAATCTCAGCCTAGTACCTAATATAATAGGCACCGTGCTCGAGTTAGTGACACCAGATAATGTGCTCGTCAGTAACTGTAATGGAAGTGCTGTGTGATTTGCTAATATTTGTGTTCCGTGTCCAATCTGTGTCTCGCGCTGTGAAGAGGGCAAATGCAGCAGTGAAGGTGCCGACAACTTCTCAAACTTGCGTTGTTGTTGTTGTTGTCTGTGTAATGTCATCCGCTCGCTGCTATGACGCTGACCACTATAATAATCTTGTAGTGTTTCTTACTTATTTTGAAATGAGTTTAACAAATCACAGTATACTGAACACTTTTTCCCGTTATTAGCTCTGCTATCCTTGAGCACGGACGTTCTCCGCCAGCTCAACCGTTTTTGCCAGCGGCAACACTGATAGATCATTTTTTTATAATTATACTAGCCAGGCATTTGACCGCCACCTCACCTGGTGGTAAGTGACGATGCGGCCTATAGCTTCTGTATCATGTATCAACTCCGCAGCGTTTCCTCAACGTTATTGAAGTTGTAAAGAGCTGTGAGACCACGCAACCGACTCACCCACTGGCTGTGGGACCCGTCAGCCTGCTGACGAACACAACTCTTCGAGAAATTCTTTTTGTCCAAAGATTTTGAACTTCCTATGTAAGATGCGATCTGCTACCAGCTTGTGTTATAGCCGTGAGTACGCTGAGACCGTTGCACGTCTCTTCTTTCAAGTATCGGTGGATGAGGTAATTTCGTTCGATAAATTTAAACCTTAGTGCTGGACGATGACGTAGTGGTTTTAGGACTTTCATGGTTATTTACTACACTTTCCTCGCACATGTTATCGTGGTAAAAACAATACTAACCATGGTAATAAACCGGATAACACGTGCGATGAAAGTGATCACGTAATATGTAGTTAGACTCTGTCTAAAAAGTAAAGCGACTTGGGAAATTTGAAGATTGATCGACTTGATTTTGAATAACAAAGACGTCCATCTTCGTATACGTCTTCCTTATTCAATCAGTTTTGCTTGCTTGTTGATTTCAATCAATCATATAATTTCCCAAGTCGCTTTACTTTTTAGACAGAGTCTAGTCGACGTTTGGTCATTGTAGTCTAAATTATTAAAAATCAAACGTATGCGCGACATTATAAATGTATAATGAACCCTCACGTTATGTCTTACATACATTAAGATGTTCCATACATCTTAATGTATGTCTTAAGAGATATTTACGTTTTTGGCGTACGGTAGGCAAGTGAATGAAAGGCATCGACAACATACTGATTTATTATCTACCGCGATTAGAGGGTGATGAGATAATTCGCCTACTAAACTTTATCTGTAGCTAAAGTTGTTAATAGGATACGAAAGGCTAATAGACACTTTATTATATCTAGCTACGTCAATAGCGTCGGTAGCCGAATGGTTAAGGTATTTGACTCGTAAGCGAGAGGTACCGGGTTTGAATCCCACTGCGGCCATGTACTCTTTTCTGAGACATTTTTGTACATTAGTTAAATGCTAACCGATGCTCTTAGGTGAGAGAAAACATCGTGATGAAACCTGCACATTCAGGCATTTGAATGATCCATCCAATCTGACCATGATCCAATCTGGTCAGGTTCCCCGGGTAGCAGAGTCAGATGGCAGTCGCTCTACTGTAATTATCTGATCTGCCAATTTCTGGATCATGATCTGGCAAACCCTCATGGGGCCCTCATGCCCGAGGGCACAACCGGGATATTAACGCCAAGATGATTTTATTATTTTTTATTATAGCTAGCTGACCTACTAGCCTAGTTTGACAAAAATTTTAATAAGTGGCACTGTGTAAATTACTTTGTCACAAGTATTTGTATAGGATTTGTACAAATAGAGCAAAATAGAGTCGCTTTATCTTGACTGTGTAAATTAAAAAATACTATGATAAATGTCAATCATAAATGGCGTCATCTAGTCTTCTTCTTTTTCTTAAAATGGATGTCTTAGCCAATGTCAAGTGAGTTGTGTGCATGGACTTACTACCCAAAGGGACTGCGCACTGCTTTGACTAAAACCGGCCAGAGCGAGAGTCACCATCGATAGTCCTTTGTCCCTTTCTAACAGTGTAAACACAATGTTATTGGCATAATCACCGTCATTCTAAATTGACAAGTGTCATGTTTGGTGTTGCCATTATTGGAGAAATATATTTACCGTGAATTTGGTATAATTATGAGGTAATCCGTACAATCCGAAAAGTAGTTGTCAAAATACCTTTTGATCTACTGAACGTTTCTCCGACAAACGTCGAGTCGACATAATTATTAACCTACGACTTTTTGTTCCACAAAACAGATAAAAGAGTTCGGTAACGATTTATCCTACAACACTAGTTTCTAAAGAGAAGTGATAGTACTCGTCGATATCTACATTTCGGATGACAGCTGTCAAACTTAAATGTGTTATAACTCGGAACCCATTGGCCCTAGAACACTAGTTCCTAGGGTGAAATGATAGCACTCCTCGAGATCATAATTGCGTATGACAGCTGTCAAAGTTAACCCATTGGTCCTAAAACACTAGTTTCTAGAGAGAAATGATAGTACTTGTTGAGATCTACATTTCGCATGACAGCTGTCAAACTTAGAACTGTTGTAACTCGGAAACGATTGGTCTTAGAACACTAGTTCCTAGAGCAATACGATAGTACTCATCGAGATCTACATTTCGGATGACAGTTCTAAGTTTGACAGCTGTCATACGAAATGTAGATTTCGACAAGTACTATCATTTCTCTACAGAAACTAATGTTTTAGGACCAATGGGTTCCGAGTTATAAAAGATTTAACATTGACAGCTGTCATACGAAATGTAGATCTCGACGAGTACTATCATATTTCTTTAGAAACTAGTGTTCTAGAACCAATGGGTTTCGAGTTATAACACATTTAAGTTTGACAGCTGTCACCCGAATTGTAGATATCGACGAGTACTATCACTTCTCTTTAGAAACTAGTGTTGTAGGATAAATCGTTACCGAACTATTTAATCTGTTTTGTGGAACAAAAAGTTAATAATTATGTCGACTCGACATTTGTTGGAGAAACGTTCAGTAGATCAAAAGGTATTTTGACAACTACTTTTCGGATTGTACGGATTACCTCATCATCATCACAGCCCGCATCAGTCCACTGCAGGGCTTAGGGCCTCTTCCACGAAAGGGGAGGTTATTGCCATAATCTCCACGCTTGGCAGGCGGGTTGGAGAACGCAGTGTTTAAATTTAACAATGGAAAATGCTGCTGCCCATTTTCTAGACTACGGAGACATTTGATCTTTTGTTTCGAAAACATAAGTCGCCTTGTACGACACCCATGAGTGTAAGGGGTTGGTGCTATTCTACTCTGCCGGACACCACACGGCCACACGGCTAACGGTATTACCTCATAATAATACCAAATTCACGGTATATATATTTCTCCAATAATGGCAACATCAAACATGACACTTGTCAATTTAGAATGACGGTGATTATGCCAATAACATTGTGTTTACACTGTTAGAAAAGGACAAAGGACTATCGATGGTGACTCTCGCTCTGCCCGGTTTTAGTCAAAGCAGTGCGCAGTCCCTTTGGGTAGTAAGTCCATAGTTTGAATTCTGACAAAGTGGTACGGTTCAGACAATATCAAAATAGGTAGCATTGATATTACAGGTTTTGTGGTTTCTTGGAGCAGTGAAAATAATGTGAATCAGAATCCGAAATGTACCAAGTTAAATTAAGATAATATTTATCATTCATGTTTCACATATCTACATTTTTGGAACAAAAAGCTGAAAGCATAATTATTTGGGCCAAAAACCATAAACTGCCAAATACAAAAATTTATTATAATTTTCCGAGAGAGCTTACATCCTAACTTTTTTACTATGGCACCAGGTGTTCAACCAGTGGTTAGGTGGTTATAAGCTATTAAAGAACGATATTTTAGTACCTAAATTTTACACACCTACTGGGCACAAAATATTAGAAATGGTATATTGTATTTAAAAATAATACTTAATATTTGTTCTGGCCGGTACTTTCAGCTTTTTGGACCAAAATTAATGCTACTTATCCTTTGTTAAAAACTACGTGATAACTTTATCGGCCTAAACGAAATCACATATCTGTAGTCTCTGTAGAGTGCGCGCAAGTTAACTTTGCTCGCGAAAATGAAAGAAAATTTACAAACAGCCAACAAAAATAACTCCCCGCTGTCTATGACAACTCCCAACAAAAACAAGAGCGTCCCAGCAGAGACGCCATATCTAAAGTGCAGACTTATCTTGCCTATATTGCAAAAGCTCGCAAGGTTGTTGAGTTGTGAAAAAGGATAATTTATAAACAGAGATAATTTTAAACAGCAGACCGTGACACTTACGCGTCAGAGATTTTTATGGAACGATGATTTGCTTTGATGTGTTCCGGTTTAAAGGGAAAAATGGCCAGTGTTTTTATGTATAAATATCGACTTGTATACTCATGAATATTGGAATACTGGAAGGACGTGAAGGAAAAATGAGCACCGGGGATTAAAGTAGAACAGGTTGGCAGACAGGAGAGATTGCTCCACCGACAAGAGTCATACACTTAAATATGTGATAATGATGTACATTGATGATGATAGTCTCTACATTTAGGCTTTGCGATTTAACATTTTTGTTTGGGGTTAGTTGTTGCACCCACAACAATGTTATGGGTGACAGTTGCTGCTTTGGATTGAATGGACTGTCTGCTTCCTTCTCGCTTCAAATTATTTAATATTAAAAAATACATCAAATACTTACGTCATAATACTCGGTAATATAAAACAACTGCGAAAATGTTTCAAGGCCTCTAATGATTCCCCAAATGGAGTTGCTGGTTAGTGTAGGGTTGGAGCCTATTTCCAGCGTGTCTGAAATTATAATTAACACTCTTAATGCGAAGAGTCGTCTAAAAAACCTTCATAAGTGGTGTGTCGACGTTTTTTAATATAATTCTGTTTCTTTCTCATCACACTTACGAGTATTAGTGTAAAGTATTAATATAAAAGCGGTTTTTGTAAGTCATTACAAAAACATGGTTTTAGTTCAAATTATGGACATAGTCCTTAACATAGGCGATAGCCTAAGTAAAGGACACTCCTAAAAGTGAAGCTAGTAATGCCCCAGTCAAAAGCTGTGATAGTATCCAGTTTGCAAATACACAAAATGCGATGGAAAAATATTAATCTAACTTTGCCAAGTATCTCCTAAGTCCTCATAATATAATTTGGTCTCACAATATGGTATCTTCACAGAATGTGAGGTAAGCTGGAAGAGATCTCTTTCAGCGATATGCTCGCCTGTGTTCTCTGTATTGTAACTATGTTTCTAATGTGTTTTGTGCAATAAAGAGTATAATATATACATAATAGGTGTCTTTACACACAAAGGACACGGCTCACGGACAGGGCGCGGATATTACTTTACATGACACAGACTTTCAGAATCACAGAAATGCAGTCTATCTCACCATCACAGCCCATAACAGTCCACTGCAGGACTTAGGGCCAAGGTGACGTTATTGCCATAATGTCCACGCTTGGTAGGCGAATTGGAGATCGCAGTTTAATAAATATAACAATGGAATATGTTGCAGCCCATTTTCCAGCCTACGGAGACTAGATATTTTGGCTCGAAAACATTGTTCGCCTTATAAACCCACTATTGTAAAGGGTTGGTGCTATTCTACTCTTCCGGACACCACACGGCCAGTCTATCTAGCACGGCAGCAATTATCGAACCTTTGTCATGTATTGACCGTGCACTATCGACCGAGGCCCTTTCCGCGCTCCGTCGCTTCTGAATGCATTGCGGCATTGGTGAACATGCAGTGTCAATGATTGAGCGCAGGCTAAGCATCCTTGTATCCTGTTTCCCATCCTTTGTTTGTGTCCTGTTATCTCTGTGTTATATAAATTGTTGATGTTCTGGGAGATTGTTACCGTTCCTCAGCTATATTATATACTTACTATGGGTATACTACCTATATTATGCTTATTGTAAAAAGGTTGTTAATTGTAGAATAATAAAAAATATATGTTCATTTACAAATGCGAGTAGTCCTCACAAAGAGCGATTTTTAATAGCGATTCGATATGTAAATTGTTTTGTTAAGTTGCCTTGACTGACATAGACTTATGAGCATACGAAAATCCTAAGCTAGTTATTGGTGAAGTCTTCCCGCGAACCACGGAATATTCGAATTTCATACGTGCTAAGTCGCAAAAGCAAGTTTTCTATTATTTATTTAAGAGTTTATTATGCACAGGAAATTATATCTACACTTTCACGTAGCTGTAAAAAATACGGGTGGATGTTCTCTAAAATTATGAGTGGAGCATAAAAGTGGCCGCTCATTTATGGTGTACGTTTTAACACCGTCACTGGCGTGATAGCGCGGTACAAAAACATACAAATGACGGTGGATTGTCAGACCTACTGGATCTGTGTGAGTGTGTAGGTAGATCATGTATAACAAAATAAATTGTAAAGAAATTGTAGTATCTTGCATGCTTCACTTCTCTTTAGTGTAAAATGGCATCCGTATTTTTTTCAGGCCCGTGTACACGAAAGAGCACAATAGGCACTACTTACACTTGACATTATTACTTACTTCTTTATTACGTAGGTAGAATAGGACTACGATAAGTCCGTATTGACTGACAGTAGTAAAAATTATAAAGTGTAGATATGGCTATATGGGGATAATCTATCCTTGTCCGTCCTCCTTGTAAACATAAAGTTATTTGGTCACTATTAGCTTGAACTTTTAGTTTGTCTAAATTATCTCCCGTACTTCCTTTCTAATTGTTTTGCCCATTATTTAATAATATTTTTCATAACTCACGAAAATAAACAATCCTACAGAAATCAAATTGTTTGTTATGACTTTTACGAATGACGTTCTATGACGTTTAAAAAATTTGGCATAGGTTGCTATACAGAGATTTTAATTTTTTTTTTAAAAGCGATTCGGCTTTAGCGTGGTCTTATTCTACCTATAATTACGCAATGGAAAACTCACAACTTTCGTCCATATTTAAATGTGGGTAGTCCTCGCAAGGGGACATGAGTTCAATACGCAAAAACTTTATGTTGCCTTTGTAGTTGAGGTCAAATGCCGTATGCGATTTAGAAGTTTTGACATTTGATTTTTGGGTGCGATGTATCGCACTGGTGACCGTCATTGCTTTGATGATGCTTTTGGTCCTGTACAGTGCGTGGTGAAGTATCGAGCAGTTCTTCTTTGTAATCTGCAATGTATCGTTATAAAATTATTAAATGTCATAACTTTTTTTTCAATTAAGTACCTTCTGAGTACAACACCATATCATCTATACTAATATTATAAAGAGGAAAGGTTTGATTTTCTGTTTGTTTGTTTGTTTGTATTGAATAGGCTTCGAAACTCCTGGACCGATTTCAAAAATTCTTTCACCGTTGGGAAGCTACACTATCCCCGGGTGACATAGGCTATATACCCGTGTACCCGTAGTGGTATCCGTGCGAAGCCGGGGCGGCTGCTAGTACGTAATAATCTCAAAAACAACCTGTGTAGCCTGTAATAAACAACATTTTCGCCATGCCTATAACTTTGTTGTTAGTTGTTTGTTGACCTTTTCCAAACGTCAAGTGGGTTTTGCTTAGCCCGTAGTTATGTAATCTAAATATAAATTCTTCATTCTCCACCCGCGTAGCTGTATTCGTGAATTGGTAGATAAGAAGTACGTTTCAATAGAGAAAGACACGATGATAACTATAAGTACCTATAAGTAAGTAATAAATAAATAAGTCTTTGTGGATAATACTTATCGTTGTCGGGTTCTACATTTCTCTTTTTCTGTTGAAATGTACGTTACATACATTTGCGCTGCTTCCGCTCCATTGTCGCCTTCGATCACTCACACTGACGTTGAATACGCGGACTTGGGCGCTGTACTAATGGAAACGGCGATCATGGTTGTGCGATGGGCAGTTTTGAGGTCTCCTATCAGCCGGGCGACGTCTGTCGCACGACCGTTGCTAATTAGGACAGTGCCTTATAGTCTCTACTACCTCTCTTGGTTGGCAACACACGGCAGGGTTTCATGTTTGGTTCTCTGGTGCGGATACGTGCGGCTGTTACTCCATCCCTCGCTTACCATCAAGCGCCTAATGTTTTGTTTATAATATGTTACACGGGCCACCGGCGCACCCGAGCGCCACCGGCCGTGTTGTTCGAACATTTGAGAATTTCTGTAGTCGAGTGGCCTGATTCGGTTACCGGACCTTGCGGCCGGATATTAAAACAACCTTACAATTTGTCATTTCCAGCAAACGATCTACCTATCTTCGTAACGGTTTGGTGCGCAGTTACGAGTACGTATAATACTAAAACACCTTACCTTAAATTCGAAATGTTTATGGTAGTACGTATAGAAATTAGGTTGCTTTTGCTCCAACTGTGGCTTCGGCCAAACTTCTCCTCGGGTCGGCACATAGCGAGGCCCAGGGGTTTCGCCGACTACCCAAACTATACACGAGGAAAGATATATAAAAACACGCATTGTTCTACTCTCATCTGAGCAAGGTAAAACACGTTTCTTTAATCACAGCAGATGGAGTGAAATTAGAAACGGAAACAATAAACTTTATTAGGCTATTATTTCTTTATGAATGTAGAAATTTATCGCTGAGTTAATATTGCTCCTTTATTGGCAGAGTTATGGATTAGAATATTTTATTACCAGCAACCTGATCCTGCATTGCACCTACATATTATATATCTAAACAGAAAATCGTGAATCACTTTATCTGTACGTCGTATTAAAAATGATAGAACGACGATTACGACGTAATGCATCATGATGTAGAAATAGGATCATTAGGCAAATTACCGGTCTGTATGTATCTACACTGACTGGTCCCACTGCTTATGTACTGTATTTTATGACGACGTTGTATATTAGTGGACGGTGTACACGACAAATATTGATAAAAAAATCGCAAATCGATGTGCAGGTTACCCGTTTGGTATACGGGTACTTTAGATTACAACAATCATTTTGAGCGGTAGTTCTTGAAAATATTCCCATGGGGGGAGCGGCGTTGACGTTATCAGTTTTATGTATGGGAATTGAAATTTTTTTTTTAGTAGTGTGTTTTGTATCAAATGAAAGGGCAGTATGAGCCGGTTCTAAAAATATACTACACCATCACCCATGGGCCAGCTGTTTTCTAAAAATCCAAGTAATATTTTCAAAACATGCCAAGTTAGTGCCAAGTCTTGGTCAGTTTAGAAATAGGCACTCTGACTAAGGTCAGAAATTTTGTATTAAATGTTATACCATTATCCAGAATTTTTTTATGCCTACACTTTTCTCCACGCATCTGTTTTAGGATTGCTCCCCAGTTATATATCCATCGACCCCGTTCCACTTTCTTCCCGTGGAATCCCGTGATATATTTCCTAGAATACTTTGATCCCACGAAAATAACGGTGTTTATAGTAGCTTTTTCTTATTTGCATTTTGCTCGCGATTTCTTCTAGCCTCGGCTTTGTTAAGGTTTTGTTTCAGGTACATACCTACATACATTCGAAACATGAAAATACTATGCTCTACAACCACGTAAACAATCAATTATTGTCAAATTCTTTATAGAGTAAGAGAAAAAGTATCATGCCGGGCTGTGTAGTTTCCTAAGCGCTCTGGGGACCTATTTTTGGGTACATGCGCGAGCGCTCATTTTCTGATGCTTGTCTTTTCTAACTTTAGCAACATACTATGAGTGTGAAAGAGATAGGTAGCGCACGCGAGCGCTCGCGCGGATGCGAATGGTTTTAAAAATAGGGCCCCTGAAAGTTTAGTTATTCACATTAATATCTTCATCATCATCATCATCATATCAGCCAGAAGATGCCCACTGCTGGGCATAGGCCTCCCCCAGGGAGCTCCACAAAGGCCGGTCCTGTGTATTCTGCATCCAGCTGGTACCTACGATCCTTACCAGTACAAAAATATAACTACATTACCATTTTGAGAAAAAATTCCTTTGCCGCTACAGGGACATTCACTGCGTTTGGTGCATCTTTAGCCAAAATCAGTTTGGCTAGTACAAGTAGGGAGAGTTAGCTGTCCCTAATGCCCAAACGCATTGGCCGTGTAGTGTCCGGCAGAGTAGTATAGCACCAACCCATTACACTCATGGGTGTCGTATAAGGCGACTAATGTTTTCGAGGCAAAAGATCAAGAGTCTCCGTAGTCTGGAAAATGGGCAGCAGCATTTTCCATTGTTATATTTAAACACTGCGATCTCCAACCCGCCTGCCAAGCGTGGAGATTATGGCAATAACCTCCCCTTTCGTGGGAGAGGCCCTAAGTCCTGCAGTGGACTGTAACAGGCTGGGATGATGAATGCCCAAAGGACTCGTCGTTTACCCCCAAGGTATTTTAAATATAATAAATAAAAATCTAATTCATGAATGCTATAAATATTATCAGTTTAACAACTGCAGAGTAGTGCATAGGAATATGATTCTTAAGGTGATTCTTAAGGACAAACAACCATCACAAGATATGACGACAACATTTTATGCTTTTGAACTAGATATAAATTCAACTAGGCGCCTATCCCATTTCATTAATTCATTAAAAAAGAATTAGATCTAAAGAGAATTGCTAAGTCTGGAAATGAGCTGAAAATGGCCTGAATTAAGGAAACTGGAGCAATAAATTGTGGAAACCCTTTTCACTGGTATCAGCTCTCAACACTAGATTGGGATTTCGCGGATTAAATAAAATAGGGATCTTTGAAAATTAAAAGAGACGAGTAATCCAGAAAAAGACGGCACTCGAAATTAACCTATTTACAAAATGACTTGGAACAAACATGAAGTTTTCGAAATTGGCTTTTTAAGAAAATGACCGGCTTCGCCAAAAGGTTTAACCCCATTTATTTTTATATTCACTTCGTAGTACAGCTCGTCTAAGCTGAAATGACGCGCTCCACTATCGCATTAACGCACACAAGCAAATTTAAAATATGGACGCAAAAATATACAAATGCCGTTGTAATTGGTCATTCAGTTGCCGGTGAGACTCAAACGTATAACGTACCTATTACCTATTATACTCACTTGAGTAGGTACTCGGTTGTTTCAATATACGAGGGGCGTTCAATATATAGTGAGAATAAGGGACAAACTCTTTGAAACTTAAACAAAAATGTTTTAGCAAATTTGTTACATTGAAACTTAAGTGCTTGGATCGTAGGCGTTATGGGCGACAATACAGTAATGTTTCGCATTTCGCCAAATTCACCGAAATTTGATGAAATTTACAAAATATCTAGCCCCGGTCCCAAGTGATGAAGAATACGTGAAATTTTAAAAGGTATTTTGCATAAAAGTGCCTCTTTAAATGAAAATAATAAGCGTAGCGAGCCCGGAAATTGTAGTTTGAATATTTTAGTCGTTTCGAAAATTTTTTTTGACTAAATAATACGGCAGCGACATGGTACGTCGCTGTCGATGCTTCATCGGGATTGTCACCCACAAAATGACGACTTATCGTATTATTTAACGTCTGGTTAGTATAAGTAAGTATGCAGGTACTAGCAGGATGCGGAAGGCACAGGACCGGCCATTATCGAGATCTGCAGTGGACGTCTTTCGGCTGATATAATAAAGTATGCTCTTCCGTTTGTCACTGAACTTTATTTCTTTTCTTTCATTGGTTTATTTTACAGATCACAGCAACAATTACTTATTATTATAAAGAATATTAATAACTATGCTAGTGCCAATTACGAATCTTAAAAGTTAAAATTGTTATTAAAGTTAACTACTCATTATATGCAATACTAACTAGTATGTTACAGTTCTTAACAATTGAAAAAAAATACATTAGGTATCTTGGAATATACATCCAATTGAACTTCTAAGAACTTGAAACAACTGCACCATCTAGCGATTAGATTTAGGATTTGAAGATTCGTTGATTTTGGAATACATCAAAATATCAATCTTCAATACAATTTTTTGAATTCTTGCATTATATTAAAGTGGAAATGAGGAGAAATGGTGAAGATTTTGTCTTTGTATGTGGGACATGTAACAATATGAGGCTCCGACGTGGTATATTATGGATGTTATGTGAACAGGTGTGCAATGATTAGCATCGTTTTGAACCGGCTGAGCGCTATGCTGGTTGGAACTAAATAACTCAGACACGATGTCACGTACGTAATCAAGTTTCTTACTTTGACTGAGAACTCGGTGGTTTCAAATACGAGTAAGAAAGAACCATAGCAGATCGAAGGTTTTGGTGGTTTATTGGAAATATCTTCAAAACAATCTACAAAAAGACATGTCTAGTCTTTCTAAGGATTCGTATTTTTTTCATGATGTAATACAATTACAAAACAATAGCGAAAAAAAGAATTAATGTAAAATTCCATTCCAACTACAAGGTATTTGGTGCTGCAAGATTGATTTGTCTGAAAGACGGTGCATGTAACTGGCCCTAAAGGCTAGGGATAAAAATAAGTCACCCTTGACGTAGGAGTTATAAATAATAAATGAAATTTTCTTTCATGAATTTCCCTAATTTGCTTTACATTTTGTAAAATTAGTGGCCCGCCTCGGCTTCGCACGGGTTCCGCCGATTTCTTCTCTTTGCGAAAAAACTTTCACCAAAAATACATCTACATGCCAATTTTTATGGTGATCGGGTGATCGGTGTAGGAGTGAAACGAGAACATACTTTTTTTCTTTTTTTTGCGCAAAAACCTTATTTACAAAAAATACATATTCTTACAAATTTTCATGGTGATTGGTTGAAAGTTGTTGGAGCGATTATTACGAAGATTACATAGTAACATGAAATAAAAATACTACACGACTTCATCAGGAGGGGTGTCCATGTCAGGCGTGGGATAGCGCGCGAGGAGATAGCGGAAAAATTAATTGCAAATAACTGAGATAAATTGGAATAAATAATAACGTTCCTCCGATAACCTTGTTTTTCTAAAATATATTGCCTCTTAACCCCTTTCTTGAAGAACTCCATGTTGTACTCTCCAGGGAAATCCTTTCCAGGTAGTTCATTCCACAACCTTAGTGTGCGTGGGAGAAAGTTTCTTTGGAACCGCACAGTTCGCGACTAATTTGGCTCCAAGGTGTGAGGTTGAACCCCCTGTCGATGGCGAGCGGTGCGATGATAGAATGTAGCTGTAGGCGGTAGGAAAGCTCGACTAGCCTCAAAGTAGAAAATGGTCACCTATTCAGTTCCCGTACATTGCGAGTATTGCTTAACTTTGTTTATTGGTCTCGCAAGCACGCTGCCATACGACCAGTGCCGCTCTCTTTTATTAAATTGCACGTGAATAGATTATTTTTCATACTACCCAGAGTACTACCTGCATAAATCCGCATCATTTTTTTTTTGCGTCCATTCCACTATGATATACTGAGCCGAAATGTGCGTGCACACAGTGAGACTAGTCCACAAGCTTAGGGTGACTCAGCGACAACAAGCGATTGAGAGAGAAAACCTCAGAAACGTCAGAAAACCCCCGACCAAGTAAACGTATTCTAAATATTTCCTGCTAAACTACTGAAACGGTTAAAAAATAATCAAAGCTAAGAACCTTATCGATTAAACTGGCTTTCAAATAAAGAAAACTGCATCGAAAACCATCCGTTCGTGAGTTACGATGCCACACACAGACGCACAGATCCTACACACGTCAAAGTTATAACACCCTTTTTTCAGTCAAAGTTATAACACCCTTTTTTGTGAGGGATATAATCAGGTCTAACTGGCGCCATGGGGGTACCCTACTTTCGGCAGTAGAATGCTATTGATGGATGTTATTTTTGGAGTGATTTTCCGAAAATTTCCCGCGGGCAAAGTAAATGCAATTATGTAAACTCTGAGTCATATGCGGATGAGATTATAGAGATTAATGTTATAGTACGAGTATACTTCCGTGGAACTCGCCACATAAGTATGCAATTACTCCTAGTTTCTCGTTGCCAGAAGCTTTTCTGAATAGCTATTTCAAAAACTTTTGAAACTTTTCAAATCTATTTCGCATAATTTGAGAGCTGGAATGCATCTAAATTTATGGAACGTCGTATTCATACAGTTTAGGTACCTAATATAATTAATTTTGTACCCTTGTGTTGTGTATTACAACATGGAGTTCTTTAAGAAAGGGGTGAAAAGGATTTTATAGGGTCGGCAATGCGTGGGTGATGCCCTTGGTCCATAGCCTGCGGTGACTGCTTACCATCAGGCAGGCCGTAAGCGTGTTTGCCACCTCATTGGTATCAAAAAGGGGAACCTCTAAGCCACACCAATCATACCTAGAAATCAAAAGCACTTAAAACGCCGCTAAAGTTACAAAAACACCCACCAATCAGTAAGTAAGTAGATACCCAATCCAATATACTTCTATCGATGCCGTAATAGCGAACTTGAACAAATCTAATTCTAAGGAAGCGAAGTTCGCTGTACACATTCCATGGGACACGAGAAAATAAAAGTAACTCAAAGGAAAACCACGCGACGTTTGCGTGACGGCACATAAATAAAATTAGTGAGACAGAAGCCCAAGGGAGGGGGGAAATGTCCACTTACGTCTCATTCCTGTTTCAGTGGGTTCGTTGCGTTGACAATGTTACTCTGCTCTTAGTGAAGACTTGAGAAATTCTGAACAATTTGTTTGCAGGGGCTTCAGAAGTTTAACTTTCACAATTTTATGTAGACAGTCATTTTTTATACGGCCTGCTTGATGGTATGAAGTTTCCGCAGCCTTGCCACCTCATTGGTATCAACAAGTAATAATATGGTATTAGTGATATCACTCCCGTATTGTAGATTATGCCTTGTGTTAATGAATGTTTTTAGAAGTATTATATTATTTTACAATTATATTTAATAATTCTGCCATGAGAGGTTCCATAATCACAGCTACACGTATTTACGTACTGAACGCCGTAGTCTTTTCTGCTTTTCTTCATACTGGCCAATTTTATGGCAACATATTATTTCTTTACTTCTTTCTTTATTCTTTATTGT
The DNA here is from genome assembly GCA_905147135.1 of Blastobasis lacticolella. Classification (NCBI taxonomy): domain Eukaryota; kingdom Metazoa; phylum Arthropoda; class Insecta; order Lepidoptera; family Blastobasidae; genus Blastobasis; species Blastobasis lacticolella. The sequence continues at coordinate 5,369,977 of LR990047.1, forward strand.
ACACAAACTTGCCATTATGATTTTTTCGTGCGTTGACGTAAAAATTTTAGTTTACTTAGTTTATGCTATCAATTGATAGCAGTCGTTGTCTACGTCAAGCCGTTGAATTTTCACATTTGCCATTTGCGTTTTGAGAAGGCTGCTGCCATTATACAGATGTAGTTATGACATAATGCATAGGTAGTTAAACAGCGTGGGTACGCCTTCCACAAGGGGGAACGACGACCTGGTAAAGGTCACAGGTACCAGCTGGGTGCGGAAGCTTACCCAGCCCAGCAGTGGGCTTGTTCCGAGTTAAGTATAATTGGTACTAGATGAAATCTAAACTAATATCATAAATGCAAAAGTAACTGTCTACCATACCAAATGAATAACTTAAATGAGTTTGAATATATCCCGACGTTTCAATCACTTACCAGTTATTTATAACAATTCACGGGTAGACTAGTTGGTATCTAACTCTGTCGGTCAGTTACGTCATGCGGCCGAAGTCTATAAAATTAGCCGATAAAAATAGCGGAAATATGTTATGCTCTGGCCCTTGTTTGTGGCTTCAGAAAAGTCACACCAGAAGCCAGAATCCAGATTGTGGGAGCCATCCATTTACGAATCAGATGGGCGAGTCCCGATTGGTAGCATAACTCAGGGATTACGTTTGGGTCCAGCCTGCGACGTTGACGTGAATTATAGCTTCGAGGAACGGGTAAACGGGCTATGATCCTTATCAGGCTTGCAGCTATAAATAAATCAACGTGTTATGTTTAAGTCTGAGTATTTTAGGCAATCTTGAAATAAGAGAATTGCAAGGGCAGAGTAAAGTTCCAAAATAATAGGCTACGGTGACTGCTTACCATCAGGCAGGCCGTAAGTTTGTTTGCCACCTGTTTGCAAAAATAAAGAAAAATAAATCCATTCAAGTTACATATTTTAGTTCTTTTAAATTAATAATACAAAATACGCTGGCATTTGTAGAAATTTTAGTGTTCGGATAAAAAGCGGCTGTGAATACATAGAGGGGTTGGAATGGGTGGATTGAAAATGGACCCTCCATTTTCGGGCAATCCCACATGTCCGCGTCATTTCCCCGGATGACGCGGTATCTTTCGAAGATTTACACTGTTTAAAAAAAAGGTAAGCCTGTATACGCTGTTTTTGTATACGTACGAAGTTACCTATCTAAATACAATTTTATTGTCTAAACATTTAATTTTATCGATACAGTTACTTAACTTACATACATGTTTAGTATTTATTTTTACATTTAATACATTTTTTAGAATTTCATTGTATATTGCATTTATTAGCATTCTGTTATTTTGGTCTAAAATTTTAAGTAGGTAGATATGCTACAAGGCCAATTTCATCTATTACTTACAGTAAACTTATGAATATGAACTAGTTCGTAACAGAGCAGCTACTTTATAAAACTTGGACAGACATCTGTCTGTTTAAATTTCAATTTATCATAACTTTAAGTGGGAATGAATTCAAATGCATCTCTGAAATGAGTTTCAAAATTTGATTTATTACGTCTTAGATTTCATGCACTAACTGGTTTCATTTATATTGGAAGCTTTATTGAAATGTAGCTTTTGCTTGCGACTTTGGCTGCGTTTTGGTTTATGGTACGTAATACGTTTCTAATAATCAGAGTTATATAAAATTCATATTTCTAATTTTATATCCAGGAATTGAAAAAAATATTAACCATTATTTTTTATTATCATACTTGGTTTTATTCTTGAGAAGTCATCGTCATCATCATCCACCTGCCCTTATTCCCCTAAAGGTGGTCGGCAGAATATGTTTTTTTTTTTATTTAGCCCTATCACTCGTCATCACGGTGCTCACCACAAGTGAAATGGTAAATTCTTACATCATCATCAACAGCTTTTATCAGTCCACTGTTAGACTTGAGCTTCCTTTACAATAGCGGAGAGTATTGCCATAAGCGTAGGCGTGTTGGAGTTTGCAGTGTTGGAATGAATGCGGTTGAATAATTTTTTCGGGAGGTAAGCAGTTGTAGGTAAAATAAAAGAACATTCAATAAAAAGAAGCTATTCTAGGAGTCCTGAACGGACCACCACTGTATGCATACTCCCTAAGCTGATAATTAAACAGAAATAATATCAATCTTGGCAGTGTTGTGGCCAGAGTAGAATAACCGCTTCTCTTGCACCGCCTTACTTTTCCTTTACCCTTTATCTCCTGGTTGACTGGTAGATAAGGCTATTTTAGCTTTAAGTCCGCCTTTGTACTATTTTGTACCCCTTACACTCGTGGGCGTCGCACAAGGCGACTAATGTTTTGAGACTAAAGACTAAATATCTACAGTCTCCGTATAAAATGGGCTACAGCGTTTTCCATTGTTATATTTAAAACACTGCGATCTCCAACACAGGCGCCAAGCTCGGATATTATGGCGATTTATTTATTTGTATGACATATAAATATGAAAATAAAGACCTATATTAGGTACAATTAAGTCTACAAATCTAAATTATGGCAATAATCTCCCCTTTCGTGGGAGTGACCCTAAGTCCTGCTGTGTATTGTAATGGGCTGTGATGTGTGAATATAAATCTAAGGCGCTGTCCCAATCGGGAACGGCCGCGCGACCTTAAAACCGCCCGTCGTACATCCATGGTCGCACGACCGTTGCCAACTAGGACCGCGCCAAAGGGGTCCGACTCGTACCCGAGGTACTGGGTTCAAACCCCAGTGCCGCCATGTACCAATGACTCTTTTCTGAGTTATGTACATTAGTTGAACACTAACTGATGCTCTTTCGTTGACGGAAACATCGTGATGAAACCTGCAGAATCAGGTGACTGAATGTGTGACCATGATCCAATCTGGTAGGTTCCCCTGTTAAGTCAAACAGGTCAGATGGAAGTCCACTGTAATTACTTGATCTGCCAAATCCTGGATCAAGGCGGACCCCGGGCCCGCGCGCGCGAGATCTCAACGCCAACATAACCAATATCTAAAATTTATTTAACTCGGTTAAAGTCACAGATCTGAAATAGCTATCAACCCGACGCTAGCCAATCTATATTCAACTCTGTTACCAAATTGGCTATATTTATTTCGAATTTCAACTATTTTTAGCTGAATATTTCTGATTAAAGCGGTTAAAGTATGCAAGGTCGAGGCCGTAAATACATAGCAGGGAGCGATTTTTGGGCTTTCGATATTAGAATTCTAGATTTTCTCTAGCCACAAATATCTATTAAAAAGTCACTGAATCTCTTTTGCAATAAAAAAACTTATATTCAACCATTTCCGCTAATTCTTTATTGTCAAGATCGTTTTAAATTATATGCTTGCTTATAATATATGATTGGACAAATTCAACCCCAAAGTAAGCAAAGAGTGTGTTATGGTTATGGGTGTTAGCTAACTGATAACTACTTATATACTTTCTTTTAAATACTTACTTATTTATACTACACCTGACCCGTAACATAAATTAAAATCATCATTAAAATTTTTGGTCGGCCGGGAATCGCACCCGGGACCTTTCGCGTGGCGTGTTAACCAACTGAACCACTCAGGTCGTCGACCACTTACATTAATTAGTATATATATAGAGATATATAGCTAGAAAAAAGGTCAAATTCTAGATGTGCGAGAATTAGGCCCCTGATCAGACCATCTGCACAACGCTCAACAATTAAAGGCCGACACCGCATCTGCTCCCTTAGGTTGCTGATGTCCTGGACTACGGTGGCTGCTTTCTATCACATGGACTGTCTTACCCTGTGCATATTTAGATAAAAAAGAATAGACGGGCGCTTCTTGACTTTCAGCTATGACGAAAATAGCAATGGAAAATGGCAGAGGTGGAATAAATCGGTTATTTAAAGATATGCCCTATTTCTTCGTTGACCTATGTGTCTGGTTTATTTGTGGTCTCAGAGGTTATTTAGATTTCACAATGTCTCTTTAGGGTTAATTCGTCAGAGAATGGAGACGAGAGGTGGACAGTGAGAGTACGTCACTTAAGTTTTGCAGTAAGTACCTACATTGTAGATTTAGTTTTTGAAGATATAATATATTTTAGTTATCGAATTTCAGAGTTGCAGTTGATTAAGTATCTTGCAGTGTTAGAGCAGAGTTTGCAAGTTATGTTGCCAGCAACCATGCTTTATATTAGTCACCGGGCAATCTACAAGTAAGTAAGGTAGGTAATCTAAAAGTAAGCTTCGTAAAGTTTTTTGAGAAAGAGTTTTCATCAGTACCTATAAATCACTGGCGGTGCCCAGCCACGAGTTGCTGCGTCTTCATTCAAAAGAACCCATAGAAAAAGTATTTTCCCGTGCCTATCCTAGGGAACTTCGGTATAAAAACACTTTTGTTAAGAAATGCAACGTTGCGTTCATATTTCAAGTCAGTCGACTAGTTTTGTTTGCGCATATACATATATAGTTACTAAATGTGGAGGAGGCTTAAATTTATCGTTGGTTTGTGATGGTGTGAAAAACGACCAACCTGCCTGTAATGAAATTAACGTATATTTATGATTCTATCCAAATTTTTTTTTAATGATTCCATTTTTATTTTTAAATCTTATTTAGGGGGTTCCCTAAATAAGATTTAAAAATAAAAATGGAAATCCCTTTCTAAATTCAACTTCTAAATGTATTAAAATACTACATTATACACCAAGAGAATAAAACTTAACGAGTTATGTAGAGTCCTGAGTGAAGCGAGGGGTTCAAGCTGCCCAAGATAAGACAGCTTTATTCCAGAGGTGAATACCCTACTTTTCACAACCAATAAATCAAACAATTGCAGCGTCTGATTTAGCAAACTTTGGGGTTAAATTAGTATCGCTTCCTGACATTTACGTGTCAATGGAAAAAAACATTTTTAATTTCACACATTTTCCATTTGCACACCTTACTGCTTAATCTTTAGTCCCAGATTTTGCAATAGAGCAAATTTTTACTTTTTTTTGTAGAATAAGAATTTATTTTTCGAATAAAGACTCTTTACAAAGCCCGTATGCGAATAGTTTTCTTTCATACGAATTTTAACATTCCAAATTCAAATCACTTTATTCCCTTGGGAAGTTTCAATACAATACAATATTATTTCCTTGCGAGTCACAAGGCCATGCTGAAGGGTGATATGTCGTGACACATAATTGGACTTTGTCGAGCAGGTGTGAAAGAATCTTATAATGTTAATAATGACACAACATAACTACATAATATATTTGGGTATTACACACTTTGTGATACTTGGCAAGAATGGTACCCACCTGCCTATTGTTTATTTGAACGGCGGGTGCTATGAAAAGGGTTACTATCCGAGCCTCTTCATAGGATTACGTAGTGTCAAAAGCTTATGGTTAGTGCTATTGTTTCAGCGCTTTAATAGCCTATGACGCTATGTTATGTATAGCACTATGTTATGGAGTTGACATGAGTTATTATTTCATTAAATATCTAATCTATTTAAGGCTCGAAGTCGCTCAAAGAGTGGTGGAATGAGTGTGTGCGTGAGAAAAACAGAGAGTGAGTAAAAATTTACTACCGGCTACCGTTGAAAGTATAAATACAAACGCATACAATTCAATTCAATTCATTTATTCGTGGTACACAGGTTATGCAGTTGTTACAATTTTAGTAGATATACAAATGTCAAACTTGTCACAGAGGCCGCGCGGCTTCAACCGGCTCTATTTTCAGTTTCGGTTCAACCGGCTCAGTTATCGTAGGAAGCTTCTAAACAGGGATATAATATGAAAAACTTTATTTCGTGCACAAAACCGCAACAAAGGTGCGGCTGGAACAACAATAGAACGGCAACCGTCATCACCCTTTTGCGTCAATATCCCGGTTGTGCTCTCGCGCGATAACAACCACGAGATATCACAAGTATATACAGATGACTCAGCCACGAAATCACTCCAGGAAACCAGTATCATCTACGAGTGGAACGACCAGCTAATTATGATTAATCCTAATGATGAGACAACAGCTTTATTGCTTTCATGATCTAGGAATATAAAAAGGCCTGCTGCACTATTTCTTCGGTAAATTTTGTGAACACTGCATCTAGTAAATAGTTTTTTGTAAATTTATGTATTAAGTTAAATTGCCAATAATATTTTTTAATTATTCCGGGATTCTTCGTATCGTAACTCGCGCGAGGGTCCGGGATCCGCTTTCTGCTTTTCCTTGTCCATGTCGGTCGGTTTTCGGCGGCATTCTTTAAAGTAATTTTGTTAGTATTCATAACATCCTTTACGACGTCATGGCCTCAGAAATGTTGCCCGGCAATGCCGGCCATTGTGTTGCAGGCCCGTTTAGAAGCCACTCTACTATAGCGATATAAAAGTGAACCTTTTGAGAAGTGAGAAGTTAGGCGATTTATAAGCTAATAATGAGGCACAACGGAGCGTCGGTGGCCGAGTAGTTACGGAATTCGACGCGTAAGCGAGAGGTACCGGGTTCGAATCCCACTGCGGCCATGACTGTACCAATGACTCTTTTCTGAGTTATGTACATTAGTTAAATACTAACCAATGCTCTTACAATGAGAGAAAACATCATGATGAAACCTGCATTTAATTTTTAATGCAGTACCATCTTTTGACATCTTGTAAAACAAATGACAAATGTCAAACTGTTACCAGATACTAAACTTACTTTAGGACTGTAGTTCCCTGGGACGGTTGAGAATTTTTTTCGGGTACTACGCTTCCCGTGGACGTGTGAGTGGATAAGTACACATTTTTAAACCCATTTTACATGGCAATATTCTTCGGCACTGGAGCGTAAAGAAATTCCAATAATGTACAAACAGACGCGGCAATCCAAGCATGGGTGGAGAGCTTGATCGGATCTGATAGCAGGTTGTTTATACTTCGTTGGGTTTTATATTTAAGTAAGTATATTATACATATGTAACGAGCGTTGCCCAATAATTCGTTCGCATGGATGCGTCACGTAGTTACGATGGCTGCCGGGATGGCCACGTATTTGATGTTCCGATTTCGTTAAATATTCTCGCCGATGTTGGATCCCTTTAATTGGAATTTTTTGGATATTCCATCTTGAGATGTCGTACTTAAGAAAATGTTGCGGTATCTCGGGTTTTCTTGATGTATCTGTCTATAGTGTTGGTGACTCGACTCGTACTTCGATGAAAATGACTGGTTTAGTATTTTATGCGCCGAAAACTTTTGAACTTTTAAACTGGAGAATTATATTTCGTCAATTTTAAAAATAATAGCGTCTGCAGTTGCATTTTCCGTATTTCCTAGTAATAATATTAGATAAATAAAAAATATGATTAAACAAATCACACAGTTCCATCTAGCCCCAAAGAAAGCAAAGGTTGTGTAATGGGTGCCAGACAACCGATAAGCTACTTACACATTTTTAAATACATACTTATCATATATAAAACACCCAGACCCGTAACGCGAAAATTCATCATTTCAATTTCTGCCCGGCCGGATATCGAACCCGGGACCTCTGCCTGGCAGACCGGCATGTCACCTAACAGAACCACTTAGGTCGTCAATAATAATAGAAAAAAAAATACACCCTGCAAAGCTTTCTCGTGAAGAACTTTCTCGCAAAGTAAATTACTCGCATGTATCGGCCGTCTTAGGATTTATATACCACTAATTCTTATTTAGGGATACCATTGCCTTGACTTTGCCATACTTTGACCTAAATATTACATCAGGGCTTCGTAAATGATGTGTACGTTCGCTCAATCGATTTGCTACAGTGGCTTACTGCGAATTGGCGATACTCCTTAATGTCCTGAATAAATATCCTAATTCAGTTCAACTAGTTTTCAAGTATGTCCTTCAGTATTTTTTTCTTGGTATTCTGTGCAATAATTAGTACCTTTTGTAATTTTGTGTGCAATAAAGAGAATATCTATCTATCTAGTGCCTATTACGTATTCAAAGTGCTTGGACTATTGATGAACAAATGGTAGCAAGTCGTGTCCAAATGTTGTAGTTGCGGTTAACCGCTGTTTTTCAGTTGGCAGCCACAACCTGCTCGTTTTTTCCTAGAGTTAGATGTATAAAATAAAAAACAGGATTTCCAAGCTACATCACATTCGTGGGAACGGTATTTCGGCGTAAAATGTTCCGAAGACAGATTTAAGAAGTGATTTCCTCAACCCGGCGACGTGTTCCCGGATGATGCAAATTAAAATAATCCCTCCCCCGAACATTACTGGCTTTGTCGTTGTTTTCTTTTAATTAAGCTTCGCTTCCGCTTGACTGCCTTAGCCCAAATTAGGAATCTCAAATATTCTATCTATTTGCCTTTTAATTAAGAAAGACAGCGATCCAATCGAAAGGAATTCTAATTGGCGTTAACTTTTGGAAGCAGGAAAAGTAGAAACAAAAATGTTTCTTTGAAAAAGAAGCCTGCGTCGCAGGCAACAGAGTATTATTTTGTTATTATTCCACTGTGCGACGAACGAGGCCCGCTCGATTTAAATTGCTTTTACAGCACTGTCATATCGATGACTAATTGTAGTCGGGATTTAACAATTCATTATAAACTTGTAACTTTTATAGCACGCTTTTTTAATATTAGACAAGACAGGGATTTGACCGCCATCTCACCTGTTCCTAAGTGACTATGCGGAATATGATGGAGCATGCCCGTCTTGGAACAGCCTATTCACTCTAGCCTAGAAGGCGTCCAGATTACAATGAGTAGGGAACATACTTGCAAGCAACGTGTACCATTTCTTAGCCGTACGCCTTATAAATCTAATCAAAGCGGCTCGTGCGGATAGCTGAAAGATCCACGACATAAGGACTTACTCTAATTTAATTTGCTTTAATTAGTCTTCTAATTTGTAGGGCAAGTTTCATTTATTACATTTTTAACGAATGGCAAAAAAGCTATTATTATACATGTGCGTACCTCGTCAAATCTTTTTACATTCTTTCTCGACGATGTACAAAAAAATTGCATATAACCACCTAGACTCAGAACAGAAGTTCAAAATTCATCACTTTTGTGTCTGGCTGTCCAGGAATCGACCCTAAAACCCTGGCAGACCGTCGTTGTTAACAAGGTCCGCCATCAAGACTGTCTTCTCTTTTAGTATAGGTTTTCAGTTTTACCACAACATTTACTTTTTGGATGCAGGTTGGGGATAGCATTGTCGAAAAATTTACAACACAGGAAGTATTTAACATACTCATAGAAAAGCAACCTGTTATTATACCAACATGTATGCAACTAAAGGCCCATTTTAACTACTAAACTTTGGACTAAGGTTGTCTGACATCAGACGCCCGTAAGTTAAGTCGCGAGGTGCAATTCCAGACACTACATAGCTATAAAGGGCGCAAACAAATAACTACTAGTCATCAACTGCTACAGAAACTGAAAACCAGGCGGAAGTGTAAATATTACCCTATAGGACTTACCTACGTAAATAATTAAGTCTTAAAACTGTTACAAGTTCCACAGTAGATACAGCTTCGCGTTTGTTGATGCCAGTTGAAACCAAAGCGGCTAATGACTTTGTAATCTATCTTGGTGGAAAGTTGGCTGCTAGATTGAATTAAATTATAGCAATTCTGTTGTAAGTATTTTTAGAGAGCCTCTGGGGCAAATGAGTAGACAGCTCAGTTGATTGAATGGGCACTACTGCCCTGAGCGTTGTTACTGAGAGAATTCCTTTCCACCTACATATTATCTAAAGGTGGCGCCAGACTAGACGTAGGTGATGTTACGCTAGTATCAGTTTTCATAGTAAATGTTTGGACAATCTCAATTTAGAAAAAATGGTCTTACGTGACGTCGCTGATTCGAAAATATGGCATCAACTAAACTTTGTGCGTTTCTGTCTCTGACGCGAGCCTAGTTTCTGTTTCTGTTTATGACGCGGTTTCATGGCGTGACGTAGCATAGGTCTAATATGGTTCTAGTGTAATGTCATGTTACGTGGCGTGGCATCACATAAACTCAGTCTTTGTTGCCTAATCGTTGAACCTGGAAGGGATAACCGTAGCTATTAGTCTATTTCCTAATTTATGTCCAGTGCTCCATGTGGTGGGGATTTGGGGAACCGTGGCTTTGGCAGTGGAGTGGCTTTTGCCTTTTTGCTGCCAGAGTAACGAGTTATAGAGGTGGGCAACGCATTGGCGATACTCTTGGTGTTGCTAATGTCTATAGCAGTGGTGACTACTTCCCATCAGGTGGCCCGCTTGCCTGTTTGCCTATCGTATGTCATATAAAAAAAAATGTCACCAGCCATAGACAGTGAAGATCAAGTGTACTAGCTTAAGCTTGCCGCCAGTGACCCACGAAAGGTGCCCTGTAATTAGGAAAGGTGTTCCGCTGGTAACCCTGTCATTGATTGAACAGTCTCGGGAGCCGATTGGCACCCCATGACTGAACATTATTATTGTTAATTAGATTTACGTTCTACCGCATTGATATAAATGCTAAAATCGGCTATCGTAACGCGAACAAAGTTCCGCACCTGAAAACTTTGGCGGGCAAGTTATATCCAATCAGCAATCAGACTGCATGTAAGTTAGCTCGTAGCAACCGCACACTACGTGACAAGGGTACAATCTGGATTGGTGGCAATCTCTCGCAGGGTTCTTCGCCACAGTTCTCAGTAGCGACGTGGAGAATATTCTGTACTTTAATAAATATTATAAAATATATTTGGCGGTAATGTGGAGGAGAGAATTCCAACCGCCAATGTTGGCAAGCGAATATGGAGAAGGTGGAAAAGGGTAATTACCCACCTGGCCGAGTTGCTGTGACCAGGGGACCGAAGTCCAATGGACGCTCTTTGAATCTTGTATATAAGCGTTGTAGATGGAACACTCCGTTAGCGCGATGTAGATTTGACAGTTGCTGTCATGCTGATTTGTCTTGCCAACTCGTGTGTGCGAGCTTTCTTTGGTTCGCTATGGAGATCGCTACATATATATCTAAATAATGATCGATTCAATTTCGATTGTGCTACGTGATTTTGGTTTTCAATTTATGAAGTGTATACTTTTAAACTAGGTAGGTGCTGTAGTATGTGTGTGCTGGCTGACTTTCAGTCTAGGCTAGACTTTAGAATTGGTTAGTGGTAGGCGTTTAGGATGGGCTCTTGATCCGATAGTGTGGCCGGGTCTCTATTAGGATTATGTTAGGTGCATAGTTATTGGGACCGCTCTGAATTGTATACAATTTATTTAACTTTTAAGAAAAAGACACATTAACCCGCCGTTGGTGACGTCAATTTGATTTACCTACATAGTCGACGACCCCGGTCTCGTGCACCGGGGGTTTTTATACCCTACGATTTTTTCCAGAAACTAACTGTACATTCTATTTTTACTTCATTTAGTTTTAAAAATTCATATATTCTTATTATATAACCTTAGTAGGTACTTTATAAATCAACGTTTGTTAATAATAACTTTAACTTTCATCGCACATGATATCGGGATAATTACCACGGTTAGTAGTTTATTAACCGATAACATGTGCGACCTAAGTGGTTCAGTGGTCAACATGCTACGCAAGAGATCCCGGGTTCGATTCCCGGCCGGGTAGAAATTTAAATGATGAATTTTAATTTCTGTTACAGGTTTGGGTGATATATGTATAATAAGAATGTATTTAAAAGTATATAAGTAGTTTATCAGTTACCTAGCACCCATAACACAAGCTTTGCTTACTTTGGGGCTAGATGGCGTTGTGTGAATTTGTCCACGATTATTTATTATTATTATTATGTGCGATGAAAGTGTAGTGAATAACTACGAAAGTCTTAAAACCTAAATTTCACTATGAACTCAAAAATGCTCATGATTATCCACATACTTCGTTTAAAATGGTACAATATCCATAATCCATTAATTTTTAAACTTATTTAGTATTTGTCAATCTTATAACGCTAAGAACTTCGTAAAATACATATACGGTTATATTTCTAGGGAAAAAATGAAATACAGGACTTCTGAAAATCATTTTTCATGAGCTAACTAACCTACTCAAGACATTTACGTCGTATTACTTGCATTTGTTGCAAATATTCTTGAATTTTTCTATTTCTGTGGCACTCTCGCACATCACACGGATAATATATGGGACATTAGTCATATCTTCAACATTCAATGTTTTTGAAAGTCTCCATAATTGAGTTAAATACAACTGCATCTGACGCAGGCTTGTGCAAATAATAATTGACTTTTCAAACCAACCGGTCTCACAGGCACCTCACCAACTCATCAATATTCATTATATTGCGCTAAAGAAGTGAGCAAACTTCCGCACATAAGTACTTACTACTTCCGACGATCAATGGTCAAATGGAATCTGATCACAACACTCGGCCAGGTGGGTAATTACCTTTCACCACCAAAAAATGAATATATATGATAAACCTGATAACCTAATTATAGGTCGACAACTTAACTGTTATATCGCCTGCGGTAGATGAGGTAGGTGAGAGGGTGATTTTTCGTGGTTGGGTGCTGGGTGCGGGGCGGTGAGCATTTTCTTAAGCAATACGTCAGTTGATGACGTTCCTCAGAAAAAGAATGCACACGAGATTATGCCCGAATTTGTCCCAAGATTAAGTAGGTATAATATCCCGAGACGAGAAACCTAATGTTTGTCAATGGCTTTTTAAACTAAACCTCGATTTTGAATTCCGTGCAAAAAAGTAAGTTTTCTTCATATTTATTTTATAGCTCACTGTGGGCCTTATAAGAAAACTCACTGTCACCGAAAGGGCGATGGAAAGGGCTATACTCGGAGTGTCATTGCGCAATCGAATCAGGATGGAGGAGATTCGCAAGCGAACTAAGGTCACCGACATATCTCGAAAGATTGCCAAGCGGGTGGGGCACATAGCTCACAGAACAGACATGGCCAATGGGGCAGGAAAGTTCTCGAGTCGCGATCACGTACCGGAAGACGCCGCGTAAGTAGGCCTTCCACAAGGTGCACCGACGATCTAGTAAAGATCGCAGGTGTAGCTGAATACGTCCCTTTGTGGAAATCTCTGGAGGATGCCTATGCCCAGCAGTGGGTATCTTACGGCTGATATGATGATGACGATTTAATATGTACAAATGAACATCTAAGTTTAGTTTCGAGACGGGAAGATGGGAGCGCCTCCTTCCTCTCCACGGCGCACACTTTGGAAACCCATGTGCTTCTATTAATTTCTTTAGCAAACATTTTCGCAAAATAACCTATTGTGCGTTGTTCCGAGAGTCCATAACAAAATAACCAACCGCGCTGTGAAGAGTCCGTGGGCGCACTGAGAGAGAAACGTTCCTAGTGCTTGCTCCCTGCTCCGCGCCCCCGCGCTCAGCCCCGAAACGTCACATGACGTCACCCATTCTGCCCCCCTTACCTCGCAGGCGATACACCAGTTAACTTGTCGGCCTATAATAACAGTCACAAAAAAGTAGGTAAATAAGAGTAGTATATTAGAAGACCGAGTTGCTTTACCGGAATTGGAACGAAGTCGAGGGCGGATGATAGGATAAACTTTTGTTAACTTAAGCAGTTGCAATGATTGACAATGATTAATGAATGTTATCCATTGCTCAAAGTTAAACTTGGCTGCCATGGTACTTACGGCGCACTTAAACTTTTTCTTTTCAATTTAATATTTGCCATCGGTCGGAAGACTATATCAAATTAGGTGAGTTTTAATGTTGTTTTCGAATCAACGGATATTTGCCCATAACCATTCCGGCCTCGAACGTTCAATTCGTCAAATGTCTAATCAAAGAAATCAATTGTCCATATGTCCAAGTCACCGTATGTCTAATTAACAATTCTATAAGGCACTAAGTCAAGACGTTGGCCCGATTGAGGCGTTTCGCACTGCCATTCTGGCCTCGAACATCTAATCAATCTCCCTTTGTGTGTTCTACAACGGTGTTTGTTCTGAAGAACTGTTTGACATGATGCCTACACCTACATTCTATCATCGCACCGCTCGCCACCGACAGGGAGTTCATCAAATTGGTAGTGAACTGTGCGGTTCCAAAGGAACTTTTTCCCACGCACACTAAGGTTGTGGAATGAACTACCTGGAGAGGTTTTCCCTGGAGAGTACAACATGGAGTTCTTCAAGAAAGGGGTAAAAAGGTTTTTACGGGGTCGGCAACGCGTGGGTGATGCCCCTGGTATTGCAAACGTCCATAGGTTGCGGTGACTGCTTACCATCAGGCAGGCCGAAAGCTTGTTTGCCACCTTAGAATTAAAAAAAAATCAACGAAATCTATTCCCCGATGTTAACTCTTTAAAAAGAACTACTTCGACAAAAACTTTGTAACGATATTGAACGTATACTAATGTTATAAATGCGAAAGTTTGTAAGGATGTATGTTTGTCAAAAAAACCGGCTAAGACGTGTCGGGCCATGTGCAGTGTAGGGTTCCGTAGTTGCCTGTCAATATGCATGCCTAAAAGAGGGCTTTTTGATATTATAAACACATTACAAAATACAAACGCACCAACTAGGTCCTACACAACTTGTATCAAATATTTGTTAATCCAACTACACTTTGTAAGTTGGTTGATTATGGTTTTGTCATTTTCGGGATTTCGGATTTTTTCTTTTACTTGTGCTACATGGCATTGCTCCTTTCAAATTTCATTATTTTATGCCAACGGGAAGTACCCTATATGTTTTAATTCCTTTACGAGCATCAAAATAATAGCATAAACGGCCGTATGTTTTAATTGCGGTAACTTAGAAGTTTGATTTTTTCGCTGCTCCAAGGGATTGCAGTCCTGAGTATTTGATATTAATTTCAGCTTGATCCACGCGATCCTGAGAAAAAGGGTCTCGACAGACGAATGGACAGACGGACAACATAGTGATCCTATAAGGATTCCGCTTTTTCCTTTGAGGTACGGTACCCTAAAATAAATAAAAAACACTGAATGGATTTCGATTAGCCCTTGTCGCCTTGTACGTACAGACTTTTTCTTTCCTTCTTGCTTGTGCGTCATCCATAAATCAAAAAGTGATGGATGCTGTTTCCAATATCCTCCGCGTCTGGCAAACACCACACGGCCTAGACACACATAATAATGTCCGCATTTCAAACTCCATCACTCCTGCCTGTAAAACGAAAGTTTCTCTCTCTCCCAACAAATGGCCCCAGAGGCGTGAGTCCGAAGATGAATATCTATTTATTTTCAACCCTCTGACCTTAATCTTTCCGTCCCAAAGGCCACTACGGAATCATTGAAACATGCATGTACGAGTAGTTTTTCGGCAATTTTTTATTGCCCTAACATGTCACAAAATGTTTAACAGTAGGTATTAAATCATGGTCATGGCTGACCCTGGGCCCTCGTGCTCGAGAACACAACCGGGATATTAACACCAAGATGATGATGATTAGAGATTAAAAGACCAGCTTGTTAAAATGGATTATATTTTAACAAATTAAACCCTTTGTTGAAAATGGTAGAGTTAAAAAACTAGATTAGATTAATCTGAACTTTGGTGGTGTTTTAGTTTAAAACAAACATTTGTGAATTTATTGTTTTTATTTGTCTGAATACAATACAACTCTTTATAGCACAAAAATATAAAATATATATTAAAGTATAGAACAAAGGGTGGTCTTATCACTAACGTAATCGTTTCCAGACAACCTTGCTTATTGAGTAGGTCTGAGATAGTTAATGATAATCGTTTATTGTAATATTAATAAGAATATCGAACACCTAGTATGGCGCAGAATTTTCCTAAATATCTTCAAAGTGTTTCACGTTTTCAAACTTAAGCGATAACCATAAAACTACTTAAATAAACAATTGTACTTAGCTGCTTTTATAGTTTGTGTTAGCTTTTATAGCCGACAAACTCTTCGTTTGGCATTCGCAAAGGCAAAATGCTGTTACTAGCGGATAAGTTATTTTAGTAGAAGATCCGGCCATACGTATTCCCTCATCTGTTATTAAAAAAATCGTGCATTATATAAAAGAATATTACTTAATTAAGAATAAAATATATGGGTTGTTCTCAACCTGGTCCTATTATGGGGTTGCCATGGAGACAATCTATCCTCATCTGTTATTTAATTGAGAAAGGTTATTCTTTCTCCTATCCAACAATATTTGGTTGCCTAGGCAAAACTTTGTCAGAACGGAAATATCAGTGAATATTCATAAAATAAATGAATGAAAATTTAATTATAAATTTTCACCAAAATTTCCGTTTGGACTAAGTTTTGCTTGCTACATATTGTTGGATAGGGAAAAGACATGCCTCATGGTTCATTTCATCAACAAAGAGATCTTAGCTGTTTGACTATTATGTCCATGTAGCTGGTCCTCCCTAGACTAGAATACTTCGTATATTCTACCTGTATATAGAAAGGATGGGCAGGTATATTCTTCTCTGCTCTCTACTGTACTTATTTGTTAGGACAATAATAATAACAAGAATAAAAAAGAATTGAAATGAAATAATAGAAAGTCTTACACACACGATGGATTGACATCGCTGAGTCGGATGCGAGAGCTAACGGCTTACGACGCGAGGATGCCGAAGACCGGGCGAAGTGGAGAAGAATTTGTAGGAAAGCCGACCCTGGTAGAGGCCGGGATAAGCGCTAGGACGATGATGACGAGAAAGTCTTACACATAATACAGCAAAGCTTAACGAATGTTTTGGATAATAACTCTGTATTTCAGTTTCATGTTCGTCAAATCTCCCTTAATTTCAACGTAGTACCTTTGGGTTCAGCCTACTTATATCTCATGCATTATGCAACATTTCTTATCAAAGCCCTGCTGTTATTAATGACTTCCAAAACTTTCTCCGCTAATTTCCTTATTCGTATTAATTAAATTTGTATTCTGAAATTTAATGTACCAGCCTCTACTAATAGTTGAAGACATTCAATGTCAAAATTTGTAAGAATACTAAGAATTTAATCAATCTGGTTTATTGAAACTTCATAATCGCTCTTATACTTTCAAAGGATTCTTCAAAGTTTTGACTTTGATTAATCTTATCTATCTCCTCAAAGCAAATGAACAGATTAATATTGTGTCTTATTGTATTTTATTAATCTTTGGTCGAAATTAGAATAGTGCAAAGCAAGCTTAGAAGTGGCTAGGATTCATATTTATAAAAAAATCGTGACTGGTATATGTGAATAGTTACTTAATGGGAAGAAGACAATTGTAAAATTCAGGACCTCATACACTAGAAATGTAAACATCGCTTTATTTCTTTTGGAGCGTCGGTGGCCGAGTAGTTAAGGTATCCGACTCGTAAGCGAGAGGTACCGGTCAAATTCCACTGCGGCCATATAATGGCTCTTAGTTATGAACATTAGTTGAATACTAACCGATGCTCATACGGTGAGGGAAAACAACGTTACGAAATCTGCACATCTAGGCGACTGCATTCTGTAACCATTATCCAACCTGGTCAGGTTCTGGAGGTCAGGGTCACGGAGGATCTGTCAAATTTTGGATCATGGTTAAAGCGGAACCCGGGTCCCCCGTGCGCGAGACCACAACCGGGATATTAACGCTAAGATAATTAAATAGTTTGTTTCATCGGTGATAAGTGGACTCTATGTGGATCACTGGACAAAGGTAATGAAGAAGGAGGGAGACTCATCGCCAATAGAGGATGGTTACAGGCTGCTAAAGCCGATGCCTTACAAAACTTCAGTACCCTACTTCAAAGCAAAAACTTTTACATAATCATATAAAATAAAATCAGGCTACCGTAAATATTCTTGCTAACAGGATGAAATTCACCCAAAATAGAAAAGCGACGGAATATTTATCTGCGACGCTCGTATATTTTGATTTTGAACGCACAACGTGACACGAAGTTTGAGAGGTATTCTTATTAAATATGCAGAAACTTCTAAAGATCTTTGTAATATCTTCCGTCTCCGTTATGAAATGGTAAGTTGTGGTATCTAAATCTCGGTGGCTTTCTTTACCTACTATAAGCAAATCGTGCGTTTTTGTTGATTGACTACGAAAGTAAAATTTACCATCATGCTGCCAACAATATATCTTTTCAACTCGTAAGTACACTATTTGTATTGCGAACAATATAATATTCGTATTCAATTATTCGTTTATTCATAATATACGGTCACGTAATATACCGTGGGTTATTATTGAAAAAAAGAACACTCCCTTTGTCGTATCACCTTTGTTACTGAACAATTCTTTTGATATCAAGCCGAATAATTATATTAGTGTTCTTGTCGACATTATAATTATATCAGATCTACCAGGTCGAGATGACCAATTTACGATAATCTTGATGATAAAGAAATACCATCCAATTATCTTCTGTACCTAATGTAAATTATTAATGGGGTCAGGGTGGAGTCGACATCGATACATTGTCGTTCTTAGGACGAACGAATTAAAAGATAATCCGTCATATTCGATGACTCCTATACGACAGAGAGACAAGATATACTACAGTAACGTGTAGCTTTTTGTTATTAAATAACAGGGTTTTCGTAAATAATAATCGTATAAGATCGTAAGTGATCCAAAGCCGGTACGATGCCGTCAATATTACATTTTCCTGGATAGAGCAAGCCGGGAATTTACTAAACTAGATACCGGACGTAGACTTCAGCTTACTTAGGTATAACAATAGATTTAGGTAAATTGAAGTTATGGTTAGGTTTATGGTTGGGTCGGGACACCTCAGTATCAGCTTTTCCCTTTTGACCGGGTTCACCGTGGGACGAACAAAGTTGTCATTTGTTGCTTTGACCATCTGGTTCTGTCATTTGTTGTTTGGTTCGCATCTTGGTGTCCGCCAGAGTATAATTTACCATTTACCAGTTCTATTCACGAGTGTCATAAGGCAATTAATGTCTTAAGAGGCAGACGCGATAGTCCCTACGTACACCGGGAAATAAGCGAGCTTTATTTTTAACCTACCCGCCTACCAAGTGCGGAGATCATAGACCAAACCCAATGGAACTGGACCACCCACCCACTGGAATAGTAGAGGATACTTGAGTCTGGCCAGCAGTGGTCTATTACGTAGAGTGACCTTTGTGTAATTTTTTTTGTTTAACATAAAAATGTGATGGCAATGCCATCAATGTTAATCCAATAAGAACCAAATAAAGGCCATGAAACACCGTATTTATCCGTAACGTAAATATTTTAGTGCCTTGCTAAAGATAAATGAGAGCAAATATTCATTGGACCGAAAGAACGGCCCTCTGGGCATTCTTAGGGAGGAAATACCTACTCGTGTTAGGTGGAGCACCTTGAGGAACGATCTGAGAACGTGATAAATGGGCTGCGGTGATCACTTGCCATCTGATGGCGAGCTTGCTCATCAGCCTCTCTCTAGTATCCATAAAAAATCTCGTAACGATAGCTGATGGCTGAGAAATAATAATTGTAAATGCCGTCAACATATTGCACTTATCTATACATACACATTCATTTTGCAACAGTTGGCTGTTTTGCTAAACATAGCAAATAGTAAAAATGTAATACATTGGGAGTTTAAAATTGTATTCTACTTAAGCACAGATTATCTATTTACCTCTAAAATGATTACATGTTGATAATGATACACCAAAATATTTATGATTTCACTAGCGTTGGAATAGAGTCATAGAAATTGGACATTATTGTAGATTTTCGTTATTCAAGTCAACTTCGAAACATTTGTACTGGTTTGTACTAGGACAATAATATGATATATTCAATAAGACACCTCAGGCTTTCTGAGTAGATTGACTCATTTACTAAAAAAGAAACGAGAAAGTCATGTTTAATAAAAATGTATTAGTATGTCAAGGGTGTTTTTTTAGAGTCGGAGAATTGTAAATTGAAATAAAACATAAATAAAGTATTTCATTGACTGAAACTAGCTGTGTTGGAAATCTATCTTAAGGGCATTTATGTTAGAATTTGATTGTTGTCATATGACAGTCATATGTTCAATAACTTAATCATTCAACAAAAATTGAGCTTCACCGCCGAACAAAATTTTGTATAGGGAAAGAAATGAACATTAACGAATAATTTCAACGTTGGCTGCCGAGATTGTGTGATCTAACTCCATTACATTATTATCTTTGGAGATATGCCACTTTTTTACACCGATAAACCAGAAACGATCGAAGACAACATTCGGTGGGTTATTAGCGAAATACGGCGCAATTGTTGCGAAAAGTGTAGTGTAAAAATAGGTTATCCAGATTGGGCCGTCTACGCGTCCGTCACAGGAGCCACATTTTGAATATGATTTCGTCATTATATTCAAACGTAAATACCATAAAATTATATTTTCAATAGCGCTGGTTTCAGTGATACTAAATACTTTTTTCTTTGTTTTATTTCAATTTGAAGTTCTCCGCCACTAAAAAAATAACCCTTAATTTACAAATAATGTTGACACCCATACAAATGCTCAAACTTGACAGTTGAATAAAATAGCTAAACATTTTGAGAGTGACAGTTATCATGTGACCTTTCATCACAGCCCATAACAGTCTACTGCAGGACTCAGGGTCGAAAGTGAAGGCCATTGCTATAATCTTGCAGACGGTTTGGAGATCGCAGTGTAATAAATATAACAATAGAAAATACTGCTGCTTATTTTCTAGCCTACGGAGACTCTAGATCTTTTGTCTCAAAAACATTAGTCGCCTTGTACAACACCCACGTGTGTAAGGGGTTGGAGCTATTCTACTCTGCCGGCCACCACACGGATACATGTGACCTTTAATACAACAATATTGTGCCTAATCGTAACTCCGATTCCGTCAAACAGAAAACACAAAGGAAACAACACTTGTAAATAATTGATGCAACCTCGCATTCAGTATTAACGCACAATGTGTTGCCGTCTAACTAAACAATTGCTTACATGACATTGCTTTCTCGGTACGGAAACATGAATTATTCAACTGGCACGTAGGTATGCGTTTACGGCATAATGATCCTTGGATCCTGTGGCCATATTTTTTGCCTGGAATGTTAAAGGTTTTCAATTATGATTTTCGGGTTGAAAATTACGATGTTTGGAAAGAAAGAATAGAAAGAAAGAAAATACATTTATTACACAAAGCACACCACGATACAATAACAGTTACAATTACAGACAACGGAAACATTAATACTTAAAATATCTAAAACAATATCGGTGATTTTGATTTTCTTTCTTTTTGAACCGTACTTCTTTCGGTGTTGCTAATTTGATTTAAAAAATATTAAAATTTTCATGCTGGAAATCAAAATTGAAAACCGTTCGAATCGAGGCGAACGATTCAAAAATAGTTAAACCCCATATTAAACCCGTGTAGCTCGTAAACTATTGGGAATTTGAAAAAGTGTACTTCGTAAAATTATAGACAATTTTAGAGGCTTTACTTTAGTGATATTTCATTTTCCCTTACAACGCACTGTTTTTGAAGTATAAGCGAAAATCAAAATAATGGGATCTTCTTCGAACTTTACCCTCTTTAGCTCCCCTCTTGACGTTAGGTAGTATATTCTTGAACGAAACTCTATAGCATTCGATTAGGTTTTTCACTCTAAATAATTCATTGATTGGGCCACTATGTAAACCACCGTGTGTTCCCTTCCATTGACATCTGTGTAAAACTCGAGATTTTTATGAAAATTATAATAAAACTAATTACTGCGTTCGCACAGGGGCTTGCAGCGCTGCGAAACGCAAATAGATAGTCTGTTCGCGTTGTACGCATTCACGGTTGCTGCACGTACAGTGCCACCAACTTATCTGTTCAGTTGACAAAATCAGAACTATAGAACTATGGGGGCGGTTTTCTTACGCGCAGTACCCGCAGGTTCCACCACCAAATCATTCTCTCTCTCTTTTTCGCTCGTACTTTTGTGTACCATTTGGAAAACACGAAATGAAGATACCATGAATAATCAGCAGCTTGTATCGAGCCAATATTTTATTAATCTAATAAAAAAGGCAAATTAATCAGAGGTAACTTCAATTTCATAATATACGAAAACTGATGGTAGGCTACCTATAAAATACCGTGCTATTTGGTAATAGGTGTTGGATAGTTTCACGACACTAGTCATGCTTCTGTCTTAATCTGCACCACAAAATCGTGGGCAAGGGCTTGTCGGTTGTAGAATACGTAGAAAAAAGAAGGAAGGGGCTGAACCCCTAGAGTAAGAAGAAATAATGAAATCAATCATCAATCATGCATTACGCTATATGTCAGAACGACGCAAAAATAGGAGCAATTTGTCATTTAGCACCTACACCTTGAAAAGGGCAACTCAGAAAAGATTCGGGTTATATTTTTTATTTTTAGTGTTGTTATTCTTAAGGGGATAAAAGGTTTTTGTCGGGGTCGGCAACGCGTGGGTGATGTCCCTGGTATTGCAAACGTCCATAGGCTGCGGTGGCTGCTTACCATCAGACAGGCTGTAAGCTTGTTTGCCACCTTAGTGGTATAAAATAAAGGGCCTGTTTGCTCGCCGCGTACAAACCGCGTACGCGTAGTGTCAACGCGACTAAAATTACGTACAGCAAGTTCAAATTCATCAAAGTTCAAAGTAATTTATTTGTAACATAAGTAGGCACGCAGTGGGTAGGTACTCAAGGATAGTATAAATCTCATACGTGTCTTATCTTGCATGACCTCCAAGTCATATTTATGACCTAATTCAAAATAATTTGTACGATATATTTGTTAAGATTATTATCACAAAAACGTTATTTATAGAAGCGAGATTACATATCGCGTTCTATTATTATCGCTTTGATTAAGTGTTCGCTTTGATTAAGTGTTCGCTTTACTCTGTGCAATTTTTCATTAAAGCGTTTTATAATGTTCGTATTACAAACGAGGCTTTGGCGGATCCGCTTTTCCCACGGGTTGTGCGGGATGGTAGTCGCCTCTCGTAATAACTGTACTGTAACAGCCAACACTACAACATAAGGACGTGTAGCGACATCTATCGCTCCACTAGGGAAACTCAACGATACTCACATTACGAGTACACGAACACAAGGTTGGCAAGCATCCGCACATAGATGGCGCTAACCGTCCTGCATCGCGCTAGAGAAATGTGCCAACTTCCACGGCATATATACAACTTCCGACAATCAACTGTCGGACCCTTGGTCCCCTGGTCACAACACCCGGCCAGGTGGGTAATTACCCTTTTCTACCTTCTCCCCATCTTCGCTTGCCAACATTGGCGGCAACATTATCCTGCACCGCCAAAGTGGTGACCCCGACGTGATCCTTACGTCTTCCCTACCTGACTCCCGCACACAGCAGTCACAGCCTTGACCATAGTCGGCACAACGCGTGCTTCCTGGTCGTTCACCTGCGGCATCTCACTGTCCCCACCCAGTCTCGACTCACTGCAGACTTGGGAACAGCATCGCTTCGGCACAGCTCCTCACAGCGCAACCTCACGCCAGAGCTACGCCATTGCTCACCGCATCGCCAGACTGATTACGCTTCATACGTCAGCTTCAGCGTTTCTCGCTTCGGTATCGACCTCCAGTCTCCGGGGGGAGTACTGTAGCGACATCTATCGCTCCACTAGGGAAACTCAACGATACTCACATTACGAGTACACGAACACAAGGTTGGCAAGCATCCGCACATAGATGGCGCTAACAATCCTACATCGCGCTAGAGAAATGTGCCAACTTCCACGGCATATATACAACTTCTGACGATCAACTGTCGGACCCTTGGTCCCCTGGTCACAACACCCGGCCAGGTGGGTAATTACCCTTTTCCATCTTCTCCCCATCTTCGCTTGCCAACATTGGCGGCTACCATTATCCCTGCACCGCCAAAGACGCAAAGATCAGGTGGGAATACCCAAAGAGATTGGAAAGTTACGTTAATTTAGTAAGTTAGTTAGCTACCCTCATGGTTAGACTGGCAAGAAGGTAACTGACTTTCCAATCTCTTTGGGAATACCTACATTCAGAGATAGAGCTTCGTCAGTCTTGATTCAGAATATCGGGCGAATCCTGACAAAAGCCAGGATTGACTACTAGGATCTAGGATACAGTCTAGTATTTTCTGATATCAGCGATATTATGACGACTGAAAAATTTTATGTGTTTGACAGTTAAGGATCGCGATCAGACCTGGTTATTATTTTTTTACTTATTATTATTGATAATTTGAGATATATCTCGTTTCTGCCGGAACTGGGTTTATTTTGAGCACTGGGTTTATTGAGAGCTTGTGATAAGTACAACCGCGTTCATAATAAACTTGATGGAAACTGTACCAGTTACATTGTTGCAGTTAAAAAGCTTGACAAATAGTAAAGCAATGTAAATATTCCAGGGGAAACTTAATTATACATATTAGCTTTGTAATAATATTAATGTAAAATTGTAAAGCTGTATGTTTTCCTTAACCTGTTAAACAATCTGAAAACTCCAAGCAACGCATACGCGAGTATTGGTGAAGTCCACATATTTACGCCATTGATAAATAGTAAAGCTTAGTAAATAGTAAACAAAGTAGTAACTTTGTTACGTAATACGCGAAAATTTTTACGAAAATTTCAAGAGCCTCTTCAAATATATATAGGTAGACGTTAGGTTTTTTGCGACAAAGCCCAATGAAGCAATTTATCATGGTTCAATCTGGAAATTAATTAAGTAACTAATCAAATTAATTAATTTAAAGCTTCCCCAATATTATACCCCTGAGGAAAAAAGAGGGGGGTTATAAGTATTACGTGTGGCTTTGTGTATGTTTATGTCTGTAGCTCCCGAACGGATGAACCGATTTAAAAGCTAATTTAATCGAGATGATTCTTAGCTTTGAATAATTAAAATCGGCTTAGTAGTTTAGGCAATATTTAAGTAAATGTGTATTTTGTCGGGGGTTATCCGACTTTTTCTTTCGGTTAGACGTTTTCAAAATTAAAATATCTAGTCTAGAAACACACAGACCAAAGTATTCGTCTTTTAATTTGGGAGCCTATTATTACCTAATTTCATATTATATGAGCACACAGGTGGCCTAGAATGGGATCTGTGGTAAACGTAAATATATTTATGAATGTACCCTTTTAAGTTTTATGTTAATTACTACGTAGGTGTCAGATTATTTTTGTTAATTGGGTACCAAAAGCTGCTGGTAACCGAGGTAGTAGGCTACCCTTATTTCAAAAATTCGAGTATAACGTTAAATACGTGTCGAATTTAAAGTACGAAACGGTTACCCATCCATTACTGGTATCAACGTGCGTTGCTTTAGCACACTGCCACTAGGCACATAATAGAATCCTACTATACTTAATATTGTAAATATGAAAGTTGGTAAGGATGTTTGTTACTCCTTCATGCAAAAACTAAACGGATTTCGATTAAAATTGGCAGCAAAATAGCTTATAGCCCAGAATAGCACACCAGTCTACAATTTATCCCGAAATTTAATGTGGTTTCCCGAGAACAGGGTTGGAAGGTCTAAAGTAGAGATGAAACGGATATCCGGTTGCTATCCGGTATCCGGCCTATCCGGCCTTAATGTACTATCCGGCCGGATACCGGATAGCGCGTTAATATTCGGCCGGATACCGGATAGTAAAAAAAGTATCAAAATACCATAAAAATGATTTTGCTCATCAGCATTTCTCTGAGCAGTCGTCGTCGACAAATTTCGGGCTACTTGCACCATAGTGGTATTTCAAGTGACAGAGCGCATACCATCGCATTCGGCGTTCTCTAATTTTCTCTAGGATAGGTATATCAGACTTTGTAACTTCCACGAGGGTGGACATTAGATACGTAGTTTTCCCAACAGTGTGACACCCGCTAACCAGCTTGAAAAAACGCATTTCTGTCGTGTGTTGTTTTGACAAGTGTTGTTTAGTATAACATTTTTTCCAAAGTCAATCAAGGTTTATACTGGATAAAAATACAAATTTCTCTATATTTAGAGGTAATATACGATGTCGTTTGTCCTCCGATATGCTGGGGGCATGTGTATGCCCGTATTTTGAAACTTCGAATCCTTTCGAGGTCGGAAGAATTGTTCAGTTCAACGTTCAAATTATACTCATTGAAGGAAGACTTGAAATCACGTAAACACATGCAGTCTTCTAAAGTCCCACCCCACGATTACAGCTTGCACAAACTTGTTCAGAGACTAAGTTCAGGCAAATATTCGGCCGCCGGATATCCGGCTATCCGGCTTAGAGGCTGGCCGGATATCCGGTATCCGGCCAAACCACTATCCGTTTCATCTCTAGTCTAAAGTATCAGTATTAACAAAGTGTGAGTTGATTTCAATCCAGTCCGCACATAACGCACCTCGGTACCTTCTCGCCTTTTTAGAATGCATGAATGAATGAATTATTTATTGCTTCAAAATGTGGTATAAAAATATTTTACAATAAGATAGGTACTCGCTTCTCACGCTTTACCAGAACCTGGCATGCAATATTTAAAGTTATAGGTTAATCTAGTTAATGGCAAAATGTCCGTAGAGGCTTATTAGAGGCGGTTTGTAAAGAAGAGACGTGGCGGAGGCGGATAATCAAAGAAACCTAATCTAAACTCTAAATATAGTAAATACCTCATAAATCTCATAATTAATATAATTACGAAACGACGAAAAGTTACGCAAACCCGTAGCACTAGCAGCCCGACTGGCAAGATGTAAATATGAATTTCTGTACTCAGATTCGTTGTTACCTAACTAATGCGCTTAATACATTTGACTAAATTTAGTCGTCTAAATTCAGAAGCAAAAAGCGTGAGAGCAAATCAAAGTGGAAAGCTCCTACAATAAGGTTCATTTTCGTATCACTTGTATTATGTTACGAGTCTTTACACTTTTCAAACGGCGTGACACAAAAATGAACTTTATTTACTTCGATTTGCGTTCACGCTTTTCGCTTCTAAATTTAGACGACTGAATGTAGCCAAATGTGATAAACATTAGTAGACACGCCAGGACCTCAACCTACCCTGATTAAACTTTAGACTGTCTCCCATTTGAACGCGTATTCATAGTAATGTTAGCTCATTATATTGTGGTGGGTAGGTGGAAATACTGAAAGGGATTGCGGTGGCGGTGGCAGCTGCATATGATGACGCCATGTTACGCGGTACGGCTATTTATGGCTGTGACGTGTACGTAGTGGGCGGAAAAAGCTGCCTCGAAATAGCTGTGTACGTAATTATATCTTATAGAGGTTGTAAAAACCCTAGTGCGATTTAAAAGTGTCCTAACCAATTTAGCTAATAATTATATTATATTGGCTCTCCGTTCGCGGCTTCACCCGCGTGGACTATTGTACTATATCTTGCGAGCTTCCAAGTGGAGGGAAATAAAAAGTAGCCTATGTGCATTCTTAGGTGTTAAACTACGGGTTACGGGTCTGGGTGTTCTATGTATAATAAGTATTTATTTAAAAGTATTTAAGTAGTATATCAGTTATCTAGCACCCATAGCACAAGCTTTGCTTAGTTTGGAGCTAGATGGCGCTGTGTGAATTCGTCCACGAATATTTATTTATTTATCTTAATAACGAATTTCAAAAAATCAGTGCATAGGTTAAGCCACTAATATTAGTAGGGAAGTAATGATTTTCGTGAAAATGAATTACTAATAAAAAAAATTAATTAGACACCTAAATATACCTTCACGGATCTGACAGCCGTCTTTGTTACACACGGTATAAAGTTTAATTAAAACAATGATGATAAGCTTTGTATATCATTGTCATATTCATTCGGAAATCCAGCGTTTATTTATAAATACAGATCTACAAATAAATATTTAGTCGTAGATGTAGGTGTAAGTTAATACTGAACTTTATGAACTTGAACCTATGAACTTTATGGTTTTGCGTGGGTCTGACATAATGAAGCACCTACACCAACTCTTATATTTACAATATTTCTTATCGAATTTCATGTGAAAAGGAGTTTTCCTGAAATAGGTACTATATATACAGTATTAAGAAAAAATATCTGTATTTTTGTTTGTAATGAATAAGTTAAAAAACTACTACTACCAGCTAACTACTAGACCGATTTTAAATATTCTTTCACTAAAAGGAAGCTACGTTATTCGCGAGTGATACAAGCTACTTTTAATCCCGAAAAATAATAGGGTCCCATGGGAAAAATTAAATATTTACAGAGATCCGAAATGCGCGTTGAAAGCCGCTGAGAACAGAACCCCATAAAATAAAATACTAAATGTGGCTCACTCACGTAGGCAGAGACAATTCAGGTCACCAGTGTAATGGATAGGCGCTTTGCGTAATAATGAGCGAATACTTGACATAAGTAATATTTTTAGAAAGGTTAACGGTCTCACATTTTATACTTAGCCATACAAACAGAAAACTACAGACGCTAGTCAGGATGAGAATTTAACACTTATGACCGATTGCACCGAACTTAGGCGACTCCTAAGTCATCTTAAGATTTAGGAGTCGCTAAGCATTTAGGAGTCACAAAATTGGTGCCATAAAGTTAAGAGTGACTTAGTTCACTTAAAGTTGGTATTAGTGTAATATTCTAAATCAACTTAAGCATCGCCAAAAGAGCAATCGGGCATTAGATTTACATTTCCACGAGGTTTCACAACCAAATGTAGGTTCGTAAAACTGTACATTTTTTATACCACTATGGTGGCAAACAAGCATACGGCCCGCCTGATGGTAAGCAGTCGCCGCAGGCTATGCCGACAGTGTCATGGGAGACTACATTATATTGTCTTAATTAAGATATTTTAAATGTTAGTGTCTCCGTTGTCTGTAATTGTAACTGTTATTGTGTCGTGGTGTGTGTGTAATAAATGTATTTTCTTTCTTTCTTTCTTTCTATGGAAGTTTGCAATATCACTGATGCGTTGCCGACCCTGTAAAAGCCTTACGTAATAATACATATCACTTACTTCATCACAGCCCATAACAGTCCAAGGCCTCTCCCACAAGCGGGGAGGTCATTGCCGTAATCTCCACGCTTGGCAGGCGGGTTGGAGATCGCAGCCTATTTTCTAGCCTACGGAGACTCTATTCAGCGGGGTAACGCGGCCAGCCTTCAAATTCGGGGGCCCTGGGTCAAGTTTTTATCTTTAGTTTACTTAGAATTAAGGTTTTTGGTGTTAGAGTAAGGCTTTTTAAAAATGTTAATATGACTATGATGTTAGAATTGAATAAATTCCCGGAGATTAGACCAATCAGATAATACATATATTTACATAAAATTACTCCAAAAGATCTTAATTTTTCATGGCGTCGCTCTTATCCAAGTATACCTGTTCACTAATTCATTTGAAGCACGTTGGAGAAGAATATAATTTACATTGAAGTGTCCTTTGTCACTTGGAGGGCGGAGGCGCTGTGAATGAATGAGCCAAGCGCTCGAGAGCTCTTAAACGCGCTGCGATGGGATGCCACTGTGCCAGACGGAGCGTACCTACACGTTCTATTTTCAAACAATTTAAATTACTTTTTTCAATATAGTCTTCAAGACTTTCGTGGTTATTCACTACACTTTCACTACACATATTATCGAGGTAAAAACGATACTAACCGTGGTAACAAACCCGATAACACATTTTTAAATTTTAACACACTCGTAAAGGCGCTGTTATTAAATCGGTTTTTAGCTTAGATACTAGATACCTAGTAGGATATTGCTAGGTTTCTAGGTGTATACTGCTTTGACAATCATTCTATGTAGATCACAGCACTAGTGAATGAGGTTTTTCTCAGCGGCCACGCGAAATTCGGAAACTATATGTTCCATGGACTGTCTACTGGATTTTGGAAATGAAACGTATTGCTGCCGTGGACTTAAGAGTGGCTATGTAGCCAATATCGTACTGCACGGAAGGTACTCTCCATACCCACTCGAATCATTAGTACGCTTTCAACGTCTTCGAGTATTTCTTTCCTTATAAATTACAACCGGATAAAATCTCTGATTGAAACGAGAGAACTTGATTTTCAAATGAATGTGACTTGGGAACTTTGACCGTTAATTATTCCTGACTCAGTAGCCTTACGTTTGTGATCTAGTGGCCTTTGGAAAGGCTTAGATCAGTTCATTTACCCATCAAATTCGATTAAGATTCTGTCTCACCTGATTCATCTTGGCGTCAATATCACGGTTGTGCTCTTGCGCGTTGGGCTCGAGGTCCGCCTTGACCGTGATCCAGGATTTGACAGTTCATGTAATGATAGTGGAGCGACTTTTATCGGACCTCCGTGACCCTGCTACTAGGGGACCCTGATCAGATTGGATCATGGTTACACATTCAGTCGCCTGAATGTGCAGGTTTCATCTTTAACACGATGTTTTCCCTCGCCGTAAGAGCAGAAAAGAGTAACTTGTACATGGCCGCAGTGAGATTCGAACCTGGTACCTTTCGCTTACGAGTCGGATACCTTAACCACTCGGCCACCGACGCACCATATCTTCGTACTATATAAAATAGTGTGTTATGTTCTTTGATATAGTACACAGGTATGGCCGGGTTTTAGCTTTAAATAAACATGTCATTACATGTTAGCGGTCAGGCGGTAGCTGGGGTGACGGCAACTTTGCCACATCAAAGGGATTACCGCGCCTCTAGCACCTGTCTCAAATATCAAATTATACCAACAAAAAAGACAATTCTACACAACAAACAAGTTTTAAGTTTTACAATAAAGACAATTCTGATTCTGATAGTGTGACCACCTATTTAACGCAGAGATTAGTACAATATTTATTACACGTTCATAATTTCGTTATTTGAACGTGAACCGTCAGGTACCCTTAGAAAACGAGAAAGAGTTTTCCGAGTCCGCCCTTGAAATCGTCGTTTTATCGACAAATTAGAGCTTCCATGAGACGATGTGTAATCCTAGAGAAGGAAATAATTAAAGATTAACTAATAGTAGTGCGTCATTTCGTTACTTCGGTAGGTACTATTGGCACTACGTTTACAGATTGTTTGAATTTGCCTAATTACCATATTAAGTAGGTACATATTTCTCACGTAGTCTCTTTCACATTACTTCTTAACTTATTTTAAGCGATGAACGGAAAAACACTTTCATCTATCTTGGGCGCTTACGCACTGCATTCAAACGACCAACCAATCCAGCAAAATAATAGATTTACAGCCCGTTATGAAGGTGTTTCAATGGCGGATCCTACCACATACGAAATACTTCGTCGGAATAGGGGCCTGTTTATACATATTTGCTTACAAACCTCGTGTGCGTCGTATGGCCCGTCTGCCTAGTCACCAAGTCACCAATTGTGTGTATTGTGACGTCAGCCCGCTAAGGGAGAGTGCATAAGGAACAACTGGATTTGTGGGTGTCAAGTGTATTGTGACGATAGCCTGCTAAGGGGAGACTGCATACGGAACAACTGGATTTGTGGGTGTCAAGTGTATTGTGACGATAGCCTGCTAAGGGGAGACTGCATACGGAACAACTGGATTTGTGGGTGTCAAGAAGTGCACACGCCCAAAGAGCCACCGGCAAGTAAGCGTGCGCATCAGTCGTGATTAGGTCTGATGCGGTCCGTGTGACCGAGAAGTCGATAGGACCCTGGGTGGAGGCGGGTAGTTGCCAAGTCACAGCGGAATGACCGGACAGGAAATGCGCAGCCGTTAGCGCGGACGCGACGCGGTGACCAGGCGAGAGCGATACGGTGACTAAGGGGATGTGACGAGGTGGCAGCGCGGTGGCTACGCGGACGTAGGTATAAGTAAATAAATAAGTAAAACTGTAACTGGTTGGTTACTGACAACAGTTTATGTTTTATGAGCAATAAAGTGTTTATCTATAATATATCTATCTAAAAGCTTTATTTCGGCAACTGAAAATCTAACACAATATCTATCTGGAACCTTTTTTAAGCTTGGATTTTTCTTGTATTAAGTGATTTCGCTTTTACATAGCCAAAAATATTAAATGTTATATAGGCCTAGTAGTTAGTAAAATAAAAAATATGATAAATTTATTTGAAGTTCAATGTGTGTGTGCGTTTAGACAACGGAGTAAAACGAAGTATGCATGGGTTCTTTTTTATGCTACGCAACTTAAACTGAGTCTACATAATATGATCATAATGCAAAGAATTTATTATTTAACGATCTATGCATAATTTTTGGCTACAGCTTCAATTTTGGGCCATTATCTAATATGGTGGGAAAATAAATTTCGCACGCCATTCGTCGTGTCAAAATCTCGCGGTATAGTCTTTAATCACCACCCACAACCGTTTTTGCGTATAGAATTTTTATGAGTTGTTCTTTTCGAAGGTTGTACTCTGTATGCCGTATTCGTAGCGTGTACCAGAGTTTATGTGAGTTAAACATATTTCATAGTAATTTGAGAGCAATAGAAACTAGCTTACTAGGTACACGTAGTCGCAAGGAATACGAAGCGCCATTTTACAGTTTAACAAAGAAAAATCTAAGTAGTTGCGTGCTCCTGTAGCGCAATAAATAAGATAGTCCAGCAAATCCCTAGCAAAGCCTCCACTGCAAAGGCTCCACAGGATTTATATTCGTATAATTCTATTGCGCAAGATATTCACTCAACCGCGTTCTATACAAATAGAGAAAATATGATTTGTACTATAAATCCATGCTATACAAACTGGTATTAGAGGGTTTGTTAAGTTCAGAAATTTCTGAGCATCTACGTGACATACTGTTTAGACTGTGGATGCAATGTTGCAATCGGAGCAAAAGGAGCTTCGGTGGCCTAGTGGTTAAGGAGTACGACTCTTAGAAAAATACATATTAATGTGCCTACAAGAAAGTCACCTGTATAGACCTCATTTTAAGTAACATACCAGATGCGGTAGCAGAAGTTCTACCTCTTCATCTCTCTGATCACGAAACTGCACAATTATTGCAGTTCCCATTGGAGCAGAAAGTTAAAAATAATATTAATTCTTACTTTATTTCAAAAAGAGATTATAGAAATATTTTAAAATTTAGGAATATTTTACAGCAGCTGTCATGGTCTGAAGTCTATAATCATTCGGATATGAACCATGCTTTCGATGAGTTTCACGAGCTCTTCTGTCTTTTTTACAAGCTATGTTTTCCAAAAGTAAAATATAAAATAAAAATTAATGACAGTGGCCCGCAAACATGGATGAGCAAAGGTCTAAAAACTAGTTCTAAAATTAAACGTAACTTAAGATTTTTATATTATAAACATAAAACAGTTAATAGTAAAAATAAATATTTAATATACTCTAAAATTCTGAAAAAATGTATATATCAATCTAAAAGAATATCAAATACTAAGTTTATATACAAAAGTAAAAATAAGTGCAGAGCTTCATGGACTGTAATAAAAAATGAAATTAATAATACACGGACTGTAAATGATATAAATAGCATTAAAATATACACAGATCCTTTAAATATAGCAACTGAGTTTAACGATTATTTTATTGATATAGTTAAAAATTCGAATGCCACTAGTAAAACCTCATTTGTAGCAAATAGGAGTATTGCAAACTCTATGTTTCTGAGGCCAATGTCTGAAGAGGAAGTCAGACGAGAAGTTTTGTCTCTAAATAGGACAAACTCTGAAGGTTATGATGAACTTTGTACTAAAGTAATCAGGGATTGTGTACCTGAAATATTATCTATTTTGACATACCTTATTAATCTATCATTCTCGTCGGGAGTGTTTCCGGATTCTTTAAAACAATCTTTGGTAAAGCCACTGTACAAAGGGAAAGGAGATAATAGAGATATAAATAATTATCGGCCAATTACACTCATACCTATTTTATCCAAAATTTTTGAAAAATGTATGCACAAAAGAATGATAGATTTTTGTAATAGATTTCACATAATAGACATCAATGAATTCGGCTTTCAAAAAAATAAATCTACGCCGCTTGCAATATATTCAATTATAAAAAATATTTTAAACAGTCTCAATGAGAATAACTTAACTACATGTTTATTTTTAGATTTATCAAAAGCGTTTGACTTTGTTTCACATGATTTACTGCTACAGAAACTAGAATCTCTAGGATTTCGGGGCAATACACTTCAGTGGATTGGTTCATATCTTCAAAATCGACAACAGCGGGTTCTTATAACGCAGCTAGATAAAAATATGGAAGTCAAAGTCTTTACATCACATATAAGATACAATAAATCTGGAGTTCCACAGGGAAGCGTATTGGGACCAATTTTGTTTCTTTTGTACGTCAATGATATTGTATCTACAAGTAAGTTGTAACATCTAATAAAAATAATGCAAATAATAATATGATTTTGACACATGAATCTGACATTAATAATTTACTTTCTAATATAATTAATTGGCTAAATAATAACAATCTACAAATAAATTTAGATAAAACAAACTATATGCAATTCCATAAAACAAAAGATAAAATCAATTTACACATTAATTACGATGGTACAATAATAAATGAAGTTGATCAAACCAAATTCTTGGGATTAATACTAGATAAAAATATGAATTGGAAGGCCCAGGTAGATTGTGTTTGCAGTAAAATCAATAGATTTGTTTATGCACTCAAACGTTTAAAAAATACCACTAATATAAAAACTGCTCTAATGGCATACCACTCCTACGTGGAATCCGTTTTCCGGTATGGAATTGTAATCTGGGGAAATTGTTGCGAAATGAATCGAGTCTTCATTGCACAGAAGAAATGCATTCGGGCATTATACGGGATTGCACCTGACGTGTCTTGCAAGCCCTATTTTATCAGGCTTGGTATACTAACCATTCCATCGCTCTATATATACGAAATATGTGTATTTGTAAGGCAACATGCCTATCTATTCACGCGAGTTTGTGATATAAGTAAACGGGAGCAAAGAGATCCCAATAGACTGGTACTGACAATAAATCCAAAAAGCGCAAAATACAACAAAAGTTGTTTAGTAATGTGTATAAAAATTCATAATAATTTGCCGAACTATTTTAAATTGTTAAATGACATATTATTTAGGAAAAAATTAAAGAACTGGCTCTGTGTACAAGCCTTTTATACAATTAAAGAGTTCACTGACAATAAGTTGTATACTTAATAAAATTATGATATAATTTGCATGTACGGTGTAATTCTGACAGGTTAAACGTGATTGTACATATTTACAAATAACTCCACCTCTGTAAAACCATGTTTATAGCAAATAAATGATTATGAATTATGAATTAGGCGAGAGGTCCCGGATTAGAATCCCACTGCCGCCATGTACCAATGACTCTTTTCTGAATCATGTACATTAATTGATCACTAACTGATGCTC
Organism: Blastobasis lacticolella; assembly: GCA_905147135.1. Taxonomy (NCBI): domain Eukaryota; kingdom Metazoa; phylum Arthropoda; class Insecta; order Lepidoptera; family Blastobasidae; genus Blastobasis; species Blastobasis lacticolella. The sequence continues at coordinate 5,405,276 of LR990047.1, forward strand.
TTACGGTGAGGGTAAACATCGTGATGAATCCTGCACATTCAGGCGACTAAATGTGTAACCATTATCCAATCTGGTCAGGTTCCCGCTCCACTGTAATTACCTGATCTGCCAAATCCTGGATCGTGGTCAAGGCGGACCCCGGGCCCTTGCGCGCACGCGCCAGGATGATAATTAATAAAAATGTTGCAACCACCTCTAAGGTGAAAACATTCTAATCAAAATTAATAGCAAAATACAATAAAACCTGTAATATTTACCTACTTGAGATGAAAAAGCCTTTTCTCACCCCTAAAACTTCATAGTAACTTATCGAAACCTCAATAACCTATTTTCATATTTTTTATTGGCAGAAGGTGTTGCCAATATAAATATTTGTTAGTTCAACATCTGTGCAGCGGACGACAACGACGATGACGACGACGAGATATTTTCAAATAAAAAAGCAATACAACATTTTAAGAGGGTATTTTCAATTCGAGATATAATCGTGAATTATTAACATACCTACTCGTACATTCGAATTTTTGAAAATCGACAATAGATAGACGTACCCTCTAACTGGAGTGACCAGATACACATTCTTATTTTAAAAAGCAACTTTATTATTTTAATCAACAGTGTTCAAAATACGGGATTTAGAAATAAAATAAGGGACGAGCTAACCTAATTCTTTGAATTTTTATTGTAAATCAGAATGTAAAGAAATTTTCTTATTTTATTTTATTTTATTTTTTATTTTAACAATTTATTGCACACAATATAAAGTATACAGAAATTACAAAATTAAAGACGACACAACAGGCACTACTTATTTCTAAGAAGAAATCTCTTCCAGCAGGCCTATAGAAGAGAGACATTATAGATTATAGGGGATGAGACGTGCGCAATAGTTTAAAATATACATATTTAATAAACTACATAAATAATTATAAATAAGATACTAAATACACACAATAGTATATATATAAATACACATACATATATACATAATAAAATATATACAGGTATTGTAGAACATTCAGGCACATGAGGAAAGATAATGTTCCTTTACACGCTTTTTAAAGATTGCTATAGATTGACAATCGCGCACTTCGTGCGGAAGAGAATTCCACAGTCTTGCGGCATGTACAGTGAAGGAGTAGGAGTAGAAGTCGGAATGGTGGATGGGGATGTCCAGCGACGATCTAACACTGGAACGACAAGGTTTGTCTTGTGGACGAGAAAAGTGGAATCGGTCACGGAGGTATGAGGGAGCGGAAGGATTATGAAGGACGTTATAGAGGGTGGATAGGATATGAGTATTCCTGCGCAAGCGAATTGGGAGCCACTTGAGTTGAGAACGATATTTTGAAATGTGGTCATATTTGCGCAGGCCAAAAATGAATCGGATACACAGGTTTTGTAAGCGCTCCAATTTATTTAAGAGTTCCTCAGTTGCATCCAAGTAGCAGGAGTCTGCATAGTCGAGCAGTGGAAGAAGAAGAGTTTGGACAAGTGAAATTTTTGTTTTTTGGGGTAAGAAACTTTGAAGGCATTTGATAGAATGGAACGAGAAGTGCATCTTTTTACTGACCGCATTGACGTGAGACAACCAAGATAAATTGGAATCAAGAATCAAGCCAAGGTTCTTTGCTGTTTTACTCAGGGGTATTGGAATACCATCGTAGACAATTTGGGGGATAGGAGAGACAGAACCAAGCCGCTTACACATGTATGAGCTGCCGATAATCAAAACCTGAGATTTCTTCGGATTTACTAACAGCCCAAACGACTTTGCCCAAGATGATATTCTATCCAAATCAGCATTAATACAGGCAACAGCATTATCTATATCAGACAATTTAAAATGGTGGTAAATTTGCAAGTCGTCGGCGTAGAGATGGAAATTCGAAGAGATAACATAAGTAACAGTATTAATAAAGATAGAGAATAGAAGAGGGGACAGGATACCACCCTGCGGTACACCAGCAAGCAAGGCATGCCAATCCGAGAAGGACTCCCCAGAACGGACACGCTGCCGGCGACCGCGAAGGTAAGATTCAAACCACGCCACCACAGGAGGAGATATGTTAAGAGAGCGAAGAATGGCAAGAAGAACATCAAAGTCTACAGAATTAAAAGCACTGCTAAAGTCAAGCAGAGTTAAAATCGTCAAGGACTTATCCTCCATCGCGAGACGGATGTCATCAGTTACTTTTAGCAGTGCTGTCACGGTACTGTGACCTGACCGAAAGCCAGATTGAAAAGTGGAAAGTAGACTGTTAGATGATAGATACTGAGTGAGCTGACTGTGGATAATGTGTTCAAGGATCTTGGAAAGAAAAGGTAACAGCGATATGGGACGGAAATCAGAAAAGGTAGAGGGATTGGAAGATTTTGGAAGGGGGATAACATTTGCTAGTTTCCAGGCTGACGGGAAAGAGCTCGTAGTCAATGAGTAGTTAAATATGTGAGTGAGGATTGGTACGAGTTCAGGAAGAAGGAGGGAGATCATCCGGGGACCAATGTTGTCATTGCCCACTGCAGTAGAAGTAATAGAAATAGTATGCTTCTTAACATCCTCCTCGGTGACAGCTGAAAAAGAAAAGGAAGTACAAAGAGGGAGCGGTTTACTTTCGATCTGTGCTATTGTGCGCGATTTACTATTCAGATCCAAAGTTACAGGTGGTAATGAGAAATGGACATTAAGTGGATTTAAATCTACCGAGCCATCAAATGACACTGAAGATTTACCTATACCTAAGGACCTGAGGAATGCCCAGACTTTTGCAGGGGAAGAGTTGTTAACAGAGTGGTGAATATGACGCCTCCTGGCATCCCTACACAGACGACTGCAATAATTTCTTAGGTGCCTATATTGACTATAGTTGTAATCGGAAGGGTACTTTCTATAGCGTCGTTTGGCACTGTCTCGCCTAGCCATAAAACTCCTGATTTCATCCGTTATCCACGGTGCAGGCGCTTGCCTCAACCTAACCTTTTTTATGGGAGCGTGCTTATCGTAGAGCCTTACAATGATAGATTCGAGCTCCCGAACCATCACGTCAATGTGGTCAGCACCAAGAACAGGACTCCAATCTGTATTTACCGCGTCGCGCCTCAAAGCCTCCAAGTTAATGCGGCCATAGTTGCGCAAATAAGAGAATCTTGGTTTACGTTTAGGAGTTCGGATTTTAAAGGAAAGAAATACTAGATCATGGTAGGAAAAGGGGGCGGGAAATTGACCATGAACAGCTATCTTATTTAGGGAAGATGTGATCATGAGATCGAGAAGTGAGGGGGTACAATGTGGGGAGTGATGCGTAGCAGAAAGAGGGAGGAAATGCAGGTTGACCGCGGACAAGAGAGACTGTAACTTGTGCGTTCGCACATCGTTCTTGAGCAAGCACGTGTTAAAGTCCCCTAACAGGAGGACGTCCTCGTAGTTAGGGCACAAGTTACAAAGTAAGTTGTCCAGAGAATCGAAATAGTCGATATGTAAAGAGGGACTGTAGAACACGGCAAGCAACAATTTCTTATGACGTAGTGTAACTTCAATGAAGAGATGTTCAGCGGAGAACGAGTACAAGGTTGTTGATGAGCTGACAACAGTGTACGAAATATCCTCGCGAAGATATATCGCGACACCACCGCCTCCCTTGCCCGTCCGGTCATTGCGAATAAGGGTGAAGCCCGGAAGTGAGAACTGAGAAGAAGGGAGAGAGGGTTTTAGGAAAGATTCAGAGATAAGCAACGCATCAACAGGACTACTGCTGAAGGACGCCAGTAAATCGGCATAGTGACCAGGAACACTCTGGGAATTTATGTGGACAACATTAAAGTTGTTCGGGAACCTGGAAAAGGAAGCCTTCAACTGTTCATGCACTGAGAGGCAAGCGGACGTGTCATCATCGTGCTCTGAACCAGCACTCAAGAAAGAGTCTGTAGATGAGCATGAAAAAAAACTATCATTAATGTCCTGTGGACTAATCATAAAATACAATACCTATATATGATATAATAAATATACAACAATATAACTACTAAATATAAAAAACAATACAACACGAATATCCGTATAGCTAAGCGCTACACGTATTACACAAACTATACTTTATAATAAAATCACTAGATATCACTCACCATGGCGTGCTGCAAGAAATACCAATAATATAGCAAAGAAGTTCGTTGGATTTAGAAGGAACACAATTATGTTATACTATGAAACAATACACAATAACACACCAGACGCCCTTCCATGACGCCAGGCCGTAAACAAAAATAAAGTTTGCAAAAACAAAACGCGTTGAAGAAAAAAAAAAAAGTCATAGCAAAAGAAAGTAAACAAACAATTGTCAAGTCAAAACGCTAGAAAAATATCCTGCTGCCCGTCTTTGAACAGAGTTACATAAAAAAGAATTACAATGTAAACAACCTGCATATTACTAGCAAATACGAAATTTTGACAAAGTGACCGCAACAACTAATATGGATACTTACAAGAAAAGTTTTTGTATTAAGCAATCGAAACAGGATGAGATGTTGAGCAACTACTTTCTCGTACGTTTGACGACGACCGCAGCCGGTTGCTTAGCAGCAGCAGCAGCGGCAGTCTTGGGCTTCGCCGGAATCGCTGGTTCCGCAGGGCCATCCGCCTTAAGAGCGTCGGCATTCGATTCAGTGACTTTAGTCACCGGGAACGCGACGATCAATGATTGTAACTCTGATGGAGTCTCAATTTTCCTCCGAGATTTATTGGGAAGGATGATGGAGATCTTCCCGTCCACTGACCAGCAGCTTGAAACACCGAAATGCTTGCGAGCGGCCATAAAAACTTCCTGCCTTGCCTTCGTCAAAAACTCCGACAAAACAATCCCCGTGCCTTTGAGGGAGGTCTTGGAGTCCCAGATGATGCGACGGTGTTCCATATTCTTAAATCGAACCAAGACTGGGCGAGGCTTGTCCCCCCTGGGGGCTCCCAAACGGTGACACGATGACAAATCACTGGAGGTAAGATCTGCCAGATGCATTTTGTTGGTAATAATATCTAAAACTACCTCACTGACTGCTTCCTCCTTCTTTTCAGAAACCCCGTGTACAAGGAGAGTCTTTCTTCGTAGGAATGCTTCATGGCGGTCCTGTCCCAAAGACAGCCGCTCCATTTGGGTGTTCATGTTTTTCACGACCCGCCATACAAATGTCTTGAAGTCCATGAGCAGTGAAGCCCAATCCGGTTGCGCAGATGGAGGTGCAGCAATAGCTTTCTCCAGCCTCTCCTCGAAGCTACTCATCCGAGCAAATAACTCCATGATATCTTCTTTCTTGGGTGACTGATGAGATGACGATTCCATAATAATGTAGTGAAGATTATTCTGGCAGTGATAGATGCACAAGAGAAAGTGACTTTATATGCACGACAAACGGTGATGTGATACACTAGTGTTATTTAACTAACATTGAATTAAAATAATAGAGTAAGTATTTTTAAATAATTAATAAAGTGGAGCTCTACCGAAAGCTGTTTCTTTGGCGACGTCTACCCGCAAAAAAAAAAACTTTCTTGGTTCGATCTCGCGATCTCATTTTGAAGCACAAACATAATGTATACGCTGAAATACGGGACATTCCCCCTCGAACAATACCTCACCCCAAGCCTAATTTAAAATACAGACCGCCTACACTAAAGACCTATATAGAACACACATCCACAGTACCTAAGTAAGAATAACAAGTACATTGTGTGAACAACAGTCGATAATCTCTTTTGCGGGTCGGACAACACTCGTTTAGGCACCAACGATCTCGTGTGGGCCCTTTTAATTAAGATGATAATCTAGAATGGGGATTTGGGCCATTGTCAGCTCGAATGTTTGCCTGTAGTTAAGTGGCCTTCACAAAGTTCGTGCACTTTGTTAGGTATTAATCGCCTGTCAGCCCTTGTAGGTATAGGCACGAAATGTATGCGTATACCTCTAACGTGAATCGCTCTATCCATTGGTGAAAATTGACGAAAATCCGTATTTTTTTAGACTGGACTAGTTTTGACATTTGTCCGCCATCTCATCTGTTGGTAAGTGACGATACGGGCGAAATTAGAGCATGCCTGTCTAGGCTATTTTGTGAGATTGGTACTGGTGTCTGGTGAAAATCTTAAGTCAGCTGGATGCTGATGGTATATAAGGCTTGCCTTTGTGGAGATCTTTGGGAGAGGCCCAGCAGTCTATAGGCAGGTATCATATATATACTATCCAGAAACTGAGTTCTATAATTTAAGAAATGTACGAAAATTACTTTATTCTTACCTTTATTAGCTACCACACTGTATTTGTAAAGGAAAAATGTGTTTGTTGTACCATAGTCTTCGCAGCATAAGTACCATTATCGGAAGCACATAGGGCTCGAAGGTCGCTCATGCGTGTGAATTGACGAAGATTGATGAATGGCAAGGAGCGAGATCGAATTAGGCGTTAATGTTCACCAGTAAAAGAGCCCGTATGAAAAATGACTTTGTTACCTCTGAGCGTGTAAGAGCGAATTTTCTATGGTGGATCCAATGAACCGATAGCAGAAGGTAGGTATAGCCGAAATCTTTGACGTTCCTAAAATGTAGACAATAGCGAATGATGATCAGTGTTTAAGAAAATTACAGGCATGAGTCATTTCATCTTAGTCCTCACAGTGATAACGTATCTGCGGTTCGTTAAATGTATGAATTGTAAATGTTATGGGCGACAGTTACCACTTATCATCAGGTGAGCTGTCTGCTCGTTTGTCACTGAATATCATAAAAAAAGTAAGTAGAATTATTGTAGACACTCTAGTAACAAATGGCACAGCAAAAAACGTATACGATTCATACTAGAGTACATTTACGTTTTATCATGTGTTATAAAATGCTGACATGTTGCAGCTATGTAGGAGGCTTGACTTATCATCAACGGCTTATATGAGATTGGTGACAACGCTACCGCAACTGAACTGATGTGGGTGATTGCCAGAAATAGATAAGACCTACTACCGAGAGATATGAGTTTGCAGTATATTTAGTCAGAAGTATTCTTGCTTTGCACATACTTATTATAAATTAGGAAAAAATATACCTACAATAAGACTATTCATTGTCACCTTGGCGTCAATCCCGGTTGTGCGCGAAAGCGATAAAACGTAGCATGTTCTGTCAGATGATAACAATATTACAATAGAAATTTGCGCGGTGCTTGGCAACCTGGCCACGATGTTGCGCTCACGGATATTATCTTAGAGAATAATCATAGCCGGCCATATATCTACCCTTAAGTCTATCATGAAATATCTATTTAAAAGTACATATTTATACCACCACGACCACTTATAAACTCTGCTTCCGGTTCTCACACGCTTTAGAGTTTACAAACACTATATAAGTGTCTCTATAAAAATCACGATGGGGTCGCATCGTCTATAATACACTGTACTCGTAGATCAGCATAACCGTGAACCGCGAACTGCGGGCATGCATGCGAAAGGACTGAGATTAATGAGTTTTGCGGGGTATAAGGTATCGCGTCAGATATTTTCACTTTATAATACATATAACCCTTTTAAACCCTCTATGGGGCTTAGCTATGTTGTAATCTACGCGGTAAAATGAAACTTTTATGATTCACTGTAGATTTAAGATTCTAATAAATCTCCATCAGAAGCATTAGTCTTCAACTGCCTGTTACAGCTTGCTGTTGCACTTAAGCCTATATTATTGTAATGAAGGGTTATGCTATAATCTCCACCTGTCTTCCTTTACTTTAAATAGTGCATAGAAGGATCAGTATCGCAAGACGAAGAGCTTTGACGAGCACGTGTTTCATTACAAAGTTTAAAGTAGCTCAGCGTGCTATGGAAAGAGCTGTGCTCGGAGTTTCTAAAATTATTATGTCCGTAGTAGAACGGTTACCGATATAAATTTTATAACACCAACGCGTTGACAATCCCTTGCCATCCAGGGCGAATTCTCTTGTCTGTTAATTGTGTGACCGAATCTGTCTTTTCCGTGTTGGCCTCCACAGCTACTAGAGAAAGTGCCGTACCATTAACAGTGATGGTGTTTAAATAATCTATAATCGATGCCAATGATGATGATGACATATTTTATAGTCGCACAACTGAAGTGGCAATGAGCAGATCATATAATTCGCAGAACCGACGAAACATACCACACCCCACATACCGGCCATCGCAGCGAAGGGTGGCACCCTACATCCCTTGATCGAATACCTTATAAAGATCATTGGTAGCCGATGGTTCCATAAACACAAAGGGGACGTGCAAGAGGCATAAAATCATCGATCAGTCAGTGGGGAAGGCGTGAGAGGAGGCCTGTGCCCAGCAGTGAGCGTCATGCGGTTTAAATGTTGGTGACAATACTTAGGATCAGAAAAAGACGCTTTGGTTTAGAATCCGAATAGGATTCAAAGCTGCGTCATCTGCATCATCAAATGCTGCATAATACAGAAAAAAAATATTTTGTTTAAGTGATAAGGTATTTATAATGATAAAAGAAGGGGACGAAAAAGGTTATCCGTGTTTGAGCCTCTAACTAAAAGGTTGAAGACAAATCTATGACATGCGGTGCGCCGCGCGGCGAGCCCGGCGAGCTGTATCAAAATTATACAGAGAAATATAATACTTGTTCGAGCCTACTTGTGACGTAGAGTGCAACCCGAGGATCAGGCGAAACAAAAAATGGGAATTTATAGCGCAACTTTAAAAGGTATTTAGTATAACATTAGCTAAATTAAAAGAAAGGGTCTTTAGCTATCCCTTAAGGCTCAAGATTCGTCATTCATTTACTTAAATATTATATTACACTGAATCATTCCACTGCTGGGCAAACGCCTCGCGCGATTCTTTAACACTTCGAGATCAAGTGCCATGATTTACTTTGTTTAAAAAATGCAAAAACTATTTACCTTAATGCCATAAAAATCTTTTAGAAATAGAGTAGGCAGTGTCCCACCATATGATATGATTATAGTAGTAGAATATTTCACAAATTTGGAAAAAAGTAATAGAAATGCACATAATTATGCTCTCGCTTTGTATATTTTAATTAATGCACGACTAACTTATATAAAGTTACAATAAAATTTTTGTAAAGTAAAATTACGTGACTCTACTCGTTACTCGGAACTGCAACCGAGGTTTTGATTAATATGCAAAGAATGAGAGGCTTTGTGAATTTCCCCCAGCGGTAAGCCAGCCCGTATTTCAACGTCCTTGGTGTGTTTTGAGCTCCTACCTAATTAGACATCTATGTACATAACAAAACATAATCCTTCGCTGCCTTTCTCAGTTAATCTCTGAAATTGATAAAGGGATTTTCATGCGGTTTTAACCGGGAAGAAATGTAATGCAAAATGAATTAATGTTTACCGAAGTGAGTAATTTATAAGTATAATTAGTAGTGATAAATGAATATTGAATAATTTTGTAAATTTTTATCCTGGTGGTCTAAGTCGTTTTAAATAAGGTATAGTTTCGTTTTCTGAATTCTTACAAGATGTACATATGCGACTCATCCTTTAGTAATACTTCCAAAACTGAAATAATTGCGAACACTGAGCTAGTACAGAATGCACGAATCTAAACTCTTGATGTAAAACGTTTTTAAAATCATACTGAGTACCAAGTCAGAAAACTGGACTGTAACGAAAAGGTCTACATCGTCGTACTTTAATAACTCTAAAACATTAATCTAGTATCATTGTTTAGCGTATACGTATAGTCCGCTCCTTATTTTTCTATGGTCCGCTCGCTGTTTGACCTTAAATTTGCGTCGGGGGCGATAGGGTGGCGGGGGAGGGGTACTGCGTTGATGGAACGAAATGCGCAATAACGCGCAGATTTATTCAGTGTAACTCACGACTCTCACGTGATAGAGCGGTATAGATCTTACATGTATTGATTGAGTGTCTACAACAATCATCCATTTAAAAAAAGTGTAATTTGGACAATATTTACAATAAAAATAAATATGAAAATTAAATATGTCGCCCTCTGCCCGCGCAAGTGCCAGCAAGAAATACAAATCACAGCTATCGTTGGAAAGAGCCACACGTGGCCACAGGTGGGTATCCAGCGCTGACCGAGCAAGGCGGTATCGAGAGCGTCTCAAATCTGCCAAGGTACGCTTAGTAAGCGACGCCTACTTCGCGAGCATAACTAGCTTTGCCACCGACCATACTCGTAGGCAGAGATATTTCACGTTAAACCAACAGCCGTATGACACAGCCCCACCCGTTCATTTTTATATAGGTATAATTAGACTATATAGACCCCTCGCTGTATATTTATGAAGTGGCTAAATATATTAGACGTAATTTGGGGGAGTTCCCAACTAACGAAACCCTTGGACTACGGTGCTCCTCTAGGAGGCCTAATGTCATCCCAATAGCGACGCACCGTTTAGAAAAAACAACCCGTTCTCTTATTGTAATAGGCCCGCGTATCTACAATAAACTACAAGTCGACCGACCATGGCAGAATCCGTACTGGTGCTCGCTGAGGAGAAGCGCAAGGAGTTTCTTGTTCAATGCAAGCTAGAATATGAAGGTGAAATTGGGTGGTAGTTGGCAGGGTCAGCGCGGCTTCTCTTTTTGGTCACGGGCAGGACATTGGCAAGCTTCTACGAGTAAGGTACAACACCAGTCTCAAGTGAGAGGCGATACAGGCGCGTGAGAGGAGGAGACAAGTCAGGGACACATCTACGCAGGGCTAGTGCTGGTAAACCATCATTTCCACTAGCCTCTATTTGCTTTCAAATCTCTTTCTGATGAATTAGCACTTCTGCCATAGTGCATCACACATGAACAACCCCTAATAGTACATTGCTGAACTTGAGCCACCTTCACATTGGTGAATACTAGTGCCGTAATCGTACTTAGCAGCCGGGTTAGTAAAATGTTCAGTCTTTTGTTCATTATTGTAATTCCTAAGTCAATTAAATTGATAAAGATTCCCAATAGAGATGCTCGATCTTGACTCCATATTTATAGCGGCAATGTTAATAAAGCTACAGCTGTTAAATTTGCGAAGTTACAGCCTTTACTCGTGAATACAAATTGTTTAACTTTATTGCCAAGAGGGGTACTCGCTTCGAGTTACTCGTACATTCCAAGCAATAGTATGTTGTTTCATCAAAACTACGCAAGATCCCGAACGGATGGATTTCGATATGGTTACTAGGTTGAAATCGGTTCAGAAGTTTGGTAAATATTTGAATATACTTCATCATCATTATCGCCCTAGCTTATCCCGGACTCTGCCAGTGTCCGCTTTCCTACTCATTCTCCTCCACTTTGCTTGGTCTTCGGCATCTTGGCGTCGTAGGCCGTTAGCTCTTACATCTGACTCAGCAATGTCAATCCATCGATTGAAATATTTGAATATACTTATTATATAATTATAATAAGTATATTCAAATATTTGTATGGTGGGTCACTGTGACAACTTATTATCTGCAATAACATGTAATAATATTGAATAAAACTGGCTTATCCTTAAACGAAGACGAGACCTAAGAGGGCTTAACGCTTACTCACTGAATCCTATCCGATAAAAAATACTGTCCATGGTATGCCAGCTTGCGCTCTATTGTTCGTGACAAATATATTGGCAATATCAGACATTGATCTCTTGGTCAGAACTATTTGTATTTTTTTTATACCACAAAGGTGGCGAACAAGCTATCGGCCTAAGTCAGCAGTCACCGCAGCCTATGGACGTTTGCAATGCCAGGGGCATCACCCACGCGTTGCCGACACCGTAAAAACCTTTTCACCACTTTCTTGAAGAACTCCATATTGTACTCGTCAAAGCGATAGCTGTAATGCTTTAAATAGTTAGTACTATTCGTTACAGTTTAACGAAATAGAAACATTTATAACAGTTTTTACGTATTTTTTATGAAATATGACAGTAGCTGACCAAGCGACCAAGGTACGCAATTATCAATCCTTTGGAACGAATTATAGCTAGATAGCAGAGTTAAGTCCGAGGTTTCTATAGTCCATCACGATTAAGATGTCGCGAGACTAAGTTAAGTACGCCGGGGTACCACGAAGTTCTCGGCGAGTTCAGGAGATCTGAACCCACCCTAATATGGCCAGACAGAACTTACAGAAAACTAGTTTTAATGTGAACCTAATATAGATCAGTGACCATCACTCACTAAAAAACATTTCCATAGAAAAAATTAAAAAGTAGAGCACGTTATTCATAAGTATTATCCACAGATATCTAAATAAATTGACTTTTAATGTATTACGGAAAAAGAAGAATCTATATTTATTCAAATAAGTTGATTTATTAAAATTTCTTTCGTTGATAACTTACTCTACTTTTGTCAGTTTAGTAAAGATATTTTAACCCTTAATACCTGGTATTAAGGTTCACCCACACATAGGGCCGCGCGCACAACTGAGTTGAAATATCTATACCGTACTGTTCTATCTTAGGTGTTTTTTACGTAGATATAATCAGTCAACGTATCAGTAGATGACCTGACCTGACCGTTTAATAGTCCATATTATAATATGAACTAATTGGTCAGCTTATTTATTATAGGACTGTACATACGTTAATTACCGTGTAGTATTCAACAAATAATGTGTCACAAGGTGCGAAGACATCTTTTAACAACATCTTTCGCGCCTCCCAAGGGTTATAAACATTGATTGATGCCTTCGAAAAAGTTATTTGAAGTATTCCAATAAAAGAGTTTGTAACAGAACAAAGGCACTCCCACGTTTTACTGAAACGTTTTTGCGAGCATTAAAAATAGATAAGGAAACGAGTTCCACCCTTTTCAAATATTTGCTGCTTTCAAAAGAAGGAGAAATTTTATAAGAACTCTGATTTCCAATTTTATTGTAGGTAGGACGGGGAGGCATAATGAGCAAGACCTGCGGGCGACCGGACCGGACCTATCGGAGTTTCTAGCAGGGTTGCTCGACAATAGACGCGATCCTTCTTGTCTGCTCCGTGGCTGAAGAGGCACCAGGAGGAAATAGTTTTGGCTGTCAGTATTGACATCGTCAAAGTGTTTAAACTCTCTCCTCTGGAGTGCGAATCGAATTCGAGTCGCCTGATGGTAAGTGATCACCGTCGCCCATGAAGACTCGAAAACAATTAAATTAACAATGTGGAATGAGCTTTCTCACGAAGTTTTTCCTTTGAACAATAACATGGGGTTTTTCAAAAGGCACGTCTACAGGTACCTCAAAGGCCGGCACCGCATCCGATCCCCTTAGGTTGCAGATGTCCTGGACGACGGTGGCCGCTTTCCATCAGGTGGACCGTCAGTCCGTGTGCCATGAAATCAATTCGTACGGGTATGATCGCATAGAATAGTCATATACGGCTGGCTGGAAGTTTCTTGACAAATGTACGGTAGTTGACCGTCACTCATACAGACGATACGTATGGAATATTAATTTGTGTATGGGGGTAGTATTTACTTAGTACTACCGGGGTTAAATTTTCTTGCAACTGATTGTGAATATTCAGGCGTCGTACATGTGGTAGGTTGTTACTTACCTAATAATATAAAATTTCCATTTTAATATAGCAAGCAATCACCACTATAAAATAGATGTATAGTTACTGTACCTTTCTACTCGTATCTTATCGTAGCCTTAATTCTACGCTTTAGTTTCGCCTAATGCGGCTTTGAAGGCGGATTGCAGAACACGCCGCTATCCGTTCTGGTTTCTGGAGATTGTTATTTGATTGTTTGTTTTTAAGAGCACCATTTTGTATACTCGGCTGCAGAGTGACCGCATATAAAGTCTTAGAGATTACCAATACACGTGAGTATAGGAGTTGGATCCATGCAACACTCTCATGAATACTACATAGGCAACAACGAGGAAAACGGAGTAGCGAAATAAAACAACACAATTCGTCCATAAACATTTATTAAGTTATATATTACCATCTTCATAATCCAATATTATAGCAATAATACAATTACTGTATCCCGCAATTAGGAACATACAATGTAAGAAGCTACATACAGAGATCTACTAGGCTGCAATACCATATACCCCCTGTCCGAGAGTCGCGTAGTACATTAAAGACTCGTTTAATTATATGATTTTAAACTAAGTTGCCAATCGCAAATACAAGTGGCGTTGTCTCATACAAAGGCTTATTATAGCGTCTTTCACCAAGTTTTTCTTTACCGTTAGTCTCTTACATGACTAGAACATTTACTTTAAACGTTACATTTATATTTTTTTTTCTATTTTGTAGAATCTACTTCCTATTGACATAAGTTTACCATCAAATAACTACGGATTAGTCCTCTACGATTATCTTACTTAGCTCTACATACATACATTGAGGATAGAGTGAGCTGCCTGTAGGGCGACGGGTCCGTCGGTGGAAATCAAAATGGGAACTAAAGCTTGGCCAAAGGACGCGCCGCCCGGGGCAGTGGAAGGGCCCGATCGCGCGAGTTCGGCGTCAAAGCTACCTGGTTGGGCAATAAGGCTGGGTGATTCCCCAATCAGGTAAATAGACACTCGACACGGTCAGACAAAATAACTCGAAGAGGCGAAACGAAGAGTCAACCGAATGCTGGCCCAAAAATATTTTTTTTTGTATATAAACAGGTCCAAAAATATTTTCCAAACGAAACATCTAGATCCCTGTTTCCAATTCGAATGAGTCTAGCTATAGAACAGAGGGGGGTTCGGGTGGAACTGAATGTGAGAATGAGAAACGCAAAGGGTCCGTTTCAACGCGTTGGTTGTCGCATCCTGTGGAGCGGCGGCCAAGTCGGCTGGAGGGGAGCTGGCCACCGCTTCACGGGAGCCGGGAGGGGGGCCTAGCCCCACTTTTGGAAGAGCCCCATGCGCTGGCAGCGGCAGTTGGAGCCCCATAGGTTGCAGCGACAGGATGACGAGTGGCAGCAGTCCCCGGGCCGGTGGTCGCAGTTGCCGCCCCGCCGCACACAGGCACGCCTGAAAACGTAGATCAGCGACGAACGTCTGAAACCATATCATCGATTCTAGCCTAAGTGTGTGCTTCGGCCTTTAGTTACTTGCTCAAGCAATCGCTGGGGAAGTCGCTGCCTTTTTGTTATCAAATATACTAGTATTTTAAATCGTTGCTTAACGATTTGAAATACTCATTTCAAAATTTGTTTCCGATTTTACTTCATACTTTTCGTTGTATTCATAACGTATGTATAGCGTCGTAATGTTGGGGGCGGCCTTTGTCCAGCAGTGGACTAGCATAGGTTGATGATGATGAGTAAAATATCATAATGCCCTTTTCCTTCACCATTTTGTCCTGAAAAATCTCTTACGCTTCTTCCACATTAATCAACCTTTTCATACATACCCATCGGCTTAGGGTACTTTTGACGTGACGTGACCTTTCCTTTGTGGTTCGTGAATTTACAATTAACATGGTAAGTTAATTATAAAGGGGAATGCAGCAGTAGCCATAGCACAATAGTTGTGAACTCATAATTAGCACTCACTTTCCAACATCCTGCAGCAGTTGGAGATCAGCAGGATCCTCCCCGTAGTCAGCTGGTAGGTTCACCTCGACGTCTTCGTCTCCTGGTGTAGAGAATTTTTTCGTTAATTATTGAGTTTTATGTGTTGCTATCAGACAAGATATGGGTCAATTCTTTTGTATATTTATTTTGAAATTTTTTATAATAATTTCGGTTCTGTAAATCATCACTACATACTGTATTACAAAACAAAGGCTCACACCGCGTCTGTCTGTCCGCGAGAAACTGAAAAACTACTGAAAAATTTTTCTTGCGGCTTACTCTAATAGACAGAGCTATTCATGAGGAAGGTTTAGGTGAATAATTTGTTGAGGTTGCTACGATTGTATTTAGTAAAACGTCTAATATTTTAAGAGAACTGAATCTGCTACATGTTTAAAAATAAAAGGGCTTTACGCACTGCATCCGACCGATCCGAGTTCGTAAAAATACACATTTGTATAGCCCATAAAGTTTAAGCTGGCGTTCCAATGGCGGCGCCACCTACATACGAAACACTTCGATGTGAATACGAAAGGCAGTACTATAAAATTTTTATCGTTTTGTTGCCACGCGACAATTTAAATTCGACGGAACGCAGAAACCTTGGATGTCTAGCTAGATGCGAAGCTCTAAGCTGTCATAGAACTGGACCGAATAAAAAAGTCATTGTCCGGCAAAAATTAGACCGCAACTGCTATTATGAACTACACAAAATGTCTTTAGTTCATATTAACAAAGTAAGTAAACAGACTCTAACCCTATATTAAGGATAGGTACGTTATATGAACCAACATAAACAGCCGTTAATCCTCACCCTGTACAGTTCCATGACGCACATTCACATTGTAAGGTCAGGCTAATGAAGGTATGCTGTGCGAAACACAGTAAATTCAAAAAAGTCTGCTTTGTTAGTAACTCGTAAACTCAGTTTAAGGCAGCGTAATATTTAAAGCTAAACTAAGGCAGTTTTAGCCCTAGAGTGATACTGTGGTCCAAATCCCTAGCTCTCGCCGACTAAGCGGGAAGGATTAACACAGATTGCGTTTCAAACAAGATTTAAATCGTATTGTCGCAGTTTTCGCTATAAACTTAGATCTGTTTTTGAAATGTGCACTATGTTTACCGCACGTTCTTCATGCTCACGTACGTGTCACTAGAAATAGATAAAAGTAGCGCACAGCGCGGCTAGCAGAAGTGTTCTCTTGTGCACGGTAAGCGAGGAATGGTACGATATATGTATATACTGCTATCTTTTTCATCTTACTACTGAGAGAAGAAAACAAACGCTCTCTCGCTCTGTGTCGTGGACATACTTGTGTCTTTCTAAAACACAGTTATTTAACAAAATACTGTTGTTAAAAAGAGAGTTATACCCATCGTTTGGGTGTCATTGGACGATGACTGTACTTAGTGTTCCGCTAGGGTTTAAATTAAATAGAAGGTTCGTAGTTGGATATAGTTTGCAGTTGAGTCATGACTGCACAGTTCAACTGCACGCCGACTGCACATCTACGGTAGTTGATGTGCTGTTGAATCAACTATAACTTAACTGCACTAAAATCTCTGGCATTATCCGATTTGATGTGATGTTTGGCTAAATGACATGAGGCAACTTCCATAAATGTATGTTGATTTAAAAACAGTTGCGTGTCCAGACTCAGGATTATGAGGAAAGCTTATTTATATACAGGATTAATTATTGAAAGCTACTAAAGCTCATTAAAAAAATATATAAGCTTACTTTGTGACTAGATTTCCATTAAATTTTTTTTTCTAAAATGTACCTAACCTTGAGTGGTTACAGACTTTTAAGAGTCAAATTAAAAGACCCATGATGGTAAGTGGTAACTGTCGTATATAACATCTACATTTCATATATTTAGGTTGCAGGTAACAAAAAATCAGAGCCGCAGGCGCGTGGTCACTGTGAGATGAAATGCTACATGCCTGTAATTTTACTGGCTACCTTCTCCTTCAAACCGAAACACAACAATGAAAGCATTGTTGCTTGGCGGCAGAAATAGATAAGGCGGTGGGACTCAGCCAGGCGACCTCCTCAGGCCTGACAGAGCCCTACCACCTCTATTCTATATATATATATATTTATTTCCCTTACCCATACCTGGATCGATGTAGGACGCGTGCGCCCACTCGGTGGCGAGCAGGACCGCCGCTAGCGCCACCAGGAGTGCGCCGGCGCGCGGCATGCTGCCCCCACGCCTACCGCTGCGTGCCTGCAACGGACAGACAGGTTACTACTATCCTTACGACAAAGACCAGCTGAGCCAAAAAAATATTTCGACGAATGAGGGTTTTCGCGCTTCCAAATGGCGCTAGTGAGGCGGAAGCTCTGTCAAAATACTGCTTTGCTATTGGACAGAAACAACTGCAGTAAAACGACGAATCTATGTCAGCCAATGGCAGGGCTTTATTTGACAGCAGACCTCACGTCGCAGTAACGCCATGTCGTGGATTTTGGAATGGCGAAAACCCTCGAACCTACAATTTTTTTGAAGTCGATTAAAAATGATCCCGTCGTGTGCGGTTTCAAAGGTTTCAAAATGGAAATGTTGGTCAAAAGTAAGATTTAAGGCTTCCTTTTCCAGAATTGGAAAAAAAATCACGAACGAGATAAGTAGGTATAATTTATTGGCGACTTAAATTTTAATCCCAGAAACCTAACCTACGTCCAGAAAGTTGTGTAGATAAAAAAGATTTGAAAGCTACCGTCGCGGCTTTTTTCAAACTTTTTTGTGTAGATTCATTATCAATCAATCTCCATCGTTATGAATAGATATAAGAAATATTGTAATCACAGAAATGAAACAAAAACAGAATCCATGTTACCTTAAAGAGATATGGTGCATGCAAGGTGTGACAATCTCCTTTGTTGTACATGACATACACTCATCGGGTCTTACAACGCGCCGCCATTTCGTAGCGTTCGGACATATTTTTCCTCGACGAAAAATATTTAAAAATGTCGTCATGTGTAGTGAAATCGTGTAAAAGTTACTGGAAAAAATGTAAAAAGGCAGGAGGAATTACCTACCATGCGTAAGTAATTATGATTCGTGCTACTTTTTTTTATTAATGTTTTATTTACTTTTGTGTAAATTTCGAACAAAAATACAACGATGTGGCGCCTGTTTTTGGGAAAATTCCCTAAAAGTGGGGAATTCTTTATTAAAATTTGTGAATCAGATCAGGGTCCGAAATTTTATTACTTATCGTATCTGAAAAGAACTTGCTGAAATAAATGATTATAATTATAGTCTACCCTACGTACTGCTGTGATGTAAGCATAGTAGTCCGATTTTATAAATAAATAATATAACACCGCTTGCTGCGGAGCCCTTACTATTTTCGATCCCGATTTTATTTTATCGGGGTTATATATTTTAATAGATTTCCTAGAAATAAAAACCGTAAAGACGACTGGATTCTAATTATACGAAACTGTAGAAAAGAAACCAAGTGGATCCCATCATCTGCGAGTACCGTGTGCAATGCACATTTTGATGACGTGGATTTTATAACAACCGCGAAGGGGCTACGATGCTTGGTTCCGTACGCCTTTCCAAAACGGGTAAGTTAACTGAATAGCTATTGTTTTTTTATAATTTGATGTATTTGTCCCCCGCCTCGAATAGCAGAATAAGAAAATAGGGCAAGATAGGGGTACTTATAATTTGATGTATTTGTCCCCCGCCTCGAATAGCAGAATAAGAAAATAGGGCAAGATAGGGGTACGATAGGGCTAATGTAGGGGTACGTGAGGGAAACGGCAGGCGTACGGCAGGGCTACGGGAGAGGTACGGCAGGGTTACGGTAGACCTAGGGGAGGGTTACGAGAGGGGTACGGCACGGGTTGTGGGAACACGATAAGGCTACGGTGGGGGTACGGGGCGGAAACGGCAGGCGTACGGCAAGGCTGTGGGAAGGATACGGTAGGGGTACGTCAGGCATACGGTAGGGTTACGGTAGGCCTATAGGAGTGGTACGGGAGTGCTACGGGAGGGATACGACAGGGCTACGGAAGGGGTACGGCAGGGATACGGTGTGGTTAAGTAAAGGGTGAGGGGAGGGTACGTGAGAGGTACGGTAGGGGTACGGAAGGGGTACGGAAAGGTTACGGGAGAGTTACGGCAGTTGAACATTTTTATTACCTTGGCCATGCTTTACGACCATTACTAGCAATAACAGAAAATGCTACATTTTCAGATTTCAAGAAGGATTGTTGTATAGCTTAATAGTCCTTACAAAAATACACAGAATTGCATGCAGTCGAAATTGCTATCATAATTTTATTGGAGGGACTTTAAAATTTGGATACTTTTTTATGTGTGGTGAATGGGCTTTTCTATTGTTATTCTCACTACTTAAACATTATGTTAAATGCTTTAAAAATATCACCAAATGTTGAAGGAGCAGCAAACAATCAACATCCGTCACCATTATCACCAAGCACGATACCATCGTATTTGTTGCAGGTATGATGTTCAACTATTAGGTACTGTATTAAAATTTACGTAAATAAATGGTTTGTTTATTATAGTTGTATGTAAAAAATAACATTGTATGGTATGTAAAAAATTGTGTGAAACACGACTTAATTTTTTTAGGTATCTGAATTTCTAGATGAATTTGTTTTAACTGGATATTGCCGACTATGTCCCACATCAAACTCAAAGTCATTATACACGGCTTATGATTTTGTTGTTAGTACAGAACAAGCACAGATCACTCTAAATAAACTATTAATGGAGAAATACAAATATAAGATGCCATTAAAATTTAATCTTGGCAACATCGTGTATAATCCGAGTACTTCTTTGCAGCAGGTATGTGAACAAACTATGCTATTTCTTGGTCCTAAATATGTATAAAAATTCCTCTGTTCCACTTTTCTACCTGCGATTACGATTTCACAATCAAGTTATAACATTTTCAATTTTTGAAGTACCTACCCTAGAAGATTAGGGTATTTAGAAGGTGGGGTATTAGGTTTAAACGATTATTTCTCAGGATTTAAAATCTGCAATTTAAAGTTCACTATCACCGAATAGATTTTTTATATAGGGGGTATCGTAACGACATTATAATCAAACAAAAATCTATCGAAACTAGTACGTTTTCGCATTTTCAGATCGCTCCGCGTTCAAAATTCCTTATTCTATGAGTAACACATTCCACTATGATCTATCGGTGCAAAACGGATTTTTATTCCATGCCGTCCTCGCCTTAATTTTTTATACCTACTAACGAGCATTGTAGTGTAGCCTTAAGGCTAGTTTCCCACAAGCGCGCTCCATACAAACGTAGTTTGATCATATTTTAAAAGTACACAGGATTTTATATTTCTATAGAAATCTTGAATCTCGTGTAACTTTGAATCGATATAATTATTAAACCACAAGCATCAGTTTTTAGATCACGTCTACAAAATTTCATTGATTTTGATAGCACTATATTAAAAATATGATCAAACTTCATTTGTATGGAGCGTACTTGGAGAGACCCCTCTTATCAACATTTCATTACTTAAAAATTTTTAAATAAATAATTACAATGTGAAATTAATATATTTTTTTATTTAATATTGTAAAATAGTATTGCTAACATAATACATAAAGAGGGCATAATGGATTATGTATATGGCAACCCTAAAATCACGCAAACATATAAAATGGCGGCCATTTCTATGCTTCCCTCATGACTTAAGACACATGGATTCTGTTTTTGTTTCATTTCTGTGATTGTAATATAAAAATAATTCAATAAATAGGTAATTTTTACAGCAGACTTTAATTGAAATGTTGTGGTTTTAACAATCTTAATAGATTGCAGTAGGGGCGAATGGTAGAACAATGACTAAGAAATACAATGTCTTGGTGAACAACGCTTTTATAACTGGCTAAGTTTCTGTACAAAGACTCGAAATACATTGTAAATTATCCAGTACCATTAGCCTCATCTTCATCAACTGTATTTAATCTAAGTGACCGGGTCTTGGATTCGGGTGGGGAATAGCAAAATTGAGTGACCATTCTGATGGAGTAAACGTTCTGATACAGTGGATATTATTATATTTCCTGAAGGAAAATGGACAGCAAGGTTTTCGTTTGATTATTTTGAACACGACTGGGATCTCAGTCAGACCTGCCTGCCAATGGTGGAAATTTTTACAATACCCTTCACTGACATTGAGGAGTAGGCTCGTGTCCAAAATACTGTTATGGACTGTTGACGTCGGTCAACGTATAATAATACCTTTTTAATAGTGATAATGTTTTAAAATTAACTAAATCCATCAGCATCCTTACATCGCAGATAAATTTCAGAGTACGTAAGAATATCATCATTATTGCAGAGTGGAACAGTAAGAAACAGTAGTAAAGTAACTCAGAACAACTCCGTTTCCGCTTCCAACAGCCATCGCAATATCTCGCAACTAGACATAATAAAACTTAAGTACAACATACAAATAATTTACGATGTCTAGATTCATCGCTATCACATCTAAATGACCCAAAGACGACGACGTAGTACGTATAACTTAAGGTAACCCAGACGTAACTACATTGCATATAGGAAAAAAAACAAAGCCATGAAATATTTTAGACTTTCATATATAGGGACCTACTTCTGAATATTTCATGCTTAGGACTTATGAAAGTCAAAGAGGACCAATTCTAATTTAACACGAAAACCCTCCTAGTGACCCAGGGCGAAGTTCGGGATAGTTGTTTATTATTCAGCAACAAGTTAGAGTAAATTAGACCAACTAAAGTAAATACTAAATTAACGGACAAAAATTGTAGGTTATATATTTTTTGAGTACTTATATATAGTATAAAAGAAAGCCGCTTCCCGCCGTCTGTAGGTAAGTGTAAATATATGTACGCTTAGATCTTTAAATAGATTTTAATACGGTTTTCAACAATAAATAGTATGATTTAAGAGGAAGGTTTATAGGGTAGGACAATACGCAAACGTAGTCGCGGTGGGCCAACTAGTTAGATAGAACTCAAATATATTTTTTCGATGGTCGTATCTGATATTACGCTTGTTTGACCTTTCACCTAGGAACTAACGATCATTCAGGCGACATTCGACTTTAATAACAACATAAAAAATAGGCGTAAAACCATGTAATCCCCTTCGGCCGCGTACAATACCGCGTTTCGTATCTGGTTTCGAACGAAGAATATTTAATACTTGTACGAAATCAGTTGCGATCAAAGATTTTTTCATGTATCACATCAAACTTGTTGAACAAACACTGCTGAACTTGAGCGTTCTTCACATTAGTGGAGTATTTTGCTATAAGTTATTTAATTTATATATCTGTCGTAGAGGGTCATGAGCCTAGTCATCATTTTGACTGAGAAACGCAACGTCAATCGAAGCGCCACCTTGCGGATAGCTGGAAATACTGTGAAGACGTCATATTCGGCGCGCGGTCGCAACGAACACTTCCCATTCGACCATCGACGAGTCAAGACGTGTAACTAGCCGCTCATCCATTGAAGAAAGAAGAAGTCTTTATTAATTGCCTCGCATCACATAGCTGTACTCTATAAAGGAGAGTGTGAGTACAGAAGGGACTACCAAATTAGAATTTGTACAAGGGCGCACGTGAATAGATTCCCCGGCGCATCTTGCGTTTCGGCGTCGCGGGATGGCCATGGGTGGTGGCGGGTCTTCCAGTGACCCACGGGTTCGGTAGTCCCACATTATTATCTGTTACTTTAAATTATCCTAAAGTCATCCTATGCTTTCATTGTTTGCTATTTTTATTGTAATCATGCTTTATTACCTCAATACACTGTTACACTGTTCTTATAATTCTTATTTCAATAACACTATCCCGAAAATACCTTCTGATGGATCTCTCCCCTGCTAGAGTCTGCCCTAGTCTACGACATCAGAATTGGGATAAAGGATTCCAACGTCCCACAATATTTCTAATGCAATGTCTTTTGTTTTCATGTCGCATCGTGATCTTTTCGCACCGACCGCCTGAGGCTGAGGAAACTGGATGCTACTGACGACGCGAAGTGGCGAGTGCCTGCACATGCAAGACCAGACATCGTAGGGTCCATGACAACCACAGGCTGCAATTTAGCATTCGGTGAGTCGTGACGAGTTTACTTGTTTCAAGTGAAATTAGAACCGGTTTAGAATAATTTGTTTCCGCGTAGAACGTGTAACGAACAAAATTAAAAAAGTCCCTAAGTTTTTATGCACCACAATGAGTTACAATTAAATTTTGTTTCACAATGAATTATTACTGTCTAGAAACGAATACGAACACAAAATTTTAAAAATTATTTTTTGCCGAGGGTATGATTTGATTATAATTTTAACGTTGACCGCCAAATAACGATTATTGAAAAAAAGTCAGTTTGGTTAGTAGGTAACGTAATTGTTGTTGGTGACAAATTATTTTATCGAAAGGAATGTAAATAGATTGACGGTAGATAATTTCAAATTATGTCTTGAGTGACTTGGTTAAACCTGTGACTTACTTTAGTTCGACCTGTTTAAGACTTTGTTAGACGGATGTAAGCAACTAACTCAATACGTGACGACTATCGAGCAAAGATTTTTATGAAATTTATGTGATAGTTTTGTTTTCTCAAAGCTTGTGGCATCACCGGATGGAGGTGATTGTGTTTTATCGATGATGGTGGGCTGATGGAGGCTATGGGCGCGTGGCCAACAGATTGTAGTTGTTTCAAGCTTTGTGAGATAATGTTGAAGGATAATGATGAAAGTCCAGATATTTTAGTGGTTGCACAGTGGTCGGTTATATAATGTGATTTAATTATTTTGCTGATTGCACAGGTTGTGCTTTATTTTAGATTTAAGATGGGTATTGCTCAGTTGTCTGATACCACTGGATGGAAGTGGTAGTAGACTGACACTGGATGGAGGTGTTAGTGAGTGCTGGATGGAGGCACTGGAATGACACCGGATGGAGGTGTGCATTCGTGATATTGTGTACTTGGGTAACCGGATGGAGGTTGCCGGACAAATGAGCAATGACCACTGAGTACTGTGAACAGATCTTGTTGATTTTTGTCTTTGTTTTTTTGTATTAAATGAAAGATAGTGGACTTGTTACTCGCGTTAGGTGAGGTACAACTCGCGATTAATTGTACTATGAACCGCGTTACCAAAGCTTCTCCCCTCGAGTTTTTAATCGGTAAAGTAGCTAGGCGATTTTGTTTTACTGGCCAATGAAGAACGTAACCAGTTAAAGTTAGACCCAAAATTTAAGGGACCGTTCAAAGTGATTGAAGTGTTGGATGGGGATCGCTATACGTTGAAAGCTTTGGAATCGAAGCGTACTTTCAAGTACGCACACGATAGGCTAAGAAAGATGCCTGAAGGTTATGTACCAGCAGATATTAATGATGTTGATTGTGCTGATGAGCCAGAGCGTGAACAGTAAGCACTCTATAGGCCGTATTGATGTCGACTATACCAGTAGCTATTACGTAGTCGTAGCCCGGTGGAAATCGGTGTCTCTTGGGGTAACTCAAGTAGTCCGTGGGTGCGCGGTGCGCGTTTAGCTCTGGCGGAGGTCGTGGTCTATAGTGACCATATCGTGTGTAGTCAGTGAGTGATGCACACGGGGGCACACGTATGTTGTGTGGCGGCTGATGATCAGCTGGTCGGCTATGTAAGCCGTGGCTTAGAGGGTGGCATACTTGGAAGTTCTGTGAGCTCTTGTTGTAAATAATGTGGTTTTGAAGTCTGGTAAATGATGGTTTTCTCTGGTACATGACTACTCAGGTTAATTGATTATTGTTCTTTCAAGAAATTACCTTGTAAATAAATTATGTCCCGTTTGTAAATACTTTGTGTTAATCAAGTCTGTGATCTGAGTTGTAAGATTATGCTGATCTATGAAGTAAAGTAATCTCTAAAGTCTCTGCCAACATCACATTTTCAGCGCATCGATTTTGCGTCGGTATTTCAGGGGAACCGTCGAGGTTTCTGCGCCATACAGAAATATGGGGACAACTGATTAGGCGGACTTTGTTTCGACTTTCTATGACGATTACTAATTGTGTAACTCGTAGACAGTTATCACGTGTTATGATAGTAGATAGACTGTATTACCTATGACTGACTTAGTACAGATTTGGTCGAAGAATTGACCACAAGCTGAGAGTCTATAGACAGCTATAAGTGAAGTAAAGCGTGTTAAGGTTGCTACTTTGTGATTGGCAATTTCATATTGAGATGTATACTGCATAGTCTAACAGTAGTGTATCTACGTACAATAGGTACAGTTAAAAGTATGGCGAGTACTGTACTAGCCTCTATGTTTTATAAAGGTACTACTAAAGTCTATAAGTACCTACAGGTTACAAAAATCAGACGAATCAACGTCACTGAGTAGAAACGTTAGCAATGTTTATTAATTTCGATTTGTCTTTCCACGAGTTAAGGAATATTGTTTTGAGTTTAGAATGATAAGAAGAGAGCTAGTGTAGAGTCTCTTACAACCATAGGGTCAGGAATGACCGAGCGAACAAGGTACTGTGCTGTGGTATTCTTATATTTCAGATCAACACACGAGGACGTGTGTTTCGCAGGATGGCCGTGTCGTAGAGGGTCATGAGCCTAGTCATCATTTTGACTGAGAAACGCAACGTCAATCGAAGCGCCACCTTGCGGATAGCTGGAAATACTGTGAAGACGTCATATTCGGCGCGCGGTCGCAACGAACACTTCCCATTCGACCATCGACGAGTCAAGACGTGTAACTAGCCGCTTATCCATTGAAGAAAGAAGAAGTCTTTATTAATTGCCTCGCATCACATAGCTGTACTCCATAAAGGAGAGTGTGAGTACAGAAGGGACTACCAAATTAGAATTTGTACAAGGGCGCACGTGAATAGATTCCCCGGCGCACCTTGCGTTTCGGCGTCGCGGGATGGCCATGGGTGGTGGCGGGTCTTCCAGTGACCCACGGGTTCGGTAGTCCCACATTATTATGTTACTTTAAATTATCCTAAAGTCATCCTATGCTTTCATTGTTTGCTATTTTTATTGTAATCATGCTTTATTACCTCAATACACTGTTACACTGTTCTTATAATTCTTATTTCAATAACACTATCCCGAAAATACCTTCTGATGGATCTCTCCCCTGCTAGAGTCTGCCCTAGTCTACGACATATCTATCTACTTATATTCTAGGCATATTCTGTAGCGACCCGCCACGGTTTCGCACGGATGTAATTTAGAAAAACAGGTGAAAAATTTATATAAAAACCCCACGTGAAAAATGATTTAACCAAAGGTGAAAACCGCATCGAATCCGTTTCGTGGTTTGGGCAAGTTAGCGGATGTACAGTCAGTCGGACAGACGCGGAACGATATTTAATTTTATAAGTACCATGTATGGATAGTCACTGTTTTACTTCCACGGTAACTCGTAAATAAACATAATGCTCGAGCTCCCCCGAATTAGTAGCGAAATGAGTTGGGCTGAACAAAATTCACGAAGAATTCGGGTAACGTCTTTAATATCTGTCAATGGACCAATTTAGAATCCCTCGATTTCAGAGAGAGCTAACGTCCCTCGTGGGACCCACTGAATGGAGCCGTCCACTTTCAGTAATTAACTTTGCTACATCTCTTTCTATCTGTGTAGGACATTACTTACGGCTTGATGTCGGAAATATGTTAGTGCCGGCAAGTAAGTTGTTTTGCACCATAGCTTTTGTAACGGAAAATATGTTTGTTCTATCCTACGCCTACACGGAATCTCTTAGCGATGTCGTCCGCAGATTATTGACATCTTTAATGACAAACTAATGGGCTGCAGTTTCGCGTATAAATCAGAACATCGAAACCTAAACTGTTAATTTAGATAAGTTTGTGTCTATAGTAGGCTGTGGAATGTACAGATGTACGTCTGCATCGGATGTACATCTAAACCTACAAGTTTTATTTCCTTCCTCAGGAAAAAATCCTGTCACAGAAAATAGATACTGCTTTGTTTACCGCGAATTATGGATTCGCAGCCGGAGGACCCAAAGAAAACCTGAAATGACTTAAAATATATTTACTTAAATTTATTAATTACATTTAAATTAAGCCTAACCTAACCTAGCGATCGCGATCGATGTCAGATCAACAATAATTTCTAAGTTAATTTTATAATAAAACTGCACATCGCGTCCGTGACTGAGTTTCCTCCGAGTTCGCTGATTCGGCGGTACGCGGTGTTATGAGGAATTGGGGCTGCGTAATCATCGGCTAACTTAGAGCTACGTAACACGCGGACAACTGTATCATATCTGCCAAAACTAATAACACCCTTGCCTATTTATTAAACTGGATCGCTATATTATATAATAGTTACATAACCTCAATTACGATACACTTCTCGTATGAGCTTTGTAACTTCATTACCTCCAACGGCGCGCCTAGATTAGGATTAGTTTCAAAAACAGTCGGCAATTTCGACAGTTTCAATACATTTGATTGATCCGAATAGGGCTTCTGTACCGCGTAAGGCGTCGAGCAATCTAACTTGCCCCATCTTGTTCCCTTTGATGGTTTAGTCGCGATTTCATTGGTGGCGGCGAAGATTAACTGGGGGCTCGTTTGTCTTTCTTGCTACTATTAAGCAAACTGTTGCAAAGTGACAGCGGATTTTGCACTTTTCGCAGTAAATTTAAGTAACAACTCGTCTCTTTTTGTTAAAACCAATTTTAACGAGACAAATCTAAGAACTATCTCGATTAAATTGGCTTTGAAATAGAGAAAACCGCATCCAAATCGGTCCATGCGTTCGGGGGCTACGATGCTACAGATACACAAAGCCACAGATACATACGTCAATCTTATACCATTCCTCTTTTTTCATTGGGGGTTGAAAACAACAACACGATAAAGCCGAATGTGGCCTAAAAAGGAGCTGTGATATACAAACAATAAGGAAATAACTGAAGAAAATAAATAATTAAAAGACATTGGCGCGGATCACAGTCATTATTATCGTTGTTACGTTTGTCTTGTCTTTTGTTAGTGAAAGACGTTTTATATTTGAACACAAAACGTAGGCGTAGGCAAGGTTCGTCCTATTTAATAATAGTAGTCTCGCAGTAATAATTGGATTGATCAAGCAAGTTGCCAAAGGGCATGGACAAGTAAGCTTCATACGAAATATTATCTGATAAATATCAAATTAAGTAGCTGTATCAAAATGGTAGACACCCACTAGTCATCAATGACTAATTTGCTTTGTACTGTTAATGTATTAATAAACCTAAATATAATTTCGAGTTCCTACATTTTCTGTTTAATTTATGGCTCATTTTGTAAAGTAACTATCATTACAAGCGACAAGCGCGGGCCGCAAGTGCTCATGATGGATTTACGAACATTAATTACGATGTTATTAGTGGAAACAATGTTGTGAGGCAATTCTCGTTCGTCGATTTCAAGCAATTATTAAATATTGGCTGATATAAACTCTGATAAATTTTGCAATAAATATAGGTCTACAAATTTGCTGTATAATTGGACGATATTAATGTTATCCAGTAACAATCTGCGTCTCACTACTTTGATTTGTAATAAGAGACAGTAAAGTGACAGCACGAACAGTATAAGAAAGAGACGTATCATACAGTGTTTTTTGTTTTATCTAGTGGCAAAAATTTGTTTGTTATCTTAGATACTACTTCTTCTCATTTGTTTTTTTGCCACGCGCCAACAATTTTATTGTGCAAGTATGTCATTCTCTGACTCAAATATACATATCAAATATAATTTGCCGCTGGAGGCTCCTTAAGCGACTTGGAACTCTTATTTTAAAATGATAAGAAAGATAATTATACAAAATTTATAATTAATAAAAAAAAATATATGTTTCTCATGTACTTTAGTGATCCATTGGGTTATTGTAAACTCGCAACAAAGTCTGAAAACCGTATTATATCCACTGTGTACCTTAAACAAAATACGCGACCAAACACATACCGACTTACAATATCGACTTTGTTGAGTGATATTGCAGTAGGCATATATGATTACGGATTCACACACAAATTTCCGACACCCACAATAAAACAGGCATTGTCTGGCAACGGCAGCTGCCGCTGATTCGCAATTAAAAGGTCTGCGGCGTCGATAAAGTATTTCTTTTTCCTCTGCCCCTCGCATTTTCCGGAAACCAGGGGTCTGTGAGAATTTTTCCCTCGAACGAGAATGAAACGGGGAATATTTCCCCTCCGGCGGAGCTCGCGAAAAGTTTATCAGCGACGCCACTTCCACGGTCTTATATTGGGGGATATTGATGAGTATATCGCGACCGAATATGTTCCCTATTGTCGGGCGAAGATTCGGATATAAAAAGGAATGACGCTCTTCTGTTTTGTATTGCGATTCGACGACAATATAGTTTATCTAACTGAAAAAGACAGCTGAGAATGACTAAGAAGGCAGCATTTCAGAAGAGTTATGACGTTTGAAAAAAAAATGGTACGAATATTAAGATAACGAATTCGCCGCGAATTGGCTAGTGTCATACATAAATTATCTTTTGATTACAATTTATTTATTTATAAACTATAGCTGTCACTGCAGTTTTCTGCGAATGTTCGACTATTCCGTGGGATGACTATTAATCATCCAGGACCAAAAGCACCTAAAAACTTTATAGTTCACAAAATTCGCACTTCCTCTTAATTAATACTTTCTACCTGACTAAGTAGTAGATAATAAAAAGGTAAACAAAGTAAACTGTAGCTGCTTTGTATTTTATAGGTAACAATAAACTTTCCCCCGCTAATCACTAGGTATATTAATGAAAATCGCATGTAAACCACATAAAAAGACACATTATGACATTTTTGCTTTGACACTTTGATATTTAATCATTTACTTAAAGGCAAGGTTGCACTATGTAACATTTCAGACAGCGATTCTAGCACGCCAACATTTGGTTTGCTTTCCAACAACTATTTCTGTCACGTTATCAAATCTAAGTTCAACCCAGTTCATACTATGTCAAGAGTTACAAAGTCAGACTGGCTGTCCAAATAGTAAGTTGGCAGCATCGAAGCAAGTTAGTGCCAAAATAGTTCCACATAGACAAGTCTCGCTTCTGATAGTGATGAAAAGCAAGTCTACACTGTTTGCAATGTCTCTTGGTGTGGTAAACCTTAGATTTCTGTGTAATTCCCATTCTTTTGTTCCTCATTTACCAAACGAAACTAATTGACTAGCAAGTACAGTCGCATTAAGCCCGTACCGCATTAACCATATGTAGGTACTTGCGTTCTGCGCAACATAAAGTTAGCAATAAGTTTACTAGGACGCTATCTCACGTCAGGACCATATACATTATCCATTCATATGAAGCCCACAACATTGTCATTTAATGCCTGGAACATATCTTATAGTTAGGAGTTACGGCTTGATGGATCTAGCTTAATTACAGGCCTCAGGCATTTCATTTCAGTCCTCACAGTGACAACGCACCTGCGGTTCTGCATTTTTATTGCCTGTAACCTAAATGCATGAATCGTAGATGTTATGGGCGATAGTTACCGCTTACCATCAGGTGGGCAGTCTGCTCGTTTGTCACTGCGTATTATATAAGCAAAATCCTTCCTTAAAAAAATTTACTGTGATAATCACAACAATATCTCGTCATCACTTTGGCGTTCATGTCCCGGTTGTGTACTCGCGCGCGAGGGCCCTGCGTGTGTGTTCGCTAGTATCTGTATATAGGGCTTATGTAGGTTTTTTATTATTATTGGTAGCACCAAACAATTAGGCACCCCGTCTAATTGTTTGGTGCTACCAAAACCCAAAAAGGGGTTATTTATTTCATAACAAATCCTGTTTTAGTAGAACATAATCATTTCCGGCAGAGCTAGCGTTAATTTCTTATTCCAAACTTTCCAAAGCCTGAGGCCAAATTCATTTTCAGGAACAAAAAGCGGTCTCACAATTATTTTCGGGTAAACGCAGATTTCAAAGGCTTTATCTACTTAGTGCAGACACTGCGTTAATGGAGGGTTCTGTCCCCTTTTGTATTAAGTGTTTTGGGTACAGTAATTGTGTTTTCTCATCTCATAAGCTACTTTGTGTGTGTTGGTTCAAAAAATTTTCATTTGGGCGCGTGAAATATTTTAGAATGTACCTAGCGTACTCGGAATATACTTTATACCTACAACAAAATTGATGTATTGGTATCAGTAATTTTATTCGGTGGTTTTAGTGGTGCAGCCTGAAAGAGGTTTGTTGGAAGTTTTGATGTAGGAGGTCAGAGACCGATATTCATAGCTGATTTTAAAAATAAATACCCATTATTGGTAATAAAAATATAATAGGTTTCCAATATTATAGTCGTAAGATCACAGATTTCCGAATCGCACTGAGATGAAAACTACAGCGGTAACCTTGAAAATATTGACTACTGAGATAAAGAACGTATCAAACAAACATCAGGTCTGAAGGAAGAAAAATCCTTAAATCAGTGTGTATTTTATACAGTGCAAACTTTTGCCATCACAGAGTTATTATTTCAATTTACTCCTTTTCTTGGAGCTCAAGCAGTGAAGTTTCTCATCTCGACATAGTCTGGGGTCGTGAGAAACTGTGTCTAAGCAGCCTCGATGGAAGCAGTTCTGATGTACTTGTTATTGACTTTTAACTTTAGGTTTCTATATTCTGTGTGAGCAGGACGAACTCATGTGGACTTTAGTGTAATGCACTTATTACATTAAATTTAGAAACAAAAAACTTGAGAGCATATCAAAGTGGAATGTATTACTCATCGAATAAGGTCAATTTTTGTACCTATCACTTATATTATGTCACGTGTCGCCCCGCTTTTCAAAAATCCGTTATACAAAAATGGACCTTATTCTATGAGAAATACATTCCACTTTGATTTGCTCTCAAGTTTTTTGTTTTTGAATTTAGTTACTGAATTTAGTCAAATGTAATCAGTGCATAAAGGAAGGAAGGAAATGTGCAAACATTTGCCGTTAAAACTGAATTATTTATGTTTTCAAAAGCTGTCAGTGTCAGTCTTTAATAGACAGCGTCTCATATTTAAAGTTCCGTGGTTTTAAGCGGAACTATAAACATAAGCTATATATATATATAGCTAGTCTAGAGACAACAGTGCCACTCTTCAAAGGTACTAAATGTTGTAACAGATTATGCCCACAAGGTTACCCACCTTTAATTTCCCGATCGTAAAACTGTAACAAACAAAATAAGGCCACAGGCGTATATTTGGACTATAAATTGGGGCCGGAAGGGGCCCCGTTAAGAGTCCATTACGTTTAAGGACCTGATCGGTAATAACGGTGAGGCCTCTTAAGGGTATTACGCTGAAAGCTTCTTTTCCACAGGTGACATTTAAATCTGTCTCGGGCCTCGGTCACAGAGAAAAATATTCTGTAGAAACTAACTGGAAGGCTATTGAGCGTAATTTTAATATTCACATCAAGCTTGAACAAGTTGTTTTTATTATTGAGGGATGTGATAATGGCTGTGGAATTTCCAATGTTCTACGGTTTAGGTTATGTTTCTTTAAGAAATAAAGACAATGTAAACAGATTCTGAGAAAATGATTGTTATTTACTTCATATTGATTGATATTGTTTCTTTTGCAACATACTTACTCAAAATTAATATTTGATTTCGAAACTAAAGCCTGTTTAGATACCGATAAGTGCTTAAAATAAAATAAAAATAATTTTCTTAAGTTTTTGATAACACCCCATTTCAGTTGTCGCCAATTTTGCCTCTTTAAACAGGTGTAATTTTATGAAAAGAGTAGTTATCACTACAAAGTGGTATGCGCCAGTTAGCTTAAGCTAACTGGCGCAAACCATACCACTTTTGGCGCACACCAACATTCATGTTGTCTGAGTAAACCTACAAAGTTTCATTGGATTTGGATTTGCCATTTTCAAGAAATTGAAAAATTTTCTTGTATGAAAATTACAGTTTCCGTCATTTTCGCTGTAAAATACGCCAATTTCATAGGTCTGGACCTAATATAAACGTACCTCTACAGTCTTCATGGTTCTACGGCCTCTAAACATTCTCATACTGTATCTATCTATGAAAAATCAAACAGAGGTCTCAGTTGTCAGAGAAACAACAAGCAGAGGTCTTATTAAGTAGAAATATTTTCCTTACAGCCAACAACCTTTTTAATTTTATGTTTTTTCCTGTTACTTTATTTCGGTAAGTAAAGTGGGTTAGCAGATTAAAACACGGCAATTAAGAAAATCTCCTTAAGCAGAGTTATTTTTCATGCGGTTGAATCAGGAATGAGTCTTCTAACAAAATTTGTGCATTTTGTTTAAGCCTGAGCTTGTTTACGTTTCAGCATTACAATGTTTATGTTTTGTTGTCAAGCGATGTCAAGTGTAAAAGGATAGCCAATCAAAAGTTCCGCATCTCTGCTACCTAGCAATCGAATTTATTGCTTTCTCACTTAGTTGTTCACAAAGGGATTTCCGATTGAAGTTTTTGTTTGCGTATCTACTCAATTCCGATTTGGTGCTTCAACAGTTTATAGTTTTAGTTGTTTTGTATTTGGATTTTCAGAGCTTCCAGCATTTGAATATCCAGTACCGACCTTGCAATGTAATATTAAGCTACGATGTTCAGAGACTTTCAAAAGAGACGTTAATCTAATTGTTTTTCATAAAAAATAAAGTACCTTTTTATTATTAAGTGGTGGCGAAAAAACGAGCCGAACTTCTGTCAGCCATAATGGAGACATGACTATTTACGCTCCCGCAAATTTTTCATCCAAAAAGCGTCACTCAATCTTTATTAGGCGCCGGTACGACAACCGAATATTAAAAAAAAGGTTCTTAAATATTTTCCCGTTTAATATTCTATTGAAATTAACGCAAGCCGGATTTCACAGGAACTTTTAATAAAGGAATCTCAAAAACTGTGACTACCACGCCGGCTTTGTCGAAGACTATTAATAATTCATTTCCTTTTTAATCATTTTCACAACACAACTTCGTTTGAGACGTCAAAGGAGGTTGGGAAAATAATAAAAAGCCCTCAATGAGGATCAATCACATGCTAAAATTTTAGAATAGAATAAAACAGAATACGTTTTTATTTTTAGATATTTTATGTCATAGGTTCGTTGATAAAATCTAAACGCATTTTCATAACAATGAAACCTTTTGAAAGATTTTTTGATGATGATTTTAAAATGCCTAAGTTATATGGGTTGTAAGGAAATGTCAAGCGCAACGAAATGTGTGCTTTATTACGTATAACGTGAGAATTACTCAAGTGTTGAATAACGTCATCAGACATGCCAAAATCGGTGTTCTAGCGCATATATCTTTTCTGGTTTAAGAGATATCGTGAAAATTTCTTCACTGTCATTTATCATAAGCTAATAGAAAAGTCACTACACAAAATCCGTGACTGAGCCTTATTTATTGCTTTAGGTGTGGTAGAGCAGAGCTTATCTGATTGAGCTTTTAATGGAAAGAGAGACGTCAACTTACTGCCAAACACAAACTCCTAACTATTGAATTACCTCCTTAATAAAGCTCTCCAAACTACTAGACTAAGCCATGGACCACAGTCGTTTTTCGTTTAAGGCTGTATAAAATATATATTTTAAATTTGAATGTGATACCTATTAGAAAAAACGTCTACTAGCAGGCTATCTATCAGTCGATCCAATTATCTTCTTAATTTTCAGAAGGCTATTAAATTGGTCCCTAGCCAGATATAAAAGTAAATTTCATTGCCACCCTCAAAAGATGATGGAATGTTTTGGAAACGAACTTGATAGGTAAAAAAACGAATTTAATTAATGTTTACAGCTGGATATTATGCTATGGGGAATTCCTTATTTACGAAGCGGCTTTCACATTATTACATATTATTATAAAATAAATAGCATAATTAACTACATATCAATTTGACCATATTTTTTGCATCTGTACTTGTGTTCTCTGGTGTGCAATAAAGAGTTTTGTATTGTATTATATCAATACATATTTTTCATTAATTATTATTGTGTTATTTTAATTAATCTGAACCAGTTGAATTTATTCCGTTTTCATCGGAAATAGATTGACTAATACTTTATTAAAATACAGTATTCCACTCGTATAGGTATATATAAAAATAAATTGCAATTCCGAAGTCTCGCTAAAACTTAAAACAGAGGTGGGTTGTGTGCAGAAAAAAACGTAGGTGAAAGGTAAGGTAAGTGTAGGTAGGGGTAGGGTAGGTGTAGGTAAGTTGAGGGAGTTTATTTTAAAAAGTCTTTACTTGTTTTCTAATAAAATTTAGGCTGTTATGTACACATAACAGATTAAATACTTGTTGTCCACAAAATGAAATAAGTAAAGATATTGTCTTAGCTTTTTGCAAGGGTTTATAAATAGCATCAGGCATATAAGTTTAATGATGTCTGATAATACCTACATAGTTTAAATGTGTTCGGATTTGCCATTACCAAGAAATCGAAAAAATTGCATGTACGAAAGTTACAGTTTCCGTCATTTTCGCCATACAAAACGGCAATTTTATAGTGTAAAGCCTATTTTCCTAGAAGCCACCTTCAGGTATAGTTATACAACAGATTAGCTGAATTAGTTCATATTACCGCATGAACATGTGGTCAGAGTTATCATAATTAGCATACTGCTAATTATGTCACTCTGTTGTTAACAATTATCTGATTTCAATGATTAAAATTGTTACTTTTGCGATTACGTATCATCGATTTCATGGGTTCAGTTGCTAACGAAGTTCCATTGCAATAAACTGAAACAGTTAAATCGATCATACATAATCTCAAAAGTAACAATTTCAATCATTGAAATCAGATGATTGTTAGCAATAGAGTTATGTAATTAGCCTACAGGTGGTGAGCTAATTAAATGAATAACGGCAACAACTGGCCCACGAGATCATAACAGCACATGAAACGTTCTTATAATAGAGAACAAACAGACCCGAAGTCCGTATCAGATGATGGATCGACAGTCTTGTTGTCCCCACATTCGGTAGTTTGTCGCACTCGGTCAACGATTTATCGCGGGCTACGATATGATCGAGTGTTTCGCTAGTTCGCTGTGTACTTTCCGGAAGTTCACTGTGTACATCAGGATATTTTATCGGTCAGAGGCGTTCAATGCGGATCATGATTACACATTCAGTCACCTGAATATTTAAATTTAAGTACCTAAATTATTTTTTATACCACTAAGGTGGCAAACAAGGTTACGGCCTGCCTGATGGTAAGCAGTCACCGCACCCTATGGACGTTTGCAATACCAGGGGCATCACCCAGCTTAAAAAATAAAGGCGTAATTTAAGGCTCGAAGTTCAATACTGAACTTTACTTGGAGAAGTACTGCTTTAGGGACTTAAAAGCTAAAGAAAAGTGGGTATTTGAATAATTTGACGTTATGTTAATCTACATTGTTAAATTACTAGCAAAACTTTCCATAAATCGCCGTCTAGTATCGAATTGTTAAATGAGAGTATATAAATGTTCGCTTTTTTAAAACGTTTTATCAGTATACTACCTCCTTGGATGAGCCATAATGGAGATCGTCGGGCGCTTTAAATTCGTTACATAGAAATTCATACAATTTAAGAGAGCGCACGATATATCCGCAGCGCCCTGTGGTTGCGACTCGGGCGATGGTTGTAGCTAGTCCCTTAGCCTTAATTGGTATTTTTTTGCCATAAATTGCCACCTGCAAAGGTCTTCAAGGTGTTTCATGAATAATATATATATGGAAATCACATATTTTCTACCGCAAAAGGTTCCTATGAGACCCATGTCGGCGAGAGCATTAGAATTGACAATCTGAGCTCTATTGTTGGCGGAAATAGTTGGCGCGTTCGTGTGATCGATAAGTTATTTTTGGGAATAGTTTGTCTTACATCGGTCAACATGCTATGTTGTGCTGGGGCTGGTAAGATGGATTCAAGGTATGTATGTGTATAACTTTTTCGAACAAGGATACGATATTATGTAATAGAGAATGGTGTGATGAGAAATATATCAGTTTCTTAATTATTATGACCTAGCGATCCATCCCGGCTTTGCACGAGTTTTCTCGTCTTGTCTTTGCTATAATATGCATGCGATGTACCATATAAACCTTCGGGAAGAAATTCTCTTACTGATGGTGGAACCTTCATCAAAATCTGTTGCGGGGTTTAAAAGGAGTAGGTAAGCAACAAAGAAGAGGAGATGCGGTATTTAGAAAAGAATAAATAAATAATGTGCTAATTTTCTATCAATGCTATAAGTAAAATGTAAGCTGAGGGTTAACTTATCTACTCCTAACATTTATTATTGTTGTGCGTAGAATTGCGCTCTAAAGTTATGTAGGTATGAATGTAACCTTCAATGACTGTAATTTGTTTTAAATGCCTATTAAATAAATAAATAAATAAAACCCATCACGACGCGTAGTTTGTGTGCTTACGTTATTTGAACATTTCATGAAACCCAACGAACCATATATTATAAGCAAGCAGCTTATGGCAAGCTTATAAGTAGGCTAATCCTATGTAGCTTACAACTACTAATACTAGTTATTTAGGCATTTCATTTAATATGTACTAATTAATACACAGTCTACAAGGTGTACCTATTACAATTATTATCATTGGAATTCGACGTATCAATTAGATGTACATGTATTTACAGTACGGAACAAGATGAGACAATTACAATGGTATCACTTTATTTAGCAGCCAATTTCGCCAGCCAATATTTGCACGGCCAATTTGCCAATATTACCAGCAAGAAGCAAAAGACCCAATTACCTATTTTCTGACTCACAAACATTATTGTCACTTACCGAGAAGGGCAGGGCCTCTTACGGCGAGGAAAAACATCGTGATGAAACCTGCACATTCAGGCGACTGAATGTGTAACCAAGATACAATCTAGTCAGGTTCCCGTGGTCCTGTAATTACCTGACCTGCCAAATCATGGATCATGGTCAAGACAGACCCCGGGCCCTCGTGTGCGACTTCTCAACCGGTACATTAGTGCCAAGATAAATATTTATTTTAATAATATAAATGTAGGCATTTACTAAGGGATATAACTAATAAACGTATTTACTTAATATTCCTAAATATCGGTAAATACAACAATAATGACTAACTTCAATAATAAACTAACAAAGAGCCACGTGACTACAATTTTGGATAACATCAATCAGCGATAATTAGCGCCGCTACCAGAAAAGAACACAATAATTGTGCCCCAACAATATCAACTCCTATTACCAACAGAATGATTATTCCCCACACGAATACCTAGGCGGACCCCGGGCGCGAGATCACAACCGGGATATGACCGCCATGTTGATTTATTTATTTTACTTTTATCGAGACGGGCAGCAACCATTTTGCGCGCCTAATAACCCTTTGCGAAACACTGGCACGCCTTTATCCGCTAACCTGAAATATCCGCACGTCACCCCGCCAAATCAGGCGAGGCTTGTCCATTAATAATCTTAATAGGGGCGGGAGCAGGGTTACCTCGGCATTAAAGGACCCCGGGGTGCAAAGGGACCCCGGAGCTTTGGAATCACGTTATTTCGTCGATGTAGAAGTCTTTATCTGTGTGTTCTGGTAAGTTTTATGGCGGCAAGCGTTGCGTTTTTATCCGTCGGCGTCGGAAGGTTGTTTTTCGGGCGTACCTGTGTATTTATGAACGTCTGTATATTTCTTTGGCACAGGCTACAGCCTCAATGGATTTTAACATATGAGGTGTTGTTAGACTCGCCTTGGCTGCGCGAGTGACACTCCTGGAAATTTTAAAATTCAAAATGGCAGATTTTGGTCATATATTGTGACATTAAAAATAATTATTGCTATTCAGTTTTGGATAGCACCCGGTTTGTACTACTAACTTGTTAGTAGCTTACTATACGTTTCCCTACTGCCGGTATGTAAGTTCCTTTTAACGCTACATTCAGTATTTTCGTCGTCGCACTCCTTGTTTTGTCGTTTTCTATTGAAACGTACTTTACTTCTAAATACCACGACATTCTTAATTGAATCGGGTAAGTGCCATACTCGACTCTATCGGATGCCAACGCATACTTATCTCGTATTAACGCGTCTTAACGTCTAGCCGGATTGTCATTAAATCAACATGGAGATAGCCTATTTGTATCAGGCGCTATCTGTATTAGGTTCAAATAGGTTGTGGCCGTGCCAACTATGGTAATTTATAGCAGTGTTGTGTAACTCCGACATAGTGTCTAAATTATTACAATGTAAGTCATTATACTCTCTCATGGGTAACTTTTTTTTAATAAATCTAGCCAGGCATTTGACCGCCGTCTCATTTGGTGGTAAGT
Source organism: Blastobasis lacticolella (assembly GCA_905147135.1). NCBI lineage: Eukaryota > Metazoa > Arthropoda > Insecta > Lepidoptera > Blastobasidae > Blastobasis > Blastobasis lacticolella. The sequence goes on from LR990047.1 coordinate 5,445,212, forward strand.
AACGATGCGGCCTAAGATGGAGCATGCCTGTCTAGAAATAGCCTATTCACTTAAGCTTTGAAGGCGTCTAGATTATAATGATCAAGGAACACACACCCGCAGGCAACGTTCTCCATTTCTTAGTCGTACGCATTATAAAGGTTGAACCTAAAGGTTGAAAGGTTGTAACTTCGTAAAAGGAGATGTTTTGTAATTTTCCTTCACAGCTTCTTTCGCTACATTAAGCAAGGTAAAACAGATCAGTCAACGATTTTGTTAATAGTTAAATGTTTATGTCGTTATTATATCTGATAGACTATATATGGTACTAGTGGACTCGGCGCGACTTCGTTCGCGTACACCTACTTTACCCCTACCTACCTTCCCTTGCTTAAAAGCCTCCTCTTCCTCTTGAATCACTCTTTCTATTGTTGAATACCGCATTAAAATCCGTTGCATAGTTTAAAAGATCTAATTGTACATAGATATATACTTACATACAAAGATACATAGGGACAGACGACTAAGCAACTTTGTTTTATACGCAGGCTAATTTTGGATTTACCTGAACCTGAATAGCTGTGGCTTGATTTGGCAGTAGGGTTACACGACCCTCGCATTGTGACATACGTGTCTAATTACGGGCTATTTGTCTTCAAAACCGTGTTAATTCAGTAAAAAGGGTCTAATTGAGCAGCTTGGAAAAGAGTTTTTGTTTAGAAACACCCTGTCTGGGGTAATTGAGTAAAAAGTTTAAGTAATTTCGCTGAAGCTTGTTTTCAGAAACTAAAAAAAGGCTCGTTGCTTTTTGCGTTACGTAGACTTCGTAATTTTCGTATTGAAATTAGTTAAGTAACTTCTGAAATATAAAGTTTATCCTAACTTGGCTTTATTGAATATTGTAAAATGTTAGCTCACAAAATATTACCTGATTTTATCACACAATACCTACCTCAGAAACATAGCAAGTGGACCGAAGTTTCTCCACCTTGTCCAACAGGTTGGCTCATATTACGCTCTACAAGTTTTCAAAATGTACCTTAAAATACGTCTCATATATTACATAGATTTCTAAACTTTACTCAAGTTTAATAGGCAATTAATTCGGCTTATGCTGCTTATTCCGGCACGTAACCCTGTCCTCACTAACTAGCAAAGTTTGGCCAATGTACACCGCGGATACTGCAAACTGCCGTGGCAGCATTATTCGAGCATAAAGTACACATTGCCACGACCCGTTAAAGGTTACAACATTTTGTTTAAAGACTCCGAAGAGAGTTGGATTTTATCGGGCTGGGAGCTGGGGCTAGGACGTGAGCGGAGATTGGATTTCGCTTGTTCATGTAACGCTTGTGCTGGCAGCGAGCGTGTGCAGATTCGCCAGAGGACAGTGCCTAGATTAATAGGATTTTGTGGAGGTGAACCGACAGATAACACGGTGGAGAGCTGCCAGATATCGACAAAAGCATTTTCGCTACATAGATTTACATTTCACGTAGGTGACAATGTTTCGTGGCTGTGGCTGGTATAAAATATATATTTGGCTCGGAATTTCGGTATCGGCGGACAAACCCCACACTATCGGAATTGTTATTATTAACCGCCGACGCATCCTGTTACTTTATATTAAACACATCATACACATACATTTGTAAGGCCACAGCTGATAACGTGCTGAATATTTCGTAAAAAATATTGAACAGTGCACATCATGGCTACTTAGCAATAAATTAGTTCATTCATTTAGGCCAGTACGCTTGTCAACTTTAATGGAATAAAAAGTGATTGACATTCAATCGAGGACCTAGACCTAAGGACGCACGCTAGTCGGAGGTAAATAATGCAAATCGGCTAGCTTATGCGCTTATTCATCATATCAGCCAGAAGACGCCCACTGCTGGGCATAGGCCTCCCCCAGCGATCTCCACAAAGGCCGGTCCTGTGCTTTCCGCATCCAGCTGGTACCTGCGATTCTTATTACATTTGTCTAAATTCAGAAGCAAAAGGCGTGAGAGCAAATTAGATTAGAATGTATTGCTGATAGAATAAAGTCCATTTTTGTATTACTTATATTATGTTACGCGTCGCTAAAGGCGTGACACAAAAATGGTGCTTATTTTATGCGCAATACATTGCACTTTGAACTGCTCTCACGCTTTTTGCTTCTGAATTTTGCCAAATGTTATAAGCGCATTAGTGTTTACTAACGCATATACGACAGAGACGATGGTCTACGAAGCCGAACTAGCCTATATACGCTGACATCTGTATTTCACTCGAAGTTCCAACAACTCGAGGACATACATTGATGGCCGAACTCGCTCCGCTGCCTCCGTAGCCCTACATTGTCGGCGATGTGTCGTAAACGGGCTCATAATCTCAGTTTGACGACGCACAGCCCCGTACTTAGTTCCAGAGTCTACAGTTAACACCCTGTTTACCGGCGGAGTTTTAAACGATACATTGAACAATGTTGGTCTTACGTTGTAACATGTTTATGTTATGTTGTATGGTTGTCATTGTAGCGGATAAAATTTTGTTGTGGCAACGTTAGAGTGAATGTGAATAAACGTTTCAATCTACATAGTCCTCTCCACCCCTCCCCACTTCCCCTTCGCCTTCCACACTAATCGAACCTGTGTAAAACGTTTTTCAGTAGTATTCGAACCGTTTCACACGCCAATTCACCCATTATTCGAGCCTTCTGTATGCGCAACGCGCTCCTGGCATCGGCACACGAGTGTGACTTATTTGACTGGCGATGGATGGATGTGTGCAAGGAATGCCTGAAATGCTGCGAGAGGATTAATGAATGATAATGTTTTGTAATAGATACTGATATATCTTTAGCTTTCAGTGAATTAGTTAATACTGTAAAGTTGTTTTAAATAAATAAATATATAAATAATACCTCATTAATATTGTTGGCTTTATGCCGACTAAAACAATAGGGTATGGATAGCGTAACTTACTCGTATTCGCTTTTTTACTACTTTGCTACACCCGCAACTGATTGCACAAAAAAGAAGAGTTGTGACTGTGAGAATTGCATCATTGTATTAAAGTTCTTTGAAGAATTTGTTCAACGAATGTCCTGATTGAAAAGAAAGACGGTGATTACACATTCCAGTGCAGCATATTTTCTTAAAAGTTGATCCCGTATATCCTATTTCTGTAAACAAACGCAGAAACTTGCTGACCCAAAACTAGTTACCAAAACTCCTGCTTAGCGGGAGCCTAACTTACGGAAGAAGTTTGGAGGCTTAAGAAAGTTTTTGAGGCCCTATAGGCGTTACATGTAACAAACCAAAACATATTTAACAACGAATCATCATAACATAATTCGTGTCAGATTCGTTCCTTAGAAATTGTTAGCTAATATTATTTTATGAACCCTCTGTAGGATCACAAACAGAGCATGATGAGAACAAATATAGCATGGGAAAAACTGTATCTATGTACTTCATAATGAAACTTGGAACGATTTATGACTTTAGCCCCGACGAGCGTCAGTTTTTCGCGAGTTACATTTGTTATCTCCGTTCTTTCCCGGCTTCCTTATGGGCGGATGTGCGGAGTTCCGCCGGGTTATTTTCGAATTATTTTGTATAGGAAAACTCGACGGTAGACCGTTTGATTGTTAGTTGACATTAATCACAATAATTTATCATAAGACTGACTGACAGTTATTCGATTATGCGATTTTCCTTTTCTTACTCGTTTGTATCTTATTCTCAGAAGCAGGATGTGTATTTATTCCTTAATATCAATTACTTTTTCTAACTTACTTTTATCGATGTTTGATTTAATGTCCATAAACTGCGGTAACTGCTGCTATCAGTAATTAATTATGTAAGTAATTCTGTACAAAAACGCTGATGAAGACTACACTGCCATCGTTAGTAGAGCAGATTACTTGCTTAACTTTTTAATAGTAACTTTTTAATAAAAGAGGTGCTAAAAGAGGCTTATTGGCTTAGTTTTAGCCCATAAATGAGCTGTAATTGAAAGTTACCGTTACATAAGTGGTATAAATATCTAGTAATTTGTTTAATGAGTAATTCTGTCCAAAAAGCTGATGTAGACTACACTGTCACCATTAAGTAGAGAAAATAACTTGGCTTAACTTTTTAATAGTCACATAAAAGAACTTAAAGAGGCTTATTGGCTTAGCTTTAGCCCTTAAATGAGCTGTAATTGAAAATCCCCGTTACATTCCATCCAAAATCCCCATTACGTGGTATAAAAATCTGGTAATTTGTTGAATAAGTAATTCCGTACGAAAAAGCCTTCACTGCCATCGTTAGTAGAGCAGCTTACTTGGCTTCACTTTTTAATAGTCACATAAAGGTGCTTAAAGAGGCTTATTGGCTTAGCTTTAGCTCCTAAATGAGCTGTAATAGAAAATCACCATTACCGTTACACGGAGCACGTCGCTCGCGGATGGCTTGTTAGAGCAGTTTACGCGGCAAATTCGCGACAAATTGTACTAATTAATTAGTGCAAACATTTTGCTATGAGGTGGATGGTTAAGTTATTTTGGTTCGCTTTCTTGAATAAATTATAGCAGGCTCTGGAATTTTGATGATTAATCGGAGGTTATTTATTTATATGAGCTTGCTTTGGAACGCTGCTGATAAGTTAAAGAAGGTATTGGTGTTTGGAGTTACTTTGCCGTAATGTAACTTAGCTACATGTCTCGCAAAATGAAATATGTCATTGCCGGTTCAATGATATTTCTCGACAACGAAATATTTAAGTATTTTACTCAAGAAGATTACATAACTACAGAGATGGCATCTTCATAATTAGTAGCATTGAAAAAGAGTGCAGATTCCATATTCAAATTTTATTTTTGTTCACTTGTTTCACCAAGAGCTTTTCCGGGGACGTATAGAACATGATTTACAACAGTTGAACAGAACACACATTTGTAAGAAACGAAGAACCTAGTAAAGTAGTTAACAAATACAGATAAAACACCTAGTATTAAAATAGTATAGATGTTTTTATACGTCCTCTTTTTACAATTAAAATGAGTTAAGTTTTACTTTAATTTGACTTTTCTTATTTGGTAGCCAGTTACGAATATAGAAAAAATGTGAAAAAAACATTACGATGTGGAACTTGTTTGCTAACCAGTTAGGAAAATATTAATGACAGTTTTGCTGTAACTAGTTGAGAAATACAGTTACGACCGTCGACGGGAAAGGAGTTCTGTTCAGTTTCTGGTTATAGAAGTTTTTGTCTGCGACTACGTGCTACAAGGTTAAGTTCAAAATGGCGCCCGGCCAATAAGCCGCTCCGAATAATTTCGTCATTTACTCAAACTTGTCCTTTTTCAATCTTGACACTTTCCTAACTCGTCACATTTTGAACGTCACAGTCTTAGTTTTAAATCATCATTTTCCTACATCATCTTCCACCAATTCAACCTTAAAAAACCGGGCGTCAAAAACGTGTATCTCCAACAATGTTTCCCCTAATCCTTTAAGAGGCTTACTGTCATCTATTGTAACATGTAATTTGTTGCAAACCGAGGCACAGTGTACTTACACGGTGGAAAATTGCCCTGTGGAAAGAGAGTTGTAATCAAATTTGCGCGTGCGAGGGATCAAACAATTACGGGCGCGAGGGAATTGCTAGAAAATCTTTATTTATCTTACCCGCTTAGGTATTCGTGTGGTGTATAATCATTCTGCTGGTAATAGGAGCTAGATATTGTTTTGCACAATTATTGTGTTCTTTTCAATAGCGGATATTGTCGGGGAACAATTATTGTTTTATTTTCTGGTAGAGGGGCAAATTGTCGATGAATAATGTTGTCCAAAAATGCAGTAACGTGGCTCTTTGTTAGTTTATTATTGAAGTCAGTCATTACTGTTTTGTTTATCGATATTTAAGAATATTAGGTAAATACGTTTATTAGTTATTTAACTTAGTAAATCCCTAGTTTAATATTAATAAAATAAATAATGATCTTGGCGCTAATGTCCCGGTTGTGCTCGAGCGCGCGAGGGCTCGGGCTCCGCCTTGACCATGATCCAGGATTTGGTAGATCAGGCAATTACCGGCACGAGGGAATTGCTAGAAAATCTTTATTATCACACCCGCTTAGGTATTCGTGTGGCGAAGAATCATTTTGTTGTTAATTAGAGCTAGATATTGTTAGGGAACAATTATTGTGTTCTTTTCTAATAGCGGACATTGTCGGGGAACAATTATTGTTTTCTTTTCTGGTAACCGCGCTAATTGTCGATGATTAGTGTTATCCAAAATTGTAGTAATGTGGCTTTTTGTTAGTTTATTATTGAAGTCAGTCTTTATTGTTTTATTTATCGATATTTATGAATAAAAAGTAAATACGTTTATTAGTAATTTCCACTAGTAAATCTCTACTTGAATATTAATAAAATAAATAAGAACCATGGCGCTAATGTCCCGGTTGTGCTCTCGCGTACGAGGGCCCTGGATCCGCTTTGACCATGATCCAGGATTTGGCAGATCAGATAATGACAGCGGAGCGACAGAGCATCGATTAATGTTCACCTAATGTACATAACCCAGAAAAGAGTCATTGGTACATGGCGGCAGTGGGATTCGAATCCGGTACCTCTCGCGTGCAGTCGGACCCCTTTACCATTAGGCTACCGACACTACAAGCGTTAAGTAACAGTGCTACAGTAAAAATCGATAGATAGATAAAACAACAGCTTACAATCCTAATCAAATTGTTCACCGCGTCGAACAACTTTTATCTCCACTCATAATTTACCCAAGATACCGATAGTAATATTGCGGATCCGTCGTAACAGGTGCTACGCTCCACGTAGCTATGTGCTACGGGTTTAGAATGTCAGAATTTCAAACGTATAAAACGATGTTTTAGATAGTTTTTTGTAGAAAAATAATTACGTAATACGACAATTTTTTCACAGCTATCGTATAAGGCTTCTAATGCAGAGGCAGAATTGCAAGGACCTTGGTAGACCATAAAGTGTATAGCAGCATTTTCTGTTGTTTTTAACACGATCAAATGGCAACAAGAGCCCATTATGAATGATGATAATGATCATAATGATGATCCTACTATCCACTGCAATCTATATAAATAAAAATCAATTTATCGAATCTACAACCGCACTAATTCTTATTTTGTTGATTTGTATTTTTGTATTTGTAGGTAGATTAGGAAATCATAGTATAGGGTAGGGGTAGAGTAGAGTAGTGGTAGGATAGGGTAGGGGTACAGTAGGGTAGGGTAGTGATGGGTAGGGGTAGAGTAGAACAGAGGTGGACTATGGTGGGAGTAGCACACCACGCGAACGAAGTCAGCTCTCTTTTATTAACATCGCCAATAGACACGTGCCATATATTCCAAAGATTCACCGTATATCAACAGTCGGATATACGGAAATACAGTTAGCCACCTCATAACTTATGCCTATGAAGTGTCATAAGTGAACACCAAGTCTGTGTACCGGCTAAATTTCGCGTGATTCCTGGCCCAGCGCCAACCAGAACGGTGCCAAAGTTGAATAAAATAGCTTACTAGAGCTCAGTAAAACTGACTGGAACCCTTTTTGTCAGCATTTGCGATAGGCAAGTGGCTTTTATAGTCCTAGGGTTGCGAATCGGTTACAGTTTTGACTATAAAAATTTAGTGTCGGGTCGGAGGTAAGCTTTGAGCTGAGCCAAGTAATTCCGTACAAACCAAATGTAATTTTGAATGTAGAGTTAGCTAGGGAATAGCAATTCCCGGCATAGTAAAAAATCAAGCCGTGCGAAGTACCCTGTTTGGAGTTACCTTACTTTTCTTTATTTTTCTACGCTCCCAGTGATGTTACTTGTAAACTATTATACATACTAGACGACCTGAGTGATTTAGTGGTCAACAGTGGTCTGCCACGCAAGAGGTCCCGGGTTCAATTCCCGGCCAGGCAGAAATTGAAATGATGAATTTTAAGTTCTGTTACGGGTCTGGGTGTTCTATGTATAATAAGTATATATTTAAAATAAGCATATAAATAGTTTATCAGTTATCTAGCACCCATAACACAAGCTTTGCTTACTTTGGGGCTAGATGGCGCTGTGTGAATTTGTCCACGATTATTTATTAAGGAGGAACACGGACGATGGAAAAAGGCTTTTAGGCTACTAATTGAATCGTTAAATATGAGGAATTGGAATCGCTCCCACTGTTGTGGAATCAGTGATATTGGTTGAACATGAAATATACGCAATGATTAATTATCTCATCAGATGAGAGCGCCTAAACACATTTGTTTTGGTATCAGAACTCTGTTACGGTAAACAACAACATTGAACTGACAAATGATGTTAATAATTGAGATATTACCTGTTCTGCCTTACATTTCTGCAAGCTACAATAAAAATGGACCAATAGGTATATATTTATGTAACTGTAAAAGACTTGACATAAAGGTTACTTATCCCATCTAATAAAGACAGGTGTGCCAGCGGATTAATGTTATCATTCATACCATGTTCATATTGTAACATAAAATTCAATAACATAACCTATACTGACTACTGAATATTAGATTTAGTATACATAAAAATATAAATCGCCTGTGGGTCACGACCCCACGAAGCACGGGCTGCAGGTCATCTGCACGGCACTGGCGTCAGTTGTGTTGCAAAGTTCAATACATTCTGGTCTACTGGCCTCGGCGCTTATCCACTAGGGACTGCGAGCTGTGCACCGAGTACAAAAAAGCTGGCAGATAAACACCCGACAGTTTCCGAACGCCCAAATAACGAATATGCAATGATTAGTCAAGAAAATGTTTGATGGTTCATTAAAAATGAGTGACTCTAGAAGGTGTAGCGATGTCTTGACGCCACTTGATGTTTGGAGCCAAAGTGCTAAATGCCGCAGAAATAGCACCAACCGTCGGGCAAGACTCAGAAATGTACAACTCACACTTCGAGAAATTCAGATCTAGCCCTATGGCACTGAACTCTCGAATGATGAGTTGTTGATCCTGTAACAGTGAGCTCACATCACCTCCCAGGGTGTAAGTAATATTTTTCATACTCAAATATTGCAGCAGCTCTTTTAACATTGGCGCCCATGTACAGTCATGGCCGCTCCCAGGGTACCGTCATCTAACTAATATTTTTTTCATTCTCAAATATCGCAGAACCTCTATGAACATTGGCGGCCATGATTGTATACACGCATCATTTGACTGACCCGCACCGCGTCCCAAAATATCTAATTGATTTTGGCATGATACAACGCACCGACCTTTTTTTGTGCGGCAAACAAGCGCACGGTACCAGTAGTAACCTATTTGCGTTGAGAATTAAATTTTTTCACAGCGAGAATTGAAGGTTTTTGTCAAACTCTGGAATATACACACAGCGGAGAGGCAACAGACCAAACAATCAATTAAAATCACGTCGAACCAATTATCAAACACAACAATCCAATTACCTACCGTGAAACCGGGTGCGGTGATGCTTTGTTCCGGGTAAAACAATAGCACCACACGTAGGGGACAATCAATTGAAGATCACATACAAATCTATAGATTAAATTAAAATGTATAGACGACCTACGTAGCCAAGCGATTGCAAGACCGGTCTGTTATAGGCAGGGCGCAAATAATAAATTTGTATTTTTTTTTACATTTTACTGATATACTACGCAAATACTGTTAAATACATACTTATTATTTAAAGAAAAGTGTCTGGCACTAGATCGCGAAGAGTGGCAGAATCAGTGGGATAATTCAGGGTAATATAATAATAATAATAACTCGATATTCTTTGCACATCCTGTTACTCGTACCTATTATGAGTAACGAATATATGTATTTAATGTCCAATAGCAATATGTATGTTTCCCGGATTCGGAGCGCCCGAAAGCGTTAAAACAGTTTCGAGCACTCGACTGTTTATTTGCACTGGCATCAGTGCAATAGGGCAGTGTCCTCACACTATTCAGATTAAATAGCCAAATACAAAAAAATAAAAACAATATAAAAATCTGTTAGAAATAAAGGTGTTATAAAGAGGCGGTGACACAAGAAACAAATCATCGTTGACAACACAGAGGGCAGATCTAGGAGCCGTCAACCAACTAGATGGTATGACCGACAAAAAGATGCACAAAAATCAACTGTTTATCAAATCGCCAAAATTGCCACAGACAGAGGTCGCTGGAGACAATTTATCTGTTCCCAAATGGAATGTCACCTTGGCCATGATCTACATACATGAATTACCGACCTGAGAGAGAGCAGAAGTTTATTGCCTGATTTTATTTTCTCGAAAAACGGCGTGAGATATGTATTTATTATTTATTTAAATTTAATACGCACGAGGGGTGTTTTTATTTTATTCATGGCGTGTATATCGCCTGGCCGTGTGGTGTCCGGCAGAGTAGAATAGCACCAACCCCTTACACTGATGGGTGTTGTACAAGGCGACTAATGTTTTCGAGGCAAAAGTTCAAGTCTCCGTAGTCTGGAAAATGGGCAGCAGCATTTTCCATTGTTATATTTAAACACTGCGATCTCCAACCCGCCTGCCAACCGTGGAGATTATGGCAATAACCTCGCCTTTCGTGGAAGAAGCCCTAAGTCCTGCTAAGTAGACTGTTACGGGCTGTGATGATGTGTTTATCGCCCTCGTTGTCTAATACGAGTTATAAACGTTCAAATCTTGCTTATTGTGAAAGCTATTCCAATATTTTGGGAGCTCTGCAAATTCGAACATACTCCACTGTGCTTCTTGACCCCAATTGATTGCCCGAATGGCATAAGTCCCAGAATTAGGGTAACACGAACCAGTGTATAAAATTTAGATTAGTACCGTCAGGGGAGGAAAGGGGACAGGAAAATGGAACATGCGCGTAAGCAGACCCCCGGCCCCCTACAGAGCAGATGGATGGCCGACAAGCAGTTACACATGGATAGCGAAATATTGTAAATATGTATGTCGTATACGGCTATGTAGTCCTTGTAAGCCAGTAGGTTTATTAGAGTTGCTGACGAAGAACAATGTCGTCAGCCAACATAATTAACCCGAGGCTCTTTATCGATTGACATGTATAGCTTGTCCTCGAACAAAACCTTGGTGTCATAACTCAATGTCTCTAGGGGCAGCTGTAGGTAGATCACGGCTAAAGCGGAGTGACAACGGTGGTATCGGTGGGATAATCACCCGAATACTCGAACGTTTTTTTTTATTTTAAGGGCCCAATATCATGCTATCATTTTGAATGTCAGAGATTTGAAAGTGGAAGCATGATCTTTAAGGAGCTCTTAAAGTTATGAAGCATATCAAGCGAAGCGTATTCGGGCGAATGAGTGATAAGCTTTTGTCCATATTAACATATTTTATGTACTTTTAGGATTCCATACCCGAAAGTTAGAAAAGGAATCCTATTACTTAACCTCCGCTGCCTGTCTATCCGTCTGTCAATCTTTGGAACCGTGACAGACAGGAACTTATTTTCACAAAATATGTGTTTCTATGGTCTAACAACAAATAATAATAATTAAAAAAAAAAGAGGGGCCTTACAAGAAACAAGCTTTTTTTGTCGTATTTAGAGTTCTTTTTCGTATCAATAAAAACAAGCACCAAACTGTGTATTATCATAGCGAGCGCTGCTACTGTTGTAAAACAACAAAACTAAAAACTGGTCATATGTGAGCCGGGCTCTCGCTTCAAGGTTTTAGAAATTAATATTTGCCGAATTACATGTTGTTCTGGCATCTATATCTTGTTGCTAACCTAAGAATTATTTAAGTCAATGGCAAGGAATTCTGTGTATGCGTAATGGACTCGCACTTGGCCAGTTATTTAAAAAGAAATTATAGAACGAACACAACGTCATACAGAATAACAACCACTTGTACGCGACCCTGTGTTTTTAATTTACATTTCTCAAGAGCCCTGTCGTAATTGGTTCCGAAGAATATTGGATTCCGTGCAATTTTTTATTAAATTGGATGAAAGCTCAAGGAGGAAAGCTGCCGCCAATGACGAATTGATTAGACATTTATAAGATCGGAATGGTCGTCCCTTTCTAATTTGAATTATATTTTATTTTCCAATAGCATTTACTGTGGAACGAAAAATACCGATTGTCCACCTCGATTGCGGCATAGATTGTCTCTGAATTTGTTATCTACAACGAGAATATCCGTTGTGATTTGTACAAGAAATGTTATTCGACATAAGTGCCTTTTCTTCTTATTAAAACAAATAAAAATGAAGCTGCTATTGATTATTTATTTGTTGACCTGTTTTTTGGACTGGCTAGCTTATTCGAATTATGTTTTGATACCAATTCGCAAAAAAAGAACTGCTGAGACCTACATTTCTAAAATGGAAGGCAATGTTTGCACGTAGTAACAGTTAATTTCGCAAAAAAATAAAGAGTAAAGAATGGAAAGTTTATCGAGTTCTCTCAGGTAAAGTGTGTTTAAATAGAAAAACACAAAACAATTGAACCCGACTACGAAAATAATGAGGAGGCGTAAATAATACTTTCTTCAGCATAGTTTCCCATATTGGCGGCAAGTTAGGTCTTTTTCCGCCACATATAGTGATATCCTTTCTCTTTTAACATACTTTAGGGGGTGACGGCATAGGGCCAGTTGAGATTTAAACTAGTGACAGACGCTCCGATTTGGTTGAAGCCGGTCGGCAACCGTCAGTTGCAGTCGATACTAATCCACACGAAGTACAAAATCATTTTAGATTAATTCGGGTGCGCGGGCGATTCGACTCTATTTGGACGTACGACTACGTCCCCCGCACCCAAAAGCGACTTTATTTTATATTGCGTAAGGATTAATATCAACTGCAACTGACGTTTGGTCGGCTCCAGCCAAAACGGAACGTCTGTTACTAGTTTTATTCTGAACGCTAGCACAGCGTATTTACGCTAGTTCGGACGTGTTATTTGTTCAGCACTTTTATGTTGAAAGCTTTATCGAATTCAGACATTTCAGTGCATTTGTGACACCGTTAACAAGTCTAAGGTTTACAACCCCTTTTATAGAAGCTCGGCTCGTATCAGATGTGTTTACCGCCAATTTAATGTTCCTGACGGGTGTTAACCTCGCCTTAGGGCTGATCTAAGTGTTAAAGCTATCTACTATAACTGGACAGAAAATGCGGTCAGAGACATATACATATGTGAGTACAATATCTGGTGTTAGATATATAGATATCTGGTGTTTTTTCACGGTATACGGGTACAGACTTCGTTTTCTGTTGTTTCAAATGAAAGTATGATAGAAAATAAGCGATATATCGTCATCATATCAGCCGAAAGACGCTCACTGCTGGGCCTTTCCCAGATATCTCCGCTTAAGCTTGACTGAGCACTTAAGCAATCCTAAGCTAGATATGAATTATTAGAATTCCTTATTGGAAAGAAGCTATGACGTCAAAATTCCATATTGCCATATTTTATAAAGCACGGTAAGTTCTTCTGCTGGGAATACTGAGATAGGCTGAACAGTCTCGGTAAACGATTGGCTCAATGACGGTATGTTATTATGAAAATATTAATTTATTTTCCTTTCCCATATAAGGGAAGATACCCCGCGACAGAGGAGGTCAAACAGTCGAGGGTCAGGGCCTTAGGACAAGAGAGAGGAATTAGCGGACAATCCTGACGTTATCCATAAAAAATTAACACTTTTTCTTCTTATAGAGTTGATGGACAAAACACTGACTTACTCTTAATTTGCCCAGTATTCGGCGACGCATCATCATCATCACAGCCCATAATAGTCCACTGCAGGACTAAGGGCCTCTCCCACGAAAGGGGAGGTTATTGCCATAATCTCCACGCTTGGCAGGCGGGTTGGAGATCGCAGTGTTGTAAATAAAACAATGGAAAACGCTGCTGCCCATTTTCCAGCCTACGGAGACTAGATCTTTTGCCTCGAAAACATTAGTCGCCTTGTACGACACCCACGAGTGTTAGGGGTTGGTGCTATTCTACTCTGCCGGACACCACACGGCCGTCGGACGACGGCGACGCATACAGCATCCTAATAATCGAACACTGGTCCAACCTCCTATTATTACATATCATAATATAACAACCAACTCGCCAAACAAGAGGAACCTCCTATGGAAACACAACCTAGTCTAAGGAAAATATACTTTACAGTAATTACGCCATCTTGAGAAGTTCTTGCAGCAATTTACCTTGGCTCTACAAGATACCCGCGTTGATTACATTTCTAACTACTTAGTTTGAAATATCACTCCTAAGTTTGAATTATACTTATCTGTAACAACTTTAGCAATTTACTTCGGTTTCTTGTTCGCGATATTTAGCCAGGAATTTTGTTAAATTGAGTGGTTATCTAAAGGCCTTTGAAACCTGATGACGCATTAAAATGCCAAATACTTCACAAAGTATATTTATTTTCTTTTCAGCAGAATTTAATTGCCAAGGGTTGTCTGTTGGCCAACAAATAAATGAAGTTGACGTCAATGTTGAAAGGTCATATTTTGGGGCAGTTTGTAATATAATTGCGAGTAGTAGGTTCGCACCTTGGTTAGGACATCAACGTAGGTTCTTGGTTAGAAAACATTAGTTCAGGACTGGTAAATCAAGCCTATGTTAATATTAATTAGTTTCACCTTATTCATATAGAAGGGAATGGAATTTTATGAAAGCTAGAATCACAATGTCACTACATTTATTTATTTATTTAAAAACTTTAAGTAGGTGCTACTTAACAGTTACTAAACACTACATGTTATTAAAAAAGTCCCACGCTGCGTCTGTCTGTTTGTCTGTTATCGATAAACTCAAATATTGCAATATTCCTGACTGACACTTTGATTCTAGAAATTTAATATTCATATTTGCTCGAATTTAAAGCCGCTAAACTAATGGAATAATCTAAAATTACAATCGGAGGGTAAACACAAACTAACAGAGTAACTCCTTTATAGAATTAGTGTAATTAGAGTAAAATACACACCTGCGCTAGAGGACACACATTAAGGAAACAATTACTTTAGCCTCAGCATTGTGTATGCTTTTATGATTCTTGATATTAATAAATTAGTTTTAGTTTTAGTGTCGCGTTCAGTAGTGTCCTTATTTATGTAATGTTTGCGTTTTCTGTCATCATTCGATGCCTAAATTCCTTTAAATACCTACGTTTGCATAATGGTATGGTACTCGATCGATAATCTCTACCTTATACCTGTGGGATGTAGAGAAAAATCGTACTTAAGTCAAAAAATAACTTTCATGGACAAATTGGACCGGCTATGTATCTAGCTGTTTTATTTTTCACTTACCAATTCAATTTCAAAACTGAATTTTGAAATTGTAATTTCAAAACAAAGTGCCAAGTTTCTCTAAAAATGGGAACAAAAAGAACAGCCAGCCGACAGCCCGCTACTTCCGGGCCTGCGCCCCGCGGCTACAGTTAAAGTATTCGGCATAAAAAAGCCTCCAAAGGCTCCTATTTACTTTGGCTGCGTAATGGAAAATCTAATGGAAAATAATAATAAAATCCCCTGTTACCCCGGCGCGGCTCACTTGAGACAATATGGGGCCCATGGGAGCACTGGATGTGTTATTGGTTGTTTCTCCTTTTCTCGTCATACCTCTGCTAAGGGCCCCTTGAAAAGGATGTTGAGCGCAGGAAATATGAGGCAGTAAATATAACATATACAACCGGATACAACTAATTAGCTAGATATATTTTATTGGGTTAAGAATGTGTGTTATGTGTATGTAAGCTTTATTATTTTACACCTAACATTTTGTCACCTAGAGTCAGTTTGCTCTAGGTGGGGCGAACGTTATAACTTTCCCGGTGGACTTCGAATAGGGTACCAACGTAAATGTATTATTTATGTATGTGATAGGTAGTTTATGACATCTAGAGTCAGGGCGGCTCCTTTTTATACTTAACTCTTCCAGCTAACCTTGATATAATCATCCGAATAGCACTTAAGTGTAGGCCGGAATATTTACGACACCGTACCCTAAAAAGGACAACCAGTATACCCAGTTTATGGCCTCCATGTTTATAATAATGGCAGGCCAGTAAAAGCGTAGATATCTAAGTTATCACTGAATAATAAAATTTGATATACGATAGACGTGATGTATACACGGACGTACAATCGCTTGATTGCTAATAAATAATAATTTATAGGGGTTAAGCCAGAAATCGCTTGTGATAAGTTTCGATTATTTCGCTGTTGATAATGGTAACAATTTGCTATATAATAAACTGCGATGTGAATTTCCCTCTAATCCATGCTTTATGATAGGTTCCGAGATACAATTTATGTAATTGTATGACAGCCAAGTCGAAATTGTTAGAGCTTTGTAGAAGTTAACGAATACGGAAAGGTAACGAAAAGGTAAAAAGGAAAATGGACGAAGTCCTCCTGATTGGATATTTGGACCTGTTAATTTGATAATATTGATAATATGCATCTTATTTAATATTATAAACGGTTTTTTATCTTCTTCCATCCATCGCATTGATTTAGCCAATGTCAAGTGAATTATGAGTTATTACATTAATTAGGCAAGTGTAGAGTTAGATAGTTTAAACACATTCTGTATTATGATTGATTGTATGTCAGTTCTAGAGTACCCTAAACGTTGATGAATGTAGAAGAAAGTTACGGCCGTAGCAAGTGGAACAATGTGGTCTCTGCTTACATCTACGGAAAAAAGTATGCATGTAGGAACCTATATCTTGCGAATCGCCAGACCTATAATTTATAAGATTGAAAGTACTCATATCACGCGGGAACGGTCCAGCTACCAGTGCAAGAATTTTCTCTTTTCTAGATATTACCTTATTTACGATCCTTGTGTTAAATGAGCACCATTCTGATGGATGAATATCGTCCATAATATCTACAATACTTGTACCACGTAATTTAGTAATAAACATGATATATCATCTGCATAATAATGCAGAACAACAGACGCTTTGTCCTTGTCATTTGGGCGCAAGACGTGCCATATGTCTGTCTGGCTTAACTAGCTAGGCTGCCTTATCCTACATGTCCAAACACAAGCATTGTTGCAACAGAAATGACAAAGTGGTGCCCCTTTACAGACATGAGTATTTCAGAGCTTTTATTTTTTAACTTGCACTATTAGAATGTATGTTTGTAAGTTGTACGTCCAAATTTGCAAACCATTTTGCGACAATCTCATTGTATCTCAATATTGAAATTGGTTGACTTGGATTAATATGGTACTATGGAGCTGGTGGAGTCGGAAGGTGGTCGTAGAAAATAATCAACGCAAAAAGATAATCGATAATTTGTTTAGGCTCTTTGGATTTACTTAGAACTTATTGACGTTTAGCACTTCTTGAGTAACTTCTTTCAAGATGTGACTATTTCTGGATTCGACCATTTCTTTTTAATGCCAATGCTAAGGATAATGCCAGTGTAACTGCTCTTGTAACATTGCAAAACAAACTACGTATAAACGCACTTATTCCGATTTACCTAATGTATAAACTATTAGTTTTGAGTAGGGAATAATATGTATTCATAATTGACAGTTTTAAATGTCATTTTACTGATTCGAATTATAAATGAGAACAACTGCACTGGTAATTGGTTTTTACCTAATTTAAGTATGCTCTTGTGTTGTACAGTTATATAACTATCTTTTTAGATTTAATATTACCTATATAGAATTACTATTTATTTATTGAATATGATGCAATATATAATATACTCGTAGTAACTATATCCATATAAACATATTGATTTTAATCGGTTTTAATCAATATGCTTGGGATTAATGAACATTTTTTTCCAAAAATCCCCGCTGGACAAATAATTTCATCAAAAAACTAATCATCCCCACTGATGGAGATTTGTCTGTGGGGATTTCTGAAATAATTCATGAAAAGCAACCCTTCCAGTCACCTTTAATTAATTAATTAATGGAAAGTACTTCTATATCATCAAACTCCGAAACGCGCCCTCATATTGAAGACAATTTAATTTGTGCGCCACGGTTACAAATGTAAATAATACTGCCTCTATAATATAGGGATGTAGACTGTAGCAGAAGGAGCCTGTATAATAAGTCCATAAGTAGTATTAACAAATTAAATAGGAAGATGATTCCTTTGATACGAGTATCCATAACTTTAAGTTTAGGTAGGTACATCAAACTGAAGGATTTGTGATTAAAAGTTGTTATTCTCATACTTACATACATTGTACGAACATAACGTCACCCCTTTTTCCCGTAGGGGTATGCAGAGACCACATCTTTCCACTTACTATGGTCCTCTTCCACATACATTAACTTTCATACTTGAATGTCGGTTTCGGGTAAATTTTCTTAAAATATTAATATTTTGATCGTGAAACGTACGTACGTCTCGGTCTTTCCCTTCCGACCATTCCATTTACTCATTCACTCCTGCCATATATACACACACGTTATTCACAGTGACATACAATTGTGATGACATACGCAGATGCTACACGCTCAATATTTGTATCGTCGATACGGATCGTGGATATCTGATTTTCTAGTCGCAATTTACGTATTACGATAAATATCATACGATAATCATCATGATCATCATCATCATATCCGCCAGAAGTCGCCCACTGCTGGGCATAGGACTCCCCCAGAGATCTCCACATTGGCAAGGCCGGTCCTGTGCTTTTCGCATCCAGCTGGTACCTGCGATCCTTACCAGGTCGTCGGTCCACCTTGTAGGAGGCCTACCCACGCTGCGTCTTTCGGTACGTGGTCGCCACTCGAGAACTTTACCCATCGGCCATCTGTTCTTCGTGCTATGTGCCCTGCTCACTGCCACTTCCGTCTTGCAATCCTTAGACCTATGTCAGTGACCTTGGTTCGCTTGCGGATCTCCTCATTTCTGACTCGATCGCGCAAAGAAACTCCGAGCATAGTTCTTTCCATTGCCCTTTGGGTAACAGTGAGCTTTCTTATAAGGCCCACAGTGAGCGGCCACGTTTCAGTTCCGTAAGTCATCACTGGCAACACACATTGGTCAAAGACCTTCGTCTTGAGACACTGCGATAATTGGGACGAAAATATGTGGCGTAGCTTTCCGAACGCTGCCCAACCGAGTTGGATTCGTCGATTTACCTCTTTCTCGAAATTAGACCTACCTAGCTGGACTATTTGTCCTAGGTATGTATAGTCGTGAACAACTTCGTGTGGAGTGCCTCCAACTGTCACTGGATTAGGCACAACATGGACATTCGACATAATTTTCGTCTCGTCCATGTTCATTTCAAGACCTACTTGTTGGGAGGTACTTCCAGGGTTTTAGCCATTACTACGATATCGTCAGCAAATCTGAGGTGAGTGAGGTACGCACTATTATCATACGATAATAGTGCGGTGTAATTTTAGAATTAAGTTTCTTGCATGAAATTATTGTTTATTTTTTTTTATTTAAAATTTCGAGCGTCTCGCATCCGCCATACGATAATTCAGCGATCCGCGATCCAAGATCCCACTGGCGCGAACGGTTCGTCGCGGAAAGGACATACGTGTGCTAGGATCGCGCGCGGCAAGTCCACACAGATCGCGCTTTTGAATCGTGCACATTACCGCGCGCAATCGGAGCGCGGTGGATCGTTTAGTGTGGACCCGGCTAAAACCGTAGGTGTTATTCTACGATTTCATCGATAGTCTGTTGTTTTATGCTTTCATTATCCATTGGTAGGTACCGGATATTCCCTCAAAAATTTAAGACATACTTAAATGCAATTCCTATTGAAAACTGTTAGTAAAATGTCATGTCGATTCTACCTTCTACATTTCTAAACCCTTGATTACCGGTATGTTAAATTAATTCCGGAGAAGAGCGGATCGCAATCGCATTGATGCCTTCGAAATGTGGTGCGGGAGAAGGATGCTGCGAATTCCATGAACGGCACATCAGACCAACGCGTCTATTCTAAAGCAGCTAAACGTAAAGGATAGGCTTTCCACCATCTGCCTTAAAAGAGTGCTGAAATATTTCGGTCATATTGTCAGAAAGGACGGGGAGAACCTCGAAAGACTGATGATCACTGAAATGGTAGATGGAAAGACTTAGAGTTCGTAGCCCAATGCGTTGGTCCGATCAGATCCGCACCACACTACATACTACATTCCACGAGGCTCTGCACTGTGCTGAGGACAGGGGAAGATGGCGTGCCTTTGTTCGTGACAGGATTATGGGGGAGAGAGGTCACGACCCTCAGATATGAGGAATACGAATGGAGGAAGGAGGGAAATTAATTTCAATCATTTATTTGCTATAAATATTTTAAAATATTTTTTTTTGAGATTTTACATATATTCAAATCACTCTTTAATCTATATGTATGCTTGGTCAAACCGTGTATAAAAACTGCGTACAAAAAGTAACACGGCCTACCGATGTAATATGTACTCCAGAGTGGCTTATGGCGCACACACGATCGCGGAACGGATTGGCTGCTTGGGTCACAAGCCTTTGCCCCGTTTCTGATTTAGAAACGTTTTGCCAACCCCTTTTTTATTTATTTCCTTTTTTTCATGCGGACTCGGAACAAAGCGAGGGCATTTTTACGAAACAACGTTATGATGTTTTGTTCTGTTATTGTTCGACGCATTTCTCGTACAGTTCAGTTCAGTTATTTTGATAACGGCGTGTGTAGGGATGCGTTAGGAATACTTGCATATCTTAGTATTTCAAATACTAGTATTGCAAGTCTGTTCTCTACACATAGTGCGTACTTTTTTCTTTGAAATCAAGTTTTAGTTTACCAAAGCATTTTGGCAAAGGTGTTTATTATATCAGAGTTGGTTTTCGCTACACAACCTGCTAAGAATAGTATTTAATTTTGGTG
The DNA here is from genome assembly GCA_905147135.1 of Blastobasis lacticolella. Classification (NCBI taxonomy): domain Eukaryota; kingdom Metazoa; phylum Arthropoda; class Insecta; order Lepidoptera; family Blastobasidae; genus Blastobasis; species Blastobasis lacticolella. The sequence goes on from LR990047.1 coordinate 5,466,081, forward strand.
TCGATAAAATTCACCACACTATCTAAGTGTCGATAAAGCTAGCGCCGGCCCATCAAGACCAAGTTAAATGGAGTGGTTAAGAGGCAAGTTGATGGCGCGAGGGCGACACTATCTACCTCAACTACATGTGTACACGGTCAGCAGAAAAGTCGCAGAAGCTTTTTATACCACCACGATTTAATTTACTTTTTAAGCAGGCTCGACTAGTGTTGCCGATGAAAGGGGACGTCCAGAAACGAAGCACGTCTAAAAACAGTGTATTCATTTTGGTGTATTTCCATGAAGTTTTGACTTGGTATGATTGTCCTCATGTCAGCATTTAGACATACTATATTTTCGAAATCAATGACGTTTTTACATGATACGCAAAATAAAAAAACTAGGAGCAAATATATGTGAGCGAAAAAAAGCGACACTTAAAGCGATACTTAAACTCATATTATTATCTGCGTTAGATTGGGCGCTGCAGTTGCTGTATTTGCTGTTACTCTTGTTGTTATGACCACTTTTTTACTAGATCCACCATATTGGTAAGTTACGGTTCAGACGTCGATGTAGTATTCCTTCGTAAATAGTGCTTACTGCTTATTCACTCCTCATAAATGTTTACATCACTGGCTGAAATCTATTTCTATTATATAGTCACTAAATATACTTGAAAGCCTAAATTTGGATCTTTGTTTGATTTTGTTTTTATGCGGTGTTAAATGTCAAAGTAAATCGGCTTACATACTGTAACGCTCGATAAGTTCACTTTAACAGATAAACGGTTTACGACATAGAAATCGTACGCTTTTCAAAATAATATTTCATCTTTATTATTACAGAAGAGGATGTGCTACTTCTGTTGCTATCTGTACCTACGGACGACCAATTAGAAATATGGGCCACCGTGGCACCTTATCACATTATCATCAAATCAATGAAGACTATGGTAGGCTCTTCGAGTTTGGTAAAGAATTCGCGAAATATTAATATGTTCCGAGTATTTCACGATTTTGCATTGAACTACTTCAACACATTTAATGTACAAACAGATTAATCACCTCATTTTTATTGCATTATCTCAATAAAATACCATTGTTATAATAGAAATTTCATTAGTCATCATCATCATCATATCAGCCGAAAGACGCCCACTGCTGGATATAGGCCACCCCCAGAGATCTGAACAAAGACCGGTCCTGTGCCTTCTGCATCCAGCTGGTACCTGCGATCTTTACCAGGTCCTCGATCCACCTTGTGGGAGGCCTACCTACCTACCTACGCTACGTCTTCCAGTACGTGGTCGCCACTCTAAAACTTTACTGCCCCATCGGCCATCTGTTCTTCGAAGTATGTGCCTTGCCCTCTGCCACGTTAGCCTGGCAATTCTCCTCGTGTTACTAGAATTCCATTACTTTTTTCCTTCAATACGATTTTAGTTATACGAACTTATTAGCTTGAAAGTGACTCTTGAAGGATACATTATTATTTCCATGAAACTTCTAAAATCGATAGCTTCGTACTACACTTTTAGATGACCTTCAACATCATAATATAACAACAGATGTTACTTACGTAACTTTCCAGCAATTATGAATGCTGATAATAAAGCTTTTATCTTCATTGGCGTGGGTTTCCATTGAGCTTAAAAGCTTTTTAAGGTTCCGTAAAATACATAAAAAACTACTGGCATGCTTTCACACCTTTCGGTGCAAGCCTTTACAGCCTGAATTTAACTTTTAACGTTATTTTGTTTCCAAAGCATTTACAAACGTTACCAGAATCTAGGTATGGCATAAAGCGACTACTAATAGGTACATTGCGTTTTAGATATACACGGATAATGGTTTCGAATAGGTGTCTATTTTTTATATTTAAACTTATTTCTCCCATCAATTGTCTGAACCTTTAAGTACGTATATTTATCACATAATGGTAAATGTGAGAAGGAGCTAAAAGTGAAGAGAAAGGAAATCTATAACTCCCCATCATAATAAGATTATTATGACGTTAGAGGTACAATACCGAACGGTTTCCAACTTTGATTTTCGACATTAAAAATTTGATATTTTGATGCATGTTGCTAATTTTATCTGTTTTCAAACCACACTCTTTCGGTGTTGCCAATGTGATTTAAAATATATTGAATTTTTCATGCCGAAAATTAAAATTAATAACCGTTAGAATCGAGGTGAGCGATTTTAAAATAGAGCCCCAGTATTTTCAACCTAGAGCTTTTTAAATTCGACTCAGCCTCAGTACCAAACTACCCTCACGTAACTTGTTTCATTCCCAAATAGCACCTCATTCCAACACAATTGCCTTGTACCGCTACAGTGTAGGTAATTGTTAAATTTGATCACGTAAACGATTACGATTGAAAATGATATTGTCGCGCACGTCAAACAACATGTTTACGCATGTTGCATAAATAAGTTTTCTGAAATAGAATTCATGACAATTTCATCGTGTAAATCGGTAGGAACTCAAGTTATTTACATTTAAAATTAGCGGAAGGTGATATTTGTAATATCTTTAGAAGTCTCAAGTCCAATATTGAAACCCCTTTTTTATCGGAAGAAATCGTTTAACAGATCGAATTTTTTATGCCCATCTCTTTAGAGCTAAGTCAATTTCGGAAGCTAATAATCACCGTGTGGAGCGTGTGGAAAACTTCTGCATCAAATAAATTTATAATCAATCTTTTTGTTCCGCAGTAGCAAAATTTTAGATAATATAAACCTAGCGGGTGAAATTGGTTTAATCGTGTAAAGACCCAGTAAAAACAATTGACGTGAAAATACAGCAAATAAAGATATCAAATTAGCTGTAGATGATGTTGTAAGATATGAGAAAAAAAATGTTACAACACTAAAAATAACAAGAACTGTAAGTATGACTTTTGAGAAATCGATGAAGCGGTTTCACAAAGTCAAATGTCAGTAATGCGTTTTAGATGAACAGCCCGGGAATTGAATTCTCAAGAAACAACGGCTGTTATAACAAAAATAACTTTGCAGACTCATCCGGACAACTTTCAAGGGAAGCAGAGTCTCGCTCATATCCTCATACGCGGGAAACTTTGAAGACATATACCGAATGAAAGAGAAGAAATCAAGACAATTATGTATTTAAGTTGTTTTACTCGATGTAATATACTGAAGACTAACAATAACTGAAGAGCAAGACAAGCTCAATTATCTTTAGAGGAAAGGCATTGTAATCTCAGGTTATTGTAATTAAGCAAAGACATTCAGATAATAATATTGTAATTAAATTTCAAATTGAACTGAAGCATGATATAATTAAATTAAAAGTAAATTAGTATTGGAGAAATTATTAATAAATTATGATGTACCTGGGGAAACATTTCACATCAATCTTTCTTAAATCTCAGTATAAATTAATAAACCGAATCACCTGTATTTTCTATTTGCTTTGTCAAAGGAAGGACATGGAACTAAAATGAATGTAAGCTATTGCATCTGACTACGCTACGCATAGCCTACCTACATACATGCATATTGTCACACCTTTTACCCATAGGAGTAGGCAGAGACCACATCGTTCCACATATCTAATTACATAATATTATTATTTAAGAAAAAGTTTGTAGGTATATCAGTAAGATTGGAAATTAGGGGAAATACACTACTAAACCGCTCGTGGCAATCAATTGTCTCTGAGCGGATGCGGGCGTGAGTGTGTACTTATCTATGTATACAGAACAAAGTTCTGAAATTATTTCACTAACAGGATTGATGATTAATCATAAAAAATTAAATCTGCATCATTAATCTAACTACAACCATTCACATTAAAATTATAGGTACTTATGTATGTACAATAATTTAAAGTGATTTTTTATTAGCATTTGAAAACTAAAATCTGCAGGGCACCCTAATCGAATAACCAACGAAGATGTCAGTGTTTACGTGCACTAAGTTGAAGCAATTTTGTGGATTTATTACTTCCTAGAATAATAAAGCGTCAGCTGTAAAACCAGGACGGGATAGTTAAACTTTAGCAAAATGTTTGTACGTAGTTTGGACCGTGAACTAAGCAAATACATGCATCAACGAGTTTCCAACGGTAAAGCCGTTTATTAATTATTCATCAATTACCATATCATGTGTTTCTGTTTCTATGTAAATTGTATGATTACTAAACATGGCCCGGTCTTGCCAACATATCATTTATTGCGATTTCAAATCTTTTAAATTTGCATTTAGCTGTAGTATATGGCAAAATGTTGTGGTAATATTACACTCTGTAAACTCTTTGAGAATCATTTCAAAGAAACGCATTAACGAAGTTCTGTCTACCGGGATAAACTAGCTTCGTTCAGTAACACGATAACCTTCCTTTATGAAAGCAATAGAGGTCTCTGTTACGTCGCAATCTACCGATAAATTACTAAACAAAGTGACGCTGCAAATAGTGTTCAATAAATAAATATATTTATGGCAAAATGCAGTCGTAATGTTACACTCTGTAAACTGGAACTGTTCTGGCTGGAAGAAATTCCATTGTGGGATAACCCTGCCTTTGCTTGGTAAAATTTCATTTTTCTCATTTCTGTATTTAATTATTATGCAATAAAGAGTTCACATACATACGAAGTTCTCTAAACCGGGATAAAAATCATCATTATAAATTCGCGTCGTTCAGTAACAGGATAACCTTCCTTTATGCAAGCACTAGAGGTGTCTGTTACGTCGCAATCTACCGCGAAATTCCTAAACGGAGAGCCGCAGCAAATAGTGTCAGACAGCAAACATTGTTACGGACTGACCTCGATAACTCGGCGGAAAGGGAAAAATACACATGCCGTCCCTTTCCGCTGACACCGATTCTGGAGCAGCTGATGTTTGAGGGCAAATTTTAGGAAAATGTTGACGCTAATTCATATTTCATACCTACATAGGCCCGTATTATTCTTTAGCTTTTCCATAAATTTAACGTAGGTATTGTTTTAGTTAATTATTCAAAGACAGCTACAGAAGTGGAGTTTATGTGAGCAGCTACAGAAGCGTCTGAGCTGACGGCACGTTATGCGTAAAATTAGATACATTGCTTACATTGGGACGAATTACATCCTAATGTTTCAAAGTCCTAAGCTAAGGGAAACAGTAATTTCAAGTTAGTATACACAGTCTGTTGTGTTGTACCCAGTTTTGTTTGTAAATTAAGTTAGGTCTGCCTTGTGGTGTGAATCCCCTTTTCCCGTGTTGGGCTGTACAGCCATCAGAGAAAGTGCCGTACACACACTTCTAACGATGATGCTGTTTAAATCATCTACAATAGGTGGTGATGGCGATGACGAACTTGTTTGTGGTTATCATTAAGATGCAGACGATTGCACTCAGCTGTTATAGGTATGTCATTTTTGTGTAGGTACTTAAATAGTTTTAGTCACTATCATAAAATATATTGTGTTTGACAACTCTGTAATGAAAAGTGAAAATTTTGTTTTACAGAAAGTTTAATGCCAAGCCAATTGCGTTATCAGCTATTACAATAATATTCGCTCCATAAAGTGAAACTTGAACCTATAGACCTCGAATCACAAACCCAATATCAGAAAACGAGAGCCAGTATAAGATTTTATTGCGCCCTTAGTCTGTCCGTGATCCTTTGTAGTTTGGTGTGAAAGCCGGTAAAGGAAGTGCGGGGAACAAAAAGGATGTCTCAGGGCCGACGGCGCCGGATGCTCCTGTTCCTGACACGAAACTCTTCGTTGCTTTTACGACTGTGAAGACAAAGCTTGAGAATGCGTAATTTATTATTGACGATTGAGTTACGTCGATTCTACCATATTTATAACAAGAATCGTAGAATTCTAGTTCTTGTAAAGTTGTGTCTTTATGTTCATGAATATCGATTTTATTTATGAGCTTCATGGGTTAAAAAATTAGAAGAGCATTTAGCTTTTGGATAATACATAATATATATTTTTCGATTCGAGGATGCCCAGGATCGGGCAAAGTGGAGAAGAATGAGTAGGAAAGCGGACCCTGGCAGAGGCCGGGATAAGCGCTAGGACGATAATGATGATAATCTTCATAAAGAGAACGTAACAACCTGTATGGACGAAGATGGTACACGACGTACAGACCATTTACTTGTAATACAAAGTAGGTATAATAAGTGGCACATAAACCATTTAACTCCCCATAAAAAAAATTCTTGGAACCCTGATGTAACGACGAAAAGCAAATAATCTAAATAAAATCCTATTGTCGTTCAAATAGGTTTTCTTTTCGTATATCTTGTCGAACGGCATTCCGCGCGAATCGTTCGCTCTTGTACTTTATTCGAGGGTATCATATTTATTGCTGGAATCGAATGTAAATGTTTATATTGCCACTTTTTGGGTGATATCAGATGCAGTTTTACATATTTTTAAAACATCGGTACTATGTATTCGTATTATTAGATTTGAATACAAATAGAAAATCTACATAATTTATTACAAAAACTGGCATTTGCCAAAGCCTTCGTCTGCGTGGGCCAGTTTTATAATTTAATTATAGGACTTTAAAGGATATTTACTCAACGAAACGCAAATTAAAAACAGTTAATCAATTACTTATAAGTAAATAAGTGAGATATTTAACGTTTGAAATTCATAATTAAACAGAGTAGCGAGTTGTGACGTCACAACCTTCTATCGCCACATAAAATGCACGGCAAATCCGTTTTGTGAGAAAGAGACAGGCAATAATCATAAAACATACAACTTCCTTGGCTTAAACATAAAAATGGTATTAACTTTGTGGTTTTGAACCGTTTTATTTGGTTTATAATTTTTATTATACTATAGTATTACGGTAGCCGCTCACTAAAGCTCCTTTCGGCTTGTCTAAGGTTAGCTGGAAGAGATCCCGTTGTGGGATAAGCTCGCTTATGCTTTATAAGTGTTTTCTTTTTGTACCTCCTATATTTAATTACTAAGCAATAAAGAACTCTGCAATTGTGTCAAATTAAAATTTCCTAACATTTTATTGCACATTTGAAATATGTGGTGATCAATCCAATTCTTGAAACCTTTAAAATTGATAAAGAAACCCATTATAAAGACATAAAAAATATATTCGTATCGTAAACGCCTAAGAAATATAATTTAATAAAAATAAGATTGAAGAAAAATATAAATACAAACTTGATGGGTATTAAGTAGACGTCGCAAAATTCAAAAAAATTATTCAATTTAAAATATTTCAGAATAAATTGTTCTTAAGTAAGATCGTGTTTGAAATAAAGAAACGAGAAAATAATTAACTAACAATTATTATTTATTAGGTAAGTTAAAAAGTACCTAAATTTTTAAATAAGTCAAATTGGTTTCTATATTGGTATCTATTCCTGCGCTCGTGCACACATGCACACACATATACACTTACTCGTACACATCTCATATATAAGCATTCACACTTTATTTTTTATCTTTTTCTGTTACATTGATCTCATCAGTGGGAGCCTGGAGATCTGTACACATATTCAGCCTTTTCAGACTCCAGGTTCTCACAAAGGCGTTATGTTAGTACCTTTATAGGATTATCAACGAAATTATGTAACCTTTGTGTAAACAAATAAATCAAATTTTTATTTTTTTATTTGGTAAGACTTATTTCTTATTTTCAAATTCTGTTGTAGATTCAAATATTTCTCTTTTATATAGGACTTTCAATAATAAAATTATATTCTACATGTATCGATTACCTAGTGCCCATAATTGCTTTACCTATTCCGTTAAATAAATATTAAAGGTTTTTGTAAAATAAAAGAAGAACTATAAGTATTAAAAATCCAAAGAACTACAATTTGAATTACTGTTTTTATCGGATTTACAGTTAGTAGAAAAAGTCAGTATGACCACATGGAAAGTTATTGTTAACATGGAAATAAAGTTAACATTGAAGAGTTCATAAATAGAATGCACTTGAACTTCACCATTTGTTATCAGGAATGGCAACATTACATAATACATGCGATAATTTTTATCTCAATATAGCTATCTAGTTAAACCATTGTGATAATAAAAATATATGACTATCTTTTGTGCATCTAAATATATAGAAACACTACAGAAGAGATTGTAGAATGGAGCCCTTATCACTAAAAGAGATATTTTCCAGTTAATCGAACTCAAGTTCCACATACGATCAACAAAATAAAGCTACATATCTACTAAAACTAAATCCTCAAACAAAAAAATATTTTGAAACAAATTCTATGCGACTTACATTTTATGTAAGCGCTTGGAGTGACGTCATATTAGATTCGTATTTTCTTCGTCAGCTACCTATTGCTCGTACGTCAGCACGGATGAACGTCGAGCTAAATGGATTTGGATTTACTACTGTATCCACTAATCCAATACGACACAGACAGTGATACCTGAACGAAGCTCGTGGCCACTCAGTTACGAAACAAACAACTTGACTCGTCATATCATGTGTTAACTGTCGCCCACAATATCAGTGATACTAGAAAATATGCTTTAGAAAATCAGAATCAAGCATTCCTCTAGGCACAATTGGAGTAGTGCTCCAGTGCGTAGTCCAACTTTCCTTCGACTGTCTTCATTCATCGTTGAGTTGATTAATATCATTTTCAATTAGCATAAGTTCTGTTGATACAAAGTTGTTCATATATAAAGCTGGCTGTTCAATTTGGAATTCGAATAATTTTAATTAGCATTCAACAACACTGCAGTGTTGTTAAATCAAATGAATGCTAATTTCATTTCAAGTTGAGTCGTATCGTATACTGCGTGAGGCTCCAGAATTATGCATTGATATCAGTACTTACTTTTTGATGTGTTTTCAATAAACAATAAACGAATAACAATTATCTGGAACGGTAAAGTCACGAACTCTATTCGGATGCCGTACAAGACAACTAGACGGCCGTTATGGACCGAGTCGTCGGTTCAGGCCAAAAATGTCAATTACAATAGGAATGTGCTATTCCATTAGCCTTATCGGTAGTTTGTTACGTACGCGGAATCTAGGAGTAATAGCGTCATCTCCACATTCATATTTATGAGATGTTCAGCTTGATGAGTAGATACCACCGACATACCAATTTCTGCCGCCAAGTAACACGGCTTGCACCGGTTTGAAGGGTGAGGTAGCCAGCTTAATTACGCGCACAGGGCATATCAACTTCTGACAGCGACTACGCACCTGCTTTTCTGCTTTTTTACCTGCTCCTTGTGGACATTACAGGCTTCAGTACGGCAAAACATAAGTTACTCTCGCACGCGAGAATAGGCGCGACATAGAAACTGCTATCTCATTTATCTTAGTATTGAGAGAAGGAAACAAACGCTCTCTCGCGGCGCGAGCTGTGTCGTTGACACACTTGTGCTGGCCGTAATTGTGTCTGCCCATTTTGTCCATAAATAACTGGATACGTACTAACTGAGCTTTTTAAGACCCAACAACTCCGCTCACCCACACTAAAGTAACCTCGATCTCACAGAACTTTCTCAAGAAGTTAACGGAGTGTAATGTAATTCCAATTTCGAGGAGACAATTGGATTCGACATCGGAAATTTAGCTGATGAAGTTATTTCATCTAATGCAGATATCGTTCGCTTTACTTGTACCCTTAATTATAAATAAGGATTTTCCAAGGGCAAGTCGTTGTATTTTCCTCACAGTTCCTGTACTAAATTCCTATTCCCGCTTTGATAGCATCCCGCGGGAAATTCCAGGATCAAAGTGCTCCGTGCCTTTCGGGAGACTCGTGTCCTATTAGTGAATGAATCAGTTTAATACTTGTAGCTTGAAAGTTTGCGGCTTTGTTTAGTTTTTCGTATTAAAAACTGATGATGAAACTGGTTCCGCAGTTCTTGTTAAATTTTAAAATGCCATTTCGTTACTTTTGCCGTTTGTTCTGTTGTTTCCTCAAACTGTACGCAACGGATTTCCATTCGGTTTACACCCAACCCAATGATAGAGTGGTTTACAAGGAAAGATTCCTTCATTCATAGTGTGGCCACCAGCCTCTGGTGTCGGAGTGTCTAGCCACCATCGCTATCAATTGTGACCGCATGTCCCACGAAGCACATATGGCGTGGTGATCATACTCATATGATCTGTAGCTAAGACCAGCGGTACCCCACAGTTTTACCTGCGTTTAGTCCGAAAATCTGATAGACTATCCCGTATTAAAACAAACAAACTCTTTAAAACAACCCGCGTTAAAACAAGTAAAGCTATGCCTGTGCAAAGCCAGAGCGGATCGCTAGTTGCAAAACTATATAAAACATGCCAAAGGCAAAATAAATACAATACGTGAAAATGTTACAGGTTAAAACGGAAAGTTTTACCCTAACGATAAATGATTTAGGCTCACAGAGGGATTTAGGTGTCAGTTTCAAAGCAGAATCTCTGACGTTGAAGAAAAACAACGGCTATTTATCCGGTTATGGCCCTCTTGGTATTTCCAATTTCGACGATGAGAGGGAATGTAATATAGCTAAAAGGGATGATGTGTTTTACAGTCGATTATTCTGTCGGTCCCTTTGAACTACTCATATTAAGTGAGAAAGCGGACTCGCATAACATACATATAAGGGACGGACAATTTTATTTTGAATTTTACGTTTTTTTGTACCATGTAATAGAAATAATACCTACTACCTACTACTTACCGGAGCATCGGTGGCCGAGTGGTTAAGGTCTCCGACTCGAAGCGAGAGGTTACGGGTTCGAATCCCACTGCGGCCATGTACCAATGACTTTTTTCTGAGTTATGTACATTAGTCTACTATCTATGCTCTTACGGTGAGGAAAATCGTGATGAATCCTGCACATTCAGGCGACTGAATGTGTAACCATGATCCGATCTGGTCAGGGTAGCAGGGTTACAAGGTCAGATGTTAGTCGCTCCACTGTTATTAACTATCTGCCAAATCCGGGATCATGGTCAAGGCGGACCCCAAGCCTTCGTGCGCGAGATCACAACCGGGACATGAACGCCAAGATTAGTGAAATAGTACCTACTGCGTACATATACATACAGAACGTCACGCCTTTTTTCTTAAGTGTAGGCAGAGACCACATTGTTCCATTTGCTACGGTTCTGACATACCTCTCGCGCCTGTTACACATTCATCAACCTTTTCATAAATGCTCGTCTGTTTTGGGTTCTCCCGGAATCTGTGACATTTTACCTTAATCTTTCGTATTGTGGGGATCAAGCGATTAATGAAAAGTAAATACCTACTGAGTCCTTATTAATCCTTATCACATACTAATAATAGTTAAAAAAATTCAACTCACTCGGTCGTGAGGGGGACATTATTTAACAGATTTTTGGATTACGATGAAGCCTATTAAGTAAGCGTGCTTTTTGCTTACATTACCGCACTCATGCAGTAATATTATTTGGTTTTAGTTGAAAGAATTTACGATGACATTGTTTATTAAATGTGCAAAAGTCGTTTCCTTTTACTGAATATTTTTATTTTCCAACCAAGCTACTATAAATTTGTGTATTAAATACACAACTATACGTATTATTGTGGTTTTAATATTTGGCTGTTTTTGCGAGTGTCTGTTGATTGCACGATTTCCCGCCCCTACATAAAAGAATAAAAAAGGGTCGCCATTTTATCACAAATATTAGATTTGCTTTATTGTTTTTTGTAATGTTATTGAATAGTTTTCCATCGTACAACACTTTTATAGAAATTAAATAGAATAATTTGCCGCAACTGTGCTAAATGCAGGATGCCGTGTATAATCTTTGAAGTTTGAAGCGTGCACTATACCCGTATTTGTCTTCAGACTGAAGAATTTACTTAAGTATAGTTTTGTGCCTTAAAGGCCTTCATTTCTTTTAGTCCGCCAATTGTATTTTTTTTATATTTCATAAATAAAAATAAGTAAATAATTATTTCCTCGCAAGTGTGATGTAACGTAAAAACGTCGTATGACGTCGTGTCGTCTTGTGCACAAGTAACACCTACGGTGCACGTATAATACTGCACAACTTGTATCATAAACCATAATGTACCATTATAGCATTGTGTCACCCATACTTACTGGAATAAAGGCATGGGGATGATGATGATTTATCAGCATCATCATTATGAATGGACTGAAACCGTCCAACTATTAATTTACTTCATGAGGAGACTAACTTCCGTCAGAGTGTCACTATAATCTCCGCGTGTGGTATTCGGGTTGACGAAAACGGAAAATACAGGACAAAAAGCTGATTTTTGGTAGGTCTGTTTCGTAATTAGTCCCTTGGTACGATATCCGAGAAGACTGTGCATAAAATAAATAGCAATTATTTTCACAATACTTATTTACGATACCAATTTTATAGAGCTTTTAAATCTAGGTACCTACCTAAATGAATGAAAATTAAATGTTATTCCTTGGTATAAGCACCACGCTCTGAGTAAAGGTTTGTGGAATGAAAAATTGGAAAAGTTTGCAGCAAAATTGGTAAAATCGACCAAAAAAGGTGAAAGTAACATTGGGATTCGGCCAGAATAACGTCGGTCGGGCCAGTGTTTAAAAGAGAAAAGGGTTGGTATTTTCAAATAACGGCTTTTGTGGGGTTAAGGCTACAATGGATATTTATATTTTGGTGGGTTTCTTTGGTACAAATTATGATTAGACTACTCGTCATTGAAATTTGTGAAATACGCTGTACTTTAAAAGTTTACCGTTTTCAATATAAATTTATAGGTAGTGGTTATTACTACAATTGAATTCTATAGTTTCTTTATCAAATTTTTTTTATGTATTAACCACATTTATCAAGAGTTTAACCAGACAAAAAATAGTCCAAACCAAAAAAAATTAGTAATGGGTACTGCAGCAGCTGTAGAAATCGTACCTAAATAGAAACCTTTAGGTATTATTTAAATAAATATTTTAGATTTTTCTGTAAAAAATTCTGCGTCGCAATAGGTTACTAAAAGAAAAAAAAAGTAACAGTAACTCTCTCGCGAGCTATCCAATTTTTATCTGGCACCAACCAGATTATAGCGGCACTCATTCATACTAGCAAACGACTACGCATTTTGAATAGCAAACACTTTCCTCCTATCTGTTTACGTGTCACGTACGCGTCAATATTGAGAATTAAAGACACACATCTAACATACACGTCGACACCCGAAACGTCCCTAGAATACATTAACCAGCGAGCCAAATAGCACGTTTGGGGCACTGGATGGATGGGTATGACAAATTATTACTTTACCCCGCACTTAGGCAGACAGCGATACACCACCGAATACACACAACACCAAAACACTTACTTGACAACTCTTCATAGTGACACGGACAATTCGATTCGAAATTCAAATTTCAAATCGACGGGCACGGAAAAAATTACCAATTATTTTTTCTTTTTATTTTCTTTTTTAATTACACATGCCAGTGCGACGCTCTCGCGTTCCACCAGCCAGTAGCATCATTGGCGGATTATTTTTAAAAATAGGGCGGGGAATACGTACGCGCGCGGTCGTCTTGTTTGTCAAGTGCAGCCCGAGCGATCACGGGGCGAGTCGTGGCGCGAATGAGCGCGGGCTCCGCGCTCCAGCCCTTATACCTCCCGTCTACCCCTAAGCTGCCCATGTGGGCGGCAGTGTATAGAGTTGCCACTAGATCGAAGAATATGTTGTGACGTTGAAGCTTACGGCCAGGGTTGTTTGTTTCTGGGGTTGTGTAAAAAGTTGTTGTGGTTGAGGTGAGGTGATTTACGCTGGAATTTTCATTTGGCTATAGTGTAATAAATCACATATCTAAACGGTCTATGTATTATAATGTAGGTCAGAAAGTACGGGCTTTTTTTATACCAAATATTTTTTTAAAGATACAAATAGCCGGCACTAATTTGATCAGGAGAAAATGTCAATAGAATATTTCTAAACTTTTATATAACTGCAAAATGCCACCACTCCAATTTTCCCAATCCAGTATTCTGCTGGTATCACAGCCTTAAAGCCGGTAATATCAGCTCCTAAACGCGTCGCGTCGCCATCTCTGTCAACAAAATGTTATTAGTTGTCATCCACGCCGCCGCACAGCCGGAAAAATTGTCGCTCGCATGCAACTTTGTAGCTCGGCCCTCGATTTAAAACCCATTTCCACATAAATCTGTGTGTATGGCACTTGACTGGGATAGATCGCGTTGGTGGTTGGTCGGGCCGGACCGCCTTGTGCAGTGACAATATGTTACGATGACAATTATTATTGTTCTGTAAAGGATTTTGAATTAAGAAATAGTATAAAATAACGGAGTATGTTTCGGATACATTTTATTATTAGTTTTAATTCTGGAATTTTTCTCGGGGTTTCTTACAACGTATTTTAGTTGAGTTGCCCGATATTTCGCAGTTACGTAATTGTTACGAGAGAGTTTATTTATTGTCTGTTTGTTCGTCTGTCAAGAGCGTTTTTTCCGGCTAGGCTGTAGAAATAATATAAAATGCGGAGTATGTTGAGGATGTATTTCTTATTATAAATTCTAAAATCTGTTTTTTTACGAGTAGCGGTGTGTATGGTACTTGACTGGGATATATCGCGTTGGCGGTCATCGGGTCGGGTCGGACCGCCTTGTGCAGTGACAATATGTTATGATAACAATTATTATTTGTTCTGTAAAAGATTTTGAATTAAGACATAGTATAAAATGAGGGTATGTTTCGGATACATTTTTATTAGTAATTTTGTAAGTTTTCTGCGGGTTACTCACACACAACGTGTCTTGGTTTACGAGTAGCTCGATATTCGACGCAGTTAGGTCATTGTCATGAGTCAGTTTCTTTATTGTCTGTTTGTTCGTCTGTCAAGAGTGTTTTTTCCAGCTAGAATATTAGAAATAATATAAAATTAACATGTTAAACCTATCATTGTTGATATTACTACAACTTGTCTGATATTATTATAATTATTGACAAATAAAATCTATGTCTATGTCTTTATAATGCGAAGTATGTTTAGGATTCATTTTTATTAGAAATTTGAAAGCTTTCTACGGGTTTCTCATAACGTATATTTTTTTACGAGTAGCCCGATATTTCGACGCAGTTGCGTTAGTGTTACGAAAGAGTTTATTTATTATGTGTCTGTTCGTCTGTCAAGATCCTTTATTTCGGCTAGGGTTACAATAATAATGTTACCTACTCAAATTCCTAAATTCGAATCATATTTTACCAACAAATTATAGAAGTTAATTCTTAGAGGTTTAATAAGTCGTAATCAAACATAAATTGTCGTGATGATGTTCCAACATACGTCAAGTCCACACCCGGTAAGCCAACTTTTCCATACAAAAGTGCATTGTTAACACTCCCGGCCACAACAAAGCCGAACGACCGGCTCGAATTGACCGGAAGGCATCGACTGCTCTGAATGGGGATCACATCACTGACGAGAAGTTAGGGTCAGCTACAAACCACTTTGCGTATGCGGGGCGAACGTGACAACATTGAGCGGAAGTTTTGTGCAGGCTATTATTACTGGCCGCCTTTTTGGCATTCCGTCGCGCGCGCCAAGTACACCTAAACCCTCAATGGATTAGAAAAGAGATGAGACTCGAATCACGTTTGATTCGAATGATGACGGTCAAAACTCTCGAATGAAATTTTATGTTGATTCCAATCATCGCCTGGTTCGAACTGTCGAGTTGATTCGAATTGTCGAGTTGATTTCCTTTTTATAACGATTTAAATTTTTTATTACTTTTCTCTATTATTTTTTCTCTTTTATCAAAGTTGCATTCCTTTATTTAAATAAGGTAAAGTAAATTAACAATTAGATCTATTTATGTATTCAAAAACGTATCTAAGTATTATTTTTCTGATTGATTCGAATCATCATTCAATTCGATCATGGATCAACCCGAATCATGCTTCGAATTTTTGCCGAGTGATTCGAACTGATTCGAATATAAATTTTCGATTCGAGTCCCATCACTATAGATAAGGGCATCACCCTCAGTAAACTGTAAGGGCTTTTCTTCGGTCGACCTTATTCCCATATTATTAGGGGTCAGCATTCCTTGTACATTTTCGCCACAAGGCCCTATTTTGGGTCATATCCTTATCAATGTTTGTCGCTCGCATATCATTTTGTAAAGTTATCATCCAAGTCATCGTCCGTGGCCTCTCTGGGATCCTTAGTAGATTGTGAAGTCGTCGTATAGGTTATCCTATTTCGAGTGCAAGAAAAATTTCACTTTGTAGCAATAGTAGAAGTTAAAGAGACCCACTAAACATTGGTCTGCCCGTGCACAACATGGCACTAAAAAGGTTTTTTTGTGACCCAATAACAAACAAGCAAAATCATCACTTATAACAAAAAATATAAAAAATACATATATCTCCACAACAAAATACCCACAGATACATAAATAAAGGATAAAAACCAGACAAAAACCCAGAACCACAGCACTCACAATTACCCCACTACAGACATTAGATAATGCTGCTTTACTTTTTAGTCTATAGGGCCTATTAATTGCTCGACCGACGAGCATGTATTGCTCGCGTAGCGCTAGGTCACACAAAATGTATGGTGACGTAGCTACGCACGTAGACGCGCTACGCTCTTTAGCTACGCGCACTGAAGTTGTTCATACCTTGCCATTGATCGTTTTTTTAATGTGTTATTGGACCAAATAAAGATGCGTCTATGTCTATGATTAGAATAGAATAGAATAGATATTTATTTTATGCTTCATGCACATACAAACAACTTATGCTAGTAAAGAACAAATTACAAAAATACATGAACTAAGTACAACTTAAATTGTCACGAAGTAACTTAAACATTATAAAAACCTATAGGTAAGTCGTATGTGTGTGCTGTAGCACAAAAAGGTCTTGACTCAGCATAGTGTTGCCAACATACTGGTATTCTGCCAAAACCTGAGTAGATTCACGGAAACTCTGAAACAGATATGTAGTGTAAAATAATATACTTCATGTGATTTGTTTAAAGTGATAGATATAATAATAATAACATAATCATCTGAAATGTGTGCATTGGAGTATATGTAGATATGATATGATTATGTCTATATAGCTACGTCAAACTGAAGTGCAGTAAAACGATTAATAATTCACATCGGCTAGTTCTAGAGTGACCTTTTACGAAGGCGAACAAATTACCGCCGACATTTAAGGGCTCAGTTAGTTCACGGTGAAGATTATATTCGATCGTTTTTACGGTCGCGTTGGCGACTATGGAATATAATTCGTTCATTCAATCTTTTTTAAACTCGCACTAAGCCATTGTACGTCGAGCATTAAGGCGTTTTTTTTTATGTCAACTGCCATCTGTCTTTTTTTTTTTTTCGACATTTATCAGTTTGTTATGATGTTGAGGGATCTTGCTAGGTAGGTGCCCAATAGCACTTCAATTCTGTCATTCAGCACTTAGCATATCTAGATTAGTAGGTCTCTTGGAGATTTTCGTTTAAATCTTTTAAAGTCCGATGTGATCGACATAAGTCCAGAAGCCAATTTGTTTGGGTGATGTTCAATGCGCTTTGAGTACATTTGGGTTCTTGATTTGATCTCCTCTTTAACAGTCGGTACCATAAGGTCACGATGCAGTCAGGCGTTTGTAACAAACCTGGGTGCGTTCACTAGAATCCGCAGAACGCGTTAAGGTTAATACGTTTATGCATTCACACTTATTCGTTTCGAATTCGAATCGTATCCGTTTCTGATTCGATTTGGCCGTCCTAGTAATTCTGTGGACGTATACACACTGACACGTATTCGGTTCGTATTCGATACATGAATTCACACTTGGAGTCGTTTTTCATCATCTGTTTCCCGTAGGGATAGGCAAAGACTACATCGCTCAATTTGCTACGGTCCTAATAGATCTTTCTCGCATGTTTCTCGCTTCGTACGTCGGTGTAGAGTACTCTTGACCTGGGAGTCGATTTTTAATTTCACCTATGACTTCTATAATTCGTATGCAAAACCTGTGTTCTCCATTGTTTTTGTACCATCTTTTATTCATATATTTTGACAGACAATTACAGAACCTTACAGAACAATTAACGAACGTCTTGGCAAGTTTTTTTAAATTTATAAAATGAAAAATAAAACACGGTACCTATAAATGGAATACGACACTCTATAGCCATCCCCATCCATCCCCTATCCGGTTGTCGTTCAATCGCATCCACCGGAGTCCAGTCATGCATAACGCCATGATGTCTGAGCCAACCAACGCGTATGTGATTAAAGCCGATTCGGTTTGGGTGGTTACGCATCCCTGTCGAATTACACGGTTGTTAGGCCATAATCAAAAGCAATTACTTGCTTTGTCGACAAGTCAAATTAGACTTGACCGTCTGTTAGATAATTTGTACGAGATTGCTGTGGCGCCTTTGGCGAATGTGTGTTTGGGGACATACCTATGTCACCAAATGCAGTATATAGATTTACATTGGTGATTTGTCGAGAATGGGACGTCTTAAAATAAAAAAATCATGGTTGTCAATTTTGTAGTGAACGGAAATATTGAATAGATTGTAATTTTTTCTTGACTTGACTAATCATTACTAGTACTAAATTAACACAAGTAGATATAGTTTAGCTTTTCTTCTATATACGATTTTACCTGATCTCCTATTCAATACCTAGGCATGATTGTATATATCAGAGGCAGCTCCTATGCGACCTCCATAGACCAGAAAATGTGCAGCAGTGCAGGTAATATGTAGTGATTTTTTTGTAAGTACGATGTACAGTGACACAATGTTATATGACCCGGTGACAGACGGCACTGTTTTTGGTACTGACAAGTCAGTTCAAATACATTTCAAAATGCAGTGTCGCCATTTTTTTACAGTTCCAGTTTTGACAACCGGGTCAGATAGAAAATTGGTACTGCGATACCCAACCCGCCTGTCAAGTATGCTGTTCGTTCGGGAAATATTCACATAATGAAGAGCAATCGCGCCCACATTTTTCTTATTATTATTAATATATTGTAAGTTAATTGTGTACAAGAAATACAACGCAAATCACGAAATGACGTAGAGATGACAACGGGTACTGCTTATTTCTGAAAGAAGTATCCCTTCTCTTCTTCGGTTGCGGTATTGATCGGACTACCTACGCAGATGCACCCTTAAAAAAATTTAAATGGTAGACGTACGTACTTTAGGTACTTTAGGTACGGGTTAATAAAAGAAAAATCGGTCATTTTACATAAGTGTGGATATATTTACTCAACTACAGAATAGGTAGATAAATATCTGGTTAGGTTAGGCCGCTAAAGTGAACATGTGGTATGTAGTTATAACTTATTAGTGATTGATTATATATTTCTAATTTCGATTTATTAATGATACTCAATCTATCGCTTCTTGGGTTTCCCATGGGACCCATTCCCTGCAAGTTTAGACTCGTTTCCATCTCTCTATTTACATAAAAAAGCTAAGCATTATGAGATACGGTGTCCATTTTATACTTGACGTAATGTTTTCGGAACTGCTTCTAAAAACAATGCATGGATTATCCTAGCCCCAATCTGCTATATCCTAAAATTTATAGCCAATATTAACCCTGTATACCTAAGAGAACGCAGCGCTGGCTCTTTTTTATGAGAAAACAAAATGGAGTCCATTAAGCTAATAACAAATGCTCCAAGTATAAAGCACTGGACCTTATTTCGAATATTTCTTGTGTAGGTACCTCATCCGACAATAATAACAAAACATTGATCACATAAATTGTTTGCTTAACCTTCCAACTTTGGAGGTTAGGACCCCAATTCGGAAGGGTAACTTTTAGTGCCGCGTCTGCGTCTTCTAGACTATCTTGGCTTGTGTTATCTTTGATTAATTAATGCCTTTAGTAAAAAATTGTGAAAGTTTCTAAAAAACTCTGTCGAAAAGCATTTAATTATCATTTCGACAGATTCAATAAACAGACAGTTGTTTGCTTTACTTAGAGAACACACTCATTCGTTAAGTATTTATAACTACGGTTTTGGTTTTTCATACAATCCTACTAATTTTATAAATGCGAAAGTTTGTAAGCATGTTTGGATGTTTTTCTCCTTCATGCTAAACTACTAAACATCAATTTATTTGGGAGTAATGTAGCATGTAGTCCAGAAAAACGCATGCAGCATGTATATCCTACATGCGCAAAATCAGTGTAGTTCCCGTGGGATCCGATACGGATCCGGAACCTAATCGCGTACAAAAGCGTAAACAGGTCTACTCGTATGTACTACGTATTTTTTATATTCTTGGACAAATTAAACACAGCGCCATCTAGTCCCAAAGCAAGCAAACCTTGTGTTATGGGTGTTAGATAATTGATAAACTATTATTACTTGTTTACTTTTTTGTTCACTACTATACAAGAGCCTCCTCCACGTCAATGGATGTTTTTGCCATAATCTCCATGCTTGGCAGATTGTGATTGAGGCGGATTGGAGACCGCAGCGTCCGAAATACACAACAAAAAACGCTGCTATACCCATTTTCTGGTCTACGTGAGTCCCGTTTACGACACAAAGTTGAAGAATTTAGTGCAACATTCTACTCTGCTGGATACCACACGGTGCACTAGATGTACATTTTAGAAAAATATGTCCGCAACGGAAGTCAGTTCCCACAGGCTTAGGTAGTTGTCAGCCAGCATTGCACCCTGCACTCAGCATTGCATCTGAAGTTTACTCAATGCTGCGCGGACTTGGCTCTTACCATCTGGTAAAAGCATTTTTCACGACCCTAGTGTGTAGGTATTGCATAATATGGTTATGCCGTCTCCTCTTCCCGTGTGGACTTGACAGGCTAAATGCATATAAATGCTATTAGAGTCTTTTAGCCCGCCCTAGCTGCCACAGGTACTAACTGTATGTACAGAAAATTTTGCCGTGAGTTACTCTGTTTATTTGTAAAACCCGTATTTAAAGCCCCTTGAATGGTTTAGGAGAACTGATCGAATGACTAACACACGACACTTTGATGTAGGTGGACATTTTCCCACGAGCGCTCTCCAGCGTGCTCCATACACACCACAAGCATAGATATTGGTTTCTAGATCACGTATATAAAATTTCATTTTCTTTGATAGCGTAATGTTGAAAATATGATCGAACTACGTTTGTATGTAGCGCGACCTTTGTGAAGACATCTGATACCGCGGTTTGATTAATCTGGGTATCTCAGCGTTTCATTTTCGAGATGGATAAAGGTGACAAAGGTGGATGAGATTGAAATCTAGCAAATTTAGTTTTTACGAAAATACGGAGAGACTACGAAAAATTAGGACTATTTTGGAAAATCGGCGTAAACGAAATGGTGCTAGCAAATAAACTAACTAATGTTGTCTAATGTCTAATTTGTACTATCTCTTTAATTTTCTTGTGTACAATATTTATTGTTTTAATTGTTAAATAAATAAATAAACTACTTACTAAGATTTTCGATGTTTTAGAGGGCTCATGTCCGCCACATTGAACACGACATTGTCGATGGACAGTAATTTTCCTGAAAAGTCAATTTAGAAGAACGTCATGTCCAATTCATTTCATCTTCTCCGTAGGTCAATTTCGAGGGACGTCGTTGTGACTACAGATAAAAGACATTCATGCGACTTTTATTTTACATAGATAGGTACACACTAACTATACTCAAACAAAATTTTTCAAAACCCTTTTTTCACAGTCGGAGTGCAAGAGGTGCTTTTCCAACGCAATGGCAACCCAACTTTTACATTACCACAACACAGTTCGCTTACAAAGTCTGACAAAGGCCGTTTATTCCCAGGTTGGACTCGGCTAAACTACACAATCTACCCCACAAGCGATGGGCGGTTTTTACAAAACAAAGGACTCGCGGCTGGAACAGTGTTCCGGCACATGACAAGCGACGTGTGACGTGATAAACAAAACCGCTGAACAAGGATTCCCTGTAGCTATAGGCTATAAACCTGGGCTGTAGGTGTTTTCTACTGAATACGCAGCAGGTTATACGGGATGTCGCCTCAGGAGGAAAATTAAACCGTAGATAGGTAGATAACTTTAAGTGTTCATCGTTCGTTGTTCCTCAAGTCGGAGTTGTGATTTAAATTTATAATTCGGAGATATCGTCAACAGTCCTTTGTTTCAATTTTGATGACTGTGCAATGTCAACGTTTCGTTGTAAATTGTTTGTTGTTTGTAACCGATTCTCTATACTTTGTTGTAAGATTATGAAAATATTATTTTACACACAGAGAGACGATGAAGGCGACATTATTTTATACCTACTAGGTTTGTAAAGATTCGTAAGGTTTTCCGCTGGGGGCCCTGAGACTGGTTGTTCAGTTTCAGAAGCCGCGATTGGCCCCCTTGGTGGCATATTAGTACTATAATTATAATAGACTAAATTAACGACCCGTCCCGGCTTTGCACGGCTATAAACCTTAACAATGTATACACCTAAACCTTTCTTTTTTAATACCACTAAGGTGGCAAACAAGCTTGCGGCCTGCCTGATGGTAAGCAGTCACCGCAGCCTATGGACGTTTGCAATACCAGGGGCATCAACCACGCGTTGCCGACCGCGCAAAACCTTTTAACCCCTTTCTTGAAGAACTTCATGTTGTACTCTCCAGGGAAAACCTCTCCAGGTAGTTCATTCCACAACCTTAGTGTGGGAGAAAGTTCCTGATTCACTCTGTTGTTTTTAGTTTATCGCAAACAGACAGATAGACGCGGCGTGGGGCTCTGTTTCATAATTCTGTAGTGCTTATAACCGTAACCATAAAAATACCCTTTAATTTACTGCTCATGTAACAAACCATACCTATCCTGTACTTGTAATGGTGGAGTAGGTATCTACATTTCATTGTCATCGCATCACATTTTGCTGTCGGTCGACGTCAACATTTCTGTTTTACGCTGGTTTTACGATCTGAAATATTTTGTTTTACAGTCAACTTTAACGTACTTGCTGTTTGCTTGCTACATCATAACCGCATATACTTATGTTTTAAAGTCGCCCAAATAATTGTAAATATCTCTTCTAAATAAGTTATCTATTCATAAAATAGACAAGAAGGAAGGGTATTTAAAATGAAAGAAGAAGAGGAAAAAAGAACAACATAAAAAGCACATCATAAATTTACGTAATATGTAAAATACGTGTAATTCGTAAAATGTTTAAATAATTTGTTGTAGATACTTAATATAATTTAAGTAGTCATTTAATTTAATTTAATTTAATTTAAGACCTCAATATTGCCTCTACCGCTTCTTGGATGTCCTTTCAGACTGTTTAAGGTTCGCTGGAAGAAATCCCATTGTGGCCTGCCTTTGCTTTGTAAAATTTATTTGTAACTCCTGTATTTATTAAGCAATAAGTTTACATACATACATTAAAAATACTTCAATAAAAAAAAACACTATACATAAGCATTAAAATTAAAAAGTCGTCGACACCACTGCCCCTCGGAAATGTGCCCAGAAAGTTGGCTGCGTTATCTTGTTGAATAGCAATGCTTATTCTCTGCTCTGACCGAGGATCGAGCCAACTCTCCGGTCACCTGTGGTGTCACTTGTAGATATTTCCGAAAATACCGGAAATTATATTATTTTATTAATAACATTTTAGCGCTAAGGCCCCACGGTCCCAACGTCTCGACCCGAAACGGCTAAAATATGAAATCCTGCGCCAGGCTTTCGTATTTCCGCCGCGTGAGGTCCTAAAAAATAAAAAATAAATATAATAATTGTGGTTATCCGTTTTCACAACACTTTTCTTATCGATGACCAAAATGTCACTAAGGTTCTGTTCCGCCCTGAATAATATTTAAATCAACCTTAGCGGTCTGTACTCAATTACAAGGATAGATCTACAGGTAGAACAGAATAAAAATCTATCGGTTAATAATATTCCTGACAGACATGAATCATATTGCCAACGTGGGTACGCGAACGTAATTATACTGTCTAGACGTGCAGCATCATATTGATCGGTAATAACGGTGAAATTTCAATATTGAAGCACTTGGGTGTGAGAAGGGATAAAATAGACGAATTTATTGGTGAGTAGGAACTACGTCACAGAGTATTTTTAATAATCATATTGTGGCTATGTGGCCTAAGGCGCTGTCCTAATTGGCAACGGTCGTACGACGGACGTCGCCTGACCAATAGGAGACCTCACTATCGCCCGTCGCACGACCATTGATAAATAGATCAGCGCCTCATAGTGCGCGAAAACGCACGCTATGTGTCCGTCAAAATGAACAAAATTGACTAATCATAGAGCCACAGTTAGCAGACTAAAGGCCCTATTTTTGAAATCGCTGGCATCCATGAGTGATCGCCTTCTAATGCTTCTATCTCTAACAACTTACGAGTGTGAAAGATGCGTGGATGCGAGCGGTTTCAAAAATAGGAGAGCAGATGTGCACTGTGTCACTTAGACAAGATTGTTTGTGAATACGGGTGTAAGACCGAGGCGCTACCTCGCCAGTGTATTCCCATATTCGGCATGTCTGGTCCAGAAAGTAAAGGGGTCATTAAAGTAACATTAAAGCGTTCATCCCACGTCTTGTAATTTTCTTATCCTTAAATTCTTCCATTCGGTCGTTGATAAAGCGTTGGCAAGGTCCGCACCGTTTCTTGAACATCGTTCCTCTTACTTGCAGCGGCACTCGTTGAAAGGCGTCTAACCTGGTTT
This sequence comes from Blastobasis lacticolella, assembly GCA_905147135.1. NCBI lineage: Eukaryota > Metazoa > Arthropoda > Insecta > Lepidoptera > Blastobasidae > Blastobasis > Blastobasis lacticolella. The sequence goes on from LR990047.1 coordinate 5,490,765, forward strand.
CAGTTTGCTAAAGCCTTTTCTGTATGCCCAGCGATCTGTTCCTTCTGAAAATTTTCGTTCGAAGAAATCGATTTGCCATTTCAAACGGTGTAGGCGTGTAAACTTTTACTTCGTTAATTAAGTAAATACTTAACTTCGATATTCGTGAAAATGTTGTATTTTCAAGTCAACCAGTCAAAACTTAGCTTCAGCAACTAAACGGCGTGCGTTCGCGAGGTCTATAGACTTTCCCTCATGTACGTACCGAGTTGAGACTTACGTATTAGTACGTACTTAATTGAGAATAGAAGTAGAAGTTAGATAATACTTGATCATGTTCTTGGAAGGGTAGAAAGGTACAGGAGTCGCACAGCGTCAGTATAGTCAGCTCCATGGAGAAGTGACCCCTATAGTGATGTATGCTATTCACTCTGCAGCTGACTGTACCAGTCACATACAAGCTTCTTTTCGAAGAGACTGAGATTATTTTGGTTTACAAGCTCAGCGACAATGGTTAATAAGCTCTATACGACATGAACGGCATTACAGAGAAATATACAAGGCGTGAAATGGACTCAAACGACAGCGTACTAACTTTCTTATGTACGTACATGCACTTATAAGCATTTTGGTCAACCTACACTTTTGTAACACTCGGAGAATCCAAAATTTCACAGTTAGGAAAATTCAGGTCTTGGGCTTTGATTGATTGACTGAAGTATATTGCACCAAAACAATATTGCTCAAAATTTTCAACAAAAGTTTTTTAATCTATTTATCTGTAGGTGTCTGTCTAGACAAGACTGCCTACATTGAAGAAATCATGGAAAGGAATGTGTACATATACCGTTTGAGGTGGGATCCGAGAAAATATGCATATTTATTCATAATCATATTGAATGAGCTAAGTCATATTTTCTAACCAAAATATAGGGTTTATTAGGGTTAGGGGCTTGGCTCTTCATTAGATCTCATAACTTTTTTACACTATTATGAGCTTGCGAGGCGTGGCGAACCATAAACGACCTGAGTGGTTCTGTTGGTCAACAGAACAGCCACGCAGTGGTCCCGGGTTTGATTTCCGGCGGATTTTAATTTCTGTTATGGGTCTGGATGTTGTATAGTAGTTTATCAGTTTTCTGACACCTATAACACAAGCTTTTCCTTACTTTGGGACTAGATGGCGCTGTGTGAATTGTCCATGCACATTTATGATGGTGTGTGGTGTCCGGCAGAGTAGAATAGCACCAACCCCTTACACTTGTGGGTGTCGTACAAGGCGACTAATGTTTTCGAGGCAAAAGATCAAGAGTCTCCGTAGTCTGGAAAATGGGCAGCAGCATTTTCCAGTGTTATTTTTAAACACTGCGATCTCCAACCCGCCTGCCAAGCGTAGAGATTATGGCAATAACCTCCCCTTTCGTGGGAAAGTCCTGCAGTGGACTGTTACAGGCTGTGATGATGATTTAATACTTTGTGTTGTGACTTCATTATCATGAATTAAAACACCTTTCGTACACTAGTTTCGAATTACTCCTGCCTGCCTGAAGATGAGTAATTCGAAACCGCTTGAAATTCAATAAAATTTGTATAATAAAGCGGAACTAGTGTACAAAAGGTGAATTAATTCATTATTATTAAATGTTTTTGGTGGGATTTTATACACCTACTCTTGAAAAATTTTTGTTTACTAATGCAAATATTTTTCGTGTTATTTCATCAGCGCGGTTATAATATGCATTCGAAACTGACTGAGAAGAGAACCGACTGTATGATCCGTTATATCACCTGGACTCAGTTCGTAACGGCCGACATACACACTTACACATGATATTTATGAATCGTAAATGTTACTGGCCATAGTTACGACTTTCCATCAGTTAGACTGCCTCCTCGTTTTTCCCTAGGGTTGTATAAAATATGTGAAGTGTTCCGGTGACATTTTTTGTCAGCACCTTCCTGTAAAGGTGGTGTCGTACAAAGCGGCTAATTACATATATATACGGAAACGTATGAGGCCTCGAAATACATACTTGAGTGGCGATCGGCACTTTCGGTACTATGCGTCCGTCAAAATTAATGAAATTGACCAATCATAGGGCCGTTTCGAACGCAGTGCGTTTACTTAGCAGACGAGTACAACAAAGAAGTATAATAATAATCTTGGCGTTAATGTCCAGGTTGTGCATCGCGCGCGAGCGCCCGGAATCCGCCTTGACCACTATCCAGGATTTGGCTAAATTTGGAAAAATTCAAATTCCATATAAAAGTTGATGACGTCATTACTGGGAATAAGAACTACCGCTTGAAAATAATTGCTTTAACCTAAATTATTGCTTAAACCCGTGTACAAAACGACTATCCTGTACATCGATTTGCTGTTTTCTATAAATATATGCTTTGTAAATTGCTTTCAAATCTCGTTAACAAGCCGCAAATGCGCAGTTGCAGCAACGGCTCGCGCGCAAGTTATTTTTATAATAATCACGCAAGGTCAAGGTATAGCCAAGCCCAATACCACAAATTCCGAGTTAGCCTAGATCGCCTCGCCGCTTATTCAGCGATGAAAGTTATTTTTATCAGGCGAATTTATGAGAGCTCGCTGCGCTCGATCACTTATTGACTTTAGCTAAGACTAGGGTTTTAGTTACCCATTAGCACCCCCCGAAGTTGGGGACAAGCTTCAACACTGGTGCTAGACATCTGATAAATTACTTATATACTATTTTAAATACATACTTATTAGACATATAACACCCACACCTGTTAAGCATTTAAAATTCATCATTTCAATCGGGAATCGAACCCGCGATCTCTGCGTGGCAAACCGACATTTTAACCACTCAAGTCCAGGTGTGGACTGGTACGGGCTGACGGTGTAATGATAACAGGTAATTAGGTACAAACGAAATATATAGACGATGAAACGATGAAGACATTGAAATTTCAAAATCATCCAGTAAGAAACTGAATATGATTGCCATGGCCGATATCGTTCATCCATCATTCATCTCACCGAACCGAACATTCTGTGGCGTTCACATATTGTCTTCCATATTTTCCATTCGCTCGGTAGCGGGTATCGATCGCCGAACAAACAAATGGTACAAGCCACATAACTTGGCTTTTACCGTGTAAGTTGTGTCGTGACGTCATACCGGCCAGCGACGTTTGCTTAGGTTGTTTGTGGAGCTATGCAGAATGTTCCTTTCGAGAATATACCTCGTACGTACTGAAACGTAATATTTTCAATGCCAAAGTGTGCGTGTGCGTGCGTATGCATGCGTATGTGTGCGTGTGTGTGTGTGTGTGTGTGTTAATTGCAATTGATGCACCAGAATAATAAAAGAGTCCATAATTTAAATTGTATGCCTAAATTGTGTGTAGTAGCTAGTACAAATTGGTGGTGGAGGCTAATAGAAGTAGCGGCGGTTTGCGAAAGCCTGCAGCTGGATGCTGGATGCGGCAAGTTGAGGCGCTCATTTGGGGGAGGCCTATGTCCACCTGTGGATTAGTATAGGCTGATGAAAATATATCTACCATATTTCTACCATCTATCTAAAAATTATTCTGCCATTAATGGTAGAATAATTTTTGTAAGACCTCTTGGCGGTTGTGCTCTCGCGGACGAGAGCCCGGGGTCCGCCTTGACCATGATCCAGGACTTGGCAGATCAGATAATTACAGTGGAGTGACCGCTATCTGAACTTCGTGTCCCTACTATCAGGGGAACCTGACCAGATTGGATCATGGTTACACATTCCTCGAGTCGATCGTCTATATTGATTGAAGCTTCCCGAAGGAATTTGAATAAATCATTTCTGTGAACTTATGATCGGTATTTATAAAATCTCTGTTTATAAGTAAAAATAGCCAAACTTATCTAGTTAGTTTCTTCTTCACAAACACATTAAATACATGAAACACAATATATTTTTTAAACCTAATTACATACTACCTACCCCCTATATCCTAAATGTATCGTATCTTGAAATTATGTGGTCTCTGCCTACCAATACCTACGGGAAAAAGTGTGACAAATGTATGTATGTCTAGTATCTTACAAGTTATGGGCAACAGTTATCCAATGCTATAAATCAGCTAACTGCTCGTTCGAAGGTAACAACTTATCATGTTTGATATTCTTGTAACTTCCATAGTCAAACATGCCATATTGGTTTAGAGTGCAGCGTTAGCAGGTTATATTTCATATATTCCTATCTGCTCGGAGAAACCTACAAATGGCAGTTGCGAGAAAATCAACTTTCATAGATTGACATTTCTGTGAAACTTAGAAGCCAGACAAGTCGTAGTAAATGAAGCTCCATAGAATTCGTTAAAGCTCGTTAAATAAATATTTAAAAAAGGAATTGAATTCATTTTACTCCGGGTTGTTCGCAATCACTTTTCTGGCAAAGAAATCTAGAGTTAATATTTCTGGGAAACCTGGAAAATAAATTAATGTCAAAATAAAACGATTTATCGTTTGAGCCTCTATCGATTTTTGTTGATTCAAGCACATGTTGCCTGTTGAATATTTTGGTTAAATGTTTGTATAATGTTGTAGTTAAAACTACTTACTCTCCAGGGACCTCATTCAATGTTCACTAGAAGAAAGTTGCTTTGGAACCGCACAGTCTGGTACCATTTGGGTTCTAAGGTGGTGCATCCCGGTGCACATGCCCTTTCGATAGTGTGTGGTGCGATGATATTGCATTAGTTGAGAAATGAAAAGTACATTACATTTCCTGGCCTACTAAGGCTCTACTCTCGGTAAGTAAGTATTTGGGGTAGGCCTGGACGTTTTGCCGCGATAAAAAAAATATAGACTATAACGGCACCGTAGGTTATCATATATCATCTTGTCTTAGAAAAAATCCACTTTGTAGCGGTAGTAAAGGTTAAGGAGACCCACAATACGTTGGTATGCCCGTGCACAAATTGGCACAAAAACAATTTTTTTATTATCTAATCTTTCACTTTTCTTAGCGACAGTACTTGTACAACATCCTCTTGAGTAGGTTCTAGAAGGAACAATAAAAACGTGGTGCCTTTCATCCTCTTTCATCTTTTTGGTGACTATAATGTGGATGAAAAGCCGCAGGGGAAGGGGAAGGGGATTACTTGACTTTCATGTCATTCATCATCATTACATCCACCGGTGGACCCCCCAGATTCTGCTTTGTGCATCTAAATGTAACCTATGGACTCCAACAATCTGTGAAAGGTCTTCCCAACTCGTGGGTTTCCTGCGCGTGCCAGTACCTCCGTGGTCACCAGCTCGGCATCCGAGAATCGGCCCCATATTATTTTCCACTGGACATTGACCGGTTCTGGAGGCTATTGACATAACCGACATCAATTCTGCCGGTATAATATTATATTGTGTTGTTTACAATAAATGGGAACGCCGATAATTGAATAGCGCGTTCGAATGACACTTTCGTAAATAGTTTCATTCCGCACCCTGTAAGTGCTCGCTTGTTACTTTATATGGCTGGGGAAAATTAAATTGCTCAAGTAACGTGGGAAAGTAACAAGTAAGTAAGGACGGTGAAATTGTGTTTTAGAGAAACATCAGGTGTTTCGTTTTTAATTTACAACCTCTAAAAACGTGCATGAGTTCCATTTTTGCCTTTATGGCATAGAGAAAGAGAGAGAAACCTCTTTGCGCGACCAAGAATATATGAGGTGCCGCAGATAAAAAAAGTTCTCTATGGGTGCCGCCATATTGTGGAATTTTTTACAATGACAACGGCAAGTAAAAACACTAGCTCCCTCTTGACTATATTTCTGAATAATCAGGCTTTATATACACGAATATACTGTCCTTATTTGCAAAGTGGGAACCACCGTTCATGGCATCTGCAATACATAAGAAGCAGATGCGGAACTGTATTTTAAGATATCTGTACCAGCAACTGAATTTTCGTTCGAATTTGACTCAAACGTATATGTATGATTCTCCTGTGAGAACTATTGGACCACGTATCATCATCATCATCATCATCATCATCACAACCCATAACAGTCCACTGCATGTCTAAGGGCCTCTCCCACGAAAGGAGAGGTTATTGCCATAATCTCCACGCTTGGCAGGCGGGTTGGAGATCGCAGTGTTATAAATTAATTAATGGAAAATGCTGCTGCCCATTTTCCAGCCAAGACTACGGAGACTCTAGATCTTTTGCCTCGAAAACATTAGTAGCCGTGTACGACACCCACGAGTGTAAGGGGTTGGTGCTATTCTACTCTGCTGGACACCACACGGCTAACCACCACGTACACTAGGATATAAATAAAAGTCCGTTCCGTTCCGTTCCGTTCAGGTACAACACCAGCCAGAAATGCTTCTGCAAGGGTGTATGTAGATCATATCAGCAAGAACTGGGTACGGCATCGCCATACTCGGTGGTTCCGTCGTCTGTACTTGTATTTTGCGCAACCAAGCCCAGTGGTTGTCACGGGTCTCACCCAAAGAGCTGGTTTGCTCCGGATACAGCATCAGACGTGGGAGTTGTTGATTTTAGGCGACACCAGACCTCGTCCTCCACTGATTTGCGCTACCTCCAGCCCGAGATACCAGTGTGTACGTAGATGCGAAGGGGAGTGTAGGGCTGTCGCAGTCAGGATGGGAGCGAAAGGATTTGGAGCCGACAAGAATACTAGCATCGAGTCAGTTTAAAGGAGGATAGATACTATACTTTTTGTGTAATATAATAAAGGATAAAAAGGATGGTAAAGACTGCTGTGGTTACTAGGATATAAATAAAAGTCTTACAAAAATGCATGCATAGTAGACGCATTGTCAGACAATATTGCTCACGGATGACAAATGAACTAAAGACAGGCGTTCCCGTAACCTAAAAGCAGACTTAACTAGCGTGGACGCTAATCTACTATTTAGAAATACTTGTGATATCACCCCAGGTTGCTGGCATTACGATAAAAACAAGAATCTTCTCCAAAGAGATTGAGTGCGGCACGCATGATTCGCTCGCTAAGTTTATTGGTTCCTGTCCCAACAGACATTTTTTATAGGGGGAAAGGTGAGAACCGATCCCAGACAAATCCCTCCTTACCAATTACCTTCGAGTCCCTTAGAGGTCAAGGAGGTTGTCGGGTCCGACGGTATTTGTCTCGAAATATATCCGTAACGATACCTTTCCGTAAATAATGTCCCGCATAACTCAATGTGTTAGGGTCCCATACCAAATAGCGGCAATTGGGGTTCATCTTCGTTTATTGAGAAAGATTGTCACAATTCATCATTATTTTTATGAAAAGAGGGAAAAAGTTATCAGGTAAAAATTACGGAAAGAGTCGTAGATCAATTTGATTGGTGGATGGAATATACCTATACGAACTTGCTTTAAATTTATTATAGATTGATTTCATCATCTTCTTGGCGATAGTCCCGGTTGTGCCCCCGTGCGGCACGCGATTGCCCAGGGTCCGCCTAGATTGAGTGACCTACTTTAAAATAAGTGATGTGGACCCGGATGTGGCCAGTAAGATAAAAGGAGTATAAAATTAAATAGTTAATTCCTATGAGTATTCGTAGATAACAAGTGAAGTTTTGTAAAGTCCCTCAACTGTGATTCAAATCCATAGCCCATATGGGATTTTTTATATTTCCCAGTGAGGCATGGTCAAACGGTCCACCTTCATTTTTATTTTATTTTTTATACCACTAAGGTGGCAAACAAGCTTACGGCCTGCCGGTAGGTAAATAGTCACCGCAGCCTATGGACATTTGCAATACCAAAGGCATCACCCACGCGTTGCTGATCCCGTAAAAACCTTTGTACCCCTTTCTTGAAGAACTCCATGTTGCACTCTCCAGGTAGTTCATTCCACAACCTTAGTGTGCATGGGAAAAAGTTCCTTTGGAACCGCACAGTTTGCGACCAATTTGGCTCCAAGGATGAACTCCCTGTCAGTGGCGAGCGCTGCGAAGATAGAATGAATGGATTCCACCTAATGAAATGTGGTCATCGTCGAAGATATAGATCTGCAACTTAAGGATAGTAATATAGAAGTCACACATTATGAACATACTAGTGGACCCGGCGCAAACGAAAACTTCTTTGGCGTACACCTACTTTACTTTACTTTATAGGTAGGCTATCCTTTTTTTCTTGCTTATAAACCTTTATCTTGAATCACTCGTATATATTGTTGCAAATTTGATAAATAAAACTCAATATATGATCACTGGTTATAATTCGTAAATAATATTTAAATCTAGCTTTTACAACTGACTTAGCTGTAAACTGGCAGCTACACAGTTACGTTCTCAATTAGGTGACCGAACTCTTCAGCTATCCGCAATCGAATGAATCTCCTCACGTGCCACATTCTAATTTTCCTCGCAACACCCGCGCTGGAACGTGATTGGCCAACGTCTCTTATTGGACGTTTGGAGCTATGCCAATCACCTTCAAGCACAAGTGTTGCCATACAATTCCGAATGTTGCTAGACAAATTAATTATCATTAAACAAATTACGACATTCGGCCATCCTACCGTGCAACGTCTCGGTGCACTTTTACTCTTATTATTTATGCTACAATTACAATCAGTTTTTATCAGATAAGTAACAGTAAAGTATAAATTACGACATTCGGCATAAGTAAGTTGTAAAATTAAACATAGTCACATCAGTTATATTTTCTAATGTACTTATTTTTATGAAATCAAATAAACGGTTACTCAAGTAATAATAATCAATATAAAACTAAATTTAAAATAATCCATGAATTTCAAACATAAAAATCTATAATATATCTAAAAATATCCTATAATAAATAATAAAGTTATCTATTTTATTGAGTTTTTAGAGAGTCGTTGCATTTCGGATAGTGGAACTTCATCTTCACTTTCATAATCAGATGACTCGCTCGATTCACCAGATTGATCATCATCATCATCGATCCCTGAATTTACATTAATCCAAGGTCTAATTCTGTCCGCCGCAACCACGCTCTCAAACTTCTTTTTCTTATTACTAAACCCAGGAATATCGGTTATTTGATACCTGTCATTACCTAACGCTTTAACAATTTTATATGGACCAATATATTTTGACAATAGTTTTGTGCTGTTACCCATTGTGTTTGTGGTATATTGTAATAGTTGGTCCGAGTGATTTTTATAAGATCTCCCTCTCTATAGACAGCAGCAGGGGCTCTACCGGAATCGTACTTGCGCTTTTGATTTTCTTGGTTATCTTGAATGTTAGCACTGACCTCGCTTCGCAACTCTTGTATTGTTTCGGAAGCGATCTCAGCTCCAACATTAAGTTTATTAGTTAAACTATCTCGGAACCTGATGCCGAACAGAGCCTCTGATGCGGTCTTACGAGTGGTAGCATTAATTGTATTATTAATGCCCCACTGTATTTTCCCTAGGCACGTGTCCCAGATGCGTTCATCTTTGCCTAAATTGTGTTTAGACAAAGAATTTAAAATTGTCTGATTAAAACGCTCTGCTTGGCCATTGGCCCTGGGACACGCGACTGCATTCAGTATATGTTTTATACCATAATTATTACAAAACTTTTTAAATAGTAAAGAAGTAAAAGAAGTGCCTCGGTCAGAAATTATACGCGAAGGTAAACCAAAGTCACAAAATATGTTTTCTAGAACCCTCAATGTGTGCTTTGTTTTCGTTGTTTTGACTGGTTTTACGAAAACATATTTTGTGAATCCATCTACAATAGTTAGAATGTAAGAATTTCCACTCTTACTCTTTACAAAGGGTCCCAAGTGGTCGATATGGACCGTGTGGAAGGGGATATCCACCTTTTGAATTGGGTGTAAATGTCCTGTTCGTTGTTTAGCTGCACTATCTTTATTATATGCACACTCTATGCAAGATTCTAGGTATTTCTTTACAAAGCGACGTAGCTTAGGAAACCAGAAAAGATTTTGGATTTTCTCAATTGTTTTTGTGGTACCTAAATGACCTATTTCGTCATGGTTTGATCTACAAACCTGTAAACGAGCATTTCGTGGAACCACAAGTAGCTGCTTGTTCCCTACTTTTCGGTACACTTTGTGATTTTTGACAACATAATCTTTTTTAATTTCTTTTATCGTTTCGTTGTTATCAGGCTGCAAAATATTTTTAATTCTCGCGATATCTGGGTCGGATAATTGCATAGTCAGAAGCCACTGATCTGTTTCTATATGATTCACTGTAACTATGGAATTATCTTGGGTATTGGTGTCAGTGCAGTTTGTGTTGCGACTTAGAGCATCTACGTGTGCCATTTGCGCTCCCGGACGATACTCAATGTCAAACGAAAAGTCGCATATCTGAAGCCACCACCTAGCCACACGAGGAATCAGATCGCGTTTAGTGAGTGTCGTTCTTATAGCGTGACAATCTGTCACCACTTTGAAGCGAGTCCCTAATAAATATACCCTAAATTTTTTAAGTGAACACACGATGGCTAGTGTTTCGAGCTCATACGAATGTAAGTGCCTTTCTTCCGGCGTCGTTTGACGGCTAAAGTAGGCCACGGGTTTTAATTCACGTGGATTTTCCTGCCACTGTAATAAAATTCCTCCTATACCAAGAGCACTTGCATCCGTATGAAGCTCAGTCTGTAGCTTTGGGTTATACAGAGAAAGTATGGGGCGTTCAATTAATTTCATTTTTAAAAGATTAAAAGCGTCGGATTCAGACTTAGACCAAATGAACGAACTATTCTTTTTTAATAGGTTCGTTAGCGGCCTAGCTATTTCCCCGAACCCTCTTATAAATTTACGAAAGTAACCGGCGAGTCCTAAAAACTGTCTTACCTCATGGACCGTTTTGGGGGTGGGAAATCCTTTCACAGCAAGAATTTTTTGTTCATTCGGTCTAATTCCGCCAACGGAAATTTCGTAACCGAGATAATCTATTGTCTCCTCAAAGAATCTGCATTTCGACAGTTTTAATGTTAAACCGTATTCGCGGATAAGCTGTAGTACATCCTCTAACCGTGCGAACCCCTGGTCTAGGTCTGGTGACGGAACAAGTATATCGTCAAGATACGCCAGAGCAGAATCAAACCGCTTTGAGCCTAACATTCTATTAATTAGTCTTTGAAAGACCGCCGGGGCGTTTGCGAGCCCAAATGGCATTCTTTTAAACTCATAGTGGCCATCCGGTGTCACGAAGCCCGTAAGCCGCCGACTATCTTCCGCCATAGGCACCTGGTAATAACCAGACGCGAGATCCAAAGTTGAGAAAAACCTATTGCCACTAAGATTTGATAGCTGATCTTCAATCAGGGGTAAGGGAAAACAATCTTTTCTAGTTTTATTATTTAAGGCTCTGAAGTCTATACATAAACGTTGTTCTCCAGTCTTCTTTTTTACCATTAAGATCGGACTGGCATAATCAGAGTTTGATTCTTGAATAATATCGTTACTCAAAAGCTCATCTATAAGGCAACGGACTTGTTCCCTCTCGAAGTTAGACAGCCTATAAGGTCGATAAACTACCGGCCGTTCATCCACTAGGTCTATTTTCATTTCGATGTTTTTCGCGCAACCTATTTCATTAGTGTTTAAAGCAAAACAGTCTCGATAGGACTGTAAAAGATTGTAAAGATTGTCAACTATATCAACACTAACATTTTTACCAACTTGAATGTCAGCCTTCTTAAGGGGCTCTAAAGTGATATTTTTCGAAATTTTATTAACGTGGCAAATTTTTCTCTCAACAAAAGGTGTTGCTCGTGCTATAAGTTGATCTGGATCCAAGATCAGTGTTTTATTTGCTAGGTTGGTTATTACCAGATAGCCTTTGCCATCAGTGACACTATAAGCACCTTGATGTAAATGATATTCCCGCCCGGGTTCGGTGCAATTATAACCGTCCACCAGCACATCACCACTAAATTTGGTATTTTCGGTGTGAATCTCTATCAAGCCTACACTTGCAATTTCAGACCGGTTGGAAGAGATTAACTTGACGGCTCTATCTGGAAGTGATTCATCATCAAAGTAGTTGATGAAGCTAAGCCTAATATTATCTTTAACGACATTAACAGACGGTAACTCCGTAAAATCTTGCCCTATCAATATAGGAGTCTGCATAAACTCGTCATTGACCACAAGTATCTCTATCCGCGCCTCAACTTGATCAATTTTAACTGTAACATTACTTTTATAAAGAGGTGTAACCGAACAATTTCCGAAACCTTTAATGGCAGGCAAATTATTAAACGATTTAGCTAAACATAACGTCTGGGCTTCCGATCCGCGCATCAAGCTGCACTCGCTACCGAAGTCTATATAAGCTACAAAATCATTACCATTAACAGTTGCCCGCTTGTAGAACTTATCATTTCCATTATATAATGTAGAGATATTCATAGTCTTTTTAACGTCTCTTATTACGCGAGTTTGATCCTCGAAACTAACCAAAGGATGAAGAGTACACGTGGCAGAATCATGACCAACTCTGTTGCATTTCTGACACTTTGTAATCGGTTTAGGACATTTACTAAAAGAGTGTCCCTTGCCGCGACAATTGAAACAAATCATAGGGTTTCCGGTGGGCTTTAAAGAAGGGGTAGCGCTTTGTCGGTTTGAGACAAACTCATTTTTTTTCTTTATAGAAAACACGGAATCGGTAGGTTTCTGAGAATTGAGAAAATCTAATAAGTCTTCCGGTTGAGCACAGTTTAAAGCTTGAGCACTATTTCTGACGGACGTGTCTAAAATACCATGAATTATACAATGAACTGCCTTTTTCTCTACAATTTCACATCTATTAATTAAGCTTAATTTATCGTAGAAGTATTCGCTATAACTTTCCGAACTACGTGTTGTACGCGCAAGCATTTCTTCGAGAAGTGAACCATAATTTCGCTCTTTCGGAAAGGCTTTTTTAATTTTGCTTTGCCACTCACCCCAAGTAAATACTACTGAGGGTAGTGATTCGAACCACTTTTTTGCTAACCCTACCAATTTTTGAAGTGCGAAATGTATGGTTTGCCTCTCATCCCAGTCATATATAGTAGCGCACTCATTCACCTTGTGAATCCAGCTTTCAATACTTTGTGTATTACTAGACGGATCAAACTCTGGGATCACATTATTTAACTGGCTATTGCCAAGATGACGTGGTTTGTCCTTATTCTTACACAAAGTATTGATAAGCTGTAGTACCTCGTTAACTGATACTTCTGGGGCCGTCGTTATTCGAGATTCAAGCTGCGCGGTTGGCTGGAGCGACGACAATGGTGCAAGTTCCTCGATGACCCACGCGCTGGAGGGCGCCTCCTTCCGCGTCTTGACGCAACGGCGTTGTCTTCGGGGTGATGGCGTTAGGGCTCTTCGTTTCAGCCTCGAACGAGTGCGACTTCGGCGAATCTCAGCATCATTGTTCTCCATCACCGCCTCGGGAAAATGTCCTAAATTAATTTCAGGTAGGTACTCGACTGACATTCCACCTATACTACATAGTAGTCAAAAACTTCAATTATGATTCTTAGCATACACTGCAAAGCTTAGCTAGCGATGAAAATATGATATGAAGCGTAACTTGCGTTGCAAGCATAAAATTAATTAAGTTGCAAAATTAAAATCACTATTCGAAATAGTTGTATATAATCGAAATACTGGCACAAGGCATACATAGCCCCTAACCTTAGACAAGGACACACATGGTCCTTCGCCTAGTCCCATTTGGCACACATGGCCTCTCGAAGACACACCTGGTCCCTTATTGTGGCGTAGTTAGCCATAGATATAGGTATGGACACACATGGTCCTTCGCCTAGTAATCCCATTTGGCACACATGGCCTCTCGAGGACACACCTGGTCCCCTATTGTGGCGTACATAGCCATAGATGTAGCTATGGACACACATGGTCCTCTACTTAAGTGGCACACATAGCCATTGACGCACATGGTCCAATACCTACGTGGTGATTACAAGTGACATACATAGCCACCAACTACGGTGGGTTCGCATAGCCCTTATGCTAAATCAAATAAAACGGGTACATAAAAAAAATCAATGAAAAAATAATAAAGCAGGTATTCACTACTGTACAAGTCATACTTTTATACTTTCTCTGTGTAATCAATATTTTCTATACTTTATAATTTGAGCAAGTCGTTCACAAGCGATTACATTGTCAGGGAGTCGCCCCAACCAAATGTGTCGCCCGCAAACGAACAACTAGCAATTCTACACAAATTATCATCCAATTGATCGTTGCATATCGTTATCAGAGAGTGGCCCTGATCAAACGTTTCAACGACGTTATTTCAATATGATATTGCCAAAGAGTAGCTTTAGCCTAATATCATATCGAAGTAGATGTATAATTTTCGCAACTACATAAGCAACCGATTCAAATAATCGCTGGAATTATTATCAGAGTGTTGCCCTGATCAAAATGATTCAACGACATTGAATTGCCAATAAGGTATTGCCATGGAGTTGCCATAACCGAATACCAAACCAGCACTTTGCTACTTGTTTTTCTAAAGGCGGTAAGGACTCATTATCCAGAAAAATCTTCCAAAAGTATAAATGCATGACCATTACACATCTAATATTATCTTTTATCCTAATATCAATTCAATTTTGATCAGAAAGTCAATATAGTATTCACGTACCTTTTTTTGTGAGCACGTTCCCGCTTCTGAGTTTTGATAAATAAAACTCAATATATGATCACTGGTTATAATTCGTAAATAATATTTAAATCTAGCTTTTACAACTGACTTAGCTGTAAACTGGCAGCTACACAGTTACGTTCTCAATTAGGTGACCGAACTCTTCAGCTATCCGCAATCGAATGAATCTCCTCACGTGCCACATTCTAATTTTCCTCGCAACACCCGCGCTGGAACGTGATTGGCCAACGTCTCTTATTGGACGTTTGGAGCTATGCCAATCACCTTCAAGCACAAGTGTTGCCATACAATTCCGAATGTTGCTAGACAAATTAATTATCATTAAACAAATTACGACACAAAGAACTAAGCGCACATAGATACATAAAAAACAGACGGTGGAAAGCCACTTTGTTTTATACTATGTACAGATATCTAGTCCACGCAGACGCACGCTGAAGAAAAGCACCCAAAACACAAGGGCGAGTGCCTATTGCGGAACAAATCCCAGAATTAGTTTCCTGGAAGACATCCCGACGTGAATTCCGGGTGGTTTTAGTAACATTGAAACAAAATGGGGGTATCCTTTGACCCGGACCTTAATTCTTTTGCGGCAACGGGATTGTAAGCGTAACAGCCACTAAAACGGAGGAAACTGTCGCAGCCGGCCCACTTACGCCGAAATAGTGACTGGTCCTTTGTAACTGAAATCCGTACCCACACTGGATATTTCCACGACTATTTATGTGGGAGTGCGACTGGTTTTAAAAGGGCTATAACTATTATACGTACCCACGTTCAAGAACGTTATCTGCTATGTGGGTGGGCTGACAGTGCGTATCATGCACATTGCGCTGACCCTATTAATAATGGCCTATGGGATCTTTAAAATGTCGGTGTCACAAGTTTACGCAGTCGGTACCTACCTACTCTTGTATTTTTTATTCAATTAAGTTAGACAAAACAATACATAAGACGAATTAATTAGTTTAGGCACAATTAGTTCAAGCACTAGTTATTTACCTATGATAAAAAGAAAACCTTACTTATCCTACCTAATATTAAAGGTAAACAATTCAAGGGTCTTAGATCTACTAAAGTTTTTTAGCCTGGCTAGTATGTTTACTTAATGACTACAATAGGTTTGTAGGTGCTTACACTCGCGCGTGGCGAAAACCGACCTACCCGCCAACAAACGGGACAATGATAACTAAAGTTATTTAAAAATTCTTCTCATATTTCTACCAGCATTTTCGTGTAATAGAACCACGGATTACGGAAAATTATATGAGCTCCTTCTAGCTACCCTACTCACTTTAGTACTTGCTGGCACACACACAAACGCGGATAACTTTTTGCGTGATCCCGTCAAACCACGCAAAACCTGTTCAAAACCGTCCCAAAATATACTACAAACAAAATGCCAAGAGTGATATTCCATTCACAACGAGGGTGTCCGATAACGTAGTGACGACAATCTTTATTCATATTCACTCCACACTACTGAACGCTGATTAAACTATCGCGTTAGGTGTCACCCGGGATGTGGGTCTAAGAGTTTTTGTCACTGATTTTGATGAGGGATTGATACAACACGGTTCAACGCGCTGAAAGCTTCTCTAAGGATTAAATTAAAGGAAAGGGTGTGCAGAGGTGAAGTTCCTACACGAAACAGGTTGCTATGGTTACGGTTGCCAAGTTTCTGAAACAATTTTTTTAGATTGCTCAGTGGCTCACCTGATGGAAACGAAAATAAAATGAAAATCGAATGAAAGATGATGGTGAATGAAATCGGTAGTCGACCATTAATCTTATGTCATTTACTAGCTTTTGCCTGCGACTTCGTCATCGTAAAATTCTGTTTTTACTTTCCAGACTCGTTCTCTTGGGAACCACATTGTATTTTGGGATAGATATATCCCAAAATATTTTAAAATATTTTAGAATATGCTATTGTATATTATAACCCATAAGGTACATTACTATCAAATTATCAAAATCCGTTCAGTAGTAACAAATAAAAATCAGTTTTTGCGTGAAGGAGTAACAAATACCCAACCGTCCATCAATACACACTTTCGCAACTAAACGGATTTTATAGCGGTTTTCACCAATAGACAGAGTGATTCACAAGAAAGATTAATCGCACAGATTGTAATAAAAAGTTACAACCTGTGCGAGCCGGGAGGGTTGCTAGCTCAAGTTTCATGCAACAAAAATGCAGAACCGCGTGTGCTCGTTGTCACTGTGAGGACGAAGATGATATGCGTCTTGCCTGTTATTATGCTGGATACCTTATTCTTCACACCGGAACACAACAATGTGAACATTGTCATATTTGTGTTCTGGTCTGATGGACAGCGTCTGACTTCAGAGGTCCGGTATGACAGCTTTTCCTGCGACTTCTTCCACTTAGACCATCAAGTACCTCGAGTAGGTAGGTCAAACATATTTTTTCTTCAGCTTGAATTATGACGTACAGACTTTGAGCTGAAAGGTTCGCGAGAAAGTTGGTCTTGTACAGAGATCCGGACTGCGCGCGGATGAAAGCCCCTGAGAATGGCTAGTTTTTTATATACGTTCCATGGAATTATTATTTTATTGGCGACAACTTAATGACCAAAAATTCGTCAACGCAAGCAGCAATAAATGTAGAACCTCCCCAAGGGCAACTTTTGTACCGAACTAAGGACCGGGGCTGACTTAATCTTTATCGAAAATCACCCCGTCTTTTGTAAAACTGTTACGTAGTTTAGATGTAGGAAGAGATTAAATCACAATCGGTACAGAGGTTCTTTTTTATTGCATAAGGACAAAGTAATGGTAGTCTGAATTTGACGATCTGAGTGGTTAAGTTGATAATATGCCGACCGGTCCGCCATGCAGTTTGATTCCCGGCCGAGCAGATATTGAAATAATTAATTTTAAAAGTATATAAGTAGTTTATCAGTTATCTAGCATCTATAATACAAATACAATACAATACAAAATATATTTATTTTTCCTCAAAAAGGCAAACAGTGCTTAGTATTTAGTAAAATAAAAAGAATCAAAATCCTTATTGAGAACTGAAGTCCGTGCTAGGTTATAATACCTGTGTTACGAATCTCCAGGCTCTCAACCTCCTATATCATTATATATAGAATATTTTATTACATTATATTATGTTTGTTTGTGCCTGTGTGTGTGCGTGTGCGTGTGCGTTTGCGTGTGTGTATGTGTATGTGTATGTGTGTACGATGATATTTTCATGTTATAGTTAAAATTATTTTTTCGGTATTCGCATAATCAAGATCCAGCAGCCAGCCTGTCAAGATCTTCCTACATTCTGCTTTACTCAAAGGGTGAATTTGTAAAATTTTGTTTATTTTGTTATAAACAAAGCTTCCCAAAAAGTAATAAGTACGCTGGGCCAGGCTGCAGTTTATCGGCACAGATGGACATACGGTATAAAATCTACGTGAAGCAGGAGGATTAATAGGATAGTAAGGAGTTTGCGAATGCTTCTCAAGAGTCAGCTGAAGTATAAAAAGTTGTCGAATGGAGAGAACCTTACAAAATTTATAAAGTTTGGAACTAGGGTACCGGTACGGGAGCCGCCACCCAACCTTCAGAAGCGCTCTCTGAGCGCGCTCAAGTTTTAATAAATATGTTTTATCGCACCCACCCCACGAAACAATAGAATATGAGGCTATCGATTGAACAAGGGCAAGGTATACCATTCTCAGTACCTCAGGCTCTGCAACATCCCTCAGCACCTTAAATATAAAAATTAATTTACGCAGTCTAGCTGTCAGTCCGTCAATGTGAGGATGGAAAGATAGAAGGTTGTCAATCTGAACACCCAGATATTTAATTGATTCCGCACATGTGAGTTTAGGACATATGCATCCATGAGCGGCGGGGGGATTACGGCATGAATGAGAATATAATGAAAAATTCAAAGAACCCGGCAAACTCCGACTTGAAAGGGAAAACGTCACATACTTTGTCTTTTCGACATTTAAAGTGAGCAAATTCCGCACCAACCAATCAAAGACAGAATTGAATCCAGCTTGCGCATAGTCAAAAACTGATTCCCATGTTGCACCATGAAAGACTAAAGCAGTATCATCGGCATATGTAAAGATCTTACAGTTTGTGAGCGTAGTTTGACAAAGGTCGTTAATATATATTAAAAACAAAGTTGGGCCGAGAATACTGCCCTGCGGCACACCATAAGAGATTCCCAAATCCCCACTCACCCAATCACCAATTCTGACACACTGACGTCTGTCTGAAAGGTAACTCTTAAAGATTTCGAGTTGAGGACCCCTAACACCATTCTCCTCCAGTTTGGTGAAAAGGGCGGGGACAGTAATACAAGCTTTGCTTTATTTGGGGCTAGATAGCGCTGTGTAAATTGACCGAGCATATTTATTATATAATGACTGGCTGATTGCCGAACAATCGTGATACCTATTGTGCAAAACGTTAGATTTTCTTTTTTGAAATTTAGACAAGACAGGCATTTGACCGCCATCTCACCTGTTGGTAAGTGACGATGCGGCCGAAGATGAAGCATGCCCGTCTTGGAACAGCCTATTCCCTTGCCTTGAAGGCATCCAGATTATATTGATCAGGGGACACACTCGCAGGCAACGCGTTGCATTTCTTAGCCGTACGCATTATAAAGGTCGAGCCAAAGCGGCTCGTGCGGATAGCTGGAAGATCCACGAAATAAGGATAAAACGCACGCCCGGATCGCGTCTCCCGATGCAGCTGCTTCGCACACTCTCCGATATGTAACCTGTAGAAGACCGACAGACACGCAACCCTACGCCGATGTTCGAGGCTCTGCATCCTAGTCCGCGGGTCACAAATTATCTTCTTTGCATGTTTTTCCACCGAATCCAAAGCCGCCAGTTGATATTTGGCTTAACCATCCCAGAGGTGGCAGCAGTAGTCCATGCAGGATCGCACTTGTGCTTGATATAACTGAAGCAACTGCTTTGAAGTGAAGTACCGCCTAACCTTCGAGTGGATACCAAGTTTTGTTGCTGCAGTCTTTGCTTTGGATTCGATTTACGAACAAATAAATATACAAATTATCACAATAAGATAATAGAACAATACCGGAAAATTCTTAGAACAACCAGCGTTTCCACTCTCTAAGCTGTCAAGCGACCCTAATCACAAACAACTGTCTTTTATATAACTGGTATCTAAAATCGAATGCCTGCATCACGAAAATAAAGTGTTATTTTCGGATCGATAAGTAAAAATGTTCCTACGCAACTTGGTACTTAGGTCGGAACGTCTAAGTAAAGCGGCAAGCAGGGCGCAGGAAAACGTTATTGAATTGTACTTTGTACATTTAACATATTTTGCATTAATACTTACAAGAACAACATGTTTTCGATGTAACAAAAATGGGGTTAGGCACTCATTCTGACCGTGAAACAGATTTTTGGTGAAAACATCTACTTGCCAGTTCATACACTGCTATTTTATTAAGGTCCTTCACTGGATTTGCGCAATTACAAGCATGAGGCATTTCATCACGAAAATAAAGTGTTATTTTCGGATCGATAAGTAAAAATGTTCCTACGCAACTTGGTACTTAGGTCGGAACGTCTAAGTAAAGCGACAAGCAGGGCGCAGGAAAACGTTATTGAATTGTACTTAGTACATTTTACATATTTTGCATAAATACTTACAAGAACAACATGTTTTCGATGGAACAAAAATGGGGTTAGGCACTCATTCTGACCGTGAAACAGATTTTTGGGTGAAAACACCTACTTGCCAGTTCATACACTGCTATCTTATTAAGGACCTTCACTAGATTTGCCTTCCCAAATACTGTTAAAGAAGGCATTTTTTATAAAAAGGCTCCTTCTCTCTCGCAGGTTGCTGAAAGTGAAAGTGAAACTGCTGACCTGCTTAATCCTTTGGACTCCGTACAGAGACGCGCCGTACGAATTGTCGACGATCAGATACAAACAAGCAAGCTAGAACCACTGGCTAACCGAAGGGACTTTGGCTCCCCGTGTGTGTTCTATCGGCTGTACAATGGGGAGTGTTCCGAGGAACTTTTCGATCTGGTGCCCACAGCACAATTCCGCCATCGCACCACCCGCCGTGGGCTGGGTACTCATCCCCACTACGTAGACCCTCTGTTGGTCACCACGCGAAGGTTCGAAAGAACGTTTCTCGCTCGTACGATTCGGATGTGGAATGAGCTCCCAGCCACAGTGTTTCCTTTGGACTATGACATGGGATCGTTCAAGAGGTATATTAGAGGTCTCTTTAGAGGCATGCAACGCATTGGTGACTCCCCTGGTGTTGCTGATGTGACGACTTTCCATCAGGTGGCCCGCTTGCCTGTTGTTCTGCTAAGTAACATAAAAAAAAAGTTGTTTTCGTCTATGAAACTTTATTGCAGGAGTCGGTTTGAACCACTTTCCGGTTTAACCGATTTCTGTATCAGAATAAGATAAGTCAATTGTAGAAGTAAATTGTTGCCATGCTGATGACCCGAAATACATCTTTCACAAGCTTTTATTTAGTTTTACATGTCACTATGTCTGTCTGTTCTTAATTAATCTTGCAAATTAAATTTAACCCATTTCTCCGTATCCGATTGAGCTGAAAATTTGCACACTCGTGTAATTTTAGTGACAAATGTAATGCAACCGATTGCAATTTAATCAAATTTGTATAATAAAGTGGAACTAGTGTACTAAAAGTGATTTAATTCATAATAATGGAGTTCCATCATGAAGTGACAACACAAAGTGTTAAATAGACAAATGTAATGTTATGACTAGGCCGTCTGGTGTCCGGCAGAGTAGAATAGCACCAACCCCTTACACTCGTGGGTGTCGTACAAGGCGACTAATGTTTTCGAGGCAAAAGATCAAGAGTCTCCGTAGTAGTAGCAGCATTTTCCATTGTTATATTTAAACACTGCGATCTCCAACCCGCCTGCCAAGCGTGGAGATTATGGCAATAACCTCCCCTTGCGTGGGAGAGGCCCTAAATCCTGCAGTGTACTGTTACGGGCTGTGATGATGAATGTTATGATACCATCGAGTTGATCTGATGATGGAGACGGAAGGTGGACTCAAGAACTCCTAAACTACCCATTGAGTTTGGGCTCGCTTGGTAAAGACTATGAGTAATCATAGAGAAAGCCCGATAAAAACTTGCAATCAAAAATAATTTTTCTTTTAACTTATTACCCTTAGTATCTGACACTATCTGACACCCTGAGAGTTATTGCATAGTAGTAGAGTAGTTACTGAGATGGCGACTAGCGTTTTCTATAGTTGACACCCCACATGGCATTTCCAATTACTTATTTCCTTTTGATTTCTGTGATCTGCTCGTAGGTCACTGAGTTTTTGTCGGAGATAATAAAATACTACGCTGTTTCATTCATTTGTTACTGAAATTCCAGTCAGGTTGTGTTGTTGCATGCAAGTTATAAAGCATCCAGTACGCTAGAACAATACCTAACAACAAAACAGAACCGAGTTTCCCCAGCTAGTAGTAGGGATTCAGAAACAAAAGCAACATTCAAATAGGTGTTCCCGACCGCTCCCGACGCCGGGGAATCCAATAATGGAATTTAACGCGGACGTCTGTTTGTTCATCAAATGCTGTTTATTTCCGCCATAGAGTGCAGTGCAAATGCATTTGAAATGTTGACTAAATTATTAATCACATCAAGCATTAATTAGAGAGACCATCATTCATTTGTTGAGTAAATGTTGCACGAATGCCAGAGCAAATGAACTACAGCTTTAGGAAACATTATTTACAGTTACGGCTACAAAAGGACGCACCTTTAGGATATTTGATGCATTGCTCGAAAAAATGATTGAACGCATCCTTGAGCCTCAAGATATTTTTCACCGGGCGGGACTTTGTTGGCAATGGAACGCTCCATGTATGATGTTTGTAGGTAAGCATATTTTTTTAGAAAGCTTTCGGTTACTTCTGCATCATCTTGGCGTTAATGTCCTGATTGTGCTCTCAAGATCGAGGCCCCGGTGTTCGCCTTGACCATGATCCAGAATTTGGCGATCAGGTAATTACAGTGGAGCGAGTCAGTTGCCTGAATTTGCAGGTTTCATCACGATGTTTTCCTTCACCGTATGAACATCGGTTAGTATTTGACTAATGTACATAAATCAGAAAAGAGTCATTGTACATGGCCGCAGCGGGATTCGAACCCGGTACCTTTCGCTTACGAGTTGGATACTCAACCGCCCGGCTACCGACGCTCGCGTGTTAGTAAATACGAAGCCGATATGCATTACTAGAGCACAACCAGGACATTAACGACAAAAAGAAGAAGAGTGTAATTTAAGTATAAAAAATAATTACTTTTATACGAGCTTGAATTATAAAGTCCTTGACTTGATTCCTTAAACGGGCTAAGGAGTTGCGAAGTCTTGAAAAGTAGGCGAGTCGTCATTGCATAAGTGCGGGAAGGTATTTACGCTTACTTGAAGCTTTTTACTCTGTAGGTGCTTCAAACATGTGTTGAAATGTTGAAATCGAACTTACTTATTTCAAGTACAAGGGTGTGCTGTCGGACAGTGCAGAATAGTCACAGAATAGTAGATACCAACGCAATTTATTCACGGGGCGGTCGACTAAACTCTTATGCCTAACATCTCCGATATAATGGGCAGTAGCGATTTCCCTTGAAAAATGAAGGTCCATATCCTACAATACAAAGTTTTTGAGTGTTGATGACAGTACTAGCATAAAAGACAATCGAATAGAACATTGTGGTTTATAAAAAAAATCAGCTTGGCGTTAATATCACGGTTGTGTCCGCCGTGACCATTGTGGTTTAATATAAAAGAATTGAAAACAGAGCAGATGACAATATCTTTAGGAAACCACAGTATAAAGAACGCCTCCACAGAACTATCCTTAAAACCTTTTACCAAGGGAAACAAAACTCACAGTACAAAGATTTACTCAAGCCTCCACATATTGCATCTAGCGCCTTTGAAGGAGAAACATGAAATATGTAGCGTACTCAATAGTGTGTGAAAATTCTATCACGGAAAAATCTTTGAGAGAAGTTCAAAGAGGAGGAGGTAGGGTAGGTAAATCAGTTATGCCATCGCATGTACAAATTTTAATATAAAAAGGTACCTTTACCTTAGATATAGAATTTATTAGTAGAAATATTAATTGCCATGTATGAACAGCAGCCTCTGTTGACCCTGAGTTGAGCCCCTCTTGGCATCGAATGCAGAAGCATTCTTCGAGCACTTATGGTATAGAAACAATGATTCTTATATAGAAGTCCGTCGAGAGGTTCCGAGTTCGGGCAATGCTCGGAATTACCCTGCGCGACCGGAAAACTTACGAGTGGATCCGAAGTAAACTCAAAGTTATGGATGCCGTTGCTGTAATGGCAAGAAACAAGTAAGTAGTACAAAAACTACAAACCCCGACTGATGTTAGAAACTGTAAAGTGAAAAAATATATATTTTAAGTGTATAAGTTTCATTTTTGGAATCGCCTTTTGAAGACCTTTATTTTGATAACCCATGAGAAAATAGATTTTCGAATGTGACAGTGAGGCATTTTGAATTTTTTAAATTTTAATATACCCAGTGTCACTCGCACGGCCAATATGAATCCAACAATACCTCATAATCACAGAATATCTACACTAACGTATTGAACGTATTGAGCCGATAGACGTGTAGCCCGTGTCAAAGAAATAGTCATACAAATGGCATACAAAATAATATACATATACACACATACTTACGCTCGAAAAACATAACCATCCTCTGTCGCAGGTGGGCGTGGGCGGGGCGACATTGCGGAGATGGTCTAGACAGCAGCTGGACAAGAAGAGTCCTAAAATGGAGACCCAGGGCAGATACCAGGGGACGCGACAGACCACCGCAGCGCTAGACAGACGACGTCCGACGGGACGGAGGTCGAGACTGGATGAGTCGGGAAAAAGACCTCCATTATTGAAAAAAGGGCGTAGAAACCTACATCCAGTAGTGTTTTATAAACGGAAGCTATTATGATAATTATGATGAATATCTTTAAGTAAACCAACTTCGGAAGATCGAAAGGGAGGCCTTTGCCCTGCAGTGGGACAGAAATGGCTAAAAATAAATAAAACCAACTGTAAATATCTATACGGCTTGACATTTTGGGGAACTTACAATTAGGTACTGCAAGTACCTAATACTTATTTTTTCGCTAGCAAGGGTGCTAGTTAGCAACTAGAGGTTCCAAAGCAAGTTTTTATCAGTAAGAAGCAAGAGATTACTGTAAAGTAAAATAATATTAATCAAAATCTATACGGTCTTAACTTAAATGCGCGAAAAGAATTTATAATACCTTATGGTACGCAAACTCCACCTAATATTAATATCTTCACTCAAGTGAAGGTACGATCGAACGTTGAGAGTTTTACCCGTGTAAACTCAAGCAGCGCTCTTCAGCGGCGTATTCCAGAACCGGTAGGAAATCGGAATAAGAATATTCGAAATTCGAAAATTGAATTCGGAACGCTCCAATGGAATTCGGCGCCAATAAGAGTTGCGTAAGTACCCGCTTAACCGCTTTTAAGATAGGATATTGGGTGATATTGGGCCCTAGTCCGAGTTATGTAACTACTTCACATTACTGAGGCCCGTAAACGCATTTACGGTCCGCTCGGATACAAAAATAGCTGCTTTCAAAGGTTATTGAAGTTATTTTTAGGAACAAAAATATAATAACTTCCCTTCCATTAACCTAACCTAACCGACAGAAAAATGTCGGATAACTCCCGACCAAGTATGAATATACCTACGCCAACTTTTCCTAAACTACTAAACAGATTTCAACAAAAGAAAAGAGCAAGCTAATAACCATCTGGAATAAAATAGCTTTCAAACAAAGAAAACCGCATCGATCAATCAGTCAATCAGTCCACCTGTTCGGGAGCTACGACACAGACACCGACTTTTTGTGCCACTTGTCACTAGAAGACTAAGAACAAAAATATAAATACAAGCCTGAGCTACTGCCCCCTCTATTGTACTTACCCAACAGCGAAATGTCTGAAAAAGGCGTGTAATACCTCAATAAGCAGAGAGCAGAGCATATCGGCAGATTTGAGGTTGGCTCCTCTTCACACGATGCTATTTTGATACGTATTAAATTATTTTCTGTACTTTGTTTTGGAAGCATGATAGCCTACCATTTATTGCGACTCCAGCAACTTCTTTTTAGCAATCTAAAATATCCCGAGTTGATTTAAATTGATCGATTACCTACCAAGCTTCAGCTACCTATTAATCATGCTTAGTAGTTGCAGAATCAGCAGAGAGCGGAACCCAGTTTAGAGGTAAAAATATTAGTTTACATGTTACCATCTAAATGTTTAACTTTAATCTAACAAATGCCTTTAATAAAGTTTATTAAACGTCGCATTCACGGCGTGTTGTGCATATTGTATTGTCGATGTTATGAGCGACAGTTGCCAATGCCAAAGCACAATCGCCTGGCTGCAGCGGCTCAGCCGCCTCTAGGCGTTAGGGGTTCTAATAAGCACGTCACTTTTGGATCTCACATCGACACTGTCACTTTAGATAAGTTAGTTAGTAGGGATTATAAAGTAATAAATTATTTAGATAATCATTTTTGGTCACTTTTGCATCTGGTTTTCGTAATTCGCTTACCATCTGTCATTCCGATGTATAGTTACCTCAGGTTACAAGTTGGCCGCCGTTATACAGATTATTTCCGCACGATTTGTCCAAAAATTTAATGTAATTTTGGTTTCTATACTACGGACAGAAAGTTACTTATTTGTAAGAAAACGCGCAGCGCCCGCATAATCACCGCACATCAATCGTGTCGCACTCGCACAGTCACCGTGCCGTACCCCCATAGTCACCGCGTCGTGTGTGGCACCGCTAGTGCAGACTGCACGTTTTGTGTCCAGTTGCTATGCGATGACTATGCGAGCACGACGCGGTAGTGTAGTAGATGTGTAGTTTAGAAGCGGTGACGTATAACCGGGCCCTTAGTTGCCTTGTACAGTGTCACAAACTTATCTGACCCGGTGGCCAATACTGGGACTGTGTCGTTATTTTGAAACGTCATTTTGTTGTCAACAACAGCGACGTTATCACTGGGTCATAGGTAATTATAAGTTTGCTTTTCTGTACGATACCCATGACTGGAAAGGGTTGGTGCTAAATTCTACTCTGCCAGTACCAAACGGTCAGTATATTTTCGGTACTAGGTAGGTCATGCTATTTGCAGAATATATCTGGGCCGGAAAATTCTTAGTATTTCGCTGGCCGTGACCTAAACGAATAAAGTGAGAACCGAATGGAATATTGGAAATGGCAAATGCATTTGCAGCGTGACGTCGCACTCTCGGTCGGAATTATGAGGATTCAAAGGAATTCCAGGCAAGTTTCAACCGCTTCAATGCTGATCGTTTTCAATACAATAAAAACTTTAACAGTTCACGGGTGAATATAATATGGAATTTTCAATTCAACGGTTCTAAGACATAATTATGTGAGCGCTCCACAAAGCACTCAGTATTCTGCAAATCCAGCGCTTGCGAATAGCTTAAATGACTTCTAACATTGAAGGTCTTCAACGTCTTTAATATTAAACTGGTTCTAATAACTCAGAAAACTGGACCGTAACGAAAAGGTCTACCAATATAGTCTTACCTGAATAACTACAAAACTATTAGTCTTAGAACCAAAAATCTAGTATACATACGCAGGCTGTTCAAAAGAAAAGGTGAATTTTGAATTTTTTCGATAAGTTTTTATTTATTCATCAATATCCATTTTGTCCCCTTCAAAGTTATCCCCCTCAGATATAATGCACTTATGCCAGCGCTTCTTCCAATCCTCGAAGCATTTCTGAAATGCGCTTTTCGGTATGGCCATCAGCTCGTTCTTCGATTCCGAAGGCTTTCGGAAAACGCTTTCCTTTCATTGGTCTCTTGTTTTGTGAATAGGAAAAAGTCGCAGGGAGCCAAATCTGGTGAATACGGTGGTTGAGGCATGATTACGGTGTTGTTTTTGGCCAAAAATCACGAACAAAATCACTCAAAGTTTTGTAATTTTGGAACAAACTTTGCTGTCACACGTTTCAAGCCCAAAACATCAGAGAAAATCATGGCATGAGTCGATTGATATGCCAACATCCTCTGCAACTTGCCTAATAGTGTTTCGGCGATTTTCCAAAACCATTTTCTTCACCGTTTCGATGTTTTCTTCGCTTGTTGACGTGGTTGCAACTCCAGGACGCTCATCGTCATCAAAATCTTCTCGGCCTTGTGTAAAGTGCTTGTAAACACTTTTTTGAGGCAAAGTAGACTCGCCGAATGCCACAGTCAACATGTTAAGTGCGTTAGAGCACTTTATTCCATTTTTAACCAAAATTTAATACATATTCTTTGATCCATTTTTTCAAAAGTAAAACATCGAAGAACACACAAAATCGCGACTAACCTTTTCAGTTGTCAAAAACAAACAACTAATCCAAAATGGCTGATAATGTCAACATATGATAAACATATGTGTATAAATATAACTAAAAAAAATTCGATAATACACAGCCCGCGAAAATTCAAAATTCACCTTTTCTTTTAAACAGACCTCGTACACTGTAACAATGACTATGTAGTCAGCTCGCTTGCTGTTTTGACCTTGAATTTGTGTCAGGGGTAGGTGGGGCGGCGAGGTAGGGGCACTGCATTGAAGTAATTTATGACTTACACGTGATAAGATGATTCTTACGTGTATATTATTATATTGAGTTTGTCTACAACAATCGATCCATATAAAATAACTGTAAATCGGACAATATTTGTAGTTATAATAAGCAAAAAGTTTAAAAGATATCCGATAATTAAATAAAGAGATCGCAACAAAAACAAATCACGGCTATCGTCGGAAAGAGGGGGCCATGGGCCATATTATGTTGGTAATCTAATGTTCGGCGTTGACAAAGCGATGCGATTTCGAGAGCGTCTCGACGCTGTCAAGGTAAATCTTGCACATTAAAACCAATGGCCGTATGTGTGTTCCGTTACGCCCGTAAGTCCCATCAGATTTTTTACACCCCTTAAGTCGCAAACAAGCACAAGACCCCTTGATAGTACCTATTTAAAGACTTCAATTTAATACATGTGTACCTATTAAGTAGTTAGAGTAGTTACTATAAGCCTATTGACTTTTGCAATATCAAGGGGTTCCGGTTAATTCCATGAAATGTGAAGGACGTGAGGAATAGAGCGTGAGCTGAGAATTACCAAGAAGTTGGATTGGCGGAGAGAATAGAAGAGTGACGATTGCTCTGCCGAGAAAAGTTTAACTCTTATAGCCCGGTTTAACTCTTATAACGGGTTTCCAAAGCGCATTGTCCCAAATGTGCACGCAATTTTAGGTTCTGTGTTAAAGACAAAAAGCTTATTCTTATTGTATGATCTTTCCATAAGAGTATGAATGGGCTACCGACGATAGCAACAGTCAAAAGACAAAATAATTTAACAAAGCCTATCTGAATATAAATCTAGTGTTCCTTGTAATTATAAATTTAAAGAGCACGATATCTGATCCAGCTATATTCATCAAAGGCGTACTTTACGCGTCGATCTAATAATTGAAGGAATTAAAAGCTCCCAACTATGGGAGCTTCGTAAAAGCTCGGTAATGAGGCTGGCGCTGTGCCTGAAAGCTGCCGCAATTCATAGCAGCAAGATTCGTGATAACGACTCTTATTTCTTCGTAACAAGGTTTGCTATTTGAAATCATTATTTGCGTCGGAATTTCGTTTCGCAGTGTTCTCTACATTTGTATTAAATTTTTATTCGAATTACGACTGTTTAATATTCAGTGCTGCTGTCCGGCTACATATAATTTCTTAAGTACCTTGGCGGTTCTGAAAGTTTTCAGCCAACGGCTTGTTATACGCCCTATTCTTTTCATTTTTGTATCGGATAAAAGGAAATTTGATTACAAACTCCTTGGCCAAAAATCACTAGTCGGCAACTTATGGGTAGTTATTTTTTATCGATTATTAATAATAAGTTGGGTGCATACAAACCCCTACTATCAGGGAAATAATTTTGTGGCAAGATGTATTATGATTGAACATGGGTTAACGTATATAGAATCACTTGAAATTCAAATTAGCGCATTTAATTAATTGTCCCCATCACATACTATTGTCGTTTATTGATTTTATAAGTTTAAACGTGGTCAGGGCGACACACTCGAGGGACAAACACTAACCGCCAAATGCAGTCACTATAAATTGGAAGCGTGAAGTCTTTATTGGACTAATGAGGATTAGATCCCAGTTTCCACCACTTTAGGTTGTTTCACAAACAATCCCACTCTTTCAGAGAAGAGCAGAAAGTTACTTGTACCATTTTACTTAATTTCTATGATCCGTGAAAATGATGTTTCTACCTGTGTTCGTAACTTTATTTCATAGTGAATCTCACAGTTAGTAACATTCTTTTATCAGCGACTATTTTGCCTTTGCTGATCTAGGCTCATTCGACTGTTAAACGTATACGTTAAATCGCAAAAATAGTTGATCTTCAGTTTTGCTTAAAGACATAGTGAGTTTCGTGTGTCGTGACAATCAAGCGAGTATTATCCGCGTCATGAAAGATGAAACCTGTCAGATGGCAGTAGAGGGGATTTCGCGCAGGTACACTCGTGCTCACAATCTAAATTGAAATACATCGGCAAAAGTTAAAAATATTTAGTAAAATTCACAATTCTCTTCGCCGTAATTAGCGAAGTTTTCGTTACGGCCGCTGTACGTTTTTGTACCGCTTTGAAATTGTTGACGACGTGCTCTGCTCTCACGCCATAAAAGAGTATAACGTGTATACGTCGTACACAAGTTCTCTACATTGTCGGTTTAAAGTTTTACTTGATCTTACGTGACACAAATTGTAACAAGTGGTTCGAGTGGTTCGAGAATTCGAAATGAGGGTAATCGTCTAAACCGAAAGAGGGTGGACAGATATGCCTATCCTTAGGAGCGACTTCACACAGCAGCACCAGACTACTCTTGACCATGACGCATGCAACTGCGTCGAAATATCTAGGTAAAAACAATACTAACCGTGGTAGCAAACCCGATAATATGTGTAATAAAAGTGTAATGAATAACGACGAAAATCTTAAAACCTAAATAAAAAGGATTCTCTAGTGAAGATCACATATAAAATAAAATAAATAAAGTGAAATAGAACTTGTAAAAGGATTATCCGCCAGAGAACTAAATATACCGATATTGCGCGCAGGATTCATAGAAGTGACCTGCTCATGTTTTCGATGTTCAACAGACTAGACTTATTGATCACCGAACAAGACGAAATCCAAACAAGGGTCTTCCTACAAGGCGGACGAGATGATGAGCAGTTAGAAACGACAGAGCAGGAATCATCATACTGGAGTTCTTTGTGATTAGGATTAATTAAAAAAGACTGATGACCAGACTGAACTCCGCCTACCTCTAGAATCTAGAAAATACAAATATTCGCAAAGCAGAAGATCTAGAGGAATCGACGATATACTTTTATCTCTAGAAGTACATATGAAAAATTATGCAGTTTTTCATTTTCCAAGTAGGAACATGTATGTACCTCTATAATTCGACCCAAAGCTAACATTATTTTTCGGTACCTAACCCTTTTACCATTATTATATTTTGAAAGAGTTTATAAGATGAGGGGCTCGATACACAAGAAAGATTTCAATATTGACTTCAACGTGAACAAAAACCTGTTGGCTATTAAGTAATTAAACGTCATGGGTTGAACAATTTGTACTATTTGGTCCCCAAAGAGTGGATTTGTGGAGCCTACTAATACAACGAAAAAATAAACAGCTGTTTTTGTCTATGTCAGTCATCCGCAAAGGCTAAGCCCAGGTAGACAAAATACCTAACTACCACGGGGCGTTACTTTTGTATGCAGCTGTTTCTACCGTAGAATATAACCTACTTACTCCGATTCCGAAAATAATAACGATTTAAAAGCTACCAACCGAGGTTTAAGGTCACCGACATAGCGCGAAGGCTTGCCCAGAAGCTCGCAGAATAATTGACCGATGGGCAGTCAATTTCTCGCGTGACGCCTCTCTCTAGGTGGACCGACGACCTGGTAAAGAGCGCATGTATCAGCTGGATGCGGAAGGCACAAGACTCGCCTTTATGATATGTCCTATGATGCCCTAAAGAGATGGTAGAGACCTATTGCCAGCAGTGGGCGACTTTCGGCTAATATGATGATAAGCTACTTTCTATCCAGTGAAAACAGAAATATGGAAATGCTAATTGCTCATATTATCTTATTCCTCACAGTGTCAACGCAACTGCAGTTCTGCATTTTATTAGGTAAGGAAACCTAATTGCACGTAGATTGTAGATGTTATGTGCAACAGTTACCGTTCACTATTAGATGGGTTGATTGCTAGAATGACACTGACTGACTTACTACTACCTACCTAAGAGAAAATAAAAGGAAAATATTTGAATAATATCTGAATATTATAGTCTATAATATCTGAATCCCGGCGGACGATCAATGCTTTCAAAGTCTCGAATTCCACTATAGTAATAAGCGAAATATTTCTATTTAGCTGGAAACCCCGAAACGATAACGTAAATTATTAAAGTTCAAAGGGGTAGCTAAGTTATTTTAGTATGAACTCCGCAATATCGAATAACCTTTATGGAAAGAGGAAAATTGACAACGCCGAATCTGATCCCACAGAATACAATTTAAACAACAGGCGCGGAAATAACTCAGCAGTAAAATTAAAATTATTGTTTGTAAACTGTAAGTACTACATTTTAACCCTTAATAAGGCGATGGCCAAAGTTACCACCTTAATTGTTTTGCTCTAAAATGTAGTGGCAACTTGTCAACTCTCTCACATGACATGTCATTAATGAATGAATCTGGTACTTTTACTTCGATCTGTCAAGTGTATCAATCTGTCATTGTTTGAAATAAACAAAAATCATTTTTTGAAAAATTTATTGCTTTGTGTGAAACACACATAATGACCAAGATTTCAGGTAGGTATTTATCCTGATCTGCTTGAAGCTTTGATTTTTTGTTTTGAATAAGGTCTTATTAAAGATACAAATTACCTATAAGAAGTCAGTTTATTCTCAAAAATATCTTAGATCCTTTTAAGGGTTAAAAGTGTTCACCCGGTTTCCGGACGAAACCTGTTGGCTATTAAGTAATTAAACGTCATGGGTTAAACAATTAAGGCATATTATGGTCATGGTCACGGGACCATGCATGTTACTGCGTCGAAATATCGGGCTACTCGTAAACCAAAGTACCTACGCGGTAACCCGGTGATAACTTTTGAAATGTCTAGTATATCGCAACAGTGGTATTGATTACTGATAATATAATAGACTTTGATAATTTTATTTGAAGAGATATTCGCTTTCTATATTCATTATAGGTGAGAAAACTTCCCGATGTGTATACCTAAGAAATTGTAATGTTTTTACGAAAGGAAGAGTATAATTATTTACCTTAATAATATATGTAAATATATCTTAAATTATCTATAGCTACTGTCTAATGATTTATATCTAATCAAGTCTTATTTTATGCCATGCAAACCTCATATTTGTCCATAATTATTTTAAACTAAGTCAGAAACAGTTAACATTGGTGCCTGGCATGTGCACGGCTATTCATACGTGGTCCAAGCTAATGTATGAATGAGCTTTCACAAGCACGGAGACTTATTACGGAGCTTTCATAAGCGCGCCGAGGGCTTTTGATAATAAACGTTTCGCTTTGCCTGTACGGTTCTTGGGAGACATTTTAATAAATACACACACGAGTTGATTTCCTAGCCAGAAATTAGAAATTTTACTAGAAATGTGGAATGAGCTCACGAAGTATTTCCTTTGCACTATAATTAGCCGCTGGATGCACCGGACGCGCGGTGCGCTAGACTAGCTAGAGGGTTTTCGGACCGGGTATGCCAGGAAAGTAATGTTTTTGCGTATAAATTGTTTATAAATACTTTTGTGTGTATGTCATTAATTATTTGCGTATTTGTACTATTTTGCAGTTCTTGTTTCCGACGATTTAATTTTTATTGGGGCCCAAACCCACAAAACCGAAGAATTTTCTGTCAATTATGCGTTTGAATAGATTTTATACGAAAATGTAACATTCAATTATATGCTTTTAGCTGAATATAAGTGTCTAAAGTGTTCATAAGCACACAAGAAGTAGATAAGCTAAACTAATTTTGAATAACATAATAAAATTTGGGAGAACTTTGATATCAGCCTTTGTTTCGCTCGCCCTCAATTATATTTTATGTGTGAAATTGGAAAATCTGAACCCCTTTCTAATCGGGTAGATACTGTAGTGTCCTAGGTTAATTTGGTCCGTGAACGTATAATTTCATTGTTACATATTGAAGAACCTTGGCCAGTACCGCTTCTGCTCGCTTAAGGTTGCTGATATCCTAGATGACGTGGTCGCTTTCCGTTACGTGTAGTCTGACCGTGTGCCTTTCTAGGTAACATTAAAAATTACATATTCTGTGCGATCAGATTTGTTAGTATACTTACATAAATCTCATCAGTAGCCGTATTCACAATGGCTCGGAAATCGGATTCGGATACGGAATCGACAAAGGACCCCGCAAAAGTTCTTAGGAAAATGTGGTTTCATTTAATTTTGTTGAAATTTTCATATGTTATAGAGAGTAGAGTTCCCATGGAAACTATCGGGATTCTGAATAACAGTTTTCGAATCGATCGACACGGATTCGCCGCTCACGAATTTCGTGTCGAATCGTTCGGAAACGGTTTCGAACCATTGTGAATACGGCTACTGGTCGTTGATCCGGTTCGTCTTATAGGAAGACTCTTCACGTTGCGTCGTTTGACACGATGACCGACACGACAACACGAAGCCTATTATGTACTGTCCACTGCTGAATGAATGCTATCCATCTTGGTCCTGAACGACCTTCCGAGGTCGTCGATCCGTCGTGTCATATCGCGTCCCACGCTCCACTTGCCTAGGCGTCGTTTCCACTTTAACACGAGGCGGCTCCATCGACCATCAGTCTGTCTGGAGACATGAGTCGCCCACTTCTATTTCAGCACGCGCAATATCAGCGCCTTTAGTGCGATAATGACTTTGCAAATTGCATACCACCAGAAACTTCAAGCATCTCGAGATGCTTCCGATACATGGTCTCTATTCGAGGATATTTCTTTGAATAATTGAAATAAGAAGCGGGCCCAGACTAATGGCTGTATGCTTGCGAGACCGATATCATTAGTTTATCATTTCAACTGGCTTTAAAATAATAAAATCCGCTTCTCTTGATGTCCTGGACGACGGTGGCCGCTTTCCATCAGATGTACCGTCTGACCGTGTCTACTTGGCAACAAAAAATGCACCAACATCACATCCGTACGGGAGCTACTATGCAATAGACAGACATGCACAGACGGATTGAATAGATATATTATGTCGCAGCCAAATGGTTAAATTAGGCGGTTAATTAAACGTATAGCTATTTAAGCAGTTATTTAATTGAAAATTGGCCAAATTCATGAACTTAGAAAGGAAAGTCAAATGAACGATATTGCCGCGAGTTTACGGAGCTCTTCCATTCATTGTAATAATGCTAACCTAAACTAACCGAATAGAAACCTAATGCAAACTATTATTATACTTTGAAGTTATTGTGGGTAGGTTAGCATTGGAACAATGTGTGAAAGAGCTGCGTAAACTCGAGGCAATATCGTTCTTTCAACATCACTTTAAAATCTTATGAAATTGGCAAATTTTCAACTAAATAATTGCTCATAAAGCTAGCCGTTTAGTTAACCGGCTAATTTAACCATCCGGCTGCGACAGATACACCACTTCAAAATAATTTAATGCTCCATTTTTCGAGGGTTGATGATTAAATTGGTACTATAAGTACTGAGTTATGTCACTTTGTAAAGATGATAAATGAAAGTTGATAACGTTTTGAACCTTTTTAGAAATCTTTTGCAATAAGGAAAAAGTTTTCCTAATTTTTCACCGTCCTTCAAAAGAATAAGGCAGTACGCTATAGCAACTGAGTGATAAGCTATTTGAATCATTAATTATAAATCCTCCGATAGCACTTTGTATATCTCCATTGCAAATCCCTGTTCATATTTCAGCGTTTTCGCTCCAAAATAAAAACAATGAGGCAGAATTTATTACAGGGAGGTATTACGGACGATGATTGATTGTGAGTTGAACCACCGGAGGAACTAGGCCAGGGTCGGATCAAGTTGCAAGGAAAACAATATTTTACTCTTACTGTGTGGTCAACCAAAATACTCCCTTTTCGAGCCTGTCAACGGAAGTAAAAATAAATTGATTTGTTAGCCGGTGGAGTCGTTTACCTGTGTTGACTGAAAGCTTTGATTTCGGTACATGAATAAGTAGGTATATTAACGCTAGATTGGGTCAAGAGTAAAGGCCTTGCCACATACAAAGCTCGGCGCGAGCGCGGCGCGTTATTTGCTAGGCAACCATCGCGCGGCGCGATGGTTGCCTAGCAAATAACGCGCCGCGCGATGGTTGCCTAGCAACTATCGCGCCGCGCGATGGTTGCCTAGCAAATATCGCACCGCGCTCACGCCGCGCTCGCGCCGAGCTTTGTATGTGGCAAGGCCTTAAATACAATAGTCATAATCATCATCTTGGCGTTTGATACTTGTCTGTCAAACACGAGGGTGATAGCGGTTTTAGATTTTGACAGATCAGGTAATAGCGGAGCGTTTGCTATCTGACGTCCGTAACCCTGTTCCCAGGGGAACCTGACCAGATTGGATAGTCGTTACACAATGACTCTCCTGAATGTGCAGGGGTCATCACGATATTATCCCTCCCTAAGCATCGATTAGTGTTCAACTTATGTACAAAGGTAACACAGAAAAGAGTCATTCTATTAGATCAGGTCAAAAGTGCTTACATACACTAAAACGACTAGCATGTATGAAAGGATTGACATATATGTGTCGCAGCCGAATGGTTAAATTAGCCAGTTAATTAAACGGCTAGCTTCTTATGCTATTATTTAATAGAAAATTTGCTAATTTAAAGAATTTTTAATGCAATATTTAAAGAACAAAATTGACCCGAGTTTACGGAGCTCCTCAAAATATTGTAACAATGCTAACTTAATCACAATAATCTCAAACAATAATAATAGTTTGCATTACGTTTTAATTCGGTTGGGTTAGGTTAGTGTTGTGACAATGCATGGAGGAGCTCCGTAAACTCGGGGCAATATCGTTCGTTAGATGTAACTTTCAAAGTTCATGAATTTGGCAAATATTCAATTAAATAATTGCTTAAAAAGCTAGCCATTTGATTAACCGGCTATTTTAACCATCCGGCTGCGACATATGCAAAAGCGAAAAAGATTTGACAGGATTTGACAGCAATTGATGGTTTGTGACATCTGTCTGAAAGGTGTCGGTATCACATCAACAGCCAACAACAGTCTAAAAGGTATTAGACTGGAGTTTTGCAATAATCTCCACACTTGGCAGACAGGTTAACGGGGCCGCCCTTTTTTCCTAATCTATGGAGGACGCTAATTTACGAGGTTAGCCTCTCAGAGATTACGAATAATCGCAATTAATTAATTAAGTAAATAATCAATTTATTGTTCATCGTCCATTTTCGCCACGCCAAGCGAAAGCTAGCAGTTTGTCATTGCGGCAAGGGCTGGCGTGGCGTGTTTTGTGTGACAACTTCCATACACTTTCATAGTAAGTAAGCACGCCAAGGACACGCCACGCTAGCGTCGAGGCTCGCCATGCTCGCTGTTTGACAACGCCTTAAGGTAATATTGGTTCCCTTGATAGAAGTTGCTTCTTTAGGTTGTTAAATATCTATGAATCTTGGCCTTTGTAAGTTACAATAAGGCTGAAGATGGAGAAGAAACTTGACTTAAGCCCTTAAACTAAAATACATTCCTAATGCTTTGAAAGTAGAACCAACAAGATCAATTTTCCTATAGTAAACAGTAACACGACGCGAAGCCTAAAGTGTCTGGAGGCTGAAAGCCCTGCGTCAACAAAATTAATGTTCGAACGACAATGATTTTAATACTTTAATACATTTGCTTGTAGGCATTTTGTTTAAGCTACCTTCAAGTTAAATTTCGCTCATGTTGTTAGGTCGACTGGATTTTCCTTTGACACGAGTACCTATCTAATTTATTTTCGCTACTAAGTAGATATAATGTGAATTCGGGCACGCCCGCCTAGCTATAACATTTTGCTTTATGTAACGTATTGTTTGCTTATGTGGATAGTTTCAAGATTATACTTGCTGTGATATAAAGGAAAGAAAGCTTTTTTATGTAACACGACTGATAAACAGGCATGTGGGCCACCTGATGGAAAGTGGTCACCGCCGCCTATGGACATCAGCAACACCAGGGGCGCTACCAATGCGTTGCCGGCTACTAAGGAGACATCTAATGTACCGCTTGAACGATCCTATGTCATAGTCCAAAGGAAATACTGAGGCTAGGAGCTCATTACACATCCGAATCGCTCCGATCCGAATACAGTATTGCTCCAGTTACGTACAAACTTTTGTTACAACTTACGTACAAAGTTTCGCACTTTGTGATTGTAAGGTTCATTGTTCCATACCGCGTCTCTGTAGTACCCCAGCTGCGTACTTATTAGAACAAGGCGATCATTCATGACGTCTATCGTTTCTCCGTACTTAACGAATTCGGCTATGTTTGTATAAAAGCAATAACACTCTACTAATGTAAGACTCATTGTTGCATACCGGGCTCTAGAGTTGCCCACCTACTTAAAGGTACTTATTTGACTAATTAAATTCGGCTATGTTTATATAAAAGCAATAACACTCTCATAATGTAAGACTCATTGTTGCATACCGGGCTCTGGAGTGGCCCACCTACGTAAAGGTACTTATTTGACTAATTGAATTCGGCTATGTTTATATAAAAGCAATAACACCTTCCTGTGCTCGAGACCGCAGTGCTTTGTTCTGTAATTGGTATAAGAGTATGCGAACATCGGAGCTGAGGCAGTTGATTTTTATTAGTGAACCAGAACGCCAGTATTTACACAAGTGATTGTATAGAGATTTTAATGCTAATAAACAGTTTCAATCAGTTCGATCAGTTGAGTTTAAATGGTATTTGGACCCAGTTTGATTACTAAAATCTACTTTTACTGAGATAATGAATTAGACTCCTTTATCTCAGAAGTGGGATGGTTGAAATCCAATGTTGAAACGCCCACGTTAATAGAAAATATTTGACTAATGGACACCGAAAACAAACAAATACGAATTGATAGAAAAAGGCGTCATACCAGAAGCAAGTCGAAAGCGCGTCGATCTGAATACGAACGGCGGAAGTGTGGATTGGAAGGTAGAACGCCGTCACCGCGAAGGAGCCGTTCTAAGAAGAAGGGTAAAAAGCGACGTAAGCGAACAACGGAACCGAGCCAGAGGCGTCGTCATGTCGAGCGAGCCAGCCGCAGCCCGGATCAAAGGCAGACCAGGAGCAGATGCAGTACCCGTGAACGCGTTGCCCGCAGTCCAGATGGGCGGCAGACGAGGAGCAAATGCAGCAGCCGGGAGCGTGATAGCCGTAGTCCAGGTGGAAAGCAGGCAACGAGCAGGCGCAGCTCGTGTGAAGGCGTTATCCGCAATTCACATAGCAGACAGACGAGGAGCAGGTGCGGCGAGTGCGAGCGCGCAAATCGCAATGGGAGACAGACGAGGAGCCGGTGCAGTAGCCGGGAACGAATAATACGTCCAGACTTGGGAGTTTGTACAGGTAACCTACTTGACGACTTAATGACACGACCTACGCATATATGTAATAATAATGAACTTAAGGATAACGATACGCAAGTGCTACTATCTAAGCTAGTAAACGCTCTTCAATCTAATAAATCCGAGGGTAATAAATTCCCTGTTTTAGGTAATGTCATACCAGAGTTCAATCCTATGGTTAAGGAACAAACCATTTATATGTGGATTAATAAGGTAGATGAATGCGCTAGGTTATATAGGTGGGGCGATGATCAGATAATTCATTACGCTTTGCCAAAGTTAGTAGGTGTTGCGAAAACCTGGTACCAAGCTTTACCATCTATTTCGTTTACGTGGCTTGAATGGAAAAATAAACTAATCGAGTCCTTCCCATGCAGTGATGATTTTGCAGAATTATTAACAGAAATGTTAGCAAAACGTGTGAAGTTTAACGAATCATTAGAACTATATTACTACGAGAAAATAAATTTATTGCATAGGTGTGACGTTAGTGGTAAGAAAGCGGTTGACTGTTTACTGTACGGAATCGAAGATCGTTCGTTACGGTTAGGTGCTAAGGCTGCAAAATGTCAGGAACCTGAGGAAGTATTAAATTATTTTCAGTCAATAAAACAAATGCCTCGTGAATCGGATAGATTCAGAACTAATTTAGAAAAGCGATCAAATTTACATTTGAATAATTCAAGTGTGAAACATACATCAACTAGAGACACGAAAACGTTTTATTCCCGACCAAATTCGAATATTGTTTGTTATAATTGCAATGAGCCGGGGCATATTAGTTTCAAGTGTACAAAAATGATTTTGAAATGTACTATATGTAAAAGATTAGGTCATATATCAATTAATTGCCCAAAATTACCAAATGAGTCGGATAAAAAGGGTAACAACCCACAGGAGAAGTCCGTGATGCGTCTTGAAAACGAGATAGTAAATGATAATAAGTACT
This sequence comes from Blastobasis lacticolella, assembly GCA_905147135.1. Taxonomy (NCBI): domain Eukaryota; kingdom Metazoa; phylum Arthropoda; class Insecta; order Lepidoptera; family Blastobasidae; genus Blastobasis; species Blastobasis lacticolella. The sequence continues at coordinate 5,531,246 of LR990047.1, forward strand.
TCATACGTTTACAAGTAAATGGTAACGATATGGAGGGCTATGTAGACCTGGGTAGCCAGTGCACCTTATTGCAGCGTAGCGAAGCCAATAGACTGGGTATCTCTTGGTCGAACAGCCAACTACCTATGCTGCGAGGTATAGGTAATAATTTAATTATGCCTGTAGGATCTGCAAGAGTAAGAATCGAAATACAACACATTATAGAAATGGTTGATATTTATGTTGTCGAGGATAACATTATAAAATATTCAATCCTTATTGGCCATAGTTTTACTGAGAAACCTGGCATTATAATAACAAAAACGACTGACTCGTTAATCTTCACTAGGAACTCGGATATGAAAATGGCATTAAAATTAAATAGCGAAGTCATTATACCCCCTAAAAGTATGTTTGCAATATTGGTTAACGGTGATGAAGGCTATTCAGGTACAATTTACGTTAGAGGATCTCTACGTGGTCTGAGAAATCACGAATATTATATTTTACCTGGAGAATACGACTTAAAAGATGGATTCGGTGCATTACTTATTCAGAACTTGAGTAGTAATATTATATCATTAAATAAACATTCATTAGTCACTCGCGCTTTACGCGCGGATTCCTTTTTAAACGTTAATATATTAGATTTTGATAATAAACAGACACAGGAATCTTTAAATTACGGTAAACAGCTGCAGGAACATGAGATTATAAGTTTAAAGGATTTACTAAAAAAATATGAGTCGTGCTTTTCAGATAATTTAAAGGAACTAGGGTTTACCAATATTATCGAGATGGAGATTGATCTTATTGACTCTAACCCGGTGGTATATCGCCCGTACAGACTTCCTTACCCAGAACGTGAACTAGTTCGGACGATGGTACAGGAGATGATAGATGCTAATATAGTTTGTGAATCAAATTCATCATACGCTAGCCCAATACTACTGGTTAAAAAAAAAACTGGAGATAAAAGGTTATGCGTTGACTACAGAGCATTAAATAATAAGACCCGTAAAGAGCATTATCCGTTACCGTTGATTGACGATCAATTGGATAGATTAGCTGGTAATTCTCTATTTATTAGTTTAGATTTGGCTTCTGGGTATTATCAGATTCCCATTTCAGAAAATTCACAGCATATGACCTCATTTGTGACTCCGGATGGGCAATACCAATTCAAAAGAATGCCTTTCGGATTAGCAAATGCGCCTTCCGTTTTTCAAAGGGCAATGAGTAAAGTATTTGCTAATATAAAATATGTTATAATTTATATGGACGATATTTTGATTCCTGCGCGATCATTTGATGAAGGGATGGTGCGTTTGGAGGAAGTATTGAACTTACTTAATGAAGCGGGGCTAACTTTAAAAATGAGCAAATGCCATTTCTTTTGCACAGAATTGGATTTTCTTGGTTTTCGCGTTAGTGGCGATGGAATACGTCCAGGGGAAAGAAAAATTATAGCGATATCTCAGTTTCCTACACCACGAAACGTGCACGATGTCAGGCGTTTCCTTGGACTTTCAGGTTTCTTTCGGAGGTTTGTAAAAAATTATTCGTTGATTGCACGACCACTAACGGATTTATTAAAATCAAAATTTGAATGGAAGTGGGGAGAGGACCAGTTTAATGCTTTCAATACCCTTCGTAAGAAACTTATAGAACGACCTATTCTTGCATTATATGATATGAAACTAGATACCGAACTTCATACAGACGCCTCTAAATTTGGAATCGCTGGTATTTTGATGCAAAGGGGCCTGGATGGGCTATTACGTCCTGTCGCGTATTATAGTCGCAAAACAACAGGTGACGAACAAAAATTTCACTCTTTTGAATTGGAGACATTAGCCGTAATAGCGTCCCTGAATCGATTTCGTGTATATTTATTAGGTATACGATTTAAAATCATTACGGACTGTAATGCTTTACGTACGACCTTGACTAAAAGAGACCTGATTCCCCGTATTTCTCGGTGGTGGGTTCAGTTTCAGGAATACGACTGTGAGATAGAGTACCGACCTGGCGAACGTATGGCACACGTAGATGCGCTCAGCCGTGGTCCTGTCACTGACCCTAGCGAAGAAGATGAGGAATGCATTTTAGATGTACTTCATGTGAACGTTGATGATTGGATAGCGACTATTCAAAGTAATGACAGCGAAGTAAATCGTATACGGCAGGTATTAAAGGACGATGAAACGAAATATGTAGCAGATATTCGCAAAAATTACCAGATTAAAGGTAATTATGTTTATCGTGTTACAGATGAGGGTTTACGCTGGGTTGTTCCAAAAGGGTGTAGATGGCAAGTATTGCGCATGAACCACGACGATGCTGGTCATTTTAGCTATGAGAAAACTTTAAAACGTTTAAAGAGTACATTTTGGTTTCCAAAAATGAGAAAATTCACTAAAAAGTATGTACTGGCTTGCTTGGAATGTGCTCATCATAAGGCACCAGGTGGGCCCAAGGAAGGATTGCTTCATCCTATACCGAAAATTGAACAGCCATTCCATACATTACATGCCGATCATTTAGGACCATTTGTGCGATCACGAAGAGGTAACATGTATATTTTAGTTATAATAGACGCGTTTACCAAATTCATTAATATTCGGGCCGTGAGAGACACAAAGACGATGAGCGCCATCAAAGTATTCAAGGAGCATTTTAGTTATTTTGGCGTCCCCTCAAGACTAATAACTGACAGAGGGTCCTGTTTTACCAGCGCAAAATTTACTGAGTTTACTGTAACATTAAAAATTAAACATATCTTAAATGCAGTGGCAACTCCAAAAGCGAACGGTCAGGTTGAAAGATTCAACCGTACCATCTGCGATGCACTTAGTACTAAATGTCATGATAAAAATGCTAATTTATGGGATGAATATCTAGGTGAAGTTCAATTAGGCATTAACACAGTTATAAACAAAACCACCGGTAAAAGTCCCGCGGAAATACTATTTGGGTGTAAGTTAGTAAATTCATCGGAAAATTTGCTAAGTGATCTTATTATGGAAACTACAGAACGGGTCACGGGTGACAAAATGGTCGAACTTAGGTCGGAAACAAGGAAGCGTATAGAGAAACAACAAGAATATGACAAAAAGTATTTTGATAAAAAAAGAAAAAAAGCTACTGAGTATAAAGAAGGCGACTTAGTACGGGTTGAAAGAACCATTATTGATAAAGATCATGCAGGTAAATCGAAAAAGTTAGTTCCGAAGTTTCATGGTCCTTACCGCATTCTAAAAGTATTACCTAATGACAGATTTGTAATTGAGGATACTCCGCTATCGAGAAAGGGAAACAAAAGATACGAGAATGTAGTAGCACTTGATAAAATTCATCCTTGGTTAAATTTTGAAGGTTATTCAAGCGAAAGTAGTGATAATGACGATATGTCCGAACTGATTTGATTTGACTTGAGTTGACTTTGACTAAGTTTAATGCATGTAAGTATGGCGATCAGTGCAGAAAGCGAATGGCATTGAGTAATCGATGTCGCACAGATGATCGTCATACAGACTTTGAGTATGAGCTATGGAAAATCATGAGCGATCAGTGCAGACAGTGAATGATATTGAGCAATCAGTATCGCACAGATGATCGTAGATCATGATGGACCATGCAGGATTGATTAGATTGTTTGAGTATGAGCTATGGAAAATCATGAGCGATCAGTGCAGACAGTGAATGATATTGAGCAATCAGTATCGCACAGATGGTCGTAGATCATGATGGACCATGCAGGATTGATTAGATTGTTTGAGTATGAGCTATGGAAAATCATGAGCGATCAGTGCAGACAGTGAATGATATTGAGCAATCAGTATCGCACAGATGGTCGTAGATCATGATGGACCATGCAGGATTGATTAGATTGTTTGAGTATGAGCTATGGAAAATCATGAGCGATCAGTGCAGACAGTGAATGATATTGAGCAATCAGTATCGCACAGATGGTCGTAGATCATGATGGACCATGCAGGATTGATTAGATTGTTTGAGTATGAGCTATGGAAAATCATGAGCGATCAGTGCAGATAGCGAATGATATTGAGCAATCAGTATCGCACAGATGGTCGTAGATCATGATGGACTATGCAGATATGATATGTTAAATATGAGTTATGGAATGCCATGAGCGAAAAGTGCAGATAGAGAATGGTATTTAATAGTAAGTACTGCACAGATGATCATAGATTATGGATGATTATGGATTGGGGTGTAGCGGGGTACCTCGTAGCATTGAACCTCACCAGCCGTCTTCTAATGAAGTGTGAGACTAATTGGGCTACGGGTTTCCCGTAATTTCTCACCAGTGGCTCCAAGTAGCTGTTGCACACGCAGCGGCCACACCCCGGTACACCACGTCGGCTCGTGGGCGAAACCTGGTCGAGAGACGCTTGGAGGCTTCGGCAGATAAGCGGAACTGCGAATATCTCTCGCATTGTGTGGAAAGTCTGTCTTGGCGTGGAAGGCAACTCACCGCAGATATGCAAAGGAGTTTTGGCGGACACGGCAAGGCAGCAAGGCCATGTGGAGGGCCTAGGGCGGCAGTAGAGTTCATTAGAAACTGTCGGCCAGACACTGCATCTAACCTTGCCTCTGATCGTAACGGTCCACCGTTCCATCAGGTATAGGCAAGGGAAGACGAGAGAGTGCATCTGTGCCAGCGCGATCATTTGTGCACTTAAATATTTCCTGCGCAGATGACTCCACGGCGTATAATATTGGTCACCGAGAAATCCTAAAGCCCTGTGGCGATGGGCAGAGGTGGAGAGGTCGAGTTATGGTGCATGCTCGGCTTTGTCTGATGTCTGCACACAGGCGGCTTGGGTAATGATGGTCGTTTCTGCGCTGCAATGGGACAACAGCGTGGGTCCGGCAGCAGCCCGAGTGACGGAGCAGCCCTTTTCAGGGAGGCACTGCTTCCCCCGCCCAGCCGGGGAAGGGGCTAGAAAAGGTGCCCTAACCAAATGTTTGTCCCGACCATTAGGGGGGGTAGTAACCACGGCTGCCCAAGCATCCCAATCCTCGTGGTCGACAGTACAAGAAGAAAAAACAAACATCTATTATGTTGTTTGGTGCGTGGAACGTGCGCACGCTACTGGATCGTGACATAAACCGATGCCCGGAAAGGAAAACTGCAGTCGTTGCCCGGGAACTCTTGCGCTATAGTGTGGACATTGCCGCGCTCAGCGAAACCCACTTAGCCGATGAGGGAGAGCTTGTGGAAGTCGGCGCGGGCTACAAATTCTTTTGGAAGGGCACTCCTCTATCAGAACCCAGACGATCAGGCGTCGGATTTGCAATAAAGTTGCAGATTGCCAATAACTTAGAAGAATGCCCTCAGTATATTTCCGATCGCATTATGACATTGTGTCTGCATCTAGCAAATAATAACTACCTAAATCTGATCAGCGTATATGCGCCGACATTGGATAAGGATGACGAGACCAAAGATAAGTTTTATGAAGAGCTCACCCAAACCCTTGCGAAGATACGACCTAGAGAGCAAGTTCTTCTTCTCGGCGACTTTAATGCGCGAGTTGGTTGCGACTTTGAGGCATGGCCAAGGGTATTGGGCAGACATGGAGTTGGCAACTTGAACAGTAATGGTCAGCGTTTGTTAAGTCTATGTGCTCAGTTTGAACTGGCCATTGCAAACACACTCTTCCGGCTACCTGCAAAATATAAAACAACCTGGATGCATCCGAGGTCGAAGCATTGGCACCTTATAGATTACGCGATCGTAAAACAAAAACACGTTTCCCAGGTCATGGTCACGCGTGTTATGAGAGGCGCGAACTGTTGGTCGGATCACCGGCTTATAATCATTAAGCTCAAGCTACAGCTGCGTCCTCCTCGGAGAATAAGTAGAGCGAGACCTGTAGGATTAAACCTAAATAGGCTTGAAGATAAGGAGACGCGTGAGCAATACGTTAGGCAGATAGCTGAAAATGTCCGTGGGATTGATATTGAAGATGGCGAATTAACGTCAAATTGGAGTGCACTCTCGTCGCAAATTATTCAAGTTGGAACGGAAGTCTTAGGTGTAAAACGGCGTGTACATGAGGATTGGTTCGACGAGAATGATAGCATTTTAAGAGAAGCTCTCGGTAAACACCGTCAACTTCTAAGGCAATTAGATGCGCGACATCAGAATAATTCAGATCTGCAGCGAAAAATTAAGCAGAGTGGAAGCGACCTCAGAAAGTTGACCAGGGAAATGAAGGATAAATGGTGGCTTAGAAAATCTGAATACATCCAATGGCTCTCTGACTCAAATAAGCTGGGTGACTTCTATATGGAGGTGAGGAAGCTGGTCGGCACATCTAATCGAAGTACAGTACCCTTGAGGTCGCAGGACGGTGTAAAGCTCCTTACTGAAAAGGGGGACATATTGAATCGCTGGGCTGAGCACTTCAAGGACTTACTTAATGTTGACCGATCAGTAGACCTTCAACAAATTAACTGCATCCATCCCCTTCCAGAAGTGCCTGAATTAGCAGAGCCCCCTACGCTGGAGGAGGTTACAGTGGCCATCAGATCTCTTCAAAACAAGAAAGCGGTTGGCATAGATAACATCCCGTGTGAACTTCTTAAGTACGGCGGAGACGATCTTTATGCTGCGGTATGGAAGTTTTTCATCCAGATGTGGAGTACGGAACAAGTACCAGATGAGTTTACCATATCTGGGATCTGTTCGCTGTATAAGAACAAAGGTGATAGATCGAATTGTAACTCCTATCGTGGCATATCGCTCTTGTCTACTGCTGGGAAGGCCTTCGCCCGGGTGTTACTCAACCGCCTAACCACAGTATCGGAGACTTTACTGCCTGAGACCCAATTTGGTTTTCGTCCAGAAAGAGGAACATGTGAGGCTATCTTTTGTTTGCGACAGCTGCAGGAAAAAAGCAGAGAGCAGGGTCAGTCTATGTTTATGGCGTTTGTTGACCTAGAGAAAGCTTTTGATAGCATTCCTCGGGAAGCCTTATGGACGGTGTTAAAAAAGGTCGGTTGCCCGGACAAATTCATACGAATTATACGCCTTCTGCATGATGGTATGACATGCTGTGTTTCAGTGAACGGCGAGCTGACTGAGTACTTTCCTGTCAGCTGTGGTGTTAAGCAAGGATGCGTCCTTGCGCCCACTCTCTTCGCTCTTTACTTTGCAGCAGTTGTCAACGATGCTCTGCAGAGAGTTCCGGCCGGCATACGTATTCGTTTCCGTACTGATGGAAAACTTTTTAATTTGTCTCGCCTTAAGGCGCGCACTAAGGTCTCATTAGATATAGTGACAGCAATAATGTACGCTGATGACTTGTGTTTCTTAGCGGATTCCCCAACTGATCTGCAACAGCTGATGACTAGTCTTGACGAATCGTGCAATAAATTCGGTCTCAAAATTAGTATTACTAAGACTGAAGTGATGGTAACAGGTGCGCAGACTGACATCCCACTTAATATCCGGCTCGATCAAGACGTCCTAAAGCAAGTGGAGAAGTTTAGGTACTTGGGAAGCACAATAACATCAAAGTGCGACCTGGATGCAGAAATTAACAACAGGATCGGTGCTGCGTCAGCAGCATTTGGTAAACTTCGATCAAAGGTATTCCGTTCACATGATCTGAGGCTGAAGACAAAAGTCTCTGTCTATATGGCGATTGTTCTGCCGAATTTATTGTATTCATCCGAGACCTGGTGCTTATATCGGAAACAGATTCGCGCTCTGGACAGGTTTCATCTTCGATGTCTCCGACATATTATGGGCATCCACTGGTCCGACTACATCAGAAACACTGAAGTCCTTCGGCGCGCTAACATCTGCGGTATCGAAGCCTATCTGATGCGAAGACACCTGAGGTGGTGTGGTCACGTGTACCGGATGCCCGAGGGTAGAGTCGCAAAGCACATCCTTTATAGTGAACTTCAAGATGGCACACGGAAGCAGGGCGGGCAGCTCTTGCGTTACAAGGATGTGCAAAAGAGACATATGAAGAGATGTTGCATAGATCCCAGTACATGGGAATCGCTGGCTGCAGACCGTCCAGGGTGGAGGCGTCGTGTGAAGCTGAGCATTTCCGAATTTGAAGATCGACGCACAAAGGAGCTCGACCAAAGACGCGATGACTTGAAAGCTCGACCACCTGCAGCTATATATTATAACTTCCAGAACAGTGTCCTGACCTGCCCAATTTGTTCCCGCACATTTAAAGCCAAAATTGGCTACGCAAGTCACATGCGGGCACACGATAGACAGGAGCAGCAGAATTGACCTAACTTGTGGCGTCGCTGCAGTCGCTGTAGCCGAAAACGGCTTGGAAGGCTATTATTATGGCAGACCATGTGAAATAGATTTAAATTTATATAAAATCATTGATGATCACAGAGTGTAAATTCACTATTTTGTAATTGTCTTATTAGCGCGAATGAAAATAAGTACTTTTAATGATTTGTTATATTGTATAGCTTTAAGCATCTGTTAGATTAACTATTAAAGTAAGTATTGTTTGACAGTTTATTTTGTTAGTAGCATTGTTGAATACTTATGTTAGTACCTATATATATTTTTAGTATTGTACGTAAATTGAGAAATTATCATAAGTGAAGGGACTCACTTCGAATTGGATGGCCGAATGTAAGGTTCATTGTTCCATACCGCGTCTCTGTAGTACCCCAGCTGCGTACTTATTAGAACAAGGCGATCATTCATGACGTCTATCGTTTCTCCGTACTTAACGAATTCGGCTATGTTTGTATAAAAGCAATAACACTCTACTAATGTAAGACTCATTGTTGCATACCGGGCTCTAGAGTTGCCCACCTACTTAAAGGTACTTATTTGACTAATTAAATTCGGCTATGTTTATATAAAAGCAATAACACTCTCATAATGTAAGACTCATTGTTGCATACCGGGCTCTGGAGTGGCCCACCTACGTAAAGGTACTTATTTGACTAATTGAATTCGGCTATGTTTATATAAAAGCAATAACACCTTCCTGTGCTCGAGACCGCAGTGCTTTGTTCTGTAATTGGTATAAGAGTATGCGAACATCGGAGCTGAGGCAGTTGATTTTTATTAGTGAACCAGAACGCCAGTATTTACACAAGTGATTGTATAGAGATTTTAATGCTAATAAACAGTTTCAATCAGTTCGATCAGTTGAGTTTAAATGGTATTTGGACCCAGTTTGATTACTAAAATCTACTTTTACTGAGATAATGAATTAGACTCCTTTATGATATAGAGGGTATACCACGAAGTGCGAAAAGAGCTGCCACGTCCCTAGTCTACCTACACTACTGCACGTGCTTCTTCCATATCCTATTCATAAATTATAGGAGAAAATTATGTACCTTTTACATTAGGGTACGTCTAAATCTAGCCAACGTGCAGCGAATATGCAGGTGCTGCAAAGACTCGGCACCTCTAGCAATTCAATCGTTTCGTATGGTGAAATCAAAGAAATTGAATATCTCTATACCTCTGCATAGAAAGAACCTACTCACAGCTGAAGTCACAATCTATATTTCGTTTCTTTTTTAATGGTGCATATAACTTGTCCAAATGGGACGGCTATAAGTTGTCAAAGACCCTTCCATAACCACTGCTACTGTCAAATTTGGTGGCCTTGATCATCATAAGGTACTAGCTTTTACACGCATAGTAAAAATTTCATCATAGTAAGTGTATCACAGCGCGCAAGCCGTTGCTGCAACTACAAATGGACACACCCTGACACGCCAAATAATTTGCGATCACATTCACTGACGAATCAATCATAATATAATTTGGACAACATTGCGCCAATTTATCTGTGTTTGTCCAAATTATCAAAGTCGATAATTGCCTCATACATTATTGAAGCAGTGATAGAATACAAATATTATGCATTGTTGCCCTATTTGAAATTCCTATTACTGCGCGAGTATTTCACAAATTCAGTTCCGACCTAAATTTAGCTCGGAATGCCGGCTGATGAATAGTTGAAATCGTGGCCAACAATACCATTACCCGATTAGTAGGATTATTGAAATCTGGCAGATTCTATTGTACCTATATTGATGTGCCATGATACCAATAGGACGAGAAAAAAAGCGCCTGCAGAGTTAGCAAAGCAACGCTCCAATATTTTAATAAGTACCTGTGATTTACGTTCCATTGATCTGGAAATGCATCGTCGTGCCTCTACGTCCTTTTATGTACCTTCTAGTCACTTTGTCTATTTTCTTTTATTTTAAGCTACATTGGCACTTTTCACAATTCATTTTTATTGTTATCAGTACAAAACAACATACACTGATCAGATCAGTAATGTTCTCAAAGAAGCTGGGGACCGAAGTGGCAAGAATAAAAGGACATCTATGAAAATAGTTGTGGATATGTGAGTGGCTAGTTAGTTGTGTCAGGACAGAGCAAAGTGGCGGCCCATATTCTCTGCCTACCCCACCTGTGGAACACGGGCGTGAGCTTTATGTATTTATATATGTATCAATACAGATAGCCCTTAATAAACTTCATAATTAATTTTAAGTTACATAAATTAAAAGATATATATAAGCTTGGACAAATCAGACAACGCTATCTAGCCCCAAAGTAAGCAAAGCTTGTGTTATGGGTGCTAGATAACTGATTAACTACCCAAATAATTTGAATTACATTATTATTACACATCACCCAGATCCGTAACAGAAAATGAAATTCATCATTTCAATTTCTGCTCGGCCAGGAATCGAACCCGGAACCTATGCGTGGCAGACCGGCATGTTAACCATCTGAATCACTCAGGTCGTCATACATACATTTCATTCCTGAATAAGTATGTAGTGTTTGGTAAAGTTCAAGTTACTAAATAATAAGTAAGAATTATATTGGCGTTAAAGTCCAGGATGTGCTCTCGCGCACTCCCGGAGACTAAATAATAAGTTTTTTTTTTTTTTTTTTTATTATTATTTTTACATTTTCTATAAACACTTGTACTACTACAATTACGTAAAAAACCAAGGAGGTTTGTACCCGTAACATAGCAATGAGTCTTATCTTAATAACATAAATGTGTTGTGGCAACATTATTATTTCTAGGTCATTATATCTAGGTCTAAGTTAGTCTTTAAGTAAAACTGACGTAACTACGACAAAATGTAAATAAGCAAAAAAAGTACGTATTAAAATTTCATAAGTTTGTTGTAGTAGGCTGATTCCCAGGTTAAGAACCTCGTGACTGCATTTCTAATCATACTTTTAGCGTTTCGAGTTCTCGGGCATAGTGTATTTTTAGTTTATTCTTAATGTTTAGTTCTGTTATTGAGTGAATTAAATCGGAGGGTAGGTTGTTTATAAAACGCGGCACGAGGTACGCTGCTGTCCTCTCGCCGTAGGCATTGTTCGCCGTCGGCGCAACCAGCTGGCGCTGAGTCACCGCCCGTGTGCACATAGGTGATTCAAAACTGTCTTCAGATTCTCATTGAAAAATTGCTCCTTTAACAGACAATATTTGACTTTGGAGTGTACAGGTAAGATATTACAATGTTGAAATATTTTGAATTCATCGTCTTTATATTTATTTTTTATTGTAGGTGAAACAATTGTTTTCAAAATTTTTAGCTGTAGTTTGTATATTTGATCAAGGTAAGTCTTGTACGTACGACCATAGCTACTGAGCCCATAGTGGATGTAAGACTCCGCTAGCGCATTGTAAAGCAATAACTTAATTTTATAGGGAATTCTTTTTCTAAGTGTAGTAATAATTGCTAAGAATTGCCTCAATTTATTACAGACGTGTTCAACATGCTGGAACCAGTTAAATTTTTTATCAATTATTACACCAAGATAAGTCTGAGCGTCCACTATTTCCAGATAAGGACAACCACAAACCCCGCTCCGCAAGGTATGTAAACAACTATGGTTATGGGCCACTAAACCTCTAATATTGATTGTCTTTAGGTGCGGCGACTTAATTAGTAATAACTTGGTTTTTAGTGGATTTATTACGAGGCCGGCATCATGGCACCATTCTGTCAGGGCATTGAAGTCCGCCTGGAGAAATTCGAGCGCCTTGGCAGGATCTTTGTCCGCGATTACAAGGCACGTGTCATCAGCAAATTGGTAACACGTACTGTTCCTTAGGCATAAGTGCATTTCGTTTACATAAGTTAAAAAGTGCAGAGGCCCTAAAACTGATCCCTGAGCGGTACCTTGCGTTGAGTCTACATAGTTACTGTAGGTGTCATCCACTTTGACGGTGAATTTTCTGTTATTCAGGTAGTTCGCACACAATCGAAGTAAGGGGCCACGAACTCCGCAGCTGTCCAACCTGGAAACTAGCTGTTTATGGTCTAGCGTATCAAATGCACGTGAGAAGTCAATGAATAGAGCCAACACATATTTTTTGTGGTTTAAATATTCATTGACCTCATCAGTAAACTTGGACAACAACTCCACAGCGCTCCTCCCAGGCTGAAACCCAAACTGATTCTGGTATATTACATTGTGGGTTTTATAAAAAGTATGTATTTGTTCGCATACGTATTTCTCGACGACTTTGTTAATTGTAGACAGCAGCGTAATGGGGCGATAATTTGAAAAATCGTTTCGCTTACCTTTCTTAAACACAGGTCTGACACAACCCACCTTTAGCGGATCCGGATAAACTCCCGTTTTAATACTGCTATTAATTAAATTGGCTATAGCCACCGAAATTTTTTCGCCTATCATTTTTACGTCGGAGACTTTAATATTGTCTGGACCTGGAGCCTTATTTTCGCTTAATTTTTTAATAATTTTATATACTTTGTCCCTTTCCTAAAGAGAATACTTGCATTTGTAGGTTGGCAGTACATTTTAGAATCAATTAATTGTATGTTACATTTGGGAATTATATCTTTAACTGCGTTGTCGAACCCGACCGCGAAATGTTCAGTAATATCCGTGAGAGTTAGGCCTTGTGCATCAAAGGCTCTGTGTATTGCGGCATCAATGGACAATGTTACTCTTCCTAACATTTGATTTACTATTTGGTATACTTTTTTTGAATTTTTGTAATTAGTATTTAATTGGTTAATATAGTAATTATTGCGTTTATGTTCTAAAATTGTATGTATTTTATTTCGTATTTTATTATATTCTAGTCTTATGGTGGGATCATAACTTTTTTTCCAAGATCTATACAATTTGTCTCGTTTCTTGCAAATTTCCAAGACATTGCTGTCCATCCAAGGAACTCTAAATCGATTGTTACATTTTTTTGTAGCTTTCAAGCTTTGTTGAAGCAAAGCACTCTCCTTAGTCTTCTGAAAAGAAGTAGAAATGAAGTCATAGATATCATCTGGGGAATCCATGTCTCCTGTTTGCTCCCATCTAACCTTATTTAACTCGCTGTGCAAAATATCAAAATCAAGTCGTTGTTTCGCAACATCCCGTATACGCGCAACCGGCGCATCATCCATGCACGCAAACAAAATGCCACGATGGTCAGCCAGTACGACATCCAGCACTGCGGAATACGGATGAAGTGTGGGGGATCGTGAAAAAATATGGTCAATGCAAGATTGTGTTATAATGTTTTGCTTAACTTCAATTCTAGTGAAATTCGATATTCCACACATCAAACCATGTTCGCTAAGTGTGTCGAGATATGATTCCTTGTATGACGAGCTTGACCTTAGATCGATGTTTGTATCGCCGATTAAAAGCAAGTTTCGCTTCGTGTCGTAGTTAGAAATGCAGTCACGCAGCTCCCTTATAAAAACATTTTTATCTGTGGATGGTGGCCTGCATGTAGCAAATACAACTATGTCTTGACAAGAGTTAATTTTTAGAGTGCATATTAAGTTTTCAAAGGTAATTGTATTATAATTGGTTACAGTGCACTTGAAATGGTCACGTACATATATTATTATACCACCGCCTCGCTTGTTTAAGCGTAGTTGCCAGTACATATTGTAGCCAGTTAAGTTGTACAATTTAATAACATTATTCGTAATACCTACTTCAGTGAGCACAATTATGTCTAACGGATACTTACAACTATGGATAGTTTCTTGCAATTTTGTAAAATTTTTCGTTATTGATCTGATATTGAAATGCAAACATGAGATAGCTAAATTACTATTAACAGGTAGTTGTTTAAAAAAATGATTTGTTGAATTACAATGTAATAGTTCATGAACTTGCATATTCATAGATGGTAATAGATAGGTTTAAATTACCAAGTAAAGGTGAAAGGTAACAATTACAGTTTAGATGGTACGGTAACTACTGGGACAGAGGCCTTGCTCTTTATTAGGCTTATATCCTGCATGGAACGGATATAGTATATCTTGCTATCCTTGGTTTCTCTAGCGCACACTTTCCCGTCTTTATACCAAATAAACAGAAACGACTCACCTAACTGGACTTTTGAGTTATACAGCAGTGATTTCATGCTTTTTGTTAGAGCTTCTCTTACGTAAACTTTGTCGCTAGCCTTATCACCTTCTACCTCCGGCAATAACAGTCCTACGGTAAGGCCTTTTTCCCTGCTTGCATCCACCCACTGCTTCCTGCTCGCCTTGGACTTCATCTCTATAAGTACAGGTCCAGGCCTCTCCTTGGTCCCAGGTAGGCGATGAGACAGTTCCACATCCTGGGCACTTACATTTAACTTTTCAGCAATGTCACCTATTACTTTTGGTATGTCTTTCGGTGCTATTTCTGGTAATCCAGCTACCTCCAACATAGACGATAGACTTTTTTGTTCTGCACTATTCACACCTTGTTCCAGTACAGTAATTCTCAGCTCCAAATTTTTGTTTTTATTTTGTAGATCCTGATTTTTGTTAACAAGTTCCTTTATTATGATATCTTGTTGTTTAATTGACTGCTCTATAGTACTAATTTGACCGCTCAAGAAGTCCAGAGACGTCTCAAGTTGGCCGAATTCCACGCGAAAGGTCTTCTTCAGCTCCCGGCTTATGTTCATGACTAGCTTCTTTGTGTCGATAACTTGTCCCTTTGGAGTACTTTCGTTATCAGATTCAGAAACCTCGCCGTCATCTTCAGGAATTACAAATGAAGTCCTACGACTAACATTTTTTAGACAGTCTTCGCAGCTCCATTCGACACCCGAGGAGTTTCGCAGGGTGTCCAGCTGCTTGTTGGAAAGCTTGGAGCATGCCGAATCCGCGTGAACGATCTTTTCGCACCTGCTACATTCCAGACCTGGTGATTTCTTGGTAATACTCTTATTACATTTAGCGCATTTTTTATTGTTGGCCATAGTGGGTATTATTAATTTTTTATCTGCAATTGCACACAACCTTCGCCAATAGCGTATCGACGACGAAGTAATTGATCTGTTATGTACTTACCTACACTACAAAATATTTTGTACACTACAACATATTTTTACCTATAGGTATTTGTGTAAAAAAAAACGGCAATCTCGTACGTAAAGGCCCATCATAATCATACAAGTTATTTGACGATATTTACAGAGCCATCATTACGGCGAGCTCTCGATCGAAGAGAGCCAATTCCATACGGAAATTACAAGGTGCCCGGGCATTTTTGCTGTTAGGTATTTGAATATTCTTACTTTTCTTCGGGTATTGCTTTTGTTTGTAAGTTTACGACAAGTTGACGCTATGTTTGATATGCCACCTAGCCGTACCTTCAGAGGGCTGGCACGATAGAATCAGTAACAATAAGAAATCAGCTATATGCTTCTATTTAAGAAAAAAATATCTTGAAAAGGGTACAATTCCATATGTATTTTAACAATAAGGGCTAGGCCACAACGGAGGTATCCGACGCGCTGGCGCACCGTACAACTCTGCGATGCGTCGACTCGTTACCGTTAAGTCAGTGTACACACTTCAAACAGGCACATGATTCAGAGCAAAATTACTAATGCACTTATTACATTTGACTCAGAAGCAAAAAGCGTGGCAGCAAATCAATCAGTAGAATGAATTGGTCATAGAATAAAATCCATTTTTGTATCACTTATATTATGTTACGAGTCGCTCCGCTTTTCAAAACCCGTGATTCAAAAATGAACCCTGTTTTAATGAGCAATACATTCCACTTTAATTAGCTCTCACGCTTTTTGCTTCTGAATTTAGGCTACTGAATTTAGTCAAATGTAATAAGCGCATAATTACGACACCTATTATATCATTCGTTTTATAGAGCATCGTGCTGTCCTTTGGAACATTCTTGTACGATGCCGTTGCCTTGTCATTTTGCATCGCGTTGCGGAATGACGCCGTTTTTGCGATGCGTCGCCGCAACGCAGTGTTGTGGAAGCGCCTTAATTTGTCAACAAATTGGCCAGACAGCAGTTTTTCTCGTAACAAGTTTTTCTAACGTCATTAGTTTCAGATGGTATTACACTGACCCTCCTCACTAAGCCACACAAATAAATAAATAAATAAATATTCGTGGACAAATTCATACAGCGCCATCTAGCCCCAAACTAAGCAAAACTTGTGCTATGGGTGCTAGATACTGATAAACTACTTAAATACTTTTAAATACATACTTATTATACATAGAACACCCAGACCCGTAACAGAAATTAAAATTCATCGTTTCAATTTCTGCCCGGCCGGGAATCGAACACAGGACCTCTTGCGTGGCAGACGTGGCATGTTGACCACTGAACCACTCAGGTCGTCAAACAAATAGCACTAACAGAAGCAGTCTAAGTTCATCCGTCCTTGATTACGAACACGGTAGAGCTCGTCTAGTCTAAAATGACGCGCCCCACTACTTAGTCAGTTGATTTCGATGTGTGAGTGCAAATATTGATAACGACACTTCATCTGTGTGACCGGCAACTGAATGACCAATTACAACGACATTTGTATATGTATTGCGTCCATATTTTAAACTTGCTTGTGTGCGTTAATGCGATAGTGGGTGCGGCATTTTAGATTAGACGAGCTCAACCTGGATATAAGAATTCTTTTGAAAGAAACAAGCATTTGACAATGCAATCGTGCCGACTCGATCCCACAGGACCACGCTAACCGAGTTACACGCGAACGAAGCCGTGAGCGGCAGCTAATAACAGAATAAATCGCGCCATAGCAAGCAATCAAAAATTGCTATGAAAAAGAAAACGGTTGGAGCTTGAGCTTTTCTAAATTTATTATAACCCCGACGTTCCTTTACAAAATGGAAATTTTCTCCGGCGACAAACTATCCCGGGAGTTTGTCGTTGAGGCTCCTTTCAGAGCGGCTTGAAATGATAACACGGCTGCCTTTGAGCTGCGAGCAAGCGCTGAAAAGGCTGTTTAACTTTAAAATTGCACCTACATACACATTTCTAAAATCTCTCCTAAAACTCGCTAAAACAACAAACTGCTTGTTACTCTTCGCTGTAAATGATGAAATTTTTTAATGTGTACCTGTTTGAACATTCTAAATAATCGTCTTTTTGGCGTTAATATCCCGGTTGTGCTCTCGAGCACGAGGGCCTGGGGTCCGCCTTGACAGTTACAGTAGTGCGACTACCATCTGACCTCCGTGACCCTGCTACCAGCGGAACCTGACCAGATTGGATGATGCTTACAAATTCAATTGCCTGAATTTCCAGGTTTCATCACGATCTTTTCCCATACCGTAAGAGCATCGGTTAGTATTCAACTAATGAACATGTCGCAGCCATCTGGTTAAATCAGCCATTTAATTAGAAGGCTAGTCCGTTTATTAAAGCCGGCATTCACTTGAATGCCAAGGCTGATCGTCGAGTGAACTAGTAACAGTCAACGTTTAACTAGTTGGCTTATAGTAAGCTAGCCCTTTGGAGACGGCTGACGTAAAATCAGGCAGGTGATTTAAATTTAGTTTAAATTGTATCCACTTTGGTACTGGTTGTCACCGAAACAAATAGGCGTCGGACAGCTCGCACAGCAAGAAATGTTTTTGTATATTTATTGTTTGAACTAAATTTAAAGTGTGGTGCCTACATGTTTTTAAGAAAGAATTAAGATAACATAATTAGTTTATTTTCATTTTATACTTATAATTAGAAACAAATGCATGCAAAAGTTTCGTGCATATTATAATTTAATATTATAAAATAAGAAAAATCATCCTACATCGTTACAAGTAGTTAATAAGTTATAAGTTTAAAGATTTTATTGTGTTAAATACTATAAGTGTTATAGGAACTCGCAATATAATTAGTTGTATACATACTGAATTTGTGGCCACTAACAATTTCTTTATCAAATAAAATTAATAAGTTATTTTTTATGTTACATAAGGTTATCATTTAAGTTACGAACTCATGTCTAACCTAACCTTACCAAACATCTATATTTTCATAACAAAACGGCTAAATAACGTTCAGCTACTTAGCGGAACGTTACTTTCAACTACTTGGCTAGTTGTCCTTTAGCCACTCTATTGAAATACGGCGTTTAATTAACAGGCTAGCCTTCTCGTTAAATGGCTGATTTAACCAGATGGCTGCGACATACTTAGCTCAGAAAAGAGACATTGATACATGGCCGCGGCGGGATTTGAATCCGGTACCTATCGCTTACGAGTCGGATACTTAACCGCTCGGCTACCGAGGCTAAAAACATGAACATAGACATTCTAAATAATATTGATAATAGTTTGACACGAGGGTTTTAATACCTAATTATATGCAGTTGCATACACTACTTTATCTACACTCATATTTTTATGTTAAAATATCGTACCTATAATTTTCTAAACTTTACTGGAAGTAAGCTGCGAGTCAGTTCTGTTGTACTACGCGTCGAGGATATCAAGCGGCGGGAAATTCACTTCACTACTTTCACATTTATCTATTTATTTGCTTCAAACAAGAAAAAACATTCATAAATATGCTTATTAAATAAATAAATATGCTTGGAGAATTCACACAGCGATCTAGCCCCAAAGTAAGCAAAGCTTATGTTATGGGTGTAATAGATAACTTATAACTACTTATATACTTTAAAATATATACTTGTTATACATATAACATCCAGACCCGTAACAGAAATTAAGAGTCATCATTTCAATTTCTGCTCGGCCGGGAATCGAACCCGGGACCTCTGCGTGGCAAACGGCATGTTTGACACACCAACTGAACCACAGGTCGTCAAAACTGAATGATTTCTGATTTATGAAAAATAAATTATTTATATTTTTCAAATGAAAGTAACACAATGACAAAATAGTATCTACACTGTCCTACTGCAGAAATTCAAACTGTCGATCAAAATTGATAAAAGCTCTTTGTCGAGCTACAACCTATACTCGATCTGCATTCTAGTTGAATTAGTTACCTATCGGTGCAACAAAATTATTCAAGCCGGTCTCCCTCCGCCCACAGCTTGGAAACAAGTGCTAGACTATGAATATTTGATAATGCTAATGGAGTAAGGTGCCTACAACTGATGGAAAAAGTTGCCGCACTACCGTGGAAAACTAGTATATATCGATTTTCGTTTAAAGGGTGGCCCAGAAAGAACTTGAATTTTATAAATAAAAAGCGATGTATTTCATTTTTATTTTAACGCTGGGATGTCTTTTAACTCGGGTATTAAACACATAAATGAGAGAGAGGCTTCACGTAGATACATACAGGCTTTTGAACATCATCTCAATACAAATTTTGACGAAATATCGCAGTAAAATTCGCTGTCCCAATAAAGTCCGGTAAACCATGAGCCATTACTGCGAATTGTAGTGTAAATTTCGTCAAAAGTGAACTGGCAATAGTGAATTTTGTTTCATGATTTTATGTCCATCACTATCTCAATGCTTATCAATATTCTAGGACAATCTTTACATCAGTAGGTACTTAACTTAAACGTAGAGACGATATGAAAGGTACACAGGCACAAACATTAGTGTTACCCAAACTATAATTTCCACCCTCACGTAAAAGAGGCGCAGTGTAGTCGAGTTACGGTAAATGCCCGGGTATCTAAGGTACACTTGCGAGCCTCGGGTAGGAATGGTAGTATGCTTAAGGTCATGGCTGGATGATAGAAATTTCCATTATTTCCATTAGTATATAAGTAGTATACCAGTTAGCTAGCACCCATAGCACAAGCTTTGCTTAGTTTGGGGCTAGATGGCGCTGTGTGAATTTGTCCACGAATATTTATTATTTATTTATTCAAGATAAATAAGCACACGTCAAAATAAATAAGTATTTGTATGCTACTTGATCCTAATACTGTCGTTTGTTATCTTGATGTTAATGTCCCCATTGTGCTCTCACGCTCGAGGACCCGAGATCCGCTTTGACCATGATCCAGTTTTTGGCAGTACAGGTAATTATAATGGAGCAACTGCCATCTGACCTCTGTGACCCCGTTAATAGGGGAACCTGACCAGACCGCTACAGTTAGCGGAAGGAAAATCATAAGAAGAAGAAAGCAACATTGACCAACCATAGAACCGTATTGAACGCAGTGCGTTTACTGAGCAAAGAGCCGCTGACGAGCACTGTAAGAACGCATAGTAACGCCACTTTACGTAGCCAGGTACCGTTTGTGAATACCGGTATTAGGTTATTGTATTAGAAGACAAACTTTAATAACATACATTTTCTTGGTGTACACAAAGTTTTCGTACGTTGTTCCATCATTGCTATTTATGCACGTTAAAGAAATATAGAAGTGGAGCGAATGCTCTCGGTCTGTGTTTCGCCTTTTCCATAATTTGACGTGATTTTGTTAGAGATAGATAAATAGATGAACCCTTTATTGCTCATACAAGAAAAATTACACAAAATAAAGGACATACAGAGATCATCTTGAATAGTTATGTTTATAAAGTAAACCTAAGATATTGTTTTAGATGTTTTTCCTTATGAATAAAACGTAAAACTTTCAAGGCGGACATTTTAGAACGTTAGCTTCAAGGGTAAATGGTCCGTCTGAATGAAAATAAAAAAGGCTTCAGCAGCAAAAAAGACCTATATAAAATTATTAAAGAAAATGGCTACCTAAGTACATCATATTTCTGCTAGGTGCGCTGTGTTTTTTATGCTCACATACTTGAGTGTGAACATAAAACGTCCGCTATAAAACTGTTCTAACCACACTGTAATTTTTATCTTGAGTATAATATGTAGATACCTATATGTCATGCAATGTTTTTAACATTATAATAAAAACATTGCGTGTTTTTAACCAACGCATCAACAAATAAAAAAAAAATTATACCAAAATTAATTAAAAAATAATCATCATCTTGGCGTCATTAGCAGGGGTCCGCCTTGATCATGATACCGATTACCGATTTGACAGATCTCATTGGCCATCTGACTTGGGCTCGGATGAATGTCGGCTCATTAGTCATTACCACTTACAACATCAATATTATTTAATACTTTAGGTTCAGATTCATTTACTGGCCATATGATGGGGTTAGTGTTGTGTACTTGTATTCCTTTGGAGAGGCCGTGTTTTTCTGAAATCTCTAGCTCCTGTTCTGTATTTTGGGTTCAACTTTTCGTCAGGGATCAAGTTATGTAAACCCAAAAGATTGGGGTTTTACGCTGACGATTCGCGAGCAAAAGTTAGTAGGTAACATGTAATTATTTTAGCTAAGTTAGAAAAAAATATTACTAAAGTTGGTAGACGCAGAAGGCAACAAATCAACCTACTCACCACACGTATAAAATAAATCTCAGCCAGACCAAAGTCTAGTTGAGTCCCTGGGTGCATGCTCGAATTACCCTAAACGATCATTCATATTCTAAATCACTGTACTACGTTCACCGGAAAATCGAAAAAATGATAGGGCGATAGGTCGATTTACCGAGAACTGTTGCTTGTCACTCGTTAAGTTAAGATCGTAAGATATATTTAATAACTATTTTGTTGATGTTCCATCCCATATCCCATATAGATAGTAGCTGCCAAACTAAATTAAAAACGCCAAATCGCATTTCAAACACAATATTTATTAAACCCATTGACAAAGTAGAACTAACCAAAATTGTATTAACATTGAAGAATACAAATTCGGAGGGATACGATAATGTTTGCACTAAGGTGATTAAGTCTTGCATAGACGAAATAAGTGAGGTGTTATTGTATCTCCTTAACCTTTCCCTAAGCTCTGGTGCCTTTCCAGACAAACTGAAGACGTCGGTGGTGAGACCACTGTACAAAAAAAACGAAAGAACGGACATAAGTAATTACAGACCCTTGACACTAATTCCAATATTTTCAAAACTTTTTGAAAAGGCAATGCATACCAGGATAATGGTTTTTTTTGAAAAAAACGAGGTACTCAGCCAAGAACAATTTGGATTTAGAAAAAACAAATCCACGGAACAGGCTATATTTGAATTAATAAACACAATTCTGCAAAACAAAAATGATAATAAATACACAACCACGATTTTTTTCGACTTGTCAAAAGCCTTTGATATAGTTAGACATGATATCTTGATAAATAAATTAGAAATGAATGGAATTAGAGGTCCAGCTCTAAAATGGGTTGAATCTTATCTATCCAACAGACAACAATGTGTTGAAATTAACAGACTTGACTGTAACAAAACTGTCAAAACATCGAGGTCTTGTTTTAAAAATACTATAGCAGGGGTTCCACAGGGAAGTGTACTAGGTCCTTTACTTTTCTTAATTTATATTAATGACCTTCCTAAAGTGACACATCATAAATGTATCTTGTATGCTGATGATATTGCATTGACAGTGACTACAAGTAAAAATAACAATTTAAATGCACATACTAATGATATAAATAATACTTTGAACTTAATAGTAAATTGGATGAATCAAAATAAATTGCTAGTAAACCTAACAAAGACATATTATATAAATTTTAATAATTTAAAAATGACATCAGTAATTGGAATATTAATTATAACGGACAAATCCTTAGGGAAGCTGAATATATAAAGTTTTTAGGTGTGAATATTGATAAAAATCTTAATTGGAAACAACATGTAGAAAATATTTGTACAAAAATTAATAGATTTGCTTATCCCATATACAAATTAAAACGCATATCAAGTATAGCAACTTGCAAATCAGCATATTATGGGTATGTTCACTCAATACTGCGATACGGAATTATTATCTGGGGCAACAGTACGGACGTCGACAAGGTTTTTTTAGCCCAAAAAAAATGTGTAAGAGCTATTTATAATATAGCACCGTATGAGTCCTGTAAACCTTTATTTATAAAAGCAAATATCCTACCTCTGGCATGCTTATATATATTAGAAACATGCTATTTTGTAAAATGTAACAAGCATCTATTTAAAACCTCAAAGGAAATGTATCCCAGAAGTACCAGGCATGCGCAAATGTTGGTTATTAATACGTTACCGCACTCAACATTGTTCTTAAAAAATTGTTATTATATGTGTGTACAAATGTATAATAAAATTCCAATAGATATAAGAGAGTTACCGTTACAGAAATTCAAACGAGCTCTGTACAAGTGGTTGATGCAGCACGTCTTTTATACCGTCAAAGCATTTTTTGAATATAAGAGGCCCAATTAGTATCTATTTTTTAAGTTAATTATAATTACAAAATGTTTGCACGTCACTTCCTCTGACTAAATATGTAGATCAATGTTGTACTCTATGACCTGTATATATATGTACCATATTTAAAGCAAATAAATGAAATGAAATGAAATGAAATGAAGTGTGCCTTGTATGCTTACTAATAGCGTTGGCGAAGCGAGGTTGACAAAGGTCAACTCTGGTCAACCAACCTGGTCATTAGTTCATTGAAGCGCCTTTTCTACAAGTCGTGGTATCGGTGAAACATTCATATTTGTAACGTTCATTCGGCGAAACGAGCTTCTTGGTAAACCGTCCTATCGGCCTAAATATTTTTCGTTCTTCCGATGAACTGAACAACATACAGTGATTTCCATATACGATTGTTTCGGTCAAGGATAATTCAGGCATGCACCCTGGACTCGGTCTAACAGGGTAGGTTTAGGTGCTGCCTTGTGTCTAAATGAGGAAAAATTGAAGTTTATAGGGTCATAAATAATGCAAAGGTTCGTGATTACGCTCGCTTCAAATTTAGCGATGCTCCTCAATGAGGCTACATTAACACACATTACAAAAATAGACACGGAATGGGTGATCATCTTAATTTATATATCAGTGATAGAGAACACTGTCAAAGATAGAGACTCTGTCTGAGAAACTACAGATTTATGAGACGTTCTATTTACTGTCCGCCAAGTCTAAGTTGGCGTTCCCTTCCAGTACCGGTGCCTTCTACGTACAAAATACTTAATTCTTTTGAATACGGTGTACCTACAGTACAGGAGTGTAGGTATACATTGTATAGTGGTGGACTAAAACCTGACTCTAGGTTGGTTGCCTGACTTTTGCTCTTTTCATCTTGTATCGTATATTTTTTAACAAAAAGTCGAATTCTGAAAGGAGACTTAGCCCTTTCAAATGACAACCACTTTTCAGTACAATAAAATTAAATTACAATGAAACCTAGATTGAGTTATTTTTCCAAAAGTCGGGTAACAAACTTAAGAGAACTGTCCACCAGTGAATAATATAGTCTAATGTTCCCCCGATGGACGGCGAGTGATATTGTCTGACCCAAAAAGTGTCCAGATCGTGGGACCCTACGCCTCAACCGACGCCCCAACTCCTGATACAGTTTTTTATGCTGATACGAGCACCGCGGGCACCCGCGTAGTCTCTGCACCGAACGGCACAAAGTCGTATGCTGCCTCCAACCTTGTTTGACCTGTTTGAGGCTCGCCGTCAGTAGCGTAACAAGAGCGGTACCAGCGGTGCCCAGGCACAGGGTCCAGATCCTATACAGGCGCAGAAATTACCGGTTCAGGATCAAGTTTTAGATAATGCATTCAGTAGCAAACAACCCAATATTTTATACGCTTGTACAGTGTAGTGTAGACGTGCGGTATAGTCAGGGCAGATTTTGTGGGTACACACTGCCAGCGCCGCGTTTTTAAGTCAAACCCCGAGCTCGCTCCTTCATTAATTGGTTACTTTTATTACGTTCGCCTGAGGCGTCGAAATTTTCCGAATTTTGTTTCAAAGAGGCGCGCCTCTTTGAAACAAAATTCGGAAAATTTCGAGCTGGCCTCGCTAGCTAATTTTTAGAAATAACTACACTACCTGCGCCGCGTCGGTTACATATTAGAAAATCAAAACTTTATTGAGCAAAGACTATGAATGAATAATCCAATTTTAAAATAATAATGGTCATTTGATCAAAAAGTTCTACTGACCAAAGTCTGGAATTCCAACGTTTAAATTACTTATGTATTACACTATTGATACAAGTCGTTAGAAATCATACAGTTCAAAAGAAATTTCATCAATTATTAGCGAATAACGCCTCTGGAACTCGTTGGAACTAATAAAACACAAAAGACGTTTTCGGGAGATTCGATTTTGTGACAAAATAATTATTGATCTAAATTTATAACCGGCGACTTCTGGATAATGAATCGTACTCTCTAACCATTAGACTAAGGAAAGGAGATAAAATACTGTGGAGAAAATAATTTGGGATTATATAATTTGATTAGGGTTGATTTGGTACTTTAAAACATCTAACAACTTTTGCTCAATGAACGACTTTGATGAAACATACATTTGGATAATAAAACATTTTGTCTGTCTTTCTAATGTTGTTATTTAATTTTTCGTCCTTTCAAAATATACTCATTGAAGTTTTGATAATGTAACCGCCGTATAAAATCCTAAGCTCGCTGAGTTCGCTCATTCATTAGTTATTTTATTATGTTCGTTCAAGCACGGAAGAGCAAAAATTAAAAAAAAAAAAATTGTACTCGCTACAGTCGCTCATTTCTTTATACATTAATGCTGCCCACAAAATCAACCCGATTGTAAGAGCCAATGTACCAAAATATCCGAGCTCGCTCAGGTCTTTTATGAAAAAATATCCGAATAATTTTGATTACTAAAAACTAAAAAATTGCACAGATGTAGTAAAATCCACATGGCAGATAATAAATAGTGAAACTGGAAAAGTAACAAATCGCGATACTAAGTACAGTTTAAAGATAAATGATAATGTTGTTACCAAAAACTCGAAAGTTGCGGAGGCATTCAATAAATTTTTTACAGACATTCCAGTGTCAACTACGAAATCCTTAAATTCGTCTCCTGCTCTCGCTGAATCCTTGTTAAAACAAAATGTACCCGAGAGTGTCATCGATTTTAAGTTCGAGCATGCAACACCTCAAGATATAGTTAAGGCTTTTAAAACCATAAAAATGAAAGCAACTGCCGACATTGATGGTATGTCGGTAAAAATTATTAGCTCTGTAATTGATGTTATTGCTGTCCACTTAGCGAATATATTTAATAATTGTGTTGATAATGGTGAATTTCCTGACCTGATGAAGCACAGTAAAGTTATTCCATTGTTGAAAACTGGTAATACAACGGATCCTACAAATTTTAGACCAGTTTCAATTTTACCGACTCTAAGTAAAATATTTGAGAAAATCATATTAAATCAACTAAAAGCTCATTTTTATGGAAGTAACCTATTGCATCATAAACAATTCGGTTTTACTCGCGGTCGTTCAACAGCTGATGCAGGTGTTGAACTTATTAAACATATCTTTGGGGCGTGGGAGGAATCACGTGATGCCTTAGGGGTTTTCTGTGATTTATCCAAAGCCTTTGATTGCGTTAATCATGACATTTTGGTCAGGAAATTACAACATTATGGAATAAAGGACTTGGCCCTGAACTTGCTAAATTCATACTTGAGTCATAGAATTCAAAAAGTTGATGTGAACGGAGAGAGATCTATGGGGTCTGTTGTCTCTATGGGTGTCCCCCAGGGATCTATTTTGGGCCCGTTTTTGTTTCTTGTTTATGTAAATGACTTACCGTACTTTGTAAAAGATACCCATGAAATTGTCTTGTTCGCGGACGATACATCTTTAGTGTTTAAAGTAAAAAGACAACAATTAACATATGAAGACGTGAACAAGGCTATTGCAGAAGTGGTAAACTGGTTTACGGTTAATAATTTATTACTGAATGGCAAGAAGACAAAATGTTTAAAATTCTCTTTGCCAAATGTTAGATCAGTGCCCACTAATGTACAAATAAAAGGCGAAAATTTGAATTTTGTTGATTCTACAGTATTTTTAGGCTTTACCCTGGATAATAAATTGCAATGGGGTCCTCATATTGATAAATTGGCGAAACGGCTAAGTACTGCAGCATATGCTGTAAAGAAAATACGGAGTATTTCTGACGAGGCTACAGCAAGATTAGTATGTTCATAATATTAATACGAGAAATAAAGATAAGCTTGTTGCTGGTGCTTGTCGTCTAGCCAAAGTCCACAAATCATTTATGGGTCAATGTGTACGCTTTTATAATAAGGTTCCAACAGATATTCAGAATTTACCATTGAATAAATTTAAAGTCGCTATAAAAAACAAATTATGTCAAAAAAGTTATTATAGTATATCTGAATATGTAAATGACAAAAGTCCATGGGACTGAACTGCTGTTCTATACAGGTATTTACTTTTAAGATAGTATATAGGACAAATAATGTATTAGTACATAAGACATGTTTAAAAAAAAAAATTAACGTAGGCTCTGTGGGTTTCTTGCCGTTTCTTTCCCCCACAGAGAACCACCTTGGAAGCGGCGTTAATTTTCCTTCCTCTCCCACACATGGTGTCTCCTGTCTGCGCTAGGGTAGGGGTAGGGTAGTAGTTAGAGTAGGGGTAGGGTAGGGTAGGAGTAAGATAGCGGTAAGGTAGTATAGGGTGGGGTAGGGGTAAGATAGTGGTAGGGTCGGGGTAAGATAGTGGTAGGGTAGGGGTAAGGTAGTGGTAGGGTAGGGTTAAGGCAATGGTAGGATAGGGTAGGGGTAAGGTAGCGATAGGGTAGGGATAGGATAGAGTAGGGTGGGAGCAACTACCTATCACATGCAGCATGTGTGATGCACGCTCACTTAAAAGTCTGTCTGGCGGTGGCGTGGGGGCCGGGTCGCTCTTTTCCCTCAAATACTGTTGAATTGGACGATGGCTGGGCCCTGCGTTATACTCGTGAACGGGTGCTGCCTTGGTGGACTGGCTTACTCTTGCTGTAGTTTTAGGTGGTTTTTCTTAATTATACTAGACATACCTACGAGTATATAATATAATATAGCGTTCCGGCTCTGTCTGGCATTGTCGAGCCCGGTTCGGTTGTGGTTGGCGAGGGATACGTTTATCTACAGCCATAGGGCGGTCAGCGTGTCACTGTGTGTTTCCTTCCTACTTTCCTACCCCCCTCCTTTTTGACGATTGAAAGAGATATTTAATGTCCTAATCAATAAAGAAATTTTGATTTGATTTGATTGATTTGATTTGATTTCGCTACGTTTTTTAAATCGTATACACCTCTCCAAACACTGTGAGCTCGTTCATTCATTATTAGTTTGTGTACATTTAATGTATTCAGTTCTTTTAAGCCAAGATTTACAAACTCGAACTTAAGAACTCGTTACAATTGCTCACTTTTAAAACATTCACATCGCCTACACTGCTCATCAATTCAGATTACAAATAACCAACATACAAAAAATTCAAAGAGAAATTACAGAGCTCGACTATGTCATGTGATAACTGAAAACTAACGCCTAACTTGAAAACTGTATTCTCGTTGGGTGACTTTAATTATACTGATTCGGGCTCAGGGGCCCTGGAAAATAGCCCTAGATACGCCAATGAACTCATCTGGCGCGAACTCTATAAGAATTTGACAATTTTTTTTTTTTATATTTAACAATTTAATGCACACAATATACAGAAATTACAAAATTAAAGACGACACAACAGGCACTACTAATTTCTAAGAAGAAAAGAAGAAAGACATTATAGATTATAGGGGATGAGACGTGCGCAATAGTTTAAAATATACATATTTAATAAACTACATAAAGCTGTACCTGTTGTGATTTTTTCTGTATGTCTATTTTGTATACTATTTATTGTGCACAATAAATGTTAAATAAATAAATAAATAATTATAAATAAGATACTAAATACACACAATAGTATATATATAAATACACATACATATATACATAATAAAATATATACAGGTATTGTAGAACATTCAGGCACATAAGGAAAGATAATGTTCCTTTACACGCTTTTTAAAGATTGCTATAGATTGACAATCGCGCACTTCGTGCGGAAGAGAATTCCACAGTCTTGCGGCATGTACAGTGAAGGAGTAGGAGTAGAAGTCGGAATGGTGGATGGGGATGTCCAGCGACGATCTAACACTGGAACGACAAGGTTTGTCTTGTGGACGAGAAAAGTGGAATCGGTCGGTTTTATGTTACGCAAACGAGCAGACCAGACAACCCTCCTGATGATAAGCGGTAACTGGATCTACAATTCATGCATTTAGGTGGCAGCTAACAAAAGTGCAAAAGCGCTGATGCGCTGTCACTGTGAGGGCTAAGATAAAATGCTTTATGCCTGTAATTGCGCTGGCTACCTTATTCTCCAAACCGGAACATAGTAATGCAAGCAATATTGCTTGGCGACAGACATAGATAGATAAGATGGTAGGACTCACCCAGGGACTTCTCAGGCTTGATGTAGGACTCTTCCAACCACCTACTAAACATGAGGTTCTGACCTGATTGTATGAATATTTTTGAACCCCATCTCCTCTGAAACACAACTGCGCATAGTTACCAGTTACATCATAATGGTAGTCCATGAGCACGCCAGTAGATACTTAACTAAAGTGCCTACCTACGTTCCCAATGACTGTGTGTGGACTGGCTGACTCTTGCTGTAGTATTAGATGATTTTTTGATGATGATTATGTCGGGCGCGGACCGGCTGTGCTTGGCATTGTCGAGCACTGACCGGCTCTGTCGGTATTGTCGGACATGATCCGGCCGTTGTCTGCGGAGGGTGGGTGTGCTGCCGCCATGAGGCGACCATGTCACTGTGTATTTCTTTCCTACTTTCTTACACCCTCCTCTTTGACGATAGAAAGAGACATGTAATGTCCTACTCAATAAATAAATGTTGACTTTGACTTTGACAATATTAAGGGTTACTAGATCGAGGTGCAGGTATTTTATAATGTGTAAACGATCCCGTCCGCAAATATTTTTTAAGTAAGTTGGATGGATCAGTCGTCGTATATAACGACGACTGATCCATCATTCATTCATAATTTTTCCTCTCTAAAATATTAGTAGGTAATAATAATATTAATAGATAAAATGACCTTAAATTTTCGTTGTCCAAAATTAGTTCATGTCAATAAGTGTGGAATGTATACGTACATGAGGACAAGTAATTTAAATCAGCTGTAAGAACGCCGATATTCGGAACAATTTTAGATCGAAACGTGACCGTATCATAATTAAGAAGATAAATGATGTTTCGGCGTAATCCCGACAGATGCTTTAATTCCCTTTATAAGTATACTGTCATCATCATCCGAACGGTCAGTACCGGCTTCCGACTAGGCTCTGATGACGATGATGATGATTAAAAGTATCAGTCTAGCTAATTTTGTTAGTAAAATATTAAATGGTATAAAATCAATCTTAGATAAATTACATAGTTATTTGGAACATTTGAGAAGTTTTACAAACACTAATGTTTTGGCACGATAGCGGTCACCCTAACCGGATCATCATCCTAGCGTTTATCCGGGTTTATGCCAAGGTCTACTTTTCATTGAGATTTCGCATTCCAAGACCGACTTTTAATGTTCCTAAGAAATTGTTAAGTATGTGATTTATTAGTAACACTGATATTTATATATGTAAAGGCAGCTTTTTGGATTTTACTAATAGACCTATGTGACTTACGTCCGTGACGGGCAATTCAATTTCCAATTTAATAAACATACTGATCGTTGTATGTCATATTTTGCCAAACTGCCTGATATAATCTACATAGCTGTGGCGATATTATAGAATTTTTAGGCTACGTCGTAGATACGTCGATTTGACAGATCGATTCGCATTAGAAAGTAGATGAAAACTTCATCATTCATTTTCACAAAAAGTGTCAGATACGCGGTCATACTTCCTTTCAGTCAGAAAAGCGACGATATGTCATCTCTAGAAGTATCTACCAACCGAAAATTCTTTCACAAATAGGGAGCTACAGTGTTCCCTAATGTACATACCTGGCAGTGGCAGGCAGGTATCAATTCCTGAAATGTAAGTAAGAATCTCTTGCGACAACAGGAAATAGCCGAGTTTAACGTGGGTGAAAACCGCCAACAAACATTTATTTGGTAGCTAGTATATATCTTAAATTCTTTATATCTATCTTAATTGCTATATTAGTTATACATAGCCTCACATTATAGACATAGACTAGACATAGGGCCGGGTAGACTCTGCGCTAGTTTTAGTATATAATAATCTTGGCGTCAAAATCCCGGTTGTGCGCTCGGTTCCGCCTTGAACATGAATCAGGATTCAGATTACAGTATAGCGACTGCCTACCTGACCTTCGTGGCCCTGTTAAGAGGAGAACCTGACCAGATTGTATCACGGTTATAAACGCATTCAGTTAAACGAATATGCAGGTTCCCTCCCCGTAAGAGCTTCGGAATTTTTCCTAACTCATAAAGTCCCTTACTTATAAAAAGTCATTGGTATATGGCGGCTCTGGGGTACGAAACCAGTACCTCTTACGTTGTAGACCCATTAGCCACCGACACTCTAGCCATAAGGTCTATCTTTCCGTTCTCTAGCTTTACGATCACTACATAACTTGTAATTTCGAGCAAAGTGTTAAAAATTTCGTATTCGCAACTGGCTTGTCTGAAGTGGCCACCTATTTCAGTCCAGCACCGCTGAAGCAAAGGAGCGTAATTAAGCATAATGAAACAAGTTTTTAATTGTTTCCCCGGACTGAAGCTATTTGTCTTAGCGAGCTGACGATGCCGACGTTTTGTTTCCCTCGTAAACTTAATTGTAACGGTCGTATTTTAATTTGGTCACACGGAAAAGTTGCTGCTTCTTGGTACTTCACTTTGAAGAGCTTAATAAGAAAGAGATCATCGAGACAGAGAATGTGACCATGTCTTCCGTCTTGAATACATACAAAATATTGTTTCGACTCTAATAAAGTGATCTAATGGTAAAATTGACTGTAGCGACATCTATCGCTTCAATAGGGAAGCTCAACAATACTCACATTACGAGTACACGAACACAAGGTTGTATATAATAATATACTGTATATAACAATGAATAAAACAATTGTATTTTACTTTTACAGGGTCACCGAAGCACAGCTGTCATTGTGATTTCTACGAGAAGGATGTACGAGAAAGGGTCTGTTGCGTCCCTTGTGGGTAAATTAGAAATGAAAAACACAGTCCGGCGGTGAGGGTGCGGATACATTCGCAAAGTTGGAAAATTCGGCGGTAGGTCGACATGGGATTTGTGGAATTTTTAAATTGTTGCATGTATATTTCGGGTTTAGCATTACTTAGCGATACTTTGATATTTTTCAAATAGCCAGTAATGTGTACAGGGATTTCAAAAGTCACGTCCACTGTTGCTATCGTGGTGCTGTGGGAGGCATACGAATATCATCCGAATATCAGGCATAGGAATCCAAAATAAAGAGATGCGTCAAGTAGATGTTCGATGGACATCATCTTTGTAAGGTTATTAATTATACCTACACAAGCTCTTGCAACTTCATCTGATCCGATAAAATGTAATGTAAGACATTACAAGGGGTAAGAGACTTTGGGTAAGGACTCAAAGTCTTTAAATCTCTATATCTACATTACTGCATTTCATGTAAATCTGAACACAATTACAGAGCACTTACCAGCCTAGGTATTAATTCACTTCGTACGTATGAATTTATATAGATACTTGATACATTTACTTGATTAGATGCTGCTGTGGATGTGTGGAGTTTCACGGAAAGATCGCCTTCGAAACGCCCACATTCGGGGCAGCCTTGACATCCGTGACATCGCCAGGTCAGGTCAGGCCAGGTCGGTCCAAGCAGCGATGGCTTGACGTCGTCAAGAATGACATGCGTGTCAACAAACTCACCACCAAGGATGCCGAAGACCGAGTGAAGTGGGCCAGGAAGAGTAGGAAGGCGGACCCCGGACCCTCACGTGTCGTGCGGGAGCGCAACCGGGATATACCGCCGAGAGGATGATGATGATGACTTGATACATTTACTTGATTGTCTTACATACAGCTATAAAAGCGATGAACAGCTATTAAATCTAAAAAAATAGGATTTAGATCATAATTTAGGCGCCTCATATCTTCTGTATTTTGATTTTACACTAACTTACCTACAACTGAAGTCATTAACGAGTTTATCAGCTTTCATGCCTATGCCCATATTGGAGCAGTGGAGGGGCATTTGTCTTTTTGCTGCGAGAGCAACGTGATATAGAGGTGGGCAACGCATTGGCGATACTCTTGGTGTTGCTGATGTCCATAGGCGGCGGTGACCACTTTCAATCAGGTGGCCCGCTTGCCTGTTTGTCTACTGAGTAACATAAAAAAAAAACAAAAAAAAACGAACGTGATACCCCGCTATGCCCTACCTCTCATAATCACACAAATAATTCGGATACCCATTTCCGACTGTCAATGAAGAAATAAATCATCATCATCATCATCACAGCCCGTCCACTGCAGGACTCAGGGCCTCTCCCACGAAATGGGAGGTTATTGCCATAATCTCCACGCTTGGCAGGCGAGATGGAGATCGCAGTGTTTAAATATAACAATGGAAAATGCTGCTGTCCATTTTCCAAACTACGGAGTCTCTTCATCTTTTACCTCGAAAACATTAGTCGCCTTGTACGACACCCGTACAATTCTACTCTGACACCACACGGTCATTTATTCATTTATTTCAAGACTCATATTCTCATTACATTACATTAATATTTATAGTTTAAAATAATAAATACATTCATCTTCAGCATACCACTATGGGACTATATAACGCACACCTGGTGCTCCAATGAACTCCTGGCTCTTATCTTACAGAGTCCATTACTTAATAGACACTTCGCAGTCCAATAGGCCATGTATTTTTCTTGTTTTACGTAAAAGCCAAACTACACTGAAAGCCCCAAGAGCCCCAAGGGGGTTTGTGTGGCCCTTGGGCCACTATGTATTTTGGTATTTATAACGAATTCGACAACGTCGAATAGCAAGAAATACTTTATATAAGTAGTAATAAGTACAATCTAGGAAACCTTTTCCGGAGACTCAAAAAGGAGGTCGTCATGCTATTTTGGTGATTATTTTTCGCTGACAGCAGCAAAAATCTATTTTGTCGGCATCCGTGAAAGGCGCCGGTTCTACGAAATGCCAGTCTGCGACGGAAATTAAAATCGTGGAGATACACCAATAGGTACAGTCGGTTCCATCGTCCTTAATTTGTCTCCAGACGTATTGATTGATTTAAATGCACATAAATAAGACTTCACAGAATATCAAATTCATGGAAAGTAATAATCGTTTAGTAAGCGTCTTCTGTAGCTCAACGGGGCTGTGACGGACTTGCTTTGATATTCCGCTGGGGACGCAAGTTAGGATACCGACTGTACTTACGCCAGCGCAACCCACGCATTTCTACTCTGACATATTTATAGCAATAAGAGCCCATTAGTAGCCAGTCCATGCATATTTAATTGGACTTGTCTCCTTTACTGACAGTTAAATACCATTTCAAATTAGGGTGTTACTTACCGTAATTGAAATTTTAATATTTATGTCCCTGCTCGGAGTACCTACTCGTATTTTGCTGTGGAAGCTGACGCGACATTTCGACTTTTACGCTCTTGTACCTCTAACTTGATTTTCTTTGAAGTTAAACTAGTTTAATGACAGGCATGAGGCATTTCATCTTGGTCCTTTTGTTACCTGCAACCTAAATACATGAATTGTGATAGTTACCACTTACCATCAGGTGGCATGTCTGCTCGTTTGCCACTGAGTAGAATTTAAAAAAATGTTTCTTTGAATCGAAAGTCCACTGATACTCAAATACGTAAGCATGAGTCCCTATAAGTAGTGAAAGAATAATTGAAAGTCTAATTGCCGTTTTCACTAAACTTAGGAATCAGGAATGTCGTATAAAGACATTAAATGACAGAGTTTTCCAACGGGAACCATACGAGTATTATGTTCTAAGGGCCTACTTATTTCAAAAATGTCTCTCGCAATAATGTCCTAGTAATAATATTGTTACATATTTAAATAATTGCAGTTTATTTTATAAGTATGTTAAGTATCTGTGTCACTGCGTTTGTCAAAGACAATTGAGTTTACTGATATTCAATTCATCCTCCTATTATTTCCTGTAGGTATCCCAATCTGTACATAGTATAAAACGATGTCGCTTCCCGCTGTCTGTACCTATGTACGTTTAGTTCTTTTAAACTACGCAACGGATTTTAATGCGGTTTTCAACAATAGATAGAGTGATTCAAGAGGAAGGTTTATAAGAAAGACAAAAAGGGTAGGTCGGGGTAAAGTAGGTGTATGTAGGGGTAGAACACCATGCGAACGAAGTCGCGCCGGGTCCACTAGTTCTTTATAAACTGGAAGAACCAGATTTCACAAAACGATTCCGTAGTACGCTAATTAGGTAGTTAGCTACGGCTAAGTATAACAATGTTATTATTTTTAGATTATTTTCCTTTGATCGCTGATTTTCCCTCGCATTTCATTCGCATCCCTCTTAATTAATCTAACTCGAGCTTTTATTATAATCTCAGAAAACAGAACAGACCGTCTTTATAATCCTTACCTAGATAATATACGAATATGAGTTAGGAAATAAGGAAGCACTTTACAAGAAAAGGGGAGGGTAAGACCTCTGACGTCATAAAAGTTTTACTGGGGCTGTGGGAAGTAACTCACACGTACGGGCCGAAGTGTAAATTTTACTTTAATATGTTTTTTCCTCCATTAGGATGTTTTTTATTAGGGTGGCTTAGTATTTATATGGACGTTGGGGCAGGTTTTTATCATTTTTGTCGCACAAACAAGTTTTTATACTACTTAGGGCCGATGTCCACTACCATACTCTTAGTCGTGACGTTGTGTATGTATGTGTTTTCTTTCCTGTAGGAAATTTCATTAGAGTATACTCTAATGCCGATAAAATGCAGGTCGAGGCTGCGACAATACTATTTACATGGTATTTTACACTCTAGGTTCCGTCAGAGTTTTTATGTAATTTCTAGTGTCCGAACATAGCTTCGGTTTCGGTTTTGGCCACCTACGGTAAAAAAAAACACCTTTTTCATTATTTTTGTCATATAAAATTGCAAGGTAATTTTTTATGAGGTCTAAATCAACTTCTAAAGATAATACTAATACATAAACTAAATAATAATACAGTCAATATAAGTCAATAAAAGTACAATGTTAAAGTTATAAAATCATTTATATTATTAATGGTATGGCTGACCGGAGGCACTTTAGCTCCCTGTGTGTCTTCTACCGGCTGTACAATGGGGATTGTTTTGAGGAACTATTTGATCTGGTGCCCACAGCACAATTCCGCCATCGCACCACCCGCCGCGGGCTGGCTACTCATTAGCGTTGCCAGACATCCCGTGTTTCCCGGGACGTCCCGTATTATAGCCGTAATTTTAATCATCCCGCCGGGACACATTCTGTCCCGTATTTTCTCTTATTTTATGATAACGATTTTCGTCCGTTCATTACATTCGTTCGTACATTTTTGGAGGATAATCGACACAATTATAGGTACGATTTCTCAGAGAGCAGCATTATTTCAAATATGCTATTTTCTTGCCAATTAATGTAAAGCGTAACGCCTAACGTAAAGTTAAAGTCTATAGGGAAGAAAGAACATAGTCAATAGAAGAAAATTTACGCTAGTTCATAAAACTGCCCCAATTCAAAGTATTGTTTTCAAACCACATGATACAAAATGAAAGAGTTATTATTATTCTTTATTATAACATACTTACTACGCTGGCTCAGCGACCTAAAGTGGATCTTGGCCTCCGATATCAGAGATCGCTACCTCACCCTATTCTTTATTATTAGTTATTATTATCTTTAGCTTTTGAAACAGTTAAAATATTGATAAGTAGGGACCCCCAAATGTACTTATAATTCATCCGACGTAAGTAGGCCGATGTTTTGTATGATTCGCCGTATTGTTCAGATTTTATCATTATTATTCACGAAATTATAAATGTCAAAAATGCATATTGCAACACAACGAAACAATTGTTAAATGTAACTAAAAACCGAATTCGCGGTATCCTACTGTATGGCTATTGTGACATCGATGATGAACAATATGTCCATTTCCTGCCACCAGTCATTTTCAAACTAATGGTTGAGTCTAAACGAAACGCTGCATTAATCTATTTGTGTAATGTTTGTTGTGGTTTGTTGATTTAAAAACGAACAATTGGGAAAGCAGTTCTCCAAAAAAAAAAAGGGAATACATATTTATCAAAGAAAGTATAACACTATACCCAATAAAGGACACTCTGAAAATCCTAACTTTTCTTCTTGACTCGGTATTGGGTAAAAATATAGGAAATTAGACGAAACATACGATCTCACATAATACTTACAGAACATCTGTGATAATTCAAAGTGATTGACTATGATAATTGAAAATAACACAACATAAGATGTCGCGCAATTGTCGTTTAAAGAACCAAGTCATATTTCTGTGTTTCATCACTATTGGATTGTCCTCGGCATGCTATGTGCCTTACTATTACTACACAGAAAGACCGCCTACGACGACGACGACGACGACGGAAAGGCCTACGGAAGCTAGTGGACGAAGAACTTGCAATATTTGGTGCTGGCTCCGAAGAGTTGGTCTGTTCATTGTGCAACAGCTTCTAAGCGATGCCGAGGATCCGCAACCCGTAATGCCATAACGGTGATAATATAGGTTTTGATAATTGAAGTGTAGTGAAGTATCACGAAAATCTTAGAAACGTATATACTAACTGGAGTATAAATAGTAATACAGTGTAATACAGCAAATTAAAAACATATTCATAAGAAAGACGGCTAAGAACGGAACCCGTTGCCTGCGAATATGTTCCCTGACAACTATAATCTGGACGTCTTCACGGCTAGAGTGAATAGGCTGTAGCTACAGGCATGCTCCATCTACGGCCGCATCGTCACTGGGTGAGATGGCGGTCAAATGCCTGCCTAGTCTAAATAAAAAAACTTATAAAATTGATATATTAAACAGGCTCAATGGATTAAATAAACTACTGGAAAATAATATGCCGCCTATTTTCTCTAATGTAAGTATTGCCAGATGGAGAACTCGTGGCTTAGTGGCTAGCGGGTCGGAGTCGTAAGCGAGAGGTACCGAGTTCGATCCCCAGTGCCGCTTTTAAAGTACGTTTCAATAGTAATAGACAAAAGTAGAGCACGACAAAAGTATTCCCCACAGAAATCTAAATAATTTGACTATTTATTTAAATAATTAAATTTATTTATATTTTCATTAATAATAAGTACAAGTATTTAGTCATTGAAACTAGCTTTATTGGAAAGATAATTTTATGGCATTATATTTGTTTTATGTTTGAATATAATTTAGGCAATGTGGCTGCCGTGACTAGCGCGCAGATGGCCCAATCTAGATATCCTATTTTGCAACAATTACGGCCGTTTTTCGCTAATAACTCACCGAATGTTCTTCTATCGTTTCTGGTTTATCGGTGTAGAAAAGTGACTTGGCGTATCTCCAAAGAAAATAATGTAATGGAGTTAGATCACACAATCTCGGCAGCCAACGTGAAATAATTCGTTAAATCTCATACAAAATTTTGTTCCGCGATGAAGCTTACTTTTGGTTAAATGATTAAGTTAATAAAAACACGACGGCCACATACCCGAAATCATATTCAAACATAAATGCCATAAAATTATCTCTGCAATAAAGCTAATTTCACAGATACTAAATACTTTTTTTGTTTCATTTCAATTTATAGTTCTCTAAAAAAACACCAAATACTTTAAATAACTCAATTTATTGAGATTTCAGTGGATAATCTTACTGTCGTGCTTTTGTCTTTTTCTTTTATCTCTTACCAATGACTTTTTCAAAGTTATGTATGTGTTAGTTGAATACTAACAGATGGTAAACATCGTGCCGAAACCTGCTCATACAGGCGACTAAATGCATAACCATGGCCGAATCTAGTTTCCTCATTTTAATGTATGTTGACAACTATTTTCTAACAGTGATTACATTAAGTATTGTTCCGTGGAAAAAAGCATGCTTGCTATTGCAATTTCTGGTAGTAAGTATCGGTTAAATAACGTCCATTGTTATACTGTGTGTAACTATACGCGTAAGCGACCAACGAGCAAATAATCTAAGGCGATAACTGTCGCCTATGATGTCAT
The DNA here is from genome assembly GCA_905147135.1 of Blastobasis lacticolella. NCBI lineage: Eukaryota > Metazoa > Arthropoda > Insecta > Lepidoptera > Blastobasidae > Blastobasis > Blastobasis lacticolella. Next base: position 5,570,690 of record LR990047.1, read on the forward strand.
ACTATTTATAATTTTTGATTTTATAATATGTGATAGTACGATCACCCGTATCCAATAACGTTACTATGATGATAAATTACAACCTGAGTTGGTTGGTTAACATACCGAGTCTGCCACGCTGGGGTCCCGGGTCCGATTCCTGGCCGAGCAGAAATTGAAATGATGAATTTTAATTTCTTCTACGTGTGGGGGTGTAGTGTTTATAATAAGTATCTATGTATTTAAAAAAGTATTATAAGTAGTTTATAAGTTATCTAACACCCTACATAAGCTCTGCTTACTTTGGGGCTAGATGGCTCTGTCTGAATTAGTCCACGCATATTTATTATTTATTTATTTACCCATTGATGTGATGTAGAGGAGGCTTAGTCCAGCAGTGTTATTTAATTAAATAACACTGCTGCTAATTTAATTAAATGCAATGATGAGTAAAAATTAAATCAAATGTGGTTTTTATTTTTCTAATATTGGTTATAAGCGGTTGTCGTAATGATCATGAATTTTATTTGATTATTAAAAATTTATTGATGTATTGTTTTTAGTAAAGAAAAACGAGGAAATCAATTAACAAGTTATGATTTATTTATACATGAGGGTTCGCAAATATAAAGAACCTACTTGTTTTGTATGATATATTGCCAAACCCATGGTTGTTTGACTTTTATCTTTACTTGTGCAGCAACACTTCTTGCTAAAATTTATTATTCTTGAGCTACGGAAACTGCCCTATAGGTTTTGATGACGGAGTTTAAGAGGACCATAATATGTCTCTATCATCTTTACATATAAGCCTCATATTTTCACAGCATGTAATTTCGCACAAATAAATAAATAATAAATAATCGATGACAAATTAACACACCGCCATCTAGCCCCAAAGTAAGCAAAGCTTGTGTTATGGGTGCTAGGTAACTGATAAACTACTTATATATATATATTTTTAAATACATACTTATTATACATAGAACACCCAGACCCGTAACAGAAATTAAAATTTATCATTTCAATTTCTGCCCGGCCGGGAATCAAACCCGGGACCTCTTGCGTGGCAGACCGGCATGTAGACCACTGAACCACTCAGGTCGTCAATGAGATCACATTGGTATTTTTTTATCCTACGTAGTGACAAACGAGCAGACAGCCCACCTGATGGTAAGCGGTAACTGTCGCCCATAACATCTACAATTCATGCATTTAGGTTACAGGCAACAAAAACGTAGACCCGCAAATGCGTTATCACTGTGAGGACTAAGATGAAATGCCTCAAACCTGTAATTTCGCTGGATACCTTTACCCGTTCTCGAGAAAAGTTCCTTGAGTGTCCGACAGACAGACACGAACAACAATGGGTCATGTAATAAAGGTTCCGTTCTTACCCAGAGGTTCGGAACCAAAATGGAAATAAGTAAATATTCAACGAATCCTGTTCGTTACTGAGATTCTGGCAGACCACGCGATCGTGTACTATTTGGGTAATATCAATTATAACTAAATTTTATTGCTGTTAAACTGTATGGAAATAAATAAAATAAATAAATAAATCATCAAGAGCAACGTAACCCTCCGGGGTTTTAAAGATGTAACGCTTTAGGTAGTGACGCACTTGGGAGTTACTAATGTTTACATCTCCGAAACCACTAAACCGATTTCGAAAACTCTTTCACTAACAAGAAGCTACACTAGCCATAAGTGAAATACGGTACTTTTGAACCCGGAAAATAATAAGACATTTAATATTCTCAGAGATCTGAACTACGCGCGGTTTAAAGCCATTAGAAACTAGTTAGAAATAGATTGATCTTCGAAATGAATGATCTGTTTTCGTATTAAAAAGAACATGACACAGTTGCTTTCTAGCATTTTCAACACTGTGTCCGGTATACCGATGGCAAGATCCTTTCTAAGATTGCTCACCAATAGGATATCATCAACGACCCGAATGATCCGAAATTTCAGAGACGTCATTGTATCAAGAAAAATGATCGATGACATTGATTAGTAGAGCTTAAAACAACACGCTGCTATCATAAGAAGAAAGGCAACTGACAGTTTTTACGATAATTAGATTTTAATACCTCCGGACTTAAAAAGAAAAGGCGCTTCTCTCAATTTTTTTAACTCGATAAATAAAGTTTTCTCCATAATCCATAATGAATAAAGACGCAACTGGTTATCTAAAATAAAGTATTCAGAAGTTACGAAGACGTTTTTGATGAAACTTAATGGAAAAGGCCGATATCATCAGTTACTTCTAAATTTAAATCAAATATTTGTGTCATTTACGTAGATGAAATTGCGTAAATGACGCAAGTGGTAATGATGTTTATTTATTATATTATATATTATTAACCTCCCTATTTTTATTTTTTTATCAATTTAAAAATTAATGATAATAGCTAATAATAGATAATGATGAATTGCATGAAGCGTTAAATAAATAAATAAATAGCTATTTATTTCGAATAATATGTTTAAAGTAAGATTATTTAATTCAAATTAATTCTAAGTTACAGAAAGATAAATAGAATAGAAGACGCATTTGACTGTACATACATCAAAAGCAAAGTAATGGCTTACGTTTTTTTTAGCATTAAGAAGAAAAGCCGTGTTTTGAAAAGTTTTTGTGAAAAGCAGCAGAAAAACTTGCGCCCTTTTGTCTTGACATTAATATAATTTTAATAAATTGAAACGTCGTAAATGAACAAATACGTCATTTCTACTTAATATTTGCATTGTCTGTGTATTTTAGGTGCTAAGAACAAAAAGAAATACTTATTATTTCAGGGACTGCAAGGCTTTCAAAATATCATCATCACAGCCCATTACAGTCCACTGCAGGACTACGGGCCTCTCCCACGAAAGGTTAGGTTATTGCCATAATCTCCACGCTTGGCAGGCGGGTTGGAGATTTAAAAATATATGGAACCATTTTTTTCTCCTTTATCATATTTGTCAAATACGCCCAGCCACAGAGCAAAAAAGCCCTTGCCAGTCTATAGAGAGGGCGGGAACTAGATATACAACTGGAAGACATTCGAGCTCAGCGAGATCAACTTCAAGTAATAGTCGACTCATTTCAACAATGTAGCGAAGAACATGAGGCCGCTTTAGACCGAATCTCAGAGCTTGAACAGGAACTTTCATTAGCACACAGAGAAATAGACCAGCACAAAGCCGATAAATTGAACATAGCAACAGACAATACACAAGCAATGTACCAAGACCTAATATTAAAGAACATTAGATGCAATAATTAAACAATTTACAAACAAGACATATATAATTTAAAATCGCAGATATTGCATTTGGAAACGGAACTTAAGACCACTATGTTACAATACGAAAATTCCCAAAAGCTGATAAACGAATATTCAGATTCAATGAGTCAACTGATAACTGACCTCAAGCTTAATGAAGAGAAACTTAATTCACTGTTAACATACTGTAACTGTAATAAACAAAATGCAGTGGAAACTGATACTGTGAAAGAAACATCTAAACATAAAGATGATGACTTGAGCTTATCTATGTCTTCCGGGAGTTGTGTGGAGAATATTGCCATGATCTGCGATCAGTCCACGTTAGTGGATTTCCGGAGCAAGCAAAGAGATATAGACAAAAGGTCACATGAAACACAGAATCACCAGCGCCTAGCGCATGATAGAGTCATCGACCACAGGAGAGACTCTATCCAACAATTAGGAAAAATATCAGAGCCTTTATCGCAGATATTATCAATGACTTGTAACGATAGAAGTGATCGCTCAGTGGACCACGATAGAAGAACGATTGTTTATAGTGATCAGATTGGCATGGGTTTGGGAGCACAAATAGGTTACCATCTTCACCATAATGTTACGAACTACTGTTATCCAAATATGGAATTTGTTGACATAATTAACAAAATATCAAAACAGACTTACAGTAGTAATACTGCGATTATTATAATGATAGCCAATTATTACAACGTCAGTAAAATCACACTGGACAAATGTATCAAGCTCTTACTTAGTATCAGTAATAAGTATAAATGCAAATTCATATTTTGTACTTTCCCATATTGCATAAATATTTCACAAGAACAAAATAAGTGTATACACAATTTGAATACATATATCTATAATTCAATTTATCATTATGATGACGCAATCTCATTGTTTGACATTAATAAATTTATTTTTAGATTTAAGTTGACTCGAAATACAATGTTACTATCTAAAACTTTAAAACTTCGTTTAGCTAAATTATTAGGACATTATTTACAATTTATAACGACCAATAAAATGTGTGACAATTCATGTATTAAATTAAGTACTGGCGATAGTAATTGTTTAAACTAGTCAATTTGACAACAGAGAAATCTAGTAATAGCAAATCGTCAGTTACTTCTGAAAAACAGGTTCTCTCTAGCAATAAGTGTAATATTGGTAGTACTATTATTGACTCTTCTATTAAACTACTACATCAAAATATACAAGGGTTTTCTCCAAAAAAACTTGAAATAGAATTGTTCCTAGAAAAAATGAGATACGACATTATTTGCATAACAGAACATTGGCTAAAAGAACACGAAATAAACTGTCTAAATTATGAAAATTACTTTATAGGTAGTTCGTTCTGTCGTAAAACAACCATTCACGGGGGATCACTAATAATGACTCGTAACAATATTAAAGTAAAGGAACGCAGAGATATAGTACGGTTGTCAGTCGAACGTACCATTGAATTATCTTGTATAGAACTAGAGAGACAGTTTTGAGTCGGTAATGGAAGATGTATTGAAAATTATTTCAGCATCAAACAAGAAGCCAATGGTATGTGGAGATTTTAATGTCAATCTTTTTGAAGAAAATATGCTTTCGCGTAGACTATTAAATTTATTTAAATCGTTTAACCTAAATCACATATTTTATGAGCCCACCAGAGTAACTTCCTCTACTTCTACATGTTTGGACAATATTTTCTGTAATTGTGAAATAATAGAAAAACAAATTCTAAGTGCATTGCCGTCAGATCACTTTGGTCAACTTATAATGTTTCCATTCAAACAAGAAAATAAAAAAATATCGATAACAATTAGACCAGTTACAGCTTGCAAAATTAAAAACTTTAAAAATGGTGTAGCTAATAAATTAGACACTAAAATATTCGATACTGACGATGCCAATACTTTTTATAATGATTTTTTTTCAACTGTACACGCAGAATTTGAAAAATCTTTTAAAACAAAGACCGTTAATATAAAAACTGGATTTAAATTCAGCGATTGGGCGACCAAAGGCATTCGCAAAAGTAGAGAAAATCTGTTTAATTTATATGCCAATAAGGCCTTACTAAAAAGTGATAGTTTTAATGATTATGTTAGAAAGTACTCAAATATATTTAAAATGGTTTGCCAAAAAGCCAAAGCTAAATTCATAAATAATAAAATTTTAAGTTCTGATAATAAAATAAAAACAATTTGGGCTATCATAAACAATGAAACTGGCAAAGTACGTAATAAAGTTCAAGAATATAAATTGAAAACATGTGCAGGTATTGTACATTCTAATGAGGAAGTAGCTCAAGAATTCGAAGAATTCTTTAGCAATATTGCCATTAAAACCACTGCACACTTGAACTCCTCTTCCAGCAGAGCCTTGGCCTTGCTTAAAGCACACGTACCTGCATGTATGGAAAAGTTAAAATTTAGACACGTGACCCCTCTAATAATTGTAAAGACATTTGACAGCATAAAAGTAAAATCAACAGAAGACATATGGGGAATGTCAGTAAATGCATGTAAAGCTAGTATATCTATCTTAGCACCACACCTTACTGCTATTTATAATAAATGTATCGACGATGGGGTTTTCCCAGATCTTCTTAAGTATAGTAAGTTAGTTCCTTTATTTAAATCAGGTGATAGTGGGGATACAAGTAACTACAGACCAGTTTCTGTTTTGCCAGTAATTAGTAAAATTTTCGAAAAATTAATAATGATTGATATGTTATGTCACTTCAATCTAAATAATATTTTCAATCATCAACAATTTGGCTTTACTAAGGGGCGCTCTACTGTCGATGCTGGTATCGCCTTAATCCAGAATATCTTGGAGGCATGGGAGGATTCGAAAGATGCCATAGGCGTGTTTTGTGATCTTTCCAAAGCCTTCGATTGCGTGGAACACGACACACTAATTTTGAAGTTGAAACACTACGGTGTTACTGACAAGGCATTAGATTTAATGAAATCTTACCTAACAAATAGAATGCAACGGGTCCAAATAAACAGAGTGAAGTCTGCAGGGTCGACTCTGGGAATTGGTGTGCCACAGGGTTCAATTTTGGGTCCATTTTTATTTCTGGTGTATGTCAATGACTTGCCATTTGTAACTCAAAGTCTGGCGAAAACAGTGTTATTTGCAGATGGCACGTCCCTTATATTTAAAATTAGGAGAAATACTCAAAGTGTCAACGAAATTAATAACACCCTCCTTAAGGTCCAAGATTGGTTTACGATAAATAACCTTGTACTGAATGCAAAAAAAACGAAGTGTGTGCATTTTCAATTACCTAATGTAAACAATCCCGCTATCAATGTTAAAATTAATAATGAAAATTTAGATTTCCACACTAATACAGTTTTCTTGGGAATGACAATAGACAACCGTTTACAGTGGGGTCCTCACATAACAGCCTTGTCGAGTCGGCTTAGTTCTGCTGCTTACACTGTAAAGAAGATTAGGCAATTGACGGACATAACAACAGCAAAACTGGTATATTTTGCGTATTTCCACAGCTTACTCTCGTATGGCATTTTGTTGTGGGGTCATGCGGTAGATTTAAATTCAGTGTTTGTTTTGCAAAAGAGAGCTGTACGGGCTATTTATGGTCTGAGGAGTCGAGATTCCTTAAGGCAATTATTTAAAGAAACTAACATTTTGACTGTACCCTGTCAATATATTTATGAAAATATTGTATATGTTAGAAAAAATACACAAATGTTCAAGAAGAACTGTGACATACATAACATTAATACTAGAAATAAAAACAAATTAGTACACTTAAAAACTAGGCTAAGCAGAATTCTGAATTCATTTGTAGGGGCCAGTATTCAGTATTATAATAAAATACCTAACGACATAGTCGAGCTGCCTATAAATAAATTTAAGTCTGTTGTAAAGACCACTTTATGTAAAAAAGCATATTATAACGTAAATGACTACGTTGGAGATAAAAATGCTTGGAGTGACATTCGGTCAAATTAAAATTATATAATTGATATGTGGAAAATGTTTTGACATTTTAATATTCATTCTTGACATTTAATTAATTTATATAAATTATATTTATAACATTGTATGTTAGACGTATATCAATTTGACATTATCTATTAATTTTTATTTATTGTTTATATGACTATTGTTAAGTATGGACATTGTATTAACGTTCAATAAGTGTATTTTTGATACCTATGTTGAATAAAATTAATTGATTGATTGATTGATTGCTGTGATAGTTTTTTCATATAAAATATGCGTGCCAGGTAAGAGACAAAAAATAATGAAAACTCTTTCATTTTCTGTCAGCTGACAATAAAAAGGGATGTCCACTCTGTCGATATTTTTAAACGGCCCTCTCCAATATTTTATGTCATGTTTTTATTTATGGCACGTTTGCTGTCCGGTTGCTACGCGGTGAAAATGTGGGCACGATGCGTACCTATATAATTTCTGTCTGTGACGTATAAACGGGCCTTTAATATAGAAATGGTCAAGAAACTAAAATTACCTGACTTATCACGATTAAACGGTTTAACCAGGTTTATTTATTTAGGACACTAGTTAAATGTACTCAACACGAGTAGTCTCTTTGGTGAATCTCTGCGGTAGTTTGTTTGGCTATATTTCTCAAATATACTGTCTTGACAACACGCCAAGCCAGTTTACACATTTGTATTATTTACCACCACGAAAGGACTACTCAAGATGCTATTTTGTGGTCCTAAATAGGATGTATAAAATAAGAAAACAACAAATATACATAGTACAAAACAAAGTCGCTTCCCGCCGTCTGTCCCTATCTATATATGTGCGCTTAGATCTTTTAAGCTACGCAACGGATGTTAATGATCAATAAATACCTAGAGTGATTCAAGAATAAGTATTATAAGCAAGAAAAAAGGGTAGGTAAAGGTAAAGTAGGTGTACGTGAACGAGTGCCGGATCCACTAGTTGCTTATAAGAAAATAACATATGCAAATGCGTTTATCAACAAAACAACATATGCAAATCAAACGGTGCTCCGTTCCTTCACTAAGCCCGAATTGTGCCAAAAGGTTAGCCGGGATTTGTTTCTTTATCTACACAGGATGCGAAAAAAGAATATTCGTTTGGAAACATCGTGTTGAAACCTACATATTTAGGCGACTGAATGTGTAACCATGATCCAATCTAATCCGGTCGCCTGGTAACGCGGGTCATGGAGGTCAGATAGCAGTCGCTCCACTGTAATTACCTGATCTGCCAAATCCTGGATCATGGTCAAGGCGGACCCCGGGCCATCGTGCGCGAGATCACAACCGGACATTAACGCCAAGATGATTATTATTTGGGAAACTAACACACGTATATCATACTGAAACGTGTGAAAGTGGTTTCATTTGTAGGTAGGTAGGCTCATGCTGTGCCCACACCAATTCCACCACTGTGCAAGATGCTAAAATATAATATGTTTAAAATATGTACTACTATCTCTTTGTAAACTTACTCTCATACTTTTGTGTGGAATAAATGGTTTTGTATTTCTATTTGTGTTTGTATTTGTAATTGTGCTTCGGCCGGCACACCTTAAACGAGTTTGAAGCAGCATGATTTGAACTATAATCGGTACGAGTTATAAAACAAGACACAGTATCAACAACAGCACAGCGGAGGAAAAATGCTTAGCGCTATTTAGTAATAGCTGTATGTAGCTAATAAATAAAAGAATAAATAAATAAATAATAATAAATATTCGTGGACAAATTCACACAGCGCCATCTAGCCCCAAACTAAGCCCCATACAAATAATTAAAAAAAACAATTTATTCTACACTTTACCTAGGCATTCTATACAATACCGAATGTTCAAGCTTGAAAGTTTTGAATAGGTTGGCGTTTAGCGTCTGTGGTCGGACTCGTAAGCGAGGTACCAGGTTCGAACTCCAATAGCGCCATGTACCTACCAATGTCTTTCCTAAGTTATGTGTATTAGTTGAACACTAACCGATGCTCTCGGTGACGGAAAACATCGAAAAGGAACCTGCACATCCAGGCGACTGAATGTGTAACCGTAATCCAATTTAGTCAGGTTCCACTGTTAACAGGGTAACAGAAGTCAGACGGTAGTCACTCTACTATATTTATCTGAACTCTCAGGCCCTCGGGCTCTCGCGCGAGAGAACACAGCCGGAATATTGACACGAGACGAATACAATGAATATCCAGTATGATTAATTGTAAATAAATTTAATTAAACAATTTACAATTGTTCCACGTTACTTTTAAATTTAAAGTAAAGTTTACTAATATAGGGATGATAAGGTTTTTACGGGGTAGGCAAGACGTGAGTGATACCCCTGGTATTGCAAACGTCCATAGGCTGCGGTAACTGCTTACCATCAGGCGGGCCGCAAGCTAAGGTGGCGCTTAGTGATATAAAAAACATACCTACATACCGTCACGCCTTTTTCCCGTCAAGTAAATTTTACTGTATTTTCCTAGTAAAGCTGATTTTGACTATCAGTAAAGTAAATAAAATAGGTTTTGTTTGTTTACAATTTCATACTTTACCATTCCTCCTCATGGTATTTTATACATTACCCAAGCAAACCCTGTTTTACATACAATTACTAGGTATTCTATACAATGACTGAATTATATGTTTTGCCGATGACATCACATCTATTATATCTACATACACCCGGACATTTCCCGCTGCTCTCCGACTAGGTGTAATAACCGTTTATGTGATATTATTTTTCCTTTAAAACTAGTTTTTACTAAATGATTTTAATAACTACAATATCCTAGTTAAAACTAGAATTTACTGTTATTTCAATTTGAATTTTAGATCAAACTAATTCTAACTTTGATACAGTAACAACTAAGCTTATTTGGTGGTATGAATCAATTAAAAGTAATTATAAATGTTTTTGTACTTTGTTTTTATTTTAATCAAAACTATTAAAACGAATATCCCAAATATAAATCCCAAAATATTAATTATTAATAATTCTTAGTCATACATTTGTGTTGTAATAAAAAAATATTTCACTAACGAAGCAGCGTAGTTGAGGAACATAACAGTAGTGTCATGGTGACAATGTAACTAAAATAATCATCAGATCACCTTCTCTACCTTCGCGAGGGTGACCAAGCATCACAGGGGGCTGTAGGGTTCCTCGTCCATAAGGCCCGTGTTAAGAATATTGAAGTAATCTCCAGTTTTTCGACCTTGGTAGCGTACATTGTTCTTCGACTATCAAAACGCTATAGAATTCATCGACCTCGCCACACTCGGATGAAGTGGAGGATACTTGTATTCACGAAGACAAATTCAGGGCCTAGCACAGCACCGCACAAGCAAATTTCGACGTTGGTATGGGGGACTTGAACAGAAAAGTGAATGCCAGAAGTGGCAACTAAACCAAGGATCCGCAGGGTTATGGAAGTAGGAATCACAAAGTCAAATTTTGGTATACTTCCTAGTGAAGATTCTTAATGAATTGATTCTTTAAGAAGAAGTGGTACAGGAAATGGACATGGCGAAGCCATGACGGTGTGACCAGAAATGCGGTTGATTTTATTACATCGACATAACGCGTGTTGTCTAGGTAGAACTAGTTTTAACTGGTATTTTGGGAAGCAGTGAATTCTAATTGTAACAAAGGCATTTAGTAAAAGCTAGTTTTAACTGGAGTAAACGCGTTTTAACTGGAGAAAACGCGTTTTAACTAAAAACGGGTATTACCTATAAATTCATACAATTATCTCAAAAACTGAATCACAGATATACGCATAGATGTCATCGGGCATATGACTGAAATCTATTTACACAAAAATATTTTTTTGCGTTTCCTTTTGTGCGTCAGGCACCTGTTTAATGAATTCACGTGTTACAAAACCAGTTTCTTACTCTTATCACGCTTTTCTCCCAAACAATGGTCGATTGTTTAGAAAAAGTGTATAAAACATTTTGGTTCGCTTCCGGGGACGCATTATAGGCGAATTTTGGACTACCCTCAGTTTGAATTCCGTCGCGCCAGCCAACCGCTGTCTTTATTCCACATTAATTGTGGTAATTTTATAAAAAGCTTTATTCAAAGAAAACATAATGAAAAGTAAGTTTGTTTCGTCCGTTGCATGAATAAACGCGGGTGGCCATTGTGTTATGTTAAAATGTTGTGTTAACAATTTTATCTCATCAACGTATTCTACAATAGAATATACTGTCACATTCATAAAAATCGCTAAGTACCCACACAAAAATAGTTCCGACGAGTTTTTTGAAGTAAAATATACCTTTTAATCTATGTTCCTTTTACTTCTTCTTCTAGATATATTTTCATGTGTTTTTAACGTAGTGGAAAAGTGTTCTAAGAAGGTAGGATGAAATTTACTAAAGCAATAGTGAGTGAGTATTTTATTATACTTAAATAAAAAAATGTGAGTAAATTATGAGTGCTACAATTATGATTTTATACAAGAGAAGCCGTACTATAGAGGGTTATACGTCCAAGTAGACTTAGACCAGGGGGACCGTACACTGGGACGAAATTAAACTTAAATTCGCTTCCTTTGATCCAGAAATCACAAACGAAGCAAACTCACTTCGCAAGCCAAGTTTTTAAAGTCCCAAGAATTTATGAGTGAAGCTCTAACCCCAGCGAGAGTCATGGAATTTTTTAAACATAGATAAAGGTAGAAAAAGGAACGTGAACTATTTTTTGTTAAACTTATCTAAAACTTGGGTGAAATCTTTTAGCCGGCGCGGAGTAATGTTTTACTTTGGTATGATACTTTGATGAAATTACTTTCACACTGGCGTCGCCAGTTCGCTTTTGTATTCTTATTTATGTATTGTATGTAGTCATTTTCATTAAATTCTGTGCAATTTAAAGTATAAAATTATGATTGATACAATACTTATTTTAGTCGAAATGAAAAGGTACAAAAACAAAATAAAATACACTAATTAATATCTAAAACTAATGACGTCTTTACAGGTGCACACATAATCGCAATAAAAAGCAAAAATCAAAGTAAACAAAGAATGCTCTGCGACACAAAAACACAAATTGAAATTGTTATTGAATTTTCTTTATATAGACAGATTCTAAAAGAAACCTGTTTGGCGTAAGATTTAATGAGCTATAACGTCTTTAAAAATTAAATTATCATCATTCTTGTCACTGCCAATATTTTTAGATCTGCCTCAAGGCGCGACACACAGACTTGTTCCCACCTTTCTGTAAATCGGCGGCCCATTTCAGCATGAAAATTGTTTGGGCTTTGTAGACTACATTGATTTTCGTGTCTGGACTAGTCTCATTGCTGTCCGTGTCAGGTCCTGAATTTCATTTTGAAATACCGAGACCACAAAGGTCGAAAATATATGACGCACTTTTCATACGTTTTCTAGCCTTATTACTTATCGAAGTTCTTTCTACCATACTGCTAAATTTGCAAAGGTATGTATTTTATTGAATAATTTCGAGACCGTCCACCTATTTATTAAAGGTCCTGCAGCGATTCTGCCGTGACAGTGATTTTATCGGTAAATCGAGTGCTCTAGTTCTAGTTGCTCGTTAGACTCCCTAAATTATTTCTCGGGTCAATTGTAACGGCCCATCAGCCATTTTCCTTGGTTCTTTACTTGAACACTCGTCGTTTCAGCGTTCTAAATTTGATGTTTCTCATAACCTCGGTTTGGTATTGTTGCACGGAACACTGCTCTCTGTTTCTGGAGACTTGCCAAGATAAATAACGGAATTGACTGGCTGTAATCACTCGGAGATTTTCAATACTGAGTAATTTCAGTTTCAAATCTATTTCGTCTAGGCTTTTGTCTGGCAGTTCATCGATATGGCGGTAAGCTCGATATAGTGGTTCTGGGATCTTCATGTTGAGGTACGGATTTAGCTTGTTCAGAGAATTTGTCTATCTATCGAAGAAAATAGTTTCTTTTTCAGAAGACCATAAAATGGAGTGTCTTACATACTCGTATATGTACCATTTTTCTATTGGATCCCTAATCCTAAAGTGATAATCCAGACCCGCGTACATGGCTTACGTAATACGCCGATGACATCGCACTGCTAAACACACGAAGGAAAACGAAATTTTAACAGCGTACATATCTGGACACTGCAAACATCTTGAAAAAACGTTCATACGAAGATATTTTAGGTACAGGATGAACGAAGTTGTCACGAGCATAGACAACTTTAAGTACCTTGGTGCTGCACACGACTCTGGATGTATCTGCATGGGCTTACGGCAGTATCCTGTTCCTCTAAAATCTCTGTCAAGCTGAAGGGGGACTGTTAAGAGCATTATTAGAGCAGCTGTAATGCTCTATGGCTGTGAGACGTTTGCCGTCAATAACGAACTCCAACCGTAAACTCCACGCCATGAAATTTAAAATGCAACTGGAGACCGAGTCCATTGATTAATACACCAGAGGCAAGCAAGGATCAGTGTATGGGAAGATAGATACCCCACGGCGTCACCTATTCCGTTGTCCGAGTCCCTACCGACTGGACTTGACCTGCTTTGGCTGACATGGAAGTCTCTGAACAGACTGCGGATCCCAGTCGGCCGAAGCAAGGAAAATATGTGTCGGTGGAGCTATAGCTCGGATATGTGGCACACTTGTTGATTTGTCCAGCGTGCCCTACCACCTGCACGAGCGACAATTTGTACGCGGCCACGAACAACGCTGTATCAGTGGCGGAGTACAGGTCCTCGCAAATTTCACCCGTCACTATTCGGCACGCCAAGAAGAAAAATACACCAGTCTATAAGTAATATCACGGATAACATCGAAGAGGTTTGGCTACGTACTACATAAGCACCCAGGATACATGTGAAATTGGGGTCTAATCCTGACGATGCCAAAAGTCGATGGACGCAAACCCGGCGAGAGTCTTAAGAAAGAAACAAAGCCTCGTCAGCGTCGACATCTGCTGTAGTTCACAAGCTATCGAACCGATTCTTTAGTTACAGCTGAATATTTTCGGTACCACGGTTTCTCTCCAGAGTCTGATATTCTTATTGTTCCGACCGAGTCAGTGTCCAGTATTGATGTTAAACCTGTTCATTGTTTATCCTGTTCTTCGTCGACATTTTTCGTCACAATTTTGCTGTTTCACCAAAACTCAGAGCAACGCTAGCGAATTTTTGACGAGGTCTGAACAAGAAAAATAATGGGCTAGGCTAAATATCGATGGAGAAACACTCAGTAACTTGAGGTTTGAGGATGATTAGCAGATGATTGAGGATTAGCAGCGGGAACTTTGTAAGAAATGTTTTATGATGAACAGATCTAGAACAATATTCCCAACACAGATATCACACGGTTACCATCATCATAATGGTCATAAGTTACATGGTCAAAAGTTGCTCGTTCTCACGTATAGTATAGAAACTGCGACTGAACTGAAGACAGCTGAAACTTAGGGTGGTGCAAAAAATCATGGAGAGGGTAAGGCGCTGTCCTAGTTGAGTACGACGGGCGGTTTTGAGTTCTCCTATTGGTCGGGCGATGTCCGTCGTACGACCGTTGCCAATAAGGGCAGAGCCTAATGCTCAGAATAACGCTACCGAAACGGAGGCATACTGAAGATTAACACTATAGAGAAACGTAAATGACGATGAACAGGATCCATTGCAAGGATAAAATCGGAGAAGTGGACTAAAACGGCACTGTAATGGAGACCAAGAGACCACACGTGAAGCCGGAGGCGCGCCCCCAAAGATGGGTGGACGATATAAGGCAACAAACTGAGTTCAAATGGATAGATGTGGCTGAGGACAGTTAAACAAGGCAGGCATCCTAAGGAGGATAAACCAACGGCTATAATGGATGGCTAGGTAGTGATTTTAGCGTGGTTCATTGACTCTGAGTTTTTCTTGAACATAATAGGCCATCTGCCTACAGGACTACTGCAGCTACCTCTAGAATGGATCCGCCAAATAGCAACTGACCGTTTTGTATTCGGTGGAACACCTGTGCAAAGAAGATAATTTGTGATCCGTATTTTATTGAAGCTAAGCTGCAGAGCCTCGAGCATCGGCATAGGGTTGCGCGTCTATCGGTCTTCTACCAGCTACATTTCGGAAAGTGTGCGAAGTAGTCACACGACCTCATTTCGCCGGCCCCTTTTCGCCATCGGGAAATGCGATCCCGGTGAACGCTTCATCCTTAGGTTATGGACCTTCCGCTTTGGTTCAACCTTTATAATGCGTACGGCTAAGGAATGAAACACGTTGCGACTGAGTGTGTTCCCTGATCATTATGATAAGGTCGCCTTCAAGGCTAGAGTGAATAGGCTGTTTCAAGACAGGCATGCCCCATCTTCGGCCGCATCATTACTTACCACCAGGTGAGATGACGGTCAAATGCCTGGCTAGTGTAATTTAAAAATAAAGTTAAGCAGCATTACATTTTTGCATCCGAAGCCCGAAGTCTAACTTAGGGTTTGATGGAAATCTTCTGATACATTGTTGTCGTACACGGCTCCCGAATTCGTCGACTGAGTTTGTCTAGGTCCGTACTTATGCTTAGGTACAATCTTGATCGGCACTCTGGATATATCGGCAACGAGGTCAAGGAGTTTTGTTAACGCTATCTTGATATTGGCGATAAGTTGATAAATCTTCGTTTTTATTCAGCAGAAGTTAAAATTCGTAGCTGAGTTGATTAGTGTAATCTCGTTACCGTTCCCCTTCTCACAGCCCACTTGGTACCCCATAATCTCATTATTTACCTACGTTGCTTGTAATTTCCAAATGAAAGAAAAGTGGATTAATTATTTATAAAAGGACATACTTTAACGTATAACTCATTAAATCTTATGCTTAATTTTATTTTGGTCAATAACATTTTTAATTTCAATGTTTTAGTTGTGACTAGGGTCTGGCATTAAAACCACTAACGAGGATAGGAACCAGAACCTAGTACTAAGAGTACTCTCAAAAATCGATTTATAAGCTAGCCGTTTGGCACTCGTGTACTAGATGCCTAAACAATCATTTTGACCCGCAGTTTTTAAAAATATTCCCTGTCTAGAGGAGCCCAAATCCGGTATGTTGATTTAAATTTATAATAAATGGGTTAAATTTCATGATTTGGTATATTTTAAGAATCAGCTTGGAAAGCTCTTTGATTCAGCCCAATTTGATAGGATTCAGACAATAAACTTTTTTTTCATACAAAAAAGATGATGACGTCATCACCGATCTCCTAAGGGTATTTTTTAAAACTGCCTGTCAAAATGATTGTTTGGGCATCTAGTAAACGTGTAACAAACGGCAAGCTTGTACATCGATTAATAGTTTTTCATTGAAATTCGGCTGTGACCGTACGCCGACTAATACTAGGGCCACAAATTAAATAGATATTAACAAAATCATAATTATCCGGATAAAAGTTACATGGAGTACAGAACATACGTTTTGGATTCATCGTGTTTGAACTAAGACAATAGGTACCTATTTTAACAGGAAAATGTGATTAGTTAAACAAATATTTCTTTACTTTGAACATAGAGTTTTCAAGCGCCAGTGTGAAAGTTCAGTGAGCACGAGTTATTTCAATTATGTTGGCAACGCTTAAAGTTGTTTCCTACGCATTCTTTTTTTTACAAAGACAATGTTTTTAATTCCACAAATACACGCGTCACATTTACTCATTTAGATATAAATAAGACGTAAACTATGACTACAATACCTTAATACTTTAAAGATAAGATGATGCTGATGATATTAATGATCAATCTAACTAAGACCCGGTTTCGAAACTATTCTGTTTGAGTAATTTCCACTTACGACATAACCAGCCAGTATTTTCATAACACAATACACATAATACTTTAAACGTGCTACAATCATGTTCTTGAAACAGGTGGCCGCATAAACACCATTCATTTCCTATAACAACAACCTTTGTAACACTTGCAGAAATACTCCTATATGCGTCTATAACAGTTCTGTCGCTGACTATAACAGTTCAGGCCTACAACAGCAAGTACTTTTCGCAGAGTTTGGATACTGAGCCATCTCTTTCGACCCTCTATGCGAGAGACAAGAAGAGCGATAAAATAACAAATGACTGCCTCATGGAAATGTACCCACGGAACCTTTACAAGTACCCACTACGCATAGACCGCAACGACGTACCCTGCATCATACACTGCGTCCTCAAGAAATTCGGAATAATGACGAACGATGGACACATCAATATAAGAAATTACTACAAGAGAGTTGAAGCCATCCACAGATACGACCCAAGGATTCTGATATCTGATGTTGGAGAGACGTGCGCGCAAAACATCAACAGCATGAACTTAGACCACGATGTATGCAAGAAAGCGAAGGTGTTCAATGATTGCACGCAGCTATATGTTATTACATTTAGAGAAGATGGTTCATGAAATGTATATTAGCTTTAAATTGTTTTCTATGACGTTTAGAATTTTTTAGATGTTTTCGAATGCTTTTGTACTATTAAACAATACGATTTATAATACTTATTTTGTAAACTGTTAATAAAACTACAAAACTATCAAACCTCTCCGAGAACTGAAATAATGAAAAGACTGATAAGGACAATAATAAATGGGTAGATGTCGTTGGTAAAGTGTGTTATACCTACTTCTCAATTTTTTATTCTGAAGTGCAACATAAGTGTATACTATAACAACAGTCAACCAATTAGGAGACATTACACATTTGAACTACTAGAACTATACTAGAAGGAACAAAAGATTAACTACACAGAGTAGAAAAAGAATTGCCACAATTTGCATCAGCCGTAAAGGCAGCCTATTATTCTCTGGCATTCACATGATTAGAGATGTATGTAGATGATAACAAGTTTACTGACAAGATTTGGCCGCAATTAACAATAATAGAACTGATGCTGCACCGTACATTTACATCAAAAGAGATTATATGCCATACTTAAATCAGATTAGCTTGTATGCTCTGACATTTCGTCAGTCGTGCTGCTTGTCGTGGATCTTCCAGCTATCCGCACGAGCCGCTTTGGCTCGACCTTTATAATGCGTACGGCTAAGGAATGGAACGCGTTGCCTGCGAGTGTGTTCCCTGATCAATATAATATGGATGCCTTCAAGGCTAGAATGAATAGGCTGTTCCAAGACGGGCATGCTTCATCTTCGGCCGCATCGTCACTTACCAACAGGTGAGATGGCGGTCAAATGCCTGTCTCGTCTGAAATTTAAAAAAAAATTATAGAAATTTCCATAAAAATATTACAGACGAAAAGTGGTGACGTCTACAAAAAATGTGCAAAGAAATACGACACAAATTGATAATAATTTTCTTGACTACGTAGCTTCATAATAACTTTCATCTCACCAGTTTGCAAAAGAAAACTGAATCAAGGATAGATACTTCAGTAAACTTTTATGTAAATTAGCTTTCTGAAAATGTAATTCCCAAGGTTCACAAGTAGCCCGATTAACTTATTAAGCTGTTTTGTTTTCTTAAGGGACAACTTCGACAATGCTGTTTGTTTTTTCCTCTGTCAGATACGGGAACAGCTGTTCTCGACCTTTTTATTTTTTCTTATTTCGCGCGGCTTAGGTTTATTATCGGTACGGATATTAGCTGTGAGGTGACAATTATAGTAGAATTGCACCAACCTTCATAAAGAGCGCCCTTCAGGGCGACTAATAGGTATCCTACAGGCAGACTGTGCAAGACATCCTTACCGTAGATCAGAAGATAGGACCACAATATGTCTAAATCGTACTTTGATCAAACCTACGACAAGGTTTACAAGGCGGGGGGGTGGGGGGGGGTGGGGGGTGTATGTATTAGAAAGCTTCCAGGATAATAACAAAATTCATGGACAAATTCACAAAGATCCGTATGTAAGTATCCATTGATTTGGATCAGTGCAGTTGTATGAAGAGTTTCAGTAGCCGCGCATAGACCCTTCAATTTTTAACTAATCTTTCTTAACTCTCCTTCCTCTATGATAGATCAAATAAAATTATAGAACCACATTTCTGTCACATTTTTATGTATTACAAAAACTATATGTATAGTGTCGATAAAATTAGTTTAGTCGTGCCGATTTAGTACAAAAATTCCAGTGCATATCTGGTTTGGATATGACCGAAACATAGATAAAAAAACTGCTCTTGTACGGAAAACTCGCACTCGCGATTCGCACTTGTAAGTACTTGTCCTTAAAGGCTTGTAAGCTCTAGGGCTCTACCGCACTTTCCAGAAAATCAGTTGGGATTCAGAGACGAGCTCTCAGACGACTTTCAAGTGACAATCTGACAATCAAGTGTCAATAAAGGAGAGCACACCGTTCAATTTCTTTGGATTCACATTACGCTAAAGCTTGGCAAAAGGTGTCATTGTAATTCGAGTGTCGTTGTATATTCCTGTCCATTATGGTTTTCTAAGATACAATAAAGACTTAAGTAGTGCATTTAGTATTCTAGGTTTGATTTCAAGAACATTCTGTACTTTAGACTACTTTAGAGAAAGAGACACTAGACGCTAAAGCCGGGAGATGCGAAAAGAGGCCCCGTGGGTGGCCCAACAAGCGATGGATTGACATTACTGTGTCGGATGCGAGAGCCAACGGCTTACCACGCGAGGATACCGAAGACTGAGCGAAGTGGAGAAGAATAAGCGGAACCTAGCCGAAGCCGGGATAAGCATTAGGATAATGATGATGACACTAGGCGCTAAAGACAAACTTTAGGCACTGACCTCATATTGTCACATACACACGGCCGCGGTGACTACGTGGGCGCTAACATAACTGTTTACATTTTCTGTAGCATATCAAAAATGTCTTACCTTGACGAACTTCATTTATTATCTCTGTCAGTGCGGAGTTTTAGACGGGTAAAATTGCAAAACAAATTGTATTTTCATTTCATCCATCATCATTTATATGCCGGCATTGTCCACTACTGGACTTGAGCCTACTTTGTGGTAGTGGAACTTTCATTGTTTAACACATGGAATAGGTTCATCGCTCATAATGCAATGTAAGAACATACGTACTGGGTACATGCCTAATGGGATCCCTTTTACCCGCACTAAGAAACTAGACGCTTAAGTTAAAGCTAGACGAGGCTGTAAAACATAACCGTCCACCACTGCCACTCTGCTATGAATAGAGCCTAACGCAGCACAAACAAACTAACTAACTTAAACTTTAGATTTTTAGTACCTACCAATTTTGTGTAAACTTAATTTGCTCTAATGTAACCATATAGTGGAGAAGAAATAGTTCAAGAGGTGGAACTGACCGCAACAGAATTGATTATTGCGGAAATGGTATATAATACGCTTCTAATAAACATACTAAAAATATACACCTGTACCTTTGCTGCTTTTGGTGTGAGGCCCATTTGGTTTTCATACTGAAAAGGAATTTTGCCTACCGCTGCAACCAAGAGAGTGTTTCCGTAAACGGTTAGGAATTCGAAAAAGCGTGAGAAGCAAATTTTGTAGAGAATTTTATAGACTGTAATTTAGTCATGGACTATATTCCCGTAGGACGCACTGTTTTCAAGATATTTACGAAAAACCAAAAAATTAAACATTCGGGCCCCTTCACACCAAATGCCACCTTTATCGCTATTATACATTTTACAAGTATATATTTTTAGTATATTGATTACCTGCCATTTGCGGAAATAATTATTTCTGTTGCAATTAGTTCCACCTCAAACCCCATTTTCGGTTAATTCTACTCCACTAATAGGTAATACTAGCAGCGTTACCGCGCTGTAGAGTGATGGACAACATCTGCAACAAGAATGACCCAGAAGAAAACCGAGGGTCGTCACTACTCTCCTTTCTTCAAGGGCTCACATATTATTTTTAAATAACACTCTTTCTTACACTAACAACCCGTCGATTCTGCTGCGAATGAGTTAAACAAAATTTGAGATATCTTTAAGGAAAATATTGAAACGAACTAAATAACTCACGGAAACGTATATATTCAAAGAAAAAAGAATGAAAGAAAAGAAATATTCTGAACGATTCTGAAAGTTCTATCAATAATAGGCCTGATTGAGTAACTTTGGTGCCGAGGCAGGGAAGCAAATTTCTGTTATGGGACGCTATAAGCGTCACTTTGCGGTTTTCCTGCTTATTTTAGTTAGTTTTATTTTTATCATTTATAAAAAATCTAATCTATTTCAAAAATACCTATGTATTAGTGTCTTTCATTTTTTCGTAACGAAATTGTTAAGTAAATTTTTTTACGTGTAGGTAGGGTTATTCCCATTGCTGACGAACTTATTTTCCAATATCTAATAGACTCTCAAAATCATATTATGCATATCGCCATTCACACAGTCCAGAAATCTTTTCTTTGGTCGGCCACTACTGGGGCAACCATCAATATACCTTCTTTCTAACTTTATTTTAAACTGATATTATGAAGTTAATGTTAACGAGAGGTACCGAGTTGGATCCCTTGTGTTTTGTATGTTGTGCAGTGTTAGTAGTTTGAACACTAACCGATTCTCTTACGGTGAGCAAGCGAAAACATCGTGATGAAACCTGCCCATTCAGGCGACTGAATGTGTAACTATGATTCAAACCTGACCAATAACACGTTAGGTCCTGTTACAGGGTCACAGAGGTCAGACGGTATTCACTCCACTGAAGTTACCTGATCTGCTAATCCTGGGTCATGGTTAAGGCGGACCCAGAGCTCTTGCGGGCGAGAGCAATACCGTGATATTGCAAGATGGTTATGTATAATACAAAGTTATTAATTATAACAAAATTGTTACAGTTCTGGTGTTGTTGGCTGCGTTGGTTGCTTGTGCACAGGCCAGAATCGCTGTGATGTATGCGCACGAGAAACTTAGCGACATGGTGGCGGAGAAGTGTTTCAACGAAATGTACCCGAAAGGCAGGCGAGTCGAGATCCAGGAATCTGACGAGGCCTGCATCATCTTCTGCGTACTGAAGAAACTCGGCATCATGAACCCTAATGGACTTATCAGTTTGGATAACTATAGGTATAATATACTTAAAGGACCTTCACGTATTTCGCCAGTAGAGGCAGAGTCGACATTTTTCACTTACCACAGATCTGACAAACTTCTTTCATCTCAACCGCTTTTCAGTTTAGGGTACTCTTGATCTGACCTCTCTTTATAATATGTCCCATTTGAAATAAAGAATGGTCTATTGTCTAAGTGGTAACCAAGAAAAAAATTATTGGGATCCACATATGACAATCTTATTAGACTGTATGGCGCTGTCCTGATTGGCAACGGTAGTGCGACCATGGTCGATTTTGAGGTCTCTTATTGGACAGGCGACGTCTGTTGTACGACCATGCTCACACGGCCGTTACCAATTAGGACATAGATATATTCGAAGCCTGAAATAATCCAGCCAAATGTATTGACCAATCTCTGCTGCATTACAGGAAGAGAGTGCAGCTCTCTCATCAAATGGAGCAGGTGAACTTAATGAGCGACTACGGAAGTTCCTGCGCAGAGAATGCCGAGGCTGCCCAATATAAGCAAGATGTCTGCAGGAAGGCCAAGGTCTTCAACGACTGCACACATCTCTACAAGATGGTGGTGAACTAATACGTCTGCTGCTATAGATAATACTCTAATAGATTTACCTACAGTTGCTATTACTTTGAAGTTTACGTTTTTGAGTCATGAACAAGAAGATAATTGTAAAACATATTATCAAAGTAGAGAGCCGTTATCATCAGCCTCAAAACTTTGGTAGAGATGTCAAGAGTAAATACAAAAGGCTACATCACGATTAATCTTCAGATTCACGTATTTGTATAGTATTGTAATCAGGCATTTATTAAATGTAATAAATATGTAACAATTAATGTGCAAACAGAAACTTTAGATAGTATTAAGTCAATAAATTAAATATTCCATTCAGATTATATCTTACTGGAAAAAAAGAAGTTTTTGTTTTAAAAATGTCTAAACTCAGTTTAGACACCACAAGAAAATAAAACATCAGTTATAACGAAAGTTTATTAAGTAACCTAGTTACCACTCAAGAGTTGAGAGATGACAAACATGGCTATCTTCTGTATCCAGCACCAGATGGTGCATCCCTTTTTTGCCGGGGCTTCTTCCTCTTCTTCTTCCTCAGCCTTGGTTGTCGTCGGAGCTCCAGTAGTGGCTGGAGCTTCTTCTTGACATACAACAAAAGAACACATCAGCCCAGTCACGAGTAGGATAATTGCCAGTTTGAAAATTGTGAGCTTCATCTCTTTTTATGATTATATTACACTCCTTTCTTTCTAAAATATTACGCAGCTCAAAATATGTTTATACTTTATATAGCGTATACAGAAATGATCGAATTTCATTTAGAATTACGAAATTTTAGGTAGTTAAATAGATTGTAATCGGCAGGAAGCTGTGCATAATGTGCGTCAAAACAAGTTGTTGGACAATGTAAACCTGATTTATAGATAAAAGGGTAGGTGCCATCATTATCTACAAATTATTATGACTGACCTTGAAAGACTAGATACTCTATAGATATAGATAGAAAGATAAATACTCTGTGTTTTCGTTATTGTTTTTTTATTCCACTAAGGTTGTAGACAAGCTTACGGCCTGTCTGATGGTATGCAGTTACCGCAGCCTATGGACGTTCGCAATCTGGTAGTGGTGGGTATCACGCACGTGATACCGATCCCGCAAAAACCTTTTGACCCCTTTCTTGAAGAATTCCATGTTGTTCTCTCTAGGGAAAACCTCTCCGCACAGTTAGCGACCAATTTGGTTCCAAGGTGTGAGGATGAATTTCCTGTCGATGGCGAGTGGTGCTATGATAAAACGTCGCTGTGGGTATCATGTCGGGCATGAATATCGGAATTTCGGAATCTCATAACTCCAGAATCTCAAACATATTTCGCCGATATTATAGTTACGTAATTGAGCAGCCAATATTATAGTTCCGGTATTTAATTTTACATTCTATGTTTCAAATTTGTAGCCTGCGGCGGGTAGTGCGTTAACGAAATTGTGCTGTGGCCAGCAGATCAAAAACGGTAGAACACACACTGCAAGCCAAACTTTCACTTGCTTGTTAGTATAGGATTGTCGACTATTGTTGCCAGATTTCATAGAAACCAATTACTTAAATTGCTTTAGAATGCTTAGGCGTTGGAGAAATCGGGCATAAGTGATTCATTAAATTGAAGTTCCTAAAACTAAAAGACTTTATATTTTTCTCACTCTTTTAAACAACTTCTAATACCGGAACCTGTACCGGAGTTCCGGAATTGAGCGGAAAACAGCGCAATACCACTTATGAGCATGATATCGTCGACAATTCACACAGCGCGTTCTTGGATCGAATCAAAGGCCAAGCTAGTATGCCGGTGCCCACGCCCATATATGAGAGCAAACCCAAATGAGGCCTGACTTGAGCCATATATAAGAGAAGTCGTTGTCCCGTCGTGAAGTATCGTTTTGATCTACCTATAAAATTATTACTGTGTCTTACTGATAAAATTCTCATCTATTAAAACTGATCTCGAGATGGAAAACCTCAATCGGAATCAGAAAGAAACCTCACTTTCCCATACAATCAATAAAATGGAATCTCCGACCTAGCCCTGTTCGTTACATCCACTCTGAACAACAAATCCCAAACAATGAGAAACTAGTCCGGCTTTTGCGGCAAATTGTACTCGTAATTTTCACCTATTTGCCGGGACTCATTCCTCTTAATACCGTTACTCCCGTTTCTGGGCACTTTGTGTGGGAATGGAAAAATATTGGGGCGTTTTTGACTGGTCAAGTCGGTTAATAGGGGTTTATGGGCTATGTTTACCCCGAGGGAGAAGATTCTGATTTGCTCAGACGAAATCAGAACAAATATTGTCTTTAAGTCTTCTGGTAAATGCCAACAAATGCGACTCTGTCTGTTACGTATTCATGCCTAAGCCACTGAACAGATTTGGATAAAATTCGGCAATGATAATAGTATGGTGGCAACCTGGGGCAACCTGGCAACCACAAGAACTATTTAGTATGGAATCGTCGACAATTCGTATGGCGCAGCGCTGTATGGAGTCATGAGGATTAAGCAGATCGGCAGTGTCGCCGGCCCGAAGATGAGAGCAATACTCGGTATGAGGCAGCACCGGTGCCTTATAAAGCAACTGACTCTGATTGTAACCGATCACAATCCTCGAGTTTTTGCCTAATACGGAAATGTCATGTAAAAAATGTATATAGCATGCTGCTTATCTGGTATTTCGCTAGTCTGGCATTTTGCTTATCTGGCATTCTGCTAATCTGGCATTTTGCTAATTTAGCACTGTGCTATTCGGACATTCTGCTAATCTAACATTTGATATTTTGCAAATCGCCCTTACGGGAAGGAGAGGCCGGCCTAAGTAGCGATGGCTCAAACCAACAATGTCAACGTCGTTAAGGTTAACACCAGGAATGCTGTAGACTGAAACTGAACTGACGAAGTGGGCAAGTGCAGGAAGGCGGACCCAGGGCCCTAGCGTGTGAGAGCATAACCGAGATATTGACGCGTTTGTCTTGAAACCTGTCTTGTTTAAAGACAGGTTGAAGAGTAAAAAAAGGTTTGATATAAGTCCAAATTCATCACCAATATGCCAAAAATCGAACGGAACATGCACGGAAGAGCAGAAAGTCGTACCCCATATAATATAATATATTTTCACTTGACTGGAGTTTTTTACGCGTAAATATAGATAATCTTTGGCAGGCGGGTTGAAGATATCAGTATTGAAATACTCAACAGAAAAGACTGCTGGCCATTTTCTGATGTACGGAGGATACAAGCAACACACCTTCATTATTACTACAATGTAGAACTACCTACTTATAGAATGATTGATTAGGTATTACAATTTGTAGGTTGTATACGTTGGCATGTCACCTCCCATTGTGGAATGTGCCTGTCCTAATTAATACGATTAATACACAAGAATAGGAAGCTACTCGGGTGATTATGTTGATCTATAGGGAACTGTTCCTTTGTTACATAATGTTTTAAACTATCGCCGTTATTATTACGAGTACACTTTTTAAGGGTATGTTCCGGGTTTCTTACCGCGTACCTTTGTTGACGAGTCACCCGGTATTTCGACACAGTTGCATGCGTCAGTCGTCCCGTGACCATGATATCTTTTTTATATGATTACTAGTGGACCCGAGGCAACTTCATTCGCGTGGCGTAGGACGCCACCCTACACCACCCTACCCTACCGTACACCTACCCTACACCTACTTTACCCCTACCTACCCTTGTTTTCTTGTTTTCAAACCTTCCTCTTGAATCACTCTATCTATTGTTAAAAACCGCATTAAAATCCGTTGCACAGTATAAAATTTTACCGTACATAAATACATACATAGGGACAGACGGCGGGAAGCGACTTTGTTTTATATTATGGATAGATAAACGTCGGCAATAGTAAACGAAACCATTTAATTTTTTTTATATCGACCAAACAGCTCATTGACGGTAAGTGATCCCCGGCACCCGTAGGTAAATACCCGGCACACCCGAGGAGTCCCCAATTAGTTGCCTTACCGACCTTTGATTGATAAAGGTGTAGGATCGCTTATTGAAGCTCTCAATGGTGAAAGGTTTCATGTGTGCGTGGTCGTGCGGGACAGAAAACCATAGACGTATACAGGCTGCGTCCTGCATCCGGAAAAATAAATTTCAAAGAGTTTGTCACACAGTATCCGTAGTTACCACAACCAGCGGGCCATCGGGTCCACCGTCATGAACTTCATGTACTTTAATTTTGCTGCTTGAAGTTCACCTTTTTGATTTTAATTAAAACTTGACCGGGTAACGATGTCGCTGATGTTGGTAAAAAGGTGATAATTGGTTCCAGTTTGGCCACCGGGTTAGATAAGTCTGTGGTACCTACTAAGAAACAATGAACAAACGTCAACAAGAACCTAAGTTCATGTTAATATTATTACGAGGTACCACCGCTAAATTTTATCATCGCCAAAAAGTCAGTCGTCGGTCGCATTACATGTCTTGATACAGCTACGTTATTCTCAAGACAGCATCAGTGTGCGCAATGATGAAAAGTGACAGAAGGTGGCCAGGTTGCCAAGCTACGAGCAAATTTCTGTTGAAATATTGTTATCATCTAACAGAAGATCGTACATTTCATCGTTGCAAACAAAGATGTTTCTTTGAGAACCACACTTCAGAGTATTTTCTTGGTACTAGGGTGATAAGTAATCGTTAATTTCAATGTCAAGTACTCCTACTGGACACGGTTTGCAGTATATAGCCGGCTCGATTAAATTTGTTAGATAAGAACAGTTTTATTTTTCATTTTAATATAGGTATTGAAACCATTTGGACTTCATTACTGATTTGTTAAAGTGTCTATATTTTAATTTGTTGCTCTTGTTACAGCCCACAGCCTGCTGTATAGTATATATTTATTTATTTATTTATTAAATCTTCATGCACAAAATAGTACAAAGGCGGACTTAAAGCTAAAATAGCCTTATCTACCAGTCAACCAGTAAAATATATGGTGACAGTATTCCCCTTGACAATTTTGCGGCGATATAATTTGGTCTATAAATAACTAGGTTAACAAAACTTTAATTATTAAATAAAAAGCAATAAAAAACATCTTGGCTTTAATGTCCCAGTTGTGCACTCGAGCATGAGTCTCGCTTACGAGTCGGATACTCAACCGCTCGGTCACTGTCGCTGCTGCTGCTTAGATAAAATGCAATTACATAATCACGCCATTGACCAGTTTATTCAAGACAAGAATATATATAAGTATCTCATCATCACTTTCCGTCAGGGAGTTTGTGGTAAATTCTAAAACCCACTCTGTATAAAATAAACTACCCACCCGTCAAACTAAGTCAAGCGATGACGTACATAATTATAACAAAATTCTTCCAATTTGATGTTCAAAAGCAAGTTCTTCTGAACTCGTTTAACTTTTTATATGACGAAATAAGTATCAATTTAATTTGACCGACATCAATAAACCAAAAAATATCCTTATTTCACTTTATTTTGATTGTGTCATACTTTTAATGAATTGGTAGAATGGTATTGTATTGTACTTGCGCGAAGTAGGTAGTAATAAAAAATAAAAATAAAAAATTTACGCTTATGTCCAATACTTAGCTGTGCTATCGCGGGAGATAGCCCGGAGTCCGCCTTGAATATGATCCAGAATTTGGCAGATGGTCATTACAGTGGAGCAATTGCCATCTGATCCAAGAACCCATACGTACCTACTGTGCGCGCGCAAGTTTATATCCATTGGCACGACCGCTTAAATAATTCGAGTAGCAACTAGCAATTATTAAAGGCTCGATACATCACCATCTCGGTTACGGTTTGAGCGAGTGACATATCGATGCATAATCCGTTCGAGTTTTAGATGTATGATCCGTTTAAACTGACTTGACGTATTTGGTGAACAAACAATGCCCAAAATCACGACTTGCCGTATCAATCACGCTCCGTATATTGTGTATATGTCGCAGCCGGATGGTTAAATTAGCCAGTTCATTAAACGGCTAGCTTCTTATGTTATTATTTAATTGAAAATTTGCCAATTTCAAGAATTTTTTAGGTAATGTTTAAAGAACGAAATTGACCCGAGTTTACGAAGCTCCTCCAAATATTGTCACAATGCTAACTTAATCACAATAATCTCAAAAAATAATATAAGTTTGCATTAGGTTTTAATTCGTTTGGGTTAGGTTAGTGTTGTGACAATGTATGGAGGAGCTCCATAAACTCGGGGCAATATCGTTCGTTAGACGTAACTTTCAAAGTTAATTGATTTGGCAAATATTCAATTAAATAATTGCTTAAAAAGCTAGCCATTTAATTAACCGGCTAATTTAACCATCCGGCTGCGACATATAGATGTCATGAATTATATAAGAAACACATAGAATGTGAATTTTAACGAATACTACACATTATCCATTTAAACACATCATTTAATTAACCAAATAAGACAAGTCAGTTTAAGCAGATCATTCATTATTTATTTTACTTTTAGGTAGATAGAATGACAGTAATAATGTCATTTTTAGCGCGTAACCATCCACTGCTAGACATTTTGCAGATTGCAGTGTTTGAAATAGTATAAAATATAATACACTGCTTTGTGAAGACCCGTAGGTGGCCCACTTCTAAGACATTAATCATACCGCACGACACCCGTAGCAGTTAGTTAGGTACTAACAATATTTACAATGTGTGATTTTAAAGTTCCAAATACTTACTGTCTAGTCAGTTAAGTAACCTTTTAAATGAACATGTTCGGAGGTATTCAAAGTTATTTAAATTGGTTTGCAAAACTGCAAAAGCTAATTATTTAAGGAATCAAATTAAAATATCTGGAAACAAAATCAAAACTACTTGGAACATAATAAATAAGGAAACTGGTAGAATAAAGAGCCACGAAAATGAATATTGCTTGGTGGGCCAAAACGGCAAGATAACAAGTAATATAGGGGTTGCTGAGGAGTTTGAAAGATTTTTTACAGAAATTCCTTATAAAACTACACAAGCCTTATGCTCATCACCTCATAGAGCAACGGATTTTTTAGAAAAAAATGTGCCAACTTGCAATGAATCATTTAAATTTACATATGTTACGCCTTACATAGTCATAAAAACCTTCAATGAATTAAAGGTTAAATCCACTGAAGATATATGGGGTATGTCTACAAAAGTTATTAAATCTGTGATAATCACCGTGGCACCCTACCTTGCTTCAATATTTAATAAGTGCATTGACGAAGGAGTTTTTCCGGATTTAATGAAGCTCGCTAAGGTAGTTCCTATTTTTAAAGCAGGTGATACAAGTGACCCTGGCAATTTTAGGCCTATATCAGTATTACCAGGGTTTAGTAAGATATTTGAGAAGATAATTCTTAACCAAGTGCTGATGCACTTTAATATCAATGGATTGTTTCATGATCACCAATTTGGATTTACCAAAGGTCGCTCAACTACTGATGCAGGTGCAACACTAATCAAATATATTTTTGAGGCTTGGGAGGAAGCCGAGGATGCCATTGGGATTTTCTGCGACCTATCTAAGGCTTTCGATTGTGTGGAGCACGAAACATTATTACTGAAGCTTCAGCACTACGGTATTAAAGATAAAGCGCTAAATGTATTAAGATCTTATTTGACAAGTAGGCTCCAGAAAATTCAAATAAATAGAGTTAATTCTCCAGGCTCACTTATAGAAATGGGAGTTCCTCAAGGATCTATTTTGGGCCCATTTCTCTTCTTAATCTACATAAATGATTTACCATTCACACTTCAAAATATCCTAAGGATTATATTATTTGCAGATGTAACATCTTTGATATTTAGAGTCAAGAGGTGCAAGCCGGACATTGCTAGGGTAAATGAGGCACTCGAGTTAATGCATAGTTGGTTCACAGAGAATAACTTGGTGCTAAATGCAAAAAAAAACTAAATGCATACATTTCAAACTGCCAAATGTGAATAGTGTAGTAAATAATATAAAAATTGATAATGAGGTTATTAAACTAGTTGATTCCACAGTGTTTTTAGGTCTGACAATAGATGCTAAATTACAATGGGGCCCCCACTTAGGAAATTTGGCTAATAGACTAAGCTCAGCTGCATACGCTGTAAAAAAAATTCGTCAGCTAACAGATATTTCTATGGCTAGGCTCGTTTATTTTGGCTACTTCCACTGTTTGCTATCATATGGTATCCTACTGTGGGGTCATGCTGCGGATATAGAGTCGATTTTCGTATTGCAAAAAAGAGCAATAAGAGATATCTATGGATTGCATACTAGAGACTCACTAAGAGAATTATTTAAGGAAATTAATGTTATGACCATACCTAGCCTGTACATCTATGAGAATCTAGTTTATGTAAGAAAAAATTTGGACAACTATTTAAAAAACTCTGACATTCATAATAGACATACTAGAAATAAAAATAAATTGCTAGTATACAGATCTAGGTTAAGTAAGGTTAAGAAATCTTTTGTAAGTTTAAGCATTGACTTCTTTAACAAACTGCCCAACGAAGTAATCAACTTACCGATACATAAATTTAAAACAGTAATTAAAAATGTCTTGTATAGTAAAGCTTATTACAAATCAAGTGATTATCTGTCGGATGAAGCAGCTTGGTCTGATATTAAGATGCCCCCAACTCAGCAAAGCAATTCTTAATTTGAGTACTTTTATTCCTTCCGAATACAATTTGCAGGATACTCTTGTGTAACCTGAAATGAATGGGTATTGTGTGAATAATTTTTTTTTCATTTTCATTAATCTTAATCCTAATTACTGACATTCTTATAATATTTCATATTTATATTCCTAACATAATTTGATACAATATAAGTAATATTTTCAATTGAATTCATAAAATCGAAATCTAAAACAAAGTAACATGACATAGATAAATGAAATTATATTACATAAGTATAAACTATTTTATAATATCTTTTAATGGTAAATCAAGTACTTACTGAAAATTTGTTTTCCAATGTATACACTAGTAATGAGTGAACACGATTACTACATTGTGTAATGTTTATATATTTATTTAATTTGTATATACTGTTTTCGTGGGCGGCGTCATTCATCGACACTTCTAATTGACAGGTTTTTTTTTTTTTGTTGGTCTAGCATGGTGATGTGAGGCATGACCACAAACATATAAACTCACGCATCGATGGGTTTGATCCACTGACCTCTAATAGTAGGTGATGGTCGGGAATGGTGCAGCGCGCGACGCATTATTGCATAAGTAGAATTTAATGTATTTTGTATTTTTTTATTTTTAATGACTTTCAATAAGTGTATTTTTAATGTACCTATGTTGAATAAAATTTTGAAATTTGAAAAATTTTAAATTATAATTCGAAATACCTAGTCATATATTTAACAGCACGTAATAGTCCCACAGAAAGTAGTCCTAGTGCTAGCTGAAGTTTAAACACTCCGCAAGAGGCGCAGGTGATTCTTCCTATAAAATGGTCAATGTTAGGTAAATTAGTTTTATCTACGCGCATTAGAATACTTAGTTGTCGAAACCAAGTATGTTCTTTACGTATGTGATACCTGGAAAACAGAATTTAAGGACAAAATGGTTTGGCTAAGGTCAATCTAGTTTATCCTAACGTTCTTAGGATAAACTCAATACAAATTACAATGTCTATATCAATGTCAATTACAAAGTCAAATTACGAATGTCAAATAAACGAATTAAATTGAATTACTATAATCAACATTTGAATACTATTTTGCTATTGAATGAACGGGGATGAACTCGCATGCAACTGCATCCACCTCCGGATCATAATCGAGTCCCAGCGGTCGGACAGCGCGACCAGGATTCCGTTGGTGCCAGCCCGGAGACAAGCCAGTAATGAGGCGTTACGTTTCCGAATAACGGCATAAAAGTCGTCAATGTGGGCAATGCAAACATTGCGTAGGCGCTACAAAAACGCGGCATTCTCAACAGAGGTAAGTAAAGTAGATAAGAACGCGCAACATTTCTGAGGACGGCGTACATTATTCTATAGGATAATCTAGGTTGACATAGGCAAACTAACTAGTTGACACACTTAAGATACTTAAACTGGGTTAGCAAAGTCAAGGAAGTTCGGTTCCAAATCCGATTAAGCCATTAACATCTCAATCCAAACATCCATACATCCACAAAGTAATGGAGTTAATAATATGTTTTGAGCACATGTTGTCGTTGCACACACGGGTGTCGTTATCATTGAAAGATTATAATTAAACTTCACTCTAAACGGGCCCAAAGACAATCTTTGTAAGGCCGTTTGAGTTTCTAATTGCCGGTTGATGGATGCCTTTGTAAACTCCTGTTTTGTGTTTAGTTTGTAACTTATATTCGGTTCTTTGTCTTTGGAAGAAAATCAATTATGGCGGGACTTCCCATCGCTGCTCAGAGATTACCTGCCGGGGCGAAACTTGAGAACTGAAGTGAACTTATGCTTGAGACATGTTATTGGCAAAATTTGGTCTTCTTTGGGTGAATTTTGTAGATTTCTTAAACGATTTCGTCATTATTCAGAAACATGTCAAGTGTCACCCAGTTTCTACAAATGTTTTTTTTTTTCATTTTTCATTTTCATGGATTTCATTATCATAGGTAAAAACAAAATATTCTGAGATTTTTCTATACCACTAAGGTGTCAAGCACACCAATGGCCCGCCTGATAGGCACCAATTGCCAACCTCGTACGTTTTCACACCGTCGAATTAAAAAAAAGGGTCACCAAGTAAGTTCCGAGTCAATAAATAAGTTCGAAGTTCTTGAGCGAATAAGCGTTAAGGGTTAACTTCTTTGCTAATGCTAATTGGCCCGATAGCTGACATTTAGATTTCCTTTGACAAGTTTCCATTATCTTGAATAGTGTTTTATTGTTAAACTTCGACGCCAGAGGTGAATCCGTAAGTGGAACAAGTTTTATGTATTCCACTCTGTCAGAAACAGAATAATATCGAGTAAAAATAGAATTATTTCATGTTTGATATTTCAAAATTGATATTTGAGCGTCGTTTCTATTTATAAATTACATTTACTTCACCAACTTTAGTCCAACTGAATATTTTATCAAAGTGTTAAAGGTCGTAGTATATTAATAAATCATTGACAGTATTGATTAAGACTCTATTTCAGTCTAGTCAGTTCTTTCAGCTTGTTGTTTTAGTTGTGTATGTAGACTAACTTTTCTTAATGTAACATATGATGCAAAGTATGATGTTGTAATGATATTAGAATGGGGTGTTAGAAATTGTCGCTATTAAGCTTTTTATTAGTTTGCATGCCACGTTTCAAACTCTAATCAGGCGTTGATCTGTTATCTTGGTTTTCTGTCGGAGAACAACTATTAGCTTCATACAGCACGTTTTCATTGTGGAAATTGCAATTTCTTTGCTCTTAACAGAATTTCAAAATACACTTGATGACTGGGCCTCAGAACTTTAAAAATCATCCATAATGCAACCTATTTGGCAGTATATGTTACGAGGCTCCAGCAGAGCTATTATTGTGACGGCCCATCATAATATCTCCGAGCTCAGCGTATGGCACTAATGTGTATGTATGTTGTTGGCGGAGTATTTCTCGTTGATCTGGATATACAGCGTCGTGCAGCCAATTAGGCACTGCGCGTCGCCAAAATATCAAAAGAAATATGTACCCAGACAATATAAACTTTAAGCCTACTTTTAAGTTACAGGACAAATGTGTTATTTCTAGCAAAGGGTGAAACTTATTTAAGTTCTTTACTTCCTTTTGTAAAAAGAGTTTTGATATTGAGAATTGTTGTGTTGATTGTTGTCCAGTTTTTGGGCGGCGATATTATTTTCCACTAAGATGGCAAACAAGCTTACGGCCTGCCTGATGGTAAGCAGTCACCGCAGCCTATGGACGTTAGCAATACCAGGGGCGTCACTCACGCCTTGCCAACGCCGCAAAAACCTTTTCACCCTTTTCTTGAAAACTCCATGTTGTACTCTCCAGGGAAAACCTCTCCAGGTAGTTCATTCCACATCCGTGGAACCGTTTGCGTGGGAGAAAGTTCCTTTGGAACCGCACAGTTCGCGACCAATTTGGCTCCAGTGTGTGAGAATGAACTATAAACTCAACATATATTCACTTTAAAGCAAATCTGTGTTCATTTTGAGCTCGCCCCTACACCAGACTATGAATGTTCATCACAAGATATCTTGGTGGAACAAACTACGCAACACATTATGGGAGTACGAACTAAGATAATATAAGAGGAAGGAATATAGTGTAAAGACAATAACATGTATTTCGGGCGTCTTATATAATAATAATATGGGTCTTTTGGCAACATTAAGTAACTTCAGAGCCTTCAACGCGTCTATCATATTATTATTAGCAACGAAATGTCGCATGATTCGTTAACTCAGTGTCTATGGTGAGCTGTTGCAGGCAGCCAATTTTATTACAATAACTGTCTCTGTTTATGGGTATATCATGCCAATTCCATTTTTTGCACTGTCTTTGCTTTTTATCGGAGTTACAGCGATGAGAACGATTTTTTGCATTTTTTGGTAGGTATCGCCACGTTTCATCATCATTATCACAGCCCGTAACAGTTCACTGCAGGACTTAGGGACTCTCCTACGAAAGGGGAGGTTATTGCCATAATCTCCATGCTTGGCAGGCGGGTTGGAGATCGCAGTGTTTAAATATAGGGTAAAAGCCGGATACTTGCCCCAGTGGGATAGTTGCCCCA
Organism: Blastobasis lacticolella; assembly: GCA_905147135.1. NCBI lineage: Eukaryota > Metazoa > Arthropoda > Insecta > Lepidoptera > Blastobasidae > Blastobasis > Blastobasis lacticolella. The sequence goes on from LR990047.1 coordinate 5,606,279, forward strand.
GTTTTGAATACACTATGTTAGGGATGTTGGTGGTGTTAGCGCTTTACCACAATTAAAAGCACCTCTTCCGAAGACCTCAATGCCATGTAATCCTTCAGCGTAAGAGCACGCGTTTTGTCCTTGTGATTAAAAATCTTCCGCGCTAAAGCATTGACGGGCGTCAAAATTATTTTGGTAATTAATTTATATTGAATATCTTTATTACTGATTGTGGCATCAGTCTACTTTTTATTTCTATGCATGCATTAGGGTTTAAATTACATTGTATAACATGTTATATTGTTGAATAGTGTTTATTTATTTTACAAATAAAAAGTAAGGGGTTGGTGCTATTCTACTCTGCCGGACACCACACGGCCAATGCTATGCTAATGCAAATCACCACGGTTAATACTCGCATACCGCATACAACAGAAAGCTTATACCGATTAAAATTTAACAGATGAGCACAGAACTAAGCTGGAAGCGGCTTCATGCGCGTTATGTTTTGGTAACATTGCAATGTCTTTGGCTGTGTCTTGTTATCTTGTATTAAAATTCTGTCCATTTGAGGTTTTCTGATATTTATGATCACAAGGTGTATTGAGGTGCCTCTTAATTTATATGCAAGTCTTAGTATTGATAGGCAATCTACATAAATAACGTTTCACTTCCACCATTTAGGTCATTCAATGAATTCTTATATGTAGCTGTATCGGCTAATACGTATAGATGGTGACAATTCCGAAGATAATTGTTTTATCAGGGAAAATATTTCTCTCGGGAGATTAGGGATCGTGGCAAGACAAGGATGTAGGTACAGTAGGTTGTTAGCGTGGGGAGGTGGCGTTAGTCGGGTATATTAGTTAGCAAATCATATAATTGAAGCTAACCTTAAATTAAATTGTGATTTTGGACTAAATCAACTATCTACCCGCGACAATACTCCGATGGCCTTAGCTTGGGTTATCACGACTCTACGGTGTGTACCCTTCTATCCGTTGCGGTATCCTACCTTATTTGTAATGGGAATGGTTGGCTATAATAGATTAGAAGTAAGAAGGAAGTTAGCTTTGACAACCTACATTTTTAAAGTATTCAGGGGAATATTGAGTAACGAGAGAAAATTAGCGTGTATAGAGTTGGCAGTCCCAAATCCTAGGTTAAGAAGGGGACCTCGAGATGAGGCGTTTGCTCTCCCTAGGTGCAGGACAAATATTAAGAAACATTCTCCACTTACCACGGCCATGCGTATTCTGAACGTAGTATCGAAGGGTTTAGACATATTTAGCTGTACATTGACGCAATTCACAGACATCAGTATGACATGTTTATGTAATATTAATATTGACTAGTCACTATTTTCTGTTTTTGTTTCAGTTTTCATGTTTTTTTATTTTTTAGTTAAATTTTTGTCTATGTCTACATATGTACTTTTTTAATTAATGTGATTATTATTTTTCTGAATGACATTTGCGGTATTGAAATTATATAAGGGACATTGTTGTAAATTACCAATATGAATGAATTGTTATCACGATTTTATGCAAAGTATCATGTTTATTAATGTTTATGACATCGTCGTATTGGGTTGACCTGTAAAGGCGATGTATTTGTGTATGATTAAATAAATAAATAAATTAAATAAATCATACAGACGTATATTTTAAACATAAGGGTCAAATATGTCAAATACAGATGTATATTATAAACATTAGGAAGTCACTTGGTCATCTTTGCGTTAATGTCCCGACTGTGCTCTTGCGCGTAAGGGCCCTGGGTCCGCCTTGACCATGATCCAGGATTTGGCAGATCAGGTATTTACAGTAGAGCGACTTGGCAGTGACCTCCATGACCATGTTAACAGAGCAACCTGATTAGATTGGATCATGGTTACACATTCAGTCGTCTAAATGTGCAGGTTTCATCACGATGTTCTTTTCTCGCCGTAAGAGTATCGGTTAGTGTTAAACTAATATATTAAACTCAGAAAAATGTTATTGGGTACAATGGCGACACTGTGGTTCGAACCCGGCATCTTGGGATATAAGTCGAACCACTTAACCATTAGGGTACTGACGCTCCCAAATATTAGGGTCACTACACAATGGTATTAAAGCCAGAGCCAGGAGACCTGGTGGTGGAACGTAACAGTCCAGAGGGAGACCAGGTTGAAGAATGTCTTTAAAAAGTGGCAAGCATCCAGATCTCCTGAAGACCACGCTGCGTACATAGATGCCAAACGTGCTACCAAACGAGCGGTAGCCAGAGCCAGACGAGACCACATATGTCCTTTGTACGATAAGTTAAAATCGTCTGAGAGGCAGAAACTCATTTATAAGTTGGCACGATCGAGGGTTAAAGCGGCACAGGACATCCTCACATGTCGCTCTGTAAATGAGCCTAGCGGTAGATAACCTATTAGGCGACGACCGCGCAGTAAAGAATAGATGGCGCTCGTATTTCCACAAGCTGCTCTACAAGCAGCACAAAGAGGTGCAGCCACCGGATCTCCCCCTGAATCAAGGACTTGTGCCACCGATAACGCCTGAGGAAGTCGAGACGACTCTTTGCCGCATGAAGAATCGAAAAGCTGTCGGGCTGATGGAGACCCTATTGAGGCGTGGAAATCGATAGGCTCTCGTGGTGTGAGTATCCTTACAGACCTTTTAACCGCATCCTCACTAGGAAGACACACAACTGAGTATCATTACTCCAGCCTTCAAGGGCTCGGTGCGGGAGTGCACTAACTATCGCGGTATATAGGTGATGTCTCATGACGTTCTTCGAACGCATTGTTGGCTCACGGATCAGTGTACATTCTCGGAGTATCAGTATGGGTTTCGGCCGGGTTGTGGGACCATGGAACCCGTATTTTCCCTGAGAACTCTCATGGAGAGATGCAGATCAAAAAACACGCCCCTGCATTTCCTGTTGCTAGACAGAAGGCCTTTGACTGTATCCCTCGGGGGATGATTTGATGGGGTTACGATCTAAGTCGGTGCTTGAGGCACACGGTTTATTTTTTGCTTCTCTTCATTTTTGCAAATAGCATTTTGGCACCCATTTTTTTTGTAAATAGCTTTTCCATAAATGTCAACATTGTAATAAACCCGTGTATGGGGTTGTGAGCCTTGTCACTAATATTCTTACAGTAGATGGTGGCAGGGTGAGCATTCCCTATGTCGGCGATGTACTGACGGCCTGGGGGGGCTCTCGACACGACATTGCTCATTAAAAAAAAAAACCCGATTGCCCGGAGATTCAACGATCGTGGAACGATGGTGGGATCAAGAACGAAGGTGCGAAACCAGCTCAAGAGTGGGGCTGCGGGTGTGGACCATGCGAGGCTTAAGGCGGTGTCGCAGCCTGAGTCAGGTGCATGGTTGCACGCTTTGCCGTCACCACATCTAGGCACTCTGCTAGACGGCGACTCACTGCGGGTGGCGGTGGCTCTTCGCCTGGGCTGCGATGTTTGTGAACGTCATCAATGCATCTGCGGTTCCATGGTGGAAGCCAATGTTCACCACGCTTTAAGTTGTTGTCGGTGCTCGGGTAGATTCCCGCGTCACCACGCTCTTAATGATGACGTCCGTAGAGCGCTGGTTTCGCCCTCACCCCGCGCCCTCACACCTCAGTCGCACAGTCAGGGTGGCTGGAGCGGCGGCAGAGTTTGCGGCCCTAAGAAAAAAGGACAAATATTCGGAGTTGCAAGGCCAGTATTTATTCATCCTACTCGCCGCGGAAACGACAGGTTGCTGGTGTAAGGACGCGAGGATTTTCTTTAAAGACGTGGGCCGGCGAATGAGGGAGAGAGGCGGCGACCCTCGCTCTGGGTCATTCTTGCTGCATAGGCTGTCCATTGCTATCCAGCGTGGCTGGTAGCTAGTGTTATGGGCACCTTTGCATCGGGAATGACGAGGAGTGGGACAATTAAAGTTTAGACGAAGTGCATTTTATTACGGATGTTTAGTTTATAGTTATGTTTAGTTTTATAGTTTGAAATTGTGACTTGAATTTAATATTATACCTTTTAAATAAAAAATGATTATCCGTTAGCATAAAGGTATCTACACTATATCGTTAGTAATAGTTAGTACGTATTCTGGATCTATAATTGACTATTGTTGGATTTGGTTGGAATTGGATATACATATAATTGACTGGCTGGATAACAATCTGCTAACTCTGAATACGACCAAAACAAATTATATATGCTTAACCAAGTACGACCGTACTCAACCGTCAGCGGATTTTCAAATAAAAATTCACAAGTGTGAAACAACATCTAGTTCTACTTGTCCATGTTTGTCAATAGACACACTGCAGTATACTGAATATCTTGGCGTATTTGTTGATCAGAGATTGTCCTGGCATAACCATACGGAATTATTTATAAAAATAATTCAAAAACTAATATGGACATTTAAAACCTTACGCCATATAATTCCTAAATCTCTAATGATACAAATATATGTTTCCCTAGCTCAATCAACAATATCCTATTGTACACTAATATGGGAAGGAGCTACAAAGACAAAATTTCTAGAATTAGAGCGGGCAAAGAGATCTCTTTTAAAATTAATGTTCTTCAAACCTTACAGATACTCCACTGAGAGCCTATATTCAACATCAGATCTCTTAACATTGTTCTAAGGAAGTATATATCTCTACCATATGATAAAGATAGAGTTCAAACAAAAGAAGGAATTATATAAGTACCTCAGGTACCTATAACTACGCACATTTACCAGAAGGCAGTTTGACAATCAATCAGCTCAACTATATAATAAAGTAAATAAACAACTAAATATTCACCCACCTACTTACCATGATTGCAAAAAGGCTTTTATCAATCCAAAACATATGAAGAAGTGGAGGATATGGTAAAACAATAAATTGAACAAAAATAATAAATATACGTAGACAAAAAATACTTTGTTTAAACTCATATTCACGCACACATACACATAAACATACAGACACACATTATACTTTAAATAAATTTATTATATTTTTGGTATTTTGCTAACTACTGGAACTATATAACAGTTAATATTTTTGGCTATGGAAGAGCGGAATCTTTTAATACAAGCAAATCCATGCTTAAAAAGAGATTCCGGTTACTGAATATTGTAATAGATGTTAAGTTGCCGCAATAAAGTTTTATTTAAATTATTTATTTATTTAATTGAATACTATAAATCTATAGTCAGTAAACGAATGTCGGCTGAAAATCTTTATAGAATGTTGAAACTGGGCATATATAACCGAAATTCGGATTGTGATACCAACTTATCTGTCCAGTTCTGACAAAAGCTATATACGGAACCCATATTATAGGAATGCCGGGCGGTATATTCAATTTAATGTGACGCTATAGAATATTGTACTAACGTACATCACGCTTCATAGACTATAATGAGCCAACGATAAAAACTTCCAACGAGATACCTCATTTGTGAAATAGGAATTTTGAAGATTTGGGGGAACAGATACATACACACATACGGGCCAAAACACTCCTTTTGGCTTCGCCGAAGTCGTGTACAAATAAGACGGTACTCCTTTTACTAATGATCATCATTGACCTATTATCTAACCAGTTACAAATCTTGGTGTGAACGAAATAGTGGTAGGAACGTAGTCTAAAGCAAATAATTCAATAAGGTATCAGTAACTACGGGTCTTGAACATAGTGATTTCTTTTTGCCTATGGACTAAACAACGATCAAGTGACGTTTCCGTACGCATTCTCAAATGTCATTTATATTCACTGGTTTCTTCACAATGGATTCCTTACCTTTTTGTTGGTAACCGGTAACCGCGCGGGGGCGCAACCGGGACATAACGCTAATATGATGATGATGATGACCTTTTTGTTGGTAAACTTACTTATATGCTTAAGGGAGAAAGAGACACAGAAGACATGATATATAATTAAATAGCACAACATTTTCCCTATTAATACAAAACCGTAATATATAGGACCACAACAAACACGGGATAAAGACATTACGATGAATTCAAATATTCATGTCTTACTTAATATCTTAATCGGGATTTTTATTCCATTCTCCCCTGTTTGTATCCTGTTTACCCAAACACACACATCAATACACATTTGCAATGACCGGAAGGTTCGTTCGAATGAAGCAGCTTACGTAAGGTTGTAATTTTACAAATAAACAGAAAGTGTACCATCTGGCGTTTTCTACAAAAGAGTAACACGGCTTTGTGTCGCAACAATGTGAATTGTTCCATTTTTAACTTCGCAATTGCTTTTTGCCATTTGCTTTTTACTTTTTATAACTTACATACCATAGTTTCTCTAAGAGGGTGAGCCAGGAATATTCATTGGCATACAGTACGCAGCAAGTGAAGCGGAGTGCGCAAAGAATTTAAAAGGACAAGTTGTAATTCCACGCTTATTTTGTGACTTTAGTTTTTGACAAAATTTAATTCAATTCAACTTTTAATTGCTCGAACTGCCAGTTACACATACGACGTGACGTTTCTGATGCAATCCAACTAAAATATATAAATAGATCCAAGCAAGTGTCTAGAAGAATTATGGAAGCACGCATATTATTATGTCTCCTACCGAGTGTTCTGGCATCGCACCTTTCGCGACCCCATGCGTCTTCTGGTACTCTAGTCGATTTCACAGACCCAAAAGTAAGTTATCTTTTTTATTAGATAAAAATTTATTTGTTCATTCACTCATCTTGTGAGGTATCAACTTTAAAATGTTATCTAAATTTTTTATACATTGGATATACAGGGCGAAGGCGCACAATGGAAGGAACATACCCCTGGCACCCCTTATTAAAAAAACATTTAGTATTTTTTACAAGTAGCTTTAACCGATTAAACCATTAGTTCATTGGTCGATTTAAAGGCGAAATAAAACGTCTGAAATTAAATTTCAAAAAACCACATTTAATTACATGAAAGGACCATACGATTACCATGTGGACGTAATTTTTCATGAAACTTGTATCTCCTTCAAGGTTCAAGGACATCTTGACGCCTTGGTGCGAGTAGCACAAGCCTGCGTCATCAAAGTCAGAGCAACGCCCAAGGATGTGCGAGCGTACTTCACGAACTCTCCACCAATCACGAGGTCTGGCCAGTGCTTCGCAGCATGCATGCTGGAGCAGAGCGATGTCATCAACCACGGGAAGGTAAAACTGGATTAGGTGATACTGCTTGTGTGTGGTACTCAATTGATGACCTGAATGGTAAATATGGTTAAAATGCCGGTCTGCCACACAGAGGTCCCAGGTTCGATTCCCGGCCGAGCAAAAATTGAAATGATGAATTTTAATTTTTGTTACGGGTTTGTGTGTTATATGTATAATTAGTATATATTTAAGTGTATCAGTAGCTTATTAGTTATCTATAGCACCCATAGCATAAGCTTTGCTTACTTTGGGGCTAGATGGCGCTGTGTGAATTGTCTAAGCATATAAAAAAAACATATGGGCCAATACCCTTCTTTTGGCATTGCCGAAGTCGAGTACAACCAAGACGCTACTCCTTTTAATAATGATCATCATTGGCGTATTATCACTCCACTTACAAATCTTGGTGTGAACGAAATAGCGGTAGGAACGCCGTTTTAAGGCACTCGAAACTTGTTAGGAAATATTTTGGCAAACAATAAAAGTCTGTTTTGGAATGTGTTAGAAACTATAATCCCCATGATTTGACCGACAATCGTACTGATAACACACGATTTGATATTTTAGGTCGAAGAACTTGAAAGAGCATGTGGCGGTACCCCTTGTCAAAATGATAGTACTTGTTCATGAAATGGAAAGATAAACTTTGCCCGCTACTCTTTTTTTAAGAACGTGGGTCCAAAAGCCTATATTTTTTATACTATTACGATGCGCTCACAACCCTGATTGAGCACAATTTCAGTTCTTGTCGCAATATAGTGAAGCTATTTCGATTAGATATACTCACATAGGAATAATACTTACTCCGCTAACAATGATGCAAAGTGTTCCATGGCCTCTGTCAGAAGATAACGTAAACGGAACAGACAAAGTAACCTAATTAACCTGAAACAATATTCCTCTAACCTGAGTTTCCCTAAATTCGCAGATCAACCGGGAACTCCTGGTTCACCTAGCAAGTTTGGTGAACGGGAAGAACTCCAGGGTTGTCCGAAAGCTGAGCAGCATTTCCAGACTTTGCCTGGACAGCATAGAGGGCATGTCGGACCGGTGCCAGCTGGCTTCGACCTACAATGATTGCCTGAATGAAAACATGGTCGAATTCGCATTCCCCTTAGATATAGCCGAAGAGGCTGTGAGAAAGATGCCCTTCCATTTGATTCAACCTAAGTAAGTATTGGTTTAAGTACCTATACAACAAAAATCGTCAATGCACTCGGTTACTTTGAACCTTTTCTTGATGGTCATAAAATTGATATTGAATTGCACAACAGTAGCTATATCATAATGTTTTAAACTATCGCGGTTATTATTACACATTTTAAGGATGTGAGCATGCAAGTGTGTCGAAATATCGGGCTACTCGTCAACAAAGGTACGCGGTAGGAATCCCGGAACATACCCTTAAAATGAGTAGCTATATCGACCATATATAGGTAGGTAGGTAAGGTTGGAAATCAGGCATATGACTTTTTGCATATTTAGGAAAAATACATTCACGATCGGTTTTGGCGGCGGTCATCACTTAACATTCGGTTATCTACTTGTTCATTTGCCTAATAACGCTACTATAGGGGGCTAATATAAAATAATAGTTATTTAAATCGAGCGAGTTATTTTCATGTTTTTTTTTTAATAAAAATAAAATAAAATATTTCAAAAATTTACAGGCGATAAAAATACAATGTATGTAATAGGTATACAGATAGCAAAGAGAATACACATAGTACTGAGGTCAAATACATTGAAACATCTGAAACCATAGTAGGTCAGAGACCTGTGTCTTGGATATCGGGGGTTTCGTCGGGTCGTAGTATCACTTTTTTATAGATGGTTTTGCGTTGTTGTGGAGTACTTCTATATGGGTAGGTAAGTTTTAATCGAGAATCAACACTACATAACTTCTTTTCTTGGATCTTGAATAATTTACAAACTTCTCCCAGATATTTCGACATTACAATATAGATTAGAGAGAAAAATACAAACAAACGCTGAATCTTCTAACGAACTCAATGAAAACAATTTAAGAAAACAAAGTACATTTGTAAACACTTAGAAGTTGTTGTCAAAGCAAACACGATAAGATTTCTGTCCTCGATCAGCGGAGGCAAGGAGCCATTCAACTTCTACTGGGAAGCGAATGCCGCTTTGGAATTGGATTAGACCGCAAAGTTCCCCAGGAAATAAAAGTCGATTACGTCGTCTCTGAATCTTTAATTACTATGCAGATCTCATCGCAACTTAGCTGGTAGCGGAGTTCGAAAATGTCAACTTTCTTTTAAAGGCACGACACGCCGATTTTCCGCTCCGAAGGGGAGGGCAAACTCGATTCCGGGCTCTAAAATTATTTTTATACTTACGGAAATACTCCGTGGAAAGTTAAAGAACGTCGTTTAAAGCGTTGTTTCTAGTTTAGTAAAGATAGTCTCGAATCCAACTTGAACTAGGGACACGTTACTTTGGATCACAATAAAATCTCTCACGAATAAAGTTAGCTGAATAACGGTATGTGGACATCGGTAAAAGAGATTTCGGAATAGATTCAACGTTCTAGATTGTAAAGAATACCGAGGTACCTTTAAGGAACTGAATAATACCAACCTACATGCCTTGTAACTAATAACTGGTTTGTTTCAGCCTCCCGCCCAAGAAAATGATAAGCAATTAAATGAGTTTTGTCGCCAAAGAAAATAAAGAATCAATACCTAATGTTTGTTATGTTTCACATAAGTAAAAAGTTACATTTTGTGTGATATGTTTCTTATAAAATGTACAATTTATACATTTTTTATACTACCTAGATACATTTTTGTAGAAAAAATAAAATTTATATTTTCATTACGGTGTTTTCTTTATAAGGTATATCCAAGCGAAATAGCGCTGCGGCGTGTGGATCGCATTCTTGAAAATACTCAGCAGATAATGCTGCTGTACATTTTATAATTTACTTTTGAAAGTAAAATGTATGTCTTTACTATTTAGCTATTTCAACTCTGCGGACATTAGTGTACGACACCATCAGTAGGCTGGCAACGCATTGGTAGCACCCCTGGTGTTGGGTGTTGGTGATGTCCATAGGGGGCGGTGACCACTTTCCCATCAGGTGATCGCACGCCTGTTTATCTGCCGTATTGAATAAAAAAACCATCAGTAGAAAGGGTGCTACGCTGCTGAACATCTTACCGCCAAAGAGTACCTATTCCAATTACTTATTATAATCCGATCCTTGCAAATGTCCTAAGAGTTTTTCAAGGATCCGATCCGTTTAGATTCGATTAACCGTGCGATATTGCGTACCAACAAAGCAAGAAATAAGTACAAATCCCGAAAATATAGGACGGCCGGTCTAAGGAACACAAAATAAACAATAAGCAATAAGTCTCGGCCGCTAGTCCTGGCCCTTCCTTTCTGCCATTAACATCGTACCGACATCTGCCACTTCCTTCACATAAGAATTTGCGCGGGATTGCAATCATTGTCGCGTAAAGGAACCTAAAATGGAATTCTCTTCACGTATATAGTAATAACGGTTAAATCTCTTCGGTTGACATATTATTACGTAGCATTCAAAGAATTTTACGCAATTGTCGGCGCGTTCTGTAAATTTTCGTTTCTAATTTTGATTAAATTCTTTGTAATATTGATTACAAATATTCGAAAGAGATTCACCATTTCCAAGAAATCTGTTTGTTTGAAGTTGAGTTTTCGACAATTTTATAGGTTAACGCAGTATTACCAAAACTGCTTCGACGTAATTGATAGCCAGCAACAACTTCTACTTACGGGTGTTGTTTATGGCGGCTTGTATCTTATTAGGTAGCTGAGATATATAAATGAGCAGACAGCCCACCTGATGGAAAGCGGAAAGACTTTTTCATTAAAAAAAAGAAATAGTGTCTGTTTTATTTTCAATCTACAAAGGTATTTATTTTGGAAGTCATTTCAAAAACGCAATGTCTAAAAAAACTTCTCGGCCTGCTCCAAACATGCAGGCTAGCACAGACTAAAAGCCCCCCACGTCACACAGTTTGATCCTCAAATCCCAAACCTCTTTTGATTTAGTTTCAACAAATGTCTACTTCTATAGTGTGTACCTACTTGTGTACAGTAGCTATACACATTGCGACAATATAGCGCCATTTCTACTAAATGTGTCACACACCTGTGTGATTCTCATCTCGCTGAAAATCCCCCGGCTTTGTCAACAACGGGCAGAGAGAGCAATTCTAAAACATTTCAAATATGAACAATATTATTGGCAAAAATAGTAAAAGACCACTGTGGGTGGTATGTACAAAAAAAGGGAGGCCACGTTTAGTTCTCAACACGACCGAGGTACATACTGTTTACTAAGTCGATACTTAGAAGGCCCTCGTTCCACTCGCAATACGGTAGGCTGGAAATAATATCACTGTTTGCCCGGGATAAACTGCCCCAGCAAATATAATAACAAAGTGAAATGGACCAAGGAATAAATCCTTATTCTGCCTGAGGCATCGGGCAATACAGGGGCCAATTTCAAATGTGGAATTTCAGTTTCAATTTCAGATCTTATATTGTCATAACTTTTGATTTCACAAATACATCATAAGTTATATTATGGCGATATTAGACAATTTAAGTAACCTAACCAATTAAAAAAATACTGTTTTCGTTTTCCATTGTTCATGTTGAATTAGATCTGTGCACACATCTTCCTACACGAAAGCTGCGAAGTTGCATTGCTTAACAAATCTGAATAACGCGAATGTAGTAGAATATAGATTTTGTGTCGCTTTATCAACCTCAAAGGAGCTCAGAGAAAAAAACGATAAGCACAAGCGGTGGAGGCAACGCAAATAAAGGTAATTTATCGGAAACAAACATTCGCCAAATAGAGTAAATATGAGATCTTTTTATAGGAGGAAATTATGTTTGAACAGGGAATATGGAATGGGACGTAATTCAGATCAAGTTTAAATGTCACCCAAAGTTCGTAAGGAAGTTTAAATGTACTTGATTGCAAAGCCGATTAAAGTTGGAAATCCCAGCTGAAGAGCTGTATTGAAAATACAAAAATGAATTTATTCATTCATTCGTATGGCATATTAATATGAAAATAAATAGGTACATACATATTAGGTACAATTATGATAGCCTGATAATTAATTTATTATTCTACTACTGAACTTATAACTTCTTTAGGTGTTTATCCAGCACACTACAACAAATTATAAACTGTCCTTGACTGAATGTTTCGCGTAAGCGTCTTCTTGGCTATTATGCACCAGTTAAATGAAGGGCTTGTCAAGAGTCCATTGTGAGGGCATTCCAACCAGTTGAAGAGGGTCTGCTTCGCCCCAACTTATCGTTCGGTATACATTCGTACAAACATAAGCAGCCCTTGAATTGTAAGTAGCTCTCGTCAGGTTCTCCGGCCACTCGTGCAGGGCTGCCCGCGTACTAAGCAATAATATTGACGGTACTTACGCATTGATAATGATATTGTACATTTGTGGGCTTATCGTTAAAATTTAAATGTCAACTATATTGCTCGGTGTGCGAGCAGCCTAGAAGTTTTCAATATTGTTTCAATATAGGAATTCGTTTCCGAGTATCTAAGCAACGTATCTTAATGGTCAGTATCGTACAGTGGTGTGAGTACCTTCTTCTTTAGGCCCTTAATTTAGCCTTAATTATTGGCAGGTAGTTATATTATTGATCGTTACTTTGCTCGCAGATGTTTGTTAGGATTTATGTTAGGTTAAATAAAAGCTTAGTTGTGTAGTCAGGAGTAGGCTCTTAATCGGTTAATTATATTATATTAGGAATAATTATAGAGTTGTTCATAAAATTTTTATAATTTATTACGTAGGATTTATCTTAGATATGTAGAGTCGAACACTTTGTGTTGTCACTTCATGATGGAACTCCATTATTATGAATTAAATCACTTTTTGTACACTAGTTCCACTTTATTATACAATCTTCAGGCAATTTTGCCTGAAGATGAGTAATTCGAAACCGGTTGCAATTTAATAAAATTGTATAATAAAGTGGAACTAGTGTACAAAAAGTGATTTAATTCATAATATGTAGAGTCGTTTATGATTAGAATGGCGGTCATTCTAAAAGTAAGTCCAGATTAAACATAACCAAAAAGTTTATTTCATATAACATTGTTATATGAATATACAGTCTTATTTTATGTTGCACTGTTATATAGCAATGTTCCATAATTTGGACCCACCTTCAGTGAGAACCTTGATATCTATAATTTCTATTGACTGTGAGCTGGTCTTTATACCTATACTATAAACGGCGCACGAGTTTGTTATATTTTTCGATGTGTTAGGTACACAAAAAAAATAGGGATCACTAGTTTCTTTGTTTCGAACTAAGCGATTACACTGCCGTATACCTACCTAGTTTCGTTTTTGCCTGTTCAAGGCATGTGAGTCGATCTTAGTTGAGCTCCCGCTTAGTTGTGCTTCCGCGCGTGAGGGCCCGTGGTCTGCCTTGACCATAATCCTGGATTTAACCCGTGGTCCACCTTGACCTTGATCCAAGTTTTGGCAGATTAAATAATTGCAGTGGAGCGACCACCAATGATCTCCATGACCCTGTTAACAGGAGAGCCTGCCCAGATTGGGTCATGATTGCCCATTTAGTCGCCTGAATGTGCAGGTTTCATTACGATGTATGATGTTGAGCACTAACCGATGTTCCCTCACCGTATGAACATCGGTTAGTGTTCAAGTTTTGTACGGTCGAACAAATATAAGGCTACACAGGCGTTGTACCAGAACGCATCAAATTTATTTTGTCCCCTGAGTAACACTTTCTTTGTTCGTCTGTACACAACTCAGAAAAATAATCATTGGCACTTGGCCACATTGGGGATCACTTACAAGCCGACCCCTTAACCATTATGTCACCGACGTTCCAGCTTCCATAACGTGGGTGGATCTTAGTTACGGCCCCATAAATGACATCCCCTCGTCAATTCTGTGACATTTCCACTCCAGGCTTGGCATTTCGGTTGGGTCTCTTGGGTCGCGATGTACCCCGCTGGGTCGAATGGGACTTTTTTTATTAACTCCACAAAAATATGAACCGAAATAAAGGGACCATTGAAACTTTGGGATGCCCTCTATGCAAATAGGTATTTGTGTATTACTTTCCATATTGCTCACTCCACTGAAGTAGTAAATGGGTCAACATGTGAAACTTATTTATGGATATTGGGCGTAGTGTGAGAAGTCTGCTTCTAACGCATAGTTTACTCTCACGTTTAGAAGGAACAAGGAACAAAATTTACCAGATGATCGAAGATATTCATTAGATACTATACTCGTATTTGTTTTAGTATAAAGCACTAGGATAACGTTCCCTTTATTATTGCTTACAAGCCGGCGTTCACAATCAATCCACTTACGTACTTAATTTGAATGAACCAATAAATATGTCGTATTCAGCCTTAGTACTTTATAGTTAAAAAAATAGAGTATAGCAGGCCAGCCGCGACTTAGTTCGCGTGTTGTCTTACACTATAAAGCTTCCTCTTGAATCACTCAAGTCTTCAATCTATTGTTGAAATCCGTTCAGTAATTTATGAGTTTATCGCAAACAGAGAGACAGATGCGGCGTGGGACTTTGTTTTATAATATGTAGTGATGTGTATTTTGTAGAGTGTAAGCGTTAAGAGCAGGTACTGCAAATTTCTTTTACAAATTTAAACAAGAATAGAACGTACGTGAATGTTGTAGAGTCTTGCTCTGATGAATACTTCCTTTTCAAACAACTGCTAAGCTCGTTGTAATGTAAATTTAAAATTTTGATGTGATCGATTTTCTGGGATTAGTGGTTTTTATTTCCTTCGGTTTGGACCTTCAGACTCTAATGGCTTTCCAATTTATTATATTATGTCCTGAAAAATTAGAGGATACTTGTTTGGATGCAACTGAGGTTATGTGGCGTAGACTCTTTTAGGACTCTTTTGTACTTTACTTAGTTTTTATGGTCTTTGTTGTATGTACCTAGTTTTGGGGACTGAAAGTATAAAACCCTGAATCTTCGTGTTTTTCTTTTAACTTCCTCCTAACTTAACCTGGCACTGTACGTTACAATGTCAAAGAAGACAATTTGCCCAAGCTGCGCGCGGTACTCAGCTACATTATCATAATCAGGCTCTTTCAGCATAAAATATGTGGCACGTACGTTCAGCTCGTCTTATTACCATTGTCTTGCAAATTATTTAGTTAGTCTATACTATATAAAACTCGAACGTAGATCAAAAGCAAATCCGGCTTCGTCAATCCTCATCCGTCTGCTGCATCATTAGGTGAAAATCTCTCCACTGAACACAACTTACATCCTTTGTGTCTGACATTATCTGTGGCTATTGAAAAATCGGTCCTTGTAGGTATGTAGGACAAAATAATTTTGTGCGACTGTTGTGGCGTAAACAGAAAATATATAACCTGAAGAAAACACAACTGACGGTCACACAAATAGCAATAAGCTATAGCTGTTTTTACTACACTATAGATGCATTTCTGAAATAAAAAAGTTCAATTAGGCAAAATAAAAATAACCAAAAAATATTTTAAACCGTTTTATTTTAGGACGTAGTAGTTATATTTTTGTAATTTTCAACATTAAAGTAACATTTAACACATAACATAGAATCACAATTTTTATTATATCTGAACATGAGATAACGGCAATAAAACAAAACATAAGTACGAAAACCATACCGTACTTACAGCGAACACAATATAGACTCAAAACAAACAATAACTTACAATTGAAACATACGAGTACATACGGACAGACACGGTGCGATGCGGCCTGTCGAATTGTACGATATGGGTATCGTTGTAAATGTTTGTTTATACTAATACGTCGTTTTTTGACCTTTACATAAGAGAAAAAAAATGATAATATGCTGCGCTGTGACTAGTATTTTAAATCAAGCTAGAAGACGAAATTTTATTTAATTATAAATACATTTCTTCTCCTACTAAGATTGAAGGAGGCCTTACAGAAAGTGATTAGAGGAGGCCTAGTAACATTTCAGTGAACTAATTAGGCCGATGATTATGATATGGTACTTGTAGGTGTATCATAAAATAATTATAAAATGCTGCGAGCAATGGATCACTGTCGGGCAATGGAAAATCAGAACGCATCACTTTATTCAAAGAAAATGGACCAAGACGGCCAAATAATTTCAATAAAAATATTACCTACTTTAGTCCAAGTCTATGCTTTAGTCACTAAAGTTTAGTAATTTATTACCTAATTTATAATTATAGAATTATACATACCTAACACAAAGAATTCGTTTATTGCCGAATTTTACGTATATTTAGTGATAAACTTTAGAATTTCAAGAACAAAACACAAAACAAATTTGCAATACCCGTAAAACATTTACTGTGCTGTTACATGTGTGTATTTATCAGAATTAAAATGAATATAACATTCAGTTGCGTTATAATTACGAATAAAATAATATTTGTAGTTGTTAATTCATAATAGCCAAACTGTCGTTCGTAGGTTTTAAATACATTATGTAAATCAGAACCAAGTTAAACAATTTAAATTTCATCCACAATTTTGGTCAACCTTTTTAATTTTGCTATGTTGCAAAACGATAGAAATGTAAATTTTCACAAATTAAACGATATCTTTTACATGAGTACACACACTTGATTAACTTACATACTTAATATACAGATATACATAGAATAAAATATATTTAAATTCACAACAACATAATCACAGTTGCATGAACATTCAAATCCAAGTTGAATATACCTACAATTTGTCAGGCTAATAAAAAGTATCCAGAGTACAAGTGAAAAGCTAAGAAGGAACTTATAGTAAAAGCTATCCATACATTTTCCATACAGATTTGACGTCACAGCAGAATACATCCAATGAAAATAAACTCTCAATAAATTAGGTCAGTACTACTCGTAAATATTAATTAACTCTACCACAATTTATTTAACTTTATAAAATATTACTATGAATCATTTAAATCGTAATTAACAATTATTGAAAATATTGAAACAGATATTAAAATATATTCATTAATTAGGATGTTTACGGAAGTCACCTCTTTGGCGTAGACCATCCTGCAGCGTTTGGCGTACAGTTAAAGATTTTAATTCTTTATTATTTTGTGTTTGATTTCAAATTCTGTCTCTGAAAATACTTTATAAAATAGTGAAGGTCTGTACGTTTCCTGCACCCTCGAACAGGTTGAGGTACCTACTTGAATTTATAATATAACGATTAAAGCAGAGTATCTTTAGAGTTTCGTTGTCACCGTTGTTCGTCCAAATTATGCTTATCTACTTACATCTGATATAAAAGAATTAGGTTAAATTTTCAGTGCAAAATACATTAGGTACACTAAAATAGCAAATGACAAAAAAATAGCTTCAAAATTTGTGTGATTGAATATGGTAGAAACTAAACGATAATCGTTATTTTTACCTTCGAAACTTTTGAACATATATGTAAACAACACATTCACATTACACATGTTATTTTAAACATAAAATAAAATATGAAAATACAGTAATAAGTTATTGAGTTTTACATTATTAACTGTTATTTACCGCGAGAAATCGTGATACTTTTGTTTTCTTAACAAAAACAAGATATAAATACACGTTTAAATACGTTAATCACATGACTTAAAAACGTAAGTATTTCGCTGATTAAATACATATCACAGAGAGCTTAAGATTTAACAACGTAAATTAAACTTCAGAGTCAAAACAACTGTCTAGGCCTTAAAATTGATAATAGGTTTCAATTCCAGATTATCTAAATATAACCGGTATCATAGTCACATTTTCAAATAAAATAACCATCATTTTTAGACAAGTAAAACTTACACTCTAAGTAGATATACCCCAAAAAAAGCAATTTTATTATCATTCACAATCAATTGATGCATTATTTAGGACTATATTTTTTTGATACTTGCACCCTCGCATCTCAACTTAACCAAAATGATGAAGCTTAAAATATCGCACTTACCAGTAAAAGTCATTCGTCGGTTCTTGCTACAATATACAGCTCGTTCACACAGAGCAGAATTCGGTTATCTCACTGGTATTTGGTATTAAGATGCACATTAAACACCGGGTACAGTAAAATATACCGATCATCACGAGAAGTATAAAACTGAGTACAGAACAACAAAATCCCATCTGAAGATGTTTTTATAGACATCAAACAGTTCACTGCTGGACTGTGAATTCAGCTAGATTTTAAAGTAATGTTTGAAAAGGTCCCAAAATATAACATTCTTAGACAAAAACTTCCGGCGACTTCGTGGAACTTCGTGGCGGACTTTGTGAGAGCTTTTGCCACAGTAATCTCCACGCTTTGCGTGCGGGTTGGAGCCAACAGAATACGTCCCGTGAACACACTTTCATACCCAGTACCAATACCATATCTGTTAAAATATAGAAACGACTCCGCAAACACGAAACCTCTGTGTGAACGTGCTTAATACATATCTTTTTGACACGATATTCCGTTATCCCTTGGCACTGCCTCGTATTAGAAGTCGGCATGAAGACCACACGTGGACCTCGATTTAAGAACTCATCAAGCAAGGAAATGATAAATACTCTTCAACTAACTTGCATTACTTTCTGCAGCATTAACATCAGGAGCCTGAGGAGTTACAGCTGCGGCAGTGTTTGCAGCCGTAGTCGACTTTGCAGTTGGGGTTGTCTGGGTACTTGAGCTTCAGTGCCGCGATGATCTTCATGTAATGCTGCCGATTCATGTTAATTGCCTTCTTGTGGCGAGACTTGCCGCGGGCGGCAGCGTGGCAAAGGAACCCACCGTCCAAGACCACCATACGGTAATCCTGGAGGCACAGCTCCAACATCTGAGGACAAGAAGATTGAGTTAAACCAAATTTTCTGTGATATGACATTTGTCGCCACAGTCACATTCTAAGGTACAAAGACACGGAGACGCTGAGAATCAAGTGATATCTCAATTTCGCCATTTCACAGATAAGTTGGTCAAAGGCTGATGTTGCTCAGATTGCGATGCATGCGGGTGACATCGAACCGCACCATGTACACAATTCTACAGTCGACTGAACTAACCGTATCAGTTTGATGGTCTGAAATCTGAAATTGGCTCGCCAAAAAAAGTGATCCATACTATTCAGATATTTGTCGGTTTCATTGCCAAGCAAACAAGTAATTTTTTTAAAACCAGTGAATGCTATCAATTTCTAAAAATAAAAGCAGCTTCCTTTGATGAAATGTAGTGTAGGTTCTTGCCAATTCTCTTATATAGAGTTCGTTTATTCAACCCTTTATACTTTTAAAGCATGTTTTTCCTCTTTGCTTATTTAATTATTAAATACCAGACGTCCTTGACCGCCATCAAATCTGATGGTAACTGCTAATGCAGCCTACGGTGGAGAACGCCTGCAAATTAAATGATAAAACACTTACTTTTTATAGGTACAAAAGTGTCATGAGTTAAGCTGTTATACCAGTGGCCCCAGTCCCCAGATAGTGGCAATGCTTGACTGCGTAATAGCAAACACTTAAGCTTCGCTAACTGATGCTGGAAATTAGATGGGTGGCCCTGCAACGAACTTGCCACTAGGTAATTGCCTCATAATACCGTTAGGGAAACAGATTAGCCAAGATATTCCGCTAGGGAATTTGATTGAGACTGGCTGAACAGTCTTGGAAGCCGATTGGTATTCCGTGACGATATATTATTATTGAATAAACCGTTTTACATATAGTTAGGTACCTATTTATAAAATTTAGGCAATAATTGGATCCCTGGAATACATACAAACATAAAGTTCACGCCTCTGTCCCACAGGTGGAATAGGCAGATTTCATCCCTTGAATCTGTCCTATAATTTTATAAGCATACGACGAACGCAATAAATCGAACCCCATTCCCGGAAATAAACATCTCCACACGACACGTGACATTAATTGGCCAATCATTTCTCAAAGGGTTTCGTTTTACAAATACATGTCCCCCCACTCTGGTCTCTACTGGTTATTGGGTGCCAATAAGCTTGACTGCAAAATCCCTGTGCACGTAAATTTCAAGCATTGGATTACACCCCCAGTGGAAAATAACGCATGAGATATTGCGTACAAATGCATTACTGGGCACGGCTGCGAATGAAATGAATTAATTACGCGTGTGTATTTTATGAGCCCATTGCCTAGTTAAAGCTGTTTTTGCTCTAATGCGGAAAAGGTTTTGTTATTGTATTTATTACGTGATAATCTCGAAAGCCCGGAGTTCGCCTTCACCATAATTTAGGATATGGAAAATCAGAAAATTACAGTGGAGCGACTGCTATCTGATTTCCGTGACCCTGCTACCAGGGGAACCTGACCAGTTTGGATCATAGTTACTCTGAATGTGCAGGTTTTATCACGATGTTTTCCCTCACCGTAGCAGCATCGGTTAGCATTCAACTAATATACATAACTCAGAAAATAGTCATTGGTACATAAATCAGATACCTTAACCACTCGGCCACCGACGCTTATTGTTTTCATACCGTGAATGGCAACGAAAAAAATAAAATATCTAATTTGGTCTGTCACTACAACGATCCAGTAAGAATAAAGACACGCGATATAAACTCCGATAGACGCCTTTTGATGGACCATACCATAAACGGAGAATGCTAACTGAACGACCAATACTAAACCTCAATCGAAAGCGACAGCATTGCATTCGTTAGAAGTCCGGTTTAAACTTTCATTGATATAAGTGTATAACCCTTACGGAAGAACAAGGAACACCACTCAACTAGTTTCACACTTATTTCAACTCCGGAAAACAAATAAGTGAGTTAGACCACGTTCAGGGCCCGTAGACCGAAGGTAATAAGTGCACCGCCAATCTGTCTTGGCAGAACAATTTGCGTGTTTCAGAGTACATTTAACAAAGTGGGACCGCCATTTGAGTGTGTGGGGTAGCGAAGGGCGTATTCTAAGGATTCCGGTGTTTCTATTAGGCAACAGATGACTGTAACTGTTGAAATGTGAGGAAATCAAATGTTTTTCTATTACCTACACACAAAGTGGTAATAATGAAGAAAGTTATACAGTTATCAATATTATCATAGCCCATAACAGTCCACTGCAAGACTTAAGACCATTCCCACGAACGAGGAGGTTATTACCATAATCTCCACGCTTGGCAGGTGCGTTGGAAATCGCAATTGTAAATATTACAATGGAAAAAGCTGCCGCCCATTTTCCAACCTACGAAGACTAGATCTTTTGTCTCGAAAACATTAGTCGCATTGTACGACACCCTCGAGTGTAAGGAATTGGTGCTATTCTACTCTGCTGGACACCACACGGCCAAGTTATACAGTAATCATGATTAAATCAAATTCATGAAACTTGTATCTAAGACACCGATTTGCGAGCGAGTCATAAGCTCTGAGGCCAGTGACAAAAGAATCAATGCGTTGAATATTTGGTGCTGCCTTTGGCTGGCAAAATATTCATAGATTGCTAACCGAACAAACACTTCCATCCTAAAACAACTACCCTGTGAAAGTAGACAAAGGCTTTCTACGAGCTGTTTGTATAGAAATTTACACTCTTTCCGACAAATAGGTAGCTGAAGTGCGGCTCTCGAAAATGATGAAAATGTTATATAACGTGGTTCAGATACAAATGTGGAGGTTTCGGCCTCGGGCGTTGGTTTGTATTATCCGCCAGCGTCAAATATCAACAGTTATAAAATAGAAACAAAACTAATGATCTATGATCGGTCTATGATTGTAGAATAAAATAGAATAAAAAATAAAATGTTCGAACATTATCTGAATAAAAGTGTGGATTATACCCATTATGCAATACCACCATCCTCTGCGCCCAAGCTAACCTTACCTGTATGCGATCCTCCTGCTGACAGACGGATGGAGCTTGGGCGAACCGGCTATTTCATAACGGGTTCCTTGTAGACGATCAGACCCTGTCTGGCAGATGCAGATGTAGTAATAGAAAAGCCAGTATCAGTATAAAAAAACGACGTTGTTAGCGAGTTAACAGTTTGCATTGAACCTCTGTCCTATTTGCACTAGCCCAATTGTATTAATGACAGTCACATTTGGCTATTCTGTTTGATTTCGAAGTTTAGATACCTTTCACAGAGAGACATACGCGACATTCTCACACTGTTAATATAGACGTGCCTGTCTAACTGCGTCTCCTCCATGTTCTCTTCTATGTGTGACCTCTATGGCCTTCTCTATTCTCATCCAAAACCCTGAAGAACTGAGTTTAGACGGATATTTAAAGAAGTCAGCCTTCTCCAGAAACTTCAGTCCGGAAACTCTCGATCTAACAAAAAAATCGGTCTGAAATGAACTTGCTGTGTTTATCGGCTCCATGCTGCGATACTCTCCGCTTCTATACAAATTATATTAAGAGGCAATCGAGTTTAACAAAGCTTTTACTCTCACGTGTTCACGATCGATCTGGTTATTAGCGAAGCAAATTGTTGTGACGGAAGACCGAATCAGGCTATAAATAGAATAGAACAGGCCTAGAGATTTTTAATACCACTAAGATGGTAAACAAGCCGGCCTGCCTGGTGGTAAGCAGTCACCGCAGGCTATGATCGTTTGCAATACTAGGGGCATCACCCAAGCGCTGCCGACCCCGTCTAACCTTAAACCCGTGTCAATACAGGTTGTAAGTTCTATAGCTTAGGTATATTATCACCGAAAGCTGTGGCTGTCTGAATGAGGACTGTGTACCAATCGCAGAGTATAGGACGCTCCTCCTGGGACGATGGAGGACGTAGGGAGCCGATGGATACAAGACTAAGGCTTGCAGGCAGAGATATCCAACGGTGGGCGTTCGGCGGTAGAGAGGATGGTGATGATAATCGAAAGATGTTACGTGATGATTTAAAGTTGCAGTTTATTTCACTATTATCACCTCGATTTGAATCAAGCACTTCCGACAGGTCGGCAGGGAGCGGAACCCGGCTGGATAATTGAAACTATGAATCGTAATTTCTGTATTGGGTCTCGGTATTTGGGAACTTTTTTAGGTATCATGACCTCCACAATATTTAAAGTTAATATTTATTTAATTTTCAGGTCTAAATTGTGTAGTTTTAATTAATCGCTATGACAGCTAAACTTCTTAACCCAGTATTTCGGAATTGGTGACTAAAATTTGTGAACATTGGAAAGGAAAATGAAGATAGCAGAGGTAAAAGAAGACGTAGAAGAAAAAGAAAGAAGGAGCCGTGTGTATCAAAAAATAAGATTAAAAGCCGACAAGTGGACAACACAGCTTCCTTGAAACTTTGCAAACTGTTTATAAACAGTACAAAAAAGTTAACACATTATTGGAACCAGCAATAATCCACCTATAGCAACACTGGCTATCCGTCATACGGCATATTCCCTTGACATCGCTGGTTGCTTAGTTTAGTTTACCCCATTGTTTGGCACTATAAATTCGGTAATCCAACTACATTGTGGGCTACCCTCACTGGGGTACCGTAGGCCCATTACAGAACAACAGCAACTTGTCAATTCAACCATTGCCGCACATTTAAGTTGCAAGGTCCGACCTCACATTAGACCCCCCGCCATTACTTATTAAGCGAGCTCAGGCTTGTTTAAAAAGAGAGATGATGAAGCAGACTGCTCTTTGTTTTAATTGTTTGAGGTTTCGCCTGTGTGGGTTTCGACACGATTATTTATTCCGGGACGTATATGGGGGTCGTTGGACGAGTTATTCGTGTCGTTTTAATTGTGAAGGTCGAAAATATTAATATATTACACAAGGAGGACAAGATAACGCTGGTAGTGACTAAATCATCCAACCTTAGGACGTTCACAGCCGGACAAAGGTGTTTCTATCTGTGCGTCCTAACCGTTTAGCGTATCCCCGTCTACATAGGTTGTCCTTCTCTGATCAAAGGAACATCGCATCTTGGCTGTGAGCTATCGGCGATTAGCACTATGGTTTTTCAATTCGAAGAACTACATGTAGTACAAACATTGCTCTTGCTAAAACCGACCACGGTCCTTTGAATATTAGTCATCATAATCACCGCCCATAACAGTCTACTGCAGGACTTATGGCCACGAAAGGGGGGGGGGGGGGGACTCATTGCCATATTTATTTATTGTTATGGCCATTCAATTTTTTTATAATAAGCCGAGTCGCTAATTATAATCTATTATTAATTAACACTGAAACTACAAGTAAATTGCCACAATCTCCACGCTTAGTGGGCGGGTTTGAGATCGCATTGTTATAAATATAACAATGAAAAGCTCGACTAGACTCCAAATCTTTTGCCTCGAGTCATTAGTCGCCTTGTACGACACCCACGAGTGTAAGGGGTTGGTGCTATTCTACTCTGCCGGACAATACATGGCCTTGAATATTAGCAATTATTATATTTTCCCTACAAACCGCTTTTGGTTCACACATTGCCTGCGAATTATTGTCCTGATTATTATAATCTTCAAGCTCGCATAAACAGCCTGTATCTTGACCAACAGGCATATTCCACCTTCGACTGCGTCGTGACTTACATGGTGAGATAGCGGTCCAAAGCCTACTTAGTATAATAAAAAAAAGGGAAGGTCAATATAGAGAGTGTCAGGCGAATATCTAGAGCTGACATAGAGTTCCACTTACCTGGGTCATTTTGTCCTGCTGCCCTTCCCAGGAGAGTGACTCGCTGTAGAGCGGCTCCTTACGAGTTCCGAAGTACAAAGGCTCC
Organism: Blastobasis lacticolella; assembly: GCA_905147135.1. Taxonomy (NCBI): domain Eukaryota; kingdom Metazoa; phylum Arthropoda; class Insecta; order Lepidoptera; family Blastobasidae; genus Blastobasis; species Blastobasis lacticolella. The sequence goes on from LR990047.1 coordinate 5,631,244, forward strand.
CATCGATGATAGGGGTACTCGCGTTTCGCCATCACCATGGGCTGCAACAAATTCACACAGTAAACTCGCAAGCACTACCACTGCTAAACTTTACGAGCTCCAACTATTATATTATAACGTCACGTTTTTATCCCGTAGGGGTTGGCTGTGACAACATTGTACAACGTGCTACGCTCCAGACAAACCTCTCTCGCTCCTTTCACATTCATCAACCTTTTCACGAACGCTTCATACTTACATACAAAACAAAGAGATTGAAAAATATGCAACCTTTAAGGCTGAGTAGAGTGCCCGTTTTAAGTATAACGCGTGCCAAAGGTCACGGTGACGACAAATTCGAATGTCAAGATACATTTGTAAACAAACGATTTCAGGCATTACGCCTCAAATTGTTTTGAAAAATAATATGTAGCCTAATTACTCGTTAATAATGTAGCTTTCTATACCTGTGGACTATGGATACCGAAACTTACATAGGTCATCTAAATCGTGAACATTTAATACGTCTTTGAATGTAGGTAACCCTTTTGTCACCTCTGCTGGCTTCATAATCTTGCGAAAGTATAGCTACTGTTTCACACATGAAAATCTTTATTTTCTGCAAAGATTCATTTTTACATTTTATTAACAGACTCTATAGTAGCTTTAGTAGTAATAAGTGTCTATTTAATGGAAAAACCTTAGGTTTTAAATAGCCTATCCATTCGAAACATTATGCAACTACGATCTGATATAATGATTCTAAAAACCTTGATGTCTCCATTTTGCATTCTAAGAAAGGAAAGGAAGACCACCCACTGTTTAACTATTCTATCGCTAACATACGTCCATCTGCAGATGAAGCAAGGTGAAACGGGTACTCCTAAAATACCTTTTGAACAGTATTACGTAACGTTACGTATGCAAACTTGCGCAACGTTCTTCTCTTATTTCTTCTTTTATTTTCAGATTGGAGTAATTATGCGGGTAGACGCATTTTTAATCGTGAGTATTTCGATTGGGGCTACTGCATCTGCTCATGGCACAAACGAAGACATAAATTTTATGTTGTTTCGTTAATAGGTACTTATATATCGCGTCGAATGAAGTTGCTCACATATTTGTCATTTAACTTCACAAGTTCGTTTCATCTTCAATTATTGAAGGAATATCTTAATAACATGTATCTTATTTATCAGAGAAGAATTTTTCTTTTTGAAGTTTACAGCGGGTAAACTTCAGACTTAGTATCGGACGTATGGACATTTAAAGATGTAGTCAAAGTTTGGTTGCAAATATTTAATAAAATAATTAATTCAGAGGTTTCTCAGGACTGTAGCAAGTGGAACAATGTGTTCTCTGCCTACCCTTAGGGGAAAAGGCGTGACGGTGCGTATATGTAAGTAAGTAAGTAATTCAGCACGCAATGTACAACATTTAAGTTACAAATAAATTGTTATATTTCGTATTTTAACTACTTGTTTAATATTTATGTACGCCATGACAGTCATAGCATTAGTACTGCTGCTAAAAATTACGTAAAAATTAATTATGTACCGCTTTATGTACCGCTACGCTTAATTAATAAAGCTAATTACAAAAAAAGTCTCATTTATACGTGTACTATCGGTTACCATGTCTAATAAAAAAAACTGTCCGTATGCAATATATACGCTGTAGGTATATTAAGTGAGCGATTTGTTACGCGCTTTAGATTAATTTTCCAAGTGAATACAACCCCATAATTGAATAGCTCTCTTCTGCGAGAGCTCGCTCGATTATGAGTAGACCTACGTACCAACAATAAAACGTGGGAAGTTTTGTACTACCCACAATTTATGTAAAAGAAGTAGTCCCTGAGAAGAAGTAAGGTACATTTCTAAGCGCAGCCCGACCAATACCGGAGATGCCTACAGCTACATTCTATCATCGCACCGCTCGCCATCGACAGGGGGTTCATCCTCATACCTTGGAGCCAAATTGGTTGCGAACTGTGCGGTTCCAAAGGGACTTTCACCCACACACTAAGGTTGTGGAATGAACTACGTTGAAGGTTTTCCCTGGAGAGTACAACATGGAGTTCTTCAAGAAAGGGGTTAAAAGGTTTTTACGGGGTCGACAACGCATGGGTGATGCCCCTGGTATTGCAAACGTCCATAGGCTGCGGTGACTGCTTACCATCAGGCAGGCCGCAAGCTTGTTTGCCACCTTAGTGGTATAAAAAAAAAAGATGCCCGAAGCACCAAAGACCCGAAGCAACGAGCATTGACACAGCCATACAAAACAACTTTGATAGCGTAATGGCTGTCAATTTGCAAGATTGGGTGAAAACGCGTCCCGCATTTGCCTTCCGCCTATGACGAAAAGCAACGTGTTTTTCTGACAAGAATTATTTTTAAACCAGCTATTCGTTTCTACAGAAATCTATTTGATTCTATTCATTTTTATACAATTCAATAAGAAACGAGCGATAGCCCAACTAATAAAGTGTGGTTGGTATCTGTCGCCGGTAACATCAATGGACTTCTGGCAGTCTGGCAAGCAAGCCGCGAACATTTTGAGTACGCCACATGACAGAAGAAGTACTCAGTTTGACAGATTTTCATTGTTGCAAGAGCCGTAGTTCCTTTTTACCACTTTCTTATCAGAAAGTGGGTGTCATGTAACAGAAACGCAATCACCTTCGATTTTACTCGATTCCATTTCTAGAGAGAGACATGCAGTGAATAAAATCAATAAACGGCCCTACGGCTAGCAGTTTCGACTCGTAAGCAACACGTACCAAGTTCGATCCCCAGTGTCGTTGTGTACATTATATGAACACTAACCGACGCTCTTACGGATAGGGAAAACATCGTGATGAAACCTGCACCCTGAATGTGTAACCATGATCCAATCTCGTCAGGTTCCCCGGAGATCACATGACAGTCGTTCTACTGTAATTACCTTCTATTTTCGAAATCAAGTTTTATTTTGACATTTAAATACGCCCACGAAAGTCCCAATATTATCCTGGATTAATAAGATTCTTGTTATCTCGGTAAAGGGCTGTCGAGTGACAAAATAGAGGAACGGCAAATACGCTGAGAATTTAGATTGCACACGCATTTTCCCTCGGTCACTGTTGTTTTATTTTTCAGGTTATTCCCTGCCGGCATTTCGCTTATTTACGGTCCATCCTCGCATCTAAGTACGAGGAAATCTCTACAGAATTTGAAATTACTTGGTCCAACGGTTACAGCCGTCAGTCAGTCAGCCGGGTTTCCACGTCGATACCTATAATGTAGATAGATTAATGCAGTGAATGGTAAGTTAGGCATGATCATCTGATACGCTTAGGCCCATATTGTTACACTCTATCATTAATACCAAGTTGCTTCTATTTGTGGTTTATGTACGTACAGTCAGCTGCAGAGTGAATATACCCCCTAGTTAGGGGTCGCAAACCGGGCTCCCGGATACCGAAAATATCGGGATCCCGGACGAAAAATACGCCTTTACAATACCGGTACTCATTTTACAAACTCCCGGAATTTTCGGAATACCGAAACACACAACCGACTGAATACAGTTAAAATAAAATTATATATTACTTTTGCACTATTAGAATCAATTTTATATTCTAATCACCATCTAGACCAACAAAACGCATAATAGTTTACTTTAGTATCATTTTCTCAATAGTATTTGAGCAAAAGAAAAGACTTATCGATGGGGGATCTATAATAGGGGAAATTACAATTAGATTTTTCTTCTAGTAAATAAACGTTCGTATGAAATCCCCTAACCATTTAGGTACCATAATGAATTAGGTGCAATAAAGAATATAATAATTAAAAGTTTATTATAAATTACTTGCAACTTCTCTAAATCCCGTAAATACCGGGATCCCTGTAATGACCTCATGTTAATATAAAAAATCCCGGTTTTGAAAAGATATACCGGTATTGCGACCCCTACCACTAGTATAAATCAAATTAATGGTAGGGGGGGTCAGTTCAGTTTTCAGCTGACTGTACAGTCAAGGAAACTGAATGTTTAGCAATTTGACATAAGTCTTAAATTGGCCGTGTTACTATTTTCCGACGTGAGATTTGTCATTATGCGATGTTTCTCGTAATGATACGAACAAATTAAGAATAAACTGCTAAACATTATATATCCTGGACTGCGGAATACCTTACACGATGGATGAAGTAATGTACGTTTTTTTAGTCAAGCCATGCATGGAAATTCAAACAAAATCAACCTTCCACTGAACAATTTTTATATGTATTTTTTTATGCAGTAACACGTTTTATATTACGACTCTTCCTCCAGCATCAAAATGTATTTATCGCACATATTTTCGGCGCTTGAACTCATTTTATGAAACAAAATAAATGAAACCAAATTAGTGAGACCAAAAATGTTTTCATGAGCCGTTTTTTCTTTATTTTGAATGTGACAAACAGTATGTGCGACTGTGCGTGCCAGTATGAAATTTAAAATAAAATCTGTGACAGTTTACCACCTTGGTTAAAATGAAATTGGTGGTCTGGAAGAGATCGCTTTCAGCGATAAGACCGCCTTTGTACCATATTGTCTTACTGTAACAATTTATTACTGTCCTTGTATGTCTAATAAAGAATTATAAATAAAATACCTAAATAAATAAAAACAGATAATGACGAACCATCCTTCGTTCCATTTCTTAAGTTATTTTTAGAAAATATGCCTGTCGTTTATCAATTTTCATGTAACTGGACGCTTCTGGCTTAATTTTGCCCAGCAATATTTATCTCAAAGAAAATTTCGTAGGCTAAATAATAAAGTAATTTCCTTGCACGTTTTTGGCTTTTATTTACAATAAAACATTTCTTTACTCTTAGCTTAATTTTGTTTTTCTAAATTTGCAGCCTGAGCATGATGTCTGCTCTAGATATTTTCCTGGAACAGTTTCTCAAGTATACTACCTAAAACATCTTACTCAATCTTGAAATCAGATGATGTCACCACGAAACACGAACCACCTCGATACCGGCGCTATCAGAAAATCTAAATGACTGCTGTAAATTCACCCTCGAATGACGCAGACAGCTCAATCACCGGTGACCTAGACGGCTGGATCCAGGGCCACTCAATCAATCAGCGTTGTCGCAGGCAGTTTGATTCGATAGATTATGAATGAGACGTGTGAAATGGCTACCGCGATTGGCGATCGATAAACAGAAGTACAAAGTCAAAAGGGAATGCATGACTTTGACGAAGACTGTATTGGGGAAATGGACGTTGTTGTGGAGCGGTTTGTGCACCCGCCACGTGTATGGATAACACATTTAAATCCGGCTCGGGCTCTGAACCAATGGATATTAGTATTAGTACCTATGCTATAAGGAAACCTTAGCATACATTATGAAGAACTCAAGGTTAACAAGAACTCGAATTCTTCGATTATACCAAAGCATAAACCAGAACTAGCTTTTGTTCGTAGCACATAAATGAAATAGATTGGTATGCTTTTGTTTGGTCTAATAAATGACCAAATACTAGCGGAGTTCCTTAATTTGCATTTTAGACTGTGCGTTTAGTAACAGGCCAGCCAATGAGTTTCCAGCGTTTTAGTATATAACTTGCAGTTCAAACCAAACTTTATTCGAATTTCAGTTTAAGGTACCTATATCTTTATTTTACAGCACACCCATCAGAAAACAAGCTTCCTGGCGCCCACTTTCAATTGCTTTTAAAAGGATACCAAGCTTTCGATACCACAAAACCTTTGTTTTATTACTACCATCCATTTCACTGTCAACACAGCAGGCGACCCAGTTTCTCGGTCTGTCGTGTCTCATTTACGGTGAATTATTGGCCGGACAGACTAACCACGTAGTCTATTGAGTTACGGACGTGTCCGTTGAAACAGTGGACGCTATGCTCTCGCTACTATCCGGTAATTTACCAACAGGAATGTGAACCTGACATTCGGGCATTTGCGAGGTACAACGCAGAATATTACCCGGCCACATACTATTTCGTCACTATTTGATCGATTAGTTACCTTATGTGTCGTTTCAAAATTATCAGTGTGTGCGAATTCAATTATCAGACGGCTAGGATACTAGTGCAACATCGTTCATCTCCATTTTCCAATTTTTTCAGGCAACTTTTGCAAATTTTCCTTTCAGACTAGACTAGACTTTCGCGCGGGTGACATATGTCCCCAGGGTGTAATATGGTTAAATTACTTTTGATCGAATCGGATCGTCCCACACATCAGTAGTGCGCCGTGTTCCTAGACCCAACTATGTATGTGCAGTACAGTTACAAAGTACGTGGGTGAAGTATGTCACTCGCGCGAATGGGTTACCGAATCATAGTCTACCCTAACTATAACCATTGAATATGAAGAACGCGTTGTTAAAACTTTGTAATAATATGATCCACTTATGAAATTAATCTCTAAAAACTAAATAATTACTAAAAACTGATGGATCCCAACAAGTTCTTTATATGTATTTTTGATGCGCGAGCCCTCTAGTGGTAATAAAAAAGAATTAGCCAAATCGTTGGAACCGCTCTTGACGCGCTTATACCAACCGTGCCAACGAATACTACTTTGCATACTTATTCATTAATATATATAGATTCAGTTGTAAGTATAAGTCCTACTAACATTATAATTTTGCTAAAATATGGAACACGGAGTTATGGAGGTATTGTAATAATGCCTTTGTCGAGATCCAATTCTAAATTCGAATGGCAAAGTGTGAAGCGTTATAAGTTTAGACGATGTACTCGTAAGTTACGGATATTTTGCATTAATAATACATCGCAATTCAAATTGTACAACTTACCTGAAGTTCCTCCGCCTGCGGCCTCTTGAGCCACGTCTGCATATGAGGGAATCTCTGGCAATGCGAGCACGTCTTCTGATGGAAGTACATTGCGCGATTATTCTTCACCATCTCCACTAGCCTGTTGGGAAAGCAGCAATGATTAATAAAATATATTGGCATTCAAAGAGCGTCGGTGGCCGGGCGGCTGAATATTCGACTCGTAAGCGAGAGGTACCGGGTTCGAATCCCGCTGCGGCCATGTACCAATGACTCTTTTCTGAGTTATGTACATTAGTTGAATTCTAATCTACGCTCTAACAGTGAGGGAAAACATCGTGATGATACTGAATTTGTAACCATGAGCCAATCTGGTCAGGTTCCCCTCGTAGCAGTGTCACGGAGGTCAGATGGTAATCGCCAAATCCTGGATCATGGTCAAGGCGGACCCCGGGCCCTCGTCCTCGAGAGCACAACCGGGACATTAACGCTAAGATGATTATTATATTGGCATTCAAACGAATACGTAATTTAAGGTAGCTGTTTAAAAGAAGAGTAATCACCAAAAATAAAAGTGTCTATAATGTGGCTGAAAAGCGAAAGGATTTGCTAAGAGGATTCACACCCTCTTTCACAGATCCACAGTTTGGTGGCCTCACGGCTACTGGCTTTTTTAATTACAGAACCCATACAACAGGATATGTAAGTACTATCGCTACAAAAGTCGAAGTTTGTGTCACTAAATAACTTTTTTTTGTACCAGGTTGCGCACGGGCAGACCAATGTTTTGTGGGTCTACTACCGCTACTAAAGTAGGGCCAATTTAATAGGTCACATTTGACACCTGTCTCCATTTCCTTATGTCCACGACATAAAGTTCATTTTATATTAGGCGCAACGGCGCGACCGCGAAACTGAACTTTATTTCATGGACGCAGGGAAATAATGACAGCTATCAAACGTGACCTATTAAACTGGCCCTACTTTAAGTGGAATATTTCTTGTACTCGATGGTGTAGGACCTACGTCACCCTAATAATCTATTCCCACAAACAAACAAAGAGGACGCCGTCGCCTATCATTTGCTTAATTGCATGACGCTAGATGCCATACTAAATATTTCCGGACAGTAGTGGCTAGGTAGTAGCCGAATTTTACGCGAAACAAGTCACGGCTATAATAATACGAGTAGATGGTAGCAGGGTCACGGAGGTCAGATGGCAGTTGTTCCACTGTAATTACCTGATCTGCCAAATCCTGGATCATGGTCAAGGCAGACCCCGGCCCCTCGTGTGCGAGAGATTAACGCCAAGATGATTATAATACGAGTAGATATAATGGCTACGCTAATAAATAAATATAAAGTGTTAAAACCACACATATTGAGTACTATTTCCATATTCCAATCTCAAAATAAATCTGGTTCAAGTAAACAAGCTTATCTATCAACTGATCCATACACACGTGCCAAATGTATTTGTTCAGGTGCATTCGGAACATTGCCAACAAACGGGTATAACATTGATTCCGATAGGACAAAGGCTCTACAGATAAATGTGCGCAGAACTGGCGTAGACACTGTAAAAAGCTATGAGAAAATGTTAAAGCCTAAAAAGGCTCTAAACTCTCTCATTATTAACTCTCCCTCTCCATTTTATAAAACCTTAATGCCTTATACTGTATATGCTTAATTTGCATGTTTATTGGGAAAACTTTTTATAGACCTAGGGCGATTTGCACGAATGAGTTTAATCTAGATTTAGTGTGATTCAAACTCATTCAGGCTTAGGTTACGGCGTCATAATAGAGCGGGTTCAGTATAAATTACCAACCAAATAACAATTTTGATAATTTATAACAACAGATTTCAGATTGTCTATACGATTCAGACTCTTCAAATTCAGCACCTAAACCAATGTGTAGTACCTAAACCTATGTGTTTACTGAATTTTCTGTGTTATTTTTGTTATTTACTCTGATTTGTTTTGTGATAAGTAAATAAATATAATGTAAAACAGATAAGAAGGTAGGTATTGTGAATTTTTAAAAGTGTACACTTTTCAGTGTTGGGCAAAATTTAGTTTGATTGACGACTAAAAACTACAACTAACAAATTTAGTATATTTAGGGCCGATTTTTCAATCCTCAGATAAAGTTTATCTGCCCGATAAAGTAATACACTGCCAAATTAAAACAAACTATAATCCTTTACAATTATGAAGTAATTATACAACTTTATTTTAGTCGCATAACAACTTATCAGACTGATATGTTTTATCTGAGGTTTGAAAAATCGGCCCTTAGTCGACTAATTAGTTTTAATTTTTAATCATGACTGATGGATTTGATTAAAATTCATTTTATTTATCTATTTATTTATTCTTTTTATTTATTTATTTCCGATTACGGATGCTGATGTTTAAATTATTTTTCATAATAACTATACAAATTTTTTATATAAGTACTAGTACTATTGTTTATAAATACTGACCGAATATAAAACGAATAACTTATTACTGTTAGATTTTGGTTCTAACAGAGATCGCCAGCGAATCTAATTAACTTACAGTTAATTACACTTACAGCTGGTTGTCTGTTCGTCCATCTATCGATTACCTCCTCTAAATTCAGATATTTTTAAAGTTTCTAATATTGTATAGGAAAATTAGTGATTGCGCCCAACACTGACACTTTTATAAGTACCTATTAAGCAAAAGTTGTAGAGAATGAGATTACCCCAATTATTACAAGAACATTTGCTATAGGCCGCCGTTTATGAGTGATAAGCAGAAAAACTGGAAAGGGGCCGACAAATGCGAAGGTTTCTTGATTTTTTTTAATATTTCATTTTCATTTTCATTTCATATTGAAAGCTTGCATTTAACATCTTATTTATATCATAAACAAAATAACAATAAAGCCCAGATACCTGCTTTGATGAAGCGATCATACCCCTCTCAATGAGCAGTTTTCCAATAAGTATCTTAAGCATTCCTAACCACTCCCTAGATGGCGCCCCGACCATTTTGGTAATTGATAATCGCTTGAAATAGGTTCTTAGCAAAAAGGTTATAAACACTGGGTATGCTGTATTGGATAATATTTTATTTATCAATAGTTTTTAACCCTTTCAGAGGTTGTAATAAATTATTACAAACAAAACAAACATCAATTTGACTAAGTCAATTCGTTTCATGGACACTAGGATCAAGAATGGACGCAATACAAATATGAATTTTTTTTATTAAAATACATTTCGTTTAACCTTTTGGTAAAAAATTACCAAAATTGTAGGAGCGCCATCTATTGATGCTTTTTGAAACCTATTGACAAAACTCCTCATTGTCTAATTTGACTGTATTACTTTTTAAATGAGTGGCAGAGTCGGCGAGAGAAATGTGGAATAGGACGCCATTTGTTTAGGTTCTTACCGTCCCGAAATTGCTGGTGATGTATTTATGATTGAACTGTTTATTACGTACCTAAATTTTATAGTGACACTAGCCTAGATGATCTACACAACTAGTGACAGAGAACTATACATTTGATTTATGCTCTTGCAACTTTGGACATAAGTTTCGATTAAAATTTTCCGCGCTTGGCAAAAATGAGTCACGCATTGGTCCAAAATGCCTAAAGCTGCACTAAAAATCCTCAATTTAGGAAAGCGTCATAAACGATGTGCCCATGTATAAGATCTGATGCATGCGCCTATCGTGAATTCTAAATGCGTACCCAATTTTCGTATCGCGTTCGGCTATAAAATGCTTGTGCAAAAGAGGACAAACGATAGGAATCGTGCGTGAGCGTTAAAATTTTATATCGTCAACCATTTAGGAGTAAGCTGTTAGATACTCTATCCGATTGTAATTTGAAGATACGATCGGGGTTCACACGTTTCGTTGTGCATGTTTTTGTAGGTTTTCATGTCATTTATGTGGATCAGAACTAAGATTTTTCATATTCTGCTACAAGTAGCACTTGAACAAGTAAAAACCAGCCATTTCGGGACTTTTTCCCACCGCCTCTGCCACTCATTTAACAAAATAATACAGACAAATTAGACATGAGAGGGGTGTGAACGCTGTATCAAATCAGGTATCTGGGCCTTAACTTTAGTCGGACGGTTTTCAATTTAAAGTTTCGCCATGAAATATTCAATATTTTTAAAATTTCATTTTCATCCCCGAAAGAGCACGTTTCATAAATTGGGAAAATCAGCGTCATGCATGAAAATATTGAGTTTTCCATGCCTAACATCAACTTTGAAACCGTTCGAGTCGAGGCCAGCTTTATCAAAACGTGCAGGACATAATATATATATTATATATAATATTTTGAAATTTAGCAAGTAACGGATTACAGCACAGCACAAGTTAAGGGGAAAACAAAACTGAACAAGTAAAGGGAAACCCATAGGTATTAATCTCGAAACCCTATTTAAAACAAAGAAATTCCGCTTGGCGTTCTCACATATCGAACAATGTGATTTGTGAAAAAAAAATTCTTTTCTAACAGAAGACCTAGGGAAGTCATTGACATATTGTATGAGTCTACGAGATACTTGAAATAAATGATTATTATTATTATATTATTATTAACGCCTTCCGTTTCATCGTTTATTTGGTTGAATCTTATCCGCGATAGATTATAGCGCTTAATAATGATCCTATATGTTAACATAGTTGGAAGGTTTTACTGTAAGCAAAAGTTTTAGTAAGAGCAAATCGTTAGAAGCCGCCTTATGCCTGCCAAGGCGACGGCAATTTTGTTACGACAAACTTATGTAAACGAAAGCACTATGTGCCATGCACTGTGTGTATGTGTATGGCTGTAGCGCACTGCAGGGTAATTTGGGACAGTACAAAATCGCCTACGTGTCGCAGTCGCCTGAGCAGTGCGACCTCGACATAAGGTCTATGAAGGACAATATACCTACACAATGTACAACTCACGAGAATGGATCTCTATACGAGAGTTACTCGTAAGTACTATTACATTCTGTAACCACGAAGCTCGAAAATTAACAGTAGGTAATAGGTACCTATGATCTGTCCAGACTGACTTGTCTTATTTGGTACACAAACAATATCCAAAATAACGCCTTGCTACGTACACTATGTATAAATGTTTTGAATTATATAAGAAACATATAGAATGTGAATTACAACGGATACTGCTGCAAATTATCCATTTAAATACATACTTTCCATAACCGAATAAGACAAGTCGGTCTGGATAGATTTTAGTTACGGAATACAGCGCAATGTAATTCTGCTCCTGCCAAGTAAATTGTAATTCAAACAACTTAGACATTGAATTTAATTCGTCTAAGTAAACGTGTCTAGTCTAGGGTGTACAGTTCCCGCCTAATGTTAACGTTAGACACTCGTGATAAAACGAACATGCCTTAATCTTGTTACATTGTTTGTGAAATTTAGTTGACGTAGTGCTTTCCCATTTGAACTTTAATTGAATAATTATGTCTGAACGATATTGTCACTTACAATTATTATGTATGTGTCATACATGGGTAAAGACTGAAAATCAGCGGTTTGTCACTTAGCAAATATTTGCGTTGAGCAATTTTTAAACCGCTCGCCTCTAGTCGAACGGTTTTCAATTTTGATTTTCAGTATGAAAAATGCAGTAAGTACCTATTTTGATGAATTTTTTTATGTCATTCGGTAGGCAAACAGGCAAGTGGGCCACCTGATGGAAAGTGGTCACCACTGACTATATACATTAGCAACGCCAATAGTATCGCCAATGCGTTGCCAACCTCCATCACACGTTGCTCTAGCAGCAAAAAGGCAAATGCCCCACCACTGCCAAAGCCACGGTTCCCCAACCCCCCCATTGAGCACTGGAGATCTTACTAACCGGCAGAAACACAATACTATTTAAAAGAGTATTGTTTAGCTGCGAAATTCTGTAAGGTGTAGGTACTTTCCCAGTCGGGCGGCTCCAATTTGAACGGGATACCGCGCTATGCCCTACCACTCTTAAAATCAATTAATGATTTTCCTCTTTTTTAAACCGTAGGGTATTGAAAATGAAAGTTACAAAATATTGAACATTTCACGCCGAAAATTAAAATTGAAAACCGTCCGTCTCGAGGCGAGCGGTTCAACAATAAACGCCCCTGACCTTTTCCCACTGACATACACAGCTCTAGGAAGCTATTTTTACAAGCTTATAACTTGCAATATATGTTCGGGGCAAATCTTGCAAGCCTAATTTAACCCACTTCCCGCTTTTAAACCACTTTTACGTCAATTGAGTTGAAATTCGGTATACCTTTGCAACTTGGTCACAATGTATTAATTCAGTACCACGGAGCTGGTCTGATGATGGAGTCGAAAAGTGGTCACAGGAACTAAGAACGCCATAAGATATTACCATCGTTTTTGGGTTCTTTCGAATGGTCCTAATGGGTACTTTACCCCTAGGTGTTATTTAAGGTCTGATGATGATGACGGAAGGTGGCCTTACGGAACTACTGAACGAAACTAGATAATCCCGTGTTTGGGCTATGAGTGCTATAGATACCGAGCGATAAAAGCTTGTTATGAAATATAATTTTTCATTTGAGATATTATTTGGTTTATTATTCTGTATGTCTTACTATGGTTTTTTTATACCACTAAATTGGCAAACAAGCTTGCGGCCTGCCTGATGGTAAGCAGTCACCGCAGCCTATGGATGTTTGCAATACCAGGGGCATCACCCACGCGTTGCCGACTCCGTAAAAACCATTTAACCCCTTTCTTGAAGAACTCCATGTTGTACTCTCCAGGGAAAACCTATATATATGGTTATATGTTTTTGTTCTTAAATCGTGTTTTTACCTACTTTCATGTGTTTTAAGTCGTGTCTTTTATTAAACTTTTGCCCGCGATTACGTCCACGTGGACCAATTTCATATCCCTTTCTTATGGAATGATGTCTTGTTCATAGGTAGGTAGAAAGGTACGTAACTCGACGATAGATTCACTCTCGGGTGGTTAAAACGCGGTAATGGCGACCGAGCAAGTTTCCCATACAATCCCATATTACTTTCTCACCTATTTGATTTATTTTGGAATATAACAAATAGTGATGTCCTTCCCCAAATTGTTAACTATAAAATTTAAAAATAATTTTTGGTGGTTCCAGAGGTTAGCGTGTTCATACATACAATGAATACTAGTAAAAACTCTACTGGTATTAATTACTTTAAAATATTAGATATTTATATAAAGAGCGTCGGTGGCCGGGCGGTTGAGTATCCAACTCGTAAACGAGAGGTTCGACTCCCGCTGTGGCCATGAACCAATGACTCTTTTCTGCACATTAGTTGAATTCTAACCGATGCTCTTATGGTGAGGGAAAACATCGTGATCCTGCAAATTCAGGCAACTGAATTTGTAACCATGATCCAATCTGGTCAGGTTCCCCTGGTAACAGGGGCACGGAGATCAGATGGTAGTCGCTCCACGGTAATTACCTGATCGCCAATTCCTGGATACTGGTCAAGACGGACCCCGGGCCCTCGTTCTCGAGTACACAACCGGGACATTAACGCTAAGATGATTATTTTATTATTTATTCGATTTTTTATATAACTCGATAACAAACGAAAGCCCACCTGATGATAAGCGGTAACTATCCCCCATAGTACCTTAGGTTTATATAACGAAAATGCAAAGCACAATAAGTAGGACAGTAATAATGTTAATCTTAAAATAATCTTATTTAAAGTTAAACTAGAGTTAGTTAGAGAGAGACTATAAAAGTGAGTTTATCGATATAGGGTAAATCTGTCTACCCACGTCGGAAACCGTTAGAGAATATTAAATGCCATTCTAAACCCAGCCTCCCTGTATTGAGACTAGACGGGAATAACCCCCAAAAGTGGAGCTCCAACACCAAAAGTAGCTAAGCAACCAGACTATTCAAAATGATCTAACCAAACGGAGAAATATAAGCTTTCTCTAAATACGATATGGTTATATTTAGAATGACATTTGTCGTGAACGAGGTCCGAACCGAATCGGACCTTAAGCGATGGTAATAAGGTTTAAATTACTTTAGTAGTTCAGATCATTCAGATTCACATGTCGCTGAGCTACTTTCGGCGCCGAGTCTACCTAAGTACGAGAAATACGAAGTAATTTATCAACTCACGCGGCTTTGTTGCGCGGTATCTCCTCGCCGCTCTCCACTTCAAACAGCGGCACTACAAAGACGGTCTTAGCGAACACACACCCCTCGTCCCGCTTCTTATCGCCCATAAGTTTCCTCACCATTGTCACGAACTTGGAGGCTAATCCGTCGCTCGGGAGCATCTCAATGTCTGACACTAAAAAGTAGTTGGTGCGCGAGGCGTTCCTCGCTGCATTCCGCGCTACGTTTATCGGATATATCTGGTTGTACTCCCGCCTGAACGTAGCTATGGAGAACGACTCCGGCCCCGAGCAGTCGCCGAACCTCAGACGAGGGGCTTTCGACCGCTTGAACGGCATCTTCAACATCATCCTCTCTATCTTTTTCGCCCTCGCTTTTTCTATATACTCCGCCCTGTCTTTACTCGTTAACTTCCTGTAATTATCCGATTTCAGCCGGTTCAACTCGTCGTTGGACACATTTGATGCCGTCGGGGGCTCTGTCGTCGTCAACGGAGGGTCTCTCGCCATTCTAGGGTGACTCTGCGTCGGGTAAACCAAGTGCACAGAAACTTTGGACATGCCTTGGTAACAGTGGCAGAGATGTCTCAATAGTTGCATCGCTATGTCTAAGTCGTAGTCGGGTACGTATACCGCCAGACTAATAGGCCCTTCCCAGTACCTCGCAATTTCTACGACGTGGTATATGAATTCGGGAGTCGCTTGCGTGACGTACGTCACGGAGTCGTGCTTACTTACGTTCGTATAGGCCGTGCCTCTGATTGCGTTGTAGATGATTCGATAGGGGCTCTTGAAGCCTAGTTCCATAGAAGGGCTGACATGTACCGTGCGCCATTTGAGTCTGTATGGTAGGCCGTAGTTGAAGTGGCAGAATGAATTGTTCTGGTTGGGTTGTACGTGTCTGAGGAAGGCGCCGGGCCTGTAGTTAAAGTCACCGGCACTCGGTTGCGGATTCCGGTGGCGATGGTTGCGGTACGCGTACAACTGGAATGTTATGGTCAACACCACTAGGATTGCCGATATCATCATAACAGTGGAATGCTTCCGAGTCAGTCTGAAGGAGTAAGCTCCGAATATTCGCAGGCATTTCATCATTAACTTTCATTGTAAGTTTTTAAAATGCTACCACAAGAAAGCCTGTCATAGCTTAAATAAGCGCTGACCACATATTATTTCACGTCAATTTGTAGTTTACGACAGTCGGTCATTAATAATTTCACTTTATAAATACGAAATAAGAACTCGACACAATGTTTACACTTGGCTTTTAATGATGGTCAGAAATCCGATATCATAACACTATATAGTACAGGCCGCTCTTTCAATCGGTAAATAAATCACAATAACAATTTATACATGTATACTCATAAGATTTATCGTGGAAATTGCAATATTTTACGCCAAAATAAATGTTTTCATGATAAAGGTTACTTTGACAGATGACGGCTGCGCGCGCAGGCCGCCATGCGCACTGCCGGCATATTTGACGCGGCGACGATAAAATCAATATTTGCCATGGAAGTTTTAATCCGGCATATAATCTCTTTAAAGGCAAAGTTGGTCTAGTGCATTGAGAAAAAAAATTGATCTAATGGCAGCGTGTTTGCGAGACCGATAACCAAGGTTAAGCAATGCTCGCAATGTCCTGGAACTGGATGGGTGACCGTATCGTACTTTGAGGCTAGTCGAACCAACGAGCTAGCCAGTTGCCACCAGTCACGTGTGCCTCCTGATACATAAGATACGGCAAACCCTTAGTAAAACCTTCCCTTCATTCTAAACTTGACAGGCGATGTTCCCGTCCGAACCAACGCGGTAATTCAGCCGCAGGGTCAGGGCTCCCGTGTCTCGTGACCGAACGGGTGTAGTCGATTCGGCATCGAACATATCAAACTCATCATCATCGGAGATTGATCTGGGGAGTTCAGAAACTGGGAGTGGTACTAGTTCTCTATTTGACACAGTGGTTTTTCGTCCCTTCTGTGTTCTTACGAAAGAGTAGTTAGGATTGCTCTGAAGAAGTTCTACTTCCTCAACGTAAGGAACAGTTTAGTTACGCACATTGTTCTCCATGTTGGTAAAGATTCTCCGGTTGAAAATCGACGACGATAATAATCTTTCATGGGGCGTGGCGTTAATGGATGTGAAGAGAAGCGATCGAATCGCATGTAAATATATGGGTAGTACTTACTTCCAGTTTTCAGACCTCTAGAACTGCTTATTATCAGGCAGGCCGTAAGCTTGTTTGCCACCTTAGTGGTATAAAAACAAATACAAAAACATAGTTTCTTTAGGTTAGGTTTTACATAAGGTCTTCCAAGCTGCGACATAATTTCACCGTTTGTCAAGTAGTCGCGACCAAGCGAATACACGGCCGGCAGGATATGATTAATAAGAAATTTCTATAAAGTCTGATAAAACATTATTTTCTAGAATATTTTCGAACGTAGCGCGCCAATGTAGCCATTTGAAAACAGCGACCATTATATTCGGCTCGATTACGAAGCGCTCGGGCCATAGGGAAACGCATTGACAATATTGAGGACACCAGAGTTTCATTTTCAACATTTACTTTCTTCATTTTCATTTATCCTGATTAAATTGATACATAAGATACGACAAACCCTTAAAAAAGCAAGGCTTTAATCAGCTTACAACACTACATAATATGAAAATACAAGACAGTAGAGATAATACAGCGATAAAATGACAATAATAGATAATAAGTACATGTCATCTCCTAATTCGGTTGGCGAAGAGAGGTAGACCAAGGTCTTCTGCTGGCTGGATACCCCGGATCCTAAGGAGACCCCGTAGAGGGAGATTAATCCGGAGACTGGTAGAACAGTTTATAGCCCAGTTTATAGTGAAGGTATTTATAATAATCTGATCTCTTTGCTCCTAAAAATAACGATCTCTAAAGTTCTCTGCAACAGATGCTGCGGAGTTGTGGCTTCGATAGATTAATTTTTTAATCATAAAAGCCACAAAGATAGCTTGTTTATTATCGTTGTGTTGCGACTTTTCGAAACCTGTTGGGATAATAAAAGTCTACGTAGCCCCACTAGCAATATACTCGTAAAACTTACATTAAAACAAAATACTTTGTAGCTTATTGTAGGTTTGCATGTTTGTGGTGGTAAAGAAGAAATGTAGGTAGGTACTTAATAACATAATTATTTAATCTCTTCATATCAGTAAACTACGGTGAACCGAAGCGTATGTAGAGTCTTTGCTTCCCCCTCTGAAAAATACAGTACCTACCTAACTTGAAACTGGTCTCCTGTACTTCGTACTCATCAACTCTCCTGTAGTAATAAACTAAGGTTTATTTGACAGTTCTGAGAATCGCTCTCACTTTTAGGCAGATTCGCAAACAAACAAGCAGGACACACCCGAGAAGTCGCAAATGCGTTGCTTGACTTTTTGGCAGATGTAGACTTGTTTCTTGAAGGTTTCAATGTCATAATGGTTTGAAAAAACTGCTTCAGGAAAGATAAGATAACAATCAAGAGCGAGTCGGACTCGCATACGAAGGGTTCCGTATCTTTCTGGAAGTAATTCTTAGGTAATACTGATGCCAGAACTAGCAGAGCTGAGATGTAAAATTGGGTAAATTTTTTATAAATCCAAAATTTTGGTAGACGAGTATTTGGTATTTCAGTGGCAGCAATACAGAGTTCAATGCATTACCGTTTTAATTGGTGTTTTTTTTTATTAAACATTACAGCCGCCTATAGACAACCGCAACACCTTAGGAGGCAAACGCGAATGCATAGTCGGATTATGAGATATGTAGGTGTGGGCTAGTTTCTTGAAGGTCTCAATGTCGTAACGGTCTGGAAAACCTACTGCTGGAAGCTCGTTCCATAGCGTGGTCGCACGAAACAAGAAATTTCGTGAAAATTGTAGGGTATTTGTTGGTATAGCGGCCATATTGACACATATTCTGTGAGAATACTGAGTATAATCTAAATTAGATAGACAGACAGCATAGATGTTCCTTTTACCCTACGGGTCAACCAGCACTCAATAAAGCAGGTAGTTTCTTGTTCAACATAATAAAGTACCAACATTAATCGTGTTCAAAATTGTAAGTCAATCGGAGTAAGCTACCAAGCCGCAGCGTCAAAGTAACTTGTCGTCGTTTCCGCCCAACGAACGCAATTTAAACTTTGCCCGGATGGTTGTGGCTTTGCACTAGGCTTCCATCGATATTTCTTTCCGGAAGGCTTCAATCTAACTTTGAAAATTCATTCATGTATGCAGTTTTGCTCCATATCTTTGATGGTGTACTTAACATTTTAAAGTCTTTTCTAGCAGCATTCAATTCGATTAGCAGTTCGTTCTAAGATGGTCCTTCTTTATGATTGAAGTGATATCCATACGTTAAATCTAATAAATATTTGTAAAAGTAAGCAATTCATAATGGGTTTGTTTGTTTAAAGTAAATCACAAAGATTTATAACTTTGAAAGGTCAATGGATAGGTCAATAGGCGGTAGCAGGATTAGGCAAGTTAAACATATCTTTAAATAAATTAATTTTATTGTCTTTCAAAAAGTTACAATGGTGGTGCATACATAGGATCTTAATTTACTTAAAATGTAGCCATTATGTACAAGCTTACACACTTCCAGTATGTACAGGATGTTTAAGACTATCCTTATTATTATGTTACATTATGTAGACAGAAAGACAAAACATACATCTCTTTTTAGAATTATATAAAAGCAAGGCGTTTCTAAGAGTTATTTAGATAACTTTAGAGTACTCTTAACGGATTTGGATTTGAAAATAAGTTACTAATAATAATATAAGTATGTACGAATAAAAATGGTTTCTTAGGTTTACATAAATGGCGAAAAAACTGTTCATATTGTTCATTTTCTTTTAACAGCGTAGAAAGGAGAGATTTATAAAATATACTTGTTTACCTCTAGATACACCTCAAAGGGCTTCAAAGACATTTGAAATTCTTCTGAGTAAACAACAAACAACTCGCTACGCATCATGTTCTCAAACATTATATTCTAAAAACACGAAATATTCAGACATTATCTACCAATCTTGGTTTTATGTAGGTATTATCCCGACTAGACTCAAAGGATTTTGTCTTTGATATTTATATAGAATAGTTAAACCTAAAGCTGGGTCTGATCTTGGATGATATTTTACATAAAATATGATTATTGAAAGGGGGTTAAAAGCAAGGATTTTACATATATACAGTATTTGATTTTTATACTAAGAAATGTTGGAACTTGAAATCATTATGAGATAATCACATAATTAATAATTTTGTGAAATCCAATGTTCATTCACAGTCAAACATCAGCATGTATTCTTCTAACCCTTTTAACAGGCCCCTGCTCCTTTACTCAATCATTAAAAGAAATTCGTACCGTCGTAACTTTTAACTAGAAAGTTGTTTTGATTCGTAACAAACGCTCAACTTTGATACTTGATGAGGAACAGCTTCCGGTTTGTTGAACTCAAGCCGGAAGTCAATTTCCAAGTTTTCGAGCACGCTACAGCCGTAACGGCAAACACTTTCGGGAATTCCAGTGCACTTTCAGTTATTCAAGGGAACGCGCGGAAACATGAAGAGCATTCGCGATAAATTCAAAAGGAATGTGATATTTGTCAAACCGCTTTATAGGAAAGTGAAGTCGAGTAACAAAGTTGAAAACAAAAAGGATAGATTCGTAATCAATGGCATAGACAGTGCAAGTAAACAAGGTGGCCGTGGCGACAAGCATACGGCTGATATAAACTACGGTGACAAAAAACTCATATTCCTTAAACGTACGAATAAGAATATAAATCAACATAAATCTAGATTACGCGATGCTTTCCTATATCATAGCAAAAGTAAAAACCTTAAGGCGAAATCAGTTAGAAGATTATGTTGTAAACAAAATTGCAATGTAAATGGGAAGTTTGTTGAAACTGATATGCTTGATATATCAGAAAATCTCATTATTCCAGTGGAAGACGATAACGGTAAAGGAAGTGTAGGTGATAGAAATAAGCCTGTTATTATTCATAAGGTAAGAATATTTCTTAGCTGTTGAGTGAACCGCTAGGCCCGTTTTTTAGGCCAATGCAGTCTACAATCGTGTGTGCGGAGCCTTTCAAACGATACTATGTGTTTTTTAAAGGATTCAAATCATAAAATGGCATGACAGTAGTACGGCTGTGCATTGAGATTAATCCAAAGCGAAATCCTAATATATTTTTTATTTTATATATTCTGTATACATCAATTTCAATAAATGCGTCCGTTAATTCAGAAAATAATTAAATTTGTGAAAACTGTGTGTAAATGAGCAGAGACCGAATCTATTCAATAGTAAGGAGACTATTGATTACTCTCCTTTCTCGCAATACCGGAAAAGCATTATGATAAAAATTCATCAAACACGAATTTTTCTTCAATCTTGAAGTTTAATTTCGAAGATATTGATAATACGTCTGCCGTTTTAGGTACCTGACACGTGGCTGCGAGTGTACCCAGACAGTATGAAGCCAGGCGAGTCTATCTGTTCGGTGGTGTTCCGGTGCCTCGCCTGCCAGCTGGGGATGTTTTCCTTCCTCACCCTGTGGACCCTAGTATGGTGTCTTATGATACAATTCTATGAAGGTGAAATGTTTGTGGCTAATATCGTAACTACAAAACCGTTTCCAAAAGCTCTTTCAGCAACTTATATTATTAGATATTCTTTTCGTTCTGTAAGAACAATAGAATCCCGTAAAATTCATGTTCTAAGATATTAAAAGTTCATGCGGATGGATTACTACTTTTGTACCAATGTGATATTGATCAGAAAAAAGACTTATAGTGGTAGCCAGCACTGGAGAGACTAAAGCGTACGTCACCTTTACGGTCGCGCTCATAGGTGGCCATCTTAAAATTCATATTATGCAGCTTTGAAAGGTAGAAAACATTTTAAAATTAAAATAGTCATTGGAACCTAAGCGACAGCTAATAGGCCCTTCGTTTAGCCATTTGTTTAAAAATGCACAGTAGCTACAAAAATACGAGTATTATTCTGAAAATGGTAATGCACTTATGAACGCGACAGTACGGGGTACTGACTGTATTAAGTAGGCTCTGTAACCACTTGACACATAATAATATTACCGTCACGGGGTGCCAATCTGCTCAATTGACACATTATTATAACTATGAAATTGCGTAGTGCTGAGTACCTATAATACTTGTATCTTTTTGTAAGGAGGTAGGGCCTCTCCCACGAAAAGGGAGGTTATTGCCATAATCTCCACACTCGGCAGGGTTAAAAATCGCAGTGTTATAAATATAACAATGGAAAACGCTATAGAGACTCTAGATCTTACGCCTCTACGACAAAACATTAGTCGCCTTGTAGCGACACCCATGAGTGTAAGGGGTTGGTGCTATTCTGCTCTGCCTTTATTTATAGATAAATTTTATTGTCAATGCATATTTTAAAATATCGTAGTGAATAGGTACCAACATAATTGAGACGTCATGTGGTTTTTCTATGTGGTTGTTCTTTTTTAACCTACGACGAAAAAAGAGGGGTGTAATGAGTTTACCGTGTCTTAATCTGTGTGTCTGTGACTTTATGTGTATTTCTGTGGCATAGTAGCTCCCAAACGGATAAACCGATCTGGAAGGAGTTTTCTCTCTTTGAAAGCCAATTTAACCAAGATGGTCCCAGCTTTGTTTCATTAAAATCGGTTCAGTAGTTTAGAAGATATTTGAGTTTAAGTATACTTGGTCGAGAGTTATCCGACTTTTTCTGTCCGCTAGGTTATTATCATGTCATATTTTATTTCAGGGCCAAACGAAGATCTCGTATCTGCAAATTTTATTAAAGAACAAAATCAGCTCATTATTGACTTGGCGACAGAGTTACGGCAGGTAAGTAAGTTTTAAATTAGTACCGCATGCCAACCGCACGATACTGTAAGCGGATTTAACGATTACCCTTTCTCAGATACTGTATTATGACTAGAGATGTAACGGATATCCGGCCACTATCCGGTATCCAGCCTATCCGGCCATAATTTACTATCCGGCCGGATACCGGATAGTAAAAAATGTATGAAAAGCCCATAAAAGTGATTTTGCTCATCGGAAATATATGCCCTTCTGTAGCAGTCGAGTTAAAAGTCGTATCAAAACGTTTAAAAACCATATTAATCAAAGAACTATTGATTATGTCGGCATCGGCACCTATTCTACTCGTATCGTTCATTTGGTAGATTAGCAAAAAAATTTAATAGTTTTCTGGTCTCTTCTTTTTGCACTATGCCTTTTCCATTAGCTGAAGTCAGCTCTCCTTGTCTGCTTCCTCAATTTCTTTCTATTTTGAGCAGTAGCAGCGTCAAAAATATTGTCCTTCAGGTCCCGTTGGTCCACCGTCAGCCAGGTGGCTTGTGGGTGTCTTCCGTGTCAGCGAGTCGTCGTCGCCAAATTTAAGGCTACTTGCATTAAGGTGATCTTTGGGGCGGCGGAGCACATGCTCACACCATCGCATTGAGCGTTCTTAAATTTTCTCGGGCATAGGTGTGACTTTGTAACTTCCACGAGTGGACATTACGTACTTTGCCCAACAGGGTGACACCCGCTGATGAGCATAAATACGCATTTGTCGTGTGTAGTTTAGACAAGTGCTGTTTAGTATTATAATGTACTTAGTGTAATAATTTAAAGTCAATCAAGATATATATTGATATTATATATATGATTTTTTTTTATCCTGGATATGAATTTCTTTATATTTAGAGGTAGTATACGATGTCGTATACAAAGCACGACCACTGGCCCTGGCAACATACAATGTCCAGACACCTGCGGACCGACGAAAAGCTCGTGGAACTGGAGGAAGTGGTAAGCAGATTAAATTGGGATATTATAGGGTTATCTGAAGTCCGAAGAAAGGGGGAGGACTCGATAACCCTAAAGTCCGGAAATCTGCTTTACTTCCGGGAGGGCGACCAACTGTCCCTAGGTGGTGTCGGGTTCCTCGTCCACAAATCCCTGGTGAACAACATCGTCAAAATCGAGAGTGTGTCGTCTAAGGTAGCGTACCTTATACTCAGAATTACCAAGCGGTATTCGTTGAAGGTCATACAGGTCTACGCACCGACTTCGACTCACTCCGACGATGAAGTGGAGGCTATGTATGAGGATATTTCTACAGCCATGCATACCTCCAAGACACATTATACCGTTGTCATGGGGGATTTTAACGCGAAACTGGGCAAACGAGGCGGAGACGAGTTGAGAGTGGGGCAATTTGGAATTGGAAGTCGGAACGCCCGTGGCCAGATGCTGGCCGGCTTTATGGAGAAGGAGGGACTCTTTATGATGAACTCATTTTTCAGGAAGCCGGATCATCGCAGATGGACGTGGGTTAGTCCCGATGGTGTCACAAAAAATGAGATTGACTTCATCCTATCTACGAAACGGCATATATTCAATGATGTCTCGGTGATCAATAGCGTTAAAATTGGCAGTGATCACCGCTTGATAAGAGGCACATTGAATATTAATCCACAGCTGGAAAGATCGAGATTGATGAGGTCCACGCTCCGGCCTGTACCCATCCAAATCCAAAACCCCGAGAGCTTTCAACTCGAATTACAAAATCGCTTCGAGTGCCTAGGAGAGTGCGTCGACGTAGACGACTATAATAACAGGTTCGTGGAAACTGTCTATACGGTTGGGTCAAAGTTTTATAAGGCCTGCCGTACAAACAGAACAAACAAAATCTCTGACGATACCCTCAAACTCATCGAAGAAAGACGCGGAATGACTCTGCAATCCCCTGATGATGTCTCTCAATTTAGGCGACTTAATCGACAGATCTACAAGTCTCTGACTCGCGACATACGCCGCTTCAATACTACCAATATTGAGGCGGCGATCGAGCGGAACAAAGGCTCTAAAGTCTTTGCGAGAGATCTGTCGATTGGACAGAGCCACTTGACGAGACTGAAAACGGATGACGGCAGAGTTGTTTCGACCAAGTCCGAGGTTCTGAGGGAAGTCGAGAGGTTCTATGGACAGTTATACACGACAACACGGGCACCTGTTACCAGTATGGCAAAAGACCCCAGAGCCAAGTTGACCCGACACTACACCGAAGATATCCCGGACATCAGCCTGTACGAGATTAGTATGGCTCTCAAACAGCTTAAGAACAACAAGGCGCCGGGTGATGATGGAATTACGGCTGAGCTTCTGAAAGCTGGTGGCAAACCTGTGCTTAAGACCCTTCAGAAGCTGTTCAATTCCGTCATCCTCGAGGGCAAAACGCCGGAAGCATGGCACAGAAGCATAGTGATATTGTTCATCAAGAAAGGTGATAAGGCTCTCTTGAAGAACTTCAGACCAATATCGCTACTGACCCATGTCTATAAGCTGTTTTCGAGAGTCATTACGAATCGTCTCACACGCAGGTTTGATGACTTCCAGCCTCCCGAACAAGCCGGATTCCGAAAAGGTTTTAGTACCATAGACCACATACATACGCTGCGGCAGGTTGTACAGAAGACCGAAGAGTATAACCGGCCATTATGCTTGGCGTTTGTGGACTATGAGAAAGCCTTCGATTCGATCGAAACTTGGGCGGTGCTCCAGTCTCTAAAGCGGTGCCAAATTGACTATCGATATATCGAAGCATTGAAGTGTTTGTACAAAAACGCCACTATGTCAGTTCGTCTCCAGGACAAGACCACAGAACCTATTCAGCTGCAGCGAGGTGTTAGACAAGGTGATGTCATATCTCCGAAGTTGTTTACCGCTGCACTGGAGGATATCTTTAGGCTTCTGGACTGGGACGGACTTGGCATCAATATTAACGGCGAGTACCTCACGCACCTCAGATTTGCTGACGATATCGTAGTCATGGCTGGAACCCTGGAAGACTTGGGCAAAATGCTCGATGACCTCTGTAGTGCCTCTCAACAAGTAGGTCTTAAAATGAACATGGACAAGACGAAAATTATGTCGAATGTCCATGTTGTGCCTACTCCAGTGACAGTTGGAGGCACTCCACTTGAAGTTGTTGACGACTATACATACCTAGGACAAATAGTCCGGCTAGGTAGGTCCAATTTCGAGAAAGAGGTCAATCGACGAATCCATCTCGGTTGGGCAGCGTTCGGGAAGCTACGCCACATATTTTCGTCCCAATTACCGCAGTGTCTCAAGACGAAGGTCTTTGACCAATGTGTGTTGCCAGTGATGACTTACGGAGCTGAAACGTGGCCACTCACTATGGGCCTTATAAGAAAGCTCACTGTTACCCAAAGGGCAATGGAAAGAGCTATGCTCGGAGTTTCTTTGCGCGATCGAGTCAGAAATGAAGAGATCCGCAAGCGAACCAAGGTCACCGACATAGCTCTAAGGATTGCCAGACTGAAGTGGCAGTGGGCAGGGCACATAGCTCGAAGAACAGATGGCCGATGGGGCAGTAAAGTTCTCGAGTGGCGACCACGTACCGGTAGACGCAGCGTGGGTAGGCCTCCTACAAGGTGGACCGACGACCTGGTAAGGATCGCAGGTACCAGCTGGATGCGGAAAGCACAGGACCGGTCTTTGTGGAGATCTCTGGGGGAGGCCTATGCCCAGCAGTGGGCGTCTTCTGGCTGATGATGATGATACGATGTCGTTTATCCTCTACGATGCTGTGGGCTAATGTGTAAGCCCGTATTTTGAAACTATCAATCCGTATGAGGGCGGAAGAATTGTTCAGTTCAACGTTCAAATTATTCACATGAAACGAAATCTTATATTACATAAACACGTGCAGTCGTATAAAGTCCCACGCCGCGATTACAGCTTGTACAAACTTGTTTAGAGACGTTGTTTATGACCTGTAAATATCCGGCTACCCGGCTAGGAGGCTGGCCGGATATCCGGTATCCGGTATCCGGCCAAACAACTATCCGTTTCATCTCTAATTATGACTGAGAGGGTGCCGTTGGTTATCCTACGTCATCAAGTACAAGAAAAATTCTACATATAGCGATAGTAGATGTTTAAGAGATCCACAAAATGTTGGTCTGCCGTGCACAACCTGGCACACAAAAAACATTTTTAGTTATACAAACTTCGACTTTTCGCAGCGATAGTACCTATTTACAAATCCTCTTCTATAAGTAATAAAACTGGATGCAAGTGCAGTGCAGTCTTGCGGAGAAAGTGATTTTTTAAACCCTTAAAAAAATCATCGCCCTAAAATCTTTTCGCGTTACTTCCATTTTTGCTACGGACTTGTGATAAAAAACAATTGACACGTAAAGTCTCGCCAATCTTTTTTTAATCAATGATTGAGATTTCTTAAGCTGAAAAAAATGTAACATTCGAAATTCAAACATTAATGAGCGGCCAGGAACGCAGAACTTTCAGTGTGCTCTATGTGGAGCGCCATACCGTCAGATATTAATAAATCTCTCGCTTTCAGCGCAACATTCTTTGTAATCCAATTTAAATGCGCACACTCTTTGATTCCTTAATAATGAAATGTATGAGAGTCTTGCACGAATGGCATGACGACTATAATAGGACTAAAAAGGTGCACCACTTAATTAAATTCTTTTCGTAAAAGGGTTTTTGCCCAGATTTGACCGGACATTGCAGTTTTAAAGCGAAGCTGCATTCAGAGGCTGCATTGGAGAGGGTAATCCTAGCAGTGGACTGATGGGCTGTGTCAATGACAATGTATACACATTTGCATGATTGCTAAATGTATAGAAATTAAAGTTCTAAACTACAGATTCGCTGTTTTTATATTGCTGATTATCGAAATTTATGTGGCAAATAATTAAATTGTATTTTAGAATTATCCGGTCAGCAAAAAAAATCTACTTTCGTAGATATGTCGTAGATAGGTACACAATAACATTTGTGTACTATGAGCTTGAGCATTATGTTACATATCAATAAAGCCATCACTAATAGAGGGGGAAATGGAACGACATGGTTTTCTAAAATGTTCTTAATCTATCGATCAGCAGTCAGAATCCTTTCAGCAACTATATACCGCTTTACCCGCTCCAGCTCCCAAACATCTCTCTGATACCACAATACCATACCACAATTGAGCTGAGCCCATATGTCACTGTAGTTCCACAATTAGACTGAATACAACGTTCTCTTTGCTTCTCTTTTTTCCATTTTCAAATGTGACAACAAAATTAAAAGATATCAAAACTGATAAATCTATTAAACCACACATTCATTATTCACATATCACATTTAATCCTACTAATAGTTATTCCGCTAATTGTCCCGGGGTGTATACTTATTAAGTAGGTACTCAGTTTGTACCAGCTAGTTTCTGCTGACTACGAATTTAGTTTAGTAGTAGTTTCTACAAGAATACATTACTAAGCAACCAACTCTCAAATCTCGAGCATAATGCTACCGGCTGTAGTTGTGGGTAGATATTATACGGCACTCTGAATAGAATCTATCTCAACTACCCGAAATTAGGGAAAGACGTGACCAGAACTCCACATCTTACGAAGAAACCCTCATCATTCTGGCGTATATATACATTTTTTTCAATTACCACCCATTGGTCCGGGGTACCCGCTGAGCCAACATACGTGATCGAGGTATAAACGCTTTCTTTTATTAATGTTCTTGCAGCTAAATTAAATATAAAAACAGCTGGTCAAATCGATGAAGTGCTCCGAAAAGGGAGAATCAGGAGTACCCTCAATGTATGATTATTTTTGGCATTATATATTACATCCTATACAAAAGCATATGCGCATTACCACTTCAAGAAAATTTTCCATTGCACCAAAGCAACATACAGGGATTTTGGTGCACTTTTAGCCAAAATAAGTTTGCTAAAAGAAGGGGGCATAAACTGCCACTTAGGACTTAAGAACACATCTTTGAACCCCATGGTAGTTTTATAATTAATAAATAAAAATTTAATTCATGAATGCATTAAAATCCTTGTATCAACTGCATGGGAACAAATATTCTAAGGCGGTCATGCACGTATGCTCTTGTATTGTACCTTTACATTTTATTTAGACGTTTGTAAACGTTCAGTTTAAAAACTTAGCGGGCTCTACTATAGCTATACTATAGCGGACTCATATCGGATGCAGTGCAAAATCGCACTAAGGATAATCACAGTCTTAACTAGGTAATACTGCCGTCTGCCGCCGCAGTTGTGTTCGCAGGCCACATACCAACAGGCGATATTGGGGTGTCAGTCCCCCGCCGTTACCACCCGCTAGCAGTTCGGATCTCTAAAGATTTAAATATACCGCGCAACCCTATTACTTTTTCGGGATGAAATGCCAGCGTTCAGCCCTGAAACTTCAAACTCCAACCCCCGCGTGCGATGTATCAGTATTGTTGTCGAAAACATTCTTTCCATAATACGTGAACTCTTAAATAGTTCAAACAGACTTGTGTCCTTACGCCTAATATGTTTCACGATACAAAAATACACGTGGAAAATACTCGTCATCCAATTTGTATTTACTTGAGTGATTGCATTATTTTACACTTCGATAAACAAGGCGACGGGATGACTTATTCCATTACGTTTCACTGACTCCCCTTGTGTAACTTGGAGAAATCTTATTACATTTCTTTTGTGTTTTACAGGCATAGCTACTTGTCGCCGAGACAAGACGTCATTGTACGCTAAATTGTTTGCCTATATGTTTGTGAATTTTGTTTCATCGCTATCCTAAAATACGTAGATAGGTAAGTAGGTATAGATAAAGCCTTTAACAGCACCTAGTAGGTCGAGGAAGCGGAATAAGGAATACCGACTCACCTGCCTACGTAAAATTGTACATTTGCTGCTACATTAATTCTTTCAAAACATTTTGAAAACGTTTAAATGATGTAAACGTTTTACATCATTATCTCAGCCCATAACAGTCCACTGCAGGACTAAGGGCCTCTCCCATAAGAGGGGAGGTTATTGCCGTAATCTCCTCGCTTGGCAGGCTGGTTGGAGATTGCAAAGTTGTAAATATAACAATAAAAACGTAGCTGCCCATTTTCCAGCCTACGGAGACTCTAGATCTTTTGCCTCGAAAACATTAGTCGCTTTGTACGACACCCTTGAGTGTAAGGGGTTGGTGCTATTCTACTATGCCGGACACAAAATAACAATAACTCTACCTCAGTTTCTACCCTACCTTATCTTTGGAGGTGATATTCTTAAGGTTTGGTGATGACACTATTGTACAATCTTACACACCAAAAACACAATCGCCTATATTGTACAATCTTACACACCAAAAACACAATCGCCTATAGCACACGACCAATAGTATGCATCAGTGAATTCCATGAAAATTACCCGCTTTCCGGGCTGTCAAGTACCTACTTGACAGTCCGGAAAGCGGGTGATTTAGAGAGGTATCTAGAGATAGGTAGGTACCTATTCCTAGATAATTTGATTTGCTGAACTCGGAAAACGCTTGTCAATAGAGCCATTGTCATGCGTTGCTTTGATGGCACCATGGTATAATAATGTTTTTCGACAATGGATGATACTGGTACTACCTATACTGTCTTTAGGGTTCCGTAGTAAACCAAGAAACCCTTATAGGTTCGCAAAGTCCGTCCGCGGCTTATCTAAAAAACTATCGGTACAGTCAGCTGCAGAGAGAACCAGGGAGGTCCATTCACGCTGCAGCTGACTGGACAGTGAAAAATGCTGAAATTTACGGTTATACACATAAATCACGCCGACAAATATTTAAAAAATACCCTTACCCAAATAAGGGTATATTTTAAATATTTTATTACACAACTTTGTCCCCCATTTTTTATCCCCCGCTGTGTACCCAAGTACACAGCGGGGGATAAAAAATGCAAACGAATCGTTATTATCACAGTTGAAACATAACGTAACCTATATCTACCGCCATATACTCCTTTTTTACTTACTGTTTTATTCTACTCCATTAATCACCACGGCTAAATTAAATACGACTATGTACCTACATAATTAACGGCTGGACAGTATTAATTAAACCATTGTATGTGAAAATTATGTGAACTCCGATTTTAGCTCTGTTTTTTAAATTTGTGTTATTTATGATTTAATATGTTACTTAACTGAAACGTTATAGACGTTTAATTATGGAATCAATTAAATCAATTTCTTGAGACTCAACCGATTTATTTATTATTTATTTAATCATTACAATATTTCGTACATTTAGTCTTACTTCTAGTTACCCAGCCAAACTGCATAACAGTTAATCGACTATGTGTAACTAAAGCGTAGTAAGTAACCTACACTTTATTTTATAAACCAAAAAGTGACACAAAATAACTACGTCTCGCTCCGGAATTTTGTTAATTAAACTCTACTAGGTATGCTGCAAGCCCATTCCAGAATCGCATTCCGGCAAAGTCCACTATGCGGAGTATGCACGCTTAAAATTATCTGTTACCAGTCGCGTCCGTGTTTGAATTTTATATTTATTTAATCATTTAGGTATACATAACAGATATAATCCACAAATACTGTTAGTTTACGAACAAGGTGTTAAACAATAGAGAAAACCCGAGTACATCCATGCGAAGCGGGATCGTTAGGAAACAATAAATAGGAAATTTATAGATACTCATAATATGTTTATTAGCTCACGATGCGTAACCATCAAATTCATATATACGTAAAATTCAAATTTTAAACGGGATATCGGCCGTATTTGCCAAGAGTAGAATTCCATCAAACCTGTAGGCCTAGCACAAGTTGCTCTCGCGCGCGATACGCGAGAAAAAGCGCGACATAGGTATTGCTATCTCTTTCGTCTTAATATTGAGAGAAAGAGACAAACGCTATCTCGCGGCGCGGGCTTCGTCGCGGACACACTTGTGCTAGGGCCACTGGGTAAACCCAGTGGCGTAGTGGCCACTACGGCTTTGAGCAAACACAAAGCGCCACACACATAAAAGCCTATTTATCATCGAAGATAACCGAATGCAAACCATACAATCTGTTTGCTCTCACAACGACTACGAAATTAGTAATTAGGTACTATCCGTTCAAATATTAGCGATGTAAACAACTTGTGGTATTGGTGGTTCAAACGCTACACGAATTTCAATGGTATATAATAGATCATATTATGTTAGAATATATAATAATTAAATAGATAATAATTCAATGTACTGTAAACTAGTATCAAAGAATAAGGTGGTCGATTTGACTTGGTAGACTATCATAATTTATCAATTCTTTAATTAGACGAATCGAACTGAGATAGGTAAACTTAAAAACAAAAAAATACAAATCTGTTCTCATTGGAACCAAAATTAAATACCTCAAATTCACACAAGCTCATATTAATTACACAGAGTTGGTACGTTCGTTCTTTTAAATTTATTTACATGCCCGTATCTGGCAAAATGAAAAGATTCATCTGAAAGCAGGGCTTTTCAAACTTATAGAACGCCATCTTCGGCTACATCGCAAGAATCCGGTATAATTTATATTATTTTCTGCTAATCATTTCCCATTTCCAATAATTTTTAGGTAGATGCCTTCGCGTAAATGTCTGTGTGTGAGGGAATCGCATTTTATACACCAAGCTGGACTAATGAGGATTGGCGTGGCGGGT
This sequence comes from Blastobasis lacticolella, assembly GCA_905147135.1. Taxonomy (NCBI): domain Eukaryota; kingdom Metazoa; phylum Arthropoda; class Insecta; order Lepidoptera; family Blastobasidae; genus Blastobasis; species Blastobasis lacticolella. The sequence continues at coordinate 5,663,830 of LR990047.1, forward strand.
GTCACTTTGACCTACTCATAATATTAGGAGGTAGGTTGGGAGGCATTGAAGCGAAAATGTACATCAGTATAGCTAGTGTCAAATTAGAAGAGACTTGGCGGGTCACGTGGTTCGACTTGCGCTGTATACGATTACCTGCGCGAAATCCCCTCCACTGCCATTTGACAAGTCTCTTCTTTCGTGACGCGGGTTATACCTTAGTTTGTGTATAGACTAATCTACAATAATGATCTATTCTTACACAGCTACCAACAACAGGAATTAATTTTCAATAAAGTAGTCCCACAGGAACCTCATTTACTTTTCCTCATAAAAATAATTTTTAGTCGTGTTTGCATTTCAAAAATATCCCGTTGAGGTGCGTTCAAATTCTAAGCTACATTTGCAAAAGCGAGTCTTCTCCCGGGAGACAGGACCGGATGCCTTTGAAGATGGTAGGGCAAAGGCCAGGGTTGTGCGTAGGTGATGGAAGAAATATAAATTATAACCGGCAATTTCGCAATACGTGTGATCGAGAAAAGGACTCAGAGAAAGGAGCAGTTGGACTAGAATTTCCATATATAATAGAAAATAAGCTGAAACCTTTCACATTTACAAGTAACAAATTCGATCCCTAGAGCCGCCATGTTGACTAATGACTTTTTCTGAGTTATGTAGATACATTAGTTGAACACTATTCGATGCTTTTACGGTGGGAAAATCGTAAGGAAAACTCAGTCGCCTGAATGTGTAACCATGATCCAATCTGGTCTGGAGGAATTGACTAATTTGCTATATGGGTCCCGGGCCCTCGCGCGTGACCGCACAACCGGTACTATATTGACGCCAAGATGATTATCATTTGGCATATTTGGTAATTCTAAGAGAACGTAGCCATACCACGTGATCCATTAATTTTTTTGCTAATTTTTAATCATAATAACGCTAACCGCAAAAATGCAAATTTGTAAAAGTTATTTTTATCATAACAAGTTATCATCACGCCGCGCCCCGAGTCCCACCCTGCCGCGGAGCCTTTGGGAATATTCAAATTTCATTTGAACGAGCGACTAAATTGGCGACTACCATATTCCCACCCACGCAAACCGACGCATGAATAAAATCGTATTTCATATATTCGGTATACCTAACTACTTATTCATATAAAGCCCAGAGGCAATTTCTTGTCGGAAATCCTGTGAATTGTGATTATTGGAGATCGCTGGCTGGTTTGTGTTCTTAAACCGGTAAATAATTTTTTCTCTTTTCTTTTGGAGGTTTATCTACTATTGATAATGTCACAATTGAAAATTACCTACTATTGCAAAATACATTAGAAATTGAGGGCCCATTGATTAACCATCATATATTGATAAATCGCTCGAAATAATATATACACAATAATTGACACTCGAGTGTTCCCATGTCGATGTAACCCGTACTATTAAAATAATTTTATGGGCAACTTACGCTTGACCAAGACATGCTATTGAGCTTGAGCTATTTCCCTCCATTATGTTATTTCCCTCCATCTTCTATGGATTTCCTATAATGTTCCGGTTAAAAAAAAACTGTATAAAAGAAACTTATCTTACTTACTTAAACAGTTATATTTTGTACATAGTAGAAAATAAAGTCGCTTACCGCGTCTGTCGTTCTCTTTGTATTTCTGCTAACATCTCCTAAACCACGCGACGGATTTTGATACGCTTTTCGCTATCATAGAAGACTTCTTCTGGAATGTTTATATGTATAATACATGCATATTTTAGTAGAGAATACCCGAGAACACCCGGGTGAGAGAAGCCGGGTGGGTCGTAGGTTTATAATAAAAAGCTTTTCCGAGGACTTCGTCCGTGTGAGACAGTTTTTAGGTAAGAATATTTTTCCTCACATTTTTCAATTCCTTTACGCTAGAAACTTCCTAAAATCCCTTCTTATAGTTTCCGTGAAAAGGAACTAGCTATATCCTTTTACTACCCTTTTTATTATATAGCAAAAGAAAATAAATAAATACTATAGACATCCAATATTGTTTCAGCATATTTGTTCAAAGTGTTTACCTAAATATCTATCTACCGTGACGATTCCGTTTATAGGCAGTTCGAGTATTATTACATACATGAACGTAAACAAGCTAATATTGGTTTATAATGAGGAGTTTTCCAATAGGTATTTAAGGCATTCCTAACCACTCACTAGATGGCGCCCCGACAATTTTGGTAATTGATAATCGCTTGAAATAGGTTCTTAGCAAACAGGATATAAACCCTGGGTACGTTGTATTGGATAATATTATATTTGTCAATAGTTTTCAACCATTTTAGAGGTTGTAATAATAATGGAACATAGTGCCAACTTCTATAAATATTTATTTTTACACTTCGTTCAACCTTTAACAGTTATGTTTCTATTAATAAACACTTTATTTTCAAGTTTAGTATTACTTGACTGCATGAAATCACTGCCACCATCATACAGATTTAAAGAAGATTACCAAAATTGTAGGAGCGCCATCTATTGATGCTTTTTGAAACAAACTATCAATACCTACTGGAAAACTCCTCATTGGCTAACGATTATTGATACTAGTTCCTACGCTTACACACAGGACAGCATGTATAGGCACCTATTGAAAACGTTATACTGCATTCTAGGTTATTCGTTTTTATACATAGACTTTGATATACTAGCACATTTTTGTACAAACCTGCCTCTCGAGCTCGTATAACGTGTACCAGTCACATCTTTTAATTTATTATATAAAACCTTATGTATGAATCGTTTTTGAGTTATGAACGGGTCCAAAATGGTTCCGAATGGTGCGTGTAATATTACACACTGTATGTACCCTTATATCTTTTAAAATGCGCAGCGGATTTTAATACGATTTTCACTATAATTTAGATAATTTCTTCCGAAAGGTTTATGTGTATAAAACATGCATATTATTATACAGAACCTACTCGTAGTCATTCTTAATAAAAATTGTGCTACGTATTTTGAATCTCCACTAGCCATAACATATCGGCATAGTATCGGCAGATAGGCATATCAAATCAGCGCATTCACATTTTAGACATTGTCATCAACTGCTATCCGCATATATGCGAGGCAAGGGAGTTGTGTCAGGACAGAGCAAAGTGGCGGTCCATAGTCTCTGCCTACCCCACCTGTGGGACACACGCGTGAGCTTTATGTATGTACTCGTTTTTATGTATCCGCATATACCATCACCATCATCATCCGACCGGCAAACCCCGGCTTCTGCCAGAGAAAGGGGTTTCCTACTCATTCTTCTCCACAGTCTTGTACATCATATTAATTTTAAGCATTACAAGGTTTGTCTTTTATGCCGAAACAGTTGAACAGATTTGCATTTTAAGCAACGAGTATTAGTTAGCTAGTCTATTTAATTTTAGTAGAGTGAGTCTATTATCAAGCTTTTGTTGGCATATTCTTTATAATTATAAATGCTGGGAACAGCTAGCTGGGTTTTATTAATAAGCATGTTTCCTTTGACGGTCAGGCTACTGGAAAACTTGACATAAATAACCAGCAACCAAGTAACTAATAAAGACTGGAATCTAGAACTAGGCTATTCTTAAACAATTTACATTTAAATATATCATTATTATAATAAATTGGTATCTTTCGGTTTAACAATAAATATTTACAATACGACCTTATCCAAATTTAGGCTACAAATAACATTATGTAGGTGATAGAAATGTGTTCCTTCTGGAAAAATGGCTAACAATTTTAAAATGTTGCGATCAAAAACACGCATTGTAATGATTAATCGTGCAATGTTTCCATGCAGCAAAGTTATGGCAAACTTTAAATGGTGGTGTGTCTGTCGCAGCCAAATGGTTAAATTAGCCGGTTAATTAAACGGCTAACTATTTAAGCAGTTATTTAATTGAAAATTGGCCAAATTTATGAACTTTGAAAGTAAAGTCAAATGAACGATATTGCCTCGAGTTTACGGAGCTCTTCCATTCATTGTCATAATGCTAACCTAAACTAACCGAATAGAAACCTAATGCAAACTATTATTATACTTTGTAGTTATTGTGGGTAGGTTAGCATTGGAACAATGTGTCGAAGAGCTGCGTAAACTCGAGGCAATATCATTATTATTTCAACATCACTTTAAAATCTTATGAAACTGGTAAATTTTCAACTAAATAATTGCTCAAGAAGCTAGCCGTTTAGTTAACCGGCTAATTTAACCATCCGGCTGCGACATGTCCATAGCATTAAAATAATATAATTGATTGGATAGTTCTCTTATTATCTATATATATTCATAGTATAAAACGAAGTACTTCCCGCCGTCTGTCCCTAGTATCAATGTAAATATGAACTCTTAGATCATTTAAACTACTCATCCGATTTTAATGCGGTTTTCAACAATAGAGAGAGTGATTCAAGAAGGTTTATAGGGTAGGACAACACGCGAACGAAGTCGCGGCGCGCCAGCTAGTACATAACATAAAAATATACGATTTGTGAGAACCATAGCTATACACCGAGGAAGAGTCCCCAAACCTCTCTCTCCAACTGAACGGGATTAACTCCGAAACTACTCGATCGATTTAGGAAATTCCTTTACTAATAGAAAGCTCTACCTTCTCCCCGAATGTTATGGGATATTTTTTTTGTCCCGGAAAAGTAACAGGATCACAAGGGATTCTCAAATGTTTGGAGAGTTTCGGACTTAATGCGGATAAAACCATCGGGGAATTGGGGATTATAGTGACGTAAAATTTTTAGATAAAAATCTAATTATTTACAGATTTAAAGATTTCAAAGATTTAAGCAAAAAGCTAATCGATACCACAGGTGAACGGAGAGCTGGCTTGTTCCTCGAACAGAGGATAAGCATTGCTGTCCAGCGAGGCCTTTCTGGTTTTCCTTTTTTTTTTTAGAATTAAGTAGTGTTTATTTTATTTTCTTATTGTAAATATTCACTTTGTAACTAACTAAATTTATTTCTTTTAAAGATCCCTAACAACGTTAAATCAGCCGCCCAACGAAAACAACAGAACGAGAAACAAGTTCGCAATACAAATTTGTTAACAAGAACAGTAAAAGAATTAATGGACGTTATTTATCCAAAGGCCGCGAATATTAAAGTCCACGTTATGGCGTCCATAAAGCAAGAATTCCACCCGTGCTCAGTCACCTGCGTTATAATAATAAAACTTTGTAATGGTCCAAGTCAGATTCAGGGGCGCTAAATTAAATAAAAGATCCTCTACCAGGGTAAACTTTCTCACGGGACAGGATAAATTATTTGAAAGCTGCCCTTTATGTGGACGTTACGAACTTTGCGAAGTGAAATCTTGCTGAGCTTGTCGAGTATGCCCCTGTACTTTCGTTTTGTACTTATACAAATTACTAATATTATTAATTACAAAGTAACTCTGTCTGAGTAAGCTGCTGAAGAATTTAGCAAAGAGATTAAAGGACATATTATGCTTTTACGGTGAGGAAAAACATCGTAATCGAAACCACACATTCAGACAACTTGAATGTGTAACTGTGATGCAATCTGGTGAGGTTCGCCTGAAGGTCAGACGGCAGTCGCTCTACTGTAATTACCTGATCTGCCAAATCCTACATCGTGATCAAGACGGACCCAGGGCCCTCGCGCGCAGGACTACAGCCAGAATATTGACGACAAGATGATTATTAATTGATTATTTGATAGATAATCTACTTTTTATCTCTAAAATTACGACGCGAAAAAACGCTGAAGACCGGGAAGTGAATGAAGGAGAATCGTTTGTATGTTAATTGATTGTATTTAGAAATAAAGTTTTGGTGAAAGGAACGCTTGCTTAGTGGAGTTGGTATTTATATTTCTAATACATACTCGTACCTACGAGTTTTCCCTCAATGTTTGATGTATCCCACGTGACTATGATCTAAAATAAAAATAAGTATTTTATATTCGTAGCTAATTTACTATTTACGTCTCTTGTTTGGAATAAACAACAACATTGTCAGTTAAATGCGAAAATCTTTTGCTTGAAATATCCTTAAATAGCAACACACGTTACTGATCTATAAATTTTTCAAATTCGGATTGCTTGTGGGACAGGGTATTTTGGTAGGGTAGTTGGGTTAAATCAGGGCACGTTTGATGCTCCGCTTTGGGGTTCAAATCGTGGCAATTCCGTCTGGGATTCATCAAAATATTTCAGCGCAACCGCACCCCACCCCAGTAATGCGTGCGACGCCCCTAAATTGCGCTCGTTCTTTTTATTTATGTGACGATGTTTTTTCTCTTGTAAACACCAATTCTGTAGCTGGATTTTGTAGACGAGCTAATTTAAAGCTATAAGTAGGTACGTTGATGTCCAATTAGTTAACAATGTTTGAACTCCGCAGGTTTGAAAGTAAAATACTTCATTATAATACTTAAATAATACCTATACAATATATAATAATAATACCTATACTTAAAGCTAGCTGAAAGAAATAATACCTAGATATCACTGTCGTACATATAAAACCGGCTTTATTTTTTCATTTTACACGGAGGGTCACCTGATGGAAAGCGGCCACCGTCGTCCAGGACATCTGCAATCTAAGAGGAGCGAATGCGTAGCCAGTCTTTGAGACACCTGTAGGCATGCTTAGAACCCCATGTTATAGTTCAAAGGGAAGACTTAGGGAGGGAGCTAATTCCACAACTTAAAAAGGCTCGCGATGCTCATATGTTAGTTGAATGCCAGGCATTTAGTTCGTGTGGATGATATTTATCCCATCGTCGGATAGTGCGGTGGCGGAAGAGTGACAATGCACCAAGTGAGCGAATGGAGCATCCATAAAAACAAATCATATCTAAACTACTTTATCCTATACTTAAATCAGGCGTACCTACGTAGCTCTTCTCACCACTGCATCGTATCATCTAGTACAATATTAATTTCTAATTTTAGAACTTATCCCGCTTTGTACGTCAATCAAACCCCAAGAGCTTCGTGTCGTCTAAACGTTATTTAAAGGGTAAAACTGTTTCACATATCTTCAAATTACTGGCTTAACTCTCGTCATTGTATGCTCCATGACATTTTTGTTATTATTTATAATCGTGACAATAATGGGATGAGATTTTGATTACATACACTCTGAAGTTTTTGACGTGAAAATAGCGTTGAACGCTTTTGTTGTCGGCATATTTCGTGACTCAAGGTAGGTGTACTCATACTAAAGTATGGGTATATTTAAATATACTACTTTAAGTTTATAGGTGTAATAAAAAAACCTTATAGCTGTACGTCATCTCCTTTTTTCGAGAGCAATTGGGTAGACTGTCTAAAAGTAATGCGACTCATAGGCGTACGAAAGGGGGGGGGGGAGGTGCCCACCCCAGGATGTACTAATTCGAAATTCTGGGCTGGAAACATAAAAAACTTCACCCAAACATAATTTCAATGAAATACAACCGAGGAATCCACCAACTTTTTTTGCAAAGGAGTATAATTGTAAAGCGCCCCCCCCCCTCCCCTTGAGCCCGACTCTGATTTACATTCGCCCACGGTTTTATAAGCCAAAAGACCAAAAATTTTAAGCTCGCTGCTCTCACTTAATTATTTTATTAATTTTATCAATCACTCCAGCTTTTTAGAACAAATATGTCATAAACATCGAGCTCGCGTCTCTCGTTCATTCATTTGCTACTTTTTTTCATACTATTCACAAAGCAAAGTTCCACCCGTCGTACCACCTGGACGAGTGGCGGTCTACTACCGTTCGCTTTTCGAGAAACTTCTTGCAGCGTACGACCATTCTGCGCAGCGTATGACCTGAGTGGTTCAGGAGGTTAATGTGCCGGTCTGCCACGCCGAGGTCGGATTTGATTCCCGGCCAAACAAAAATTTAATTATGAATTTTAATTTCTGTTACGGGTCTGGGTTTTGTATGTATAAATAGTATGTATTTAAAAAATATAATAGTTAGTCAGTTTTCTGGAACCCATAACACACGTTTTTCTTATTTTGGGGCTAGATGGCTCTGTGTGAATAGTCCATATTTATTATTATTTATTAAGTAACCTTTATTTCTTGTCAGGCTCTTCGAATTAGACTACTAACAGAAAATGACACCTACCTTTCATCATAGACACTTTTTAAGCAACCAATGATTTCAGCCGTTTTTCTTTCGCTTAACGAAATCGTTTCCATTAAAACTACTCGAAAACAATACGTCTGGCAGTTACCGTTTCCCATCAGGTGGGCTGTCTACTGGTTTGTCACTGAGTAATACAAAAAAGGCCTGTTCTATTAAGTTAGGGTCTTATTATTTTAGTACTAAGTATTACAATAGTAGTAATACTTAGTATTACAATTTGCCAAACATATCACTACAGCAAATTCATTAAATCTGAGGGCCTACTGGCCTACTTTCTACATATCGTCGCATCAATTCAAAAGAACTGGACAAATCGAAAAAAATTGAGAATCTACATATTGTGTAGGTACTCAAATCTTACAGAACATTATGCTTTATTCGATTATTAACCAAAAGGTAAGAATGAGCACGAAAGCACCATCCGTAGTTACCTTTCAGAAGACAATAGATAACAACGATCCAACATCCGCCCATCCTCTTCCTTCAAAGATAAACCCAAACAAATCAGTGTCAAGCAGTTTTCACCCCACTTCTAAATACATAATATGTAATCTACACCAGCTTGCTTAAGCCAGCGATACATCAAAGTCAAGTAAAGTAACTTTACAGGAGTATAAATTCTAAACATAAAACGCCATATCTATCCCTACTCGGGGCTTCGGTACACCGTAGTCAAGTCAAGTCACAACGAGGTCAATCAATTTAAATATCGTCGTGAGCTTTATACATATAATATTAAATTATTCAAAAACTCAATAAAAACTAATTTCACTACTATACTTTCATCCCACATATTATCGGGTTTGTTACCACGGTTCAAACCCACAAACTGTGTGGTGAAAGAGTAGTGAAAAACCACGAAAGTCTTATTACCTATAATTCCAATACTGACGTAACCTACATTACGTGGGAACTAGTACATTTAACAACTTTAAAGATAGTATAAAATAAAAAGGAAGCAGAAATACTGATACCTACTAACGTACCTAATTTAAAGACGCAGTGCTGACTAGAATGTACATTCATTACGATGCATCAGCCTATGCCTTAGATGTTTCTTGGAATCTAATTCATCATCTTCCTTCATTTTTACTGATTCAGTGGATTAGCCCGAACGTAAATCATGGTACCACTACTTCAACATATCTATTATACTAGTAGTAATAATAATAATAATAAATGGTTATTGGAACAAAAACAATGTACATTAACAACAAGAGTACGGTAACAACAGGCCTTGCCACATACAAAGCTCGGCGCGAGCGCGGCGCGTTATTTGCTAGGCAACCATCGCGCGGCGCGATGGTTGCCTAGCAACTATCGCGCCGCGCGATGGTTGCCTAGCAAATATCGCACCGCGCTCACGCCGCGCTCGCGCCGAGCTTTGTATGTGGCAAGGCCTTTAGCTTTCACTGTGTCGCTGTCATTCACGCCCACCTCCGCCTCTCAAAGGCATGAATGAGCGTTCCAAGTGACATTTCATAATAGGCATATTTATTTTACTTAATATAATACAAATATTCAAACAATTATCACATTATTATTGTATTAGGAAATTTATAAATATTCCATTTGTGTGTATGTGTGTTTTGTGTTTGTATTGCATAATTTTACTACTTTATTAGAAGATCCTCTGTTTCTAGATATGTTAGGGATCTAAGCCATACAGAAACAGAACTCATGCAGTCTTTCATGTTCATGGGATAAATGTTTTAAATTTTATTGATCTTATTCTATGAGCTAGGAGATAATAATAATGTCTTCCAGAAACAGCAAGCCTACAAAATTCCGTTTTGCAAACTAGGTCAATCCGTCGCAAATTTCTGAACCTCCGCGATGCGGATTGCCGGAAATTGCCTTCTCACAAAACAGATTGACAAACGACTTTAAATAATGCACATCAGTTACTTCAGTTTCGTAGGGCGTCATCTCTGTCGCACAATCACTGTTACATAAGTACTTTACGAAGAACCCATCCAGTTACCATCCATCAGGCTTCCATGTGTCTTGTTTAACCTTAGGTGTTGGTCTTACAAGCACGTGTACTCAAAACTATTAATTAATAGAAATTTATCCTCTATGCTATTACCAGAACTAAAAAGAAGTTATCCAGTAATAAAATAAATCATCTTGGCGTCAATATCCGGTTGTGCTCTCGATCCGGGCGCGAGGGCCTAGGGTCCGTCCACCTTGACCATGATCCAGGATTTAGCAGACACTATTACAGTAGAGCGACTGACTTCACAGATCATGGTTACACATTCAGATACTTGAATAATAAAAATATAGGTATCTTAGTTGGTGTTGAGGTTTCCTTGCATAATCGTAGCCCACTTGTCAGTGTCAGTGCCCGGTACCCAGACATCTCGCGACCAGAGCGACAATATCGCAATTCATTAACTTTAAATTACTATTTCTCCGCACTTTAGAACTGTAAAACATGCACATGACTCATAAAAAGCGATTGGTACATGACGGCACTGGGGATCGATCTCCGTATCTCTCGCTACCTCGCGCTCGCACACCACCGCCGCTCCAGCTTCCAGTACACTGAAACGCGTTCTAATATTCTGAACTGATATTCTGAACTAGGGCCTATAAAACTACTACAGTCGTCATGAACTCGGCGATGTAGGTCAAATTCTTCGACAGATTCTGAAGTAGTTTATTTTTTATTTACTCAGATTCGGACTACATCATATTCTGATTACGTCCAGCGCGCTTTCTTACAGAACGTAGGTATAAGGGTAAGGTATAACGCAATTCTAAAGATGTGCGTCGGGCCCTCGTCAAACGTCAGATGTCAACAGTTCAAAGATCCACAGACACTGCTAAAATACGCTCGCGTTAGAAAGGGTTAGAAGGGGGTCAATATAAATAGCTATTTATTCAGGAAAGGAGAAGCATATTTAAAAACAACAGATTAGATCAAATTAGATAAGTTATTATATTATAGGATAGGCAATGATAGCAAACAAAGTCACATGGGAAATATAACAATATATTCTGAACATAACAAAAAATGCAAAATACATATTTATCCCTTAAAAATGGGACTGATATTACGTAAGATTCAATAAATAACCGATTATATAAATAAATAAAACTAATAAAAAATATAAAGCAACAATAATACAATGCAAGTTTGTACTTAACTCTGTGCCGGGTCTGGAGCAAAAGCCCCTCCCAGTCTCTCGACTGGGTTTATATAGCCAACATTTAAGCGGAAATCGGTTACATTTCAACCAATATTGTGCAAAGATACAAACCAAAAACATCAAAATAGCTCTTAACACTATTTTTAATAAATTTTTTTTAGAAACCTATCTTTTAGTTAATTAGTACTGAATGTACTCAAAGATTAAACATCGTTCAGGAATCTCTTACATTCGTTCAGAAATGTTTATAATTTTATTTGGCAATATTATTTATTATTAATTACGAAACTTTTACAATTAAATAACAATTAAAAATAGACTATTATACCATATAAAACTCGCTTAAATACGATAAAGCTATATGGTCCTAGAACACTAGTTCATAAAGAGATTAGACAGTACTCCTGATTATCAGGTGGTAGGTCTCTGTCAAGCCTGAGGAGTCCGCCTGGGTTAGCACCACCGCCTTATCTCCTTCTGCCGCCAAGCAAAAATACTTGCATTATTGTGTTCCGGTTTAAAGGATAAGGTAGCCAGTGAAATTACAGGCATGAGGCATTTCATCTTAGTTCTCGCAGTAACAACGCCGCACCTACGGCTCTGCATTTTTGTTACAACCTAACACACCAGCCTAAGTGAGTGGTAGATGTTACAGGCGACAGTTACCACTTACCATCAGGTGGGCTACTCATTTATACCTGAGTCGCATAAAAAAAGGTCTACCTTGTATCTTACAGCTGTTCTCATATGCGCAAACACACATCCTTCTGATGAATCGCACCACTCTGAGCACTTTAAGTATCCACTTTGATCTATGCGAGGCTCTTAGCACAAAGCTTTACTCATAGTGCAACAATAATTCATATGAAATTCAAGCTACGGGCCATAGAAAAATGTATCAGCGCTATTTCATCTTGAATTGTGTAATGTACGTTTCAATAGAAAAATATAAAGTACAGCACGATGAGGACCTATTCACAGAAATAGCAATAGTCTTCTTGGCGGTAATTCAGGTTGTGCTCACGTGCGCGAGGGCTCGGAGTCCGCCTTAACCATGAACCAGGGTTTGGCAGATCAGGTAATTACAGTGGAGCGACTGCCATCAGACTTCCGTGACCCTGGTAACAGGGGAACCTGATCAGATTGGAACATGGTTACACATAGAGTCGCCTAAATGTGCAGGTTGCATTTCGATGTTGATCATCGGTTAGAGATCAACTTGTGTCGTGCTGGCGCGTGCCTCGGACAACGTGTTAGTTTGGCCATTCAACGAGGTAACGCCGCCAGCATTCTGAGAACGCTTCCGCTTGGCAGCGATCTAGAATCAGTTTTTTATATGTAATTTATTTTTTGTGTAAACTTTTATTTCGTTTGGTAGTTTTAAGTTTGTACATATTGTAATGTAACTATGTATATAATTGAACATTAAACTTTAATAAAACTTATGTCCTACATAAATCAGAGAAGAGTCATTGGTATATGGCGGCATTGGGATTTGGGCCTGGGACCTCTCGCTTACGAGACCCACTGACGCTGATATCTGTAGAAAATAAAAAAGGGTAGGGTAGCGTAGGGGTGGGACACTACGTGAACGAAGTCGCGCTGGGCCAGCTAGTACATAAATAAATAATTATATGGCTTGCGTGGATAAAAAAAAATAAAAAATCTGTGGTTAATACTGAAGTACTCTTCCGTTGTCGTGCTCTAATTTTGTCTTTTTCTATTAAAACGTACTTTAGTCGTTTAGCTCACATTTGGCTGTTCAGTTAAATGTCATTAATACCTATGATCTATCTAGACTTGTCTTATTTGGTGAACAAACATTACCGAAAATCACGCTACGTTTACTGTATTTCAATGTTTTAAATTATATTAGAGACACATAGAATGTGAATTTCAACGAATACTGCTGCAAATTATCCATTTAAATTCAAAATTTCCTAAACCAAATAAAGCAAGTCAGTCCGGACAGATTTTACTTACTTGATTTTAAATTATAAAAGTTCCACTCAAAGAAAAATGTTCATGGTTCTTGCTATTTCATGCCGAGCTCTAAAATTAAAATGTATAAAATGTCCACCAACTTTTCTGTATTTTATAAAGAAGGGTCAGCGCCGACCACTGGGCTGGCGGCGAAGCGACAATTTTAGTACCAAATGAAATACAACCTCATATCCTCCTCATATGACTGAAATTAGTATTATGTTTAGCGTTTATATTGTCCATGTTAGCCATTTTGATGGACTGTAATGTTTTACTGAACTGTACTATTTCTTGAGGTACCTGGATACAGACGAAAGTCTAGTTCAGGCTCCAGTCTCACGATCTTGAATTGTAAACACAAAATTACATAGATTATATACTATATGTAAGAATATAAAAATAAATATTAAGTACTTAAATAATTACTTTTTAAATATTTTTTTTAATGGCATGAATTTACACATTGGGAGGCGCTCGCCACTGCGCCGCTATTGATATACTTTGAGACGAATGCTGAAGTGCATAAAGTTGCATTCCTTTTGTTATTAAAAATATCGCTTCATTGCCACTTATTCGGCCGGCGCTGCGTATGCAACGGATTTTAATGCGGTATTCAACAATAGTAAGGTTTATAAGAACATAACTTTTTTTAGGTAGAAGTGAAGTAGGGGTAAAGTACGCGAGTGAAGTCGCGCCGAGTCCACTAGTAATTTATAAAACGGACCAAAACTGAGGCCAAAACCTAGACTTCAATAACATCAGTGCACTGTCAGACCAGCACAGGGGGCTTACCATGAGCTCTTATAGCAGGACCTAAAGAGAACTGCCCTGCTTAGAACGAGACAGCGCTATATGTGTCACATAAGCTTGTCTCGTTCAAAGCGAAAGCAATTCTGTTTAGGTCCTGCTACAAGAGCTCATGGTAAGCCCACAGTCTATAATAAGTTTTGTTTAGGTTTACTTACAGTTTTGTATGGAGCCATAATTCAAACACTAAACAAACAACGAAGCTACGCACCGGAAAATAATAACATACATTAGCATGTATGTAAACCATAAAGTTTACCCAAACAAACTTTGGACTTCCGTTATTTAAATCATAACGTTTTAAACTATCTCGGTTATTATTATCCTGCCGCTATTAAGTTATATTATTTGCCGGATATACCCAGATAGGGATGCGGTCGCAATAATTCTGTGATCACGGGGGGTGAAACGACAAGCAAGGGGGCGGGGGGTTGGGGGGGCGGGGGGCACATGCAATAAACTTCGCCCTGAACTTCCCGCGTGTTTCCCTCACTTAACATGCCACCTTACAAGTAATACTGTTAATATCGTAAGCCTCTGATCTTTGGCAAGTCGTGTAATCGCCCCGTATTTCTACTCTCAACTCGATAAGGATTAGCTTTTCCTTTTACAGAAAGACATATTATGTAATGCTTAGTTCTTTGTAGGTAATGGTATTTGTATTTTTCCTGGTAACACCAAGTATCAACAGTTATATAAAACATAATAAATATTTTCTTAGAACCAATAAGCCAATTACAGGTCCTCGCTAGTAATATTTCGATTACGTATATAATAGCAGTTACGTGATGATTGGACATCTGCGGGTGGTGTTATAATGGATCGACCATAATATAGGAGCCTTTTTTCTATCGATTTGTCGCACTGCTTGGACCTCGAACTCGGTTTCAAATCACGGTGCACTTTTTTAGTTATATTACGATCAGTGATTCTCTAACCGATAACCGATGAAATATCAGGCTACTCGTAAATCAAGGTATGGTAAGGTGATGCACCGTGTAACTAGGTCATCACGTGTGCCTTTGATAAGGCTTTTAAATCGAGAAGCTGAGATCCAGCCCTTTCAACCGGTTAATGGATACCGGAAATCACCTTCAAGAGTTAGCATATTAGGATGTACCACTTACTAAGGGCTTCTCCTTGTCCTTAGCGAAGGATGCAATCTTATGTCCCGCTTTGAGTTCGGTCGAGCAACAAGTAGGTATTAATTATTAATATTATTTTATTAGACATAACAATAAATATAGCAAATCAATTACTTAAGTTTCAAACTCAGAAAAGAGTCATTGGTACATGATCGCAGTGGGTTGGAACCCGGTACTCTCGCTTACGAGTCGGATACTTTAACCACTTGGCCACCGACGCTCTTGTTCGCTGTATTTACCGAGACGAATGGATAACACAAACATGTTTTACTAACACGTTAGTAAAACAATATTTTGTTCGTAACATGGCGCAGCGGAAACGCCTATACGGTGACACATAATTATTTCTGTTGTATAACGCGCTAACGATTGCTACCAGAGCACGTGGTTATGCCATCACGAAATGAGTGACCATACAAATCAATGAAAGTAGTTTAATTGAAATTTAAAAAGTAACTACTTTCATTGTTTTCTATATACTTATAATGTGTAATGTTATATACGACGAGAATGACGTCACAACATGCGTTTCGGATATTCTGTGACGTCATTCCAGAGCGTGGTATCATGCGATTGGAGATCGGCGGTATCGTTCTAAGTCTCTTCCGAGTTCAGCAGAACCAGCCGGCGGCTGCGCTGGTACACATGTGTGTTCTCTGCCTCCCATAGTCCGGAGGGTGCCATTATACCCTTTGCGGTAGGCGCAAAAAGTAGTGAGAAACTAGTAGCTATCCTAATATTCGCAATAACTTGATACATTATTTTTGAAGCGATCGGAAGGCCATTTAGTTACAGTTCTTTCGATAGTTAGGACCTGTTTCACAATCGATATGTAAAGTTCTAAGTAAGCTACTTAGAACAATCGACCATGAGTGCAGTAGGGCTGTAACAACACCACGATAATTCATCAGTCAAACTGTTTAGTTGGTAGCCCAGAGAAAAAAAATGCGTGCCAGGTCAGAGACAAAAAATAATGAAATCTTCATTTTCTGTCAGCAGCAAATAAAAAGGGCTGTCCACTCTGTCGATATTCTCTTTCGATGTATAAGCGATATTATCGATTTCGATGTAATAAGAAGGTAGCTAACTTTCCAATATCTTGTGCTATAAGCAAAGCGATCTTATAAGGGCGCACACGGTTATAGAGTAGGCTTAATTGGTTAATCGACTAAATCGAGACCGTTCGCCAACTAAATTGCTGGCCAATCCATGTGAACTCTATAATTTGAATGTGCGCACACGACCAACCATTTAGTTGGTGGCCGAGAGTTTAGTCGGCCACAAACATAGGAAAAAAATACTCCTACCACAAATAGGCCAGTCAAATCTTACATCTAAAACGCAAAGCGCGATGTAACGCTGCATTTTTGGTATGTTATTTGGACCCCTTAAGAGAGTGTGAAACTACATTTTGCAAGCAAAAAAAAATTGTGCTTCCTGCGTAAAACGTAAAAAACTGCGAAAATCTTGGAAATGTTTTTAGCCACATATCGGCACAACCACTCATACTAAGTTATGTTTTAACATGTTTTAAGTGTTTGTATCTATGCATAGTATCAAATAAAGTCGCTTCCCGCCGTCTTTCCCAATGTATCTATATGTATGTATCTATGTACGCTCAGATCTTTTAAACTACGCAACGGATTTTAAAAACCCCTTTGAAAATTTATTTGTGTGCATGGTATCAAAGGAAATGTTGTCAGCCAAATATCGTCACCACCGCTTATACTAAGTTAAAATTGTGAGAAATTAAGTTTTAGCACATTTCTTACCTTCCATTTAAGCGTAAAACGGGGTCAGTAAACCTTAGTAGAGTTCCCTTGAAATCGCAAAAGAATGCAATTCAAAGTTCTACAAAATATGGGCTTGGCCTACCTAACATGAAATTGCTGGCATTAGGTGAAAGAAAAATGTTAGACTAACACAAAAATTTAAATTTTAAATCTTTTTGAGGATCCCGGTTGTTCAGCTACTGGAGAAAACTCTTGATTGGATAACGTGTCCTCCTCCATCGTTAATAATTCTTCGTTTTCGTAGTCAGATTCATCCATTTCAACTGCAGCGGTATTTTGGCATGACTGACCTCGACAGAATTGACAGAGAACCGAACATTTTAGCCCTGCTTTCTGGCAAGTGCAACCTCGTCCATTGCACCCTTTGCGGCACTTGCAAGAAATAAATTTTAGGAGGGTTTGAGGAGCTGTTTCTTTTGTTGATGTGACGGGCAGCAGTCCCTGCTGGTTAATATTCCAGCCCCAAGCAGTTGCTTGTTTTCCTACTCTTATTCTATAGGAATGCTCAGCTGCAGCCTCTTCAGTGGGGGGTAGACGAGCCAGGTCAACCTTGGCGTTGGCAGCTGATCGCACGAAGATTTTGTAACGACGAGTATAAAGAGAGCTGGTGACTCCCTCCTCCATATAGAGCCACAAGAATTTTATTTCCAGCAGAAGCTATTTCTTTGTGAGTGGCATCAGGCTGTAGAAAAATATTAGCCACCTCAACCAGCCGCGGATGTTTTTGGAAGACGTGTAGCATCTTCATCTTTCCATGCCCGAAAAGGGCAGAAGTTGTGTCGCAACCAGAAAAGGCGTGCACAAATAGTACTAATCTAGTTAAAGTTATATTGCCATTATTAAAAGATGTAGAGGAAAACTGCAGACAGCCTGATTCACCCCTGCCACTTTTCTGGAAGAACACGTTATCCACATGGTATCCCAATCCATTTAGGAGAACCAAAAGGTCCACATCTTCTCCAACTATTATAACATTTTTATTTGAGCTGCTTTCGTCTAACGCAGTTCTAACAATAGTGTAGTCTGCGTCCTCTGTAGCTTGCTTTGTTTGTATTCCCTCGTTTTCTAATCCTGAGCGAAGAAAGTCGATCATGCGCCGCTTGTTGTTATCGTTTGACAGCAATTTCTCCTGGTTCACCTTAAATAAATGAATGAATGAACTCTTTATTTCACTCATAAAAATGAATAATCGCATGGACCAATATGCTTACACTTTAGTACGTTGTAGAATTCATAAATAAATTACTTAGAAATTTAATAGAGTCGACAAGGAATTGAGCAGTTGGCATGTGACAAGGTTCTAAAGTTTACATATTAGTGCACACGGCTGTACATAGTGTTTAATGTACCTTGATTAATGTTAAATTTTCAAATATGATGTCGCTGCATGATGAAGCTGCATACCGACGTAACCTTTCTACAGTTTTTGTGCTTTTTGCTTCCCTATCTTCTGGGTAGCCGTCAAAGACAACTACTATATTCCTCCCAAAGTGTCTTAGTGTGTAGCTAACATAAGCAGCTACAATTTCCTTGATTGTCAAATTCTGATGCCAGACTACCATATGGAGCAAGTAGCCTCCATCTATCACAACGAAAGTGGTTTTCCCTATTGGGATATTTTCGGACACTGGGGTAAAAGCTGAATAAAAGCTTGATTTTGTGCCTTTACAGAAACCCTCTTCACAAAACAAAGACATTGGGTAGGGAGACAACTCGTATTTGAAGTACTCTTTCAAGTCATTATCTGTCTGTTTTGTTATACAGAGCCTTTGAAAAATCGTGAGAGGGTCTATTTCAACCTGCTTGTTTTGCATTTTGACCGTTACTGACGACAAGCTTCGTACTTTATCTTTTCGTTTGAAGCTAACTTTCCCAAACGACTTTCCAATTATCTGTTTGACCCCAGCAGTTCCCAATTCTCGTGCCATGTGGCAATTCACTTCAGGGCCCCCAACAATGCCACTGCTGATAGACATTATTTATCCATTATACGGAAATGGTATGTGGGCGTTAAACCAGTTCTTGATTTTTTCCACATCAGCAGTATCTCTTATGAATTGAGAGGGCCTCATGTCAACGTGTTGTTCGGTGGTAGTACAGAAAACTTCACAAAAGTACTCAAGTCCTTCACAGATATTGAGCATGTAGACCATTCCTTCAGTCCAACGAGCAAGAACACTATTAGATAAGCCTCGACCATGGGTCAAGCCTGACTCTTCATAGATCTCATTAGAACCTGCTCAATCGTTAAGTCTGTCCATAGGCCTGACCAAAATTTGTGCGATCGTCGAATCGTGAACTGGCCTTTTTCTGTAAACAATCGAAATTCTTCCACATCCATTTTCTGTTGTAGCTGACTCATATCCTGTAGGTATAGGCGAGCGTGAAAGTGACCTGCTGAGTGAAAGAATGGAAGCATTATCATAATTGTATCTAGGTGAAGGTCCCAGTCTTTCATTCTCTCTGCCTGTATAAATTTCTTCATTAGCGTTGTCATTTTATAGTACTGTGCCCAGAGCTTTGAGGTTGGACTTTGTGTTTCCAGTTCATCCAGAGCAGTTTTCAATTTGGCACTCAGAATTTTGACAGTTTCATTTTCTGCGCCATGTAGTATTCTGCATCTGTTACTTTCATTGAGCAGTTTATCAGTTTCTGTTCGTTCGTCAGCTGTGAATTGTACTTTATCGTAAAAAATTAAGTTGGCCAATGCAAGATTAGACAGCGTGTGAGCTGTCACAGCCGTCGAGTATGCATGTCCATTAAGAATTTTATCCACACTGTTCTCGGCGTATATTATTGCAAGGAGTTCCTTGAGTCCACTTCCTGCCATAATGGCACCAATGGCTCCCATAAACGACATGAGCAAGTGAAAGCCCCCCAACCTCACCACTATATTTCTGAGCTGTGGATACTGGCAGCTCTCCAGGATGTCCCGAGCTTTCCAATACAATGGTTGATCGAACGTAACAATACACCATTTTTGAGAGTGGGCCGACGTTCTTTTACTGGATTCGAGAAGAGATGTTAGCACAGTGTCGTATTCTGTAGGGGGAGCGTGGATAAACGGGAGAAATATAATTTTAGAGCGTTCGTAATCAAGATCTTCTGTTACCTGCTCCAGAAAGCCATTCCAGCCAGGTATACCTGGCGTCTTTGTAGATTTTCCGTATAACCAGAGGAGGTCTGGGGCTGTAGGTAGAATATCACCGGCAGTATTTAAATCAGCGATTGTGATCGTTGACAAGCCAGCATTTTTTGTTACTTTGGACTGTTTGAGTTGTGAAATAGCATGTGAACTTATTGAGCCAGACGAAACATATTTTAAACGAGGTATATTTTTGTCGGGCAGTACAGCGGAATATGTGTTATTGTTATTATATCTCCCATTTCGTGAAACGTATTCTGTCCGTCTATCGTTTTTACATTAACGTCAGCATTGTCCCATACGAATTGCATGAGTGCTCCTTTTTCTATTAGTTGTGTCGTCTCTTGTCGAAGGATAGTAGAACTTTCAACACGCATTGCCTCATTATAACTGCAGGAAAATCCTATCGCTGCGCAAAGGTTTACCAGGTGTTTTGAGCCAAACTTTCGATATAGGTATGTACCTACGCTTGTCTTGAGTGTTGAGACGAAAGAGTTAGGCCGTGCGGCTGAAATAACTGCATGAGCTATTGAAACACATTTCTTTTTCCACATATCATATGATTGTCGTTTATGTTTCAGTACGATAGTCTCAAGTAATAGTTGTAAAGAATCAGGAACGACAGAATCAATATTTAGCAAGATGATCATTAGATGGAGGATATTCCTTTGTGTCATAAGGAGTAGAGCGAATATCTTGCCAAATTATTTCGGCTGCAGATTTCACCACCCTCTGCCGCTCTTCTGTGCTATCGCTTTTTTTTTCTTGGTACCATTTGTCGTATAGAATTTTATTTCCAACATTCGTGAAACAAAGGACTGTATGATGATTGCGGCCACTGCCAACTTTTGTAATTGTGATGTTAGCACCGTAACGTTGCATGAGGTGAATTTTGACAGTGCGGATATCTGGCTTATAATCGTCTTTGATTTGATCCAAAAGGTCAGTCAAGGAAAATTGACATTCCTCTCTATTTTTATCTAGGTATGAGTAGATATATTCCATGTACTCTGAGACATTCTTTAGCTCTGGATGGTTACTTTTCTCTCTAACATTTGATGGCATACTGTATAACTTTTTGTAACACAATGAGTGATACCTAGCACCAGCAGCAATCAGGTCATCAACAGCTGAAACACGATGTACAATCTGCTGTCCCCATTCATCACGTCGACAATTTGCACGTTCAAGAATAGTTTGCCTCAAACCCATAAATTCCACTGTACGTACATCATTCCTTCGTGATTGCGGCAGTTTTGTTTGGAGCTTGACATATTCTTCTGTGATATTGTCTCCACACAGTAAACAAATGCACTGTAAGTCCATGGAACCTGTTGAGGATCTTGTGGATGATTGAGGAACTGAATCACCGAGAAGAAGAGAAGATCGTCGAGAAGAAGCCATAATATGACGTTGAGAGATGTATCTTTTTCTGCATATATCGTGCACAGAGACTTCATCTAATGCTTGTAAAAAATGTTTATTTTCATTAAGGCAACGCTGCACACTCACTTCGATTAACGAACGGACACCTCGATTTTTCACCACTATTACTTCACCTTCGTCAAGTGTATTTCGGCAAATAAAGCAAGATCCCGGTAAAACAGACATTCCAAATTCAGTGCACAACACTTACACCCTGTTTATACGTATTATCTTAACTTGAAAATATTATCAATTTAATTATTGAAAAATAAAACATTCACGAATATAAACAGCAACAGTAAGAAAAGCTGTACGTGTGGCGGGAAAATAAGTTCATGTATCCACAGATAATATACATCGTCGCAGGAAAGGCAAATTTACTGAAGCTCCAAATGACCATTTCGAGAAAAAGCCGTTTTAATTATTTTTTTTTCGTTTTTAATTCATAACTTTTTTCCAGCACACGAATTTCGATGACGTCAAGGTAAACTTTTAATTATTTGTCATTTTCTATGTCCAGAAGTACAAACGATAATAATTGGACTGCTGGTTTGTGATATAGTGGCGCTTGAGTAAAACGACAAATTTTCTGGAACTATAACAATAATGTAATGTTCGTAATCTTAAATTACTGAAAGGACTTTTACAAGTCTGGTTTCATCATGTCAAAACAACTTAAAAAGTGATCGGCTCATTATGTTGAATCACTAAAAATCCTTAAAGGTAGGTTATTGTTTTAGTTTTTTCGAGTAAAAAGACGTAAGAGATAATTACTTTTGTGTAATCACACCTTTAAAACTACTTATAACTTCAGTTAATACACAATAAGAGCTACTTAAATACTGTAGTGCCAAAATTAAAGTTAGTTGAACCATAAATAATAACGTATACTTCATTACTAATGTGTAAGAGTAAAGTCTTAATTGCTTATGAAAATTCCTATCTTTTTTTAATAATCTTACGTAAATTAGTAGGGCATTGAGATGGGCTTGAGCTGGGCTGCCTCCTCTGATAAGAGCTCAGCTCTTAAATTTTATAGATAGCTGGGCAAAGGCCTCCTATTTGAGTTAAGAGGGAAATAGTTTCGAGAAATAAATTAAAATACAGCTGTTAATTCGTATTTTTATTTATTTGTAAATTAATTAAAATTTGTTTGTATTTTTTGTATTTTTCCGACTGAGTAAATGGATTTGACGCCACTGCTCGTCAACTTTCGCAACATCTTCTTGATTTTTATTAAAATGTAACATCAGGTCAGCGATCGACTCTTTGTTGTAAGACAGTGTGCAATCTATACTGATTCTTTTAATATTTTTAATTAGTCTTAAGTTTTCGGGCAATCTGTTTTTCAGTTCGTGAACCAAATGTACAATGAACTGGATGCACCTGTTACGTATTATTTCTTCTTCATTCGGTGGAAGTCCTTTTTCTTTCATCGTTAACACATGAGTTTCAAATCTGTACCCCAAATAACATTTCTTATCTACAAAATCTTAAATATTTTGCGTAAAAATATCTACTTTCTGAGTAGGAAATATTATTTTGGCAACAAGTGAATCAATCAAATTTGTCAATTCGTCATACAGTTTTGTATGAT
This sequence comes from Blastobasis lacticolella, assembly GCA_905147135.1. Classification (NCBI taxonomy): domain Eukaryota; kingdom Metazoa; phylum Arthropoda; class Insecta; order Lepidoptera; family Blastobasidae; genus Blastobasis; species Blastobasis lacticolella. The sequence continues at coordinate 5,687,010 of LR990047.1, forward strand.
CTGCATCTTTCGATTCAAATAATTTATTAACTCTGTTAACGTCAGTGAGAATTGGAAACATAAATGCAATGTACGCATAATTTACGTCATCTGAATACATTCCATGCAGCAATTCTGCTGTGTAACATCTTTCTTTCAATTTGGCCATATTAAAGTGTGTTTTTAGTTCCAACCATTGTGTGTAAATGCGTGCCACTGCGGACTCTACAGAAAGCCACCTAGTTTGACAAGATTGTACAATTTTTAAAGGATCATGACCGTCGTTTATAAGTTTGTATAGTTCTTTATAAGCAGCTTGCTTCGACGAAGAACGGCTGAACCAATCATATGTTTCTTTAATAATGAATTCGAGATTTCTGAGTAAAAATTGCTTTGTTACTGCCGATACTGCTAATTGCAGAGAATGGCATATGCAGCGCACCAAAACTAGATTCGGCAAATCTCTTTTCAGTTTGGCATATACACCGTTATTTACTCCGGTCATTACGGAAGCATTATCTGTTCCGATGCCCATTAAGTTTTGTAGAGGTATATTGAATTCAGCGAGTGTCGCTTTCAAGGTACCAACAATCCCGTCTGCATCACACTCGTTCAGCATTGGAAGATCTAAAAATGTAGATATAATTTTTTCGTAAGTGCAGCTGTAATAAATAATTATTATTCCCAAATATTTATGAACGGAAATATCGGTTGATTCGTCAATCAATAAACTATAGGGTTGATCTTTTAAATCTTCTCTTAAGTTTTCTGAGAAATGGGGTGACAGAACATTTTTTATGATTTGGGTACATTTTGTCCTATGTAAGTGAATTTTTTCATCCTCCTTGTGCATGTGATTAACCACTTCTCCAATATGATCCACTACACGTAGGCTGGTATGTGACGCTGTAAATAATGCTAGCCTAGCTTCTTCTTTCTGAGAGAGAAGAACCTACTTACTCTTTCAAAATTGATGTATACCTATGATATTATATTAATTACGTACGTACCTTTGAATTTTGCAAGTGCTTTTTGGATAATCCATGATTCTTTAAATCTCCATAATGATTCCTTAAAATTGAACCACATAATTTGCACTTAGCAACTGGACCACCAGAACTTTCCACCACTTGTAACCAGTCCTTTAATTGTGAGTCACGTAACCAACATTCACGGAACTTTTGGGTATACTGTGGCAATAATAAAACAATCTAAGCCACTAGAAAAATCCACTAGCCACTAAAACCAAAATTTGTCCGCTAAAATGCTAATCTAAACCACCAGATCTAGTGGAAAATCCACAGAGTTGGCAACACGGGCTACGCGGCGTACGCGCGGGTTATAATCAGGTTTTGCAGTATTGTAGCTCCATATTTTTTACGTTATCGACGTAAATGACGTATTGACCAGCTTTCTATTTTTACTTCTATAACTTTTGTTAAAATATTACTACACAGTAAAGATACTGAAAGTCAAAAACTTGCTCAATAACAGTAAGGCAAAATTACTTATACGCCACTTCCTGCATAAAAATGGAAAGACTAATATTCTTACAAGCCTAACCTATTATAAATACTTCAATTCAAAATTACTTATACCAACTTTTATGTTTGTTTCGAGTAGTCCAAAAATGCTTATAAAATATTAGCTTTTAAATTGCCGGATGCCAAATTTACTTAAAATTTATTTGTAATTTATTGCAGGAAAACAAAATTACTTAGGTGAAAGGCACGAATAAAATGCCAAAAAAGTGTCGCTTAAGGACTCTGGCTGATGAAAAATCCCCTTTTTTTCCATTTACTCAAACGCCAAAACAGTGATCGTATCGCTATGGGACCCAGACTGATCGACGCAGAAAAAAACGCTGATTCCGAATATCTATATAACTCAATATGCCTATTTTGGCGCTTCAGTAATTCTGCCTTTCTTGCGACGACATAGTGCTGTGTTCAGCCTAAACCCGCATGACTAAACTTAAAAATAAAAGTGTTGCCATTTATTACTGAAAAGTTATTTTATCATACACCGTTTTTATAAATCGTATGAAAATATCAAAGACACACTTTATGATACAGTAGTATCATAAAGTATTTCTTTTTATTTTATGGCATGAAGTGTAACATTGTGTACCTAACTTTTTGCCAGTTGGAATTGGCAATTTTTTTTATAATAGGGAGAGGCAAATGAGAAGTATCGGTGATAGTAAGTGATCATCGCCGCCCATGGTCATTCTTGAAGGCCTCTGTAACAAACCAGTTACAGATTCACACTATGTTATTTTTTATTTTACTAGTGGACCCAGCGCGATTTCGTTCACATACTTCACCCCTTTTTTTCTTGCTAACCTTTCTCTTGAATCACTCTATTTATTGTTGAAAACCGCATTAAAATCCGTTGCGTAGTTTAAAAGATCTAAGCGTACTTAGATACATACATATAGATACATTGGGACAGACGGCGGGAAGCGACTTTATTTGATACTATGTATAGATACAAACACTTAAAACATGTTAAAATATAACTTAGTATGAGTGGTTGTGCCGATATGTGGGTAAAAACATTTCCTTTGATACCATGCACACAAATAAATATTCAAAGTGGTTTGTCTCAATTCTTCAAAAATCCATTTTTCCCTACACTTTGTTTTTTTATGATTGTGAGTGACCCATTAGTCACAAATGGTTCGATTTACACTTTAATGAAAGAAAATTAAATATCCTACAACTTTATCATAATGACTTTCCTCATAAGACAAGCGATTTTACGAAAAATTTGCCCCGGACGGGAGCAAAACTTGAAATTTATAAAATTCTGAAAAAATTGTCAATTTTTGATGAGTCATAACATAGTTGCTATACGCTTTATAGATCTATGGTTAGGCTTAAATTGTTTCAAATTTAAATAACTTTAATAACTTCTTAGCTTTGTTTCTCGAAAAACGCATAGTTTTTTATTTTTAGGCCAAAATGTGAAAAAAGTCCAACATTTTTGCAGTTTTTTACGTTTTACGTAGGTAGCACAATTTTTTTTTGCTTGCAAAATGTAGTTTCACACTCTCTCAAGGGGTCCAAATAACATACCAAAAATGCAGCGTTACATCGCGCTTTGCGTTTTAGGGCCATTTTTTTGTAAGATTTGACTGGCCTAAAACCACATAAGAGGATGGACATTGCGTAATGTTAAACATGACAGATTCACCTAGGTACAAAGATTTTGACATATACCTACATAGAGGCTTAGTAGCCCACCCTATCCAGCGACACCTTTCATAGAACATATATAACGTTTCATTGAATTGGTAGAGATTTGCCTAGAAATATTTTCGTGTTGTGCCTGTGACCTGCATTCTATATTTACCATACCTTATGTTAGTCTGTAAATAATTATAGTGTCTTATATTCTATAACTAGCTGTCCCGTCGCGACTTCGTTTGCGTATTGCCCTACCTATAAACCTTCCTCATGAATCACTCTGTATATTGGTAAAAAACACATGAAAATTCGTTCTGTAGTTAATGAGTTTATCGCGAAGAAACAGACGCAGCGTAGGACTTTGTTTTGTTATATGCGGTAATTTATGGTATTGCCACGGATCCTTGCTTCGAAGTAAAATATGTTGTCAAATATTGCCGAGTCATAGTTTATTCTGACTCTTATTTTCTAAGCGTGGCCATGTAGTTATACAACATGCAGCATGCGTTTATAACAGTAAGCCGTTTTCAAGAACCGTTTCTCAAAAATTCACGTAGATGGCGTGCTCTAAAGACTCAAACTTTATATAATTTTTTAATTATATGAGGCTATTGTTGTAATTGTTTAGCAACATGTGTTACAGTTATCACTCATTGCATCAGAACAAATTAAAACCAAATTAAGCCGCGTTTAAACGCTAGCTATTATTTAATATATGCTATCCTAAAGTTTATTTCTTTATTTAAACTTTATGGACGATGAGGTATAAAGGCGGGCATAAAGTTACACAGAAACCAGAAATCGATAAGTAAAATTCATAAAATTGAGTCTCAAGGAGCACTAACATTCAAAAATCGTTAAATTATTAGATCTGAAATAAATGACATCGAAATAAAGATAAATATCAATAACATACAGCCAAGAGATTGTGTTAATGTCGTCAGTCGCTAAAGCCCGCCATCTATGGGAATTCGTGGTAAGTTTTATAGATACCTTGCTGGCGATTTCCAGATGTCAGTTAGCTTATTGATAGAAACCTAAATACATAAATCGTAAATGATACAGAGGATAGCTACATCTACGCCAGCTGTCAGTCACTTTGTCACTGATTTAAAAACTCAATCCGAACGACTTCGTCATTTAAACTAGTCCCTTTCCAAACTTGACATTTTCCTAACTCGGTCAAACCAGCCCCTCCAATATAAAAGCAGCTTTACACTGTGATTGGAAGTCGAGCTACTTACGTTGCTCAATAATAAGATATGAAATGCCTGACCTAACATGCGCCCGCGACATGTCTTCTTTGAAGCAGCGCCAGGTGGCGCTCAAGGCTACGATTTCTACTTTCTATTTCTGCACTAACCAGCTATCGGGATCAACCCTTCAACCCACAACCCCACCAGAGGTCACGGGATCAGCTGTCTCTCAAACCAAATAAAAGACGAAAACGGTCACCATTACCTAGATATAAAGAAAATCATCATTGTCATAAATATTTCGACACATCGACCTTAGGCACACTGTCTTCTTTTCCTTCTTCTCTTTAAAATAAATAAATAAAAACCGTTTATTACACCTATCTCACACATGGCACAATACATAGCATACAAGTAACAATAAGAAAGGGACAAATCTATCTATGCTAAATAGCTATGGGCAGAAAAAAAAATCGAACCACGACATCAGAAGCGAAGTTTAAAAATTGAACGCGCGAACAATCCACCCAATGATTGTAATCAACCGAACAGTGTCCCACGAATGTGCGTGTGTGGCGTTAAAATATCCTCGCGATTTCCCATTAAAAATTCAGAACTCGTCACGCGGGCGGTTCGCAATTTGCGGTTTTGTCGCCGCCTATTGAGTATTCGCGCTAAATATGCGGGTACCACGACACGACGCCCGAAGTTTTATCACGACTAAGCCGGGTTTACGGCCAGAGATGGATTCAGGACGATCTAATGGCAAGAATGCAGATACGGACTCGGCTTTACAATCAATTTGCCGCGTAGTTCAATTTCTATATTGTAGAAATTTCCTTCTATAATATAATTCTATACTTTGTTTTATATTGCGCACGCTAATTCATTAGTTTGTTACGTTTATTAAGCTCACCACAGCGCTTTTTAAGCCAATTTCCGTAAAAATTTCGGGCTACGCTACACTCGCTCAATTTTTTTTATTATTACTCCACTCGCGCCGCGGAATATAATTCTGATTTTAAGAGCCAATATACAAAAAGTAAGAACTAAGCTCGCTACGCTCGCTCATTTTTTAATCGATTCGGATTGTAAGAGCCCATATACCAAAAATTCCGAGCCAAACTCGCTGCAAGGCTCAAGTTCTCGTAATTCAAGTACTTCATTGATTTTTTTTTTATGACATGCGATGGGCAATCAGGCAAGCGGGCCACATGATGGGAAGTAGTCACCACTGCCTATAAACATTAGCAACACCAAGAGTATCGCCAATGCGTTGCTCACCACTATAACACGTTGCTCTGGCAGCAAAAAGGCAAAAGCCACTCCACTGCCAAAGCCACGGTTCCCCAAATCCCCACCCCATGGAGCACTGGAAACCTTACTCACCGGCAGAAACACAATACTATTTAAAAGAGTATTATTTAGCTGCGATATTCTGTAAGGTGGAGGTACTTCCCCAGTCGGGCGGCTCCAATTCGATAGAGTTAACAAGCTATGCCCTACCTCTCTTAAATTGATATAGGTTACTTACAATTACACCAGCTTTTAAGTCCCCTCTTAAATGGGAGGGAGCAGTTTTCATGTACATTAATTTCATAAATAATTTTCTTGAACTCCCCCAATCAAAACCTGGCTAAGCTCGTATTATGTTCATTAATGAACAATATAAAACATATTTGTGTCCCATTTATTGTGAAAAGGTAAATCTGAATACCGAATCCAGGCCTGGCAACGTTCAGAGTCAACGGGTACAATCTCAAATTCATAGCATTCCTGTGAGAATTCCTCGGCTCTGATTTTCGGTTAAGAATTTAGCCTAGACGCTCAGAGCCGCCACAGTTTCATGGTTGGCTACTCGGCCATAGTTGAGGTTGTCTAGACCAAAGACGTTCACCGATTACTAGAATGCTTTGTTCAAAAGCTTTGGACTAAACGGATTTATATGCCAAAACCAAAGTTAAATTGTCATTGAGCCTGTGTGGTACCCCGAAGAGTAGAGCGCGACTAATGTCTTTAGATGTAGACCAGCTATTTTCAAAATTCAAAATTTTAAATTTATTTATTGATTAGGACATTAAATATCTCTTTCAATCGTCAAAAAGGAGGGGGGTAGGAAAGTAGGAAGGAAGCACACAGTGACATGCTGGCCGCCCCATGGCAGCAGCAAACCCACCCCACGCTAGTCACGACCGGACCGTGCCCGGCAATGCCAGGCAAAGCCGGACCGCGCTCAATATATTATAGAAATATGTCTAGTAAAATTAAGAAAAATTTCTTCAATATGCCAGAAAATTGTTTAACCGTTATTGACACGTAAGTATCCCGGACTTAGAAACGTTACGGGAGCGTCCAACTCTCGCGCATTTAATCTTTGAATGATGACTTTGATATGCAAATAAAATTGTGTTTCACCTCACGGATAGTTTATTGCCATATCATTCCGTTTAATAACTTCCTACATAAATCCCTATGGCTACGTATACATGAGAGGAAACACCGTGCGGCCCAGACATAACGACCTAACGACGACGCTACCGCTCGTTCAAAATGCTGCGTTGCAAAAACGCCGTACAGTGTGTCCCCACTACCATACGAAACAATGGGGGATTTTCACAGCTACTTTAAAAAGTGTAGTTCGGCGTGCCTCAATAGATGGCGCTGCTTAGACAGGATTCTCCAGTATTGCATTTCTTAACCGAAGTTGAAAGGAAAGGAAAGGTGTTTCGTGAAAAGATACTTAGTTTTAGTACCTTACAAACGCAGTTAGTAAACGCAAAATGTCTACATATTTATATATTTAACTTTTCTAGTCTTTTCAACGCCATCTACTACAATTATATGAACAATTTTTATTTTCAGCTCTTGGAAAATCACCCATCTCTCGGAAAATCCCAACCAAAATCACATTTGCGAGATTTGGAGTTATTAGGTCTCATAGTGCGCGTGAACGCACAGGATTCCAACTGACAAAACTTGTGCGACGATCAGCCCTTTCAGTCCGTCCAAATAATCGAAACTGACAATTCGTAACTCTATAGTATTATAATGAGGGTGTCCAACTGGATTATTGGGTACCAACATCATTGCGTTGCAATTATCCTGATAATTACCTAGTAATATTCTATTTATTACAAACCCAGCAAAAGAATTAGTCAAGCTTTTTTATTACTATATAGAGAAATGGGAAACAGGTATCGTTTTCCATGAAAAGCTACTACACAATGGTCGCTGAGGAGTTCCGAAAGATAAGGTTAATTTATTACCTCCTAACTACAGTACTTTGTCGTATACATATTCATTTTACTTGTACGTAACTAGTTTCGTAGCAAGAAAAATAAATCTTCATACATGAATTGGTTTAGTAGGAATAGAACACATTTTAATTAATCATAAGAATATTATGCTCGGAGCCCAACTTAATATGTTAACGTTTGCGTTTTTATTTATATTTTATAAAAACCGTCTTTACCATTGATAACACAACGCTACAAACAATATACCAAGGTACCTACAATGCGCCAAACCTCCGTAAAACTGACGCAAATAATAGTAATATAATAATAAATCATCTTGGCGTTAATCTCTCGTTTGTGACGTCGCGCGCGAGGGCCCGCGGTCCGCTTTCACCCAAGATTTGGCAGATCTGTGATACTCCGTGATCCGGTTAACAGGGCAACCTGAGTAGCTTAGATCATGATTACACATTCAGTCGCCTGTTTTATCCAATAGTAATGCCATTACCATTACATTAACAGTGGCCCCATCGACGTGGAGCCAGGTTTGAAAGTACATGGGATTTGATATTTTAATAAAAATCTTAAATTTAATATTTTAATACAAAAAACGATATATTGTTACGAAAATCTGACAAACCACAGACACATATACTAGTTTCTAAATCGCTTTAACAAAATTTCATTGGCTTTGTTTGGTTTATTTGGAAACTATGAACAAACGTCATTTGCATAGAGCGTGCCAGCTTTCGGTAATCGACCTACTCGTATACCTACGTATTCCCATCACAACAATACGTTCGCTTAAAACAGTTGCGGGGTAAAAGCCCAGCACAGGAAATTCTGGCACTAATTGTTCAAAAAACTCTCCCTACACATCAATTTCGTTCGCATTCACAAAGTTCGTTTTCATCGCCCCACTGAAACCAGGACAAAAAGCTCTCCACAGCCAACCCCTTTTTCATGCATATATCATCGTGGTTCCCAAATTTTAATAGTTCGAACAACCGACCGCGAGTTTTCCGAGTTTACATACCAAATGAAATTACTATTTTTTAAATTTATTTTTCCGGTTTCATCCGGTTTTATGGCGGTAGTTTACCGAAATATTTTCCTATGGAAATATCCAGGGTATAACCAAGCGACCCGTTCGCTTATTTACATTATGCTTTCAATGTAAATATTTATACAAAGAGCGGGAGTTTCCTGGCAATGATTTGATATTGTTGTTGCAACTAACAAAAGCATTGATTCATTCAATTAATTACGTTGTTTTCATAATAGATTGTTTGACCAAATGGTTTTAAGTTATCGTGCAACTGAATGCATATATGCAGGCACTAATAGACTAAAATTGCGTCAGTTACCTTTTAAAAATAAGACAAAAATTACCATAGCATTATATTTTTCGGATTTTACTTTCTCATTGGGTGACCCTTCCGTACTTTGAAGCTAGTCGAACTTTAGCACCGCAACGATCACGTCACTCGTTCGGTATGCCTTCTAATTCCGTTACCGAAGCAAGGTTGACCAAGGTATTCCGCTGGGGATCATGACACTGGATGAATAGTTAGTAACTGGTTACATAGACATAGACATAGACGTAACTTTATTTGGTCCAATAACACATCCTTACGAACGTAAGGAACTCTGAACACGTACTTATAAATTTCAAAATCGTTTGTAAGGCATAGTGTGAGGAATAATATTGTATTTACGATGTTATTCATAAAATGCTATGAGGTTACGTAGTACATTGAGACGACGAGCTACGAACATTCATAGCAAACACGTCGGTTGTAAAGGGATTTTTATCACTCTTGCTCGTAACTTAGATTTATCTACACTCATAGCGTAATGTTCCAATTACATAATCGGAAACAGTCGTTTAAGGGTACACTTTTTTCACGCCAGCCTATAAAATTTAAAAAAAATTTAATGTTTAACCTATCGCGGTTATTATTACACATTTCAAGGGTATGTTTCGGGTTTCCTACCGCGTAGCTTTGGACGTTCCGTGACCATGATGCATGCAACTATGTCGAAATATCGGGCTACTCGTCAACAAAGGTACGCGGTAGGTAACCCGGGAACATACCCTTGTTTAAAAAAAATACTTTATCCACACTCATAGCGTAATGTTCCAATTTCATATTCAAAAACAGTTGTTTAAGGATACACTTTTTCACGCCAACCTATAAAATTTAAAAAAATACTTTTCGATACAGCATTTCCCATACTAATTTCATTACAGCTGTAACGTAATAGTAGTTTATGCAACTGTCATATAAAAGGGGGTATAGTGTCTGTTTATCGTACGAGGCGTAGCCGAGTATGATAATAGTTTGACACGAGTGTTTTGATATGCAGTTGCATACACTACTTTATCTACACTCATGTTTTTATGTTAAAATATCGTACTTATAATTTTCTCAACTTTGCTGGAAGTAAGCTGCGAGTCGGTTCTGTTGTATCTACGCGTAAAGGATATCAAGCGACGGGAAATTCACTTTACTACTTTCACATTAATCTATTTATTTGCTTTAAATAAGAAAAAGATTCACAAACACAAAATACAACAATTAGAAAAAAATATTATGTTTAGAGGGAAAATAATTACCTACACAGAAATATAAACAGGAAAATTAAAATTTTGAATTTGTTAAAGGCATCTAGGTAATGTTCAGCCTACAATTTGGCCGTGTCCGGGCGCCCGACAAGAATTTAAAAAATATAAGTGTTGCATAATGATTAAAAAGTTATTTTACGTTACAGCTGTAAAGAAATTAGTATGGGAAATGCTGTATCGAAAAGTAATTTTTTTAAATTTTATGGACTGGCGTGAAAAAAGTGTATTCTTAAAAGACTATTTTGAATATGTAATTGGAACATTACGCTATGAGTGTAGATAAAATAACTTTTTAATCATCATGCAACACTTTTATTTTTAAGTTTTTGTCGGGCGCCGGGACACGGTGAAATTCTATTCTATGGTATCACATCGTCTTTAACAAAATAAATTTTAAATTTTTCTGTTTATATTTCTGTGTAGGTAATTATTTTCTCGCTAACCAAAAAATTTTTCTAATTGTTGTAATTTGTGGTTATAATTGTTTTTTCTTATTTCATAAATGTGAAAGTAGTGACGTGAATGACCCGCCTCTTGATATCCTCGACGCGTAGATACAATAGAACGGACTCGCAGCTTACTTCCAGCAAAGTAGAGAAAATTATAGGTACGATATTTTAACATAAAAATATGAGTGTAGATAAAGTAGTGTATGCAACCGCATATATTTAGCTATTAAAACACTCGCGTCAAACTATTATCATACCCGGCGTGCCCCTTTCACATCTTATCACGTTTAAACACATAATTTAAGATATAACGTACGCGTACTTTTTACTTTACTGTTACGTACTAGGGCGTAATGAATTATACCCACATTTAAGTTAAGTTTGTATCCTCGCTGTAAGTGATATGTATGTAGACCAAGCATTTTTAATTTAATCGGGTAATAATCATAAATCTATACATATTTTCTTAGGACCAAAAAAGAGATTTATGCGGCTGATAATAGTAGGCACAGATTTTCTTGATATGATGATGATGATAATGAATCATTATAAATAAACATTCAATTTTATCAAATTATTTATAATTCGCAATAAGTTACGTTTACAATACGAAAATATTCGCTTTATTATATTTTTGAAATAGGCTGTATGTTGATTCTACTTTTCGCGCCCTTACCTATCTGGTACATGCGCGCGGAAAAAAGAAAACTACTCGCCATTTTCCGTATAAATATTTTGTAATTAACATGTTTTAAACTATCGCGTTAATCATCACATATTTTAAAGGTATATTCCGGGTTTCCTATCGCGAATTTTGTTCCGGTTAGGAAACCCGGAACATACTTTGAAAATGTATTTTGTAATTGTTTCAATAATTAAAAGTTTACAACAATACAGTTCCTCGCAAATGTGATAAAAAACGCATACAATGATCACTTGTATCTGTACTATATTAGTTGATAAATATTTTGCGATTGCGTTTTCTTGAAACTGTTGCTATTTTGCCGTTTTCCTTAACCACTTGAATAGACTTTTCGCGTTATTCCGTATCTATAGTATTCTGCAGTCTCTTAGATTTTATGCTCCTATAGATAACAGCTGTTGTACTAACCTCCCTGAAAAAATAAATAAAAAACCACTCAACCACCATCTAAAGGTCAGTCTAGTAGAAAGGGCCGTTTCCACCGCTAATACAAAGCAACGCCACAGCGAATGACCCGGAAAGCCGGCACTTCCCCGGATTAATCCCGATGCGGGTGTTACCAAACTCGATTACACTGACAAGTGGCCTCGTTAGAGCGGCCTGCAGCGGCCTGAATTAGCGGGACTCTCTATTTGCATGTGCCCTAATAAGTGCCCGTCGGATATCTTTAGTCTGGCGTCCAGCTTGATCTGGCATTAAGGCGGTAAACATGTGGCACATTAGTTGGCACCGATCATGATAGGTCGTTTGATATGGCCAGTCATCGATTGTGTCTTTGATGTCAGTTATAAAAAAAAAGTTGTGTTGTCTGCATGCGTTGCCGCCCACATGTCCAACGATCAACGATCCCTTTGTTTTTCCATAGTATGAAGTTGGCCGTGTGGTGTCCGGCAGAGTAGAATAGCACCAATCCCTTCACTCATGGATGTCGTACAAGGCGACTAATGTTTTCGAGGCAAAAGATCAAGAGTCTCCGTAAAATGGGCAGCAGCATTTTCCATTGTTATATTTAAACACTGCGATCTCCAACCCGCCTGCCAAGCGTGGAGATTATGGCAATAACCCCCCTTTCGTGGGAGAGGCCCTAAGTCCTGCAGTGGACTGTTACGGGCTGTGATGTGATGACGTTGGAAAATATATTAATTCTCATATTTGGGGCATGATGATGGCGCTGTGTGAATTTGTCCAAGCATATTTATTTTATGTTCCAACTAGCGACCTACCCCTTTCTCATTATAATATGCATACATTCAATACATTACAAACCTTTCGAAAGGAAGTTACTAAAATAAATTATAGTGAAAACCGCATCAAAAGCCTGGCATAGGATATAAGAAGCCATAAAAGCTATTGACCGTTCATAAAGTTATAATAAGATTTGTCGCTTTCTTTCAAATTCAATTATTTCCATTTGACATTTTACTAAAATCATCATCATCATCCGGAGGGTCAATCCAAGCTTCTGCGAAGGTCCGCTTTCTTGATCTTTCTTCTCCACTTTTCCCCGGTCTACGCCATCCTGGCGTGTCATAGGCCACTGGCTCACGCATCCGACTCTTTAATGATATTGGCAAGAGTTGGTTTATTTTTTACGAAAATAGGTTTATTTAAAGGTCTATCATCTATGAAGATGGTAATGGTCCACACGCGCTGCGAGGCGCGGCAAGGATATGGAGCTTTCTAGGCGCACTTGAGCGGAGCGACGTGGCCTATCAAACCCATACAAAATACAAGGCAGCAACGCCGCCTTACGCAGTACAATGCAACGCAAATGCGGTTAGACCTTAAATGTTTTTTATTGAACTAGGCTTCTACCCCTTTAAGTTCATATAGTCCAATGTATTTCTGGAAGTGATGGAAATACATATCATATTCTCTAAGAAACTGTTCTATCGTAATTGAGGTGCCAGCTCTCGCCACCTAGCCCTTGTCATGTCAAAAAGCTGTTTTAGGTACAAGCTCAGAATATGAAACTAGCCAAAGGTACAAGGTGAATGACCTGCGGGGCTATTGTCTAACTCAGTTGACAACTGAATTTGACGTTAAATAATTCTACATTACGTCATGTACGTTGGTTGGTTTAGATTAGTGTAAGATTTTTTAATTTCGAAGTTGTCCCTTGAGATAGCCAATAGCCCCCCTGGTCATCTATGTTTTTAACTGAAAATGTTCAGAATATTTCACCGCTTGTTAAATCTTAGGCACAAATATTTAATCAATAATAATGTACATACGATTTTTCCTTCCTTTTCATCAATTAAAAACGTACCTTTTGACAGAAATAACACTTAGTTAGAGAACTATACTCACCACACAAAAAATGTACACCAAGTATTTACAAAAAAAACTAAAACACAAAGAAAAAAGATAGAGGACACACGTAAACATACGAAAATTACAACTTTAAGGTCAATTATTACAATGTAGGTACTAATCAAAGAGATTAGAATGTTAGTAGGCACTGTTACGCAGTACTGGGATAACAAATAAATAAAAATTACTTTGTTGAGAGATATAATAAGAATGAAAAACCAACTACTACTATTTAAAAAAAAAAAAAAACTAAAAAAAATTAATGCGTTTGAAATCGCATCCCAGCTAGTGCAGTGCTCAACAAGGCAGCCTACAGACGTTACGATCCCGTATGAAAAAATCTAACCGAAGCAGACTCAAACCAGATGAGTGTGAGCACCCTAGCCAGCGGATTCAGGAGCCGACACCTACGTTCTACCTAAACCTACCCGAATGCTGGCCCGCGCGGAGCTGTACATAATGTGGTCTTCAAGTTATAATCTATATTTATTATATTTTCAATAATGTATCAAACAAACATCTCTCTCGAATACACTTATAATTGAGTAGTCATCAGCTTTTAACTGCATAAAACGCGTTCAGTTCGATAAATGAAGCCTACGTTCCAGGCTTAGCTATATCCATACGTGAAATCGCAAACACATAGCGACTCGGATTAAAGTTGTTGCCGTGCTCTTTTTCTCTATCTAGGACATATACCATAAAATTTTCAATATATCGGTTCAGTTCAGTGAAACAGCCATAAAAAGATTACGAACACAGGCGCTGTGTTCCAGATTTTCATTTGTTTTTCGTGTTTGCGTGACGTCAATATAAGTGGGAGCGCTCTGTACTGCGTCCGATTAAAATCCGAGGCAATGCTGTCCAAGATGGCCGCAGTACCTACCATCTCTGGCCGCAGTACGCTTCGACAAAACAATTGAGCGCAATTTTTGCTAGCGTAAAAATTAATTGACCTGCCGCCAAAGTAGGCTGGCCAACTGTCCTGCATTTTACAGGAAGTCCCATATATCAGCTATCATTTTAGCCGCGTCCTGCATTTTAATAAGAAAAATAGCAAAATATTTGTTGTTGATTTTCAATGTTAAACTAATGTCCATGATAAACCCGCGATGTCCCTTTTTTCCTTAAATCCTGCAATTTAAGATCTGTAGTACAACAAAATGAGCACACAGGGATGGCCATCCGACACCAAAGGGAAACTATGCTGAAGACACGGCATCTGACGTCCCCCTTGCCATCATTACTATCGTGGTCGTGCTCAATTGCTTTGTCTTTTTCTAGAAACAATTTGCCGAGATTTGTCCGAACTTTTTTAATTCGTAGCAGAAAGGGTAACCGCGCTCCAAACTCGTTAGGACTTACTCAATTGTTTTGTCTTCTTCTAGAAACAATGTTCCGAATTTAGTCCGAATTTTTTTTAATCTAAGAATAAAGGGTAACGGCGCTCTGAACTCGTTAGAACTCACTCTTGACGGCTTTAGTTTATGGCCTAAATTTCTATAGATAAGATGTAAATACACGTTTTTCCTATGATCATATAAAATATGTCAAAATTGTGTTATCATGTAGGGATCGTCACAGTTACAATGAGTTTATGCACTGCATCAAACCAGATATCGTAAAAATTATTTGATTTAGTTAGGCAGTCCAACCCCAATCCGAAGCGAGTGCGGAAAAAACAGTTTCGACTCTCTGGCAACCCGAAGGCAATTTACTATCTTGGGAATCGTATCTTATTAGTTATGAAGTGAAAGAAAGGACAGGAAACAAGTTTATTTTAACTTCTTCCCCAGAGCGGAGTCAGCGCAAAATCTAATTAGCAAAATGTACCAACAAAAGAGACAAATACACAAGCAAAATTATAGTACGCCAGCGTAAATAAAATAGGGATACGCAGACGAAGAAATATATATTTTATAAATATGAGAGCAACGGATATTAAAAAAAAAAATGTGCAACATTTTTGTGAAATTAATTTCATAATTCTCAGACTGTAGACAATAGGTACGAGTATAGTACCTCCCACGGAATAGCACAAAAACATGTCAAAGAAAGTGTGGAAGTTATACCTCGTGTTACCACACGAAAACAAAAACAGACAGAAAACGAAAGGAAGACGGAAAAATCTTCACAAAAATGAGAAAAATAGTACCTACTCGTACATTGATAACAACCAGATCTCTACGGCCGGCGTATCTTTGCTACGAACGTTCGTCGTTCGTCAATATGCTAAGTATCTCGTAGCACTTTACGACACCCATCGTAAATACTCTATTAAAGTGCCTTACTCCCAAACGAGTTTGAAATTCATACGTGTTTAGATTTCCCTACTGACAATAACCTGTATCTAAAACAGTCATGCTTACCTTGTATATTCGAAACCTCACGCTGTATTTTACGTTGTGTAATAAAATTCCATTTAATACATTCTAACAGAACAATTCCGTGTTTATATAATTCGATACGAGATACTATTATATTTATATACGTTGCAATACATACAATGCTATCAACTTATTTGTATCGGAATTAAGTATGATTAACTTCGTCTTTTTTATTTACTAGCTGGCCCGCCGCGATCTCGTTCGCGTGTTGTCCAACCCTATAACCTTCCTCTTGAATCACTCTATATATTGATGAATACCATATTAAAATCTGTAATCTATTGGGAAGTTTAATAGATCTAGGCGTACATACATACATACCTACAAACAAACAAAGGGACAGACGGTGGGAAGCGATACTATGTATAGATAGGTACCTGCACAAACCGGTATAAGGTGAACCAGCATCTCTATGGATGCGCATAGCAAAATCAAACATTTCGAGCTCGCTTCGCTCACTCATTCATCCGTTACTGTTACTTTTCTTAACACTCACATTCATTTATCTTTCAAGTGCCAAATTCCAAATATTTTGAGTAATAATGAGCGATTGCAAATATATTGCAATCGCTCATTTATTGATTTATCTAAGTTATTATTACTATGTGGTTAACCCACCCAAAGGACCAAAATGTTAAATGATTCATGCTCGCTTCGATCGCTCATTCATTCTTTTAAGTTACTTTTATTGAAATCAGCATCACACATCATCACAGCATCTAAGAGACAAAAAAATTCTCAAACTTTGATTTAAGTTGCTTATAAGAGCCAAACTGTCACACATTTCGAGATCGCTCTGTTCGCTAGTTTATTGATTTAAGTTAGGTACTTTTATTACGAATGACCCAGCTTTATCATCATCACAGTCCATAACAATCCCAGGTTATAAGATCCGTAACTAAAATCTGCCCATATATATTTATTTTATTCTGCCATAACAAGTAGAAACAGACCGCAATGGTCATATTATTTTTAAAAACCGATCCTAATGACACTATTTGTATATGTGTATATCACGCGTGGCCAGATCTTAGAATCACCAACTACTAACTTGTAAAGTTGGATCAACAAAAGAAATTGGAAGTAGGTGTGTTTATACTTTCGTTTGGAAAAGTCCCCCTTCTAAGTACCTACGCACATTATGATAGGCTACTACGGAACCCTACATTGCACATTTTTGTATAACACAGTATGATAATGGAATTTTCCTGAAGACAATTTCATACACAAACAATAGCCGATTCGAATAATAACATTGACATAATTGGCTTCTGTAACAATAACTTTATTATTTGGAACACGATTGAAATTGGCGTCGAATTTTCTTCCTTTCCCGAGGAATTTACGTACTTAAGTATTTAGAAATAACAAACAAGACTCACAGTGGAATTTCTCATTATTATTTTCCTCCTCATTTATTTAAACCTGCCTACAAACACTATGTATTTTGTTGTCTGTAGTATAAATATGTAATAACAAAACTATAAAAGAAGTAGTAAAATATATTGTGATGATTAAATATTATGAAAAAAATATTATAAAATCATCTGGGCGTTAATGTCCCGGTGCTCTCTTGCACGAGTCCGCCTTGAGCATGATCCAGGATTTGGCAGATCAGGTGATAACAGTAGAGCGACTGCCATCTGACCTCCGTGACTCTGCTACCGATTCTCCTAAAAAGGTTAAACTTAATGGTAAATAAAACCTTTTGATCAGGAAATAACTTCATTTTAACTGAGCTGTTACTTATTTTATAGATATTATATTTATAACTCTTCTAAAAAATTATATGTTTTATGTCATACGGTAGGCAAACAGGCAAGCAGGCCGTCTGATGGTAAGTGGTCACCGTCGCCAATCGCCAATACGTTGCCTAGGTCTAAAACCCCGGGACCCGTTGCTGCCCTAAAAAGACAAATGCCCTTCCACAGCCGAAACCATGGCTCCCTAAATCCCCACCCCTTGGAGCACTGGAAACCTTACTCACCGGCAGGAACACAATACTATTTTAAATAGTATTGTTTGGCTACCATATTCTGTAAAGCGGAGTCGGGCGGCTCAGCATGCGCGAAAGACTTTTTAATTACACTATCAAGGCATTTAGCCGCCATCTCACCTGGTAGTAAATGACAATGCGGCCGAAGATGGAGCATGCCTGTCTAGGAACAGCCTATTCACTCTAGCCTTAAAGGCGTCCAGATTATCGTGATCACTTGTAGCGGTCACTTGTAAATCAATTTGAATGAGGAATATGTTTAAAAAAACGCCGACTACAATTTACCAAAAATATCTTGAAACATATTGACTGCGGCCTGTGATGTGAATGACATGGGTGGCGAAAACCCCTTTTCAGGAAAACGGAATAATAACACCTACCGGGAATAAGATTATTTTGGCAAGAACACCTGGCACACGCCATGTCGGCCCAAATTTCGTTGTCGTGGCTTTGTACCGTGTGTGCAAACTTGAATCCAAATCTCTTCAATTTTCAAGCCAGGATACATTTTCTTTCGTTCTTACATATTTTACAAAGCAAGTATGTTTTTTATATAGGTAATACGGCAGCCAAACAGGCATGCGGGCCACCTAATGAAAAGTGGTCACTGTCGCCTATAGACACCAGCAACACCAGGGGCGCTACCAACGCGTTACCCGCATTTAAGAAGACCTCTAATATACCTCTTAAACGATCCCATGCCATGGCCCAAAGGAAACACTGTGGCTGAGAGCTCATTTCACATCCGAATCGTCCGAGCGAGAAACGTATAAACCGTGCTGACCTTCTTGTACCATTACTACGATTAAGTATCAAAAAGTACACCCTTCAACAAACACTGACCCATGACCTTTTCGAGTTGTATCAGTAAGTACGTGTCGTATGTGTATACGACATGTTTCGTCATTTTGCTATTTTTTCGGTATAAAACCGTACTGTCTATCTAGATTTTTGTGTTTGACGTTTATAAAAAAGGAAATTGTGTGAGTAACTTTTCTTTGTTAAGTATCTACATATGGAGTAACAAAATAAATATTCTCCTATTCCATTTTACTTTACCCATCCCACGCTGCCATATACCAGACAAGCTGAGTCATCAGGCAGGCGTTCTCAAGTGCAGATCGCGTGGGCGCGCACAGCCCTCGGTTGACCTTTAACATGCGGGCCCAGCTTGCGTACCCCTGGCACGTGAGTATAGATATTCTGTGCTAGCCTCATAACTGTCGTCATACGTTTTACGTTGTTGTAACACATGTGTTATATGCAGCGCGTGGGAGGAGTTCAGGCACGGCGTTGTTCATGGCACGTGTAATTGTTGGCAGATTGAATGCATTTATAACTTTTAATACAAGTTTGGTTAGTCTACAGTGATTAAACAAAATAACCATAAACCGCACCACTAGCCGTGGGCTGGGTACTCATCCTCACTAGGTAGACCCTCTGTTGGTCACGACGAGAAGGTTCGAAGAACGTTTCTCGCTCGTACGATTCGGATGTGGAATGAGTCCAAAGGAAACACTGTGGCTTCCCAGCCACAGTGTTTCCTTTGGACTATGACATGGGATCATTCAAGAGGTATATTAGAGGTCTCTTCAGAGGCTAACAACGCATTGGTGGACAACGCACCAATTTCCATCAGGTGGCCCGCTTGCCTGTTTGTCTGCCGCTTAACATTAACAAAATTTATAATTAGCCGTTATACTACTGTTTTTATATAGGGTAAACTTTTATTTTCTACGAGGTTTCGAAATATTCACGGCTCTAAGGAATACACTCGATAATAGCGTTCAGCAGTGCACCTGATGGTTGAAAAGCTTAAGGCGCTATTTGGCAACTGTCGTACGACGGGCGATTTTGAGGTGGTCGCACGACCGTTCCCAATTAGGACAGCGGCTTATATTTCCATGTAATCTATGCAATCGCCGTATATATATCACTTACTAACAGACATAGACACGGTATACATTTCACACAGTTGACTTTATGTGATCGTCTACTCTGCCGGTCAGACTGTACGGTCTCATTACCGCACATCGTTCCGTGTCAGCGTTTATGCGATACAGGCATTAAGCCCGTACTAGCGTATTCCACTAGCCAGTTCACTACATACCATCAGACAGTGTACTCACGTGTAAAGGACTCAAATAAAATGGATTTACATAACATACTTACAAGTTTTATTCATCATATCAAGATATCATCTACAACACTGTGCAGAGCTACCAAGAGCCTGTACATGTTTATGGTCCTTCGAGCCTGAATTAAGTGTTTTTTTGTGTGATTTGCGAATTGATTGCGATCGGATTGGTTGGCCTCCTACCAGCGGGTCTCGCCGACTAAATTTGAGAAGGCGCTCTACGTCATTCGTGAATGCATAAATAAATACTTAATGAACAAGAACAAGCAAGTATCAAGAAAAATCAATTCACTCAAGATAATTGATTAAATCAATCGCTCAAGGTAATTGAAGAAACAAGAAAAAATACAAGAAAAATCAATTCACTCAAGATAATTGATTAAATCAAACAATATTCAAGAAAAAATTCAATTCGCTCAAGATAATTGAAGAAAAAAAATACAAGAAAAATCAATCCATTCAAGGTGATTGAAAATCATGAATAAAACAAACAAATTCAATTTACACAAAATAATTGATTAAATCAAGAACAAGCAAGTATCAAGAAAAATCAATTCACTCAAGAAAATTGATTAAATCAAACAATATACAAGAAAAAATTCAATTCGCTCAAGCTAATTGAAGAAACAAGAAAAAAAAATACAAGAAAAATCAATTCATTCAAGGTGATTGAAAATCAAGAATAAAACAAGCAAATTCAATTTACACAAAATAATTGAATAAATCAAGAAAACCAAGCAAGTATCAAGAAATTTAAGATATTTTTATCAAAACAAAGAAAAATATATTAAATCAAGATTATCAAGAAAATCAATTGAAACAAGGAAATTGACTAAATAACAAAAAAAATCTCAAGTTAGCAAGTCAAGTTCAAAAAGTTCAAGTGAGTCCTTTCACATAAACAATATTCAAGAAAATCATAAAATGGAAGCATCCGATTACCTCTACCAGCAGACCACGATTGCAGAGGGAATTAAAACCTTATTAATCAATTTCAAAAAAGATGGTCCATCACGCAAGACTCCGGACCTCATAAAGAGACGCATTGAGACTCTCGACAATTACTGGGTGGAATATGAAACCAATCATGAAAAACTACAAACACTCTTATCAAGTGACAATATTTATTTCACCAATAATTATTACAAGCAAACTTTCAACTTGTACCGCGAAGCGAAAGAATACGTTTCGAAGACAACACCAACCATTAGTGGTCCATCAACTTCGAAGCTGCCGCAACAAGAAAATCCATCAACTACGAAGTTGCCCCAAGAATTAAAGCCATCAACTCCGAAAGTGCAGCAACCACTTTTAACTTCGTGGGCGAGTGAAGAATCCTTGGAGGATAGACAAGGCGACATACAAGAAAGTGTCTCAAAAACAGATATTAATTATGGTAACCGCAAGTTAGACCAAATGCACAAGAAACAGTTAAGTAATTTCAAGGCATTTGCCAGAACGGTGTCAAACATAAACATACCCGGAGTACAAGAAAAATGGGAGTTCGAAGACATCCTACATGACATAACGGCGCGTTGGAAGGCCATCGACGCCCTTCATTGGGAGCTGGATAGCCAAGTAGACGGCCCCTATCAACAATATGAAGAGATATTTAATGACCACGAAAAACAATATTTGGATATCAAGAGACAAATAAATAGCAAAATGTGGTCGGTCTCGCATCGAGAAAAATCAACCCCTCAACTTGACATTCCAAACTTCAATGGCAACTATCAACAATGGGTGTCATTTAAAGATTTATTTTGTGAGGCTATACACACCAATCCCACTTTATCGAACGCGCAAAAGATGCAATTCTTGAAGAGCAAGCTGAAAGGAGAGGCCGAGCGTTTGATACAGCACCTACAAATAAGTTCAGACCACTACGCAACTAGCTGGGAAATTCTCAACAATCGCTTCAATAACAAAAAACTAATTTTTACAACACACATGGACACCCTAATGAACGTCCCAGTAACGCAACAAGGCAATTCAAAACAAATCAAACGCCTCCATGACGTCACGACTGAGTCTCTCAACGCTATCAAGAACCTAGGCATCGATATAAGTACCTGGGACTCCATCCTAGTATACATTATAGTACAAAAACTGGACGCTGAATCGCATAATGTATACCTAGAAGCATTGAAACACCCAAGAGAACTGCCCGTGTTGTCCGAATTTTTAAAATTCCTGGAAAATAGATTTATTACGATGGAAACAAGTCGTCGTAAACAAGAAAGTAATCAGAAGAAACCAGGATTATTCCATAAACCATATAATATGAAGCAATACTCCAGCAACAAGGCTGTTTCGAACGAACGCAAATGTCTCGTTTGTAAAAGTCAAGAACATAGAATTTATTTTTGCAAGCGATTCCTAGAAATGACACCAACTCAGAAGCGAAATGCAATTATGAGCTTTAACTTATGCACTAATTGCCTACATTATCACGAAGGCAAGCCGTGCAAGTCAGAAAAACGATGTCACGATTGTAACGGGTGTCATAATACATTACTGAATGCCGCTTTTACACAGACTACGAACGAAGTGACACCAAGGTCACAACCAACTGCACAAAATAACTCAAGATATGAATCAAGAACATATGTATCTCAACAAGGAGATAATTCAGAAATACTTTTGGCTACAGCCTTAATTAAAATACAAGGAGCAAACGGAGAGTACAGAATCATGCGTGCTCTCGTAGACCAAGGCTCTCAAGTCTCCCTTATCACCACTAACGCAGCGCAAGTGCTGGGCTTACGTCAAACTAAATGCAGAGGCATCATCACTGGCATCGGCAAAATAACACATGTACAGGAAGAATTAACATCTCATGTGCCTCCACGGCCGGCGACTATGAGTTCAACACGAACGCATACATCATGAACAGCCTGACCAACAACCTACCCAACGCATCTTTCGTGAGACCATCATGGGACTTCCTACAAGAGATTACATTAGCCGATCCAAACTTCAATAAAAGCAAGCCGATTGACGTGTTATTGGGAGCGGATGTTTACGCGAACATTATAATAAATGGAATGTACAAAGTCAGCAATAAGACACCGGTCGCACAGCAAACGCAACTCGGGTGGATTTTGTTCGGAAAAATACCAAGCTTACAATGCAACGTGACTTTAAATAATATGGAAGAAATACACAAATATTGGGAAATAGAAGACATTCCCGAAGATTCGCAATTTTCAACCGAAGAAAATTATTGTATCGAGTACTATAAGTCAACGACCTCAAGATTGAGCGATGGAAGATACCAAGTTCGACTACCGCTCAAATCCACCATCAATCAATTGGGACAATCAAAACATAAAGCTGTGGCACAGTTCAGGTCCCTAGAACGAAAATTCCAGAAAAATAAAAATGTAGAGCAAGAATATAAAGCCTTCATACACGAGTATAAACGATTACGTCACATGAAATCGGCGGCACCTTGGTTAGCGACAAGTAATGCGATTCCACAATGCTACTTACCTCACCATTGCGTGCTGCGCGAGGAGTCCACTACTACTAAGACCCGCGTCGTTTTCAATGGATCGGAAACAACATCAAATGGAACGAGTCTAAATGATTGTATGTACAAAGGCCCAAACCTACAAAAGGACCTTTTAACACTCATCATGAGTTGGAGGCAGTATCAAGTCGCCTTCACAGCCGACATAGAAAAAATGTATCGGCAAATATGGGTCCACGAAGACGATCAAGCGTTACAAAAGATTATATGGAGAGATAACCACCACGACTTACTGCAAGAATATCAATTAACCACGGTAACTTACGGCACCAAAGCTGCGCCTTACCTCGCAATGATGACATTACGTCAACTGGCAAATGATGAAAAGCACAAATACCCAGAAGCCGCTCATATACTGGAAAATCGTTTCTACATGGACGATTTAATTCATGGCTCAGATACATTAGAGTCAGCGCTCAAGCTAAAACAAGACCTAACTAATCTCATGTCAGCTGGAGGCATGAACTTAAGAAAATGGAGTTCCAATAGAAAAGAACTACTACAAGAGATCCAACAACAAGAACAAGGCACTTATAATTTCAAGTCGTCAGAATCTTCTAAGACCCTCGGGTTATATTGGAACCCCGCTCAAGATATTTTTGTGTTCCAATATCATGTTGACAAGGAAAACATGGAAAACACAAAAAGAAGAATATTAGCGGCAATATCAAGATTATTTGACCCGCTGGGGTGGCTCACCCCCTTCTCCACTAAAATGAAAATATTTTTCCAACAAGTATGGAAAACAAACAAGAATTGGGATGACATACTTCCCGATGAAATCATTCAAGAATGGCTCAAGATTAAAACAGAAATAAAATATATAAATCAAGTTCAAATACCACGGTGGCTCGGTACTGCCGCCTCGTGCAGGATCGAGTTACATGGCTACTGCGACGCGTCACAAAAGGCATACGCGTGTGTCATATACAGCAAGGTATTAAAATCAGGCCACGCGGAAACAATATTAATTACGGCGAAATCAAGAGTCGTCCCGGCGAAGAAAACAGTAACTTTGCCAAGATTGGAGTTATGTAAAAAGCAGACTTATGGAAAAAGTCAAACAAGCATTATTAGCCACCGAAAACATAATTATTTATGGTTGGGTAGACTCAATGGCAGTATTGGGATGGCTACAAGGAAATCCCGACCGCTGGAAACCATTCGTGTCCAACAGAGTTCGCAAGATAACCAATACAATGCCCGCAGACTGTTGGCAGTACATCAAATCATCTGAGAACCCGGCTGACTGCGCATCTAGAGGATTGACAGCGAGCCAACTGCAGCAACATCCACTATGGTGGAAAGGACCCGCGTGGTTGTCCACCTACGAACAAACAAAACAAGAACATCCTGTATATACTACAAATGAAGAAGTGCAACCGCGTAAACAAGTCACGGTTGTCACCCAAAAAGAACAAAATGTAATAAATGAGCTTATAAATAAATATAGTTCATTTAAAAAGCTCGTGCGAATCCTAGCATGGATTAGAAGATTTATCATGAAAAATCAAGACAGAGAGAAAACTCCAACGCTCACTCTATCAGAGTTACAAGAAGCAAGAAAAATATTAATTAAGCAAGTCCAAAGAGAAGAGTTTGAAGAAGTACAAGATCTGAAAAAGAAAAAACAAATTTTGACTAGTAGCAAGATCCTAAATTTGAAACCATTTTTAGACAATGATGGCATTCTTCGCGTAGGTGGATGACTGCAAAACGCACCTATTAGCCCTGAAAGAAAAAATCCAATTATTCTACCCCAAAATCACCGACTTACAGAATTAATATTGAACGATGCCCACGAGCGAACATTCCACGGCGGCGCTCGGGTTACACTTGCTTATACACGGCAAAAATACTGGGTACCAAGCGGCAATCGAATAACGAAGAAATACATTCACAAATGCGTTACCTGTAAGAAACAAAAACCTAAATTACAACAACAGATTATGGGAGACTTACCTGCAGTGAGAGTGAGTCCGTCGCGTCCCTTCAAGCACACGGGCGTGGATTTCACAGGATATATCCTCTTGAAGGCCAGCAAGGGTCGTGGGATAAAAACCACAAAAGGATATGTGGCCGTTTTCGTGTGCATGGTTACGAAGGCGGTCCATCTTGAATTAGTCTCTGACTTGACGACTTCCGCTTTCATCTCGGCCCTTCGTAGAATGGCTGCTAGAAGGGGAACACCAAGCGACATCTACTGTGACAATGGGAGCAACTTCATAGGCGCAAGTCGGGTTCTACAAGAGGAATACCACCAGGTTTTACAAGTAATCGGTGACGACTTCTATAAAGAACTAGCAGATATGGAAATCAAGTTCCACTTCAACGCCCCCTCGTGGCCTTCGGCGGGAGGGTTATGGGAAGCTGCTGTTAAGAGTTTCAAATTCCATTTAAAGAGAGTCATAGGAGAGCAAAAACTCACTTATGAAGAGTTCTCGACGCTGCTGGCGCAAATAGAAGCTTGCCTGAACACAAGACCTCTGTGTGCAATAACAGATGATCCCGAAGATCTGAACTATTTGACGCCCTCTCACTTCCTAACAAGTGGACCCGTAATGACATTAGTTGAAACGGAGAGGGACTTAAGAACACGCTGGCAACTTACTCAACAAATATTAAAAGACATCTGGAAGCGCTGGTGTAATGAATACTTATCTCAGTTGACATCAAGGTCAAAATGGAAACATCCGAAACAAAATATAAAGATCGATGATGTAGTTCTCGTCCATGAAGAGAACCTGCCCCCAGGCAAGTGGATTATGGGCAGAGTTGTCGAATTACACCCGGGGAAAGATGGCCTCGTTCGGGTGGTTACCCTAAAAACAAAGAGCGGACACATGAAACGTCCCATTACAAAACTATCAATACTAACAAGCTGCGAAGACATCGACGCAAATAAACAAGAAAACATGGACACCGCAGCCGGACCGACAAAGAGCGTCCACAAACCGAAAAACAAACCTTCATTCTTCACATCATTACTAGCAACATTAATGCTGTTTATGATGATTTTATCAAACACTGAAGCCACTATCAATATCACCAAGTTCAAACTCAATCAAAGTTTATTTTTGATAAACTTTCCAACATGCAACTTATAAACGACGAATGGAAATTAGTTGTTTATTATCAAATGGAACCTTATTGGCAAGGAAATAAGGCCCTTCAAAACTACATTGCAATGCTCGATAAAGCATGCACTATACTAAGAGAGCAAACACACTGCAACGCAATCTTAATTCAGTTACGTCACGGCTACGAGGAACTCGAGCACTACAACCAGCTGTTCCTGAGTCAGCAATTCCGCGCGCAGCCGGCTAGACGACGTCGGCGCAGGAGAGGGCTTGTCAACGGCATTGGATATCTCGCGAACAGCCTCTTCGGAGTATTAGACGAGAGATTCGCGGAACAGTATGAAAAATATATCAAATTACTGCAAGAGAACCAAAGGCATATCATGACCCTCTGGAGAAACCAGACATCAATAGTGGAGTCTGAAAATAATCTTTTAAAGCGAACAGAAAAACTTATGGATCAACAACATAAGACCATAAATCAACATATAAATACATTAGAAAGAGCTATAATGACCTTGAAAAATACGGAACAAACAAACAACATTGCTAATGACTTCGCAATTGGGTCCATTATCGCAAGCAACGTACTCAACAATTTACAAACGCAACAGCGTACCTTACTAGATACGGTTACTGATATATATCAAGGGCGTTTCAACTTACACTTGCTTACGCCGGAACAGCTGATAGCCGAGTTGAGTATTATATCAAGCAAGTTACCTAAAGAAGTTTCGTTACCAATTGAAAACATTCACACAGATTTACGTAAACTGTACAGTCTTATCAAGATAAAAACAAGATCATTATCAGATATTCTTCTATTTGAAATGAAAATACCATTGATTAGCAGAGAATCTTACGAGATTTTGAAAATAATTTCTATCCCAAAACGTTTTCAAGGCGAACTAATAATCAAGCTAGTTCCGATATCAGATTACATCGCTATGAACATCAAGAGAGATTCGTTTAGTCCAATGAACGAAATTGACGTCCGAGCTTGTACAGTATACTCGGAGACTTATTATTGTCACAGTCAAAAACCAGAATATGAAATGAGAAGTGCCAAAAATGTATGCGAGTTGGAGCATCAAGAATGTCTGATCAAGAAAGGCACATGTAAAGATACATGGCTGGACAGCTTCTCAATGAATACCTACATATACTCATGTTGTAAACAATGTCAACTGAGAGTAATGTGTCCAGATCAAATGACAGCGCATCAATTATCCGGAAATGGCCTCATTAACGTAGGTCATGGATGTATTATCAAGACAGAAACCTTCAAGATTTATCCTCATAAACCACATATTAGTGAGGTTCGAATGTCTCCAGATTTTTATACTCCTACAATATCACCAATAAACCACATAATTAACATATCAATCCCACAAGTGATTTACTCAAGCAAATCACAGATGGAACTTGCACAAGAAGCTTCAGTCATTGACAACAAAATACAGAAATTAAAAGAGACGAGTGCTGAAATCCTGTCAAGTGGAATATCTACTCATGATGTACACCATTACGTCATGATTTATATCGTCTTCGGAGTCATTATTACCATTGCTGGGATTCTAATAATAAATCGACTGAAGTCAAGATGTCGAAGCGTGGACACAGCTCAACGAGAAGCAACACCATCAGCGCGCGAGCGGCGGGCGACGCCTCCCCGCGCCCCCTCGCCCCGCGCCGCCCCGCGACCGCCGACAAGAAGCAGCGGACGCAACATGAAGCAGACTACAACTCCTATATTAAGAAAATTCAATGATATTTTCCAAGAACAGTCTGTTTAATGTTTTTTATTTTAATTCAATCATTATTTTATACATCAACTAGTTTTGTCTCATCTTAATCTGTCTGGCCCGGGAATATGTACGGTCTCATTACCGCACATCGTTCCGTGTCAGCATTTATGCGATACAGGCATTAAGCCCGTACTAGCGTATTCCACTAGCCAGTTCACTACATACCATCAGACAGTGTACTCACGTGTAAAGGACTCAAATAAAATGGATTTACATAACATACTTACAAGTTTTATTCATCATATCAAGATATCATCTACAACACTGTGCAGAGCTACCAAGAGCCTGTACATGATATGTGTTTATCCGGCTCGAAGGACCATAAACATGTACAGGCTCTTGGTAGCTCTGCACAGTGTTGTAGATGATATCTTGATATGATGAATAAAACTTGTATATTATGGAAACAGATTTTATTTGAGTCCTTAGTACGTGAGTACACTGTCTGATGGTATGTAGTGAACTGGCTAGTGGAATACGCTAGTACGGGCTTAATGCCTGTATCGCATAAATGCTGACACGGAACGATGTGCGGTAATGAGACCGTACACAGACACCATCATCCTCATCAGACTTAAGCCTTCTCCACAATAGTAAAGGACTTAGCCATAATCTTGGATAATGGGAAACGTCCAGTAGGATGTCCTAGATACACTGACTGAAGGATCTATCCGAGCTTCAGAGGCCGAGATGGAAGGAAAATGATCAGGATCGACATGAGTAGCGTCTTTTGGTGTCGCGAAGCCAGAGCAGTAAGTATGTAAGTAAGTCAGCTATAACCTTAAGCTCCATTCGCACAATGACGTATTTGTAGGTACTAAGATTTACCAGGATTTTAACGTAACCCGACCCTTAAAGGTCAAGAATTAAGCTAAAACGTTTTCAGGATCTGACTTACGAAGCTCCAGTACGCGTAAATCAGCCCACAAGCCGTTTAATTGCCTTACCTACGTCAGGCCAAAGAGCGCTTACGCACTGCGTCCGATCCGAATACTAGAATGTACAGGTCTATAGTCCCTTTCCTTCCTTTTTCCTTTACGTTCATATGGTCCATAACGTCTAAATGCTATAGATATTGAAGATGAAGAAGATACGTTATTCATGTAGATTGTTACTCTCATATTATCTATGTCCAAAATGTTCGGATTTCATTTTCTGGGTGAGTCCACTTTTCGTGAACACGCCGCGAAGCACCGCTCTCGCGCTGTTGTAACTGCACGCGCGTACACAGAGACAGAATAAAGAAAAAAACAAATGTGGAAATTAGGTGCAGGTTAAAATTGAGACGAAATAAAAGAAGAAACGGATGCAACACGACTGTGAAAATAAGCTGCTAAGGAAAAAAGCGAGAGAAAATTAGTTGCAAGGAAAACATGCGTTTGAGAAAATCATCAAACAAATGGTACTCGAGGTCTAGACGCACTCTATGTTGAAATATCACTAGTGATAGTTATAGTACGTACCCATCCTTAGCACACGGCCACACCTAAATCGTTCCTTACCTTCTACCTTATTTCTACTGTTGCTATAGGTCGACAACTCCCTGGTATATCGCCTACGCGGTGAGGGGGCAGCGTGGGTGACGTCATGTACTAGTAAAATGCTCCGGTCACTCTCCAAATCCAACTAGCTCCGCGTAATCATCTCATCCACCAAGCTGTCTGAACTATTAATTACTTCAATCTGGCAAATTGTGTTCGCCTCCACTGATCCTGGCTCATTCATTATGCATGGAGCAAGATGTCGCGCCAGCTAGGCTTTATTACCGCTAGTTATTTGTGAAATGGTGTACCTAAACATGTTAGACAGTTTATAATGTAGCGAACTCTAGTGCAAAGGCGTAGTCTTTGTAATTTCACTGGTTTTTGCAATTTGTTTCGAAACATTTTGAAGATTGAGTCTCTTTTAACTTCCTTTACCACTTAGAGAGCAAAAAAGTAGTTCCACCTCCTTAATGCGCATATCCACTAACATACCTTCTGTCACGCCTTAACCGTCTTTATGTATGAAAAGGTTGCTGAACGTGGATGAAACGAGAGTAGTTTATCAGGATCGTTGGAAGTGGAACAATGTGGTCTCTATTTAAAAATTAAGTATCTACGTAGTTTACCAGTTATCTAGAACCTATAAACACAATCTTTGCTTATTCATCATCATCATCCGAGCGGTCAGTCCCGGCTTCTGCCAGGTTCTACTTTCCGACTCATTTCGCCCGATCTTGGGCATCATCGGGTCGCAAACCATCTCGCATCAGACTCAGCGATGTCAGTCCATCGTTTCTTTGGCCTTCCGCGGAACCTCTTTCCTGATACCGGAAGGTTTAGGCACCTATTTCCCACGTACGCCTGGGGCTTACGCATCACGTGACCAAACCAGCGAAGGCGAGCCTCTTCGATCTTATCCGCGATATCTCCCACGCCAAGGCTGCCAAGGATATTCTCGTCGATCAAGTCGCGTAACGCCACACATCCACCGCAGCATCTTCATTTCGTTGGCGGGCTTCACGCCGACGAAATTAAGATGACAATCATTAGTCATTATAGGCTTGATGGCGCTGTGTGAATTATCCAAGTTTTTTTTTTTTTGTTTTATAGGTGACTCCGGTGTCTTCAAAATGGCGGCGGGTGATCGAAGCGCGCATAGAAGAGGAGCGCGAGTTGACCATCGCCGCGGTAGGAGAGGGTGCCAAGTCGAACCTGGGCCGCTTCTGGGACATTTCCGGAACATTCCTCTTCACAATCTACGTCATGACCGCTTTGGGTAAGTTGGAACAGTTGGAAAAGTTGTTGTGGAAAAGATTCGAGGTCAATCACCTTATCTAACCGAACCAGCGGCTCTTGCTTTTCTTTTTAACGCAGACTTGAAAGCATAGAGAAAAAAAATTATCTACAGAAGCAGAGTATATACCGAGTTTCAATTCGAGACAAAATGTCACACATCTCTATAACACACACACTTAGGCAAATGCAGGGACGAAACAAGGCAGCCCATCTGCAGATAAGTTATTTTTTACTACGAATTTCTATTGCGTAACGAACACAAACAAATCTGACTATATTTATATTGTCATTATAATAAAAGTGCAATGAACCTAATCGTTATCACCGTCGTCGTCAGCCTATACACATCTAAACTACTAGGGAATTGATCTGTCCTCTTATTGAGAGAGAACGGGCAATAGTTTACCACTCAGGCCCAATGCGGATTGGCAGACTTCACAACTCGAATTAATCTCTAACATGCAAGTTTTTTCACGATAATTTTCCTTCACTGAAAAGCCAAATAAATTATTTGAATTCGTATATGAATTAGGTGTATAATACAAAAACCATTTTCAAAGGTAAGGTGTCTGGGGATCAAACCCACGCCTTGATACCTACCACCATCTTTTCGATCTCTCGATCCTACATACCGTAAATACCGTGCCCTCTAGAGACATCGTCATGAACAAAAATTAATGAAAAGTAAATGTATTTATGTACATAAATATATCAAACAGGCAGCATATTCTTTATTTTGCCCAACGAAGCAACGCAGCCAGCTTTCTCAACACAATTTTGGCGGCGTAACGGTGTGGACGACTTTTTTAAATTTTAATATTTATTTCATTTATAAATAAATAACAAAACACTATTGACTAACATATTTTATTTGAATATTCCTACATTAATAAGATTGTTGTCCAAGTCTCTTTCAAGCACAGACATAACAGACTAGACACAAATCACAAATAATCTCTGTTCACTCACTCTATAATGATTATGAATCTTGGTATCCCGTTTTTTCACCAGTACGAACGAGCCTGTCAGAAAGTGAAGAGCGCAATGTTTTGAACGTTTACCACGTTGCTCTAGCTAATAACGACCAGTACACTACTTACAATATTTGAGTATTAAAATTCTATACAACAAATACTAAATCCGACTCTGTTTAAATCGAAATTTTTCGAATCGAAATAAATATTAAAATTTAAAAAAGTCGTCCACACCGTTACGCCGCCAGAATTGTGCCGAGAAAGCTGGCTGCGTTGCTTCGTTGGGCAGCAATGCTCATTCTCTTACCGAGTAACGAGCCAGCTCTCCGGGCACCTGTGGTCTCTGGTAGTCTTTTAATTAGTTCTAGAAACGCTTTTTAGCGCTATGGCCCTACAGTACCAACAGCTCGACCCCAAACGGTCGAAATATGAAGTCCTTGGCTAGGCTTTTACCTCGTTTAAGGTCTTCAGCAATAGAGGCCACAGCCCCAGCGACGCCCCGCAGCCTACATGACGTATAGTCGTGTCTGTATTTTTTTTTAAACACAAATGTGCCAATAAGCTTACGGCCTGCCTGATGGTAAACTGTCACCGCAGTCTATGGACGTTTGCAATACCAGAGGCATCACCCACGCGTTGCCGACCACGTAAAACCTTTCTTCAAAAACTGTTTGCGACGCAGGATTCGGCGCGCCGGTGCCTCACACAATCTACGGACGGACGGCCACGCTCATCTACGCTGCATTGGCGGTGCCTGGACACATATATCTCAGTAAGTTTTCAATTATTTGCACTATTTGAACTGGCTGCAAGCATTTAAAGGTCTCTTGGAAGAGAATACCTTCCTCTGTCTCTGCTCTCTGTTTACACCTACTTTTATAGCAATAATTGTTTTTTATTATACCACACAGGTGGTAAACAAGGTTATGGCCTGCCTGATGGTAAGCAGTCACCGCAGCCTATGGGCGTTTGCGTTTGTTACATAAGAAAACAAAAAATAACCCCTTAATCTTGAATTTCTAATAACAACTGGCTAGCTCCGCAGTGATCAGGCCTCCACTGACTATGACTCTTATCAGACCGTAGGTCGGCACCTGAATAATTCCTAGTTCACACTGGGCTTTCCAGTCTGTGGCCCGCACCAACGGTCGTCCATGCTAAATTCGTAATATGCTTAGAATTTCTAGTACCTACAACAAACATGACTCAGAAATTATAGGTTTTATCGTTTTCAATATCGGTATAACTAGTGTCATGTAAGAAGAGCCTTGGCGGGTCACGTGGTTCGACTCGCGCAGCAGACGATTACCTGCGCGAAATCCCCTCTACTGCCATTTGACAAGTCTCTTCTTTCATGACGCGGATTATACATACTCGTATATTTGATTACCTGCGTCATGAACTCTTTCCTAAACCAGGTTTAGACACCCGGGTAAGTTTAGGCACCTATTTCCCACACGTATCCCTGCGGCTAATGCAAAACACGTTACCAAATTAAACCTAAAAGTACAGTAAAGTACCTATTCGACAAAAGTAAGTGAGAGTGTGTGTACCTACTGTATTATATTGGTCTCTTGTGAGAGTAACACGAAAGGTCAACAAGGTCACTCATCCCGCCCAGGTAAAATAGAGCCAGAGAAAATAAATACAATTTCTAAAAGCCACTGGGATCCCCCAAAACACCTTGATCCGTGCCGGATTAAGTAGGTAATTCACTATCTATACAACGCAATATTTTGTTTATTCTATAAATAAAAACATTTTGAGAAATATAGACTATAGACTAACAACAAATACTGGTAATAATGTAATTTATTATTTGTGTATTGCGGTCCCTATATTTTGAATTTAATTATGTATTGATTGACATTTTGAATTGACATTTTTAATTTATTATTTTAATATTACGGTCCCTATGATTTTAATTAAATAATGTATATACATACATTAGTTATTGGACATATTATTATTTGCATATCGGTACATACCTGAACTGAAGAAATGTGTAAATCCCATAATGTTAGAGCTATATTAGTGGTATCAACAGAGGCGAGCAATGCATTGGTGACTCAACTGGTGTCGCTGATGTCCATAGGCGGCGGTGACCACTTTCCATCAGATGGCCCGCTTGCCTGTTTGTCTGCCGTATATAATAAAAAATATGTAGTAAATTTAGGTAGGGTTGTAGGTATATGCGAGCATTATCCGGTGGTTGTCGAGTGCTGAGTACGTTAGGTAGGTACCTAGTATTATAAAACAACGAAACGACGTACATTACAAAATGAGCACCAGCGCTTAGAGGTCGCAATTTTTGAAAATACTCTACCTACAGTATTTGTAGAGTGACCCTTCTTCACTAATGTGGAGTTTAAGTCCAGCAGTTGACTTTTATTGGCTGCTGATCTGGTGTGATAAGGCTACTTTTTAACCTACTTCAAAAAGGTGGAGGTTGTCAATTCGACTCAATGTGAAAGCGGCGGTGTCCACTTTCCATCAGGCCTGTTTGACTGCCGTATAACATAGAAAAATTGATTTTTTTTTCGTGTGTTTAAGGCAGAATCCATTTATGGTTGATTGTGTCGTTCGATATTTTCGTCTGAATCAATATTATATTGTAGATTATACCCTTTTCATGTTATTTTAACGTAGGTAGGTACATATTAGGTCTCTAATTGCTCTTGAAACTTACTATAAGATGTACGGATTTTTCAAGTCCATATACGACTCCCTTTCCGAGCGATTTAGTTAATTCACTAGTAATGGCCGTAATAAAGTTAAAACCCAGAGCCAATGAGGCCTATTTACGGCACATGTCGGGTAGGATTGTTCGCTTCGTTATTTAATTCGCTCCAATGCCTGGATGCCTCTATTGAACGAAATCTTACAGAGCCGTGGACAAGGGTTACTTTGATTTGCGGAGACAAATTTATTACTTACTATTCTCTGTTAAGTTCTAAGGGAAAGATTGCTCACTTTCGGTATATCCTCTTCTCAGTTTTGTCACGTATGATATGTTTTGTTTGCATGAAAATAACACTTAGTTAATATAGTAAAGTAAGTCAATTTCAATTTTAAATTATCAAGTCAAGTCAAAGTAACAAAAGTAACACATCGTATCTTCTTCACATTTTATTATACATATTACTAGCGACCCGCCTCGACTTTGCACGGGATTTTCTTTTCTATAATATGCATTTATTATGCATGTCGGGAATTAGGGGATAATCTAGCAGGGGAGAGCTCCATCAGAAGGTATTTTCGGGATATATTTGTAGAAATAAAGATGCAGCCGGACAGTTTAACAGTGTATACAGATAATTAAAAATTCAGGCAAACAATAGAAGAATGGGATGAATTTTGGACACTTACAGTAGCAGACGGAACGTGGGACTACCAAACCCTTGAGTCGCTTGTCAGACCCACCACCCATGGTCGTCCTGCCTGACCGTACCTTAAGGTGTGCCAGGGGCTCTTTCTATGTGCGCACCTTCACAAATTCTTATTAAAGTCCCTCCTGTACTCACATTCTCCTTTCTTACTATCAGGCAAGTCATAAGCTTGTTTGCCACCTTAGTGGTATAAAAAAGTAGGTTTACCGAAAGCGAGAAGCAGAATAGCTAGGACCACTGAAGACCAGAAAATATGTAGCAGCATTTTCTGTTGTATACTTTCGACTTGACGATATCTAACCGGTCTGCCAACCGTGAAAAACTGTTCACTGATGTCGCGAAGGCCTAAGTCATGACAGTTAATGATGAATGGATTGATGATTAATGCCTCCACCGCTTCTTAGACGTCATTTCAGACTGTATAAGGTTGGCTGGAAGAAATCCCATTGTGGGATAAGCCCGCCTTTGCTATGTAAAATTATTTTTGTAGCTCCTGTATTTATTAAGCAATAATGAGTTTACATACATACATACATACATAAATGCAATATTCGCAGTGGTGAATGCGAGCACATGCGTCGTGGTGCACGTTGAGAGCTCCATGCATCGAGTCAGCGGCTTATTGTACAAGGTGCCCTTCATGGGAACTACCAGCAAAAACTTCCTGGATGGCCGAAGAGGTAATAATAATAATAAAAAAATTACATAGCTTACACCACGTGTTATAAATACACAAAACGTACGTAGGATAAGTACCTACTAAAATCAATCTGGCGTCAGGTCAGGAGAGGTTTGCACATGTCTAGTTGACGACGGTGGCCACTTTCCATCAAGTGAACCGTCCCTCCTTTAGTAATAAACATAAAACTGGGAATATTCCTATAATATCCCTATTCTTTAATCCCTATATTAAAACAGCGAAAGAAATACCAAACTCTGCATCAAGATGAATAAAAGAGAATATGTTTGTAAATATAAATCGTCAATATGTTCCAGCAAGCCCGGACTGCAGCCGAAATTCTGACTCACTAAAAACACGAACCAGTTGTCGGAAGAAATTATTGGTGAGTCTTAATTAGGTGAAATGTAATAGCATTTCTAATATCGCTATGAATAGGTACTAGGTACCTACGTAGTACTTATCTATCTTATAAAGGCCAAAAGTAATTTATTTTTCGTACTGTGTCCGGGAGAATAGAATATTGCACCAGCACAGACCCAGTCTAGGAGCATTGTTTCGTATATACGTCGTGCCCGCATAGTCACCGCGTAGCAACCGGACAGAAAACGCGCTAGACTGAGCGGACGCGACAGATGAAGGTGTTTTATTTTTTACAGTACGTTTTGCAAGAACGTCTTAGACGACCAAAATTAAGAATTTAATCCAACGTGCACCGTACTTTAAATTAAATTAAAAGTGTAAAAAAGAGGTTTATTTTTTATAGTATGTAAAATTCTTGTATCGATTACGTGCCGTAGAATCTAATAGAAAATATGCTATTTCGCGGTATATTTAGTGAAGTAACTAGGTACAACTTTACACTAGCTTTACACTTTAGAGGTAGTCGACCATACGCGTGACGCCAAGACCAAGCCTCACATCTTTCAACCCTCAGGTAGTCTTCCGACTCATGTTCTGGGGCCGATCAGTGCCTCTTACGGTGGCGCTGTACTACGCCTGCGGGGCCATCGCCTTCGGCGTGTGCCGTTCGCAGACAGCTCTCGGAACTTTCATGTTCCCGGTGGAATTCACCACCACCGGCGGCTTGGAGCATGTACGTGTCTCAACATATATAATACCTACGCTTTGTGTCATATCAATTTGCCATGGATGTACATAACCACTTTACATACCGCCTCATTAAAAGAAAGTTATTTATTCCCATAATCGTTGCACACGTTGTACCTGACATGTATTACGGGAGACAGTTGTATCTTCCCATAAATTGCTTTTTAAAAGCAAGCAATAAAAAGCTTTCTTAATTAACATTGTCATACATTTCTATATTACTATGCAACACTTGTATGTGTATGTATGTGGGTGATACGGTGTCTGTGTATGTGATACTAAAAGCAAAGGGCAATGGGTCAATAAATTTATTTTGTTAGCAAATTACAAGATAAAACGCTTCACTAATTAGTTTATACTGAATTGAAATGCAATGTCAGTGTTTGTTTACGTCCATGGAAAATTGATCTGAGCCAAAGTTATTTCTGCTTCAAGGGATGTGTTGAACCCAGTTTCGAGGTTGCGCGTCTACTAAATCGGAATTGGCTCGGGCGCAGACGGCAGAGTAGAATAGCACCACCCCCTTACACTCGTGGGTGTCGTACAAGGCCAGTAATGTTTATGAGGCAAAACTGTCTTCTAGAATCTCCGTAGGCTGGAAAATGGGCAGCAGCATTTTTCATTGTTATATTTATAACACTGCGATCTCCAACCGCCTACCAAACGTGGTTATTACCTAATAAAGGCCCTCTACTGCAATGGACTGTTATCAGCTGTGATGATGATAATCTAGGTACTCTACTAAGTACTCCAACCTGTGACCACAAGTTCTTTTCCAGGTGTCCGGTACCACGCGGCTCCTGTACGCGATATACGTGGAGGGAGCGATGTGTCTCCTGGCGTTCACGCTGGCCACGGTGCGGCGGTACAGCGGCGCTGCGGTCAACAGCGCCACTGCACGGTACCACCTCTTCGAGAGCGAACACTGCCAGAAGTGCGATACGCCGTGAAACACATTACTCAGAAAACACACGAAAATAAATAAGCTAGAAAAAATACGCTGTCGTGTGGTCTTTTTCAATATGCCCTCTAATAGTTACATCTACTAGCCCTACTTCGCCATATAGGTAGGTATCTAAACACCGAGATTCCCCGACGCGCCGATTTATCCCGTTATTTTTTGCGTGCAAGATTTCCTGGGTCCAAACCTATAAATCGTGATTAGCGTCTTGTCTATGGAAAACGGACGAGACATGGCCAACATGTATGAGATTTCACGAATATAGCCCAGTACTGCCTCGACGATGGCTCGCGCGGTTTTGGCCATCATGTGGAGCCTCCTCATATTGATGCTAACGTAAGTATAACTAAATTCCTGAAATGATTATTTACATTCTCCATGTATGATCTTGTTGTTATGCCTCATGAATGATATACCTAGGTAAATATATATCGTTATTATTTGCATAATATGCAATTTATGTTTACAAACTTAATTTAAGTCAGAAAGGTATTCGTTGCGACGTTCATTTGATTTCAAAGTCTTGTCTCGCTCGTTATGAAACACGGTGAACGAAAAAACAAGAAATGTGTTAAGTGGATAATGTAAGATATGATATTATAAAATATTATAAAGAAACATGTTTACTATTTGGTTGTTAGGGTAAGTAATATCAATTTTTACATGCTGTTTGTTAATTAGACATTTAACTATTTTCCTTGGTACTTATAAAATTTTCCGTCCTTTAAAAGGTCTGTCTACTTATATAAAAGTAAGTATACCTACTTTCCATATTTTTTCTATTGTCATCGTTATCCGAATACATATTCGGATTGTTTTATTCCCCGATAAGTAACAGAGAATAAAGTACCTAGGCTTAAAGTACCTAGGCTTAAAGTACCTATATATCATTGATCTGAGAAATTAGACATTCTAAAACCTAGGGATTAAAAGTGCTGTGCATTTAATCCTGACCTGGTGAAAACAAGACCACCTCAGTCAGGAGTACATATACCTAACCTTTCATACACCATGTCAGGATTGTCAGCCTTTATACTACTTGTTATCTATGCGCTCGTTATATGAAGTGGATGATCAATCCGTGTAGTTCTCGACGGTTACTCGTCTGATCTTCAGGCTATGGACGCGGGAGTTCCTCAGGGATCGGTTCTGTCCGCGACTGACTCTTTTCCTGCTGCATATTAACGATCTGCTTGTATCTGCGGTACCTCTGAAAACGCAGACAACAGTACAGTAACGAATAGGTATCTGTCGGAGGCAAAAGCCAACAGAGCCGACATTCAGTCTTGTCGAGAGAGAAAATGATTGGTCATAGATGTCATACTGCAGGGAATGGAGTGTTTTATCCCGTCCTCTGTAGTCCGTCTCGGCGGCAAGAGTCAGCCCTGGTACGACAGGCCTAGTGCTGAGGCAACTCCTCAAGCAAGATACTGTTCGTGCCTAGACAGTGGCTCGGGCTCAAAAGGACCTAACACCCACATTTTGAGGAAAAGTACAATGCTGTTTCGAGGTCTACAAAAAGGGTAATGGCCAGAGCAAAATTCAAATTAATCGGCGGAATTGGAGAGAAACTAATCAGCTACTCCTCTAGGAGCCGTGCTTTTTAGTCTCTCTCCAAAGCTGTCAACGGGAACTTTTGTCGGACCACCTTTCCACCTTTGCGCGAGTCGGACGCACACAGCAAAGGAGAAAGCCGATCTCTTGGGTAATTTCATTGCTCATAACTCAATTCTGGATGATGGGGGAGCTGCACCGCCTACAATCACGCGGTGTGAGGGCATCATGCCCGAGGTTCGGTTCACCCAAAAAATCATAAGGCGTGTGCTTCTCTCCCTAGACATCCGGAAGTCCAGTGGACCTGATGGCAATCCGGCTATCGTTCTCGAAAAATGTGCTCCCGAGTTGTCTCCCTTGTTAATGCGCCTATTCAAGCTTTCCTACACCTTTGGAACGGTGCCGTCTTTGTGGAAGCTAGCCCATGTGCATCCGATACCGATATAGCGGTAACCTCCTTGCTCTCTAAATTGATGGAGCGGGTCATCAATATCCAGCTCCTTGGATACCTCGAGGATCACCAGCTGATTAGTGACCGTCAATATGGCTTCCGTCATGGTCGCTCAGCTGGTGACCTTCTTGTGTACCTAACCCACCGGTGGGCTGAGGCTGACCCCCTCAAAGACACCGGTCTGCGCATTTTCCGCCAAAAAGGATACTTTTGTCATGGTGCCGCAGTTCCAAGGAACACCCCTCTCTATCTCAGAAAGTATCGAGATCCTTGGTGTCGACATATCAGACGACGTGTGGGTCCGGAGTCACCTGGATTGTAAGGCTAAACTAGCCTCAAAAAATACTTGACGTGCTTAACCGGTCTAAGCGATACTTCGCCCCAGAGCGGCGCCTGTTGCTGTATAAGGCACCGGTGCGGCCACATATGGAGT
This sequence comes from Blastobasis lacticolella, assembly GCA_905147135.1. Taxonomy (NCBI): domain Eukaryota; kingdom Metazoa; phylum Arthropoda; class Insecta; order Lepidoptera; family Blastobasidae; genus Blastobasis; species Blastobasis lacticolella. Next base: position 5,727,980 of record LR990047.1, read on the forward strand.
ATTGTTCCCATCTTTGGGCCGGTGAAACCGCCGCTGCTTAATTATTTTGACTCCATACAGAGGCGCGCCGTACGAATTGTCGACGAACGATCCCATACTGACAAGCAAGTTAGAACCACTGTAGACTGTTCTACCGGCTGTACAATGGGGAGTGTTCTGAGGAATTATTTGATCTGGTGCCTACAGCACAATTCCGCCATCGCACCACCCGCCGTGGACTGTGTACAATTGCACTAGGTATATTGTGTTCCATTTTCACGGATTTGTAATCAGTTTGAAATATTGGATAATAAAAACAATTATTATTTCGAAATAACATTAAAATCCTATTGATTGCCAAGAGCTTTCAGTCGGAGTACGCGAAAGCATTGAAATAATATGTAGGTATAGGTCTACCTATATGAGTCCATGCGCGAAATATTGGGCATATGGGGGCTAACCAAGAGCTCTTATAGCAGGACCTAAACAGAACTTCCCTGCTTAGAAAGAATAAAGCACATGTGACACGTATGGCGCTGTCTAGCCTTTTCAGCGCCAAAGTCTGATATATCAGACGTTTAAGTTTCGTGCCCTCGCCGCCAATGTCGATATTATCAGACAAATAAACTTACCAATTTAACTCTATTTTTTCTTATCGTTATAGTACCAACCAACATAGTTAATCAACCACGTTTATTGTCGTAGCGTGTGGTGAACGTTTTTGACGAAAACTCTTGGCGGGGAAAGGGCTAGTAAGTAAGCAGGGCAGTTCTGTTTAGGTCCTGCTATAAGAGCTCATGGTTAGCCCCAAATTAAGTTTTTACTTCTACAAACAATAGACCTAAGTCGGTACCTACCTACTTAATAAGTCACTCTGGTCCAGGTGGATGCAGCTTTCAACCTTTGCCCATGGATTCTGGGACTCGGGTACAACCACAAAGGCCCGATTTTTTCCAGACGAGGAACCACGAATTAGCTTTTTCAAGTGGCCGAAGTGTGCCCGCTTTAGTTTGAGAGCGTACTTGAGACACCAAGATGAGAGAGATTTCTACTTCTGCCGCGCAATGCAAGGCGTGGCTGGGATATCTATCGGTGAGTGTGAACTATTGTGCGAACAGCATGGACAGGACAGCAGATATGTTGAATTATAATTTACCTTAGGTAATTTTACAATATGTGGTGTAGTTAGGCACATATTGTTTTTGAACTTCTGACAAAAAAATCTGTGTATCTGTGGCTTCGTAGCTCCCGAACGGATGGACCGATTTAGATGCGGTTCTCTCTGTTTGAAGCCAGTTTAATCAAGATGGCTCTTAGTCTTGTTTCGTTAAAATCGGTTTTGTAGTTTCATAAATAATTGAGTTTAAGTAAACTTGGTCGGGGGTATCCGACTTTTTCTGTCGGTTAGGTTATTACCTGCTGCGACTGCTATCTGATCCACACGAGCCGCTAGGGTTCCAGCCACTCAGAGCCTCATTTGTAAGCAGGGGGATTATTATCAACAACGATCACATTTCAGATTTTATTCCAATTAATATTGGACTAATATTAAACCGAAGGACGATATTTACGTCATTAAACCCACTTTGGCCTCACATGGAGAGGGTAACCGATCTTCGTATATGGGCGCTGGGGCGAAAAGGCCTGAATATTACGCCTTACAGGTATGCCTTCGTAGATAAAACAGGTTATGCCATCACAAAATCTATCTATCTATGATCTGTTTAAACTGACTTGTCTTATTTGGTGAACAAACAATGCCCAAAATCACGACTTGCCGTATCAATCACGCTACGTATATTGTGTATAGATGTCGAGAATTATATAAGACACACATAGAATGTGAATTTCAACTAATACTGCTGCACATTATCCATTTAAGTACATACATTTCCTTAACCAAATAAGACAAGTCAGTTTGGACAGATTATACAGTGTTGTATCATCATCTTGACGTTGTGTCCCGGTTGCGTTGCGAGGCACGCGAGGGCCCAGGGTCTGCTTCAAAAGCAAGTGTTGTATCTAAGGTAAAACAAGACAACCATCAGTAGGTAGGTTAAGAACATTCATAAACAAAACATTATTATACGATATCAATAAGTTACACTCTAAACCAAAGGAAACTATTTTCAAACACAAAAAGCCGTGTCGAGCTTCTAGATACTCCTATTTTCTAGGTATATAGGTACTTATTTTAGGCCGTAAGCTTGTTTGCCACCTGAGTAGTATAAAAAAGGCACTTCCTCGCCGCCGTAAGTACCTACCCACGACTCATCCCGCGCGACACCCGCCTAGCGTTGGCGCACCGACCCTAGCCGCTCGCTCTTGCCGATATGCCCTTCGTAAATAGGACCTGCCTACACGGCAAGCGCGGATCCAGCGTTGTGGGCACGATGGGCATACCTACAACCCTAATAGAGGTCCAAGGCTAACGTAATGTAGTAAAATTATAATAACCTGTAGCAGTATTCGTGAATGTATAGAAAGACCAAGCAAGTTAGAACCACTGGCTAACCGAAGGGACTTTGGCTCCCTGTGTGTGTTTTATCGGCTGTACAATGGGGAGTGTTCCGAGGAACTTTTTGATCTGGTGCCCACAGCACAATTCCGCCATCGCACCACCCGCCGTGGGCTGGGTTCTCATTCTCACTACGTAGACCCTCTGTTGGTCACCACGCGAAGGTTTAGAACAACGTTTCTCGCTCGTACGATTCGGATGTGGAATGAGCTCCCTATGACATGGGATCGTTCAAGAGGTATATTAGAGGTCTCTTTAGAGGCGGGCAACGCATTGGTGACCCCTGGTGTTGCTGATGTCCATAGGCGGCGGTGACCAATTTCCATCAGGTGGCCCGCATGCCTGTTTGTCTGCCGGATCACATAAAAAAGAAAAAAAAGACCCCAAACACTTTGCTGCAAAATCCGACACGCACTTGGCCGATTTTCAGGTGATTGTGCTCACAACCTTTTTTAGGGGAGCGCCTGCTACACGAAGCGCTTAGAATGTCTAAAATGAATTAGCGCCAGAAGCTCGGTGCCTCTAACGTAGGTAGAATATCTCACTTTCTAGTTATCAGGGTAGGCCCTCTAAGTGATACCTACCCATCCGAACAAGCGAAGATGATCGGTATTAACTGTTTAGTGGCTAGGCCCCTACCTACTTCGGTACGCTATATATTGCGTTATTTTATACTTACATTTCATCTTTCCGTGGTCCTCATTATTACAGTCTAAAACCTATATACTTGGAACTCCTTGACAGATATCGTGTATGGCGAGTACGTCAACTAATTACCAGAAGTTTGAACCCTGAGCATTGGCACGGACCTAGAGGAGAGCATTCTCCTAGGCACGACTTAGCAGTAATACACACAAAGGATCAGATATGGCTTTATGAAACAATACCAGACAGGTTCCAGTTTGCTTACAGAGGATTTATAGCAGGAGTGCGAGACAGGCTTGACTGGGATGTCATTTTTGCAGGTAAATGGGTACCTACAGTAAAAAATATTGACGCATTTGTCCCCATCTAAAATGATTATTATAATTCCTGCGGCCATAGCCAAGTGGTTTCGTTAATCTACAATCGTCAATCTACAACCGGCAGAACAGACAGGCAGTTGGAACAACTGCCGGTCTAGCCATCTTTGACAGCTCCGCTTGCGTGATGCGTGTATGGTAGAAAGTTGACAGGTCGAAGTTAGACTATTTCTACCAACATCTACATTGACTCTGATTGTGTAGGATCATCCGCCAATCCGCCTCCTTTGTACACCGAAAGTACGTGAATTGTCTATGGACCAAGAATTTCTACCACAAACCGCTTATGTCAGATAACGTTAGCTTACGTCAAATCCCATTATTTTTTTCTACCACAAACGATTGTAGATTAACGTAACGTCTTGGCTAAGGCCGCTGATATGACTGTGTCTCGCTATCCTCAACCTATTAACATCTATACATATAATGAAATCGTTTAGTCTGTTTATTAAAGATAATCGAAAACAAACCAACCTGAGCGACTTAAAACAAGTAACTGAACAAGTTTAGACGATTTTTAAAATTTTTGTTTGTCTGTTTGAACGCGCATCACGTAAAAACCGCTGAACGGAGTTCCATGAAATTTTGTATAGTAATAGTGTATATCCCCGGCCAACATTAAGGCTATAAAACATCTCAAAAATTGTCTGAAAAATAATAAACCAGCAATAAAAACCTCTGGTGCTGAGGTACTGTATAGCTACTACTATATAAATACTCTGGCCGTGTGGTGTCCAACCCCTTACACTCATGGGTGTCGTACAAGGCGACTAATGTTTTCGAGGGAAAATATCAAGAGTCTCCGTAGTCTGGAAAATGGGCAGCAGCATTTTCTATTGTTATATTTAAACACTGCGATCTCCAACCCGCCTGCCAAGCGTGGAGATTATGGCAATAACCTCCCCTTTCGAGGGAGTGGCCCTAAGTCCTGCAGTGGACTGTTACGGGCTGTGATAAGGATATAAATACTATATAGTATTTTTGGAGGTCCATTAAATGGTGCATATTGATCAAATTCGAAGTACATTTACAATAGCTAGATAACTCTACGACTTCCAAAACTACCAAACTATCAACGGTCAAAACCGAATCAAAATCCGTTAAGTAGATTTGCCATATTTCTTATAGTTTACTTGGTCTATATATATTGGATATTCTAGTTTTCAAAATAAATTATCCCTTAATTGTTGCCCAGGCTGTTGCATATTAAGCTATACAACAAAAAAGTTTCATTCAAATCCGTCCAATAGTTCCGGAGATTAGGATGTACAAACAAACAGACCCGACAAAATTTTAAAAAATTCTTATCCTATTACTATTTCTTCATCGCCCTAAATAATTTTTTTGTAAATATGTTTAATGTACAGACACACTTTTATTACTGTTTTATTATATGTAAGTATAGAAGATATACGGATATTCAGAAAAGATAAATAGAAATTCAAATATGTATTTTATCCTCAGGGTCCGGCTTCTTAACCATGAGTCATATAGAAGAGAACTATAATATAAAGTATGAAGTAATAGACAAAGAAACTCAATTGGTGAACTGCGAGATATACCTCCCGAAGTGGTGGGGGAAGTTCATGTGTTTCAAGAACTTGAGGGGCTACGCTGGGGTACCCAACGGGGCACCTTTACTGACATGGAAGGGTCAATACAGTTTGGACATGGTCGGGATGGGATGTTTTGAAATCCGATACAACGAAGACAGAATCATGGTGTTCACCGACATCCGATTCTACCTTTCCTACATCTATGAGCTATCAAACTTGACAGCGGGAGAATATTATGAGTACGCATACCCTCAGTGGAGCTACAAACTTAAAAAGGTTAGTCCTAATGAAAAAGATAATGAGCCTTACATCCCGACGAAACAAATTAAAGATGACTTTTATCCATTGGGTTAAAAACACTGTCAAACATTCGTTCTATACATTGTTAATTATTTCTAAGTAATTCCTTTATTTTACTACAATAGATGTTAATTATAAAATTAAACACAGACTAGTAATTAAATTTGTTTTAATTACCTTTCACTTCCTATAAACTAGTCAACCGCTATGTACAGCTTGGCATTGATTACATAAAACTAGCGAGGTAACATGCATGTTACGGAAATAGATATAGGAGTTGGAATTGACAGGTACTCGTACAGAAGACTGCAACTCAACCTACCCTGTTCAGACTTCGGACCGACTCCGGTTTGTTCGCGCATCTATATTGATGCTAGCTGGTTTTATGCTGGTAGTAGATAGGTTGATCTGCTACCTTCTGTACACAGCCTCAGTATAGTAGCTACCTGCTTGTTCTGTTTTTATATTCAACACGAGAGACGTTCAGAAGATGAAATCTATTGTATGAGCAAATGTATACATGGCAACCGCAAAAAAAAACTTATTACGCAAAACTGTACTTCGGAGCTGAATGTCACCAAAACTATGACTGTAGGCTGTATGGCTGCAGCTCGGAAGTAAGTTTAAAGTACCTCGGATCCGGAGATATCCGGCCCGAAGTTGCATATCTCTGTAGTTTCCACCACATGGGGAGAGCTCCCTTTCCCTGTTAACTCAAATACCAGAGAGGCTACAGCGCTAAGAATCGTATCGCGCGAATTAAATGGAGCTGCCAGATTCGTGCGCACACGCGTAGCGCTGATTTTGACGCAATTGTTGAGTCGGCTCCTACGAGGAATACATACCGAAATTCGAATATGTCATATTCGGTATATGTTTTGGTCATCTTCCGGTTCTCGTCTAAACAGCCGGTTCTTTTACCTTGAGAACGTCCCTAGTGGCTCTTGTAGATTTTATGATATGAATCTTTGTTAGCAAAATATGCTAAGTGTATCACAGTAAAATAAATCGAAGAACATACGCGTACAATTCTGGCATACGGTTAAGGTTAACCGTAAAAATGAACATAACAAAAAACTAAGCGTAGAATGTACAATTCAAAATATGATAACAATAAAACGCTAACATATATGACATAGAAATAAATCTATTAATTTTTGAGTGCGTTCTTGGAAAGCATTTTATTACGCTTTAGATTACAATATTTATTATTTTCTCTAAAACACTAAACACTAAATTATTTTTCCCAGTTCGACAATAAAATTTAATGTCTTTGTTATTTATATAAATAAAGTAATAGTTTGTTAAAAAGACGGCGCGGAGCACAGCATAAAATTTAGTAAGGTACTAATGTAGTGACATTCGTATCAATTCCACTCTTCAATAAGCACCAAAAATCAATACAGAGCTGGCCAGACAATTTATAACAATTTAAGTAAATACACACACCTGCCCAATTAATTGAATCACGATTCTGCCCTCTGGTGTGAAACCACCGCCTTATCAATGTCACCCGCCAAGGAACAATGCTTGCACTATTGTGTTGAAGCCGGTTTGAAGCATAAGGTAGTCATTACAATTTCATTACAGGCACGAGTGAAATCATATTAGACAATACATAGTGATCGCACCAGCGGCTCTACCATTTTTGTTATATGAAACCTAAGGCTCCATTCAGACCGGAGTGGCAGCGGTCAGCAATGCAAGAGTCGGTAGATTCACAGTCGGTACAAGCGGCGACGCGACTGCTCTGGAGCACAGACGAATATAGTCTTTATTACCCCGGGATAAAGAACGGGCTCTCAAAGCCGCGATCACTGCTACTTTAATGTAAAGTGTATAAAAATCAAATTCGCCCGTTTTCATTTTGTTTGACTCGGTATCATTAAATAAAGTTTATCGTATAATAGAATTACATGGGCTCTGTGCGATTGCTAAACCATTTTATGTTGCTAAACCATTGTAAACACATTTTACAAATTCGCTTGTGGTGCAGTTATGCAATGCTATACTCCGCGCGAGTCTAAGACATTAGCTATCTATCCTTTACTTCTTTTGGACTCCTTCAAGTGATCATCTTCAGTGGCAGCGGGACCTTCGATGGACTTCTTTTCCTTAAGAGCGTCTTTCACAGCGTCCACGAGGTCTTGGCGCTCCGACACGGATACTTTTTTACCTGCGGAGCGGATCACATGGGTAACAAAACACTGCTTATCATAGAACTTATTCTAATTAGGTACATTCTGTGCCAAAATCAGCTAAATCATTATTAGGTATTAGAATTTGATGTTGAAAATAGAGACATTGGTTATCCAACACAAAACGTTAATGCCGACGCACAACCTGGCACAAACATTTATTTTTGGTGAATTACAAAACTCACACAAGAGGATATGGTAATAGGTACTATTTCTGCGAAAAGTCGAAAGTTGCGATAAAAAAAATTGAGTCAGCTTGTGCACCGGCAAAACGTTTTGTTGTTCTCCTAAACGTTTACTATCGCTACAAAGTAGATATTTTTCTTGAACTCGATAACCTTCGTTACCCTTACAGTCTATTAAGTATGGAACTGCCGACTTATGCGCTTATTACACATTCCTAAATTTAGACACTGAATTCAGAAACAAAAAGCGTGAGAGCAAATCAAAGTGGAATGGATTGCTCATAGAATAAGGTCCATTTTTGTATCTCGGATTTTTGAAAAGCGGAGCGACGCGTGGTTTAATATAAGTGATACAAAAATGAACCTTATTCTATGAGCAATACATTCCACTTTGATTTGCTCTCACGCTTTTTGTTTCTGAATTCCGTCACTGAATTTAGGAATGTGTAATAAGCACATTAGCTCGCTCACCACTAACCGTCATGTTCATTGTTCAACTAACAAATTATTTCATTTAACGTTAGTCCGTGGAGTTGACACTATTGCCACTTTTCGAATAACCATCTAGCTATTAAGCTGTGAGCCATAGACAATTTCTTAAACTTTTGAGACGAACTAAGAATTTGTAACTTTTGGGAGGTGGTTGAGTCATATACGTTTGTCAATATTTTCATAGCATTAAAACCCAATAAATAATTTTTTGTGATACATTTTGAAATCAAAAGATCTAGCGCATAATATATTATCTTCTTTGGTTTAAGGCGCGGTTTATACAGAAGAGACACGGCGGGGGCGCGCGGCGGAGACGAATAGTCAAAAGAAACCTAAAATAAACCTTATAGTTATAGCTATATATTATACCTTATAGTCGTATAGCGTAATGTTTGTCGCAAGATTTATTTTAGGTTTCTTCGATTATCCACCACGGTGACGCGCCCTCTCGATACGTCGCACGGCTCCGCCTCTTCTCGTCTCTCGTCGACGCCTCTGCGCGCCTAAGCCTCTTCTGTATAAACCGCGGCTAACAGATATCGTGAAAATTTCTTCACAGTTATTCATGTGGTAATGGTATCATAAACTACAGAAAAACTAACTCAACAAAAATTATGAGACGACCTCATTGGTGTATGTTAAGTTATATGGATCTCTGAATATCTCTGATCCCTCCACAACCAAGGAAACACTGTGCACCATTGGAGAATTTATCAGCAGACTGAGGATACATAGCCTTTCATTCAGACCATCTTCATACTAGTTGTTTCATATCAAATCGCGTCAACAACCCATAACAATTCACTGCTGGAACCGAATACTTCAGGAACCCAGGAAGAAGACCATGCTTAGCAGACGGATTGGGTTTCGCGGTGTTTGAAAATCCGCAACAGAATACGCGTGGCGACCGCGTACGGGAATTGGCAGCGTGGGTATGCCTCCCGCAAGGTGGACCGACAACTTGGTAAAGATCACAGGTACAGGACCGGCCTTTGTGGTGATCTCTGAGGGAGGCCTATGCCCAGCAGCGGAAAACGCTGCCGCCCATATCCTGCTTTACGGAAGTACTAGATGGTCTGCCTCAGTGACATTACTCGCCTTTTACGACACCAGTCAATGGTTGGGGTTGGTGCTACATTCTTCTTTAGCCGGCCAATTCTAATCGATTCGTTTGGGCTTAGGAAAACACTCAGATTGATTAAAGATTTAGCTAGACCATGCAAAGGGAAGACCCTAATTTATACTCAAGTAATAATAACCACTTCTTTCGAGTGCCTACCCCATTTAAATGTGCCTTGGATGGTATGGCCACGTCTTGCGCAGACCGGCAAATTCATCATCACAGCCCATAACAGTCCACTGCAGGACTTAGGGCCTCTCCCACAAAAAGGGAGGTTATTGCCATAATCTCCACGCTTGGCAGGCGGGTTGGAGATCGCAGTGTTATAATATAACAATGGAAAATGCTGCTGCCCATTTTCCAGTCTACGGAGGCCGCTTAGATCTTTTGCCTCGAAAACATTAGTCGCCTTGTACGACACCCACGAGTGTACGGGGTTGGTGCTATTCTACTCTGCCGGACACCACACGGCCACCGGCCACCGGCAAATTACGAACAAATAATTACGAGAACAAATGTCTGGCCATGCCACCCCCGCCAGTCACGGGAAGGAGAGGTCGGCCCAAGAAACGATGGCTTGACGTCATCAAGAATTATATGCGTGCCAATAACCTCACTACCAAGGATGCCGAAGCCCGAGCGTAGTGGGCCAAGAGTAGTAGGAAGGACCCCGGGTCGATGATATAGATTATTTAAAGCAAGGTATAGATGCAACGCGCATCTACAAATTACTTTAACAGTAAATACAAAGTTGAACTGTTTTTTTATGGGTTGGGGGGTTATGGGCCATCTCATGGGTCCAAGCCAACCTCACCTGCCCGTGGTCCCCCTGCTGACAAACGAACGAGGCCCTGCCGAACTGGCCCTTATGGGTTGTGTGGGTCAGATAGTATTCGCCGTTGGTACGTAAAAAGCCAAATCACCAGTCGTACGCAATACTAATCCCTTCCAGCGACGGTACTGCATAAAACAATACATGAACTTGTTTGTTTTATAGTACCACAAACATCTGGTGGACTGGAACTAATTGTCGCCATTTGAAATGTCATGTTATTTCAAGAACAGCGACGCCGTTACTGGGTCGGACCGTAATTTTGAAACCGTTCGCATGCTTGTCTTTTTTATCTCTGGCAACTTACCACGAGTGTGAAAGAGACAGGTAGCGCACGCGAGTGCTCGCATGGATGAGAACGGTTTTCCAAAATAGGGCCCCTGATAAGTTTTTATTAAACTCCCGAGGGTGAACTTCAAACGTTAAAAAGAACATGAAGCTCATGTTAATATTTTAACGCGGTGGACCCGCAGATTACTGTAGGTGCTCAACTTTCCACCAGGGACACCCTCTCAGCTGCAAGTCCGAAGAGGCCATCATGCGCCATGGAGGTAATCTGTAGGCCGGGCGAAAAGGAAAAAGAGCAGGAAAGCAGACCCTGGCGGCAGCCAAATGGACCGCTCGGATGATGATTATTCTTATACAATACTGTATATTACCTAATCTCGTGTATGTCCGAGCACATCTACCATCTACATCTATCAAGAAACAATGTAATCCAATCTAATATCTAATTAAATACTTGTTTCGGATAAACCGCTAAGCTTATAATTATATTTTGTACAGACAAAATCTGTCCGTACCTACTACAGAGAGACACTAACTTCTACTATAAGGTAGAAGATGAACTGTCTCTAAATAGTCACCAAATTCTATGCGGACAAGGTTATCAATCAACTGTTAGTCTACGGACGATAAACCCTAAAATGAAATTCTCTTGTAAACCGATTTACTAAAATTAAACTAAATTAAAATTATAATTAAACTAAGTTTTAGGAAAATGATTCCTAACTGATATGTTAATGTAACAAACAAAACCTACATACATAATGAGCTGACTAAATACCAAATTCTAGCGAACACTCACAATCATTTATTTTCAACTATATCGTCTCACCTATAAGAACAAATTAATTCATGATAGTTTATGCTTGAAATGTATTTAGAAAAACGGACGTTGACCTCTCGGCCTGAATTCATTTGTAAGTGGTTACGGCTGTTGTAATATTTAAATGGTCATAGGTATGTAGATTAGATTTCATAGACTGAATACGCAAACTTTAGGTAAGTTTGCGTATTCAGTCTATGAAATTCGTGATCTATAATAATAGAACGTGTGCGTATTTTGGTCTAATGAAAGTAGTGAATGAGGAGTTTTCCAATAGGTATCTAAAACATTCTTAACCATTCTTAACCACTCACTAAATGGCGGCCCGACAATTTTGGTAATTGATAATCGCTTGAAAAAGGTTCTTAGCAAAGGGGATATAAACACTGGGTACCTTGTATTGGATAATATTGTATTTATCAATAGTCTTCAACCATTTTAGAGGTTGTAATAAAATAGAACATAGTGCCTATTCATAATTATATTTCGTCGCTTCATTCTTCAGATATAAGATAATTCACAACGTAGTCCCTTTAGCCTACAAGGTAGCTTCGCACGTTTATTTAAAGTAAAATCGATTTGTTTCAATCGATCATTTTTTTTCGATCCTACGTATCGATACAGCCAGCCGCCATTTTTACGTCATTCCTTTTTCGTGCGAGGTAGCGAGCACATCGTGCACACGTGGTGCACAACAAATTGTTAAAATTTTATTTCAAAAGTAGAAACGCAGCGCCGAAAACAAGATTCGGTATTTTAAAAGAAAAAGCAAAAACCCTACGATGTCACAAAGTGGCGATATTCTCGGATTCCACTTCAGATTCCGATAAAAATTCATGTAAGTACCTACAATATTTTCGCCGAATGTAGTTACTTTTATAATTTATGCATTGAGTGTATTAATACAAAACCGGGGGGTTGGCCGTGAGTCAACACGACGGTGATTTAGCTTTAATGTATATACAATAAAAAATGAAGAATATAATTAAAATTTCATCTGGAGGTTGGTCGAGAATCAACACGACGATATCAAATAACTACGCATACACCGCCTCGGGGTTGGTCGTGAATCATCACAAAGGCAATATGCAATAATCTAGTTTCTCAACCTGGTGATGATCGAGGTTTTTAGATACTTTAGATTCCGATTAAAACTAAGTAAGTTTCTATTTTACGCGATTTTCGCTTAATGTGATACGTATAATTTATGCATCGAGTGTTTCAATGTAAAACCTGGGGGTTGGCCGTGAGTCAACACGATGGTAAAAACCTGGACGTTGGTCGAGAATCAACGCGACGGTAAAATTATACACCTGGATGTTGGTCGAGAACCAACACGACGGTATCGACACAGAGCCTGGAGGTTGGTCGTGAACCATCACGAAGGCAATGTGCATATTCACCTGGATGTTGGTCGAGAACCAACACGACGGTATCGACACAAAGCCTGGAGGTTGGTCGTGAACCATCACGAAGGCAATGTGCATATTCACCTGGATGTTGGTCGAGAACCAACACGACGGTATCGACACAGAGCCTGGAGGTTGGTCGTGAACCATCACGAAGGCAATGTGCAATAATCCCAAGTGTCTCAACCTGCTGATGATCAAGAATCATTTAGAGGTCTATGACATCTACCTACCCGCCACCGTCGATCGAGAATCGGCAGTGCGGATTTATTTTGTGGATATACCCACATTCTTCACATATCCGTGGTTTTATCTTCGGAATGGTTTTTAGTTGATCGGGGATCAATACAAACACCTTAATATATTATGAACACTCGATGAACGATGAGAATAATACTTTAAACAGTGGGGCATTAAGTACCTACTAGTAAAGTAGGGGATGTAATCGACCACTCGTTCGTAAACTCGTTTGTTCTAAAACGGACATAATATGAATTTGTCTGCGGTTTTAGACATCGACACACCTCCGAATGCAATTACTGAGAGGTATTACTTGCTACTGAGGCGTCAACAGACCTGCCCCAGGTCGCCGTCGCCGCTAGAGTAGCGAAAGAGCCTTCGTCGGTGCCGTCCGATGCGCCCGCGCACAGTTAGACCCACAGCTGGTGCGGGCCCTCGCAGCCAATATCCACAACGAATCCGAGCACGGGAACAAAATACATAACAATATGAGTCTTTTGTGACTCCCTTACGAGGAAAAGATCCTTAAGAGTTATTTAGTGCCGGAAAACATAAAGTTACCCCAGGCTCCAAAATAAAATTTCGTAATAATAAAGTTTAGGCTCGATAACCGAGAGCGCCCGCGGCCGCGACAAGAAAGCGGCGACGGCGCGGCAGCAACTCGGCGCCTTCGTTGCGGTCATCCGCTCCGCAACACGTACTCCAACGAGGAGAATACCATATTCATCGCCGTCAAATATCTGAGTGACGCCTGCCGCATACTCTTGCGATCTTTATTTTATGGACTCGAAATCGAGAATAAAACTGATAATAATAACGCCTAACGATAAGGCGTCCTCGAATGTCGTCCGGAACACTCACCGAAACGAAACGCTATTCGGTATAGACAAGTATTCTGTCTCCTGACCAATACCAAACTTTTTGCTCCTGACAAAAAGAAGGAGTCCCCTAGTCCATTAAAATGTTAGTAGATTTGGGTGCGATTTTAGAGTGTTCAGCCGAACACCTTGCATTGGGCAGGCGGCAGCCCCACATACATAATCAATTTTTATCTAAAATATTCCCGGCACCTAAACCGAATGGGAAAAAAGATTCACCATAAATCTAAAATCACAAATAAATTTATACCGACCACGTATATTGGACCACGTATATCGGACCACAGAACCATTTCAAAATAAATTCCAAGAAACACATTTTTAAATATTATAAATTTAAAATTGTGAACCATAAAAGCTTTAATTCGATGGCAGAATTTACAAATTTTCAGGCTTACTGTATTAGTACCTCGGTTGCCCCGCGAGGGTTTACTAAAGTGACGACTAAGGTCTTCACCTTCTTAAGGTCTCAAGGCTCAAAATCCGTGCTATACTTAGACGATATCATTTGCATTGGCAATGACTTCGAGAAATGTCTAAGCAATGTTAACGAGGCCCAGATAATTTCTAGGATTCATAGTCAACGTTAACAAAAGCAACTTGCAACCTAAAAATATGTGTAAAATTCTAGTGTTTATATGTTTAATTTTGAGAATTTCACTTAATTTTTTTTTAACTGGAGAAACGCGACATTATAGCACAATCAGTGTATATATTTTCGTCTCTTCCCCGTTGCACAATATAAGTTCGCTCAACTTATTGCGCTGTCAGTAGCAGCTTGTCCAGCGCTACAATACAGCTGATTGCACACAAAAACTTTAGAGACCAATTTTTATCTATTGTTAAAAAGTATTTAAAAATATAATAGCTACTTAAACATTAGCATAAATATCCCCTCGTTCTACGTTCTTTGAGGATCTTAATTGATGGGCGCAAAACATTGGCCCTTTATTGTCCCTCAGGACTTCATTATGTAAACGAGAACCTCACTTATGGCTCTCGTACTGACTGGGGAACCGTCTATGGCGACGATTGGGTCAACGGGTGTTGGAAGCAATGTGAACTCAAGTATCCCATTAACTGGATTTACTGAACCTAAAAATTTTGCATCATACGATAATAATTGTGCTATATTGGTACGAGTAGATAACACCACAGCTATCAGCTATGTAAATTGTCAAGGAAGTATTGAATACCTTCATGCAAAGAATCTAGCGCGGCATATTTCGTTATGTGATATTAAGGTTGACGAGGACTCAAGAGAGCAAAGGACATAGAGTGGTAACTCTCTGACTCGTCTTACCGATAGATAGTCCACACTGTTAGACAGACTATGATTGAGGTATCGGTAGATTACCGATTTCATGCCGACTGTAAGCGCTATTTATCCTGCAAACAGGACTCGGAGGCTATCGCAGTAGATGCGATTAATCTCATGCATTCTCACTTGCCGCACTTCTCTCGATTTGCAATTTTGATTGCAGAATATTACTGAATTCTAACGAATTTGTGATAACATTTTAAGTAATTGTTTTAATACGAATGCTTCGTATGACACTTTGAACAATCATCGTTCAGCTCCGTATCCCATTTTGGTCTCAGTTAGGATGTTCGAATTAAACGATCACTAAAAGGAGCTTTCAAATTCAATCCAAGTTTGCCTAGGTATACTGCCACTTGGAATCCACGAGAGTGTATTGGATAACATTTCAAATTCGGTCCCGTCCGAATAAATAAAACATAATAAAAAGTTAACCAGAACATTAGGAATATTACTGACCCTGTGTACCGCACACACACGGGGTACAAACGCTATCACTTTTAAGGATGATAATATTAATACCACCTCAAATAGCATTAAAATCATAATTAGTTACAACATTAGGGTCAGGTCGCTAGTATCCAGGACTCTTTCGTACCTAATTTACGCATAACCTCTTCCATCACACTCGAGGAGTATCTGATTAGAATCGAGCAACTCAGTACTGGCACATACTAAGTATCTCATTCTGTCGTGCAAACCACACCATAAACAAGTCACGGCCAAACCATTAGCCAATGGATTGGCAGGGTGATGACAGATAACAGTGTGTCATGGGTACATGTGCTGTGGCTCGGTGTGCCCGGCGTCCGGTGTCCGGCGCTGGGGCGGCGGCGTCTCCGCGGCGGGGCCCGCAAAGCGGGGGCCGCAAGGACCAGCACATCGCGTTTTCGCCAGATATTATATCAGGCCGATCGCTGATGTCGGCCGATATGTTAAACCCGTTTGCTTTCTTAATAATGAATTAACCAGTGTCCATTATGTAATATGTTTAATTTACGGTTGATACCGTATAATTAATACATTGTTTAAAATGTATGAATAATTAATATTTTGTTTAAAATTTGCAAAACTTCCCTCTCCAAACATCTACGTTGTGAATTATCTTATATCTGAAGAATGAAGCGACGAAATATAATATATGATCAAACGAACTTCGCGAAGTTCGATCGATATTATATGAGTCGCTTCATTCGAAGATATAACACCCGCCCGCCCATATTCCCAGGCGTGGGGAAGTTTCGCATAGTATCTCTAAAAAGAATGACGTAAAAATGGCGGCTGGCTGTATCGATACGTAGGATCGAAAAAAAATGATCGATTGAAACAAATCGATTTTACTTTAAATAAACGTGCGAAGCTACCTTGTAGGCTAAAGGGACTACGTTGTGAATTATCTTATATCTTCGAATGAAGCGACTCATATAATATCGATCGAACTTCGCGAAGTTCGTTTGATCATATAAAATATGTCTTTGTACATTTTGTTTAACCTTTAAAAGTTATGTTTATTTTAATAAACATTTTATTTTTAGGTTTAGTATTAGATGGCTGCATGATATCACTGCCAAAATCATACAGATTTTAAAAAAGTACCAGAATTGTAGGAGCGGGGGAGTCTGTTTATTCCAGATGGCAATCGCTCCACTGTAATTACGTGGTGTGCAAAGTCTTAGATCATACTCAAGGTGAACGCCGGGCCCTCGCGCGCGAGATCACAACCGGGATTCATGGTGTTTAGAAGATTTATCATTTTGTTACCGTATGTAGTGGAAAATGTTAGTTCGCTTTTTTGCCACACGCCAAAGTGCAAAAAAATGTGAAGACAAATAAAAAAATAGGTATAGCTATTCTATAGACCATTCACGAAAAGAAAATAATGACTCATCGTTTGCCCCCGGCCTAGCCCCGCCCCTCGACTAATCGCCTCGTAACAAATTAGAAAGCTAAGTTCACAGTGACCAATGAAAATATTTAGTAGAGGATTTAAGCCTAAAAGTATTGAAATTCTCCGACTGCCACCGTACCATTGCCAACTCAATCCTACTAAGTTGGTGTAGGCCTAAAATAAAATTATGTTGGTGCCTCAACTCAGTTAATGCTAATCGATGGGAGAAATGCTGCGACCACGTGAACCAAGAAGAAAATGTCATGTGGAATTTGGATGAGGCCATGGAGTACGCAGAACAAAGTTCTTTCATAATAAATACAAATGAAGATTCTAGTGACACTGATTAAAAAATATTACTAATAACTTTATTTATTTGCTTTATATCCATCCATATTTATAAGTCCATGTTGTTGACTTGCCTGTGTACCAAGCGGTTCTTTACACAAAGGTTGCCTGGTAGAGATCGCTTACAGCGATAAGGCCGCCTTTGCCCACAACTAGTTATGGTTTTTTGTCGGAACTTTTTAATGTAATTATTCTTGTGTGAGCAATAAAGAATTTATCTATCTATCTATCTATTTGAGACAATTTATTGATTTTTATTCATTCTCAATATTTTTTTTAATGTAAATTGTTTGAATTTTGACTCTACTGTGATAACACCTTTACCCTGCACTCATCACTATTTTCTTAAGGCGAATGGACTATATTTATATTTTACGGCGAATCTCGATTAGGGCCCTGTAACCCTAGCATGAGAGGGAAACCAAAAAGGATATAAATAAAACAGCAAATTTTCATTTTATAACAGCGTATATTCATATTCATTCTTATTTACACGAAATAACGTAGTATGACAGTCATACTATATCCCTTTTGGTTTTTATACAAAGAGAGGTAATTAAATTAATTAAACATGAATAAAGCGTAACCAGTGCAACTGGGTCTGGTGTATAACTCAGTACGTTTCTAGACTAATAGTGTGGTAAAAATAGTTTTAGAAGAGGAACTTATTGCAATAGAAACGTTTATTGCGGCAAATGGTAGATAATACGCTTCCAATCAACATACTAAAAAACTACACCTGTACCTTTAGTGTTTTTGGTGTGATGCTTGCATTGTGTTCCGGTTTGAAGGATAAAGTTACAAGGAAATTATTATATATTATTCATCTTAGTCCTCACAGTGACAACGCATCTGCAGTTCTGCATTTTTGTTGGCTGCAACGTAAATGCATGAATCGTAGATGTTATGGGCGAGAGTTACCGCTTACCGTCAGTAAGTGGACTGTCTACTCTCTTGTCTCTACACGCAAGATAGCAGCAAAGAAAAACGTGACGTCACCTTACCCGCTAGGACGTACTGAATTAGACATAGACCCCTGCCTATACATATGTACAAACACAAAGCTAGTTTGATTTTATCTCAGAAACAACGGACGTAAGCAAACTATAATTCGTACAAATGTCAAAGGTAAAAAGGTAAACAATGGCCCGGCGCCATGTAGAGGCCATTCTATGTCTCTATGCGTCAAAAATAATTTAAAAGTTACAAAAATTTTGCGCTTCATATCATTTAAAATTCAAATAAATTTAAATTACTTATAGTGTATAGTGATATACTTAGTCACATTTAGTTTCGTATTCGCAAAAGTCACGAGTAAGATCTTGTCGCTGTTTTTCAAAATAACGCCGTTTTCTTTAGCTAATAACCAACTAAAAAAAAGATCAAATACAACTTTTCAACTTTTAGACGTTTGATTCTGACCAATACAGCACGACGTATTTTGACAACAGATCTTACTCGCCATTGGCGCAATCTAGTGGAATTTTTGACTAGCGTCAGCCACAGCAGCCGTACCGCCGATCTCCGATAGTGCGCCGCCATCTTAATGCAATTGAGTAATGACCAATCGCAGCAAGCCAGAGTCAGAGCCAGAGCTGTCTTGCTGCGATTGGTTTACCTCATTTGCATCAAGATGGCGGCATACTATTAGAGATAGGCGGTACCACTTCTGTTTTTGTTTGTCTACCTTTTGATCCGTCTCTGGTACGGTTCTTGGTGTAACAACACATTCAACTAATTCAATTTTCAAATCTTTAATTCTGTCTGATCTAACATCAGTCTGTAGAGAACAGACTTATAGAAGAAACCATTTAAAAAGTCTCACTACTGTGTGTAATAAATTTTAACCTACCCAATCTCAGTATTGATACAAAAACCAAAGACGCACTGATACCAATGAAACTAATTTCTTTGAGTCAAAGTAATAAGGCCAGAGTGCTATGCGCACGTCGTATTGCTATTTACAGCGATGCTTAATAAATTTCTAATATAATCTGAAGCATATTGAACAGTGAGGACTTATGTTTCCCATCGCTCCGCTTTTCCAAAGCCGTGACACAAAAATGGACCTTATTTCATGAGCAATACATTCCACTTTGATTTACTCTCACGATTTTTGCTTCCAAATTTAGGCTACTGATTTGGTCAAATGTAATAAGCGCATATGCAAAGCATCATCGGGGTCGATATCAATAACTGAGACTATACCGCACTTTACAAATAAAAATGCACTGTGTGAATGTTCAAAACGATTCCACTCGCTCACGCATCATACAACTCTGGGTGTAGTTCCCTTTCTTTCCGAATGGCTCTCTCGTAGCCCATGGGCCAGTCGGGCTCCGGGTCCGGTTGGGCCCGCTCCCTTTCCCCCCGTTCTCTCATGTACCTGCGTACCCCCGACTTGTCTAATGGATCATTCATTATAGTGTAGACGCATACAAACACCGACATAGCGAAACCCATCAAGAAAAACGGCTTGTTATCGGTGTACGCATCGTAGAAACTACTAAACAAAGACCATGACTTGTTCGTGTCCCGATTGGTACCGTCCGAATCGCAATTCAACGGGTGTATTTTCTCGCTTTTACCGCTTTTTTTGGCCCTCTCTGCAAAATAAACGCACTCGTTTGACAACACTGCCACATACAATGCTGTGGTAATAGTTCATTGAGCTATCAGTTAGTAATATTCGCGTACACAGCTAATCTCCTAGGGTAAGAAAGATATAGTGACAGGGCTCGATCGACTCTTAGACTTGATCAGCTAGGTAATGATTACGTCAATTGAGATCACTTTCTCTTACCGTCTCTGTCGTAAGAGATGCCGTGAATCTGGCCCGGCGTGTCTTCTTCCAACTCGGCGTAAGCATACATGAGCGTCTTCTGCTTTTCGGACAGTGTCTTTGGTACCTGAGAAAAATTGAAAAGTAATGAATTATTATGGCCGCATTTACAAGCATGTCCACGCTTGGTACGCGGGTCGGAGATCTCAGTCTAATGTTGGAAATTGCCCACTATGGGCTGATGATGACTTATAGTCCAGCAATAGTAAAAATAGTCCTACATGGACGTATATAGGCTGTCGTAACTGCTTCAGCCCATCAGTACGTAAGCTTGTTTGCCACTTTAGTGGTATGAAAAATAGACAACAATGGGCAGATGATTGATTATATTCAACAGTCAAATAATTTTTAATATTTAAAGTTTATAGATACCTGTATTTTAATGTGCACATAATGGTCTCCATAGCCGTGCTGGCTGACCCGTTTCATGCCCTTTCGCGATAGTCTGATCAGACTGTGCGAAGATGTCCCTGGCATTATCTGAAAAAAGAAAATCATATATTTTGGTTATCATATATATTCGTAATAAATGACACCAAGTCTAGATTTTAAGTACAAATCTACAGTTGCGTGCAATGAGGGTTTCCGTGGTTCCAGATGGCGCTACTGAGACCTGAGGTCTGATGTCAAATTAAAGCCCTGTTATTGGTTAGAACAGATCCGCCATTTTAAAGCAGTTTCTGTCCAATTGCACAGCAGTTTTTAGACAACAGATCTTACTTATCACTTGCGCCATCTAATGGATATTGAAATCGCGAAAACGCATACTCTCTGTATAGTCGCCTGCAGAGTTAAAGTTACTTCTTGTTGTTGAATAGAATTTTCAAGAAATTGTACCACAATTGTAAAGAAGATTAATAGTCGGTTTTTATATGCCTGGTAGTGAAACAAGTATGTATGTATAGAAAAAGAAAGAAAATTATACATACCTGAAGTGTATGGTCTTCATAAAGACCCTGTATTCTAACCGAGCCGCCCAGCAACGCTTGCGATATGGAAATCTATAAAACAAGGAAACATCATTATAATAAACAATTACTACATTTAAAACTTCAACAAAATCCACATTACGTAGGTAGACCTTTTGCTGATGTCATTAATGTGGTGTCCACGCGACGCTCCGAAAGAACATTTCTCGCTTTGAATGTGGAACAATCTTCCAGCAACATTGTTTATAGGATCCTTCAAGAGGTATATTAGAAGTGGGCAACGTACTGGTGATGTTGTGTTACGATGTCCTTTGGTGGCGGTGACCGCTTTCCATCAGGTGGCCAGGTTGCCTACTGTATAACATAAAATAACCGACAGAAAAACCCTAGTCCAAGTTTACATAATCTTAATATCTTAATCTTAATTAATTTAATTAATTATATATATATATAATGCTTGTGTGGGTACGTGTGTGACCGGTTTTCTTTATCACCACCAATTCCAATCAACACCCCATTGGGGTGGTAGACACCCCTTGGGTCCTAGAAGGAAGTAAGGGAGTTTGGGCGCGGTGGGTGGTTGTGGGAGGCAAAAATGTAATATAAGATATATATCTGTCCTTTTATAACTCATTAGAACTTCGGGAAAGTTCTGAAAATTTCTAGAATGATCTAGAAAGTACTGAAATTAATAATCTGTCCTTTTCTAACTCATTAGAACTTCGGGAAAGTTCTGAAAATTTCTAGAATGATCTAGAAAGTACTGAAATTAATAATATCGGTTATTATCATTCTGGAACGTTCCAGAAAGTTCGGTGTATATTTTAACCCGTGCAACGCCGGGTTTCGCAGCTAGGTACTTAAATAATTTGTAAACTACAGAACCGATTTTAATGAAACATAATTAAGAACCATGTCAATTAAACTCAGTGGCGTTACTGTCATACAAGCCCAAAAGCCGGGCTTGCCTTATAAAAATAATTATCGATAAAAAATCAAAGATAATGCGAGCGCGAGTTCGCGCTCCTAATGCTTTTCAAACTGCCGCGCCGCAAAGCAGCGCCATCGTGCGCCTAGGTTACGAAACACGATACGAACGCACACGCAAGTTGAGGAAATTGAGACTCGGTCAGTCATCTCGCTCGCACGCGCTGGCTTGTAAGCGGGCTTTGATTCCGGCCGGTATGTCTCTTTCTTACATATGAAAACTGTCCTATAATGAGATATAACTATACGTTTGTTTATATAGTAAATTGTACGAGACTTTAAGCCCTGCATGCGTATGAAGTTCTACACGGATCTTTGAAAATGGCAACTTCGCGCATGCGCATGTACGTTTGTTTAATGCTGTAATATGTACCAACTTCACTATTGTTTTGTTTGAGCCGTTTGGGCGGATAAGTAATTAGTTTTTTGTTGTGTTTGTGTTGTGTTTTGTAGTAAAAGTGATTTAATTAGATTTATCAACAAAAGACGAAGTAAAGTCCCTTGTGATGGTTTAAAATGTGCACAAGTTTTGATTTGCATGGAAAAGGTAGAGTTTTTAATCATTTCTCAGAAAATAACAAATTATTTCCTTATATGTATTCCTATTATACCTATTTCTCAGATTAGTAAATCGCTTATAAGACAATTTCATAGATCGGTGTACCAAACTCATTGTTGGTTGTCTCTCTCACAAGTTATATTGCTGGTATAAAACTGAAGAGTGATAAGTGAGGATTGATCAGTAATGTGGCAAGGGGATGGATTTATTTTTAATAACCGTAAAAACTACACAAACTTCATCTCTCGGCTTGCCTTACTCTGAACCCCTAGGCACGCCACTGATTAAACTGGCTTATAAAGAAAACCGTATCGAAATCGGTCCACACGTCAAACTCATACCACGCCTCTTTTATCATAAGGGATTAAAAAGGAATGCTATATTCTATCATATCAACGACCAACCCATTAATAATATGATAGAGGTAAGCCAGCTAGCACCTCTGTAAACCAGAAAATGGCAGCAGCGCTTTCTGTTGAGTTTTTCAAAAACTGCGAGACCGAGACCTGAATTGACTTGATGGTATTTTAAAGAAACGTCAGATCAACCGAGGTGTAAGTTTTTTTTTTTTTATGTCATACGGTAGGCATAGGTTGAGTGTTTGTTCGACTTCCGTCGAGTATAGTCGCTGCGCAGACGCTCTTGCGCTAGTTTCGTGCTCGCGTAAAGCGCTGACGCTGCAGCCTACTCCGCGTCGTCTACTCGGCTACGGCCGCGATGACCCAGTTATTGTGCGTGAATCACAAACGTTCGGTGTAATGTTGTGTAATTCAAATCATTATTAAGGCGAAGTTACATCAATTTAGTGATCAATTATGGCTGGCAAAAGTCCAATGGAACTTAAAACAGAAAATGAATTTCTGTTATACAACCATTACTCCGAAGAAAAAAGTAATCGTGAGAAATTCGAAAGTTTGGTACGCGACCTTAGCAAGCAAGTAGAAACTCTGCAACTAGAATTAAAGAAGACTCAGGAGCAAAACATTCTACTCCAGGAACAGATATCCTTAACCACTGTAAGTACTGATACTGGCAAACACCAAAAGCAGTATGAGACAGATGAAGAGGAATTGGCCAAAGAAACTGAGTGGGTACGGAAAATTAGTCGTAAGAAAAGGAAACTGAACACAACACACTCCCCTCCACCACAAGAAGGATCCAATTCCGACGGAACCACTAAAGAAGAGAAAGTGAAAAAAGTTCCACTTCCTCCGCCCATAGTTGTCGAAAATATCATGAACTACCAGAAATTCTATGATCTCCTTTCGGCAAGTATAAACAAAGACACGTTTATCATAAAAATGTTGAATGGCGACACCGCAAAGATAAATGCAAATAATGAAAACTCGTACAGAGCAATTACCGAACTGTTGCTTGCGAACAAGTGCCTGTGGCACTCCTACGAGAATAAACAGGACCGACCGATAAGGGTAATGGCCAAAAACCTCCATTCGTCGTGTACTCCAGAAAGAATCGTGGAAGACCTTAATAACAAGGGATATAAAATTAACGAAGCGGTCAACAAACTCAGCTGGAGAAATAAGCAACCGCTTAACATGTTTATGCTTTCGTTCCAAAAAGATGAAGACATAAATAATATTTATAACATAAGGTCTATACTGGGCTGCAAAGTTGATATTCAACCACTAAAAACATCCAAGCTCATACCGCAATGTAAACGGTGTCAAGCCTATGGTCATACCCAAAAATACTGTTCAAAAGAACCAAGGTGTGTTAAGTGTACAGGAAAGCATTTAACTAAAGACTGTAATAAACCAGCAGATGACAAGCCAAAGTGCGTTCATTGTGGCGAACCTCACCCGGCAAGTTACAGAGGGTGTATTGTAGCTAAAGAACTACAGTTTTTAAAAAACAAAACTCTAAAGAAAAATGTAACAACTACATCCGGTCCAGCATTCAATACCAATAAAAGCAAGAAGACAATGGACCAAAATCATATGGGCAAGCAGGTCACCAAAAGCCTGTCATTTGCACAAGTTACAAAGGGAGCCCAACCGTCTCAACAGTCTAGCTCCAATCCATCATCTGCTAGCTCCAATACAGATTCAAAGATTAATAGAATTTTAGATCTTTTAACCTCATTTGATAAAAGGTTAAAGAAACTTGAAAACAGCACTAAAATTGCTACATCCAAACAAGGGAAATGACTATGGGACTCAAAATTATGGCATGGAATGCGAATGGGCTCGCAAAACATCTAAATGAGTTACAAGTGGTTCTAAGCACAAACAATATTGATATTTGCCTAATATCAGAATCCCATTGCACCAGAGAGTCGTTAATAAAAATCAAAGACTATAAAGTCTATCATGCTTTACACCCTGATAACACTGCAAGGGGAGGAAGCACTGTCATAATAAAAGAAAATATTTACCATTACGAAGAGCATAAATGTGAGGAACAGGCTATACAAACAGTGGCTGTTTGTGTAAGAACTAAACGTTACCCTGTTACCATTTCCGCCATATACTGTCCACCAAAGTATTCCCTAAAACGCGAACAGTATAAAAACCTTCTATACAATCTAGGTAACAGATTCATACTTGGAGGTGATTTTAATGCTAAACACATCCACTGGGGATCAAGATTAACTACAACTAAAGGGAAAGAGCTTCTTTATGCTACTAGATATATGAATTGTGGCGTAATATCAACCGCAAAACCAACGTATTGGCCCACTGATCGTAATAAAGTCCCAGACCTCATTGACTTTTTTATATGTAAAAATATACCAACTAGTTTTCTTCACATTGAGGAAGGATATGAAATGAGCTCAGATCACTCGCCAATAATTTTGACTCTTAGTGAGAGCATAATACTAAAAGAGAGCAATGTTACCCTGTCAAACAAGAAAACCGACTGGGAAAGCTTTAAACATGATCTAGACTCTATTACTGAACTTAATGTTTCTTTAAAAAGTCCACAAGAGCTAGATACAGATCTAAGTAAATTCATTACAAATATACAGCAATGTGCCTGGAAAAATACACCAACAGTGAAGAAGAGATCAAAAGGTAACTGCTATCCAGCCGAAATTCTAAACCTCCTTAAAGAAAAGAGAAAGCAAAGACGCAAATGGCAACAAAGTAGATATCCCGTGGACAAAACGCGGCTAAACTACTTAACAAAAAAACTAAGGGAAGAAATTCAGAACTTTCGTGATGAATCTACGAATATCTACCTAAGAAAGTTAACAAGTGATCGCACAACTGATTACTCCTTGTGGAAAACTATAAAGCACATAAAGACGCCAACCTTACACATACCTCCCATTAAAGAAACTAATGGGGGGTGGGCCATAAATAATAAACAAAAAGCTATTAGATTTGCTAATCACCTGGAACAAATATTCCAACCTAACATGCATAACTCTGAGAACACAGAACTGGAGGAAGCATCTTGTAATGATAGATTAGAAATAAAACTCGTTACCCCTAAAGAGGTTCAGAATGAGATAAAACGCTTAAAGAAAAATAAAGCTCCTGGCTTTGATCTAATTACGGGCGAAATTCTCCAAAATCTTCCACGTAAAGCCATCGTAAAACTTACCACCCTTATCAATGCTTCGTTTAGACTAAAATACGTGCCTGATATGTGGAAAGTTGCAGAAATCATTATGATACCGAAACCTGGAAAACCACCTCAGGAAATAACATCCTATAGACCAATTTCTCTATTGCCAGTTATGTCAAAGTTGTTCGAAAAGCTCCTATTAAGACGACTGAGCCCCATAATAGAAGAAAGAAAGCTTATCCCTGATTATCAGTTTGGATTTAGGGAGAAGCATTCAACAATCGATCAAGTGCACAGAATAACTAGTTTAATAGAAAAAACATTAGAAGAAAATAAAGTCTGTTCTACTGTTTTCCTAGACGTGGCACAAGCATTTGATAAGGTTTGGCATGAAGGTCTTATGCACAAAATAAGACATAAACTTCCGAAGCAGTTTGCAGATATTCTGGAATCTAATCTTACGCAGAGAATGTTTCGAGTTAGACAGGATGAGGAATATTCAGAACTTAAGTACATAAAAGCTGGAGTACCACAAGGAAGCGTCCTAGGTCCGATGTTGTATTTATTATACACTTGTGATATCCCAGAACTAAAAAATAACATCATTGCAACCTTTGCGGATGATACGGCTATCATGGCTACAGGGTCCACTCAAGAAGAAGCAGTAACGAAACTGCAAACAGCTATCAACACTATATTTGATTGGACAGTGAAGTGGCGAATCAAACTGAATGAGTCAAAATCGATTCATGTCGATTTTACTAACAAAAGACCGTCTTATCATCCGGTATTTATAAACAATCAAGCAATACCGCACAAAAACACAGCTAAATATTTAGGCATGACCTTAGACGCAAAGGTTCGCTGGAAAGCTCATGTCAAAAAGAAACGCGACGAATTAGAACTTCGCTATAAAAAGATGTACTGGCTACTTGGAAAGCATTCTTCTTTATCAGTACACAACAAACTACTTTTGTACAAACAAGTCCTAATGCCAGTATGGACTTATGGTATTCAGCTATGGGGCTGTACCAAACAAAGCAACACACAGATGATACAACGCTTTCAAAACAAAGTACTGAGGGACATTGTAAATGCGCCCTGGTACATTAGAAACAATGATCTTCACCGGGACCTCAATGTGGATCTTGTTGCAACTATAATTAAAAAACACGCCGAAGCCCATGAAAGAAGGCTTCATCATCATGTGAATGTCGAGGCTATCCAGCTCCTTGACAACACGAACATAGTGCGAAGACTAAAAAGGACAAAACCTTTTGAGTTAGTGTAGTGAATATTAGTGATAAGTAGTGCGATGAGTGCTTACTGCAAAGAACACAATAACAATGTGTCTTCCCCTTAATAGAGACAATAAGAAAAGGTGTTAATGGACACATTCTTATATTATTCTAACCTAGCAAATTATGTTAAATTTAAATTACTTATTAGTCTTTAGGCTAGATTGTAATTGCAATGCTCTACCTACTTGTCAAATAGGTAGAACATCTTAATAAAAAAAAAAAAAAAAATACGGTAGGCAAACAGGCAAGCGGGCCACCTGATGGAAAGTGGTCACCACTGCCTATAGACATTAGCAACACCAAGAGTATCGCCAATGCGTTGCCCACCTCTATAACACGTTGCTCTGGCAGCAAAAAGGCAAATGCCACTCCACTGCCAAAGCCACGGTTCCCCAAATCCCTACCCCATGGAGCACTGGAAACCTTACTCACCAGCAGAAACACAATACTATTTAAAATAGTATTATTCAGCTGCGATATTCTGTAAGGTGGAGGTACTTCTCCAGTCGGGCGGCTCCAATTCAAACGAGATACACCGCTATGCCCTACCTCTCTTGGAAACATTGATGAATGTGGAAGTAGTAACGTACCCGGTAGAACAATCTGTACTACCAAATGCGCACACGAAAGTTCATGTCCATCTGCCACGACCGCTTAAATAATTCGTGTAGCGATTATGGAAGGCTCAATTTCGTTGTCGAACGTTGCCATCTCACTTGGTTGCAGTTTGATCGAGTGAGATGGCGATGTATAATCCGTTCCAGCTAGAAGGTCAGGCCCAATGGACATGGACTAGCGCCCGCTCTGTATGTGTGTATGTAACATCATACTTACCGAACAATCGGTGTGTACGTCAGGCCCATCGCGTTTGAAATAGCTGGACTCCTCCACTTTGAATGTGATGAACATCTCATTGTTGCCGACGCTCATTCGGACCGTCTGTCCGTCCTCCACACCCGCAGGTACCGGCACAGTCACTTTCTTGCGTTGCACCTGATGGGGAATCATAATTATTGTTTGTTTTATTGTGAAAGGTGTTAAAAGGAAATAGGTGCCAGGAAAGGTGGCCATGTGGTGTCCGGCAGAGTAGAATAGCACCAAGCCTTTACACTCGTGGGTGTCGTATAAGGCGATTAATGTGTTCGAGACAAAATATCTGGTCTCCATAGGCTGGAAAAGGGGCAGCAGCATCTTCCATTGTTATATTCCTGATATCCAAGACACAGGTCTCTGACCTACCTTGGTTTCAGAAGTTTCAATGTATTTGACCTCAGTACTACGTGTATTCTCTGTGCTATCTGAATACTAGAGATGAAACGGATAGTTGTTCGGCCGGATACCAGATACCGGATATCCGGCCACCCCATAAGCCGGATAGCCGGATATCCGGCCGCCGGATATTTTGCAGGACATAGTCTCTGGACAAGTCTGTGCAAGCTATGAGCGTGGGTGGGATATTAGACAACTGCATGTGCTTACGTGAGTCTTCGTTAAATACAAATAATTTGAACTTGTGGACCAGAGTGTAGTGAAACATTATCTTAAGCTCGCATAAGAAGACACATGAAACCGCATGCTACCTCTCAATGTAGAAGTAATTAGTATTTTAACCCAATTTATAAAAAATTACCTTAGATTTACTTTTGATAGATAACCTTTGCAAAAAAGATTTTTTTGCTAACCTACCTACTAAATGAACAATGGGTAGGTACCTAATCAACAGTGCTTTCATAAAGGAATATTTATAATTTTCGTTATTACTTTTTTCCTATGAATAAAACAACTTTTATGTACTTTTCATACATATTTTGCTATCCGGTATCCGGCCGGATATTAACGCACTATCCGGTATCCGGCCGGATAGTAAATTAACGCCGGATACCGGATAGTAACCGGATATCCGTTTCATCTCTACTGAATACCTATTACATACATTGTATTTTTATCGCCTGTAATGTTTCGAAATAAATTATTTTTATTTAATTTATAACACTGCGATCTTCAACTCGTCTGCCAAGCGTGGAGATTATGGCGTTAACTACACTTTCGTGGGAGAGGCCCTCAGTCCTGCAGTGGATTGTTATGGGCTGTGATGATGTTATAATGATCGGGAAAGGGGCCCGAAGCACATAAAGTGGTTGACATTGCTGAGTCGGATGCGAGAACTAAACACTGACGCCGCGATGAAGATAGGAAAAAATTGGATTTCTGTCATATTTTTTATATTGTTGGCTAGGTCATATTTGCTATCAAATATAAAAATATATATCTATAGAATCGGATACGAGAGTAAATACTGATAACGTAATAAACGGAAGGTGAGAGAGTAAACTACTGAGGTTGCGATAAAGACGAGGAACAATTGTATTTCTGTTGTTTTTTATAGTTCTATAATAAAAAATTATAGATTTATCTAGAATTTCCGGCCTCAAAGATAGATAAATGTATAATATGTCAGAACAAGCAATACAAAATTACTTACAGATTGTCCTTTGCCCTCGCACTCAACACACGGGAATTTAATCAACATCCTAGTTCCATGGCAGTGTCGACAAGTAGAACGCACAACGAATGGCCCTGAAAATTATTATTATATTAAAACACAACAGCTTTATAGCTTGAGAGTTATTCTTTCTAAAATGCAAATACAAACAAGAACACCACAAAAAATAAAAATAGTTCCATTTCTGGAAGACACCTTTTTTTAGAGGACAGGGCACGTATTATGTATAGTATATACCTGAACATGCATGTAACAGAAAATGGATG
The DNA here is from genome assembly GCA_905147135.1 of Blastobasis lacticolella. Lineage (NCBI taxonomy): Eukaryota > Metazoa > Arthropoda > Insecta > Lepidoptera > Blastobasidae > Blastobasis > Blastobasis lacticolella. Next base: position 5,758,295 of record LR990047.1, read on the forward strand.
ACGGATGTGCCCAAAAAGAAGCAGCATAAAGGTGTGTACGAATTAGAGGCAGCCTCAGGTTGACGCACGCATGGCTCGCCCATTTGCTTAAAATCCATACGAGCCTCGCGCAGTCGGTTTTCTATCTATGCTCAAAGGTGCCTCGGCAGCTTCACGAGTTAGGATGTGTATAAAAAAAACAAATGTGCGGGTATTGTTTGTTGACATTTGACAACTTTGATTTTTCCTTTGGGATTTAAAACATCACAGAGAGTATATTTTTTGGAAACTGAAGAAAGTTGAATTAAATAATATGGAATACTTATGTACTTAACGATATGGTGTGGAGCAACGACAAATGTATTTTATTAATACAATTATATGAGCAAGAAAAAGCGTTATGGGATCCAAAAAAACTAAATATTTGAAACAAAGTACACCATACGAATTCTGACTATAACTATCGAAATATAACTGTTTCATCCATCATTAAGGTGGTTCTTGCTTTTTCTGGGCGCCATTTTGTTCGCTCGGCGCATTTATGACGCACAAACAAATGCGCAACTGAGCATCTAGCCGCGCGCGGCGAGCATACCTCGGCCTGAGCCGCTCTCGTAATTTATACGTACGTTAAGAACTAGAATTCCCTAGCATCCTAGCACATAATATGGTGAATAATAACCTCTTATCGCCTTTGAAAAAACAACCATAGGACCTGTACGCCTTATAGAGTAAGGAGCTTTTTGACATTATTTATTTACACATTAGATAAGATCGAGGAGGCTCGTCAGCGCTGGTTTGGTCACGTGTTGCGTAAGCCTCAGTTATATGTGGGAAATAGGTGCCTGAATCAGCCGGTATCAGGAAAGAGGCGCCGTGGGCGACCCAAGAAGCGATGGATTGACATCGCTGAGTCGAATGCGAGAGCCAATGGTTTACGACAAGAAGTTGCCGAAGACCGGGCTAAGTGGAGAAGAATGAGTAGAAAGCGGACTCTGGCAGAGGCCGGGATAAGCGCTAAGACGATGATGATGATAACCAAATTTAATCTAAAATAACCTATAAATATAAACAATTTAATTACATACCTCTTGAAAACGTTTCCATGCCACTGCCATTGCAATATGTGCATTTTATAGCTTTGGTGCCTGGCTCACAGCGGGACCCTTGGCACTTAGGGCAGGTGTCCACCACATTGACGTTGACGTCTTTGTTGACACCACGGGCTGCCTCAGTAAACCTCAGGTTCACAATTACCTACAATGTTATGTTGATATTAAGTTTAGTACATAAAAAATACATGTGTGACAAGTGTTAAAAGTTAAGGTATGGCTATATGGTATACGGAATTACCATTTAGACATCGTTACGGTTGCAGAAGTAAAAATTGTACAAGAGGACTTCAGTATATTCAAACCACGTTATTCATAAAGTTATTTGACATTTATTAAACCTATTTTAACCAAAATAGGTTGTCTTTATCTGTAATCAAATTTCTTAATATTTTATCTAAAATGTTTGTGTTAATGACAGTAAAGAATGGTACTGGGCCAAAAAGTTGTCTGACCCGGGAGCTATATTAGTTACATTATTTACAGTAATGTATTTGAACTGACATGTTAATACCAAAAACAATGCCGCCCGTCACCGGGTTAGATAGGTTTGTAGCACTGTAGTAATAGATCAGTAAAAAGAAATCCAAAATAAAATGAAAAATCCTGATACAGGCAACCCAACAGTTGTTCACTGCCTACCAGATAATAAAAATAATAATAATAAATTGAAATATTAATTATACATATAAAATAGATTGTATAGTGTATTGTATTTTGAATAGTATTGTGTTTCTGCTGGTGAGTAAGGTTTCCAGTGCTCCATGGGGTGGGAATTTGGGGAACCGTGGCTTTGGCAGTGGAGTGGCTTTTGCCTTTATGCTGCCAGAGCAACGTGTTATAGAGGTGGGCAACGCATTGGCGATACTCTTGGTGTTGCTAATGTCTATAGGCAGTGGTGACTACTTCCCATCAGGTGGCCCGCTTGCCTGTTTGCCTATCGTATGTCATAAAAAAAAAAAGATTGAATGTAAATTGAAAGACAAGGTTGGTAATATAAACCCTTAAGGCAACTGTGGCTTGAGTAAGATTTAAGTTAGATGAGTCTGTATATTTTGTAATTGAAATACATTCTTGAAATTCTATTTAAGCTTAAGATACAGAATACAACATTTCATACAAAATGAGGTTTAACATAATTCTTAAATCGTGTTTAAGAATTTGGTGCGAACCAGGCTAAATAAGTAAATTATCCCTCGTAAAATAAAAGTAATTTACTAATGGGACTCTATAATTACTGTAGTTCCTTTAAAAAACAAGCTACTAAATGCTCATAATGGACAAATGTTAGTGATAAAAGAATATAAAGAATCCTTAAAATACTTAGAAAAAAGATTTTGTTTCTGATTTCCGCTTAAAGACTCTCAAGTTAGTCTATTATGCATACAGGACTGGATATTGCAATCAAGTCCAATAACCTGTTAGTCTCTTGAGATTTCTACATGCTTTTTAAAATGACGTTGTTTCCATAGAAGTTCCCACAACTTGTGAAACTTGAAGTCTGTTATTTACATTTGACTGCCATTGCCACTGCTATTTGGGCTGTCAGTGTCCAGATATGTTTTCCAAGCAATTAAGTACATAGATATAAAAAACACACACATACCTCTTTGGCAGTGCCAAATCCAAACTGACTTTCAGCAAAATCACTGAAGACATCACTTTTGAAACCAGCATCTCCAAATATTTTACGGAATAGCTCCTCAGGGTCAATGGTGGACTTATACTGCCATTGGTGGGTGAAACCATCAGCGCCTCCAGGACCACCTCCACCCATCCCTCCCATTTGGTCAGATGTTGTACCAAAAGTATCATACTGTTTACGTTTGTTTTCATCTGACAATATCTACAAGGTAATGAATAGATGATAAGTATGCAGTAAAATAGACCAAAACAAGATACATTACAGTCAATAAACATAATTTTTACCTCGTAAGCTTCAGAAACTTCTTGGAACTTTTTGGAAGCCTCTGGATCCGATTTATTGGCATCAGGATGGTATTTTTTGGCAAGTTCGTAGTATGCTTTTTTTATATCTTTGGAGGAACAATTCTTCGATACACCTAATACCTGATAGTAGTCGGCTCGAGCCCCCAAAGGGCAAGTTGTGTGGATATATCGAGGTTTTGATACAAAATTATCTGTAAATATATAACTTTGAGGTTATGTTTCACAATTGTCAGCTGACATTGTTTTGGTACATATATGGTCTAACAAATGAATATGTAATTACTACAAACACTTAATAAATGGTATTAAAGTTTTCTGGTATACATAAAGTAGATTAGATGATGTAATAAAAGCATGTAAAACTTACACCTTGAACTCGTGTAGGTCAATCCAGGACATATTAGAGGGCCACGAATAAATGTGTCACAATTATTGCATTTATGTACATATCGGCTAGAAATTTTGGAAACATTACTGGATAAAACTACACTCAAAGTTTTGGGATTCAAATATCCCAGAATATTCCGGGTTGGAGCCATTTTGAAAGAAGAAAAAGCACAGATAAGAAATTTAAGTGCTGTTGACACTTTGACATTTACCCATAATTTCCAAATTTCCCTAAATAATAAGCAAATGGAGAAATATTATTCACACAAATTGTGCAAATAGAAAACGTCTTTAAAAGTCTTTTGTTAATTTATTAGGGCGCTAGTTCTGCGTTCTATGTAGCAACAGAAACAGAATTCAAATGCCTCCTTATTGCCTGTTATGTTTCCTCTTTATAGTTTATTATTGCCAGTGAAATAAGTTTAGTAATTAAGTAATTTTTCCGCAATCTGTCCAAGTAACTTGAGTTCTTGGTGTACCTTTAAACTGAATACGTCTTTAATAGATTTTGAACGTTGTAACAATCACAAGGCCAAAAACACTTGGACTCGCTATGCTCGTTTTATTTGCAATCACGCTCCACTTGCTCTTTTAACCATTGGATTGTTTATTTTCGTGAATTATGAAAAATATTTTCACTACACATATTATCGGGTTTGTTACCACGGTTAGTATTGTTTTTACCTCGATATTTCGACGCAGTTGCATGCGTCATGGTCACGAGTTGACTGGTGCCGCTGTGTGAAGTCGCTCCTAAGGACAGACATATCGGTCCACCCTCTTTCGGATTCGACGATTACCCTCACTTTGAACTCTCGAACCACTACCATTGTTACTCGCTTGATTCCCGCGACACACGAAACTCACTACGTCTTTACGCGAAACTGAAATCGAACTACTTTTACGATTGTATACATTTAACCTTTCGCTCGCTCCAACTATGTTAGACATTCCGTCTTGCATCGAATCATTCGAACTTATGACGATCGGTTCGGAAAGGCTGATATATTCTTTATGTCACGTAATAAATTCATCAGCTTTGTTATTGACAACTTGCCCTTGTTTGATACTGAAGCTTAATAGAGCAGATTAACAAGATACACCACACACATCACTATAACACACAGACAGACACACACGCACACGCCCTACCCTAACCCTAACCCTAACGTAACCCTTCATACACACATTTATAGTGCAGGCATACCAATAGATTTATGAAATATTATTATTATTATTATTTTTATTTTTAATCATTCCTTGTTATAATTACGGTATAATTTTGAAATGTAATATGTCAAACTTAGTAATTGGCTGTATAAGTTTGTATTTATATTGATATGCATCTGGATGTAATAGCTGTTAAGTTTGCAATAAATAAATAAATAAAAAATAAAATTAACACTGGATTCCACGCACTGGACAGTTTAAACCCATCTTCACGATTAAAATTTTTGTATTTCGTTATTTCTATTGCCTCTCGCACTAGGCGTGGTATATAGTGACGTTCCGTCGACAGTACTTGGGGGTTATGTAACTCGATCCAATGATTCGTTTCGCTTTGAGTCAGGTGTTGTGCTATGGCCGACTTCTGTGCGTCGTTGTTCCTTACAGCTCTTATATGCTCCTTCATGCGGTCGACAATTGTTCGTTTTGTTTGACCGATGTATGAGCTGCCACAACTGCAGTTCACTTTATAGACGCCAGGAGTTTGAAGAGGTAGGCAGTCCTTAGGCGAACGAAGCAGCTCTCTTATTTTGTTAAAGGGGGTAAAAACAGTTTTTATAGAATATTTCCCTAAGAATCTACCAATTTTATCAGTTACCCCTCTCACGTATGGCAAAAACGCTGGCTGTCGCTGTGCCTCCTCCGTGTGGATCAGCCTACGCCGCGCCGCTAGCAGACGTCGAGCGCCGCGCCGCCGTGAGGTCGAGCACCACCGCGCCTGTTCCCTCCGCCCGCCGAGCCGACGAAGCCGCACACGAGCCCACAACAATGTGTCGCGCACAACATGATGTTGTGTCGCGGCACATGCGCCCCGCCGTCGTCTAACCCCGCCGACGGGGCCGCCGCCGCCATCCAGCCAACGCCGGGCTGGATTCGGGCTGTGCGGGCGCGTGCGTACCACGCCGACAACCTGACCTGACCCAGCGGATGCAGTCTTTGGCGCGAGACCGTCCGCACCCCGACCGTGACTCCGGGCTCTCCAATGAGAGCCCGTTGAAGTGGCGGTCCCCCACCGACGCCGCGCTGAGAAGCGCCTTACATCCCGCCGCGCACGCGCACCCGCGTACTGCGAATCGCGTAGCCGTCGCGCGGCCACAACTTGACTCCGCGTCGCCGTCGACTCATCGCCGTCAACGGCGACGCCACACCGGACACGACGCCCTCCCTGACGCGACATCGGGTGCAGGAGGACTCCCTTCGGGTTGAGACCCTGCACCCCACCCCCACCGGCCTCTACGGCCGCTGAGCACCGCTCGCGGCACCCCACCTGATTGACGCCCGCCGCCGGCGCGCGCACTGCGCCCGGCGGCCAACCCCACCGGATCGACTGCCCGGCGCTGCTTTTCCGTCCCTACGGGTTGACGGATCTAACTGCGCCGGGCCCCGAGCGTTAGCTGCAATTGGGCAGCAACGCGGGGGCCGTTGAGCGACTATGTCCCGCGGCCCCCACCTCCGGACGAGACCCCCGGCAGCCGCAGGAAGTCCCTCTCACGAGGTTGACGCCTACAGGCTCCGGCGACGCCCCTGCCACGCCAGTGGCAGCCCCAACCCCGATGGTTCGCGCCCGGAAGCCGCCCTACGCCGGTCCCGCGCCCAGTGCGCCCGACCGCGGGGGAGGTGATGAAGGCGCTCAACCCAACGACCGGCCCGTTTCTACGGGCCGCTTTACCATATCACCGCCCGTGGGCCTCGCCCAAAAGCGGTCTCCCCGCACGTGCGCTTCGCGCACGCGCGAGACGAAGAAGACATGCCAGTGTCTTGCTTCCTGGCGCTCGTCGGCTACGCATCGGTTTTGCTGCTCCGTTATTTTGTTCCGGTCACGTGAGCCACTTGGTTTTCGCTTATTTTCTGATTTTGTGCCTATTTGTGTTGTAAGTAATTGCTGCTGTTTCGTGTGATTTATTTTCGGTATAGCATTCAAAATTGTAATTAAATTAAATAAAGACGGTTGTTAATCAGTACATGTTATTTTTTTAAATCGTTTCCACTTCTGAATCTTATACTACAGTAATTTGAATTAGACTACTTTGCTATTAGTTAGGTGGTGGTGCACTTTCGAAAAAACTATGAAGGAACCTTTTAAATTAAAATCATAATTGATTACAATATTTTTTTGTACAGAACCCTCAAACCAAAAAATACAAAACGGCTAATTTAGATCTCCTTAATATCCCATTGCGCCTAGTACTATGAACTTGAGTGACCTTTTACAACTGATTTCTAGAGATGCGGTCTTCCGTTTTCTAAATGTCGAATATCGACATTGAAAAAGAAAAAGGTCGATAGTCATTTTCTCGCTTACTATTCCACACACGAAAAATATAATTGTACCTATCGTTTTAATACGTATAGCACTCTATCCAGTTCACGGCTTTATACATGTATTATGAAACACCCTGTATTTACGAAAAAAAATACAAAAGGATCAAAACTATAACAGTACACTATAATTTTGTAACCTTAAATAAAGGTAACCAATACTACAAAACACATTAATTTTACGGAAATTCAAATGATTTCCATTTCATTCAATATTTTCAAAATTGAGGTACATTTTACGTACCGATAATCTTCAATATTCGTCCGTGAAAATCTTCTAAATGGCACAGCGACTTATCTGCTCTAAACTCGGTCATACATTTATGAACAACTCTAAATATTACATTTCTCATGTCGCTTTTATTAGTTTTTGCATTTTATGCGAAAATAAATGTCCAACACAGTAAATATCTAGAAATATACACATAACAACAACAAAACAACGACAATGTCCAGACGACGTGACAGCCGAAGTCAGTTTGACCACAGATAGGTATGGAATATTTGAGTTTGACAGTAATTTAGTGTTACCAATTTAGGCGAGTGGAGTAGTTCCCAAAACATTCTTTTCACGACTTTCTTGCCAAACTATAGATGATATGTAGGTATATTTATTCAATCGGTGGAGGGTGTGATGACGGAAATGTGGCGGACGGCAATAGTATCGTCTGAAACAAGCAAGGGATTAGCGACAGTCTGACGTTCGATGGAATGAAGTAGGAGGAACTGAATATTTGGGTACGTACGTAGCAAAAGTCTTTTTATATATTCAATGAATGGTCCCCTTCAATTGATGGCCTTTGGATCCCAACGCTCCTCAAGACGAGATGGTAAGTAGAACCCTCAGGAACCATGCCAGAGCCATGAGCCACTGATACTTAAACACGAAACGCACACATTCCAAAAGCCAAAATGTTGCTTTTATTGATTTGCTCATTTGTTAATTTTAATTACCTACATTTCATTTTGAAGGGGGTAAAATGACAGAAATTACGAGCTCGTTGCGCTTGTTATTATAATCTTTTATAATATGCCGATTTCCATGACCGATGCCCACACACCGGGCGCCGGCTCCTATTTTGGAATTTGGCGCTGGCAGCGGAGGAGTCTCCTAGGATACCCATTGAATTGTGCATAACGGTTATTCGCTTGGCATATTATTTTACCGATAATCTGGGAAATAAGTATTAATATGGCAACCCTATTTTCCTGGGCAACGGTAGGCAAGATGATTTATAAACAAAAGTGAGCTTAGAAAAATGCCAATTATTCTATTGAATATTGAGATAAACCTTTAATTAAATTTGTAAATAATTGCCTCATTTTGTAACTGAAAGTGTAGCGAACGTTAATAATCCTTTGGCAGCTATGGCTTCGTTCAGTGTTCGAGATCAAATGCTCGAACAGCAAGTGAGTAAAATAATATGTGTAATTTGACTATTTAAATGATATATCCTGGTTTATAGTAATAAATTTCAAATAAAATAAGTACCTTTATGTGTATAGAGGCTACGGTTTCATGACAGAAATTGTTTATAGCGCCAACTAATGGAACAGAAGATGAAGAAGAAACGACAAAACTCAGGAATGGTTCAAGCTAACGATCTCAGGGTGGGATCTGCGAAACGTCCCATATCTGGCAGTCGATCCCGTGAGCTGCATGGTAAACACTAAACATACTCAAATAAAGAGTGAACCTTTAAAAAAATGTTTTATCTGTGTTAAGTTTAGCCATGCATGAATGTCATATTTAATTTTGTTATGCGCATTTTATTTTTCTTTTATAACAGGCTATGATGGTCCGATGCAATTTCTTATGTCTCCAGTCAATCCAGATCAAGTAATACCCCTCCAAACTAATAGAATATCAACATATGATGGTAAGTAGAGTTTGTGAAGAATCTTTCCTATTTGCTTTTGCACGCACTGCCATATCATTATAATGATAATCACAGTTTGACTAAGTTTACAAACTCAGTAAGATAGGTTGGCATCTAAGATAAACAATCAGCAAACACCAAAATAAAAAAGTATTATTACGGGAAATATCTGCTTTGCATCATGTGGTACACCAAAATACTAATGTAGGTATGGCTTATCTATATATGTCTGTAAATGCTAACCTGGAAGACATACTACTAATTAAATTTGCTATGGTATCCACCAATTGATGCAATATCTAGAACCATTTCTGTATTTTAATAATTTGTCAGATTCCCTCACCTATATAACAAGCTTTTTAACACTTCCACTGCTAACTGAAATACCAGAGAGGCTACAGCAGTGCCAAGTAAGTGCATGAAATGGACAGGCCAAATGAGTCGTTTGGCACACATAGTGCTGTTTTCGACCTAATTGTTGAGTGTGGACCCCATAAAACTATACAGTAGCCATATATAAAATAATATAGGATACTAAGTTGTGAGTGAATATTTTAAGGTTTGTATCTCTGTGTCATAAAAGACAACACCACTTATCTGATGTTGATGGGGATTTCAGTTTGGTAGCGAGTCCAACAAAAAACATTGCTATCTCTAATTGTCTTTATTTGAATATCTTTTCATTTTTCTTTTTGTTTGTAAGAGATTGGTTTGCTCAGATAAAACTAAGATTAGATTGAAGAAAGAGTGAGCTTACCCAGAAGATGCCTGCTCACTGCTTCGTTTATAGTACATAAAACTCATTGTTTATAGTATACCTACCTAATAGTATGCAATAGTTTATTAAGTCCTAGTACCTACTGTAGTTTTCTAGGTCAAATAGAAATCAATAATTAATAGTGACTGATGGGTGGGTAGGTGCCGGTTGACTCATTCATTTGTCAAACCATAACATGATTAGTCATACTTCATAGCAAAGTTATTGGTACTTTGCCCGATGACTAGTATTATAGGTGCTGTTATTTCAAATGGATGTTGGTGTATTATTCTTTGTTATTTATGGCTCCTTTCTATGGATTGTTGTCCAAAATAAATATATTTTATTAGATTATATTAAATATTTCATTTTACACTACTCTATGTATACATAAATTTTAGTGCAGGTTTTTTTGATTTCTCATTTTTGTTTTATAAAACTATGTTAAGGCTTTTTTAATTCGTAATTATTTATAATTTCTTAACATTTCTTTGTTGCTTAAGAATTTAGGGCATTTTAGGGTAAAGTTGCTATCATTAGGCCAGTTTAGTAATTGGTTCGCTTTGGTTTCCCGGAGACCGAAAAGTTTAGTAATCAATCATTTTCACTCAAAGCCACCTTTTTGAGCCGGCATCAGCCCCTCTCAATTTAATTAGTTTGAGTTTTGGTTTACTATCTAATAAATCAGCTTTAGGAGTAGTAGGCATATTGCAGTTGATACTAATTCTTGCGTAATATAAAATAAAGTCGCTTTCGAATGCGGTGGACGTGATTGTCCTACCTCGTAGATCAGTCCTACGACAGTGTCATAGCCGCCTTTACTGTGAAAACGTACCAAACTTGCCATGACGGAAAGAAAAAGAGGAGACGTGTTCATACATTTTGCATAATATGATAGGGAGTATAAACGTATGTATCAGGCATGTTATGGAACTCCGAATCCGATAGAATAGTTTCGAATATTTTTCGGGTAGGACCCGAGTCTAAGGGCGGATGCATCAAATTCTTTAACGCATTTAAGCATATTCTTAAACAAAAAACGTTAAACGTCATTTTTAAACGTATTTAAGAATTTGGTGCAAGCCGGGCTCAATGTGACATGTTTAAAGTAAATAACACTTAAAAAAGAGTAGCTCACATTCACCTTGTGAGTGGCAAGCTTTCCTCTATGTACCTTTATAAGTAGTTATTTTTATTTTATAATTAGCTTTGGGCATTGTTATCAGATAACATTGGCATGTCGCAAAGTATAAGCCTTTAATCGCTTTCATGGATGGTTGCTTAAATTATATTACTATAGGTAGGTAGTAAAGAACCGTTTACCGTTTAGGTTAATGTAAAAAAATTACGAATGAGAACGACAGACTACAGTGACCACTTTGCATCAAGTGGACTCTCATTTTGTATCAGGATGGAGAATAATAGAAAAATTGTGCAGAACATTAATCATCACCTGCTGAATCGATCATTGTTATGGTCGAATTTTGTTATTCTAATGTATTAGTCAGTAACCGCAAAGCAAATGCACACCACTCAACTTTAGCAATTCAGTCTTTAATAAAGTCTATCTACTTAATTGTTATTTAGGTAGGTTCACGGTCTAATTTTTCCGTGTCATCTAAGCGGAAAACGAAACAAGTAAAAAGTGTTCCTAACTCCAGACCCAGCATAAGACATTATTGCGTAACGTAGGTTGGTTGGTACTACTACCAATAGTAGGTATCAAGGACTTGTAGTTTTCATCATTTTTTATATTATTGATTTTAGACTTATAGACCGGTAAGGTGAAAAGCGAAAATGTCAACATACATTTTCCAATAACTTGTTTACCTACCTTGATCAGACTTATGAATAAAGCTACTTTAGGGCTGTAGATGAAACGGAATGGTATTTCTATGCATGAAATATACTATTTAGCATAACATTCTCATATTTTGCTTTATTTATCTACATCTCATCTTATCATTTCACCGACCAAACAATACTTACAAAACTTATTTATTTTATTTTTAACCTCGAAGACGTGTTATGCAAGCAGTCACTCCTACATAAAATAGTAGAAATATGGCTCTGTATAGTGTAGACAGTAGGCACCTATATCAAGCGATAAACTACAAGGGTAAACTTTGTACCTAAAAGAAGAAAAACATATGTACATTACATACGTACGTCTAGATAAAATTGTTATTTAGGTACACGATCGACTTTTGCCGCCGTGTGATCCAAGGGGAAAACGACACGCGTAAAATTACAGTGTTTGTAACTGCATAGGCTGTCTGCATAGGCAGGTATGCTCCACCTTCGGCATCGTCGTAAATATATATAAAAAATATCTACCTAGATAACGTCACACCTTTTTCCAGTCGAGTAGGCAGAGAGGCCCGCTTCTTCCACATTCATCAACCTTTTCATACCTACTCTTAGGCTGACTGATTTTAGGGTACTCTCGGCCTGACTGGTCATTGATTTGTGGGCAATATGTAGATAGGTACACCTCGGTCTTCTTCCGCCCATTCCATTCAAATTTTGCGAATGTCCATTCCATTCAAGTTTGGAAGTTTTGTTTTGTCCGTATAATTTAAAACCTTACTATTACTACGGAGAGGTCAAGCTGTTCCCCCTCCCAAAGGTCAAGGTTCTACCCACCATAATAAGACACAATATGGATGTTGAACCCCAAACTACTACTAACCAAACTGTGAAAACCCCACCAAAATCCGTTCAGCGGCTTTTTGGTACGCGCACAGACAGACAGACAAAAGTTTGAGGCATACTTACATCTCAGTAGCTACCCTATCCCGACTAGTTTTTCTGGAATATCTTCAAGTTACAGACAGAAGCAAAGGGTTACGCAGACATATTGCCGTCGTTTTATATACCAAGCTCTCTCTGTGTGTGACGTAATGCATGACAGTTGTTTTCTTACTAAACGAGGAACACCCATCTCCGTCATAGTTTCCTCGTAAATTCCCATATCTTCCTGAACAGGCAACGTTCATTCATGCCCACCTACGCACGTACCTACACAAACTGTAAAGTGCCTATTGTTGTTCAGTTGTCAATTACCGTTAGTGCGTGATGTACTCCTGTTGCTCCTAGTGCGGTGTTGTTCCATCAACAAAATTTGTAACGATGAAGTTTTACGTTGGTAAATATTTTTGTACATTACGCTTTATTTTTGTTATTTGTGTTCAAACTTTTCACATACTTTTGTTTTAGTAAAATACTCCCAGATATATAGAAGTCTTTGCTTCTACTTCACAAAAGTGAGAGTTAGTTATTTCTTTGTTTTTAATTTTTTCGACTTTGATCGGTTCAACTTAAAAGTAGGCTACAGAGTTTGGACGGTGTACAGACAAGATATGATGGAAACATTTAGATGGCCTAATAAATGTGAGATGTCCATGTCTTAGGGTTGATTGTTCGATGACAGCGCATTCTAAGTTATACTCTGTTTGTACTGGCGATAGTTCGATGTGCTGGTGTGCTGCCGTGTCAACAAAAATCGTCATGTAGACCTTGTGTAGCCTTATATTTCAATTTCAATTGAATAATAACTGATTTATATTTGTTCGGTTCGCAATTAATAACCCACCAGTAGTAGTGCACGCTGACATTGTGGTACGGCAAAGCCCAATCACCGCGTCCGCCCACCTGATCGCAAATGTCCCGGACAACGGTGACCGCTTTCCATCAGGCGGATCCGCTCTGTGCACAGGAATAATAATAATAATAATCATTTATACATACACATACACATACACACACACACCAATATACATGTATTACCTTGTTTTTTTTTCTTATTTTGATTGATTTTTTGTTTGTCGATAGGGTATCTATATGCTAAGCTCCTTACGGGCTATATATTTAAAATTTTAAAATGCAGTTTTGTCATTGGCATTTCAACCATAATGTACTTATATTTTACATGTAATTAACTGCTGTTAAACTGTGAAATGAACTAATAAATAAATAAAATAAATAAATTTATTCATCAAAAATCAAAATAAGATAAATCAATAGATTTCCTATACACGCGTGACGTGGTCGTGGTGTACGTGGTTTGCGCAAAGTATCTGACACCTAGCAGTTATTGTGCAGTGGCACATTTATGCGCAGTAGTGGCCGAGATGGCGACGAGCGTTTTTGATAGTTTGGCGCCCCAACGCATTTCTATTTACTTATCTTAATTTCATACTTTTTTTACTTGTCTTCTTTATATCGAGTCGATGGACTTAACTCCCCCTTTATTTCTGTGGCTCTGTGCCTCTTGCGTCTAGCTCCCTGCCATCTTTACCAGCTTGTCCGTCCATCCCTTGGATGATGGACATCCCAATATAAACACATCCTCGAATTAAAAAGACAAAATCGTCACCGCAGAGCTCGGCAACCAGATTGAGGTGCTCACAGTGGGCTCGGGTTCTGGAGAAGACGCCAGCGGTGAAGAGGAGGGCGAGAGCGTGCCATGCGGTGTCGCGCGCGACGCGAGCGCTGACGACGTGTGCGCAGACGCAGCCGTCGCGCCGATGCACCGCAAACGGGACACATCGCCACAACAGGTTCGTAAATAAATAAATATGCTTGGACAAAGTCACACAGCACCAAAGTAAGGATAGCTTGAGTTGTGGGTGTTAGATAATTGATAAACTATTTATATAATTTTTTTAATACATACATATTATACATACTACACCCAGACCCGTAACAGAAACTAAAACTTAAAATTTCTACTCGGCCGGGAATCCAACCCGGGACCTTTGTTTGGCATGTTAACGAACAGAACCTCTCAGGTCGTATACGCACCTGCAGTTTTTCTATTTGTGAAAAATAATTGTTCTAGTTATTTTCTTACTTATTACTACAGAATACTAACACTACTAGCGCGACGGACTTCGTAACGCGCGAAAGATCGAGACAAGAAGTCTAGGTAAAGTGCAACTAACTTATCTGTCCCGTCGACAGCGTCGCTGTTGTTGGCATTGACGTGACATTACAAAATGGTGACACCTAGTTCCAGCTTTGGCCACCGGGTCAGATAAGTGGCACTCTAGCTCTTTCGATTCGGTGTTGACGTAAATAAAAGTGAATCTTTCGTCGTATAACGTTTTATCTCGCGCGATAAAGGCCGCAAGATTTGAAACGTGACGAAACGACAGCATGCCTAAAAAATTCTCGTTCACCTGCGGTACAGGAAGCACCACTTTGGCGGTCGGTATCTCAGCTCTCAATGAGGTCACTCAATTGCGGAAGGAAGTAAGGAAGTACTCGTCGTTTTTGTTTTAGGGAAACTATTGTGTTTTCAATATTACGTTATTTCATTTTACAAATAACATTTTGCGATACGTTTGACGGCTGTCTAGGTGACTAATGTCATAGAGGCAGCCCGTGTATTATCACCAGTAGTAGTGCTTTCTGTTGTGTATTTTCAACACCGCCATCGCAAACCAGCCTGTCAGCGTGCAGATTTACGAGTATCAATGTCCTCAACTAATGCGGAGGAGGCTCAAGTCCAGCAGTGGAATGTTATGGGCTGCTGGTGATAATCTATATGAAAGCTGAAAATTCGTGGGACTTTTTATCCTTTTTTTTAACAAGGTGTAGGGTGGTGTAGGGTTAGAACGCTACGCGAACGAAGTCGCGCCGGGTCCACTAGTATTCAATAAATTGTAGTTGCTGCTGCGGTTGAGTGATATCATTGTAACTTTTCCGCCACTAAATGCACCTACAAACCATCGCTAACTATGACTAACCAGTCTACACAGTGGTTCTAACTTTTTAAACCGTCCACGCAAAAACCGGAGCGTTATAAGTTTGACATGTGCTGTGTATCTGTTTAGCATCGTAGCTTCCGAACCGATGGGCCGATTTCGATAAGGTTTTCTTTATTTGAAAACCAGCATAATTGAGATGATTTTAGCTCAGTTTCATTAAAAGCGGTCCAATAGTTTGTAAAATATTTGAGTATGTGTAACGGAGACTTTGTCGATAGTTTTCCGATGCCTGTCAGTTAGGTTATGCATACAGCTTCTGTGGAATCTTATATTTTTTCGACCATACATAAAATTCCTTATCCCTTCCAGCCAACAGAAGTGGAGGGCTCCGTCGAGGGTGCGGTGGAGACTTTCGTGGTGACGCCAGCGCGGCACGGCACCCTGTACAAGTGCCGGATAGCCAGAGACAGGAAGGGCATGGACAGGGGACTCTATCCTACGTACTTCCTGCACTTGGAGAAGGACTACGGGAAGAAGGTGTTCCTCTTGGCTGGTGAGTGGGGAATAATACTTACCAGACCTGATTGCCACTTGAGTTTAGCGACTCTAAAACCTATGTCGATGGTTTGTTACTGCGGGTATCATTTCTGAACCGTAGAGGCGCTAACCTATAGATTGAGAATGAATCCGCTAACCTAGAGGTAGACAAAGTATCTAACAAGTCGCCAATAACGAAACTACTGCAGAACGGACAATTACGCTCTCTTCATGGTACTTTACATTGTTTTGTTGTAGTTTATGGATATTTGCGGTTACAAAATCCACCATTATGGCGCCACTGATACGTAATGCGCTTATTACATTTGTCTAAATTCGGCCGCCTAAATTCAAAAACAAAAAGCAAGCGCAATAATGCAAAATGGAATGTATTACTCGTAGAATAAAGTCAATTTTGGTATCATTTGTTAACGTAATACGTTACGCGTCGCTCCGCTTTTCAAAAGGCGTGATACAAAAATGGACCTTATTTTATGAGAAATAACATTCCACTTTAATTTGCTCTCGATCTTTTTGCTTCTAAATTTAGCCGATTGTAATAAGCGCATGAGGTCTGATGTGAGAATAACGTCCAGTCATTGGCCAGAATCGATCCGCCAAGCACGGCAGTATTTTGCCAACGGACGTCCTCACTTTCGCAGTAACGCCATCTGCAGCCGTACCGCCGATCTCCAAAAGCACGGCGCCATTTTGATGCAATTGAGTGTGAAACAATCGCAGCAAGCCAGAGCCAGAGCTGTCATGAGATAGGCGGTACCACTGCTGGTCGGTTTTTAAACCGCGATAGGCCCTCACAAAACGTGTTCCACCCCCACAGCACGGAAACGCAAGAAATCCGCCACGTCCAACTACCTGATCTCCACGGATCCGACGGAGTTGACGCGCACAGCGGACAGTTTCGCAGGAAAACTGCGATCCAACCTGCTCGGGACCGCGTTCACTGTTTACGACAACGGCAAGGCTTGGCGGAAACACGACCACGCCAAGACTAGACAGGAGCTGGCGGCGGTCGCTTATGTGAGTATACATGTTTGACACTTGAGGGCTTACCATGAACTCTTATAGCAGGACCTAAACAGAACTGCCCTGCTTAGAACGAGACAAGCTTATGTGACACGTATAGCGCTGTCTCGTTCTAAACAAGGCAGTTCTGTTTAGGTCCTGCTATAAGAGCTCATGGTAAGACCCCTGAGCACAGAATAAGTTCAAAATGATTTATTCAACATAGGGATACATTATGCACTTGTTGACAACACACATGATTAATTTATATAATTATTGTATTCAATATAAATATCTTATAAAATACTGATACCTAAATTAAAATTAAAAATACATCCCTATCATCAGGAAAATACATTACATTAATGTTGTAAGTTTTAATTAAATATAGGTATTGTCATTCAATAATTATAAAGTATTCATCCATTGAAAAAAAATGTTAATACATATTATCAATAGAGTTTAAAATTACCACAATACTTACATCAATATGTCAATTGATTTAGGTACAATGTCACAATTACAAATTATAAATGATAATAATTTATCAATAAATTTTTTCCTTATTAATTTAAAATACCCGATGAATAAGACTTCACAAATACAATGAGCAGTTTTCCAATAGGTATCTAAAGCATTCTTAACCACTCACTAGATGGCGCCCCGACAATTTTGGTAATTGATAATCGCTTGAAATAGGTTCTTAGCAAACAGGATATAAACACTGGGTACGTTGTATTGGATTATATTGTATTTGTCAATAGATTTCAACCATTTTAGAGGTTGTAATAAATTATTACAAACAAAACAAACATCAATTTAACTGAGTTAATTCGTTTCATGGACACTAGGATCAAAAATGGACGCAATACAAATATGAAAGGTTTGTATTAAAATACATTTCGTTGAACCTTTTCGTAAAAAATTACCAAAATTGTAAGAGCGCCATCTATTGATGCTTTTTGAAACCAATTGACAATACCTACTGGAAAACTCCTCATTAAGCAAATAGCAACCCTAGTCACGACGCAACATAGTGCAATTCAGCTCGTACATTTTTATGTAGCTACTATTTTAAGCACGGCAGATGGGTATTGTTATCCTTGGTCATCTGAATCGGCGCTGACGCGAAGAACGACAACAAGACGTTCTTTTCAGAACGCAATTCTCTAGTTTAATTAACCAATACGCACTCTGTGGCGAAATACGCATTCGTTCTACTATTATAGAACACGAGTTTCATTGACTGTAATACGAAAACTTTGGTGTTGCTGATGTCCATAGGCGGCGGTGACCACTTTCCATCAGGTGGCCCGCTTGCCTGTTTGTCAGCCGTATAACATAAAAAAAAAAATTAAATAAAGTTCTAGGTAGCCACATTGGGTTTCGCGGGAAAAAGATGACGCCACACGGCGGCGTTTGCTGCTTGCGGTCGAGTGGCGTCATTGTCGCGGTCAACATTGTGTTACAGTCCGTTTGAAACAACTTGAACCGTCTTCAAGTACTTACAAGAGAAAGTGAATTTTGAAACATTAATAAAATGCCTTAATAAAAAATATTTATAAATAAAATGTGTACGTCAATAAAAAAATATATACAAAAAAGTTGTTAAAGTAATTCGAACATATAACAAATGGCAATCTTGGGTCAATATTTTTGAAACACACTTTACGTTACGTACCAGACTCCGTTCAACCTTCTTCAAATCAATGAAGGTCTCCGTTTCGCTCACTCATAACGTCCGCATTTGGCAGCTGCGTTAGAAATCGCATTATTGACGATACATTGTATTTATAACTGGAACAGTATGGAGAAATCCGAATCCATGAAAATGCGTGCATTGTCAATTTATGCGCAATCAAAATTATTATCTACGTTTGATTAAATATGTATAAAAAATTCTGCAGGTCACATGTTTTGTTTATCACCCAATCAACACATACACTATAACCTAACCGACAGAAAAAGTCGGGTAACCTCCGACCAAGTTTACCTCAAATATTTTCTATTGTACTAAACCGATTTTAATAAAATTAAGCTAAAAACCATCTCGACCAAACTAGCTTCCATATAGAGAAAACCGCATCCAAATCGGTCCATCCGTTCGGGAGCTACGATGCCACAGACAGACACACAAAGCCACAGATACACACGTCAAACTTTTAAGACCCCTCTTTTTTAGTCGGGGATTAACAAAGTCCAAATTCACACGTACTGTTAGAAGTTACTGTCTGTAAGCCTTGTCAGTTTGATTCAAAGACATTACTCAGTTCACCAGAATATTCACCTGAATAATACCTTGTACTAAACACCAACAAAATTTCCAGGACACCAACGTCCTCGGCTTCAAAGGGCCGCGCAAGATGACAGTTGTACTCCCTGGCATGACACCTGACCGGCAGCGGGTGCCCATAGCCCCACAGGACGACAGCGAGACCCTCCTCGAACGGTGGAAGGCTCAGAACCTTGATGACATCGTGGTACTCCACAACAAGACCCCGGTCTGGAACGACGAGACCCAGTCCTACGTCCTCAACTTCCACGGACGTGTCACCCAGGCGAGTGTGAAAAACTTTCAAATTGTCCACGATTCAGAACCGGACTATGTGGTGATGCAGTTCGGTCGGATAGCCGAAGATGTGTTCACTATGGACTTCAGATATCCGATTTGCGCTCTCCAGGCGTTCGGGATAGCGCTCAGCTCGTTCGACAGCAAACTGGCCTGCGAGTAGTATGATTTTTTGCTGTGATATTTTTTCCTTTTCCCGGTGACCAGATTGTTACAAATGCATTTACGTGAATGTCTCAGTGATAGTTTTCTGTAAGTTTTCCCGGTTTGCATTTATGATTGTTTTTCGTGACAGGTAACAACGAATTTATTTTTTTACGTCATGTGACCTGGCTACACGATTTTTATGGCGGGATGGATAAATTTCTAATGTTTTTGTGTTTTACGTCTGTATCATAATAAAACGGACACACGTTTAGTTTTGGTGCTTAAATTGTGACGTAGGGTTGTGTTTAGTGTTCTATGATGATCTCAAAGTTATGAAAGTGTCACATTTTAGTTTCATAACATTAGCGCAAAGGTCACCAAAGCATAATTTTTTCTTTACTTTTATGAGCACAGATTCTTTGACGTGTTAATTCAACACAATCGAAGTTGTAACTACACAACCCCCACACAACAACACTGCCACACCAAAAAATAATTATTTACTGGATCACATTCCATTTTTTATAGTTTTATTGCAATACCTTTCTACAGCGACTATATCTGAAATCAATTATCTTATTCTATTCCTTCCTACATTCCAATTCCACAATGGAATGTTGACGTTGTGGAACTTGGCGATAGATACCATTGACACGTAACACTTACAAATATTTTGTACAAATGTATTTTTAAGTAAATTATGTTGTAAGTTTAGTTTAATACGCTATACACTTAATTTCATCGCAGTCCTAGTCATTGTATGACTGCGTTTACACTTTTTTAGATTGTAGTTTGATATACAAGTACCTATGTTAGTATTTTGGCACGTTGTGTTGCACTGTTCATATACGAAGCTATGTTAAATATACAGGGCGAGCAATTCATTCGAATAAAACTTAAGCTATGGGTGACAGTTACCGCTTTCCATCAGGTAGGCTGTCTATTTGTTTGTCACTCAGTATATTAAAAAAAAAAGAATTGGAGTTAAGTGTTAGTCTTTTCTTTTAATGCTTAATGCCAATGGGCAGAGAGACCAAGGGTATTTGTTCGAACAAAAATCCCCTCATAGAAAGAATGTCCCCGGATGACTTCACCGGATGGTTCAGTGTATTATCTTGTCGGCTATTTGTTCGCGGTACGTTTAGACACTCGTGTGCGTTTTTCGGCCGACAACAACTTTACTTAGATTTTTCCCATTTGGATTGCTCTCCGTGTATTTTTATGGATGGATTAGGGTATGAGATGAAAAATAATTAAACCGTGTCTAAATGACTTGATAATTTATTGATGTATTTTATTAGTATGTAAATAAATAAGTACATAATGCACGTGCGTATATTTTGTGCATACTACATGTACTTCACTTCACAAGAAGTATAGTTGTAATGTAACATCCATTGGATGTAAAGGTCAAACAATTGATTTGTTTGAAAGTGCTCAATTGTTGAGACTATTTGTAAAATAACCGAATTTATTTATAAGTTTTTCTGTCCATCTTTATTATGATATTGATTGATGTCACAAAGTATAAAGAATCTTGATTATCTGTCCTATTCGCGGAAATTTAATATTCCGCCGTTTTGACAATGAACAGGGTGCTTCTTTGAGTAGAGGGATTTTTCTCTTGAAAGTATTTTTATTAATATCTCCATACAAAGAAATGACAACAAGTAAATGACTTGGTATTTAAATCAACGTCACTTTGACAAGTGTGAAAAACCAATTGCAATAAAGTTGTTATAGACCCTTTGAAGGATGCCTACAGGTACTATGTATAACAGACGTGGGCTTTGCCGCAACATAAGTATGGCAGCTTATAATTAAATTAACAACGTCAAAGCTTTTATTTTAACAAATTAAGACATACCATGTAAAAGAAGTAGCAGGATAATTGGCTGGCTTAAAACAACAAGGCTGGCAGCATGACATAAAAAAACAGTATTTATTTATGTATGATGACCATTTTAATCTCGGAGCCGATTGGCACCCTGTGACCACATGTGACGATATATTATTATTACTATTTCAGTATTATTTTACCTCCACTCTATCTTTGATATCTTTTTAGCAGTTTTGCCAAGTGGCGTCTATTTATTCGATCAACCTGTAACTTCTGCATTGGAAAAATCTCTGATTTGGGGAAACAAATTGGATGATTTTATTCCTTATATCACTTGGTATGCCCTACTTTTTACGGTATTATTTAAATAATACTTATAACTTAACATGTAACTTATTTGTGTTGTGTTCCAAATGAATGCTTTGTCCAGTAAAAAAAAACTTAACAAGTTAGACTTCTTTAAATTGTATAATAAATTGAACAAAAATAAATGTGTGCCTATAGTAGTGTACTGTGTTAGGTAGCTAAAATGTGGTATAAAATAAAATGAAATTGTAATATAAATAAACTAAATGCGTCAATATAAAATGAGCTTGTAGATATGTATTGTAATTTCGTCCTAATAGCTATATATATTTAATTATATATATATATTGTTATGATAAGGTTTTGGCGGGCAACACCGCAGAGGTTGTAGTTGTAGAAGGGAGCCAATGGATGTAAAAGGCACAGAGTTCATTGATGTGGAAGGCGTGCCGAGAGGCCTATGTTAAACAGTGGATACCCTATGTCTGAGAATTTGATGATGTTGATGGATTTATATATTATTCTTATTATACTATACAGTATATTTCAAGTACTTATACAATAATGTGAAATCAATTACCTACACTATGATTTTTATTTAACTATTCTTTTATAAGGATTAATATTTGCAATACACCATTTGAAGGTAAATTGTAGTCAATATTAACTCTTATAAAGAAATGGATTAACTAACTGTCGCATTGATGTCTTAATAAAAAATCACAGTACTTAAAGTTAGTATGTATGTAACACTTGCTGTATTAGTAGGTAAAATTGATTTGATTTAAAATGTATTTTCGTAACGAAATACCTATTTTCAATACCTATACTATTTTGAAATGTCCTTTTAATATATGTGTATTAGTATCTTGCACTATATTTAAATAACTCTGCATATTGTGCCTTTATAAATGATAGGTTTAAATAAATATGTGTGCCTTTTATTTTTTCTCTACAAGTATTTATATATTGTACCAAATGCTT
The DNA here is from genome assembly GCA_905147135.1 of Blastobasis lacticolella. NCBI lineage: Eukaryota > Metazoa > Arthropoda > Insecta > Lepidoptera > Blastobasidae > Blastobasis > Blastobasis lacticolella. The sequence goes on from LR990047.1 coordinate 5,781,026, forward strand.
CTATTAGGGTATTTGATTTCTGTCTGGATTATTGACAGTGTTTTATTTATGTATAGAAGGCAGCACATCAACTTACCCTGCACCAATATAAAATGAGTTAGCAATGCTATGAACACTACAAACCAGAGTCAATACGAAGTCTAAACGGTGTAGGTTGAGGTAAAGTAGAGGAACTAATTATCAAGTTCCATTTAGCACAACATAATATGGTCATATCTTTCCTTATGTATACTGTAAAAATCAAGTAAATGTATTAGCTATTTTAGTATGTATTAATCATGTTTGGTACAATGGTATTTCTGATTGTTCCCAGTCACTATTTAATAAATGTTCAATTTATTTTAAAGTGTTTTAGCAAATTAGTGTGTAGCCTGTAGATTGATGTATTTAATATTATATAGTAGGGCACTTCACTATTGCAATGGCTATATATGTATAATAATAAAGTTAAGATTGATTGTAAGTATTACATGGAATTCAAAAGGCACAAAGGAATTTGCTAGGCAAGTGAACATATTGTATGTATAAGAAATTTTGACGAAATTATTGAAGTAATATGAGTACCTCCTATGTGTATAATAATGTTGCATAACAATTTCTGTTGAGATAGTCAATTTCTTGCCATAATTTGCTTTTTGTTATTATTTTTAACATTATTGTCTTGTGCTAATGCAAACATTCAACATAATTAACTGGTTTTTTAGTTTCCTTGCACAATTCAAGAAAGGATATTGTAGTTCTGATAAATAATTTTATTGTAGAATATTATTTAATTTTAACATGAACTAATGTGGTTTGTGTTATAGTACACCTACACTGAGGCTAAACTTATTTATTTATAGTAAAACACCCCAGTTTGTAACATACAATCATGTTTTTTTTAAATAAAGTTTTGAACAAGTTCTTGTCTATAAATTACATGTTCCTTACTATATGTACTAACTTACTATCTGGCCCGACGCGACTTTATTCTTATAGTTTCCTTAATGGATATGGACATAGTTCAGACAGAGCCTTAGGTCTGCACCTAGAATACACACTAAACCTTCACTAACCATGAGAACTGTACCACATTAGATAAGAACCATCATCATCTTGGCATTAAATGCTAGTTGAATTCCCACTTGGCTTATTATACCAAGAAATAATATTACCAATTACAATTTACATCAAATTGTCTGTATACTTATTATGGGCCGACTGAGAACCCCGATCTTGGAAATCCGACTGAGACCTCCGTCTCGATTGTTGGCTAAAATCTGCTGAGACTTCGGTCAAGACTGAGACTGTCCGTGTTGCCTTCGAATTTAATTTACTGCATGAGGCGGACAATTTTATGATGAAAGATGACACAATATAAATGGTGAAAACACTAAAAAATTACTTTTTGTGTTGCTTCAAAAGTTTATTTAATATTGATCAATAAAAACTTCAAATACTAATGCATTTATCAATATTCAACCTGTATTTCCCGTGTCGGTCTCGGCTGTGTTCTGTTCAAGAAAGAATCGCCTTTGGCCCAATTTGCTGGTCTTTCTGGACTTTGTCCATCCATCAATACCTGGGCCACCCTACTGGACACTTGCCGGTTATTTGGCCCAAGTATACTCAAATGTGAGCTGAACTATCAGCATATTACAGCTAAATATAATTTAGTAGGAGTACTATATCCAAGCATGGACTAATGAAAGATTGCATACGTTTTATATTTTTTTTATTGTCAGCTTACATACAAAAGTTATTCGCTCTTAGCCGCCGCAGCTTTGGATTTCTTCGCTTTGATCGGCCTTTGGGAGCGAAGGATGGCGGAGGCACGACGAAGGGTGGCCTTGGTGAGGTCTGTGCGGTAGTGGTTAGCCTTCAGCAACCTCTTGACTTTGAATAGCGAACGCCTCGCGCCGGCTTTGAAGGGGCGGCGCACTGTGTTCTTCACGGGCTTGTTGGTCGCCTTTGCCTTCTTGTAAACCACGGAGAATCCCTTCCTGTCGGGGTTCTCAACCACGCTGACGGCTTTCTTGTGGATCAAGCCGTTGTATCTGTACGAGTTGAGGTTAGTCACATTGTGAGGCTCCTTGCTGAACGGTTTTCTGATGTTGCGCTTCTTCACGAGGAAAGCGTTGTTGTTACGGATTATCATCCAGTTTAGATGGGACGACATTTTTGCGATTTCTCACTAGAAACTAGGAAAAATATAACGTGCTCACAACGTGTCCGTAGACAAAAGGAAGAGGAATTTTGTCTATAGTTTACAAGCCTGTCAAAAATAATGTTACCCACTCCAAAAACGATATAGGTGACCATGGTTTTAAAATATTCAGGGTTCTCTATAGAAATACATACAGCACACACACTCAAAATTCTGTGAGTGCTCATAAATGCTTCATTTCGAATGTTAATTTTTTTTAAACATAAGAAACTTAAGAAAAATTGGAATTGGAAATACGTTGATGATTTTTTATGAATTTAAGGTGATTCGACGCTCATACTAAATTTCTCTCGTCATTCGTTTGAGTGTTTAGTAATTGTATTATGATTTATACTCTTAGTAAATGTATTCAATGATGGGCAAAATGGGTTTCTAAAGGTTAATGATTTTTAATAAAGCCGTGGACTAGATGACGTTGTTTTGTGATTACATTATTTTTCTTTTTCATTGCTTAAAAAGAAAGCACAATTCGCCGCTAGATGGCGTTGTTTTGTGATTACATTATTATTCTTTTTCATTGCTTTGTTTTATATTATTAACATGTAGAAATCCATTTCACGCTCATTTGGATACATTAACTAACGGCCAATGAGGAGTTTTCCAGTAGGTATTGTCAGTTGGTTTCAAAAAGCTTCAATAGATCTACAATTTTGCTAATCTTTTTTTTTATCTGTATGATGCAGTGATTTCATGCAGCCAACTAATACTAAACTTAAAAATAAAATGTTTATTAATATAAACATAACTGTTAAAGGTTGAACGAACTGTACTAAGATATATTTATATAAGTTAGCACTATGTTCCATTATTATTACAACCTCTAAAATGGTTGAAAACTATTGACAAATACAATATTATTCAATACAACGTACCTAGTATTTATATCCTGTTTGCTAAGAACCTATTTCAAGCGATTATCAATTACCAAAATTGTCGGGGCACCATCTAGTGAGTGGTTAGGAATGCTTTAGATACCTATTGGAAAACTGCTCATTGCACAAACTTACATTAAAACCGTAATTAAAAACCTAATTCCAGATTTCAAATAATATTCGAATATTCGAATATTTAAATTTTAGAATATTTGCAAGCCCTAATTACAAGGCGGTGCGGATAGTGTGAATGCACGTGAATGTTAAAAAAAAAAAAAAATTTTGGCTTCAAAGAGTTTGGAGTGAAAAAATAAAACTTAACTATTTTTATGGGCATCCAGATAAAAAAAGTTGCTCATAGAGGTACTTAATAATGGTACTTCGTTTGGTTAACAACACATTCACACACAGTAAAAAATTCTGTACAGTACCTACAGTGTACATCACATAAACATGTGTTTTTCGTATGAGTCAGATTTTTCCATCTGATTATCAGATGAAAAACTGACATCTGTTTCCAGCTGTAATCTACTACTACAACTCCGGCACCGGTAAGACTACCATCACAACATCTCTGTTTTCGATGAACAGGACAAAAATATACGGAACCCCAAATTTTATTTTCATTATGTTGTAGTCATGTTTATTATTGCTGCTGGAATTACTAGGGTCACAGAGTATAAAACCTAATAATAGCACCTTGATTCGTTTGATTTGGTTTGTTTATGGTCATCTGTCAAATTCCAAACTGATCTTGCCTGTCGGATAATTCGTGTTGGTTAACAAAAATTACTTATTTTTCTTTATATATTTACAGTTTTATAAATATTTAAATGTAGTTTATGTATAAAATTCATATATGATTACTGTAAAGTGCCAAATTGATGTCTCCAGTTTGTTGGTGTTATGAATCAGGTGGATCAAAATATAAACAAAGATATGACTGATTCTGGTCTTATCGACGTGGAATCCTTTAATTTCTCTGATGAACAGACCTGGTGAGTACCACGGACGTATGTACGTAGTACGCAAATGTTTACCGTTACTAAGCAGGACATACAAGTTTTATGGGTCATGAATGTCTTACCTGTGTCATGCCTTCTCAACTTTCCACTGCTATAGATAGCTGCCTGCTTGTATTTGATTACAAATTTCCTTCGTAACCATTACAGTTATATGGGAAAGAATAGCATTGTTTCAGTACAGGTCTAATTCTTTTCCTACTGTGTAGGGTACCCAACTGAGAAATCTAATTAGAGTCCTTCACATTTTATAACTTATGATAATATTATTAATTCTATCCCTATCACAGGCATAACATAGAATATAACATATAGATATACAAATTTGATAGTAAATCCTACAATTATTCTTATAACAAAATAATCTTATTAGTTCTAAATGTCTTTGTTTGTTATCAATTATGATAATAAGGTAATTGTGTTTTGTAGGTTGTCTTATTACTGCATTATAATTATGAAAAACAATTCATAATTCTTTACAAATCCCAAAGCACAGACAATTTCTACTCATACATATCACACATCAGCCATACCCACTAAACTTGACCTCCTCCATGGACATAATCCATAAACTCCACAGTATTGAGATTGCTGTGTTGACAATCAGAACAATAGTCGAAAGAAAGCTTTGCTGCCCATTTTCTGATTTATGGTGGTCCAAGACTAGCTGGCTAGCATCTAAGATATTAGTAGCCTTGTGTTACACTCATTAGTAGAAAGAGTAGAAGTGATTAGTGCAATATTCACAACCTCATAACACTAACATGACAAACTTCCTTTAATTTGTCAAAATCATCATCAAAGCCTGTAAACAGTTGGATTTGACTATCCTTCATATTGATCATCATCCTAGTGGTCAATCTTCTGGTCTCACTTGTTCTTTACATATAACAACTTTGTTGTGTTATGACTGCAAGTTTCATCTAATTCTGTTTTTAGGTTGTACAAAATCCCAGATGATTCCGGACAAAAAGTGGACATTGTGGACTGGTGCATGTCAGTTGACTGGCCAGTTTATGATGACGAAGAATATTTGCAACTTGAGAATGACCTGTGTTCAATGCTTGACTGTATTCTCAAAGGTAAGGGCCACTGTCCGCTGTTGTTGCTTGTGTACCATTCATTTATTGCATCAAATACGATTTGTAAATGTCTGTTTGTTTGCTTCCTTCAAATCAACGGTGCTGGCTTTTGGTATAGGTCATGTTCAATGAATGGAGGACACAGACAACATAAGTTTTATCTCCTTTACACACATATAGCAAAGCTGTAGTGCAATTACCAATTTGAAGTAGTTAAGTTACAACCAACCAACAATGCAATATCTAAACTAAATATACAGATCACTGCAGACAATATATCCCAAAGGGATAAGCTGTGACGAGACAATATTGTTTTCATTTGCAATGTTTACAGTAACTTTAAAAATAAATGTATGTTGTGGTTGCTCCTTTTGGCTTTCCTGATACAATAAGTTTCAAGCTATTGTTGAGTGTTTAGTTTTAAATACAATTAATAATATCATGCCCTTGGGAGCCTATATTCTTTAAGTCGAGCATTATACCATTATATCTCTATCAAATGAAAACAAAGGGCTTGTTATGTATTGACTATTGATGTGTTAGACAGCTTTAGGCTATCAGACAACCAAAGAGAGAATGTGTTGTAATTGGTATGTAGTGCATAATCTGATATCTGACACTACCCAATCAGATCAGATCAATATCATTGGGTCATTACATTAAGAATAAAGTATGATATAGTAAATGATTGGTTTTGTATTGTGAAAGTTGTGTGTGGTTCTGTGCAACATACTACGATCATTTTGGTAGTGCTTAAATAAAACAGAAAGTGACTATTTCGTATTTAGGATGCCCAACATGATTTAGCAATTAGGATGCGTTTTATGATGTTAGTTATGTAACTTCTAGATCTAGATGTGTCTTCTAGTGACTTCTAGTGTGTCTGCTAGTAACTTCAAACATTGTTTTAGTGAATTAATCATGGTTATAGTAAAAAACTACCCTCTACGTAGACCCCTCTGTTGGTCACCACGCGAAGGTCGGAAGAACGTTTCTCGCTCGTACGATTCGGATGTAGAATGAGCTCCCAGACTCAGTGTTTCCTTCGGACTATGACATGGAATCGTTCAAGAGGTATATTAGAGGCCTCTTCAGAGGCGGGAAATGCATTGGCAACTCCCCTGGTGTTGCTGATGTCCATAGGCGGCGGTGACCACTTTCTGTAAGATGGCCCGCTTGCCAGTTTGTCTGCCGAATAACATAAAAATAAAGAAAAACAAATACTAAATGTAAAAGAACCAATGTGAAATATACACTCCATACACGTTCATTATGCATACGCGTAACATTTAACGATAGCAATATCCGTGAACGAAGCAAGAATAGATTGCACCTCGAAAGAATCGCCTATAAACCGGAAGTTTAACGGAAATTGCCTACTGAAAGCTAAACTGACGAGATCTCGTGGTAGAAGCTATTAACTTGCGTGTGAATAAAGTCTTCCATTAACTTTCTATAACACGAACGAAAACGCATTTTATCCCGTCCAGATAAGAGTATTTTTCCTTCTATAAAGTAACTGTACGGATCAGTCAAACGAGCAGGACTTCGAATGTGGAATAATCTCCTAGCCACAGCGCTTCTTTTGGACTATGACATGGGATCCTTTAAGAGGTATACTATTGGGTACACGCTGGCATCGTCCCTGGTGTTGCTGATATCATGAAGCGGCGAGGATCACTTTCCGTCAGGTGGCCCGCCTGCCTGTTCACCTACCGTATAATATGTCTTATTTAATTATTAATAATTACTCGCAACATTTCTTTATCTAACACGCAGATTACCTAAATTAAACCGATCTCTTTGTATGCCCTATAATATTAATTTCTTATTACACCGTAACGAATTGCCTCTTTTGTTTGTGTTTGTGAATCGTTCCGACGCATATCCCCGTCGCGCATCAATAGCTCTGCTCAATGGCCTTGATTACCAAGGTACCGATACATACCAGTTGTACGGGGACATAGCATACCTAGCAATGTAGGCGTCATTGTATATCCAATAGTTTTGACTATATACGGCCCATTACGTTAAATGCCATCACAGCTACAGAGGTCTCGAGTTCATCATCAAAACGCACATTGCCTGTGGCGATGTATCTTCGTTTTTTATATCAGTAAAGCAAATGTTCGTAAGAGACAATGCGTTTTGTTTGAGCCAATTGTCACACCCACTTTCCGATTACGATCAACAAGCTTCATATAAGGCAGGCGGGCATATAGTTTCACTTTGCGACTACTGCTTGTAATTAGGATGTGTTAAGAGCATGCAACAAGCTAGTCCCGAAATGGGTACCCCTATACTACAGAAGTTGATACGATACAATTAAGTCGTAATTGCAAACATATTCTTGTTGTTGAAAGAGGCCACGATTGGGCAAGGGTAATGGGCGACGATATGCGCAAATGACTGCATTGAGTGCATACGCAAAACTCCAGTCCTCACCAAGAGTCGAAGTGGCGCGCAGCAGACGACAGCGGATACCGGCGTTTAATGTAATCGGGAATAGTGTAGCTAAGCTACATGGTAGCTTATGTAGCTTCAGTTAGACATTCTTCCTGAATGTCATAGGGTACCTACTTTATGTTTCGGAAAAAAAGGAGGATCCCGCTCGCGGGATGGTCGAATGTTAGTGGAGGTGATTGAACGTGGATGAAAAGTTAAATCCGCGGGAACCGGTGGTTGCAAACTTATTTTTTGCTTACGCTGCTTATTATACTAGGTTAGACCTTGCTGTAAAGGCAAGAAACTTGTTTTACAAGACCGGAACAAAACGAGGAAGCATTTGTACCTAGTTAACTAATACACATCGTTTGTTCTCAAGGAACTGACTGCCGATCAATCCATTCATCGGCGTTGTACGTCTTAGTATAGTTTTTATTGGAAAATTAAATACAGTTTTTTTTTTATGTCATACGTTAGGCAAACAGGCAAGCGGGCCACCTGATGGAAAGTGGTCACCACTGCCTATAGACATTAGCAACACCAAAAGTATCGCTAATTCGTTGCCTACCTCTATAACACGTTGCTCTGGCAGGAAAAGGCAAATGCCACTCCACTGCCAAAGCCACGGTTCCCCAAATCCCCACCCCATGGAGCACTGGAAACCTTACTCACCGGCAGAAACACAATACTATTTAAAAGAGTATTATTTAGCTGCGATATTCTGTAAGGTGGAGGTACTTCCCCAGTCGGGCGGCTCCAATTCGAACGAGATACCCCGCTATGCCCTACCTCTCTTAGATACCCCGCTATGCCCTACCTCTCTTGCTTTACAGTTAGAGGCTTTTTGTGATAAACTAGCACCACCTATTGATGGTAAGCGGTAATCGTCTACATTACACCGTAAACTTTGTATCTACTTAAGAAAAAATATTAAAACGTATTAAGGCCGTGTACGTATACCATACCTTATGTCGCCACCTTTCTCCCCTTTCAGTCGTCAATCAGTGTTCCATCGTAATCGTAAATCCTTTTCACATACGGTCACGCACGCTGTTTCGATCATAACATATCCTTACGAGTCGCCAACAACTGTCACTGCACATCCTGTACACGTACCAACCGAGGGCCTTACCTACCGCGATTGTTTACTAATTTCGTTACCAATCACTCAATTCGTGACCAGCCGATGCGACGCGGACCAAATTCGATCAGACAATTAGTTTGCATCAGACCCTCGAAGTTCGCAAATGCAGCTTATCGCAATGCAGCAAGGTCGAAACTCGCACGGCGGTCCATCCCGATGCTTTGGGATGCGATTTTGCAGTAATGGGTTTGTTAACCTTTTACGCTCGGCTATCTTCCGAAATATCTGGAAATGGCGGCGGCTCGAAATGACCGAGCGAGCATCTAGGCCACTTATTTGATGTGTCGTTCTTTTTATTGGCTCAAGCGTCGATCGGTGGTCGCGCGGCCCTACAATTTCCTCGAACGTAAAGTCCCACCCACACATAATTTACTAGGCCTTTTAGAGACCAATACACATAACTGTACAGATTTGATCTATTGGGAGTAAATCTGTCAGTTCCCATCTAGTTTATTAGTTGCTGTAACTCGCATGTGTTTCAGATCACGTGCTCGCGATGCCCGACAAGCACAGGTTCGATTCTAGAACCTACGTGAAGCCTAAGAGGCGGGTACAGAGGCCCAGCATCCAGAACATTGTGGAGTCGCCGCCGTCCAGCCAGCATGCGAACCCGGCGAATTCTGCAAACAAATACTTGACGTACAACAAGTATTCTCCAGCGCCCTTAGGGCCCATACTGCGACTGAAGACGTTCAACGTCGATACTGACACGGAGAACAGTAACACTATAAAAGAGTACGCGATGAAAAGAAGAAGCTTCCGAGACGAGGATTCGTCGCAGGTGAGTGTTTTTTTACTGGAAGCAGGCAGAACACTAAACTAGATGCTATCACACCTGAAGTCGTCGCAGGTGAGTGTTTTTTTTACTGGAAGCAGGCAGAACACTAAACTAGATGCTATCACACCTGAAGTATACCTAAGATTTCCGACAGGGCAGGAATTGAAATGATGATTTGTCCACGCAGGCTGCCTGCATGTACACCTGGTAATAATATTGATAATAATTGCCTATGGATGGAATATTGACAATACCCAAACTCCATACATTTTGATTGACAATATGGTAAGTATTGTCTCGCAAACATACAATCAATATTATTGCGTAGTGTGCGCGAAGCTATAATCAATACAATACGCTGTCAATAGTCACTGCTCTGACGCCCGAAAGCACTTGCATATTACTATATATGTCGCAGCCATATGGTTAAATTAGCCGGTTAACTAAACGGCTAGCTTTTTGAGCAATTATTTAGTTGAAAATTTGCCAGTTTCATAAGATTTTAAAGTGATGTTGAAAGAACGATATTGCCTCGAGTATACGCAGCTCTTCCACACATTGTTCCAATGCTAACCTACCCACAATAACTTCAAAGTATAATAATAGTTTGCATTAGGTTTCTATTCAGTTAGTTTAGGTTAGCATTATGACAATGAATGGAAGAGCTCCGTAAACTCGAGGCAATATCGTTTATTTGACTTTACTTTCAAAGTTCATGAATTTGGCCAATTTTCAATTAAATGACTGCTTAAATAGCTAGCCATTTAATTAACCGGCTAATTTAACCATTTGGCTGCGACATATACATATAATAGTTGATTCACCACGAACGCTCTGTAAGCTTCCAATTATCCAGCGGGATCCTACAATTTTCCCGGTTGGATCAAAACATTTCGATCTCGTCGCGGGTAAAAACTGCGGCCGTCATCGACAGCTAGAAGTCATAAAACTAAACTCAATATCATTTTAATATTTGAGTCTTCGGGTAGCCACCACAATCCATCTATCTTCATAAATTTTGCGCGTTTATTATGTTAGTGGGATAGTACAGTTAGCTATATAGAAATAAGGTTACAAGTTCGCAGATATTAGTTACAAGGAAAGCTCAGGCAGTGTGGGCTGAGACGGTCGCAACGACGCGGTTTAAGCCATTTACGACCGTGACCGATAAAACGAGACCACCCACGGTCATTTAGGATGCGTATGAGAAAGTATTTGAGTGTATGAGAGTGTAAACTCTACAACATTTGACTATCCGGCGGGATCCTGGATACCCCCTGGATTAAATAACATAACATACCGGGACATAGAGTACCTTACCGAGTGTTAATAGACAGATGCGACAGACATGACAACATGGAAAATAATAAGAGCGTCGAAGTTCACAGAAGGAGCGAAAATACAGCCTTTATATTAAACGAACTCACCTACAATCACATATATTTAGACGAAAACAAGAATAATTCTGACGTAATCAAAGGCTTCTATACTAGCGTAACGTAATACTATAATATTTATATCTAAAAACACGGAATGAGCTCATTGATTTATGGAGGCGATGTTGATTGGATTGTAACAGCTATTTTTCCCCAAAAGCTATGGCTATTATTTTAGATTCATTTATTGTCCAGCTCGTTGGTTAATCACGGAATACAATAATAAAATAATAAGTGTAAAAATAGGTACCTACCCATACAGCTTAACGAATTAACGTGTGAACCAGTTTTAACCGCTTACGGGTGAACTACTTGTCATGACCTACGGTGCCGCGACGTGGATACTTATGGTACGGCTTATTCACCAGTTCAAGGTCGCTCAGCGTGCTATGGAACGTGCTATGCTCGGAGTCTCCCTGCAGGACAAAAGGAAATTCGCAACCAAGTAATCCAACATAGAACCAAAGTTACTAACATAACGCACAGAATTAGTACTCTAAAATGGTAGTGAACTGGCTAAATCTGCCGACGAACCGACAACCGCTGGGGTAAACGAGTTCTTGAGTGGAGACCACGAGTCGGTAAGCGTATTGTGAGATGCCCTTCGGCCAGATGGAGTGACGATTTGCGAAAGGCTGTGGGTGGATGCTGGATGCATTGGTGCCACGGTGCATTGGCGCTCTTTGGGGGAGGCCTATGTCCAGCAGTGGACTAGTATAGGCTGATAATGATGAACCGCTTACGCGTTACATGTTACGCGTTAAACAAGAGCTACTTCTACCGCCATAGGTACACCTAGATAAATAACCGCACCCGCGTTTGTAACCTAACTGTACGTATTCGAATATCACAGTAAGAAACAGTTTGACAACTGTTTGACAGTTCTTTAGTAATCCGTAAATCGTTTCATTGGTTTGGTTCTCAAAGTAAGTACCAAATAAGTAGTAGTAAGTGGTTTTAACTTTTTGAGGACATACTCTGTCCTCAAAAAGTAAAAACCACTTATTTATACCGAACAACGACATGCAAAAATTATCCAAATGAGATTGTAATCGTTAGTAAAAGAAATTCGTTTATCTGTAGGTATGTACTATCTTTATCAAAGTGCAACTAGATAAATCACACAATCAACAATTTCGCTAAAATTAAAAGTCCGCAATATGGCCAGATAACAAACAAATGAAGTTTTGCGTCATAATATTGAACAAAAAGCGGCATTGTAGGTAGGTACAGTATGTAGTTATATACCCTATAGCCCTATACGATACGTGATGGTATCGGCGTCAGAAATTTAAGAATTTTTCTGTAATTTATCCTACTAAAAAATTGCAAAAATTACTCCAAAATTTTTTTTTGTATATAAAGTGAAATTTTGAAACTTACAAGCGACGATGCGTTTGACGTACGACCGATGCGCTATTTATTTTATGGTGTCGCCACGACAAAGTAAAAAAAATTGATTTTTTGAAAATTGTACTAATAAATTCCATACAAAATATTACTTAATATGTTTATTTTTTCGAATATATGAATTTATTCTCGTTTCGGACGGGATGCTTACACCCTGTATAGCGTACACAACTGTTCAAATAGATCAAGTCGAGACTTTTGTTGCTATTTGCTTAACAACGTGTTTCGCAAAATTATTGGACAAGAAAGTTGACAATTTTAATAGTAATGAACGCTAGTATATAGAAGTCTTTGGCAATGAATGAATTAGTAATAGATTTTTTTTGAAGCGAAGACTTTGAAAAGATTTAATTTAATTTCAGTCATTTATTGTTCCCACTCTTGGATATGTTTTTGTTATTAAAATACCATTTTGGGAGATGAAAATACGTATTTATAGGTACGGCGTAGATGTTAAAGACATTTTTGTATTAGGTTATTAGTAATTACCAAATCTTACGAAAACTTGACCATATTCGTAAAAAGTTCGTAATGATATTCGGCATTGAGCGCGGACACTGCACTGACCGGCGCGTTGTCATTCCTGTACGGAAATATAACTCTGTGTATACGGAATTATCTGTGTGACTCGTGATGAACTACTTACACATGCATAGAATCTTGCTGTGACGATACAGAAAAGTGAAATAAAAGGTTATAAGTTCTATTGCATTTGGAGGAATCTGATTCTTAAGGTGGTCATGCACTTATGAGGGCGACCGTACAGTCGACTGCAGAGAGTTGAGAGAGTACACCCCCTACTGCTACTATTGAAGCGTCGGTTCTCTATGAAAGCGACAGTGAGACCCTTAGGAGATGGTTTAGCTCTACTCTGCCAGCATCACAGGGCATCGAAGGGACATTAAATTCGGTGCAGTTATAACGAAACATCGGCTTATTAACTTGTACATTATAAATGTAACAGTAACTCTTGTCTGTCTGGAACGCTTTCACGGCTAAACCAGTGCACCGATTTCCATGAAATTCTTTATTCTTAACTACTCCAGTTTCGCACGTTGAAGATGGACATAGGCTACTTTTTATTGTTCCCGTCCACTCGCGAGATTATAACGTGTTTCTAGCCCACGTGGGCGGTGACGCGGACGGAAAGCTTGATTTATATTTTGATTGATTGGTGAATGTAAAACATTCTTCTTGAACCAGGATAACTAAATGCCCTTATTGGGTGTGTATAAACATAGCCGTGGAAAAAGCAGTCGTAACATAGGTGACACATCGAGTGCAGTGCGTAGGTATGAGTAGGTACATCCTACATCTTACCGTTTCGACTCCGCTGTCATAGATGCGCATGAGTTGATGTTGTCATAGGTGCAAAAATATCACCCGGAGCATCGTCGATTCGCAACTTACATAACCGGTCGTGTCGTGTGTTAGTAAACAATTCGCGAATGGGATCCTAGCATCGCGTGCAAAGAAATAGATTAAATTTTTACTAAAGTTACGTACGGTCCCGACCGCGCGTGAATTCAGTCACAATTTTAAGGTATATTAACACATGCGTGCCTAATATCGAACGTGGATTTCAGAGAATATTCGCTAATTGGACTAGACAATGATGTAATTAATGTGAGAGATGTGTGTCGTATTTTATAGAAGGCGTCAACGAACTTCTTTTACGCGCATTTTTAAGATATGTTTCGTCGTCCCGTGACGATGATGCATGCAACTGCGTCGAAATATCAGGCTACTCGTCAATAAGGGGAACATACCTTTAAAATGTGTACCTGTAAAAATAACCGCGATAGCTTAAAACATTATTTATCGTCATATAAATGTTTAGCTCGATCGCTGGATCAAGAAAAAATACGTAATCGTCCGCCTCGTTGCTTCAAAAACAAAGCAATGTCGACACGCTCTGTTATCTACGTCTATGAATGATATAACACGTCGGGTCAGAGAAGTAGGATTATTGTTAGTCAACGTTTTAATTTAGTAGTTTTACGATAGGGAAAATAGGACATCGACAAACTGTAATCAACGTTTATTAATGTCTATAGATTTTGGAATATGTGGTATATAGGTAAGATTAGCAACCTTTGTCAAAAAAAATTGGGTAACAAATAATAATTGATTCCGTTTTCGTATTTCTATTGCTTTGGACCCAAAGATTTTGATATTGTATATGTATGTTGTCTGTTATAGAGGTATGAATTCCTATTATCCTTTCCCTATGAAAATAGAATATCTTATTAACGCACTATATCTAGAATAGTATAAAACAAAGTCGCTTCCCGCCGTCTGTTCCTATATATGTACGCTTAGATCTTTTAAACTACGAAACGGATTTTAATGCGGTTTTCAACAATAGATAAAGTGGTTCAAGAGGAAGGTTTATAAGAAAAAAAAGGTAGGTAGGTGGGGGTAAAGTAGGTGTACGCGAACGAAGTCGCGCCGGGTCCACTAGTTCTAGATATAAATCTACTGCTATCATCCCTGCTGTTCGCAATCTATAATTACTAGACAATTAACTGGGTTGAAATATAAATAGGCCGGGACAGGCGCGACCATAGCACTTCATTCATAGCATAATACTTGATACCAGTTCACACAGAGATAAAGCACATAAGCCGTACGTATTTGAATTGTTATTGACACATTTTGGTAACACAAGTTACTCTTTTACTAAAAACACAAAGCTGCATTTGAATAATTTACCAATTGTCTTTACCATCCTAGCGGCGAAGCCCGGCTTCTGCCAGGGTCGGCTTTTCTTCCTCCTCCATTTCGTCCAGGCTGCCCCGGACTTTTTTCCTGTTAATTAACAATATTCTTTCTAATAATTAAAATGAGTTTTAATAATCCAGCCACAATGTTTCCTTCGGATTAAGACATGGGCTCAGTCGAGAGGTATAATCTAATAAATTTTTAAACACAAATTGGCTGAGTATATCCTATCTAGTTGAATTCAAGCTATACTTAATTGTGAACGTTGGTTCTTACTTGGTGTCTTTTAAAAATGTAATGTGTAGTGACAATCTAGTACTTACTTATCTCAAGATTCCATTCTTTGTGAGTACCTTATTTATGTTCTGTGCGATGCGAATGTTTAAATTAATACCTATTTACCTGTATTGTATTCTCGTGTAAGTGACAAATTATGTCTTTAATGAGAATAAATTATCTTTAAACCTAAACCTAACCTAACCTAATATAATCCCAAGAGGTATAAGGATCCCATTATCAGGTCCCAATAGAGGTGGGCAACCCACTGGTGGTGTCCCTGGTGTTGCTGATGTTCTTAAGCGGCGGTGAGCACTTTCCATCAGGTGCCCCGCTTGTTTGCCTGCCGTATAGCATAAAATTTTTTAAAAGGTCAAATAGAAATTTCAGAAATTGCTGCTCTACTTATCAAGTGCAAGCTTAAAATTCTTCCTTATTACTAGATAAATCTTAAATTATTTATTTTAAACATTCGGCAAACTTATGATTTTAGGATATGACTCAATCCTTTATTGTACAGTGCAGTATCGGAAGTGACGCCATCCGTCAAAGTGCTAAGATGTGTTAACAAGGTCATAGGTCTATATAGAAATGTGAGCAATGACATATTCTTTAAAATCGAGGCTCCGGTCCAGTGTAAAGGCTACAATATTTTGTAAGACTAAATAAGAAGTATCAGTGTAGATTTTATTAATTTAAAGGACTAGTGGTCCCCATTCGGTTACACCCGTCGCATGCACCCCGCGAAACCGGGACTAAAAGTACCCTTTGATACTCGGAAACCATTTAGGTAGGATATAGTACCCATATATATGATCACTACATATTATAAAACAAAGTCACACGCCGCGTCTGTTTGTCTGTCTTTTCGCGATAAATTCAAAAACTAGTGAACGGATTTTCATGCGGATTTCACCAATAGACAGAATGATTCATGAGGAAAATTTACTATCCGAGGTTACTACCCGTGCGAAGCCGTGCATCTCCTAAGCCACACAACGGATTTAGATTCAATATTCACCATCAGGTAGACAATTTCTTCCGGAAGGTTTATATGCATGATATATGCATATTATAGTAAAGGAAAGCCGAGAAAACCCGTGCGAAGCCGGGGCGGGTCGTTAGTTTAAGTATATGTAAACTTTCTCGGGGGGTTTCCGTCATCTCTCGGTCAAGTTTAGTGTTGGTATGCCTAGTATAGATAAAGACAAGTAACGTTAGTTGGTTACCTTGTTAGTTTAGTACCTTGCCGCGAACGTTAGTTGGTTGTATCTTTATGATCAAGGTCAAAAGCATTTAGAATTTAAAGAATTATAATTAATAAATATATTAACGGATCATCAAAAAGGAATTAAATGCCCACCAAAAGTACGTTTCAGGAAGTTTGTACACTAAATGTTAAGTTCTGTTTTTCCTATTTTTTTTTCATTGTTCTCCTCAATATTTGAAGAGGGTTTTGTCACAATCTTCATGCTTGATAAGCGAGTTGAATATCTAACTTCCATTGCAACGGAGTGCTTACCTAATCTGGTTCTAAACAAGAATAGTCTACACAAGCGTCTGTTTAACACCGTAACACAAATTTAAATTAACTTTCAGCTGGAAGACGTCGAGACGACACTGGTGTCGGACGTATCTGGACGTCTATCATCGGAACATATCCCTACGAAACCAATCAACATAGACCTCTCACAGCCGGCCAATAACTTGCACAACACGTTTAATAAGTACGTATATTCAATAAGTGTTGTAATATATAATATGTTTGAACTGTTGTGTTCCGGTTTGTAGGATAAGGTAGCCAGCGCAGTTACAGGCATGAGACATTTAATCTTAGTACTCACAGTGTTTCACCTGCGGTTCTGCATTTTTGTTGCCTACAACCTAAATGCATGAATCGTAAATGTTATGGACGATAGGACAGTCACCGCTTACCATCAGGCGGACTGTCTGCTCGTTTGTCACTATGTATAATATGCGAGACCCTACCACCATCCCCAGGGGGCTAGGGGCCCGCTCCAACGTCTCACCCTCTACCTACGTATAACCATCATCATCACAGCCCGTAGCAGTCCACTGCAGGACTTAGGGCCTCTCCCACGAAAGGGGAGGTTATTGTCATAATCTCCACGCTTGGCAGGCGGGTTGGAGATCGCAGTGTTTAATTAAATATAACAATGGAAAATGCTGCTGCCCATTTTCCAGGCTACAGCGACTCTTGATCTTTTGCCTCGAAAACATTAGTCGTCTTGTACGACACATGTGTAAGGGGTTGGTGCTATTCTACTCTGCCAGACACCACACGGCCGTATAACCATCATCATCATCCTAATGGTCAATCCCATCTTCTGCCAGGGTCCGCTTTTCTAGTGTTCTACTAGCCAAAACACAACTTACCAGCGGTATTTTGGCTTTTTAGGTGCAGCCACTACCATCTAACCTCGTCCGTCTGTCCGGTCGTAGACTACTGCACAGTCCTAGCTTATATCAGTATTTCAAGTTCGTAGAGACTTTGTTTATGGTATACGGTTGACCAACGTTCAAGCGGGCCACTTTGATCATTTGTAAGGGCAAAGTAAGTTTCATCAACTGGCAAATTAACTTACTTGAGTTAGTCAATCGGTGTAGAGACGTGTATGCGTAATAGGTCGATAATTTGTTTGTCCAGTGAAATTAACATACTTTCAAACGCTTTGACAATCATCCAATTTGGATAATGCGAACGGTTCTATCGACCCAAATATTGTTACATTTAAAAGTGTATTACCGTATGACTGAAGTGTTTGTTTGTTGTATTCACATTCACAAGATACAATATTTCATCCTAGACAGCGGTAATAACACATATCATCGCTGTCCAAACACAAGAGTGCGCTTTCAATTTCGTTTTAAGTTCATTCATCATGTCTATCATGAGAGCGAACAAAAAAGTCCCGACTTTCTTGACAATTACCTGCGATGACTGGCCAGCCGACGTAACTATATAAAATGGAACTTTGAAGAAAAAAACCGCAGCGAAAGTAAAGCTCGTCTCGCCGAATCTTGTTGTCATTAACCTTTCTAAAGTATGTTAACTCCTATTATGTCCCATGGCATGTGTGGTTTAATGAAAGCTGTTTTAAGGTGCAAACTTACCTTAGGTCGAAAAAAATTATAACGTAAGTTAACATCATATTCAATTCTCTTTCTAAACAAACGGTGATTATTGATTCGTATGAAATTATATTGGGATTTGATAGAATAAAGATATTTAAAATGCAGTACTGCAGCTGAATTGTTTCGGCACTCCACATTTTATTGGATTGTGATTCAATAAAATGCGAAAGTGGAGTTTTTAAGCACGCGATTTATGTAATATAATCCGCATCACAAAAGAACACCTGGTAGTATTAGATAACCTAAAAAATGTGTAGTTAATAGTTAGTATAGCATGCATTTCATTCTTGATGGAACTTCATTGTATGATAGAATTAAAACACTTTTTTACACAAGCTCTACTAAAATTAAAATAAAGTTAATATATTGCGACCTGTTTCAAATTAATCATCATCATTTGATTAGAGAAACTTGTGAAAATAGAGTGTTATAATTCTATCATAAAAAATGTGTTACTATTCCGGGGTCTAATTAGCAGCTCGTCTATATATCTGCTAGAACCGGAGTACAGGAGTAGTAAGTAGTACGTCCATAGGCTTCGGTGACTGCTTACCATCAGGCAGGCCGTAAGCTGGTTTGCCACCTTTGTGGTACAAAAAAAACCAAACCTCGCCCCTCCATCTGCAGGGGCTTCATGAACATCCTCCACGAACGCGGCAGCCTCAACATGTACCAGAGCGGCGGGGCGGAGTCCCTGATGCGGATGTCGCCACCGAGCCTGGTCTCCTCCCTGATGATGGAGAGCTCCGGGAACTTCAACCAGGAAACCGATGGCCGGAAGTCCATGGCCTCGCATAAGGATTCCGGTATTGGTGGTAAGTGCTTTGATTTTTTACCTCTGACGCAAGAAGAAGGGTAAGTTTGACGTCTGTGGGTCTGTTTGTTGCGTCATCTCTCTAACGGCTTAATACAGGGTTTGTATGTAAATTTTGTCGGGGATTTTCCGTCATCATCGGCAGCCCATGACAGCCCACTGTTGCTCTTGAGCCTCCTCCACGTTAGTGGAGGGTTTTGCCATAATCTCCGCGCTTGGCAGGCGGTATTGAGATAGCAATGTTTTGAAACAGAAAACGCTACCGCCCATGTAGAGTTCCTAGCTAGTTACCCTCTAAAACATTAGTCGCTTCTTACCTTACGACGCCCATAAATAGAATGGGATCAGGCTTACCGCTCAAGGTTTTTGTGACATGGAAGATGTCAGTTCAATTTGCCACGAGCCTTCACTTGGGTGCGTGCTGAAGGGCTGTTCCGTCAGATTTCACCCCCGTCCGTGCCGCCCCCAAACGGGAAGGATAGCGGAATAAATGAAAAGAAATAAAATTGTAAAATTTTGTTTTTCTAGGTATTCCACCACCAGGCCGCGACAGCATAGACCCCATGTTGACCAGTATGACCCTCAGCATCCTCGACGAAAAAGACATGAGCACCAGTTTCCTCTCGCAGACCACGTACCCTGACCACGACAGTTTCATAGACTCCATGCCACCAAGTTTGGTGAACTCTGTCAACTCTTCCTACATTGTATCGAACACTTCAAAACCATCAGACAGTATCGATTCCAACAACATATTCAGCTCGGCTACTTTCACCCATCTAGAACAGTCGGAGAGACTGCTCTCTGCCAGACCTAGAGTGCACATGTTCAACAGCTTCACGAAACGGGAATCGGGCATCAGAAACTCTGAGAGCTACACGAAATCGAAAGAGGAAGCTTGCCAGATTGACTCGATGCACGGCACCAAAATCCTGAACGAGAATACTGACAAACAACCACCTTTGAAGTCGACGAACGAACTGTGCGAAACGATTACACTACACTTCTCCAACAACAAATTTAGAGACAACGACGCCGAAAAGGAGAATTTGAACGCTACCTTCGAGAGAGACGACGCGTTCTACACGACTATGGGCCTCCAAAAACCTGGAGACACCGGAAAGCCCAGTCTCAACGTGACTCTGGACAAACAGGAGTTGAACGAGATAATCCAGGCGCGCCAGAAGCTGTCCCTGGCCAGGAAAGCGTTGCCAGCGGAATCGGAGAGGTTGCCAAACCAGGTGGAGTCTATGCCGACGAAAGTGGTGCAAACGCAGCCGGTACAAGTCACGGTGCCAAGGAAGAGTATAGCGAACGCTTCAGAACTGCTGGCTAGGAGAAGAGCGCTGACCAACGGCTATGATAAGCCTGAGGAGGCGCCGCGGGAGACTCCCAAAAGGAACGCCACGTTCAAGAAGACGCCGCCGAAGCCAATCGCAATGGACTCGACGATGGTTTTCACGAAGGACGAGAACATAATTGACATCAATTCGGCGAC
This sequence comes from Blastobasis lacticolella, assembly GCA_905147135.1. Taxonomy (NCBI): domain Eukaryota; kingdom Metazoa; phylum Arthropoda; class Insecta; order Lepidoptera; family Blastobasidae; genus Blastobasis; species Blastobasis lacticolella. The sequence goes on from LR990047.1 coordinate 5,801,889, forward strand.
GTTGACGCTCATTGATTCGGCTGACAAGGGATATACGCAGGAGGTACGTATCTGACGACAGAGCGGTGGTCGGTAGTGTGTGATAATAGGAATATTGTATATACTATAAATAAATACCAAATTAAAATTGGTTCAAAAATAAAGGAGTTTACCAGCTTTTAAAAATTATGGGCTTTCTCTTTCTCACAATACGGATTTAATGCACATTTTAAATGGGTATATATCCGATATACCCTCTCTGTCTAATTTGGAATTTCAAACGTAAATATCTCACTTGTGTTTAAAGTTATACAAAAAAATTGTGCGCTTTATTTGTTACGCTAATATCCTTCAATGAGGAGTTTTCCAGTAGGTATTGTCAATTGGTTTCAAAAGGCATAAATAGATGGCGCTCCTACAATTTTGGTAATTTTTTACGAAAAGGTTCAACAAAATTTATATTAATACAAACCTTTCATATTTGTATTGCGTCCATTCTTGATCCTAGTGTCCATGAAACGAATTGACTCAGTCAAATTTATGTTTGTTTTGTTTGTAATAATTTATTACAACCGCTAAAATAGTTGAAAACTATTGATAAATACAATATTATCCAATACAACGAACCCAGTGTTTGTATTCTCTTTGCTAAGAACCTATTTCAAGCGATTATCAATTACCAAAATTATCGGGGCGCCATCTAGGGAGTGATTAGGAATGCTTTAGATACCTATTGGAAAACTGCTCATTAAAGCAAAAGAAAATGTGAGGTAATTTTTTTCCTTATTGCTTTCCTGCAGGAGTGGACGCCGGCGCAGCGCGCGATGGTGGGGTCCAGCGAGAGCACCGACACCGGCACCTTCAGCTCGTCCAGCCCGCCCGACAGCGGGCCCGACCACCACGACGACAGTCAGTATACACATTCCACAACCCACACCGCACACCACACACCCCACACCGCACACGCCACACCGCACACCCTACACCGCACACCCTACACCGCACACACCACTCGGCACACCGCACACGCCACACCGCTCACACCGCACCGCACACCCTACACCGCACACACCACTCGGCACACCGCCCACGCCACACCGCCACACACCGCACCGCACACACCGCACCGAACACCCTACACCGCACACACCACTCGGCACACCGCACACGCCACACCGCACCGCACACACCGCACCGCACACACCGCACCGCACACACCGCACCGCACACCCTACACCGCACACGCCACACCGCCACGCACCGCACACACCGCACCGCACACCCTACACCGCACACACCACACCGGTCTGTAAAGCTTGACAAGTATTATCGATTGCCATATGAAAGAAAGATAGAAATAATGAAACGAAAGAGACGCACATATACGAAAGATATAAATACCATGGACTTACTCATTGAGCATTGACAGCACTTCTTTGTAAGTATGTAAGATAAATGATAAATAACCCCTCAGGGTGGGCCTAACCCTTCCGTTGCCATTCTTTCCGTTCCGTTTCGTAAAAGATTGAATCCTCCTTTATATCTTATGATTCAAAGGTTCGAATCTCGTAAGGTTTGAATTGAAATGCGTTCCGGTTCGTAAGTCCAATCCGACCACTGGTTTCGTCTATCTGTCTGTAACCGTTCCCATTCCATTGCAGGACATCACGTGGCTTCCACGCCCCTCGTCTCAGCGCTAGCGGCAGCAAAACACGACCTAATGAACTTGCACACCACCATATCACCAATCTACGACAATGCGAACGCAAAGTCGTACACGGTGGCAACCCACGCGAGGAACGATGGTAACCCACCTACCACCCATCCACCCATCAACACGGCGACGATGGTAAAGAAGTCGTCGTTGGCTAAAAGGGATATCCTGACCGCAAAACTTAGCCCTGAGAAGAAGGCCCCGCCAGTAGTTCGGGCGAATAGTCCACAAAAGGCACAAGGTAACGTATCAATAAATATTATAATAATAAATGAATAATATGCTTGGACATATTTACACAGCGCCATCTAGCCCCAAAGCAAGCAAAGCTTGTGTTATGGGTGCTAGCTAACTGATAGACTACTTATATACTTATAAATACATACGTATTAAGCTTAATCTAACAATCACACCCGTAACAGAAATCATTTCCTTTTCTGCTCGACCGGGAATTAATCCCGGAACCCCTTGCGTGGAACACTGAACCACTCGTGTCGTCTATAACTCAACAATAGCTCAGGTGGTTCAACATTCAACACTTACAATTGTATTATTCAAAATCCAAAACAGGCTAATGACTGATTTACGTTTGCCAATGAGCAGTTTTTCAATAGGTATCTAAAGCATTCCTAACCACTTACTAGATGGCGCCCCGACAATTTTGGTAATTGATAATCGCTTTAAATAGGTTCTTAGAAAACAGGATATAAACACTGGGTACGTTGTATTGGATAATATTGTATTTGTCAATAGTTTTCAATCATTTTGGAGGTTGTAATAATAATGGAACATAGTGCCAACTTCTATAAATATTTCTTTTTACACTTCGTTCAACCTTTAACAGTTATGTTTATATTAATAAACATTTTATTTTTAAGTTTAGTATTAGTTGGCTGCATGAAATCACTGCCACCATCATACAGATTTAAAAAAGATTACCAAAATTGTAGGAGCGCCATCTATTGATGCTTTTTAAAACCAACTATCAATACCTACTGGAAAACTCCACATTTACGTGTGACAGTGACAGCACGTTGTACGGACTCGCTACTGTCCGATCGGTTTACACCGGCCTAGTTGCTCACTTGTTAACTAAGCTGAACACTTGATCAATGTAAATCAGGCCTAACATAAAGTGCGGCCTTCTGTACGTGTGTCACTTGCATGTAAAAATAAAGTAGGCGAGTGGTAAGGACTACTAATAAGCCATTTTGCACGCAATATCGTAAGTTTCATCCCTTAGGAGCAGAGATGGCGCCACTTTAAATTTGAAATTTTATTTGTAGAAGTGGCGCCATCTCTCTTTTAAAGGGATGAAACTTTCGGTGCTGCGGGCAAAATTGCTTATTTTAGTCTTCACTATCACTGTACATAGCGGTATGCTTGACCCAATGCAGTTTTTTGGTCAAATATCTCCATAACACCTAGTACTACATTGAATACTTCAAGAAACGAGCCTATACCTCCACAGGCCGGCAACGCATTCGGCGTTACGGGTGTCCATAGGCGGCGGTAATCACTTCCCATCAGGTGACCCGTTGCTTTTTGGCTCCCTGTTATAAAAAAATTGCATCGTATCGTTCCAGGGCCCACGGGCATCGCTGCGCCGCGCGCGAGTGGGCTACCTCCGTCGAAGCTGCGACAATATAGCTCCCATAAGGATCTTCGGTTACCCGTGGGCTGTGAGTATCGTCTTTTTTTACATATTGGCACTATAATAGAATACATATGTACATATATAGCGTCATGCCTTTTTACGTTAGGGGTAGGCGGGGACCACATTGTTCCGGTTCTGACAAATCTTATACGTAACAGCTATACCATTATCGACTTTGCTGGCGTTGAAATAATGTCGAAAATCAATTATCGCAATCACTTTTTCAATCACAATCAATGAAGGCAACGAAACATTTACAAAAAACAAATCTCTACATAGCAAAATTTATAATGGTTGGACAATGTAGTCTTTTCTTTAAGGCCCTATGAATATTGAAATTCCGCCATTCCGTCCCACAATAGTATCATACATTTTTTACTTATATTTTATTTAATATTAGTACCTAAGGTTTTCTTTTGGTATTCAACATTCCTTAAGATGGCGTTGCTAAGACTGAAGTCTGATATCAATGTGTAAAATGAATGGATCCGTTTACAGCGGCAGTTCTGTCCAAAAACACGGCAGTATTTTGCCAACAGATCTTCCTTCTTAGTAACGCCATCTGTCTGATGGATTTTAAAAATCCTCATCATACCTTAGTTTACGCCAATCTAAGGATCTATTCCAGCTAGTGTCAAATTGAAGCGTCTATCTACAAGTTCATCTAAAGTTACCCCCATTATATAATGCACATATTTATTTACAACCAATCATCGCTTGTTGCGCAAGAACTCTCTTTCTATATCTCAGAAGAAATATGAGCATTACGTTGTTAAGATAAAGGTGAATTACTTACTTCGCTGGCACAGCGACTCGAAGTGGATCTTGGCCTCCGACACAAGAATTCGCCATTGGTCCCTATCCTGCGCCAATTGTTCCCAGTTCGTTATAGTTTCACACAGGTTTTTCCGGACTGAAAAATTGACTTTGCTGTGTTAACTAGCTCGAATTCACCCTAATTTTTTAATTTGTTACCCAGCGACCGCCCCAAGCCGTGTCCCAGCGTCCATGCTCCGTCGGCCAGTGTACGCGTCCAACCCGGCCTTGAGTCCCACCGCGGCCTCGCCCCCCGCCGCCCCCGCGCCTCCCCCACCAGCCAGGAGGGACTCCTATACTATAGCGGTGGACAGGCCGACTAATGTATATGTGAGTATTCAGTTTAATTCAAATCATTTATTTCAGAAACATTATTTCATTTTCTTTATGCTATTCAGTGACAAGCAAACAGACAGCCCACCTGATGGTAAGTGGTAACTGTCGGCCATAACAGCTACGATGCTTACATTTAGGATACAGGTAACGAAAATGCTGAGCCGCGGGTGCGTTGTCACTGTGAGGACTAAGATGTAATGCCACATGCCTGTTATTTCGCTGCCCATAATTTCCGATAATTTGTTAATAAATGAACAATATTGCCTATGTTACGTTAGTAGAACATTTTCAGATGTCCTAAGATTCATGTTCATAAAATTCTGATTATTAATTTCACACTTATTCTGAGTCGTAGTAATTTAGTTCTTTCAACTGTCATAGGATTGTATACAACGCGTTCAGTGCTTCGATTGAAATTGGTTGGTTATTATAGCAATTAGTAGACAAATAGGCAAGGGCATGTTGCGGTGACCACTTTCCCGCAGGTGTTCAACACCAATGTGTTGCCCGCCTCTAAAACCCCGGGACACGTTGCGTTCCCTATGGAGCACTGCAGATCTTCCTTACTCACCGATGAAACTATTTAAAAAAGTTTTGTTTACCTGCAGTATTTTTATAAGGTGAAGGTTCTTTCCCAGTCGGGCGGCTCCACTTTGAATTTGTATCATCATCTTCTCAGCGGCTTCACGTCGTAGGCTCTCGCATCCGACTCGGCGATGTCAATGTGATATATTTTCAAAATCTGACCGTGTCACTGTTGGTTTACCAGGTCTGCCAACTGTGAGCTGCCGTTTTTTTTCTTACCTCACATCTCATTATTTTTGAGTCAAAGAAAAATCTTTGTGTTTGTTCGCAAGTACGTATAGCGTCAAGCTCAGCGCTACGTTTTCGAGGTCAATCTAAAAAGGACCTACTGCCTGATCTCCGCAGTTTACCTATCATGTCTATAAAAAAATATATAACGACAATCCTTTAAATTTCCCATCTACAGCAAGGGAGTAGGGAAAAGTCCCCTGAAAAGGCAGCTCCCAGGCCCCCGTTAGTACGACAGGGCACGGAGACTTTGCGACGGGAGCGCCCGCAGAGCCAACTAGTGCAGCCTAAAGACGTGAGTTACTATATCGCTTGCAATCGCTTGTGGAGTGTTTTCCTTTGGTATTTTTTTTGTTTTCTTTAGTGCAGGGCATACACTCGTCAGCGATGAATGTTGAGCCACTTGCGAACTAAAACTATAGGTAGATTTTTTGTATTATCGAGACATGTAGAAAGGCGGTGCGTCGGTTCAATGACGTCATGGCACAATGGTCGCGGTCGCGACCGCGATCTGCATAAGACTTTTTATATAAATTCATGTAACGTAATGTGGCTTTACATTCGTTGCACCCGCCTGAAAAAGGAGAATATTTATTTCGAAGGCTTTTTACGAATATTATGCACTTTCACACAACGAATTTTGCTTCCATATTTGAGCACATTACCTTTTTTGTCAATGTGATAATGATAACGTGAGAGTTTCTGTGGAAAGCTTTTTTTTCTGGATTAAATTTTAAAGGCAAATAACGAACATTTTTCATCTCCAGCACATTACAATCAGAATCTGGATAAACTAAAATCCACTAGATGGCAGTGCCTGATCAGATATGTTAATAAAAACATATATTGAATGGAGTATAGTACAGTCAGCTGCAGAGTGACTGGACTCCCCTAGTATATATTAAATGTATGGTAGCTGTCAGGTCTCTCTGCAGCTGACTGTACCTTTACTATTTGGAACTTTTTCTATTCTGCTTCCGATAAAAAAAGAACTAAAATATCCAAACATAACATTCCTGATCCCTTGGCTATGTCATCTAGTATTTCATTATTCGTTATCGCCTTTCACACAATAAACATGACAATAATACGGTTGTGGTGATGGTGTCCATTCTGACCACTGTGCTACCATCATAACGACTGGAACTGTCTCATTATGTCACTGGACATTAACGTACCTCACTTGTAAAATAATTCAATAATCCATTTTAATTTTGTGTCTAACTTTATGTCAAATGCGTCGTATACACTTCCTCTTTTATTGAAGATATACTGAACTTGCTATTCGCGCCTTTTTGTAAAGCCCACTAGGAGGCAATAATTGTTACGTGTGGGTCAATTCAGGTCGGTTGGAGCCGACCAACCGTCAGTAGCAGTTGATACTAATCCTTACGATGTACAAAATAAAGTCGCTTTTGGATTTATTCGGGTGCGTGGACGAGCCGACCTTGGTCGGTCGTCCAACCACGTCTCCCGCACCCAAAAGTGACTTTATTTTATACTGCGTGAAGATTAGTATCAATTGCAACTGACGGTTGGTCGGCTCCAGCCAAAACGGAATGTCTATTACTAGTTTTAGCCGTAAATCGCTCGCGGATATTTGAATGTCTCACGCATGCTCGAACGGTCTCGTACATGCTCATCTACTGATGTCTGTCTCTTGTATCTCTGGCAACTTATGACGAGTGTGAAAGATATAGATAGTGAACGCGCGCTCGTTGAGTTCGAACAAATCGAGCAGTAGTCAACATGTTCACGTAGTCGTAAAAAGGGTATTCGAACGCACGCTGCTGTCCGCTGGCTCAGATGTTACTATCGCATAGTATTTGAAGCTCTATTGTAACGTAATAAAGTTGATATTTACTTACCACTTAAATAGTGCCCGAGCTATTTCCGCCTGATTTGAATTGACCCTACACCGACGACACTTTGGCAATATCGTTCGCTTATGAAGAAGCTGAAAAACACGTCTCAATCGACATGTCCTCGTATACTGTCTCCTAGTCAGGACAAGACTTAACCTTACTTAAAATTAAATTGTTCCTTGAAATGCTCCTATTAAGTCCTCCAATATTTTCGGACCACCCAAGCCTTCATATAATTTACTCGAGGAATGTATACGACACGTTCGACCCGCCCACTGGCACCAGCCATCTCCCTCACTCGTGTGTCTAACTGTCGTGTCGGTGTGTGTGTGTGTGTGCGGGACAGCTGCGAGGGGCGGGGCCGGCCAGCTCGCTGCCAGTGCACATGAGAGGACACCCGATGCCCGTAAGTTGCTTTGCTATTCACTCTGTGGCAAAGAATAAATGGCGCTGCTATTCGGAAGACTAGTAACAGACCGTTTTGGCTGGAGCCGACCAACCGTCAGTTGCAGTTGATACTAATCCTTACGCAGTATAAAATAACGTTGATTTTTCGTGCGAGGGACGTAGTCGGACGTCCGTCCAAGGTCGGCGTGCTCGCGCATCCGAATTAATCCAAAAGCGACTTTAGGTTGTATATAGTAAGGATTAGTACCGACTGCAACTGACGGTTGGTCGGCTCCAGCCAAATCGGAGCGTTACTAGTATAAATTTCGTGTCATGCCTTTATTGTCCTGTAAGAAACTACCCACAATGGGGGCTAATGCTTATCAAAAATCCAGGTGGCGCTACTGGAGCGCGAGATCCTGGGGGTCTAAAAAAGCCACACTAGCGTTTCATATTTTTATTTATATTAGTGTACCACAAACTTATCTGATCCGGTGGCCAATACTGGAACTAAAAACGCCATTTTGAATGGTCATGTCAATGCCAACAACAACGATTCTGCAGATGTGTTTGTGACGAATTATTATTAGTCATATTATGAAACGCTATTGTGGCTTTTTTAGACCCCGTGTTGTCAAAATACGTCCTGTTGTGCTCAGTTGACAGTTCAGCCTTGATTATGATTTTTGTCAATAAACGTGAGTTATTTGCACAGTAAAAAGACTTGCTAATGTCGCCAACTGATGAGCAAACATCGAAGAACGTCAGCTCCCATTGTATTTGAAACTAGTTGCGTGTGTTTCGTGTAAGACAATAGGGGCCATGAATCTTTAAGGTGTTGCAGTTTTATGAAGTAGCGCCCTCTATTCTAGATATTGGACCATCATTAATTGAGTGGTCTGCCTTTGACACTCGCTTTCTTAAACGAATCAGTCGGCATACCAGGAGGTTATACCTTCTTTAATTTTACCTTTTAACTGCTTTGGACTGAATTATAAAAATTACGTCGTGCCTATTTAAGCATAGTTTATTAGTTTGTATAAATTATACATACTATTTAAATATGCTCAACACTCTCTAGGATACAATGAGGGTCTTCGCGATTTCAGATGGCGCTAGTGAGGTGAAGGTCTTTTGTCATAATACTGTCTTGCTATTGGACAGAAACAGCTGCTGTAAAATGACGTATCTATTCTAGCCAATGACAGGGCTTTATTTTGACGTCAGACTTCACGTCGCAGTACCGCCATCTCGTGGATTTTTGAATCGCGAAGACCCTCATTCATACAATGCATCAATCGTTATGATTCATATGAATATAATTCTGCTTGTCATCGGTAGAGGCGCTACTCGTATACATCCCAAGTAACAGACCGTGTACACTAATGGTATGCCTACTGAAAAGTTGCATTGTGATAAAATAATTGTTAGACTGTGTTTGGTTTACTAATGGGACGGTTTACAGACAGCTTGTTTAAGAAGTAAAAAGTTCGGCGTGTCTCGCTAGATGGCGTTTGAAATGGATAGCCAAAGTAACTTGAAAAAATATTTCGTATACATAAGGTTTGATAATACTAACCAATAATGCAAAAATATGTTTTTGTACATTTTAGTAGTCTCGTTTTGAATTATTTTTTGGATCATGTTTAATTAACGCTAATTATTTCGGTTTTGTTTTGCTTTTTAACTGGCTGTCTGAAAACCTCTGCCATTGTTTGTTTTTGTGCGATTTTACCGCTGGTCGTGGGTATGCTTTGACAGCAGAGATAAATTGAATTTTCTGCATTTATATCCTCATAATTGGTTAGAATAAGTTTACTCGTACATTCGTGATGCTTTTCAAACCAAATGGTGTTTTACTTTTCATTTCATAATCACAAGTGGTAATTCGAAATATCCGACTCTCATTACTTTTTGATCACCCCTATATGTTTATTTCTATAATAGGACCACGATAAGTCCGTATTGACTGACAGTAGTGAAAATGATAAAATGTGGATTTCCTTCTTGTAAAAATTCAGTTATATGGCTTAAACTTGTACTTTTAGCTTGACAAAATTATTAAACATGCTAAAAATTATCTCTCTCACTTGTTTTAATTGTTTTGCCCATTATTTAATAATATATTTCATAACTCACGAAAATAAACAATCCTACAGAAATCAAATTGTTTGTTATGACTTTTATAAATAACGTTCTATTACTTTTAAAAACCTTGTCATAAGTTGCCATACAGAGTTTTTTTAAATAAGCGATTCGGACTTAGCGCGGTCTTATTCGGGTCTTATACAAGTATAGAATGGTGAAATTCTTTATTTTATTACTTGAAAGTTGAGACCAAAAGAACAAACTACCATGCAGTGATCAACCACAAGCGACAAACCGCAGATTGGTAAAAAATTTCAGCAACATTATTTCTTACTTTCTTTTACTATCATTATGTATAGGTGTGTACGTAAGACGGCTTAATCGATATGGCAATGTATCACACATTGCGCGCTGAATTATTTTGTATAAAAAACATTTTTAACTCAAATAAAATATACTAAACATGGTTTCAAATACTCGCTGTACATGTCATACATACAGCTACATAAAATATGATTTACAACTTTCCAGCCACCCATGTCGCGGCCGTACTCGATAGCGGGGCCGCCGGCGGCCGTGCGAGTCTCCAGACCAGTCTCCGGGCCTGCGCAGAGAACTAACCTAGGTATGGAAGACGTGTGTGCCTTTTACATTGACCTAATTGGTTGGACAATGCACTAAGACAGGCCTTTTCGATTAGATTTTTTGTTTCATTATTCTACGCAGTGACAAACGAGCAGACAGCCCACCTGATGGTGAGCGGTAACTGTCGTCCATAACATCTACGTATAATGCATTTAGGTTGTAGGCAACAGAAATGCTTATTACATTAATATTGGACTAACTTAGTGGATTGTCTCGAGCTGTTTTGATATTTTCAGTTTTTGTAGAATAATCCTTCTTACACATGTTATAGATATAGGTATCTTGATTAATTAAAGTAATGCACTGCGCAATATTGACTGCATCACTAATAAAACAAGTGACAATTTGTTTTCATTTGAATGAATAAATGAAAGACTTGCTAGTTTTGATTGGCCAAAACTCGGAACCGACAGGGGCCCGGCCAACTCGGGTCATATCATCAGCAACGATCAACGCGAATTCTGATGCGGATGTGATTTACTATGCTATGTATCACAATCGCACACCCCACGACATACCCCAACATGTCCGAAACCGTCTAAAACTCTCGAAAACCCCCCCAGGCCCCCCCATGCCGGCCCCGGAGCCCCGGCCTGCGACGGGCGAGCCTCGAGCGTCGGCGCTCCCGAGGCCTTCGCGGCTGCCCGCGCCCCGACGGGGGCTCAGGTAAGTCAGCATCATCCGTCAATCCACCCCATATTCCACAAGGTAGGGTCAGCACTAGGACTGTTGCTTCTGAAATCTTTATAGACTGACTTGTCTTATGTAGTAAATAAACAATACTCGTAACAAAACCACGACTTGCCGTATCAATCATCCAACCCCTAAAAGAAAGCAAAAGTTATTGTGGTTTTTAATCTGAAAAAATAGCATTTTTAATTGGTTTAATAATTAGTTTGAGTGGCGCACCCTGTTCATAATTTTATTGAAAATGTAAATTTTACCATCACTTACTGCCACTGCCACCAGTTTAAAAAAACATTAACATATTGACATTGTCTATTAATTTTTTCAGGCATACCCCAACACCATAAATTGTCTTTAGTCGCTAGTACGCCATATTTGTTTAACAAATAAGACAAGTCAGTCTAGACAAATTTTATGAGGTAATAAAATTAAAGAGTGTGACTCTTGTCGGCAGAACAATCGCCTTAGTAATTACCCTTTTTCACCTCCACATATTCTCTTGCCAAACTAACCCCTTATATCCGCCTGAAATGTAACATAAAAAAAAAACAATAAAGTTGAAAGTCCATTCATATAATAAATACTGCGTCCAGCCTCGTTTGACATATTAATTTAATGGGAAGGCAAAGAGAACTAATGGTGCCACAAGCGTTTTGCGCAATTTGTTGATTGGTCAATTACTTGTCAAAATGACAAGTATGTCAAGTTTTGTCGTGACTCAAACCATAGCCTCCTTCATCTACAAGCCATGCTGTAGCACGGAACGGCAACGTCGCTGTAAACCGATTTACTCATTGTTTACATGTCAATGTGCGGGAAAATTATGAATTTTATGATAATAAATTTAAAATATATTGATAAAACTGTAAATTAACGCGTTTGTATGGACCATCTACGAAGGTAAATAAAAGTAAATATATTTATAATTGTGCTAAAATTGGATAAATACGATTTTTGAAAAACAATCCTTGACCATTTTTGTTGTTAGTTTTTAGCTTATTTCATAAATCAAATTCTGTTGTATATTCGTAATCTTTCTCTAACAGATGCCAAGGCATTTTTGCATTTGAAAAATGCAAGTAAAATTATGATTAAACCATAAAAATGGGAAAGATGCTGTGCCGATGTTTTGCTTTCCGAAATATGTAATTCTATTAAATAAATGGACTTCTGCTATTCCCCAAGCATGCTGGAGTCCCACCAAAGGATCTTTTGTAAGCAGCAAACATTTTTGCATTGTGAAAGTTATCACAACTACTTTAAACCACGATCTCTGATTATCCACGATGATCTAAGCATTGAAAAAGTATATAGGTACAATAAGTAAGTAAGTAGTTAGTTTTTATATACTTAGGCACTTAAATAAAACTGTTTAAAATCTATTATACCTAATATTTAATAAATTGGGCAATATTTTGGCTGTCATAGATTATTTGTATTTCATAATAGCTTTTGGTCGCGACTGTGTCCGCATAAAATTCTGCTATAACGTGCCGGACCCGTTCTCGCGGGAATCACATTAAATATCGGGATAAATTATAGCATATGTGTTATTCGGGGCTATATTCTATATAACTGCCTAATTTCATTAAAATACGATCAGTAGTTTTTGCGTAAAGGTGTAACAAACATCCATTACGTACAAAACCAAACATAGATTATATTTCGCATTTATAATATTAGGATAATACAATTGCAAGTAGGTATATAGGTAAATAGGACAAAAATCTATCCAATTACATATTATCTAACTAATGTATATACTTATTAATATACTTTATCACTTAAATAACTAATAACATAAAACGACGACGACCGCGATGATAGTTTTACAGAAGTTTTCAGGTTCACTAAAATTCAAAATGCGACGTTGTCAAACTTCTGCGCATGGCTTGTAAGATGAAGGAGGCTATGCTCAAACTGATCAACAGATTTCGTTACATTTTTACCCGTCCCTTATAAACTCTGTATACTGACATTAGCAGCTGTTGCCAGAGCGGCATAATATGCACGTCCATGCAAAATATCCAGCGGCAAAAATGGTTGGTTATAATATCGGAACATTTTTTTACTCGACTGCATCAAGAAGGGGTTTTACTGCTTCTTTTGAGAAGGGGTTTTAATGCTACTTTTGTGATTATTAATTATAGTTACTCACTCGCTTTATTATTTCCCACAGGCCGCCGTCAGTGTACTCGGTTGCACCGACAGCCGACATGGACAACTACTGACGAATCATCTGTTGTGCCAACTGGGGGGGCGGCCCCTCCTGACGTACTGTGAACTAAATCTAGGATAATAAACAATAACATGACTGAATTAGAACAGGTGTCTTGTACGTGAAAAGACTAGCTACCGACCAGCTAACGCTATTTAGTCGGGTAATGTTAATCAAAGAAAATCAACAAAAGCGTTCGCGCAAACTTTAATTCTTCTAACAGTTAATACATGGTAAGAGTGGACTGCAGTATAATATTTCATGATTACATATAGGCAGTGGTAGCGCCCCTGGTGTTGCTGACGACCATGGGCGGCGGTGACCACTTTCCATCAGGTGGCCCGCTTACCTGTTTGTCTGCCGTATTACATAAAAAAGGTAATATCACTTTGAGGCCCCAAGATAATGTTTGCTTATATTAAGTTTATCCGTGGCGTACCTAGACCATTATTATGTAAAATAGTTGCTAAATATTGCAGTCCTCTCAAACAGTAGAACATTTTTAAACTACCTAACTGAAACCTTCGGAAGTACACCTGCTACGAGTGTTAGCATCGGATGAAGATTGACCAATTTTGAAGTTTTTCAATATAATTGGTTGACAATAACATGTGAGACTTGATAGTGTGGACGTTTGGTACTGATTACTATTTGCTTTGGTAACTAAACTATTATTTAATTAAATTTTTTAAACTCATTTTACATTGCTAACCGTGGATCAGTTACTGACACTACTCTGACTTAGTTTTATTTAATTTATTTAAAAGCTATGGACAATCTAAATTTTTGTAGCGAAAATTTGGCTTTGTGTCCTTTACTTGAGGAGCGAAATTCACTTTTCTTTGAGAAAAGCTCCCAATTTCATCCTCTATTTTATAAACTAATGCTCTCTCACTCAGTTCTCATTCATACGAAGCTCAACTTCCAAATTTTTTATACCTAAATCATGATTTGGTACAAAGACATACAAATTAAGATATTATTCCTACATTATTTACAAATTTAGTATATAGTATACGAATGTTTAACTTGGGAGTTAGTAATTTATTTCAGAGTAAGACATTTTTGCATTTTGTTTAGAGATTGTAATCTTTTAGGGACATGTAATTTATGTGTATTATTGCTTTAGATGTAAAATTTATTATATTTAAATATATTTCTCCTATAAATACTGACTATTGTAATATAACAGGTAATATTACTGCGCACAGCACTCGTAACAGTCTTGTAACAAATAATTTAATACAAACACACAGTACACTTGGAATACCTGCGCATAAGTATCTAACTTCGAGATAAATAGCACAATTTTTTTATCTTTTTATATTGTAACAAGAAAAAACTTGTACGTGTTTGTAAATTTAACGCTTGAAAAGTATTTTTAAAATCTACGTTTTATATCTTCCTATGTGTCTAACTATAGAACTACATATCTATCTTATTTATAACGAATTATATTTACTGATAACTTTGTTAGTACACTTCTTTTTTGTTAATATTTGTCTACATCGATGTTTGCATTGCTGGCTGTCACTCGAAACGAAGCTGATTTATTTGAAAAGCAAGCAATGGTAATGAAATTATTAGCAATATAGTATTTATTAAGCACTGTATGTATCTTTGCCACTTTTTGTAAACTGTTAATAAAATTATGTACAGAGAGGGACTGATTAAACTACTGTGTATTATAGTGATATGGGCTTCTACCTTGAAAACTTATAGCTCCTAGGTTTTATTCTAAGGGAGCCATAAATAAAGGTGCTTGTGTGTCTCGTTACGGCTAGCTATTTGGTGAAAATGCCCAAATGTCTATATTTACAAAGTGTTTATTGTCCGTCTGTTCGCTTGTGACATATCCGTCGTGCTACTCGGTTCGTCTGGACACGTCGTGCCTTATGTAGGTAGTTTAAGGAATTTTGTTTTCATTTTCTAATAAACTTATGTATTTACAAAACTTGAGTTTGTCGTTATTTTACCTACGTTTTTAACTTCATCATCATTATCTTGGCGTTGGCACCCGGTTGCGTTATAAACCGCAGCGCGCTCGTTCTCGGGATCCGCCCGATCGGTCTTCCTATCATTTTTATTCCTGTTGTCCTTCATTTGAGCATTTAGTTGACAAAGAAACTAAAATTCGAGTGAGTTTGTTTGCACGCATATGTACAACGACGTCAAGCCCTCTCTTCTTGAGCTGGTCGCTGTTTACTGTGCCTCGCGGGAATGATTTGTCCCCTACGTAATTTTCCAGTCTACGCGAGACGTGGCCATAGAAGACTGCACACTTACAGGTTAACGGCGATGTTACGGAGGTGATAGCTACCGCGAATGTGTCTTGGACACGGACTTTGCGAGTCTTTGCGTTGGTAACTCCACTTACCCACCGCAGCATCTTCATTTCCGTGACGCGTAACTCCTGCTAAGTGCTAATGCTGCTCAAGTATACGCCAAATAAAGCTGGATATAGTAAGAATCTCGTCAAAAGCCAAAGGTTACAAAAGTAAGTAAAAAAAAAATCTTGGCGTTAATGTGCCGGTTGTGCTCTCCTACTAATATGCAGCCTTGACGATGATACAGGATTTGGCAAATTTGGATTGCAATGGGCGAATGCCTCCGTGACCCTGCTACCACGGGATCCTGACCAGCGGGGCTATTGGCTAACTCAGTTGACAACTGTATTTGACACTAGATAATTCTACACCACGTCATCTACGTTGAAAACTGGCAATAGCGTCTACCAAATTAGAGTAGTGTCAGATTTTTTTATGTCAAATTCAGTTGGCCACTGAGATAGCCGATAGGCTCTCAGATCGGATCATGGTTACACATTCAGTCTCCTGAATGTACAGGTGTTATCACGATGTTTTTCCTCACCGTAAGAGCCTCGGTTAGCAGTCATCTAATGTAAATAACTCGGAAAAGAGTTATTGGTACATGGCCGCAGTGGGATTTGAATCCGGTACCTTTCGCTTACGAGTCGGATACCTTAACCACTCGGCCATCGATGCTCCGTTTACAAAACTAAGTACTAACAGGTATAAAAACTTAGAGAAGACTGTAAACGATCTTTGACTTCCTCCTATATAAGGCTTAAGTCAGACGTTGTCACGACGGTGGAGTACGTGGAATGAACTCGCTGTCCCATTTGACGATTGAAAGAGTAAGGCGCTGTCCTTATTGGCACGGTTTTGTGGTCTCCTATTGGTCGGGCGACGACCAAGGTCACACGACCGTTGCCAATCAGGAGAGCCTTAAGTATCTTATGTTCTATTCGAATATGATTCGTGATTTAGACTAAGCGCAAGTTGGAAAACCGTTAACATTAGCGTTAGGGTTGCGCGTTCGTTGTTATTTTACAGCATCTAATTTGTCTGCATTTAATTTTCAGGGTGTGCTATTGAATATTGATACTATAGTAGACTGTAATATATTATCTGTGCTATGGGTGACCGAAGAAATTGTTTCATTTATCCTGCCACTTTCGGGACAGAAGATACAGATAACAATTAGGTACCACTCGAACCGCTTTGGCTCAACCTTCAAGGACGTAAGTATCGCTAATGAATGAGGAACTCTTTTCCTGCTAATGTGTTCCCGAACTGAGAAAGGGCCAGAATGAATAAGTTACTGAGTTTTTAATTTACATGGTAAGTTTTGAGTCGAGTGGAAAAGGAGGCAATGGTGAATTCAAAGGAGTAAAAACATGGGCAGACAGACTATCTAATTTATGTTGCGCGTGGCAAAAAAGAGAACTAAATTTTGTCACTAGGCATGATAACACAATGCGCGACAGGCGACGCCCCTGATATATGCTTTGTAACTACCTACAGTATGTATTATAAACTGTACTGACGAACTTGGCGGTCACACTGCCTGTGTGTCTATTTACCTAATACAAACCTCTTTGCTTTTAAAAAATAATTCTGAAGATAAAATGTTGCCAACTATAAATTATTTGATGAGATCGAGTGTATCCGAACGTATTCGGCCGTTTCCGACGACGCTAGCGCCAGCCATCTGTCAACGTAAATGTGTGCGTAAAAATCGCACGTTACGCGAGTGTGTGACGTCGCGAGTGCTCTGTAATTTTTGCTTTGTACGTTTTTATTTTTATAATAATCCGTTGTAGACGATGTAATTATAAACGTATTAACCTCAAGTGATAACAAATGTGATATATCGTGGCAATGGCCCACAAAACAAGCGATGATTCCGTTTACTATGAGATCCTGTGCAATAGCTCGTCACTTTAGTTGTTTGTCAATGACGTCTGCGTTTAGCGCTGTGAAAAGTGGAATTTTAGTTCGATTGTGACAACCAGTGCAATCATAAATAGTATAAATTGTGTTAATTGATGAGTGTCTGTAAAATGGATGAGTGTTTTTCCCACTGGAACCTTCTTACACCAACAGGGGCCAACAGAGGTGGCTCATGAAGAAAGGGTTAGTTTCCCTGTTTATGTTTACCTTCTAATAGTGCCCTATAAATCTGTGAAGAATGATATGATATCGTTGCTATTTTTATCCAATTACGGTACGGTTGAGAAACCTATGCTTATCTTGAGTGTTATTAGGTTATGAGTTGCTACTCTACTATTTAGATTACATCCACTGACAAAGTGGTTGTAGATATTGGATCAAAAATAATCAACGATATTGTATCATAATCATGATAAACACGGATATCGTGGATTGATGCTGGGTTGTTATTTTTCTTTTGTTACTTTCTCTTATTCCATGGAGTGAAGGGAGTGAGTGAGATAGACATAGAATTACAGCTGACGTGCGAGCAGGACGGCGTGCGGCAAGGCAAATTCCGCGACCGCTCTTTTGATGTCCACATATGAGTACTTAGCTTTATTGCCTTACTTTTCTATTGAATTAGTTGCCTATAGGATGAGTGAGCTAGTAATGGGTCACAAAGTCTGCCCATCGGTGTCTCATTATATTTGGCTATTTGTTACTCAATATAGAGGAATGAGGCAATGATGGCATCATTTGAAAACTATTATGCAGATGAACTAGCCTTTTCATCCTTTAATTTAAATTGCTAATATAGTAAGATTTGTAACACAAATCATTCCATTTGGATGTTTTAAAACAATGACATACGCGCCTCTAATGTCTTGCAACATTAACTTTTTATTAGCCTCATTTAATCAACCTATAAATTGTGTTACTGGCATCAGTAGATATATATTTAAAAACATTTAAAATATCTTATTACGAGCTTATAATGTTATTACAGGTATAGGCCATAATATTGACACTATCCATAAACAGGTTGGCCAGAGATGTAGATACCTGATATAAAGGTACTACACAGAATCGCTCATTCACATTTTGCTATTTTGGCATAATTATTGTTATTGATCATATCACTCTCAAAAAGTCAGTCAGAGTCAAAAGTTGTACTGCATAGATATCAATAATAAAATTAGATTTAAAATGAAGTCCATAGTCCATTGAAAAGATGTATGGTCAAAGTGAGTTTTGTTCTATCTGAGACTCTATGATGGAGGTTTAATTCGTAAGTTGAAATTAAATAGGAATTTGGTTATTTAGGCAATATAAATGGGACAGCACCGGTGGGTATAGTACATTTTTTAATAAAGGGTACCTATATATTAGTCGATACTAATATTATCAGGAGGATAAGTTCTTCTCCGATCTTCGAAACAACTGAATGTACGTTAAAAATTATCCCACTAATTGGAAGCTACATAATTCCCATGTGGCATAACATTAGGCTACTTTTCAAAATAATAGAGTCCCTTCACTTAATTTAATGTTTACCGATATCTAGAAAACATGCAGGTGAAAACTAAAGGGGCCGGAGAATTTTATTGTAGAATACATTATCTGCTATTCATAATTGTTCCTATTAACTAAACCACAAAAACTATACATCGATTGTTGTTATCATTTCAATAATGAGGACATGACTAAATTGGTCATATTACTCATTAATTTGAATTGGGTATGAATTGGCGAAGAAATAGATGAAATAAAGTTTTTCATTATATCAATATATCAGTTATTAATGTTAAAATAACTTAATTTCAAAAGTATAGATAAACATTTAATCATCATAGAGAAATTTATTATAAAAACATTGTTAAATCTAAAATATATACCTAACACTTAAAAGGGTACCCTAAGTTTGTCATTATGTTGTACCAAAATTTATTAGGTTTGATTGAAAATGGTTTTTGCTCATTTGAGAATGTACAACAACAGGGTAAATCATAGCATAAACTTATGAAGCATTTACATGAATACAGATTCACAACATGACATTTTGTTTGGTGATCTGCCTTGAACTTCAGTTACCAGTGTGTCAAGGGCCTATCCTTATGGGGGCATTTGTACATGATCCACAACTACCATGTTTACTGGGAGCCCAATAATGTAGCATTTCATTTACCCTCTTTGGGCATCAAAGCTTTGTAAATGTCATGAGTATGTAGATACCTTTTATGAGATTTTTTTTCCTTTCATTTATATTTTTACTGCAATATGGATGTATGCTACTATGGTGAGAGAAAACATTGTGATGAAACCTGCAAATTCAGGCAACTGAATTGGCAGGGTGGCAGGGTCACGGAGGTCAGATCTTAGTCCCTCCACTGTAATTACCTAATCGCCAAATCCTGGATCATAGTCAAGGCAGACCCCGGGCTCTCGTGCTCGAGAGCATAACCGGGACATTTACGGCAAGATAATTATTATTATGGATGTATGCTCCATTGTACACTCCATTATATAGCACTATGTGTGGTGATAGTCAAATACCGGATTATCAATTATATCTGTGTTTAGGTTAATGTCAAATTCTATACCAAATGACCATGATCCAGGATTTGACAGATCAGATAATTACAGTGGAGAGACTACCATCTGATCTCCTGACCCTGCTACCAGAGGAACCTGACCAAATTTGATAAGGTTACTCTTTCAGTCACCTGAATATGCAGGTCTCAGCATCATGTTTTCATACTCACCGTAAGAACATTGGTTAGCATTCACATTGCCGCAGTGGAATTTGAACCCAGTACCTCTCGCTTATGAGTGGAATACCTTAACCAATCAGCCACCAAACTCATAAAAATTAAAAATTTGCTTTTATTTTTCCGATTTACTGATAATAATGTCATAATCTGAACTTCATTTTTACCTCTAGGATATTCTTGATAAAAATATTATCTGATATGTTGTATTTACCTATCTCTTTATATCTTACTTGAATTGAATGTATCAATATTTAATATTCCTATACTATCTATACATATACACATCGAAAAGCGGTTCAATCATTTGATTTGTGGCAATCTTTGTATTTAAATCTTTGTATCGCAATTAGGTTTCTTTGCTTGGTTTGATTTAACTTATATTAGTAAGAAAAGTACACAGAATCACCAGTAAAGTGATTATTATTTATTAAAACCAGTAAGTTACAAGTTCTTGGTTCTAATAATACTTCCAATGCTTAGTACCTATTGGGTAATGTGCAAACCAAAGTTGTTACCCAAGAAACAGCATATTTTAGTGTTCAAAGTCCTAGTATGAAGGTAAAAAAATAACAATTCCACAAGTTTTCTCTTTGGAATTTCGATTAAAGCACGTAATATATTTTTTTTTAAATAATGCTATTATTCAACATGGGGCTGATTCTGGTCTGAAACTAAATTTTAAATGACGTAAGAAGTATGCGATGTGTATTATGCTCTCCGACCAGGTCGAGTAACGATTTGCGAAAGGCTAACAGGTGGACGCTGGATGCTCCAAGCCTACGGCAGTGTGCAATTGGCGGACTAGTATATGCTGATGAATCAGTGTGCGTGCATTTTGATATAGTTAATTTTAATTTTAAGTTTCCAATTCGGCTACACGTCGCCCAGGATATGAATGGTGTTGTTAAACTCTTATCATTTTTTTCATACCTAATACAGGCAAACGAGCAAGCAATTCATTCAAGTGATCACCGCCTATGGACATTTTCTTAAATCAAAGCACAAGTTCTGCCATTTTGCGGGCAGCGGAGTAGCGTTGCTTACGGCCGCAATAAATCGGTGGTGTGCGCACGCGCCAGTGAACTATAACAAGCTCGTTATCGGCGTTTTACGATTGGTCAGCGAGGCTCGATCCCTTCGTTGACCAAGTTTCACAATCTCGCCCGCTGTGTGTCTCACTCACTAAGTAAAGACATTGAGAATATTATCCCAAACCGGCGACGACGGTTTTTATTAGCATTTCGTTAAATAAACACAAAACACTAAACTGTCGTAATAGAGTACCTACCTAGTATATTTATTACTCCGTTTTATTTATGGTTTATTTAATCATTGGAACGGTTGTTGTTACGTTATGATGAATTATGTTTTGTAGAATTCTAATGAAAGGAATTATATGATACGCAGAAACGTGTTAACTGCATGAAATTAGTTTATGGCGATGATGATATTTATGGCGAAGTAGAGCTGCTAATATGCTGCGAAGTGGAGGATGAAAAATAGGAAAGTATAGAGACTATTTAATACAATTATGATGATGTTGCTCTAGATGGCGTAATTAAATGCTCAACCCTGACTTATTTACCACAATGTTAATAAATCAGAAAATATGTTTGCTCGTTTGCTTGCTAGTACGATGCCCAACTTTCCACTCAACGTAGCTACGGATCGACGTGTATTCTCACAGAAATTTATATAAGTATAAACTACTTTTAATCGAAACCTTCACGGACGAAGTCGCGGGCCGTAGCTAAGGTTAATAATCTATTCGTCAGACCCTTAAGAAGTTAATGCACAGAAAGGAAATCAGAACGTAGAGTTACGCAACGCCGGTAGTGAGGCCACCCAGACCACCCGGCTTTGTTTGTTTTTGTTATTTCTCACTGGCTACATTAAAAGGCGTACCGTACGAACCCTCGTCGCTCCCGTCTACCGACGGAAGGGCTCATCCATCAATTATAAACTTTTTAATTTGACTAGTCGTTCAAACACTTGAAATTGTAGAAGCCCTCGACCGGGCGCGGTGGGGTTAGGACATTTTGGGGGTTTTTTGTAGGTTACAATCGACCTTCGTGGCTTCTGTCGTGTCCTGCGATTGGGTTTGTCGAACCCAACTGAATTAGTTCTCAAGGGGATCGCGGCGCTAAATCAAATTGTGTATTCACTGGTGTCGGTTTGCGTCTAATTGCTTTTAGTTTGCGGTGCAGCAGTCGCGGTTAAGAATTGGAATCGCTCGAGGGATTGCAACAAATAGCGCGAACGGGGGAGATAGTTGTCGGTTGGTCGCTGAACGTTTGGCTCCGGAATCCTTTAAGCGGGTCCCGCAGAATCTCGGGCGATTCAAGCCGGGATACCTTCGCTTGCACCCGAATTCTTGCCTCGGAACTCTCGCGGCTCACCGGACTGATTACTTCCTCCCCTGGAAGAGTTCAACCGTTTAATCAGTTTACATTTGCGGGTGAGGTTTGTAGTTGCTAATGCTTCATTGGGAGGAAAATTACAGAATATAAAACTTTGAGTACGAAGTTTAAACGATAAACTTTGAAACTATTGAACCGATTTCGAATATTCTTACAGGAAGCTAACACAATTTCCGTCTGAAACAGGGAATATTGTAACTTTTTCTGTAGTGAAATTAATTAGATCGTGAGAAATAGTTGAAAGTTCCCCAGAGTTTCAAACAGCACTCGGAGAAAAGTCGCGAGGTCCGCTAATATTTTATAACTTTAAAGTAAATTGATAGTTAATAATTCTATCGCTACAATAGTTTGCATCTTCATCTGCCTTAAATGGTACATCGTTAATATATCTTCTTTACAATATTCCGATCTCTCTTTCGACCCTTCCAAGAGAATATATAAGAACCTTTCTTAATACTATTTCAGTACAATTTATTAATATTCAAATACTGAATCACCGTGCAAAAGCTCCAGTTCCAAGGTTTCGGCTTATTCTGGTGTATGTCAGTCTGACAGATGCCTGATACAAATGCACACAGGTATCGCTGGATGCGCTGATGTTATTGCATGCATATACACGAGGTAAACTGTAGATGGCGGCTCGTTAGTACTGGCTGTTTCGAAGTTCGCACTCATCGTTAATTACTGCTCGCGCCAGTACTCGCGCGGCGGATTACTCGTCTCATTAACTTCCAGATTTGTTCAAATGTCAATGAACGAACGCCTCCGCGTCGCCGTCGTTGGGACGGGGAGAAAATGACGCCATGTGAAAACTAATAATAGAGACAAGGAAGACAGAGGGTCCCCTAATTCGTTGACCTATATGCCGTTGGGGTATCGATGTGGTGTCGCTAGCTTGATCAAGGATCATGCTGGCTTACATAGGTGAGAAAGAAAGCAAATAGATTTTCATTTCTTATTAAATTCTTAGTTGTTTATCGGCTGCAACAGTAAAGTAAAAGTAGGTTATTCGAGATTGTTCTGATACCAAATTGTGCGCCGACCTACTTAAAATTCTATTTAAAAAACGCCCAAGACTCTGTCCAAAACAAGTCGTACTTGTACTTATACTCAAATCTCGTGATGTATTAGGAATATTAATTAGTACACATATAGTTAGTAGTATTTATCTTGTAGGTATATTGGCGGTATTAGTGTGCAAATTTCTGTAGCTAGACGGATCCCCCTTTCCTTGGCGGGAATTGATCGCCCTATAAATCCGCGTCGGACAGACTGGAAGCGAAGATACGCCCTATCGACCAATGCAAGTTCAACCAATTTACCCTCAAATGCAACAGTTTGGCTGGCCACAGCCAGTGTGAGCTAATGCTCGCTTGGCGCACCTAGCTACTGTAATCACGCGTCTATTTGCCCAGGTGCTCGTTGAGATCACAATTCCATTGCCCATTACTGCAAAATGTGTATGCAGGTTATTTTTATTTATAAAACGAATAGGTATAAAGTTATTGGTCAGGAAAATAATATGAATATAGTATTGTTCCGCATCGTTAAAATGTTACTGCAAATTTATTATGGTGCTATAAATAAAATACTGAAATTTCACAGTACAAAATCACTTTTGGATATTATTATACTGGCCTATAAAAAGAAATAAATGTATTCCAAATAGTTTTATTACTGTAATTTCGATAAAATAAAACCTGCTTAGTAACCGACCAATTCCGTGCGCTACTCCAGGTGGTTTCAATGAAACATGTGATCCCTTTGCAAGTCGTTTTGGCTCGATTCAATGCTTATTCTTCACAATCGGACCCTTAGTTCAGTACCCCTCTTTTATTCATTCATATGTTATGCGTATGGAGTTGTAAAGAAATGTGGTTAGCTTGATTGACTCTCACTGATATGCTTGCGTTAAACATTATACCGTAAACAATACATTGTTGACTTCAAGGTAATATTTACTTTGAGCGACGTTGCGTACGTTCTTTCGTCTTTTCCAGAAATTGGACTTTGATTGAATCGATTTTGTTTGTGTTATTTATTATTTACCTTCCTGGAAAACACCTATCGTGTTTAACAGAACATCTGAACTCGTAATTAATGTTTTCACTCGTAAATACTCCGCGGTACTATTTCGCCCCACACAATTCGGGCGGGCTATTTTTACCCGGCCGTCGCCTGTATAAGCATCTATTTTGGTCCGATTGGTTCCTTATGCCGAGCTATTTTATGTTCGTTGTTGGTTATTTTCGGTACACAGGATTTTGGGGATGTCATGTCAATTATGTCAATCCCCAAAATGTTTCCATTTTTACCTTAACAAGCGACAAGGTGACGTTTTTTTACATGCCTGTTTAGCCGGGACATGTCTTCGGTACGGCCCATTTAGAATCGTAACACATTTTGTCCCATTTCATTGCTAAAATTCGTACCAGGCGACGTACAGAGAATGAAAATTCTGTCTTGAAATTTGTTACGTTTTAACTTACTTTTGTAACAAAAGCAAACAAGTAGTAGAACCTTGAGCGTTGAGCATTGAGGGTTCCGTACTAACAAATATAAAACATTTCATACAAATCTGTTCAGTCAGCGTAAGATGATAGAAGGAAAACCTTTTTTTCGTTTGCAACAAAGTCATTGTTTCCCGATTGCTTTTCTACGTGTGTTGTATGACATCGCTAGGTTTTATGATTTAGGTCTACGTTAGAGATTGTATTGGTAGGATCAAAATATGTAGACATGTACCTAATCTACTGTTCGGAACCCAAAAAAGAAAAACAACGCAGTATTTTATGTCATGTTAATGTTATGTAAGTTACCGACGACTTGTCCACAAACAATGCCAAGTAAATGACATCTGCATAAAGGATAAAGTTAATCGTTGCCTTGACATTGAATAGTCATAAACGTGACACTGCCACCACTACCGCGTATAATATTGTCGTGTGCGATAATCTTGCTGTGTACGACGCAGTTTTCGTGCAACGCCAACCATGCACAACTTTAAATTGCCATCTAGATATTACATACACACATACACTCTCACGTCCAGATTCCACTGGGCTAGGAAGAGACTATCTATTTCTACATACATAGAAACATTTATATTACTCTTTTTTCTTACTATTTGTCTAGAAGCTTAGAAACGGTATACTACTTCTCTTTATAGGGTTAAAAGATAAAATCGTAAAGCATGAGTGTTCAGGCGTTTCGGCTCGGCCTGGTTTCGGCCCTTAGAAATCGTTTTCAGTCAAAGAAAAAAAATTTTTAAATAGAATTTTTAAATGCGGGCCCAATTGGGCCAGGCACAAATCTTGAACTCGCTTATTAAAATATTAATTATTTATTTATTTTGACATTACATAAATAGTTTGACATATTATAATTATTTTCTTATAAGTATTTTGACAAGTGCATTGATTAAAAGTGAGAATGGCGCCAACAAAAACGAAAACACTAACGAAATTATCAGAGGAACGGTTAGAAGAAACAATTTTAAATCTCAAGGGAATAATCTTGAAAATGAACGACAAATTGCACAGTTGTTTCGACACAATTGAGCAGCAACAACAACAAATTAACCGTCAAAGCGAAAATATTGAAAAAATATTTAGCGTTTCGGATAAAAACTCACCTGTCTCCTGGTCGGGTCCTATGACGAAATTGTCGCCTAGGTTGTTCCAAATAGCCAAAAATGTGTTATTAGATGAGTCTGGTCCACAAGGTCTACAGTTAACACGCTATACCAATGAACGTGCAAACGAAAATCCGTCCAGTGAGGAGCTGTTGCGTTCGGTTGCCAGCCGCACTGAGTGCACAGCTTCATCTCCTGCTGCACCAGTAGGAGAGCAACAAGAAGTGAAGCTGCCTGCGACTAGGCTAGGAGGTTGTGGAAAGACCCGGCGCCGTTCAGCCCTTTCTTCAGCTAACAAGGAACACCCGATCGCCGAGTCAGTAACCACAGATCAACCTCAGCGCACATGGAGCCCCCCCGTGGGTCGTCCACCGGCGCCACCATCTTCGCCATTGGGGTCGAGCTTCCTCCGTACTGCTGTATTTAATATTTCCGAAGAAACCACGGCAGAAGAAGTGACGCGTCATATCGAGCAGCGAATGGGCTTTAAACCACTGGAATGCGTGAAGCTGGTGGTCACCAGAGCCCAGTACTCTTCCTTCCGAGTCGACGTCCCCACGCACAAATACAATATAGTACGAAATTCGAAGAGTTGGCCGGACGGTGTGTCGATACGAAAATGTGCCATCAAAAAGCTCGCGCACCCACACCGGCAATCAAAATCCAAATTAGAAAAATAGTGTTTTAAAGTAATTCACCAAAATACTAGGTAGATTTTTGGTAAAACGGGGTTACTAAACTTATTACTAGACACTGAGAAACCGGATGTGTTAGCTTGTAGCGAAATTCGGTGTAGAAGTAATGAGATTGAACATTTAAGGTTATGTCACTACGAGCTCGCGAATTACTACTGTCGGACTAGCATCGCAAACGGCGGAGTGGCGCTGTACATACGGGAGAATATCCCGTACAGCCAGCGAAATGACATACGAGATATGACCGTTCATTGCGAACTCACCGCAATAGAAATAATAAAATTGAATCTTGTTATTATTGCAGTTTATCGGACCGGAAAAGGTGAATTTGATATTTTTGTGAATATTATAGATTGAATTGAATAAGTTGACTGACGAAAACAATAGGTTTATTTGAGTCGGCAACATAAATGTGGATTATTTAACTGGCAATAGTATGAAACGTCGGATCAATGACGTATTAAATAGGTTATTGGTGTGAGAACGTGGTCGATTTCCCGACCCGTGTGTCCGCTGATAGCTCGACCGCCATTGACTGCGGGCGGGGTGGTGGCGCGCGGGCGGAGGCCGTCTCCGCCGCCTCGCTGCCCACCCCTGTCAGTGATCATCACAGGTGTTTACGTTGTTTATGCGCTTAACACATGCCTAAATTCCGTAACTAAATTCAGAAACAAAAAGCGTGACAGCAAATCAAAGTGGAATGTATTGCTCATAGAATAAGGTCCATTTTTGTATCACGGATTTTTTAAAAACGGAACGACACGTGACGTAATATAAGTGCCATATTCTTTGAACCAGCAGCGACATGGTTACGGAGTATAGGTTGAGGACCTTCAGCCATGTTCTTATGCCACACGACATTAAAATCGTACCCGGCAGTTTTGAGATAAATGCATGTCTTTCGCACAGATGTATAAGAAGTGCGGTATTGAACCAGCAGCGACATGGTTACGGAGTATAAGTTGAGCACCTTCAGCTCTGTTCTTATGCTGCACGATATCAAAATCGGTCTCGGTAGTTTCAAGAAAAGTTGATATCTTTCACACATTTGTATGACAAGTGACGTATTCTTTGAACCAGCAGCAACATGGTTACGGAGTATAGATAGAGCACCATCAACTTTGTTCTTACGCCGCACAATACCAAAATCGGTCCAGGCAGTTTCGAGAAAAAGCATTTATTTATCACATGTTTGTATCGCAATTTCCGTATTCTTTGAACCAGCAGCGACATGGTTACGAAGTATAGGATGAGCGATTGCATATTATTAGTTACATCTTTTTTGTATTGACATTTTGTATTGACATTGTTTAGTTATTTAATGAATTTATTAAATTTAAAATTCATAATTTTTAAATTCTTTATATCACATACCATATAGGTATCTTAATTTAATTTTCATATATTTATGATGACATTGACATTTATACATTTATCGTGTTCATTTATGTTGTTTTTGACAATATCATTGTGAATTGACTTACAATTAATGCAATATTATGTACAATTAATTTTCAATTATGGATAAATAAACTAAACTAAACCAAACAATCGCCTGAGGAAAAGTAATAATTTTAATTAATTAATCAGGCTGGTAACCCGGTCTGGTTTCGCCCGCGGGCCGGAACGCCTGTGCACTCGATTAACCAAAGCCGCAGAACCTAGACCTGATTATGCCCAGACGTTTCTCAAACACCGCGTGTGAGCACTAAGTGATATTTTAAGAAATTCTCACGGAAGTTGGTAACTGGGAGAATGAACTGGGAACTGCTGAAACTAGACCACCCACAGTCGGTGGAAGTTACTCGTTTACTGATGCCGTTAAATAATAATGACTTTCAAGTCCCTACGTAGGTGATTCTTAAATCTTAATTATAGTGTAGTGATAGGAAAATCGGCCTAGTCTTTTTGTTTAATTGATGCTCGGTGTTAACCCTTTACTCACGTACATATTAATTATCTTTATCAATTATCATAATTGCCATTATCATTTCTAATCAATCTTTTGTCATGCGACCGTAGTCCGCTGTCGCTATGGCCACAGCGAACATTGTAGAAATTCTGAAAAGTAAATAAATAGTGTAGCTTATGTCAATATAGATAGATAGGTAGATAAGCACTATTGCTCATAAAATATCACAATGCCAATCACTTACAATAACAAGGTACACATGCAAAGGCGGCCTTATCGCAATATACGTACTAAATTGCTTTACACTGACCTGATTTCTGTCTATTAACCTAACCACCAGTATACTCAAATACTTCGTGAACACTTTTGTTCGCAAACGACCACCGAGAGTGGGTATCAGTCGACGACCTTCGGCTATAGACCCCAACTGCGATTGTTGCCAGCTATAATTACTTGCCTCAAGGAATCAGGGCGCTCTACGATGACCAATTATGTATGGATTGGAGAAGAAGCGTATGGTTAGCGGTCCCTATTTAGGTAGGTAACTACAATTTCTTCAGTTTTCAATAATAACGTAACCGACAGAAAAATGCCGGAAAAACCCACCACCAAGTAAAAATCAAATATTTCCTAAACTACAGAATCGATTTAATGACGTATCATTCAATTATGTATACTTTTTTGTTTTAAGAAAATGTGGCCATGATGAATAAATATCTGATGTAATAAATGTGATGAATAAATAAATGATAATGAAGCAAAGCTAAGAAGTATGTCGATTAAACTGTCTTTTAAACAAAGAAAACCGCAACGAAATTGTTCGCTTTCGGGAGCTACGATTCCACAGACATACACAGATAGACAAGTCCACAGATACACCCGTCAAACTTATAACACCCCTCTTTTTTCGTTGGCGGTTAAAAAGCTAGCTTCCATAATACCTGTATCCACCAGAGTTTCCGTGACACGTAACAAACATATTTAATCTTTGTAAACAGTTTGTCGTTTGGAATCCTTCTAAAAATAGAAAGAACCGCCTTTTGTCTGATTTACTCGGATTTGCTTGATGATACAACTCCTTAATACCTAATTGTTTCGAAGCTACCAGAATTTTCATCTAGCAGCAGGTCTCTTTTCTCTACCTCACTCGCAACCCGAAAATTGTCCGATCTTGCTTGTAACTTATACGCCACCTTCTGCTGTTTTATTTTTTGTACCTACAGTGCCGTTGTCTATTTGTGTTCAATTTTACGCAAAAAATATTGCGGAATATTGTATAATTCATCATCGCTAATATTAGTTCAATTGTATGTTGTGTGGATACAAGTGTGTTAATACATTATTTTTTGACAATCAAAATAGGCTTAACTTGTTATGTTGTAAAATCTTGTAGGTACATACTATCACTAAGCCGGCGCGACTTCGTTCGCGTGGTTTCTATTTAGTTAACTCTACGCGTATTCGTCCTGCAATGAGAATCTCCAATTTGACAGCAAGCCCCTTGTTTTTTCCCGGACGAAAAGCTCAGGGAATTTTCTTAAATATTCAGTCGGTTTTCTTTTACCCCCTTTACCAGATGTTGCGTCTCAACCCGCTATCACACGAGCGGGGTGCTGCCACCACCCCACGAATTTTCCAATGTTAATAACAATGCCAATATCTTAGTTTATAGATATTTTAATCATAAATTCTTATATCTTCTGATACATGGTCACTTTAAATTTAGTATGGGAGCTTGAACAGAACAGACTAACAGTTTGGAGCACTATTTTCAGGCGAGGATATTGTATTGAAATTTTTGCAAGAAAATTATGTGCCAGAAATATAGGTATTAAGTTAATTGACTTTTTAGTACTTAAATTTTGTGTAGGCAAACCAAAAAAAAAGGAATAATATTTTTAATTAGGAAGAATTCAAATTTCGGCAACGCGTGGGTGATGCCCCTGGTATTGCAAACGTCCATAGGCTGCGGTGACTGCTTACCATCAGGCAGGCCGCAAGCTTGTTTGCCACATTAGAGGTATAAAAAAAAAAAAAAATTGTGTTAAAAAGTGCAAATTTTTGTGTTGCTTCACCAAAACATAATTAAAAGGTAAAATAATCAATTATTTATATAAACAATACACTAACATTCTTGAAACTGTTTCATGCCCAATCACAGCAACCATTTGTCTTAGGAACTAGTTTAAGTAACTTGGGTTCTTGGAGCACCCCGCGGCTGCTGGCGGTGCCAAAAAACCGCGCGACTGATCAAGGGCGCATTCTTTGGTCTAAAGTCTGAATGAAATGAATGAAAAATTATTTATTGCTTAAAAATAAAATAAAATAAACACAGAGGAAAAAAATAAAAGCAACCGGCGGCCTTATCGCTTAAAGCTGTCTATAATATTAGCGTATTTAGATTTGTGATCAGTTCTAATAACAAGCTTTTATTTACCTTCACATGTCACTATGTTTGTGTGTACTGGACTGGTATAACAATGTTTTTCATCAGGAGAATTCTCTTATAAAAGCTACTGAAACCTAAAGAAAATCCGTCTAGCTATTCCTAAATCCATAAAATGAATAAATGAATAAATGAACACTTTATTGCATAAATACAGCATACAGTCGTCATATCGGTAGTAACAGATAAAACAACAGCGAGCTTTAAGCGATTTATTCCAGAGTACCTTTGGGTAGCAAACTATCAATAAGAACATGTTAAACATGCATGATAAATGTTTTAAGAAGCAGTGTTGATACCAGCCTTAGCGAGTAATTACAATTACTTCGGCGTATTTAAATTCATTCGTTTTAACCATCAGGAAGTTCTATTAATTAACTTACATAATAATTTTCTGTTCCGAAATATTCTTGTTCCATCAACAGTATTGTTTTATACCTCTATAACGGGCGAGGAATCCCAGCAAAACAGTGTCAGTGAAAGTAAAGACCGAATAACTAAGGGTACAACTCTTTTGAGCGTCGAAAATCTGTGATCACGACTCGTGTTTCGATACACCGTACGTTTTGCTTGTCTGCTTGTTTCATTCACTACTCAGACGTTGTTGTTCCTATCTAATCATAGTTGCTCCGCATCAGACCAGTTTCGTTGGCAGCGAACAACGATTTTTATCGCGAAAATGCTAAAGTGATTGTGTTTAATGCTCGTGGTGTCCATTTTGACACTAACAAACCGTTCTAATAGTAACTTGTCGCGCTAAATGTTGCGATCGTAATCTCTTAACATTATTAGACCGTAAATTGTATAAATTTAAATAAAAGTGTAGATTGCAAACTCTAAGTGATATAATCAACGTTTGACGCGGTACGCCTTCTATTACTCGAGTTATTGTCGGCGTCAAGCGCTTTCCATTCTTCAAGATTTCACCGATTGTTGAAAGGAAGTATTGGTGACACGCTTGCCGGGCCCTTTGACCTCTCTACGCAAGAAATCGTACGCAACGCAGTGCTGCTATTGTTTTTGTTTGGACCGTACTGGGTACCTATATGTTTGTATCTCGAAGCGATAAATACCCATAATAAAATGGCATTATTGTTCGGCCACTAAAGATTGACGTTGGAGCGTTGACCACTAATATACTTAAAGGTTAAGCAATCAATATAACAGTAATTTTGTTAGGAAACAAGCAAATTAAATATTTATGATTATGTTAAGTATCGTAGTGACTGCGGGCAGACAGTGCACCTGGTGGAAAGCGGTTACGGAAGTACACCACAACGTCTACGGCTCATGCGTTAGTGTCATTGCCTTTCACCCCTTTTGCGTGTGAAATTCCAGGACCAAAGTGTGGTATCGCATTAGTGAGAGAATTTTTTAAATTTTGTTTAGTAATTTCAGAGCTTTTTACAAGAAACCAAATATACACATACGTCTGCAGGGATAGGAATGAGGCTATCGAACTAACTAACTTGCGGAAACATGCGAAACGAAATATAAAGAGAAGAATAAATACGTGGGACAAAATTCGTGAATGGGAAAAAACGCCAATGGAAACTACGCCACCGGTAAATAATTATTATGGATTATAAATGTAGTAATAACCAGTCCATTTCCCGCTTCCCTCCACGGGCAGGGAAAAAGGAATCCCCTAAAAATGTTGACGAAATTAAAGAAGCCGTTAACGGTTCACGTCCAATAAATTGTTAGTTGGTCGGAAATATATTATTTCCATCGCTCGTCGCTGTTTATTTATCGCCGGTGGCTGAAATTAATCGTTTCAGGAAGTCGCCTGTATGCGACACGACGGATCGCTCACCCTGACACACGCTGGTCGACACCCGCTTTCGGGACGAGCCTATTCTGAGAATTTATTTCCGTTTTCTTCTGTACACGCTTCAGGATCAGATCTGTCGTAATATTGTAAAAGGGAGTTTCGAGAAACTCAAATAGGGCGCGCGTGTTACATAATTCACGGAACCGGAAATTAGCCCATAATGAATTGTTTGGAATTTTGGTGTAGATACAATACTCACAAAATTCATTTGTTCATTTCATTCTACTTCATTCTAATTATCTAAATTAGGCTACATCAACATGTCAATACTAATGTATTGTAAATAGGTTATATCAACGTTTGTTTGTACTTTGTTTATTAAACCCAGCTTGTATGTTTGTTGTCCCTAAACCACGAAACTGATTTCGAAAAACAAGATGCTACACTATTACCGAGCGATACTTTTACTTGAGCCTGACGTTGGAATGCTGTATTTAAGGCTGGTACAAATGATTCATTGAAATTTCATTGTCAGCCACGTATTCCAGTTTGCAGTTTTTGACAGTTACCGTGGCCGTATGAAATACCCACTCCGGCGCATAGTTTTGCAGAGAAAGTGAAAGGTCGTGTTCCTTCCTCGAGTCCGTATAACCCGGACAGTTTGTATGCACGCCTAACTTAATAACGGCCTTTATGTAATACGAGTGCCTATTTCACTTGTCCACGTTGCATTGCGTGACGACATACTGCCTGTTACTTATGTTGCGCTATTTGGCATACGTGGAATGCTGCCCATTTCGTCGTTTCTTATCTGGTTATTTAACTTCATTTAAAATGCGGTGCCGATGTGTCGCAGAACATTACGAGAGGACATGAAAAGAAAATAGAAACTAGGAGTATGTTTGGTAGGAAACAGATACCACTCTTGCATAATAAAGTGGAATCTGTTGGACCTTTTATATTTTGGACATTTAAAGTGTGTATATTGTTAGAACAAAAAAGTAACGGCATTGTTGTATCTTTTCATGATTTGAATCTGTAATCAGTATGGTGGGCTGTCTGCTCGTATGTCACTGAATAGCATAAAAAAATGTTGAAGCCATTTGTTACATTAACCAATTTGTGGTTTTGCACATGAATTCCCGGCTAACAATAGGCTCAAATATATGTATACTACAAAATACGTCTGTCCACGTTTATTGTGTACGTGCATATTTTTTGCGCAACTCTGCATGTTGGTCCATAAACAACCGCAACTATCTCACGTTCAATAGCCGATTGGTCAATCAAGTTGCGGAATCTAGGCAACAATGTATATCAGTCGATCTCGATAGCCGCCCCTTATCAGCAAATTACATAGCAAACCAACCAATACGTTATCAATTCGTCGTCTTAATTGTTATATGGAGCCGCATGTTATAGGCATCGAATAAAATTTATTGTTTTGACGTGTATCAAAGTCTGGCAGAACAAAACGACACCAACACCCATCTTCTTACGAATGCAGAACTGAGCGGTGTAGAAAAGAACAGCATTACTGTGTTATATTCTTCGTTCTTGTTATCGTGTCAATTATATTATCAGCTTATTATTTCGTTATCTCGTAGCCGCAAACCCGCCTGGCAAGGGTGGGCAGTTTACAAAACCTTGCAGTTTTTCTAGAGGCTCCTGTCCAGACATCGAAGATTATTGTAGTCTTTAAATATAAAACACTTTGTGTTGTAACTCCATTATTATGAATTAAATCACTTTTTGTATACTAGTTCCACTTTATTATACATAATTATACAAATTTTATTAAACTGCAACCCGTTTCGAATGACTCATCTTCAGGCAATATTAATTCATAATATTATAAAGTCATTCAATGCAACTAAACTTTAAACACGACAACGTACAAACAAAAAGCATTTACGTAGTGAGTACGTACGACTCCTGACCGTTTTGTACTCGACAAATAATCAGGGAAGTGTAGTTCCGTGACTATTTTTGCTGTGGACGGCGCAATTCCGGGTTGAGATGTTCCTTTTCTGCCGGAGACAGCGCTCAGGCTAGATTGCAGTTTTGTCCAGCTACTAGATGCACAATGTACTACATTGCAGTGTGGCTATTATGCCCCGTGACGGCTGTACCTTTGTACACAGTCGATGAAAAGCGAAATTAGATTGCGGAACCGACTTCTGATTACTCAACCCGCTGTGTAATGTGTGTGGTGGAGGATGAGGACTGAATTTGTATGGTTGGGCTCATTAAACTCAAATCATAGATCATTTTGAAACTGAAACTGTCTTGTAAGAAATAGCCAATCCCATAGGCCACAGAGCGAACAGGCAATTTCTATGTTCCATCTTCCCGGTGTCGGAGTCATGAGGTCAAAAGCTGGATAACATTGCATGTACTAGTGGCCCGCCCAAGCTTAGTACTGGCGTTCTAATCTTTTTTTTGTATTACATTATATGCATGTTTTGGAT
Source organism: Blastobasis lacticolella (assembly GCA_905147135.1). NCBI lineage: Eukaryota > Metazoa > Arthropoda > Insecta > Lepidoptera > Blastobasidae > Blastobasis > Blastobasis lacticolella. The sequence continues at coordinate 5,837,455 of LR990047.1, forward strand.
TCTTACCTATATTTGCTCAAAGATTTTTATTGGTCCATAACATATCAAAATTAATATTTATTCATTTTAATACTTGATTTCGAAAATAGACTATGAGATATTTTAAATAAAAAATATTTTGTGAAGTTTTTGTAAGGGTTTGAAAACTCCCTGTTTGACAACTAAAAAGTTGTCGTCAATTTTGCCTCTTTAAACAGGTGTTATTTTATGAAGAGGGTAGTTATCACAAAATTGTATGCACCAGTTAGCTTAATGTTGTCTGATTAATCCTACAAAGTTTCATTGTAATTGGATTTGCTATACACAAGAAATTGAAAAATTTGCTTGTTTGATAATTACAGTTTCCGTCATTATCGCCATACAAAACGTCAACTTCATAGGTAAGAACTTAATAATACATATAAACATTCCGGAACAAATTATCTAAATTTATATCTAATAGTGAAAACCACTACATGACATGCTGTTCAGGAGGAGTCAGCGGATATATAGACAGACAGACAGACGCAGAAAGCTACTTTTATATTATACTATGTAAGGATGATCCAAATACAAGATGTAACCTGCCACAACAAAGAGACATAAGATAAATGTTTACTGCTAGTTCAAATAGTTTCTGTATACGTCTATCTAAATCCAAATACATTAATCACACAACTAAATAAATATTTCGAATGCCCTACTGGGGACTTTCACATTGATTTAATTTTGTCAAGAAATTCTAATATGCGTACAGGTACCAGTTATTTATTATAGCGGGGCGATAACTATCGCGCAAAGAGACCGAACAACTGACCGTGAGAACGTGTAGAGATTAACATTTATTACTTACAATAAATATGTTCACAGCGGCTTTACACACCAAACGGCAACCTTTTACTGGGTCGTTGGCATACTGATTCAACACGAAGAGAGTTTCACGTATTATTTAGTGGCGTTTAAGCTAGAAGAAGGGAAGCGGACCCCGGGATAGACCCTAAGATGATGCTCGTTTTAGCATATTTATGTCGTTTCTTGGTATTGTAACAATGCATATTCCATAAGTTCTCAGTCATAATATCGTTAAACGCTTTAGCCTTTTTTATGTAATGCGTTTTTATGCAAGCGGGCCACCTGATAGAAAGTGGTCACCGCTGCATATGGACATCAGCAACACCTGGGGCTACCAATGCGTAGCCCGTCCCTGAGGGGGCTGCTTGGCGCTATGCAGACTCAGCACTGTCGGTGGTCGCTAGCCGTACAGGCCGAGGCCCTACCACCAAGCAATTTTGGCTGCACTCTCGAGTAGGGTCTCTAGATTATAGCCTACGGACGTGGTGCAGCAAGACCCCAAGTGAAATAGTATGATAAAGTATCTTCAATATTTTCTAGACTACGATTACATCTGAGCTCTGGGTATTAGTAGAGAAACAATTTTTAAGCTGTATATCATTCGATCACTTCTCTTCTATGGCTGTTTGAACTATAACTTCTAGAGAAAGGAGTATGTCAAAATGGAGTAAATCGCGATTACCTACCTACCTACTTTAAACCTAAAATATTTTTCTTATCACAAACTTAGCCATTACTAATAGCGAGTTTTAATTAAAAGTTTCACGTAATTGACAAGCGTTGCATGCGTAATCATATTTTATACTTAGTTCATTTAAAATATCAATCTTATCAATAACGTGCCGAAATTTCCAAAATTATCAAAGGGCCGAAAGTTCAATTCTCAGATAAAACATATCAGTCTGATAAGTTATAAAGCGACTAAAATAAAATGGTAACAACCTTAAATATAAGTAAAGGATTGTTTTAATTTGGCAGTATATTTCTTTATCGGGCAGATAAATTTTAATCGAGAATTGAAAAATCTGACCTAAATCGTCTTGGCGTTAATATCTCGGTTGTGTTCTGACGTACAAGTGCGCGGAGCCTTTACCATGATCCAGGATTTCACAGATCAGATAATTACAGTGGAGCGACTGCCATCTGACCTCCGTAACCCTGCTACCAGGGGAACCTGACCAGATTGGATCGTGGTTACACCTGAATGCGCAGGTTTTATCTCGATGCTTTTCCTCACCGTAAGAACATCGGTTAGTATTCACATACATGTCGGTAGTAGGATTCGAACCCGGTACCTCTTCCTTGCGAGTCGCATATCTTAACCACTAGGCCACCGACGCTCCTATATTGGAAAAATTGGAAAGGATTTTTGAACAAATTTTCTTAACAAATAAGGGCCGATTTTTCAATTCCCAAAACTTTATGTGAGGATTGAAAAATCGGGTCCAAGTATGTTATATTAAACTGTTAGTTAACTTACAATAGTTCCTTTTTTTATATACCTGTAGGTATAAGAGGATAGCAAACGAGCAAGCCAGTCACCTGACCGAGTTGCTTAATGAGTGACCACCGGCCGCCCATGAACATCCTTTAAATACACGCGGCAGCTGGCTATTTACTAACAATCCTTGGTCTGTTGTGTCTATCTAGAATATGGTTTTATCACTTTTTATCAGAGCGATAAGCACAAATATACCACTACAAAGTAGCGATATGCATCATATTGTGTTGTTCATATTACTTGTAATTGTATCGTGAACATTTTAGTGCGCTGCTCTCTCGACAGATGTCGCTACTTGGCTCGCTGCAAGTTTCACCGTCTGTGTTTGATCACAAAACTGTTCTCTATCTGTGGAATGTAACTGGAGTGGTGATTATGAATCATATGCCTATGATGTAACTTCGGCAATGTCAAAACTCTGCGTCAAGGCTCTGTTTCTGGGCAAACTATGTTGAATTCCTTATTTGTTCCTTTTAAGATAATTTGTATATTTATTTACCTACCGACTGCAATGTTTACTGAATCCTTGGCGGCGTTTCGCTGCTTAGCCTTGGTAATTAGATATTATTCATGCATAGGCGTAGCATGTACCTAAGAAGTTTAATCGGGATGATTATTTATTAGTTAATAGCCTCATTCAAGATTATTCTTTGTTTCATTAAAAACGGTTTAGTTGAATATTTTTGTAAACATTTGAGTGTATGTAAACTTTGTCCGGGGCTTTACTGTTTTCCGATCAGCCAGTAAGGTTATTGTAATCCCCACTGCAAGACTTAGAGACTTAAGTGCAGTGTCTTACTATAGTCGCAGAAGGATTCGAGATCCAAATTATACATGTAAAGACTTACTAGGCATATAATTATATTTTGTCCCGCCACATTGCTGAATTTTTTAGAACTCATTGCTGACTCTGGCATCAGCAAGTAACAGGAACACTAGCTCCCCCTGGACACTTTTGGTAGAACTCATAATATTCTTAGTCGAGGTAGTAAATGTATTAGAAGATAATATAATTTATGTCTAGATTTCTTTATACCATAGTTTAGGCCATAGTTTCGTTTCACAATACTTGTTTACTTAGCAATTGATGAGTTAGAGACCATCTGCTGCTCTACGTTAGTGCCGACCTTGCCTAGTGATTGTGAATCACTACGTCACAATTAACAGCTTCCAGACAGTGTGTACGAAATAGTGGTAGAATTACGCTTTAGGGCCAGTCGTTTGGTGTAGAAAACCGAAATTTCCCTTATAAGGTATGCTAGTTTTTCTATATTCTTGCAAGATTTTTTCATTTATGTAAACGTATCGACTAAAATTTGAAAACAATGTTAATTTTTGGTCATGGCCAAATTTTGTGTCAAAATCTTGAAATATCACGACTACTAGTTTTTGCTTTACACAGCTGGTATAGGTAACTAGTTAAAGACTAGTTTATATTTATTACAACACACACAACAATACTGTTCAGTGTTTATTAGGGTATAAGACGTGAATATGATACGATTACATGAATCAGCGACGTATAAATTACCAAATTCATAATCAATAATAAAAAATCGGTATATTTCCTCCATTTTTGTGTTTATTGTTTACATTTGTATCTTATTCTTTACCTATATTAAAATAAATAAATAAATAAATATTCGTGGACAAATTCACACAGCGCCATCTAGCCCCAAACTAAGCAAAGCTTGTACTATGGGTGCTAGATAACTGATATACTACTTAAATACTTTTTTTTTTTAAATACATACTTATTATACATAGAACACCCAGACCCGTAACAGAAATTAAAATTCATCATTTCAATTTCTGCCCGGCCGGGAATCGAACCCGGGACCTCTTGCGTGGCAGACCGGCCATGTTGACCATTGAACCACTCAGGTCGTTCTGATATTTATTCTGATATATTTACATTGTTAACTTTGTTGTTATAACCTCTTGTTTTTGTTCCTTTATCCTCATATCTATCATGGCACATTATCCTCTTGCTACGGCCCTGACCAAACCTCTTTCGCTTCTTCCGCATTCATCAGTCGTTTCATATAGGTACGCTTGCCAGATATGTAATTACTTATTTAGTTACCTACTTGTAGATTAATTACGGAATGACCAGGAGCTCTATTTTTGAATCGCTCGCTTGGATTAGAACGGATTTCTATTATAATTTTTGGCATGAAATATCAATATTTTTTTATCACTTTGGCGACACCTAAAACGATACGTTACAAATACGAAACATCAAAATATTGAATTTTTCATGCCGAAAATCAAAATTGAAAAGCGTTCGAATCGAGGCGAGATATAAAAAAATAGAGGCCATGATCCCAGCTCCGACTGAAACAAGTCCGTATTACTCTTAATAGCTGCAAAATGTATGTTTATAATATCAGTGTAGTGACAAGCTCTCCGGCAACAACAAACAGCCACAAGCCCCTTGGGGCGGGAGCCGATGTTTTCATTCCAATCAATCGCGTATTACGTTTGTAAATGCGCAGAAGTCCCCGAAGGTCCCTATGTCGCCGCGTCCCTTTTCGTAATTGAACAGGAATAACCCAACAGGAATTTTTCCTTGCCCTTCTTAAGACTGAGGCACGTTCATGTCACGTATTCGGTTATTTGCTCGGGCATCTGTAATTTCCGGTGTCATGTATCGTCGTTTGGTAGTGTTCGTGGTGTCTGCCAGAGTAGGATATAGCGTCGGCGAACAACCCCTACTGCTTATGGGCGTACAGGGCGACTAATGTATTGGAGGCAGGGCAGCTGATCAGGAGAACAAGAGTTACAGCGTTTTGTGTTTGTATGTTCTTCACGCCAATCTCCATCCAACTATATGGTCAGTTTTCCTACACTGCAAAATATGACAGAATAGAAATCTGTATACAGATCGGAAAAGACTAATGGTTGCCTTGTGGAACTCCTGTTATGTGAATTCGAACTTCTGCTAACCGCCTACAAATGAGTATCCGCTTGGGCGCCACGACTGCCAATACTGACTGATACTAATTCAATTTATAAAATGAATTGCTTGTTTATTCCTATTCAAATGGGAGGAAAATAAGAAGCTACAGAGGAAAATTATTTATGATTCATGGTGACATTATAGCATGAGTGCATGCGTCTTATTATGCAAATGCTAAAGCTTGTTAGTCATATACAGCCTTCAGTAAACTGTAGCCCCTTTATACCTACCGGGAAGGCAAACTAGTAAGCGGTCACCTGATTGATGATAAGACCACCGCCGCCTAACACATGGGGCACAGAGATTATCTGTGATCGTTTATACATCGTTTCTTGAGAGTTCATTTCGTGTCAGTTTGGATATATTGCTGTAGGAAGCTCTTCTCTACTGAATGCTTCATGGAATTCGGTGCTTACCACTAAGTAATCCAGTGGAATTCTAAGTAATTTACAGCGTCCTATAGTGCTCTTCCCAATCTCAGCCGCAGGACGCCCACTGCTAAACATCTTCCCCCAAACCATCCACACATATCGACTTTATGTCTCTGGCCTATGTCGTCCTGCACAAGGTCGTTTGTCCATCTCATGGGCGTTCTAATACTGCGATTGCCTGTACGTGGCTACCAACCTTTTAGCCTGATTGGTCATTTGGCTGGCTGAGTGGCAATCACTTATATATTTTCAATTTTAAAATCTATATCGGTGACCTTATTTCTGCTACGGATAGCTTCATTTCTGATCCTATCATCCTTCACGTAGAGAAAACCGAGCCTAGCTGTTTCCATCACGCGCTTAGTAACTTTGATCTTTCTAACGACATCTGTGTACCACAGGCAACACACATTGCTCAAAGACCTTCGTCTTGAGACGCTCGTTGGAAAGAGATCTTCCGCATTTTCACGAACGCTGCCCACCTGAGTTGGAACCAACTACTTTGGTGAAATTCTGAATCAAACAGTTGCTCAGAACACTCCCCAAGACAGTATCTAAGGATAAACAGCTCGCCAAACCGACTCGTAATCAATTGTAAAATTTGCTGTTCGAGTAGTCAGATAGTTTCTGTAGTAAATGTACACACGTATATTTGTTCGAAGTTGGGAACGCCAGTTCTCACAGAACTTAGTCGACTGTGCCAAGAGCCGTCTAGACATGACTTTGTGCGAGGCTGTGCAACCGAACGCGGTGCATCGCGTTGATTGTATAATTGTCGAGTTAACTGTTCTCTATGGTGCCTTTGAGATCATTCTGCTATTCCGTCTCCATAAAGTGGGTAATACCTAGAGACTAGTCAACGAAGCATTGTTTTTCCCTATTTATTCAGGTCTTCGTTCGTTCCAGAAATTGCCCACTAACTATTTGTACCTGATAACATGAATTTTTATTGAATATTTAATTAATTTGCGACGTCACCGTTATCATGTGATGTTACTATATTATTCGTGTGCGTGACGGTGTGAAATAATTTATTAAGATGGGTGACCTAACCCACAAATTGAACACTGGCTGGTTATAAAACAGCATATCAAAATTGGTTCAATATCCAGGTCGGCTCAGCAGTTCCAGAATGAATCGATGTCAGACAAACAAATATGTATGTATCTACATATTTGTTTGTTTGACATTGATCTGGTTTCTCTTTACAATATCATTTATTTGTTTTCATTGTTAATAGTAGTTTGCCCTCAGAATGGAAGATTAGTATCATCACTTTCTTGAGCGTGTATATGTATCTAGTAATCTGTATGTAGGTACAAACACAATACGTCAAGTCGAGCTATTTAATAAAATTATATAAATTAATATCAACACACCACTCAAGTAATTAACGACGGTTTACATAACGGAAGTGGTGTATTACATCATACAGTGATAAGTTATAATAACAATAATGTGTGTGAGATATTTCTTGGTTATCGCAGCGTTCTCACTTGCGGGGTCTGATACTCGGCGAGATACATCGACTTATATTTCATTTGCCCCGGTTCTTCGAACGGGGCAGAAATACCGTATAAAACTATGTTCCCATATTTATTTTTATGTTATACGTCAGACAAACAGGCAAGCGGGCCACCTGATGGAAAGTGGTCCCCGCGTATGGACATCAGCAACACCAGGGGAGTTACCAATGCGTTCTGAAGCGACCTCTAATATACCTCTTGAACGATCCCATTTCATAGCCCAAAGGAAACAATGTAGCTGGGAACTCATTCCACATCCGAATCGTGCAAGCGAGAAACGTTCTTTCGATCCTTCGCGTGGTGACCAACAGTGGGTCTACATAGTGGAGATGAGTACCCAGCCAACGGCGGGTGGTGTGATGGCGGAATTGTGCTGTGGGCACCAGATCGAACAGTTTCTCAGAACACTCCCCATTGTAGGTACAGCCGATAGAACACACACAGGGAGCCAAAGTCCCTTCGGTTAGCCAGTGATTCCAACTTGCTTGTTTGTATGGGATCATCGACAATTTGTACGGCCATCTGCCCCATTAACGGGGCAAACCCACCGCGGTGAATGGGAGCGAGTCCGAAAAACGACAAATATCACTAGACCTAAAACATAAGTGATAAATAACCTAAATCTCAAACCACTGGACACATCTCAGAAAAAATTACAAAGGGCAACAGATAAAATGGGCTGAGAATATTGTTTGGAATTGTATGTAATGTAATGGAATTTAAGAGAAAATACAGAAACGACACGGGCGTTCGGGAATTTGTAGGTCCGGGCAAAAGCTAAATGTAGATTTAATTAAAATTATAGATCCATCTCAAAAGTTCTAAAACACTTTTTTACACAAGTTCCACTATAATTCTGTCATACAATTGTGGTCCATCAAGAATGCACTACACAAACGATTAACTACAAAAGTTCTTAGGTAATTACCTACTTGATTATATATACCATTTCACCATTACCTATACCTATTTGTAATTTTGACGTTACCTTATAAACAATTTCAACTTTTTATTGACTTGATTACCGTCCTGTTTGTTCTTAGCCTTCTTTTATTGAAACCGGTTCAGCATTTGTATTTTCAAAGATAATTTAATATAATAATAAGAAACTGTTCATTTCAGGCGTTACAAATTACAAGGTCTAAACAATATATGAATGTTGCTCAACAACATTCAGTCGGAGACGCTCTCCGCCAGCTATCGTTCCCAAACTTTTATCACCGCAGCATGATTAGCCAGTCGGCTTATGCAAAGATCGTTCGTCGTTACGCGTAATAAAAATGTGGATTACCATACAATGCCATGGCTCAACCTTGTGACTGCCGCATGCGCCCGGCCGTGACATCGACCCTGTCGTTTTTTGGCGAATTATTACTTCTACTCGCTGAAAATAATACAAATAAAACAAGTATCGACTAAAGTTTAACTTGACAGTGCCTCAGCGCCGGTTATTATCGCATTCGTAATGGTAACTGCTGATTCGTGTATTACGCAGCTCTAAAAATATTTCCAAATTCAAATGTTGAATTTTTGTTCTTGTTAACTTCGGCATTGTTGTATATATTAAATCTTACGTGTGTATGCCTCATCTGTTTGGTATGATACCACGAAGACCTTCAAGCCTTGAAGATATTTTTTTCTAAAATCTAGAGTATTCTCTCGTGACTCTGCACGTCGCGCAACTCGCCCAGTATTCATCGTGTATTCGTGAATTATTTCTTATCTCTTTTAAAGACCATTTCGCTACACGGTGTATCGCTAAGCCCTCAGGGACTTGTCCGAATTCCTTTTTTATTAAAGTATTAGCCACAGAACTGATTGACACTTAGCTGTTACGAGAATTTCCAAAAACTGTTGTTTTTATTCGTCTCCTGTCATTCAATGTTCTTAAATTAACATATCGTCCTTTATTATTACTATCTTTACAATAGTTACCAGTACTTTATATTGATTTGGCAATACCTTTTCAAATCGGATAATTATTTCCGTTGTTTCTGGTCGAAAAATATTGAGTTATTGACCACCAGATTTTGGATTTTATGGAAACATTGTTACTTAGCTCTTTGTAGAAAATGTGTACGTAGTTGTATCAACAAAACCACAGTTTGTTCATTGGTCGGTACGTCACTCAGTCGGGTTTGGCCCACTGTGACCCCGTCGACAAAAAAGACCTCTGTTATCGCTTTTCCCCGAACATAGTGACGTCTAGCTAGCTCAATGTTCAACGACTTCAAACTCTTTGCTGATATTTATATTTTAAAATAGAATTGTAAAAAGTTTTTATTCATCATTAGAAGATTAATTATGCCTTGACAAACTTGCACGTAGATAATGAAGTAATTAATTAGACACCGTACCAATTGAGCAGCATGTGTTAAACTGTAATTGGTCACGTTTGCATCCGCCAATCTTCATGTTGTCAATCAATTGGCTTTAATTCATGGCTCGTCTATTGTATGCCGTACTTGTCCCGATAAGTGGATCCCGAGCGGTGTCGAAACAGCCGAGTGCGGTGATAAATAAGGGCAAAGTGTTGGAAACATTGCTCATGTGTTATCGGGATAGCGTGAAACAAGATGAGAGCTATTTACTCGAGCATCGGGCAATGAGAAGATTTGGCGTCTTCCCGAAAATTAATGAGAAATGCCGCTTCGCTTAGGACGTTTGCGATCGCACCTCGTTGGCACAATACGCGCCGCGACGGTGGCGCCCCCTGCTCTAATGACCGGCGGCCGCACGCGCGGAAACACGCCCGTCCCGCTCGCACCCCCGCCTCCCGCGCGCCCCGTCTCCCTCGCACCGCACCCGAAGCGGCAACACAACGCTTTAACCCGGATAAATTACATCCTATTAACTACGTTCCGGTGCTCGATTTACGCTTTAATGTCGCCAAGCGTAAGGATTAAAGTTGCGTAAGGCACGTTTATTTAGTGTTAAATGTTTGCTTTGGACATTATTGCTTACATTATAAAGTCGAAGTTGCATTGTTGCGGGTGCGCGTTGAGCCGTTCCGGTTCCGATTGTGATTATTAATTTGCTGTCAAATAAAGGGGCCGCTCACTTGGGCGTGCGTGGCGGCGCAAATTTCTGCCATACTTCGGAATCGGTGATTATTTTTTGTTGGCTCGACTTTGGATTCGCAGACTGACAGACATTTTAGACCACAACAATTCAGTCTTGATACCGTGGCCGGTATTTCTTCGGCATTTTAATTAAGCCATGTAACGTATGGCGCGTCGAATGCCGGCCATGATGCCGACCAGCGGCGTAATGTGCGGTAATCGTACTCGATTGTGAGAGATTAGGGCCATTATTGTACTATATTTTATTTTAAACGGAATAAATAACTCCTTACTGATTATATAATAGCTGTTTTCTCTTTATCATGTTATCCTGGTACTTCTGCTTTTCAGTTATCACGGTCATATACACGGACACCCTTACTTGCTTCATTTAAAATGTCTGATAGCGTCGTGATTTTCATTGCTTAAATGGGATTCTCAAATTACCTACGTTCAAGTTGTCAAGTCTCCGCTCCGTACGAACGTCAAAACAAAGGCCAGAAGCCATAACCCACCCACATGTAGCACCTAACATAGATTTTATCTCGCTATGATCCAATTTGACCTAATTCTTATTCAAGTCACTCCCCTGTGAAATGGAATTTGGTACAACATTTCGAATGCATTAGGATTTTTACGAATACGCACACTCCGTGCCAGTCCAATGAATTGAAATTTCTGATAATCTAAGCCGTTGCTCTGAATTCTTTGTGTTGAATTCTAATTATGCTTTTTGTAATGTAATGTGAAAATCAAATCAAAATATAAAGTCAAAATTGCGTCGTACAGTCGAACAAACGTAGGTAAGGCTACTTATATTGAAGTTTATTTTGATTGAGTATTGAGTTACCTACGAATATTTTACTCAGAATCTGACCGACAGAAAAAGGCGGATAAACCCCGACCAATTTTACATTTATTCAAATACTTACCAAACAAGTGAACCTGAGAAAAAAAGCTAAGAAATGAACCATCGCGATTGAACTGGCTCCGAAAAAACCGCATCCAACTCAAGGTCACACACACAGATCGACACACACCGCAACAGAGCCACTGATATACTGAACCCCAGATATACTGAATAACAGATACACACATCAAACTTATAACGCCCCTCTTTTCGTCTCGGGATAAAGAAATGAAATACTTTTATTGTATTACTAACATTCAACACCAAACCATTCTAGTCTTCGATACGAACCACTCATAAAATCATCCACTCTGACCACCAACCCATCCGAAGGTGAGGCTAGCACAGACCTATCGAGAATTTCCACAATCCCAGCGCTGCCCACACAGCGGCTGTGGCGGTGGCTGATTTACATAACCTTTCATAGGCGGGCGGGAGAGCCGGATAACAATCTGGCGCCCTTTAAAGGTGAATCCTTCCAAGTTCTAATTGAGATATCTACCCATTATTGTGCTAAACTTTGTTGTTGGTCATTTGCATTAACTCCGACAGGATTACCGCTCACGGCTCACGGCTCAACCCTGCAACGGAGAACTGTCACTTTAATCCGTTTCGTTTGGAGAGATTTTAATGAGCTGCGTTACGGGATAGGTACTGTTTGCTAACAGGCCTAGGCTGTGTAATCTAGTGTCAATTAGCGTCGAAATGGGCGGACATTGGCTGCTGTGCTATTGGACTGCTGTAAGTTGACGTGTGACGAAACTGATCCACCTTATACCCTAGTTATCCTTCGTAAGTCCCAGTATGGGCACGATTTGTTTAAGCTTTTCATACTGCACAATGACTATGATGATTGATGATTGACCGAATTGAAACCGATTGAAGATTGGTGAAGACTTGTAATTGGCTTGCTGAATGTTGGTACTCAAATAAATAAACGAGTAGCAACTTGGCGCTCAAAATAGATGAGGTTGTGGTAAAAAGTAAAAACCCAGGCAGACTGTTTAGGCTTGATGGAGTGCTACTGCTGGTGATTCATATGGGTACTTTTTTGGAATTGCAAAATCCGTCATTCTGCCCTGAATTCTTTCATTTAAATAAGACTTTTTAGTATACTAGTGGAACTGTTATAGATTAGATTACTTTATTTATCATTTAAATTTACATTATTGTAAAATACAACTCATAATATAAGCAAGTCACTAAGATATCGTCATAAAAATGAATTATAATTTCATAAAAACAAAAACAATCAATAAGTGAAATGTCAAGAAATTAAAAATAAATCATAATAATTTGTAAGTAAGTAATGACACATTAGTCAAGCTTTTAGTAAACATATGAAATAATTTAATGTATGTCAAACAATATTTTAGGTGTACAAAGCAGAATACCATTTTAATAAAAACAGTTAAATAACATAATCAAAATATGATAATCAATTTATAATAGTGTAGGTACGAGATTTGTCTGTCAACAATGTCACACTTTAAATCATTGCAATCCTTTATTGAATTCCGACGATCTTTCAGCAAGAGATGATAATCATAATGTTTTAAACCGTGACCATGATGTGTCGAAATATCGGGCTACTCATGAACAAAGGTACGCGGTAAGAAACCCGAAACATACCCTTAAAAAGAGATGTTTCGTCACTACTTTATAGGTGAACCGTAAACCTCGCCTAGTCATCCCCAGATAAACAGGTGACAACGCCGGTTGAGTGACGTAATTTCCCTCCTCTGTTAATAGGATTAAAATTGTTACTGCGAAGGGAATGCCTCGTGCTTTAATGTCGGCCAGATGGGTTTGAGCGCTCCCTTTTTGCCGTTCCGACGCTCACGTCGCGGCCAATATTGTAAAATAAGGTAGTAAAACTCTTATTGTGGGATTGTCCTCTTTATTATTTTTAGCGAAAAGTAGGCCATTATACTCTCATGTACGTATATGCGAAAACATATGTAGGTAACTCGTTTTTTGCCCGTTGTACTACCAGTGTTTGAGGTCTACTAAATCTTTTCATATTTAGTTATTCTCTCCAATAAACAGGCTACCGTTTTTATTTTAAGACTATATTTGCTATATGACAAAGTGTCTCCAGCTTTAATAAATAAATAAAATTGTCAAACTGCAATTCTAAATATAAGTAGGTACTTCAATAAAACTAACAGCAAACCTAATCTAACATTGTACTTGTACCTAAGTAGGTACGTGTATATAAAAAAAGCGTATGTTTCAATCTTAAAAGTCACACACTTAAATCGTTACGAAGGGCGAATTAGTATTTAAATTAAAGCTGTCAACATTTGAATTTATAGTTCCAAGCTCAAACACAACCAGCCACACATGTAGAGCTCCTTAAATTGGTTACTTTTCACAACACAATTCGTGACCGACCCGAATATAATAGTGTATGTTTACTTTACTTCCGTGTTTGCGTTCGTAATACACGTACTCTACAATCTCTACTCTACATGCATGTAGATGTGTGTATGTAATGTAGAGGTGTGTATGTAATCTGTGGCACGGCACGGCACAATAATACGGAACCCGGGCGGGCGACCCGCTGGCCCACTGCCAATTAAGTGAAGATGCTTATTGGCAGTCTTAAAGCCAAAGGTTATGTAAAGCCAGCCCCTCAGGTGGCATCGCTTGACGCAAAAAGGTTTGACGAGATGTGTTGTTTTGTAGAAGGAAATTGGCTTAAAATGTTAAGGAAAACGACGGGAGGCATGAGTTTACTCCAGTATGCATCGAATACTGTCTTGTTTGCATCTGAATAGTATATTGTGTGTAATCCATGAAGATTTTGCGAAGTTTTAGCAAAGTCAACTCATACATAGTAACCAGGTGTTAATAAAATTCAAGAAATCTACATCACTGTACCAACCTTGATCAAATAATTTTGAGGTAAATGCAAACATTCAAAGACTGATTGCTCGAAACTTGAGTCTAAATGGCCGCTCGGAGCGTCGATTAACTAGCCTTTTTACGGCGCCCATCAATGCAGCCTGTAGATGTAATAAGCTAAAACAAAAAGGTCAAACGCGCAAGGCCGTTGGAAAGGAACTTATCGCCGCTTGGTACGAGCGAAGACGATGAAACCGCGATAAACCGCCCGCCGACCAAATTATAACCTGTCCCGAATCGGAATTGGCTGCTTGACAGCCAACCTCCACGGCAACCCTATAAATACCTAATTGTCTAATTGGTTCTTTCCTTTTGTTCCAGGTATGTTATACATTCGGCTACAACTATGAAAATGTCCACCGAGATGGTAAACAAAATATCAACAAACGGCCTCTGGGTCACTCACATTGCGTTTACGAGTAATGTGCTGTGCATGGCATGGCATGACAGCCCGAGGTCGTCGCCCCGGCTCGCCAACTTTATCGGTTTTGAAATTGTCTTTTCACAGTGCAGTCCGCGTCGCGCTTTTGTAACGTTTCAGACGATTATTTGCTCGGGCGACACTGTTTGCGCAATGTTAATAAGTAATAACTTCATCCATCATCACTATTTCGAAGAGACTGTCTGCGGGAGCAATGTGCGGGTGGTGATTTTTTAAATTATTTTACTAGGTGGAATCCAAATTGTTACCGTGTGCCGCTGGATACTGGTATGCGGCATCTATGTACTTACGGCGGGAGAACTTAGAATTCACATTTTCCAATTCCACGCGGAAGAAAAACGCGGTGAAACATCCTGTAAATTATACATACACTCGTTTATTAGGATAAAAACCAAGTTAGACCGAATAAAGTAGTTATTTTATTACCATATTATTTTCCGGAACTTCCGATCGAGTCTTTTTTGCGGACAAATCGCCAAACTCGATGGCGCGAGTCGGAGTCAATTGCCCGCCTATTAAATTGTGAGAATGCCATCGAACCGGAATTCGCTCGGAGGAGGTAGCGCGCACTATTTTGTCGGAAATTAGTCGTAGTCGCCGAGAGCGGCTGGCTTCAACTGCGGGGGTGGGTTGCACCCACCCTTTAATACTCGTACCCCCCGGCGTATAGGCTGCATCGCGTTGCTGCATGCTACACAGTACCAGGTAATACAAGGTAGACAAGTTTAGCGCTAGATTCTCATGGTTGGATAAATTGATAATCGTACTTGCTAAACTACCTTTGCGCACGGCTCAGACGGCGCTTTGCTGTATCCAACTTATCAACTTGACTTTGTTCAATGTGTTTGAGGAGTGAGGACTTAACTTTTATGGACAATTTAGATGCAGTGCTTGCAGGCAGTATTCTATGGGCCAAACGTATCTACGTGAGGCAGCATGTCGCGTCATATTTTATTGGGTGGTGTGCATTTGCCTTGCAGTTTCGCTGCCGTGTATGGTGTATCTATACATAAATTGACACAATATTTTGAGGCGCAGTAGTGTCCCAATATCGGTGTCATGTTAAGGATAGATCATGTTTATCGCGTCAAAACGCGAAGTGCAACTCTTTACCTAGAACATCATCGAAAACCTGTGGCAGTCCACTGTTGGGCTTCGTGCGCATCCACTGCACCGGGATGGGCTCGTACGGAGCGGACGGAGTGTCTGTATTTACAAGAATACCGATCCAATAATCCGATTGCAGTGGAATCAATTCCATACAAAACAAGAAATCCGTCTACTCTGTACTGTGCGAGCCGATTCTGGTACAGTGGACGCGCTAGACGTGAGCCTCCATCGAATTGTTGAGCGTTTTCTTTTCACCTGAGATCTTACATTGTGTATTTCGACATTTACGCCTAATGCTGCGTCTTCCGAAACACTTTGACTCCGAGATCCGCATTTAGAAGCAGCCGCAATTTGACGGTTGGCCATCACATCAATCGCAGGTAGCCGCGAGCCTTGGCATTTCGTAACAAAACGCCGGCCCCCGAGTCAAAACAAACTCGCATAACAATTACACAACGGCCAAAGTATTTTCAGATTCATGTCATCGCGTAATTAATTCGCTACTCCGCCATGCATGCATGATTAAGAGATAAAACTTTCCACCGACACGTTGTATCCACTTGGGGCTAATTACCTAACAGATAAAAATACTTGGCTATGTGTGTCACACCCGTCCGCGTGTCTGTTGCCTGCGCAGCAGTTTCAGCGGTCATTTCTGTTCTAAATCCGGACATTGTCGATACCAAAGGATTGTCCGATCGCCATGGGCCGGTTGCGTAAACTGCACGCGTTGGTTGGCTTCCCTATTTATTTTGGGAATATGTTTTTCAATAGGTTACCTACACGATATGGTAAAGCTTGGAGTTGTTATCCAATAATTTGTGATAAGTCCTACATTGCATTTCATTCACACACAAGTCTGTATCCCGATTACCAAAGACCAAGGAATTAGTAAATATTTAGGGGTTTGCAATAATGTATGACAGATCATTCAATTACGACAAAAACTACAATACTGAAATATGTATATCTTGTTCATATTAGTGACATTTACTAACAAAGCAGTGTCAGCAAACCGTCTCTAATCAGACAATTAGTGAACAAACTTAAAATGAACAAATACGACAGCTGAAATACGTAAACAGATTCAAGATAGGCATCCCTAGTCTATTAGCAACATATCTGTCTGCTCCTGCACTGCACATAGCATTACGGCAATTGAGGATGTTAAATTAATTGGCAAAGGGGTTATAAGCCTGTCTCGCGTAGGTACTCTACATTGCTATGTTGGGAAGGATATGTCTTTTTCCCGCTACACTTTTGATTCGGATCAGTGGATGCTTTGATGTTGCGCTCAGTGCTATTTAAAAAGCCATGAATGAGGCTTATTTTTTATTCACCAATGATTAAGGGTTGCCGTGGTCGTTTTCTGTTTGTGCATTTTTCTAGGGTTCGAAATGACCTTGCTTGTCTCTAATAATATACCTAGTCAACATAAATTCGACACACGTACCACAAAAGGTACCAAGTGAAGCCGCCATAAATAAATTCGCACATTACTTGTGTACACTTTATTGCTTTACTTACAGCCGCCTATTCTAACTCGGAATAAGGCGAGTCTATTCACGAAACCCCGTGGCCTATTTATCTGTACAACGGAGCGGTCTACACACGCGCCCTCGCATTTTTATAGGTTCCTGCTTAGGTGTTGCCTACGTTAGATTAGAGACACCCTCCCCCCCTACCGTTATTCATAGTCCTCCCCGCTGTACCCTCCACCCGTTTTAGAGCGAAACTTTGACTCATCTTTTGCGCATAAGCGCACGAGAAAGTATTTTATCGCACAATGTTTTGCAAATTGAACTCGCCTTCTATGAAACACCTTTGTTCTCTTGGCTTGTGATTCTTTTTTATGTCGCTTTCCCTTACATAAAATGTAGTTCATATAGCTAATCAATCTTGCATTTAGCAGCGGAATTCATCGTGTTATTTCGATTACTAAAATATTTGTTTGCGTGTATCGCTATTCATGCTCTATCTTCTATCTATCTATATAGCTATACAGATAGAGCACAAATGCCTGGCCTCAAATTAATCTACGGTCAATTGACGATCACTATGCATCCCGGTATTCCCAGCACATTGATCTGTGCGTCGTCATAACGCATTCCTGCAAGTAGCTGCGTCCAACCACGGCCGGCCGGTGACACACAAGCCATACGTGACGGCGCACACACAAAAGTAAACATTTAGGCGTCGTGATTAACAATAATGGGCGAGATCTCCGGGCGAGTTCGGGAGTTCTCAGAAGGGCTTACGGCGGGATATATCGCGGGATCGACGGCCGCTGCGTTCCAAACAATCCCAACGAGGTCTTTGTTGGACCTGTGCCCTCGAATCGGAGTCGTGTTTAGTTCGGAACTTATTGCCAGAAGAAGTTCGTCAAAGTAACTAAACAGCTAATTGGCCGGACTGTCGCGTGAGATGTATTGTTACCTGAGCTGTACCTGTGTTTTGTATCGGCTTATCCGCCTACCTTATCTATTTCTGGGGCGAACAGTGGGTGCGTTGTGTTCTGGTTTCATGGATACGGTGGCAGTAGTAAGTATCTAGGTACAGGCATAGGGCTTTTAAAATTTAGTCTGCAATTTCTGTTCTGCATTTTGTTTATTGATCTTAAACCTATACGTAAGAATCGAACAATTTATGGGCTTAACGCATCGAATGGGACCTTTGCTCTCGGCATATCGTAACAATAATGATAGTTAGTTCTCTGATACTCACTCTCACGCTCTGTAGTAATCCCATGGAACTCCAGAACACGATAGGAACTACATATATAGTAAGAACCAAGTCTCAAGGTTACAGCAACTTTAAATTCAGCCTATTCATAAAAGTTTAAAGTAAATGTCCCGAGGAACTTGGACATTAGAGATGTGTAACTTAGATCGTGCAATTCCTTCGCACACTCGCCGAAATTTGCACTTACGAACTAGTCTCAAGTGTTTCAAAATTCACCGCACAGTATTCTAGTGAAGCAACAGCGCGACAGTAAATACTTTCGTCTGGATCCAGTGGTTTGGAGAATTTGTTAATGAGCAGTTTTCCAAGAGATATTTGTAGCTTTCCTAAGATCTCACTAGATGGTAGTTTTGGTAATAATTGTATGCGAAAAACGGGATAACACATATATAATTTATCTAGTTTAAGGCGAGGTTGTGTAGTTGTAAAAAAGCTGCCTTTTTTATACATAATAGAAGATTTTGGTATCACAAAAATAAATGCATATGAGAAATTCTTAGCAAACATGTAAAATAAATAAACTCTAGAACTTTACGCCGTTTATTTGAAAGACGATAGCTGAATTATAAAATAAATTCGAGATCTTTATAATTTTTAGTCTTACTAAGTTAACGAGAGCGCCATATCTTGAGCATTGTTGATACCATATGACAGTACCTACTGGAAAACTGCTTTCACTAAGAGTGCATGCATAAATTACTAGACAAGGCACGATTCTATTTTATTTACCATTCTACGTCTTCCATTACTTTGTGAAGTTGTGACGTGAGCAAAACGAGACGTACTGCGGTTTTGTTTTACAGTTCGCCACATCAGCTGCTGTAGTGTGCAAATTTCGTTTTATTCCACTCGGAAAATATGTCTTTATGTACCTATAACACTTAGCTAAACATTGCTAATAATAACAACACAATCAAGTATTTGTTAGCCACGAGTGGACCTGGCGCGATTTCGTTCGCGTAAACCTACTTTAACCCTACCTAACCCTTATTTTCTTGCTTATAAATCTTACTCCTGAATCAGTCTTATCTCTTGATGAAAACTGCATTAAAATCTGTTGCGTAGTTTTAAAGATTTAAGCGTACATAGTACATAGATCTTCATACGACTTTTCATAGGTAAAAATTCAATTTCTTGCAGGAGCAACAGTAGCACTAGTAAAATTCAAAATATAAAACAAATATGTTAGTATCTAGTAGTAGTGAGTTCTTATTTTTTTTTTGTTATAGATTCAAATATGAATTCTAAAACTTCCACGCTTCGATTTGATTATGCCACACAATAAAATGGCACCTTGCTTACATGTGCGCAGCAATCCCATAACAATCTAATCGACTATTATTCGTAACCCAATCTCGAGTTTGCCCTTTCAAAGCTCAAGCCCTTTCAGATCCCAATTGAGCTTTCGGTGGAATCCCCATAAGTGAAGATATTTTTGAAGTTATTTTATTATTAGGTCCTTACCTATGAAATTGGCGTTTTGTATGGCGATAAGACGGAAACTCGAATTTTCATACAGGCAAATTTTTAAATTTCATGGAATTGGCTAATCCGATTACGATGAAACTTACATCTGGTTAAAGAGGCAAATCTGACGACAAATGAAATGGGGTATTATCAAACCCTTATAAAAACTTAAGAAAATATTTTTTATTCAATTTTAGGCACTTACTGGCTACTAAACATACTCTATTTTCGAAATCAAGTACTAGTTTTGATAAGTTATGTACAATTATAAATATTTCAGCAAATGCGAAATGGCGAAAAAAAAATAGATTTAATAGGTAAGGAATTTCTTATTAAGGCGATTCGCTCTCGCTTTGCCGCGACGCGTACAAATGTATTCTCATCCAACACTTGGATTTCATTCGCCGCCCGCTCACCGCTAATGTGTACTTTTCATTTAAACTAAATAATGGTTGACCGTTCTACTACGCCTTAAGCGTACTTATGCCTCATACGCTTGGCGTAAATCTTGTTTTAAATGGTCTAACGAGGATTTTACTTATTACAGCTGTCGAATAGCAAGTACATATGCCAATGTATGCGAATGATTTATTAATATACTCGATGCTAATAGTATCTAAGAGTAAGTATTTATTAGGGCAGTAGAGGGTATTGTTTATTTCATGTGTGAGTTTTATAATGCGAAGTATTAAGTTCTCTGCCACACAACAAAGAGGCTACGTGAAATGTGTCTCTTTTCAGGGGATAGGATCAACGAACTGATTCTAAAGATTCTTTCACGGACGTATCTAATAATAGTAATAATATATTTCTAGGCGATATTCTATTTTGAGAAAGGTTCGATTTGTCGGTTCGAAATCCAGATATAAAAACGCCAAGTTAAAGGAAAAGCGCTTTTTCTGATTTTTATCGGTGTATATTTGATCTATTTCTGTTCTAAAATTTATTGATTGCTTTGTTGTTATATTCAGGTTTAAAGGAAGGATAATGTACCCAGTGTAGTTACAGACAAAAGGGCACAACGTTCTTTATACTACTACGATGAGACATGTAAACTTCGTCCTTAGAATGACAAGCGCATTTAACAGCTTTCTAGCAGGCGAGGTGAGCTCTTATCTCGTCTTCGAGGTCGAAATAAAAATACGCCAGGAAAAGCTAATCTCACATACACACATACTGTAATGTTACTAACAAGTAGTTTATAAGCACACTAGCTAACCCGCCGCGACTTCGTTTGCGTGTTGTCAATAAACTAACCTATAAACTTTCGTCTTTAATCACTCTATCTACGAGGCGCTTTGCGATAGATTAATATAATTCGTACGGCTAAGAAATGGAACACGTTGCCTGCGAGTGTTTTCCCCGATGAATATAATCTGGACGCCTTCAAGGCTGGAGAATATCTTCCAAGACTGACATACTCCATCATGACTTACCAACAGGTGAGATGGCGGTCAAATGCCTGTCTAGTATAATAAAATAAAGCGTTGAAATCCGTTGTAGTTTAAATTAAAAGATCAACACAGAGGGACAGATTGGTCTTACTCACCTACTATCGACTTTTTAATCCTCAATTCAGCGAGAATGCAAAACAGCATAATATTAACTCATTTCATAAAGACACTAAAGTGAATGATGTGCGTGTTCAATGTCCTCGCGATTGTCCCAACGCATGAGTCACACCTTGCGTCACACTCTCCAACTGGGCCAGAATTTCTTGACGCCGCCGAGTCATCCCGAGATAAAGAAAGTTCCATTTCCGCTTCCTTACTCGGTTATGGCTCTCAATGAACGAATTGAATGAGTAGTTTAAGTACAGTTTCTTTTTAAATATAATTGGAAATTCCTTTGCTTTCTTACAGTGGTTAGCTGGGCATGATCTCTTCTTTACATAGTATGAAACAAAGTCGTTTCCCGCCGTCTGTGTCTATGTAGGCTTAGATCTCTTAAACCATGCAACGGATTTTAATGCGGTTTTCAATAATAGATCAAGGGTTTATAGGCAAGAAGAAAAGGGGTAGCTAAGGGTGAAGTAGGAGTAGGACGCCACGCGAACGAAGTCGCGCCGGGTCCACCAGTAACAGAATAAATCAAAGTCGCTGCTCTTATACCAGTTTGTCTTTTTAATAGCATATTTCCTTTAAATAACAAATTTAAATTCCAACCTTTATTTTTAATCGTGGATAGACTTATTCGTCACGAAGGTGCTATATAAGGTCGCTAGTATTGAATCTTATCTCCGTACAAGAATCCGAGCAAACAAATTAAAATTCATCACACACATCACAATACAACCTAACAACGTTATAAAATAGAAAACAAAGAGTACACGATAAATTATGTTATTTATTAGAGAGTGACTTCCTCGCTGGACCGGCTCAAGAGGGAAACAATGAAGAGTGATTATCATGTTGTAACTCACGTTGCGTTACGGTGGAAACATAACTGAATGCTCTGATTCACAGTGAACGTGACTGTGGTAGAGTCGATGTTGTTTTGTCGGATTGCCGGCAGCGTGGGGACTTGACACTCATTATGAGAATGAGTGTGCAGTCTTGACCTTTCTCGACTAAGTGGGTACTTGGCTACCTTTTAAGTATAAAATAACGTAAAGGCGTAAGATATTGCCTGTGCTGTATGGGGTCTTCGCGTAATGTAATAATAAAATGAAAAGTATGAATGTATGTATGATTTATCTTTATTGCAACTTTACGTAAATTAAATACGAATAATATAAGAACATAACAACAGAAGCCAAGAGCAGAATATTATACGAATTGCTGAACTATTAATACAACCCATCTATCTTCTTATAAAAGAAAATGTAAAGCAGTAATGGTCATGTTGTAGTCTCCATTCTGCAATTTGAATGAAACTACATTTCTCTTTAGATAGAGAATTTAAACTAATTTTATTAAGTATAGAAAATTGACATCTGGGTGTCCCAGAAGTAAAGAGACTTTTCTGGTGTGAAAATATAAATTAACTTTTAACATCAAACAATCTGTTATCTACAATATCTTTTTTGGTTATTGCTGTTCTATTTCTAAAATGAAGAGACAAGAACAAAAAAATTAGGGGAGCCGTATTACTCGTTTTTTTTTCCAAATTAAATGGTAATACAGCTGCTGACTTTTCTCAAGAAAATATTTGACGGACGAGGGTTTATCGTATAATTGAAATATGAGGATACAGGAGAGACAAAACTCAAATAAGTTTCTGGTCGGGGAGCTGATAAGGCTACCCAAGCAATATTACACGCATGAAGCGCCTCTTCAAACAAAATCCATCTATGTCGATCCGAAATGCAGCCCATTAACTTCAACTGAAGAAATCTGCTGTATCCAGAATAAAGTTATAGATCAGTATCCAGAGAAAGAATATTCGCAATCATTAACACCTATTATTGAACTACTACTAAGAAAAAATTATGAGAAGTCTGAAAAATAGCTTAACACGGCAATTTTTTTCAAAAATATTTGTTTTGTAAACTATTGATACAAAAGGCAATGTTCAAGAATCTGGTATTCCCACAAAAAAACGTTATATCACAAACCTTTGGGATATTGGTTACAAGGGTGTATCTGGACCTGATTTATTAAAATAGATCTCAATTGTGTAGTAAACAAAATCAGTGCAACTTCTTTTAATATATAAAATATTTTAATTAAAGTTTGTATCTTTACTCGATACTTCAGTAATTTTGTCATTCATATTTTTATAATTGTCATCAACGTCTCGTCTCGACTCTGCCTGCGAACTACTAACCTCAAAAGCCTGTAGAAGATCGCGGTGTTCATTTGAATACATTATTTACCTCTATATTACGACCACTGCCACGGATCACGGTGCTACTGCGACACATCCATTATATATTCAAGGGAGGTCCCAGACGGTTTGGCCGACACGCGACATTTACACGATTTTTTACTCTAAGCTAAAATAATATACTTAGTATAGAAAATCGTCGTGCATCACTTTTGCCGGTTACGCCAGTTCCGTGTGCCGTCCCCGGAGAGTGTCAAAATCGGAAGTGTCAATCATGGCCAATCATAGGGTCGCAAAGTGGCTGGCGGCCAATCAGCGCGCCGGATTGGTGCGTGCATGCGTTCGCGCATCCGGCGCGGGCCCGTTGGCGCGTGGACACTGCGCGTGTGACGTCACGTCTGCATCGGTAGAAAGCACTGCTAGGAATTTATAGTGGAGTAGGCTTTTTAGTAAATTATAACTCGATTTACGGTAAAATTTTCTCCAAACTAAAACACCCTTGGCCACGGACCATCTCACCTTTTTGACACTAGACAATCAATCTGGGCCACAGATTATCTAATTCTAACAGAATAAAGGTAGGTAGTCTAAAGCCGTGTGATATCCGGAAGTGTAGAAATTGTAACCATTGTTCGACTTGTGGGTACGAAGACGAAGCTTCCGTGGACCATGACCAGCAGCGTTTAATGTTGTAGACAGGACAAAAAAAATTACATTAAGTATTATATTAACATCAAGTAATTTAATGTATATTCACTTGTTGATGATTTGCTCCTATCTATATCCGTTATACCGTAAAATGGGAAATACTCCGGCGATGGACACTAAGATGAAAAGGCGGTAAAGGGGGGAGGAGAGGGGTTGGTACCGTCATTTTTTGATTCAGTGGGGTCGAATTCGTAAGAAAACATCGTTTACCAAAAAGTAATATAATTTGCTTCTAGAACTTCGCGTTTTAAATTTTTTGTCCAGTCTATTGTGTGTTTTCAAACATAGTAACAATGCGACCTCCAACCCGCCTGCCAACTGCGGGTTGCTGCGAGCAAGGTTGATGATGTAAAAAATTATAAAGTTCATCTGATGCAGTACAAATACTAAATATAAAGGAGCATTCTACACACGTAATTAATAGATAACGACATTACCGACATACTATCCTTATCACGGCCACATTTTATCAGCTTTTTCAGGCTCTCTGTCATGAGCTAATTATAGTAACGCATCGATCCATAACTCTACTAGGGTTTTCAGTACCGGTACGGTGGAGAAAACTGGATTCCCGGTTTTGCACTAACTCTGGTACCGAGAAAACCGGGAAATTCGGTACCTTTCGGTACTAAGAATATTTTAATGTATCATCAATAAAGTAAAATAGAAATAACGTTCATATTACCTGTTTGGTACAGTCTTAACTTATGTCACCAGGCACATTTTATTAAGTACTTTGTGGTCCTGTAATCAAATATGCAGTCGAACAAACATAAGGATACGCCGATGTTCACAGGAGATCAATCTCCTCGTTTCCCATACAGCCCATCTGTAGCCGTATACTTGTTCGACCGTACACAACGTATCGTATAGTGTGCTACGTATTTAATATAAACGATCTTCTTATATCTACACTAATATTATAAAGATAAAAAAGTATTTTTGTTTGTAATGAAAAACTCAAAAACGACGCGACCAATTTAAATAAAAATCTCTAATAGGATGCCACTTTATCACTGAGTAGCTAACATGATACTTTTATCCCGGAAAAATAAATTGTTTACAGGGATCCGCGCGCAAGGTGAAATCCGCTGTGAACTCTCATATAAATTCAAATATTTTATGAGTAAATATATTTTTTATTTTAGCGCGTAATTTAATTTCGTTTCGTTTCATTATAAGTTATAACAAATGTACCGAAATTACCGAATTTGCCGGAAAACTAATTTTCAGTACCGGTACTGCGTAAATAGTCAATTTCTTCGGAAATACCGGGAAATATTGCTACCGGTATTTCCCGGGAGCATGCCCTACATTTCTACGTTTAAATTGTTGAACCATGTAATTGTATAATCCGTCTAAGTGGCTCTAACTATTTGGAGGGAGGTATTTTTAATAATTGAAACGTATTTCTAGCACCGCAAGTCTATATTTTGTTTGTTTATTTATTAATGTGATAATTCGACTACCGCTGTTAGTCGCAAACGGTGGCAACTACACCGGTTGTGTCACAAGCGACGTCCGAGTTCATTCACGTATCAAGTGACTAACGATGGATCAGCTCATTTAAATTAGTACACAAATTTACACGAACCACGGTGTGTAAAAGCGATTACTTAAATGTGTTTTGTTTCGTATCGGTCATATGTAATACGAAACTGCTTAGACTGTGAAAATTTGACCGCGCGCTTTCGGTTTTTAATGAATTCGTGATTGAAAGAGGGTCATCGCCAGTCGTTGATATGAATTTGGCGTGGAGTGTTGTAATATGGTGTCCTCGAAGAGATCGCAAAGTTCGCGTTCGTACAGGGATACGCGGCGGCATGTCAGGCTGCCGTCAGTGGTCCGGAGGTACGCAGGAGCGGGGCCGAGACGGCAAACACCGTCGTACTCTCTGGCGCGAAGGTCAAAGACCGAGCCACGTCGGCCGCCACACTTGAGGTAGGTCCCGTTAATATCGCCCTTAATAACCGGGTATAAGTAGCATTGACTGCATTCAAGCGATTATTTCTATAATTAAAATTGCCCGGCTACTCGACATTGAAGCGTGGAACTCAATGGGACGTGGAACTCTTAGTCTCTTATGAAGACACGACATACGTTAGTGGGAAGTCTTGAATTCATTTTAAGAGACACCACCAGCCAAGTTCTGACTCGAGTACACGAGTGTGTACTCGAGGAACCGACAATAAAATTTATTGTAAAGTGGAGTAATGGAGTTTCATCACGAAGTCATCGAAGTCAAATATTTAAATATT
This sequence comes from Blastobasis lacticolella, assembly GCA_905147135.1. Lineage (NCBI taxonomy): Eukaryota > Metazoa > Arthropoda > Insecta > Lepidoptera > Blastobasidae > Blastobasis > Blastobasis lacticolella. Next base: position 5,864,083 of record LR990047.1, read on the forward strand.
TATCTATATTCCTGGTCGACCAACCCTCTCTGCATAGCAGACTGATATAGTGATCACGGTACTACGTCCGTGCTATCCATCGCCATTACGTAGCGTCGCCATAAAATTTCGCCCCACCAGACAGACGCTACCCGTGCTACAGAAAGAGACGAACCGCCGCCATCGCCATCGCCGCCGATTTTACAGCATTTATATTCACGAGCGGTAATTCGAAATGGAGTGGTTCATTACACGGAACGGTTGCGATGGCCGTGTGTGCGCCGCGCGTTGACCGGCGCGTGGGAACGGCGCGGGCGCACGGGAGCCGCGTCGGTAGGGATGCGCTGATTCGATACGATTATGTAGTTCTTCTTTCTTTTTAATAAGGTCACAGACCCTCTAAGACTCACCGTTGCACCTCCCGTTTAGTCACGACGTCCAGCGGCGACCCAGATACAATGAGTGCCGGCACTCGGCCAGGAAAATGTAAAGCTAGTGCTGTAGGTATTGGTACACGCAACAAAAGATACGGGAAACAACTTCGTTTCGAATGTCCCTCTCCAAAGCGGAGTGTGAAAAATTTAATTGGCAAACAGTAACAACAAAAGTTACAATTACAATTCGATTCGCTTAAATATATTTTAGATTCGATTCAACGCAATATGTTTGCTAGAGGATCGATTCAATGTCACTAACGAACGAATACTTACATTTGGGTACATTTTATCCGTTCGACGAATACCCACTAGTAGATATTGTAACGTCCATGCTAACCTGCTTACCGCTTCTCGAACGTAACAGTTCAATGATGATGTCATTTTGAAAAATTATATGTCATCATCATCATCATGTCAGCCAGAAGACGCCCACTGCTGGGCATAGGCCTCCCCCAGAGATCTACACAAAGGCCGGTCCTGTGCTTTCCTCATCTAGCTGGTACCTGCGATCCTTACCAGGTCGTCGGTCCACCTTGTAGGAGGCCTACCCACGCTGCGTCTACCGGTACGTGGTCGCCTCTCGAGAACTTTACTGCCCCATCGGCCAGCTGTTCTTCGAGCTATGTGCCCTGCCCACTGCCACTTCAGTCTGGCAATCCTTAGAGCTATGTCGGTGACCTTGATTCGCTTGCTGATCTCCTCATTTCTGATTCGATCGCACAAAGAAACTCCGAGCACAGCTCTTTCCATTGCCCTTTGGGTAACAGTGAGCAGAACACCAGTATGTTGCTCTTCCAGGCAACACTATGCTGAGTCAAGACCTTTTTGTGCTACAGCACACACATACGACTTTCCTATAGGTTTTTATAATGTTTAAGTTACTTCGTGACAATTTTAGTTCTTTACTAGCATAAGTTGTTTGTATGTGCATGAAGCATAAAATAAAGCTCTATTCTATCCTTTTTTTAAGGCCCAAGTGAGCGGCCACGTTTCTGTTCCGTAAGTCATCACTGGCCACTGGCCACTTTGGTCAAAGACCTTCGTCCTGAGACACTGCGGTATTTTGACGAAAATATGTGGCGTAGCTTCCCGAACGCTGCCCAACCGAGTTGTATTCGTCGAAAGACCTCTTTCTCGAAATTGGACCTACCTAGCTGGACCTATTTGTCCTAGACATACGTATTAGTCGTCAACAACTTTAAGTGTTGAAAAATTATATGTATCTATTGTTGAGATTAATTTGCTTTTTCTGTACGAAATTTGTTAATGATTTGTTTTTTTTCCTCTTGACTTATCTTAAATCTTAGTTATAACTAGATTTTTACTAATTATGTACACGTTTTTCGACTTATCTATTCTTGTCGGCTTGGTTTATCGATTCATCGTCACTTGGCATCCCTACGCGGGGGCGGACCCGCGTTATCTTGAAATATCGCCGCTGACAGCGCGAATCGCGGCCGCGTCCAAGCCGCGACCGGCGCGGGCGGCGTAAACGCTCGCGTAAATTAATTTCACGTCCTATCGAGCGGCACCGCGCCGGTATGGGGTAGCTCGGGTGGTGCGATTGTGTGGCCATGTCGATTTCGTTTGGTTCTACTGCAGTTTTCGGCAAACTTTTGATGTTCTTTAGAAGAAGAAGACTTTCGTGGTTATTCACTACACATATTATTATTATTTTGTCGTTCTCGTTCATGACATGGGATCGTTCAAGAGGTATATTAGAGGTCTCCTTAGTGGCGGGCAACGCATTGGTGGCGCCCCTGGTGTTGCTGATGTCCGAAAGCGGCGGTGACCACGCACCATCAGGTGGCCTGCATGCCTCTTTGTCTCATGCCGTATTAGATAAAAAAATCACTTAAATGCCAATGGCGATTCTTTGACAGCTAGTTTAAAAGGTAAAAAGTGTATTTCGGCGTGGCTCACTAGATGGCGTTACTAGTGTTACTTGGAAATATATTTCAGGAACGTAAGGATTAGTAACTTTCCTGACAACAAGTGCAAATAATCTTTACTAGCTTTTGCCCGCGATTTCGTCCGTATGTACAACTTTTTATGTTTTCCCATTCATTTTAAATGCAATGCCTATTCAACCCGTTCCCGTTCCAAACGGACGTCAACAGTTGTCGTCAGACAGTCAACAATTATCGTCATTTTTACACATATGTTTAACAAATTATACACATAAACCTTCCTGATGAATTGTCTGTTGGGGAAAACCGCATGAATATCCGTTCAGTAGTTTTTGAGTTTATCGCGAACAGACAGATGTCAGGCAGACAGACGCGGCGTGGTGCTTTGTTTTATAATATTTACTGATTTTTACATACCAGCAAGCCTTGCTTTAATCAATTTTTGAACATCGCCTCTATTCAACGCCATGTATTAGGGTTATTAAATGCAACTTTTATTAATCGGCTTTAAAGCACATAAATTATAAATAAACAGTAATAACAAATCCATGAAGAAAACCTCCCATTGACAAGTTGACGAGTTGCTGTCTGTCGTAGGTGTAGTATAGTGTAGGTGCGGCGCTATCGTTTCGTTATACCCATCTCTCTTTGGACCAATACCATGGCGCATGGATAACGGCAGAGATTCAGAATCGCACTATCTGTCCTACCCATCGCATTGACAAATCAAGAGCCGTAACTCACGCATGCTTATTACTGCTTATCCGAGTTTATCCGTAAATTCGACGAACTGTTTTGCGTTCTTTGAAGTGAATTATATCGTATCATACCTCGCCTAAGGCAAGATAACGGTCTCAGACACATAATTATAATGTCTAATTAAATTGTCCTAATTATTGAATAGCGTTGCGGTTCGCTTGCACGGAATTGGCACAATTTATAATTTGCGTTACGATTAGTTACTAATTACAAGATTCATACACCCTGATATTTATTTCATGAATAAGTGAATTATAATATACACAATGTATTGTGTAAAACTAAACATAACAACTATAATAGAAGTCACAACTAAAATGATACTTGGAAGTTACTTTATGAATTGTGAAAATGTATTTGAAACTAAAAAGATTGGAAAGTTTGCTACCCACGGTTTTACGCGGTGTAAGCATTTTATTAGTCTGTGATTTGAAAGTATCTATATTTGTCTGTATACCTACATATGAATTCAAAATCTAGCCTATCGGTATAATTGTGGCTTTTAGTACAAACTGCAACAATCAACACTTTACTTTTCAGGGTAGGTTTTGTAGGATCAGTATTGTTTCGATGATTCGCATCAACAGTCCATAACCAGGCCACTGCTGGTCGTAGCCTCCTCCACATTAGTGGAAGGTATTGCCATAATCTCTACGCTTGACAGGCGGGTTGGAGATCGCAGTGTCGACTCATTCGACAGAAAACACCGCATCCCATTTTCGGCATAAAACCATTATCGTTTCGGTGAAAACTAAGTACAAATTTACATCAATTTACGTCTACCTTTATTACTCCCATACAAAATGCATTAAAAGAGAACTAAAAGCGATGGAATAGCGAAGTAAATTAAAATAATGCATAGTCAAGGTGCAGGTACTGCAGTCAAGTTGGCCGACTTCCAAGCTCTGCTCTGACTGACACGACAACGTTTACTTAGCAGTGTACTATTACTTATATCTTGTAAACTGATACAAACTGAAATGAGCTGCTCACATCTGCAGAAGAACCAATTATGGAAGAAACTCCTTACGGGGACGGAATCTGTTATTCAATTTCTATGGCTATGAAAGGCCTTGAGCTGCTAGGGAATTCTAGTTCATAAGCTACTTCTTTTGGGCACATACATGAATCTTTAGGTATTACACCCTACTGATATTTTGATAAAGTTGCATGACTTTCGTTCATCGTTCATATCTCCATTAATATCTTTTATATTTTTAATTTTTGTTGACAAACGGGGCGTTAAAGAAGCTTCCTTTGAAAATATGCCCTTAGCATATAAACGAGAGAGTGTCGGTCCTGGCGATAGAGAGGTATGGCGATTGCTCCCCCGGCAAAAGCGTTACCCCATAACTTAACCCGTCCTAACCCCCATAACTTAAACTTAAGGAAAATTTGTCCAAAAAGACACCCTTGACGTTTTGAAAGTGATGAATGGTAGCGAGTAACGTTTGGGAACATCCTACCTGTACCACGTTTTCTCCTGCCCAATAACTGTATTGAACCAATGCTTCTCACAGCACTACTTTTTAGACCAATCGCATAGCACATTTTAATTTTTAATTGGACAAGTAAGGTAAAAGTCCGTTTTATAGCATTTTTATGGCGGGTTGGCTTCGTTATACCGTTGGCACTTGGCACCACCGCACACCACGAGCACCACTCCGCACACGGTGCTCCGCGATAATTGCAGATTGTGATCCGTGATCGACGAATTATGTGTGCATAATTTGCCACGTTACATTCCACAGTTCAAATTGTCTGCGGCTAATCCAACAGCCGGCCCGACGGCTCGTGAGGCTTTTATGTCGACTTAACAGCTATTGTAATAGCTGGTCTAGGTGTTATATGGCTTCATGCGAATTCAATAGATCCACAATTGTACGCTGCGCTATGCCCATTCTCTCTCCTATAATATAATACCAATAATATTCACTTTGAAAAGCATAAATCTAATAGGCACCATTAAACTAGCAATTACTTTATAATTTCAAGTACCCGCCATCTTTAAATGCATTAACAGTAAAAACGACGATGAAAAGTTATATTATCCATTCCGACAAAGGTCACAGCAGTTACGATCACTGACATTTGAAATGTTTTCAATCTCTCGCGTAAGTAAAAATCACACCCGAAAGCTGATATTAGCATGCATAGCATTACTTGTTGAGCTAGATTTGCATTCATTCATTTAATCGAGATCGTGATCAACGGTGTGAACACCGTCTCTGTCTGGCGCGCTACGTGTGAGTGGTACGGTTGTTGGGTGTCTCCGATAAAACTCGGCACAGATACTTATGGTAATGAAGGAGGCGGTGTAGTTATGTTTGCATACATTGTCTGGGCCGGCGACAAATAAATGTCGCCCCGAGGAATTTACATTCTGATTCCGTCCATCTAATGCACCCAAGATCGTAACGATTTAATAGGACTCGCGTAACACTTGGCCGTGTGGTGTCCGGCAGAGTAAAATATCGCCAACCCTTTACACTCGTGGGTGTCAAATAAGGCGATTAATGTTTTCGAGATAAAATATCTAGTCTTCGAAGGCTAGATAATGAGTAGCAGCATTTTCCATAGTTATATTTGTAAAACTGCGATCTTCAATACGCCTACCAACCATGGAGATTATGGCAATAATCTCAGCTTACGTGGAAGAGGGTCTAATCCTGCAGTGGACTGTTATGTGCTGTGATGATGAGTAACACTGGCGGCCATATTATAGTGTCACAAACATGTTTGAGACTCGTTATCAGCACGTACCTAATTACTAGCATGTATTGGGAGAATTTGGGCGTTAGATAAATGTTGTAAGACCGTCGGCATTTTATATTGTTCCTAATGAGTTTTGTCGTTTCTGTACTAATATCACAATCAAGTTATTCGGCTGTTATTTATGCCCGTTAGTTAAACTAAGCTATTAGCATTGAGCGAACTATTTGACTAGTTCTTTTCCATTGCATTTATTCGAATTATTGTCAATCGTGTGTCGCGTCGTAATATCGAAGCGGGCACTGTTTCGCAAATTCAATTCCGCGTGTAATGAGCGCGAATCGGGCGCAATTCGTGGATTCCTCTCGCGTACGTTCTCTTATGAAGTTTGCTGGTTGAACTAATGAACTTGGTGACCACTGCGGCCGGAGACTCGAGGTAAATAAACGACTGACGTAAAACAGTTGCATTGTGATTTACATTTTGATTGGAAATTCACTGGATCTCGGCAATTGTAGCTTGCGCCGCGTCCTCGGCGCCGGGAAAGTTCGCTCCCCGGGGAGATGGTAATGGACTGCAGCCTTGCTGGCTCGATACTCGATATTCATAATAAAGTAACTCTATCGATGGACCGCTAGCCAGTGCCTACATCGATTTATTTATTGAACGAAATCTAAGGGTTTTCAGTCAATATAAAACGTGACATCCAAACGTAGGGTTTTACGCGAAAGTCCTGTTACCGCGTCCGTGCTGCTCCCGTAGTGCCCGCAGCTAACTCCTTAGTTTAGCGCTAATATTTACAAACAAGTACGGTTCTGTACGTAATTTAATTGTATTTTTATACTTCGTCATCATCATCATTATCCGTTCATACTGCAATGAAAGGTACCTCATCAATTGGCATAGAGCAGTAACTTGTTTCGTAATTATTCCACGATAAAGTGTACGTAAACACTATAAATTTATAGTGCCAAGCAACACCCGCCTTCCTGCTAAGCTCTGCGCAGCGCGATCATTAAATACCGTGTACGAGTCGAGAGCTGCATCGATTCTTCGTCTGTGCCTCGAAAAAATAATCACCAGGGAAATGGTAATGAGACATTGATACCTCGCCATTGCGTATTCTTCTCGAATACACCTGGAATAATGATGTGGCCGATAATTATGCGGAATAATTCACTGCGTAGACCCCGCTGATTTGTTATTGCAATAATCGGTAACACGTGATTGGATTAATTTTAAATGGATCGTTTTGGGACTGTGTTATTGTTTCCACTAGAGATATTATCAACTCTGTCAGTTGCGAGTGGCTTGAATACTTACTGTAATGTTGCTTATTTTGTCGTGCTCGTGTTATAATAGGCAAATAAATAATATTTGTACGGCGACTTGAATCGCTTCACATAAAACATTTTATCTGCGTCAGTTTGGTTGTTACAACTTTGTCGCGTCACGGTTTACATAGTAAGCATGGGAACCTCATGTTTATTCACACCATAAACTTCGAAGAGGTGTTTATTTCACTACTATCTCGTTTATGTTCATATTTTGTTACTTAAACGAGATACATGAACGTGGCCCCAATATGCTACCTTGGTGAACGCCATTGATAAATGATTGTTTTCTTATAATACATTATATTAATTGTAGTTTGTATTTAAGAAGAGCGAAAGTCTTTTTGCTTCTCACGTTACCATGGACCTCGGTAAGAGTGGAATGCGTAAAAGAGGTGGCTAGTCGCTAGCGTACGGAATCGAAAGCTGTGGCAAGGTCTCAGCCGGTCGTCCGACCAGTCGCGCCGCTAGTCGCTACCAGTTCCAGCAACGCCTCAACAACACGCTCTGCGCGAGTATGCTAATGCGTTTTGATTGCATTCATATGCGCGCTGACGCGAGGTTAGATCATCTTTATCTCGAGTACGGTCTGAATCTCATTTACACCTGAATCTGGGTCACGCCGTCGAAGCAAAACTCTTCCAATCACGGCGGCCTCACCTCGGCCGGGGGCGTCCGCGAAAGCGAACCTCGCAAATTTAAGTCTCTAAGAGTTCCCCAAAGATTAATTACGCCGATCGGGAGTTGTGAAAACATAGATAAATGTCAAAAGTCATCGCTTTAATGATTCTAATGAAGCTCCGAAAGATCGCAAAGTAATCAGTAATAACAGCGGCGTGGTAACACAGAAAATATCACAATACGACGTCGTCGGGATCCTTACCGAATATAAACCATGTAACGTGTTCCGTCTTCGGATTAATTTAAGCTCCGTTTTATTGCTAAGAGATAAAGTAGCTAATGAATGTTCCCAACTAACGCAGCGAGTCATTACCGACCTGGCTACGTATGACTTGAAGACTTTGCGAGGCGTGTGTTCGAAACAAATATAGGTGGAGTGAGGGATTGGTAATTGCTAATTACAGCCGAGAGGCTGCCAGGGGAGCGCTGCCCGTAAAGTTAAGAGATGAGTGGATTCAAGCCATACATATAGACCGCTGTGTTTACTAAAGTCGTCATTCCTCTGTGCTTCAGAGGATAAGGTATTGATTAATTAGTGTATTTTAAGATAATATGTGTGGGTAAAAATTTTTATATGTCCTGTACGATTTTGTGAACGTTTTGAGAACTGAACCATGACGAATATTTGTTTATAGTTTTGATTATCATTATTGACTAACAGATTCAGAATTTGAAGTTCCAATATCAGTCACAGCTAATTCTAGCTAGAATATGCTACATAACATTGACAAAAAGTGCTTTTATTTACTAATTTAACCTGAATAGGTTTATTGAACTGTTAAAAAAACTATACTGGTGCACTAAAACTGCTAAAGAGATTGGTTTGGACAGACATTCGCTCCCCAAATCCCTTTAGTACCTAGGTAGTATTCAACCATTGACGCTCACCCAGACAGATATTTATCCGTATTCACAGATAAACAAACACAAATGACAGTCGTTTTATACAGATTTATTAAATGCCCTAAGGTTTAATCGGCGAATAAAGCTGCGCTCTGTAGATTCATGAAATGCTCTAAAAATGATAAATAAATGCACATGTTTTAAAAGTCTGTATTAATATCCAAAAGTAGTGCTAGCTGCTACGCCTATTGACATAACATTTGCAAGATTACAATAAAGGGTAAAAGAGCAAGCAGCAAGGGGGCGTGGGAGAAGTGCGTTCCGCGGCACTTGCTGGGTTCAGATTTCATTCCCAAATTTCACCCGACACTGCCTCCGGAGATTACGCCGTAATCATAAAACCAGCTCTGAATAGTAACATTGGTACCTAATTCCAATTATCAAAGACATGTTTCGGGAACATGTATTCATACACTCTCACGCCCTTATATATCTACTCATTACTACGCGTATCCTACAAGGGTAGGAGGCAGTGGCGAATATCACACGCTACGATCCTGACACACCTCTGTTGCCTCTTCCACATTCATAATCTTCTAATACATTTGCCGTAGGTGAAGGTACAGGGTGTAAGGAACATATTCCTCGTTTCATTTATTGCCGACTCAAACGGAGAGCTCCTTAGCAATGTTCACGTGCACTCGCTCACTCAACACGTATTCGCTGTTGAACACGTAGGTACTCACTCCATTTTCACACACACACTTTTGACATTCACACACATTCCTATTCTTGTTATGGTTATTTTAATTCTTAAAGTTATTTTGTGTCTATTTCGTTTTCTGTAATGAAAAGATACACTATACTGTTTATCGCTGTGATGTAGTTTTTTGAACAATTGATTTTACTCACCAGCAGGAACTGGTTACTATTCAAAATTGTATTGTTTAGCTGCTGTATTCCTAGAGGTACTTCCCCAGTCGGGCGGCTCCAATGTAAACGACATATCCCGCTATGTTTTACTTCTCTTACGTGTAACACTACAACACATAGCCTCTCTATACACGGTTACTTTGGTCGCTATTAGTAAAAAGAAGACTACGCTGTGGCATGTGCAAGTACAAGTTGTGATGTTGCAGGTGTGAATGGGCGTCGTCTGTAAAATAGTGCTTGATATTATGACCGACGCAGCCGCGACTGCCGGTTGGCACGGTTCGCTCGCTCGGCTAATGAGACCCCGGTCTCCAGCTCCTTATACATTCTACTCCCCCCACCCTTTATTATACTATTCATCGTGTACCAGATTATATCGGCTATTTTACGGAGGTTGTGCGCCGCTAATTACACTCGGCGGCTCGCAATTATCGTCCTCGTATGAAATGTGTTCCGCACGCACGTCAGTGGAAATAAAAATAAAAACAGTTTGCTAGCATTCAGACGTAATATAATGACTGGGCGAACTGACTGACATAGGTCTGTATTTGGATTCGCAGACGCGCGACGCGCGTACCCCTTTAAAAACAGAACTCCACTTTTTCCCGAAATGAAATTTCCATTTTTTTTCAATCATCCAACGATACATCCGCTAATAAATTGGCGCGTTCAAAGGGCCGTAGTTGTATATACCTTAATTATAAGTATCTCCACCCGTTTGGCTAATTCATCAAAACTAAATTACAGGCCCTTGGGCCGACGGCGCGGGCCGGCCGCGTGTGCGCTCGCTTAGTGGGGAGGCGATGTTGGAAATCTGTTAGGTTTCTCCGTCCCTTGCGAATACAGCCAACGCGAACTCCAGTAATATACTCCAATGCCAGATAATGACTCGCCCTGACTGGATTTAGTTTAGCGAGAAAATTAAGTAGGCAAGTACTTATTATTAGCTGTCCCAAAAGGTTCATTTTAATTACTTTTAAAATAACTTCCATTAATGAGTACAAAATCCAGTTATAAGTCACTAACATTGACTTGGTCTAACAAGTTAAACATAAAAAGCGTTGTTATTGAAGAAAATATACACGTAAAGTTTTTTTGTTTGGTCTCTAATTTCGGCACTCACCTTTTTCGGTGCTCTTTGTAGATCATCCCGAACCGCAGGCGCCGCAAGACATTTTCAACCGTATTTGTAATGGTATAGGGAATATATCTCCCCGTCAGAGGTCTCTTTCCGATACTATTCATTATTTCAACGTTACCGTTCGGAGCATGAGGCTCAAAATGCCCGGTCCATTTTTTGCGGTATCCCGTCGAAAGTTTCGTGCAATAGCAAATTTACCTGCCACGCGGGGAAGGGCCTCAGTCTGCGTGTGTCTCTCAATCCCAGTGTGCTAATAGAGACTGATTTATTGGAAATTACACTTATTTAACATCAAAACAAGGGAAAACACTACGCTCCGACCCTCGCTTATCTGTTTGATGAAGTGTCACCGGTGATAGTGAAGTGAAAATACAGTGTAGCCCGCGACGGCCGGTCGGCGCGACATTATTATATTGGCGTGCTATGATCGTTGTTATTGCTATATTATAACTTGAAATTGGTTTTCTTACGCTATAAAATTCAATCTTTATACGTATGCAACTCACGACTACTACGTCGCAATGTCCAACCGAGTTCGACAGCTAAACTACGGATGCTAGTATGTACACTTTTCAGTTTTTACGATCAATTTATTTTTTAGTAAGCAACTCCAAATAGATGATAACTACAGGATATTGAGTGGTATGTGCGACCGCAGAGCTACGCGACGGGATGTGGTGGCAGCAATGTGAATTGTAAACAATCTAGAAATAGTATCTATTCACTCGCGGGATTCAAATCTAAACACGGGCATAATTTACGTTATCAAACGCTTCGATAGCACAAGTTAATTTAACATTAAGCGAAGCTATTTCCGGCTGCCTATTATGACGTGTTTACGCCTATATACGTGTAGGGGGAAGTCCCGTAACGCCGGACGGCACCTAGCGCCGGACACTCGTACTATTTAAGCGAGTATAAATCTTTTTATTTCAAAATACAAGTGAAAGGGGCGCGGGGGACGCACAGGTACAGGATCACGCGCCGCGCCTCGCCAGTGACGCACACGGCCTCGACGGGAGCAGCCGTTTGCTGTTTTAGGCGCAAAATCACGGCGTCACCTAAATATCAATGTAAGTAATTCTAGTATATTTATGCATTTACATTTGAGTGGTATTCAAAGATAAAAGTAGTACTTGATTGTTATCCGTAAAATGGTAGAATATTATTAGATCTTTTAAACAGTTTTAGTAGGCACCACCTAATGAACGAAAATGTCTGTCCCTTAGCACCGGACACTAAGTCGTCCCTTAGCGCCGGACAGTAAACATATTGATATTTCTTGTGAAAATTTACGTCATTTATTCTAATTATTTAATTTTGTTTTAGAGTATAGAAGAAAGAAGATAATTAAAATGGAAGAGAAGAAAAAGAAAGGATCCTGGGAGCTACAGAGCTTAAAAACTGCTATTGATAAGGTTATGTCAAAAGGACTGAGTGTAAGACAAGCTGCAATGCAATACAATATTCCTAAAAGCACTATACATGATAAAATAAAGGCCCTAAATCGAGGAGAAGAAGTAACAATGAAATCAAAGTTAGGTAGGTTCACTAGCACCTTCTCAGCAGAGTATGAACAAGTCTTGGTGGATCACATTAAAGATTTATCGGCACAAATATTCGTCCGGTACTAGGTGCCACTTTTTAAAATTATATTTTTTGTTACCAAAGTTTGATTGATAGTATTAATTATTTTTTAGCAGAGGTTGCATTTTTGTTAATTTAATTTGATTTCTAACTTTGTTATCTAACATAAGTCATAATTTAATAAACATTTCGTAAAATATTTTTTATTTTATTTATAAATAACCTTAGGTGTCCGCCACTAGGGGACTTCCCCCTATGGTTTAAAATTATTTAGTGAAATGGCGGAATTGAAAGCTTCGTGGCTTTTAATAGTACCTAATTTGTTTAAAATGTGTTTGTATTACCTTGATTGGATATTATAAAGTTAAAGTGATTATCTAGATATTATTTGCGCTATCAATCATTGCATGCCATTCCATTCATATCTAATCTAACCAATACTTGTGTATTTCTTTAATATAGATAGAGACCTACCTAAATATATTCAAGGTATGCAGTTTCGCGTAAAAAAAATGAATTTTGATTAAAGTTTGATGTTTTTAGCAATTCATCTACGTCTCACTTGAAGTAAACACGTTCTTTAAAATTCATTCCCACTCTGGTATGTAGATATTACTGCCACCTTGTTGTTAATAAGTATGCATATCAGTACACTAGCAGAACATGTTAATGAAAGTATAGGAACGGCTAAATGAAATTGGTATGGTATTTGCAATAGCTCTGATAAACAGAGAGATAACTACAAGCCCAAGTCCAATAAAAAACAAGTTGAAATGAATAATATTTTTTCATAGCAAGCTCTTATCGCACGTCCTCTATGATTAGTCAGGGTATTTGAGAAACGACCCCAAACTCGGGTTTACCTTTCGTAGTTTAGGAGTTCCTATGGCCACCTTCCGTCTCCATCATCAGATCAGCTTGATGGTATTATAAGTCATGTAATTACACGAACTTACACGAACGTGCAAAATTTTAGCTCTTTCGAAAACCGGGATATGCAGCAAATTTAAATTGCAAAATTTTATTGCGAGCGGACTAGGACATGTGAAACTAAATAAAAGCTTGTATAAAACGGAGATCAAAGTAATGAAACTATAGAGAAGCAAAATCACCTCCACGGACTAACTCGACAACCTGTCAAATTGATCCCGATGCAAATGCATCGCCTTCATAACTAATTAGCCTTCTGTTCCGGTTTCCTGTTATTATGTACACGCAACCTTCCAATCGGAAAACTGTAGGAAAAATATAACAAATTTCTGAAAAAGCCTGTAATGGAGACTCGTGGAAACAGTTGCGTTAATTCTAAAATTCTCTTCTGTGTTTCTTAAACTCCGAAATTTTAATACATATATTTCATTTCTCATAAACAATATTGAAACCGACAAAAAAAAATTTCATCTTTGCGTTAATGTCCTGGTTGCGCTGTCGCGTACAAGGGCTCGGGGTCCGCCTTGACCGTGATCCAGGATTTGAACCAACATAGAGAGCGATTTATTGCGGTAGGCCGTCCTAAGTACATAATGCGAAAGTGCTATTATGATTACATAGAGTGATATATGACAAGTGCATGCAATCTTACCGAGACCTATAAAAGCGGGGCGGGAAGCACCCCACTAATTAGAAAGTGGTAGTTTTGACCTGCAATCAACTTATCAGTTATTATCTTGTATTACTGACACGTAGAAAGTTAGGTACTTACCTACTTGAATGTTTGTTTTAATCCAAAACTTATTAAAAAATACAACAATAGCGTATACTTACTGCTTCATCATTTCTTTCAACGACGTACACTTAGGAAAATATTGCATCGTAAAGTATATTTTTATGAATTGAATACCACATTCAAAACTCAATCCCATTTGGGGGAGAGAACATCTCATCACGTGCCACCTAAATGAGCTATCGTCCGCTTAATCTAGAGACAATGCTTGAGTGGCAGTTGCCAGTCAGTAAATACAAGTAACAAACGCTCCGAATCGGCTAGACCCGACCAACCGTCAGTTGCACTCGATACTAATCCTTACGATGTACAAAATAAACTCGCTTTTGGATTAATTCGGATGCGCGGGTGACCCGACCTTGGTCGAACGTCCGACCACGTCCCCCGCTCTCAAAAGCGATTTTATTTTATACTGCATAAGGATTAGTATCAACTGCAACTGACGGTTAATCAGGCTCCAGCCAAAAGGGAACTTCTGTTACTAGTTGAAGGCTAAACGTACAAGGTTAGATTACTGAATGATTAGCACACGTGATAAGTGGCGATAAAGCAAACTGGTGACGTCACGGATGTCGCGATGGGCTGGCGCAGCAAAAGGTGGAGCGGGGTCGATGACCTCGGCGGCCTTGAGCGGATGTTCTCGGAACTCTGGTGAGTAGATTTCCACTGCCACGTCAACATAATCGGTAATCGAGATTGTGAATTCGCTGAAAATGTACTTCAAGGCCATAATTTACTTTGTACGTTCTGTCGACCAGCTCAGGTCGTGTTAGTCAGTTACTTGCTATAAACAAATTGTACGTATGTACTAAAATATTTCTTAAACTTCTGAACCGAGTTTAATGGAACAAGGCTAAGAATCATCTCGATTAAACTGGCTTTCAAATAAAGAAAAATGCATCGCAATCTATATATTCGTTCGGGAGTTACGATGCACAGACAGACACAAATATCCATAGATACTCACGTCAAACTCTTTTTTCGTCGGGTGTTGAAAAATAAACTTCTTGTAACGGTAAGTCGACACTACAAGCTTACACTATGGAAGTTTACTATTAAAGTCTAAGTTGGTGACGATAAGAAACATCCTACGAATTGATTTTTATTACTTATTTAATACATAGTATAAGTTTCTTCACTGCTTTAATGAATTGTTCATCGATAAATAACACAAAGCCTAAGATCTTGCTTGGTGGTTAATCGTTCGTTAATGTTCTAAATTGAATCGTTTATGATCTTGTCAACAGTAAAACTTATTAATCCCTACTATAATCGAAATAAGTGTTACCAACTCGAACCCGACCAATTCCGAAAATGCAATGCGGTGCAATACACACATATGATCAATACGTATTATGTATGAAATTTTGATTACTTTTCCATCACGCTATTTCCCAAACTGGGTAAAAGCGTCCAACCGATATGTTATCGCGATCTCCCCACTCTGTACTGTTTTATGAAGTTTGATCTAGCTAAAATTCAATCAGGTTATTGTTAACTACTGTATGCGTCGGAGGTGATACGTTTTGCTGGCAAATTGCGGCGTCCTGGTTTCATTGAGCAGCTTTGTTTAGCTTATCTGTTACGTTATCGACACAAATGAATGTCTCATTGGCCGCATTGCTTGGCGAAGTAGGTGAAGTACGAATAACACAAATAGAGCTTCTTAGTCATGTTTTGTGATACGTCGACATTTATGTATCGTTGAACTAAAAGGATCATAAGTATTTTATTAAATTCTTTGTGCTTGGGTTATTTATATGGGCTAGATTTACGGACGCAGACAGAACACAGTTACCGCTGAACACAGGTGAGCTGTCTAAATAGGATTCTGGATCTGAAATAATTTGGTTTGTTTGTCTCATATGTTTTCACGCTAAACAGATTCGGCAAGAAGGCAACCTAGAGAAGGACTTAAGCTACTTTTTATCCCCAAAATAACCGAATTTTACGCAGACCAACTCGAAGGACAAGAGCTAGTTGAAATATAAATATTATCCCATTAGAAAAGTCACAATTTAGTTTAGGCTGCCTACTAGACGCCACAAAAACCGTCTTTAATTTGGTACGAGACCTCGATCCGTTCATAATAATAAGTTTCTGTGGTGAACCTTCAAATTGCTCAATGATTAGCTCGGCGGCATCGTGATGGTTGAAATGTGACTTGTGCATCCAAAGTTTGATGGTTTGTCTTTTAGACTGGCTAAGATGCGATATTAATGTTCGTATTACGAGAGCGCAACTTATACAGTATGTAATTTAACAAAATTAGACGGGTGGTACAGTATACAATAAGTTAAAGGATGCAGATCGGCCAGTGTCTGCTGCATATTTACGTTTACACTTTCATACACGTGTGCGACATAGAAAATGTAGCTACGAAACCTAACTAGCCGATATCTGGTACTTATTGTTAGATCCTGATATTGGAATCTATAACATAATGTTTTAAACTCACATTTTAAATGTATGTTACGAGTTTCCTACCGCGTAGCTTTGTTTACGAGTAGTCCGATATTTCGACGCAGCTGCATGCATCATGAGCTACTTGTAAACAAAGGTACGCGGTAGGAAACTCGGAACATACCTTTAAAATTGTAATCTTGAATGTATATATACGGACCTGAAAATAAGACGGTCGGATACTCTCTAAAATCATGAGTGAAGCAAAAAATGGCCACCCATTTATATGTGTGCGTGCGTGCTTTGACACTCACATGGATTGTAAGATCTGGTGTAATGTGTGTGTAATAAAATAAATTGTCAAAAAATGTCGTACCTTCACTTCTCTTTAGCGTAGTCTGTGATTTTTTCAGGTCCGTGTTTACGATATCCTTTTTCAGGAAATACTCGATTCTTTTTATTTAATAACGTTGAAAAGATACTACGGCGATACCTTTGATTTGTTGGATTTTTATAAAACGGCAGTAATTTGTGTACAAAAAGTCGCGATTTGTTTCATTACGGCTATATTTATTATACCTACCTACATACATGCCACTTTCGGATCGAACAAGGGGCTTTTGTTAGATACTGTTTATGGCTTTCCATTTCATTTCATTCAGTTAGGCTATAAATATTCATGGGACTTATTAAAGCGATTGACAAATTGACTAATGATGTTAATTTTCCTTTCAGGCCACACAAAATGATGCTGGAGTCGAGCAACCGGTAAGTTTAAATCTGTAAAATCTCTATCTTTACTTATTTATTAGCTAAATTTATTGCGAGAATTATAGACTTCACGTATTGTAACATATGGGGACGCAAAATTTAGAGTTTTGACGTTTTTGGAGAGTATTTTTGAGACTTATTTTAGTTTTGTTTGCAAAAGTCATATTTAACAGGACATTATTTTTTGGGTATCTGACATTATTTTTCGAGAACGCATTAGCTCTGAGAGTAGAAAGAATGAAAAATCCCTTCATATCCAATCAAGCTAACTAACATGTACGAACGGAAACATGGAAAAATAGCATTTGTCCGAATGTGTTGGCGTAGAATTTTTAATCAAGACGCCTCGTGATGAATTCCCCGTAATCGGGCTGTAATCCGATTTGTGTTTTCGAAGTTTCCAGGAGTTTGTTGACGGCTGGGCGGCCGGCTCTACGGAGTTATTGGCTTTCCCTCGGCCTGGGACTAAGGGGTTTCTTTTTTAGCTTTCGGCGCTAGATGTAGCGTTTGTATGTTTCTGATGGTTTCATACATTTGGCGCTCCTTTTTTGTACCTTTAGCACTCCTTTGCGAACGGATTTCGCACAAAATCCAGAAATCCAGCGCTTTTGTAAGGTGTTGCAGCGCGTTTTCGCTTAGTGTTGGCCCGTTCTTTTGTTCGGTTCATAGGTTCATTACACTGCCATTGTATTGTAGCCACTGTGATTAGTTATGTTGGGAAAACAAGACTTGAACCCGTTCTCAATTTGACCGATTTGTGTCTAAGCTTTAGCCGGCGGCTCCGCGGATGTGGAACGGGGATACTCATATCCGTCGCGTCCGTTGAACTGTGTTGTTGTTATTGAGGTTTTACGTGTATAAAAAATAAATAAACAAACACGATGCCTAATTTTAATAATATGTACTATTTAGTCGATTTGTGGAACTGTTCGATCAAAACAGTAGGTAAGATGACTCATCCATTCTCATTTACACAATTCGCACATTAGAGACGATTTGGAAATTCTATTTCGTCTATTGCGTAGTCCTGACTAATATTGTAAAAGTGAAAGTCTGTATTAAATTCCAAACGAAGCGTCACCAAGCTTTTGACATGACTTTTGGAACAGATTGTTAGAATTAGTCCAAGGACGGAGATGGACATTGGTAGCTTTGGCCAAAAACTTATAATTAGTTTCATATACGGTTAAAGGGATCTATTTACTATCGTTCGCCACACTCACAATATGTGTACGCACAGACTGGACCAATTATTTGACGAACTAAACAGTGTGTTTGCCATTCAATCAAACGTTGGGCACATGGCTTATCTAAACACTCGACGTGAATCAACTATCAATTAATATAGGTTACGCTCGGTACGGTTTGTGTAATCTGTTAAATTGACCGGTCGAATGCGCTCGAAGGAGCAAATAATGTTGCACGGTTTACCAGCTGTTTGTGATCGGTTAAATTGGTCGCCAAAATTGTGTAATGTTCAATGGATCATGCGGTGGTACCTTATAAGCAAAAGTGGGCTGTTAACCCTAATTAATAGCCCTACGACACCGTTGTTGGACTAGAAGCTCTGTCGCGTTAATGGAGTGTGGTGTCCAGCATAGAAGAATACCTATAGCATCAACATTCTACTTAAGGGACTGACGTACTATATTATGTATGACTCATTATTAATCCGGCACCACGTCCGCTCCCCTTAGGTTTCCGAAGTCCTAAATAACGGTAGCATTTACCATCATGTGGTACGTCTGACCTCTGATATAGGCATTAAAAACCACCTAGGACTTCCGAGAAACAAGCAAAGAACAACAAAGAGCTACCCAGGTCCTGTTGTAGTTGTGATATCCAGGCCGCTAGCCAAGCGCGAAAATTATTTCAAAACCCTCCACTAATGTGGAGGAGGCCCAAGTCCAACAGTGGATTGTTACAGTCTGCTGATCTAACGTATCGACGATAATCCTGTCGTATCAATAATTATGGTTATTGAGTCACTCACCATACACATTGCTAACGCACCTGCGTTGGAAAATACAGGTCCACAGTCCACAGCTGAGGCACTTATCGTGTGTCTAGTGAGGCGATCAGTTAAGCTGTCCGGTAATTAGTCATCCATCCAGCCCTTGCGCGCGCTCAGCGCCTCGCTACTCTTGCGCACGGTTTCTAATTTCCATTGAGCTTAACTGGCTGTCTAGTGATACGTGAGAAATAGGTGCCTTAAGCTATTAGGAAAAAGGGGTTACACGGGACCCTAGAAGCGATGGATTAACATCGCTGAGTCAGATCCGAGAGCCATCTGACCAAGATCGAATGAAGTGGCGCAGAAAGACCATCAGCGGACTCTGGTAGAAGCCGAGGTCGGCCGACAATGCTCAGGCAGAAATAATTTTAGCTTAGTCCACACACTGAAAAGGCACCTACGGATTTGCGTCATCATCATCATCTTGGCGTCAAAATCCCGCTTCTGCACTCGCACTTGAGTTCCCGGATCCCGGATTTGGCAGATTGGCTCTGAAATTTCGTTGTACGTGAAATCTAAAATATGAACCGTAGATGTAATTGGCGATAGTTACCGCTCTTTCACACTGTCTGCTTGTTTGTTACTGTCTGTTACCGTTCAACAATGCGTGTGTTATGATCCATAACAAAAGCCTTAAGCCTTTTTATAGTTTCTGGTGTTCTGTCAATGTTAATGTCGGACTTAGTGTAAAAAATTGAAGTTCATTACAAGTAACAATGGTATTACAAAAAATAAGGTAGAGCTCGTCTAGTCTAAGATGACGCGCCCCACTACTTAGTTAGTTGATTTCGATGTGTGAGTGCAAATATTGATAACGACACTTCATCTGTGTACCGCCAATGAACGACGCGTGTTCCTACGTTTGAATCTTACCGGCAACTGAATGACCAATTACAACGGCATTTGTATATGTATTGCGTCCATATTTTAAACTTGCTTGTGTGCGTTAATGCGGTAGTGGGGCGCGTCATTTTAAATTAGACAAGCTCTACGAAGGTATGTGCTCTTAGTTTTGATTGAATAGCGGCAATACAATTGTAAACTGTCAGGCAATTGGAAATTGTATACTCTCAGGCTATAATTTATTCATTTATTTATTCTTTTGTACAACATTACAGCTTAAAACTAATACGTTGCACAAATTAGGTTATAAATTACAGCTGCTATATACAAATACAACTTGTTACAAGCTTTTATTTACTTTTACATGTCCCCGTGTTTGTGCGTAAAAAATCTTGCCGTAAAAATTTACCCATTTCCCGAATTCCGATTGAGCTGTTGTGAAATTGTGAAATTTTGCATAGTTATGTAAGTTCGGTGACAATGCAATATTATGATACCATCGAGCTGACCTGACGATGGAGACGGAAGGTTGCCAAAGCAACTCCTGAACTACGCATGGTAACCCCTTCGAGATTGGGCTTGTTTAATAGTTTTCACAAGTAGGTGCTCTGACAGATCATAGAGAACACGCGATTAAAGCTTGCTATGAAAAAAATATTTTTATTCGACAACTTGTGTAAATATGCGGTTACGGCAGGGTGTGTAAAATGTGAAGTAAACTCACATGTTTATCGCCAGTAAACATAAATGTTTATTTATGAAAAATATTTGATGTAGTGTCTCGGTTGTGGACAATTGTATGTAGGTAGGTAATTTGTTGTTATACTTACGGCACGTTTACTTGTAGGTAAGTATATCAAGTAGGTTAGGTACCTTATCTCTTCTAAGTAAGCAATTTAGTCATTGCAGTGTTTTTCCTGGAAGTTATTATCTTTTTTTGTACAGTATATGGAAGATATGTAAAGTCATGTTTGTGATTTGATATGTAACATGTGAGTACGTGATGTACCGAACAGGCCCTCCCGTTCATTAGCTCCTAAAGTTATGTAAACGCGATAAAATAATTGCTTTATAGCTACATAATCATGATAAACGAACGACACTGTTGCAAGTAGCCGCAACGTGTGTAAAGCTCCTCCGTCATAAATCACCGCGAGAGTGGGACGGTGGTACGTAGAAGTGTGAGGAGGGAGCGGGACGGCGTAATCGCACTAATACTTTTGATACGGCCGTGAATCGACTACGTAAACATAGGGCGAATTGTATCCCCGCTCTATTATTGAGGCTGTATTACGACGCAGTCATGCAGCGGGCGATGGATGAGACACCGACGCCAAGAGTCGCCGAGCGCCCGCCACTGGTTTTCATATAGTAATTATCGATTGATTCATTTATTACCCATCGAACGAAACGAAAAGCTGTAATGGTAATTTAATTTATGAACGCGGCGATAGATGGAGCCACGGCGCTCGCTCGCGGGGAGCCGACCACTATCGTAAATGACGCGTTATTCTGTTGCGGCACAACACGCTCTACAATGCAATTAAGCCGAGTTAATGATTGCATTCGTGGTATTTATCTTTTGTCTGCTATTAATATTTAATTAATTAGTCTGTTCGGTATCTACGTCGAGCAATGTTAGCAAGACGGGGCAGTTATCCTCATACCGATAGGTTCCTAGTCATGTGGAATGTAACGATTTGGCGGCGATCTCGATGTGGCGCGACAGGAACAGGGCGGAAAGGTGCCGCGGTACCGTCAGATTGGCACATTTGTCCGCGCCGGCACGCAGGAATTTATGACGCCGCCTCGCCGGTTTACGATATATTTATTACTTTCCATTTTCCAGCTAAAGGACGCCCATTGTGATAATCCGAAGCTACGTAGAGATGGACAGACAATGGGCGCGCGGCGCGGCCCGGCCGGTTCCACGTAAAGGCCTTTCAACCACAAAAAAAAGGTGCATCTAATCTATCACTGCGACTACGGCTCGCCACAGTAAGTCAAACGGTCGTTTTTTACCCACCGTTCATTTGCATATTTCCGTCCTTGTCCGGCGAGCCGGCCGCGGCGCACTCGGAGCGAGACGAGGATATTGTGATGGTGACCTTAGCGACGTGCGCGCGCGCTTGTACCGTTGCGCCCGTGAGAAGGAATTTTTGACCGGCGCAGGCGCTCAGCTGGTGGCATTGTAATCCGATTTCGTATTAACGTAATAGAGCGAAATTCACACGAACCAATTCGGCGAGCTAACCCATCCGCGAGAGGAACAAACACGTAACGCTCGCTATTACCGCCGCCTTTACTTGGCCCCCAACGTGACGTGTCAACGCGATAAAAGTGAGCTAATAAAGTCGATAAATGAGCCGAGAACGGAACCGCTCACTCGTTTTAATATTAAAAACACATGTCATCTCCCGACCGCTCAAAATGTCCCATATAGAATGTGTTCCATTCCATTTGTCATCTGGAAATCCGAAGGAGCATTGAAATTCCATTGTTTTGTTTTGGTCTTTGTCTGGCGGAGTCATGCGGCGCGTAATTAGAATAATTGCCGGTGATGAAACAGATTTCTCACGCAGTCCTGGATAATAGAGAAATCGCCTTTCGAGCACAATCGTGATTTCGGTAGCGACGGCATAGAGTTTCAGAGATATTCCTTTGCCATCCATAGCAGACGCACTCGACTGGACGAGTTTAATTTGTTATGAGATGTCATAACCTGTTGTTCGTTTAGTAATACGACGAAAACAGTAGCTCGGTGGAGTTGTTTTTCTTTTTCGCTTTGTTACGAGATGATGATAGGAGAGGTCGCGCGGTGGCAATTCGGCGCCGACCGCAGCGTTTGCGAGTGTGCGTAAATTATATTAGTTCCAAGGTCGGTCCCGCCACGCCGATCTCGGATCTGCGGAAATTGAGCCATCTCGCAGTCTTAACCGTATTCCATTCTAGCTGTTTTATTTATTTTTAGCCCATTGGCTCGAGGAAAACGAACTCTCAGATACGGAAGCCCGCTTTATTTTTATTAGAACTACTATTGTCCTCTATTCCAATCAGATTAAATCTGCTCGATAGAATGAGTTCTTGCCGCATTAATCATGTTGTACATGAGATTGTGTGTCTGTCCGTCTGGCTGTTTGTTAGCTTTGATATGGCTAACATTTTTAGTAGAATGTAATTATGTATTGGATTGAATTTTTGAATCGTAATCCAAGCAGGTATGCTACAATATCGATTAGTGCGCAATTAAAGTCATCATAAGTAATTAATATTTCTATGAACTCTTTCTAAAAAACAAATAAAGTTTACTTAATTAAATTATAGGTACTGCAAACCTTCTAAGGTTTCAGCGTTTAGCGTGCTAAACCTTTTTATGCATACGTTAATATGTTCTTACATAGTGATCTACAGGGAAGCTTTCTGCGCGTATTATAACAATTACTAATATCTAATTAACTAACCTATAGTATTAATAATTTGGAATTTTGGATCCATCCGTACGAAGCCAGTTTAGGGTGGACTAAATAATAACCTATTCGGCGCAAACGTACCTACCATTTACAAATTGTAGGTCCCCGTACGGAAAACATCCCTTTCTTAGTATCTTTTCCATAGCAAAACGTGCCGTTTGCATAATCGTGCCCCACTTCCTGTTCCTGACCTAATCTACAATATTTTGGGTAATCATATGAATAGCATTCCGAAATTGTCAATATTAATATCGAAGATATAGCACCCGAGATAAGGATAGACGTGATCTTATGCGTAAAATTTCTTAGCTCCGGCACCTTTGATAATCAGATAACGATATTCGTATAAACACTTGAGAGGTCTTCGTGGATGCTCGTGCAGAATTCGCATACCGGCTGCGGTTATGGAAATCGAGGGCCGATTAAAATGTAAATCTGTAATGCGATATCCGTAAAAACATCGAACGGCAATCGGATATCGGCAAAAAGCCTGATCAATCCACGTGTAATTCCCAGTAGGCTGTGCACGTGTTGAAGCAACAAGGTAAGCTGCCATTCACTCAATTTAAAGTTATGCAATTGTCTTTGTACTGCCTC
Organism: Blastobasis lacticolella; assembly: GCA_905147135.1. Taxonomy (NCBI): domain Eukaryota; kingdom Metazoa; phylum Arthropoda; class Insecta; order Lepidoptera; family Blastobasidae; genus Blastobasis; species Blastobasis lacticolella. Next base: position 5,888,220 of record LR990047.1, read on the forward strand.
TAGGGGTCATAGTGTCCGGCAGACTAGCACTTAAAGCTCTCGAATCTAAAGTCTCAGAGGCTAATAGACTGCCAAGGCTAGGAAATGGAAAGCAGTTCATTTTGTCGTCAATATTTTAACACTACAGTGAGCGTGCCACTGTGGAAGATAATGCTCCACTCTTTGAGGATACCCGTGTCTAAATTGTAGACAGATAGGTATCAACAAATTACAAAGCGAGGTTACACAGCTTACTTAACTTAAGCTATACAATTTAAAATTCATGCTTTCGATTGTCATGATTGTTATACAGCTATCTTTCGTAAATATTAGTGGAGCACTGCACACAATAAATTATATCAAATCAAATATGCAATCTGCGCCAAATTAAATAAGTTCCCCATTTTGTATTGTGAATTTTTCATTCGCGCCGCGTGGTATATTCCAGAGCAATGAATATTTTATGCTTATGAATATTTAGTACATTTTTGTCATTGCCATCGTCAATTGTCATCGTCATCCTAGCGGTCAATCCCGGCTAGTGCCAGGTTCCACTCGAGTACGTTACGTTGCCACGCCTTCATGCTTCTCCGGTCTTTCCTCATTTTTATTTGGGGTAGGCTCTTCCAATCGCTTTGTCCTACATCCTGATTGATCGTTAGCCTCCATCTATGATATAAAAAGACATACTACTACTTACGTGTGATATTTAGGAATCTCTTGGTTTATTGCACACGGTGAAACCCCAAAATGTTAATCATATGCTTTGCTATATCTGCATATATATGTGTTTGCCTTGTTATTGTTACATTAGTTTTCCTTGTCTACCTATGTATGTGATTGATAATAAATGCACCCACACAAACTAGGTAATGATTTAATTATTGTGTAGAATTTCCTTTAATGCCAACTTCAGCTAGTACTGCAATAGTTATAATTATAACATCGCGCAACCCAAGAAGTTATAGTTCCAATGTAGTTTCGTGTCTCGGTTAAATTTGTCATTCCGTCCAACGTGATCGTTTTTCATTTCAGAATTTATTGGCTCCGTGTGAATCTGACTCATTTCAACCGTATTGTAATTATAAATTGTGAAATCGTCCACTCCAGTTGCTGGTTGCTACCAACATTGTAAAGCAAAACACTATTACTTTGTAGGGAGTAGGAACGCTGTTTATTGCTAGAAATGCTGTTCCATGCACTCGATATTATATTGTCATAGCTTCGTTTTACCTCGTAGATGTTTATTACTCCGACTGCGGCGAATCGCAAAAGGAAGAGTTATGTGTTTTTTGTGCCTTTAAACCAAGCAGTACCTGAGGTTCCCTGAAAATTCCGTCACAACGTTTTTAAGTTGATATAATACTACTTCGATAATACTAATACGACCGAAACTAATATTTTCCGGGATTCCTAAAACTTGTTAACCGCAGTTGTAAAGGAGAACAATAGATTTGATAAATCCAATTCTAAATTGTTTCTTATCTGGCGGTTTAGTAAGTACTTTTCCACTGGGCACTTTAAGGAGCTTACATTCAACGTAGGTTCATAATCGGAACGCAGAGCCGTGGTCTACACGAGCGACGATGAGTCAACAGGTCGTTATGTGGGTCGTCTGGAAGTCGACTCGACTGATCGTAGCTCACGCATTAATTGATGTACGCTCCTGTTACCGGTCAAATTGTTGGATAACATGTTTACTGTAAGTGACGACACAGATTTTAGCTCATTCTGTGGTTTTCTAGCGAGTTGTGTGCGGAATCCAAATTTTTCCACGAGTAAATTGAACCAGTGTGTAGCAACTTGTTGAGGCGGGAGTCGTAGAATATTATCAGTATCCAAAGGATTCCCGTGAGCTTCATCAGGTCTACGTTGTTTGTAACAGATTTGTCCATCCTAAATATCGGTCCGGTCCGTGGTCGCCGCCTGTTTTCGACTTAATTTTAGCTATGTTTTCTAATTTCTCATACTAAAGTTGCATAGTGCTTTGTGGTGTAACATGCTTTGTAAATGTTCTATGATATCAACATAAAATCTGTCTATGAATCGACCATATGATAACTGTGTGTTTATTATTTTATAACTTTCGGCTAATGGTTATCGCGATCCGAAGCAATTGTTTGTATGGCCCGACTGAAACAAGCGCACATTTCGAAATTGAATATTCATGGCCGTTAACCTAAAACACAATGGCAACACTCGGCCACAATTGTCGCGCGCATATTCACGACAAAAAAAAAACATGTGTGTGCGCGAATATTTATAAATTTTTCCGCGGCTATGTTCCCGACACCACCTGTCTTTTATGGCCAATTAAGTCTGAATGAAATACGCTCGGTGCCATCCGTGCGATCTCTTTTATAAACAATAGCCTTAAAAGCTGGCCCGCCGCTCTGGCCGCGTTTGATAGCTTGTATGTTGCGTTGCAACGCATTATTATGTAAGTTTTGCTCGCCACTCGCCGCCCCGTCTCCCTCCGAATAGAGTAGCAATAAAAACAGAAAAAATACCCAACAAGTTCGGGACGAGTTGGCGCACTTAGAGGATTCCGCAGATAAACCGTGGAATTTACAGTTGCGCCGCCGCGAGCGCATTCACTACTTTCTGTTCCTCTAATTCCCGACTATTTGATTTTATATGCACAGCGCTAGCTTCGAGTCAGGATTTGTGCAAACAACATACGTTTTCTTGGTAACTTTATCAATCAGTTGATGCGTTATGCCCGATCGCACTAAAATTTAGGCGACGCCTGAGTTGATTTAAAATATTCACAACAAGTGTCGCCTAGTTTACTGCATTGGGATATTATTATTAGTGTTTTATGGCATTAAAAACATAAATGAGCAGTAAACGGAATCAAACGTCAAACTAGTTTACCCGAGCTCTTTGATCTTTGTCTCTCTATTTTTCGTGATTTCTCATTAAGTTTACAAATGTTGTCTTCGTTTTAGTCATTGTTTCTTGTGCTTAAATAGACACTGACAGTTTGCATTTAACATTGTTCTCGAATAATCGGATGTAGATGTGAATCTGTGGGCCCCTGCGAAAATCGTTTCATATGAAATGGCATGGCGCACAGTGCAGCATATCGCCAGCTCATATTTCAGCTTATTTGCCGCAATCCATCGTCTAGCACACTCCAGCGCTTCCCGCTCCCCCGCGGCCCTCAGTTATTCCACAAGGATTTTGTATTAGATTTACAACAGCTACTTTCAGCACATTTTCCGCATTAAATTATTACACACTCGACGAATAAAACTTCCCAGTTTATTCCGGCGACACATTTGATTTGTGTTGTAATGTATTCATACCGATATGTTAAGTGTATTTTCCGCCTGCTTTAGCTGACGGCAGTTAAGGAGGCAGTGGGAATAATAGCTGAGATTGTTATAAAAACATGATTAAGTCGGAGTCTCAGATTTATAACACACGCCATTAAGGTATTAATTTATTTATATCAATACTGAACTATCATCATCCATCATATTCAACCGCCTGTACTAGAGCCTCCTACAAGGAGGGAAAGTTGCCCAAAGCTGTCAATCGTAGATTTATAGGATTGGTGCATTATTACGTCTTACTAGGCAGGCATTTTACCGATATATCACTTGATAATACGTCGTGACGATGCCCATAGCTAAGTCTAAAATCCATTAAATTTGGCCTTGAAGGAGTCCAGAATTTCGGATTGTATTTTAAGGGAACAAATTCGCAGACAAAGCGTTCAATTCCTTCCGTAGTGTATCTATAGGCATTAGAAAGGTCGAGCCAAGCGGTGCTACTACCGTGAAAATAGTCGTAAGTCTTTGTCTTCTTGTGGCCCAATTTCCAGCCTCCGTCAGCACCCGATACTAGGCATTTCAATTATCTGCCGTTCTGTCTGCGACTTACCCGTTGTCTGCATTCTTTGGAGGGCCATTCTCTTCGCCACCCGTCGATATGGCATACAAAATATCGAAGGTGACTTGTTTTTTCTTCCGAGTTATTGGTGAATGTTTTTATGTTTATCAAGCCAGCGTTGTTCATCTAATTGTTGTGATAAAGGATATGATTATGATAAAGGATGCGATTATCTGTCTCTTACGTTTGAACAACATAAGTATTGCTTGATGAGGATTGTTGGCGCCAGGAGGCGGCCTCGACGGGTACGCGGCGTAATGATACACAGCGGGCGATGCGAGCGACACTTCCCTTCAATCGTTCGAAACCATCCTCTTACTCCTTATTCCAGCGTTACACCAGTTTTTAGAGTCCATCGGTTTTTTCTTTAATAGTCCATAGGACACAAACATATGGTTTCAAATTCATACAAAATTTCATTCGACACTAAAATCGAACAATTCAATTCAATTCAATTCAATTCATTTATTTATTCGTGGTACACAGGTTATGCAGTTGTTACAATTTTAGTAGATGGGTCCTCTGTGACCTGCCATCGGCATACAAATTTGGAGTTTGTAATTACAATTTAGAATTTATATAATTTCGTATACGTTTAACAATATAAAATTAGTCTTAAATAATCATTATAAAATATCACTGTTCAATGTCATTATTAATTAAAATGACAAGATGACTCAACTTTACAGAATGATTAACGCCAACAATACTGATGCTAAAACCTGGCGACTTGTAGTCCAAATAGTACCAACGTCGGGTTAGGAGTGAGCTGGGGAGAATCGATTGCAGCTTTCCTATCGTCCCGGGCTGGCCGCACTGCTTGAGTGGCCCCCAACTCCCCACATGCACCGCCGGCTTGCAGCTACTACTCGCAGATTTTATTACACAACCGCGCTTCGCATTGTCTATCCCTTTGTTGTGCGAACGCGACGTACGACTCCCGTAAAATAGTCATACTCGTAAACGTCAAAACCGGATACTCCATCACCAATATACAGGAATATACCGGTCCAGCACAATGTAGAGACCTAATTAATGTAGCCTCGCGATAATGCTGTCCCTAAACACACAAGTCTCACACCGGCGCATCCGGAATCACGGTAAAATGTGACATTCATACGTGTCATATTCAATTCAGCGCGCTCCAGTCGTCTCTTGTCGTCAACAATGCCACACAGATACTCCGGTGGCGTTACGAAAATATCCATTACGCGTCGGCGCGGTGTATCATCGCGTCTGTGTAATTTGCTCCGCCGCAAAAACATAAGCTATATGAGTACAAGGTACAAGGCGACACTGATAAAGCAACAAGTCTCACCACTTCTGTGGGCACGCTTCGGACAGCGGTGCAACCGCTGGGGGGAGGGGGGTAGCCCTTTGTGGGAGACACGAGCCCTTGGGAGAGAATGGGCAAGGGGGTACGGTGACAAAAGCCTTATAATAGGAGGAGTGGAGCTGTAGTTTCTGTCTTTGATAGAAAAATTAGATCTGGTGTTCACAACACCAGCAGATTGATTTTGGTATTGAAAGATTTTGATATGGGGCAAAGGAGGCGTAAGCTGTTTGTGAAAGCTTTGGTGCACTTACGTTCCCTTGAGACACAAAGGCTGTTCCAAAGTCACAAGACTGTATAGCGTAGGGCAAAGCGTTTATTTAAATTGCAAGGTATTTTTGTTCTGGATATTATCGTACATATTCGTCACCAATTTTTACGAACACTTAAAATATTAGTATAATGTAATTTAACTTGTAATAGCTACATTAATATAATTCTTCCCATATTCGGTTACACGCATCAATTCCTGTCGATAAATCTCATGACTCGAATTATTTACAACAAAGAAGGTTTAACCAACCGATGTGTATGGAAAATATTTCCATCGGTTAAGAGATATTGACTCCCCGCCCTCCCCATCACCGGGGGTGGCAGGGGGGTGTGTCGCACTCGCGCCGCCGCAATAATTATTTCATACTTTGCATTTCGCGTCTGGAATAGGGAAACAATCGGCAGCGACGACGTCACGTTTTTCCGTCTGGCTGGATGGGGTCGAGGGATATACCTATAGCAAGTGGAATGTGATGTTTTTCCCTCCATTTTCATCTGTATTGCTTTTGTCTTTGACGGGCTGCCTGCGGTAGTGGGGCGTTGAATCTGCGCAGTGACCGTGGTTACGATGGAAACGTTTCTCTCCGCATATTACCATATTGCACACTTAATTTGTTGGTGTAATGCGAGAAATGGAATGCCATAAAAGTAAATAAGCGTTTATGTAGGTAACTTATTAGTTATTTATTCATTTGATGTACGCAATGATTACCTATTTGTTGGTGTCGATGTCGCGCCGTTAATGCATTTTGTTGTTTGGCGATATCGGTGCATACCGATATCTAATCAGTATTTTGTAGATAATACTGTAATACGTGCGAAAATTATATAAAAGGAAATCAAGGTAGTATATCATTTTGCGGACAAAATTTGAGAGATTTGCCTAACAATAGTAGGTAATGCACAAAACAAACCATCCACCTTTAACACCGGCCAACCGATTACGAGACATCGGCGATAACTGCCAAACGAAATTGAATGCTCCAACAGAATGTGACAAACATAGTGAATATTCATCTGCTTGTCTAGGAATCCTCTAGCCGCCACTGCAGTGCAATCGGCCTCTCGTAACTCTACCTAGATAGTGCAAATTTATTCGCGGCCATGCGCCTACCAGTGCCATTTTACTCTTATTTGGTGCAGCATTCTATCTCGCTAAGATAGAGCGTGTATTGCTAAGTCACAGTTGGCGCGGGAAGAACTGGAGTGTATGAATGGAAGTCTCTTCATCTTGTCGTTGTCGGGGCAGCACCGAGAGCGCGACTCTGATCACAATATGTCAATTGTCAACTTACTAACAGAATATCCAATATTAGTATTTATGTTATGTTGTGGTCCATTGATTAATTCCTTCACAAATTGGGAGTGAGACGTCGGATTTCACGCAACCAACTGATGCTCAAGAGCTTCGACCAAAATCAAGAGTTTTGGTGGAAGCTTTAGAGCTGATATTGCCAGCAGTTTTTTTTATTTATTTTTTTATTTAAAAACTTTATTACACAAATTACAGCAATTGGCGGACTTAAAGCCATTGAGGCTTTGTCTAACAGTCAACCAGCAGACCATGCAGAGAGTGATTAAGTAGGTGCTAACAGGACAACATTGATATAAGTGAAAAAAATATATAAGATTAAATTACATTGAATACTATAAATACAATTACTATTTAAAAAAAAAAATACAATAAACATATAGGTACCTATTATATATACATTCACTAGATACAAAATGTGATAATGACTACGCCAAGCTCATCACTCATTGCCTACGACCTCTTACTTAGAATAAAATCTTTCAGATTTGAAGCGAAGCCTGTGTCTAGCAGTGGACGTATGGCTGAAAGTAAATTCCTGCACTATAAAAATATGTATATGCAATACATAGATCAGGAAAGTAGCAATTGGTATACCTACTAATCACTTGGCAATCAATGTAAATTATCCACTGCTCACAGTGTAATTTTCTACGGTGCATTATTAGGTGAAGAATGCGATATGCACGCTCTATCTATCATAATCACAGCCCATATCAGTCCACTGCAGGACTTACGGCCTCTCCCACGAAAGGGGAGGTTATTGCTATGATTTTCACGCTTGGCATGCGGGTTGGAGATCGCAGTGTTATACATATAATAATGGAAAACGCTGCAGCCCATTTTCCAGTCCATGGAGACTCTAGATCTTTTGCCTCAAAAACATTAGTCGCCTTGTACGACACCCACACAGACATAGACATAGACAGTATTTTATTCGGATCTTCATTACATCCTTAACCTAAGATAAGTACAGTAAATTATAATTATTGAAAATTACATAAGACCAGCCAGTGATGTAATGGATACCGAAATGGGCCACGAGTGTAAGGTGTTAATACTATTCTACTCTGCCGGACACCACACGGCAATGGACTACAGATTATTGATTATAGAAAATCTATTTCAACCTATCCCGACATTTCACGCCTAGTTGTGCGCTTAAGCGGCATTGTTGTTATTATAATTTTAGCGCAACAGGAATTCAGGATTTACATCCACCGAAATGTATGCCGCCTATTTCAATTTTCGCCGAGCCCGTTTTGTTTACTTTGACAACACCGGAGAATTAGCTGCTCTTAGGGATTGGCTCGGTGAGTAATAGGATAGCACTCGAAATTTTCAGCTGTTCTGCAACATGCTTATATATAATACGAAGTTAATGTATTCGTATCATAGCAGGATTATTTCGTTCAACAAAGCGGCTGATATGTCCCTCAAATATTTACTCGACTTTTACCTTGTACTGTATTTATTTTGGTGTTGAATATCGAGAATTGTTGAATTAGTAAGGATGGTTCTTCCTTCGCATATAAAATTCAATTTCTTCGCATATTGAATTCTGTGTCTGTTTTTGGTTTATATCACGTCAATGAGGGACGGTGGCGGCATCGAGGGCGCGGTCAGATGGGAATTTACATTTTTTTATACACCTAACTTTTTTTTTATATTTTCGGAGAGAAGGGGTGTGATCCGTGGTGCCGTTTGGATGTGTGGACTGCTATGCGGCCGCGACACCGCCGAAGACGCGCTATTGCTTCTCAAACCGTGTTACGCTAGCCACCGCCACACATAACATACTAACAAATATTTGTTATAAATGCGGAACTAAATCTTGTCTGTCTGTATGTTAGATTTACCGATTTGAATAAAATTTGACCAGAATAGATGGCAACCTGGGGAAGACCATAGCCTACGTTTTATCTCCAAAATTTAATCTGCAATGTGAACGAATATTTGTATGGTGAACTTATAATTTCTCAAGTTGGATAATACGAAATTGGTCCACGCGGACGAAGTCGCGGACAAGAGCTAGTTATTTATAATTGCCTCCAAACAATCCGCCTCGCCGGCCCAATCCGCCGCGCGCGTTCACGCTCTCCCGTAATGAATGTCTCGCATGGTTTCGCTTTTAATTTATTACGCCATATTAGTCTTTATGATAGATGGGCCCGATACTTCTCGGTGCTCACTATTGCCACACGGGTCGCTCCGTACGCCCTCGTCAGAGCTCTGTTTTACACTCATCGGCGGAAAAGCCCGGCTCGACTGACTGATCATGATCGTCGGATGAATAGCTTGATGTAGCGGGGCGGGAAGCAGCTTCGTTCGGTGTGTTCTTCAGTAGTGTGGTAATTCCCAAAGCGGCGAGCCGTTTACGTGCATATTTAAAGTTAACCGGGACCGGGAGTCGGGAGTCGGGAGCCCGAGATTCGGCGGGCCCTTCGTGAAACCAAATTACCCCGACAATCCTGAATATAATTAATTACACGCCACTCTTGAGCGTTGCGCCTTAATCTCGCTTTGATAATGTCCCGACTCGAACTGCGCAACTAGACCGCTGAAGTGGTGTGTTTGAGCTGTGGGCAGATTTGTTGGATCTGAGCACGTTTTTGAAAGCATTTTTCATCCATAGCAAAGTCTAGTCAATCCCAGTGGTAGGGAAGAGAACCCAGAATGCAGTGACAGTTAATAACCCTACCACTGCTGTGTAGAATCCAGGGGGTGCCCACCGAGCGACCGCCCGAGGCCAGCGAAAGCGCGCCGGCATCGGCATCGTCCTCATGGGGCCGTAAATTCCCCCGCGCGCCCTCCCCGGGATCATCCGCCTATTTCCGCTCGCTGCGTCGCAGGCGCCCCACTTGTCGCGCCAAATTTGGGTCACTACGAATTAGACCTACGTGCAATCCGCTTAATGCCCAACTCTGCCGATATATCGGCAGGCCCCGTGACGGTTGGTTGTATAGATAGACTCCAAACTGGCCACTTGGTAATTGACGGCAGCATGCTTGCGTTTCGTGAGGCGACGCACCGTGCTAAATATTACGCCGGCCGGTGTTAATTGACCGTTTTAACGCTAACTGCGCAATCGATTCGCAATGTCGAACCGATGAATCGATGTTTCAAATCTTTGGATGTTGAACGCTAATAAGCAGAAAACACCTTTTCCGCCCGCCGACCCGGAGACGCTTCACATAATCCACCGCAAAAACCTCGGCCGGCTGAAGCATCCATCAAACGAAACTCGCTTCTTAGCACAACCAAAATATAGAGCCACACAACTCGGTACTAAATGGAAATACACGGCGGCCGCCCGACCCGCCCACCAAATTCGACCTTATACACGCTCGTTATAAGATTCCTTGTACAGTGTTCACGAGTCTTATAATATCCGACGCGAAACGTGTCATCGGCGTTAACCTGTACAATGCGTTAACGACTCACCGCATTCGCGATACGGTGTATATTCGGGGCGGCGTCGAAACATCAACAATATTCCATTTGACCGAAAGAGTGTGTGAGTTTATTCGGAAACCGAACGATTTAATGTCGTGGGATTTAGTTGTAAGGGTGATTATTGCTCGGCGAGCCGCAATAAAATTACGGCTTGTGTCTCGCGCGGCGCTCCGATGAGCGATACAGCTTCTTTGCGGTTGCGTTCTCAAATGTTTGGAATTACGTCGACGGGATGACGGGCCAATGTCGCCCCCGCGCGTTACCTACATATTATTTTTTTGATTCAGTAACAAAGATTGATTTACAATCACGTAGGTACTATACGTTCGTTTTCGAATTAGTAGCTTGTTTTGGTAAATTGTAGAGTTGTTGAAATACGGATCCTTTGAATTCTTTATGTTGTGTTCAAAAATTTCATCAATCAATGTAGCATATTGTGTCGTACTTAGGTACTTACACAGGAACTGGCTTATAATTAATCGTCTGAATAATTAAATTAGTATTGATAATCATCATTCTTTATGACGTCTCATCATTCATTAGCTCATTACAATAAATATTAAATCATCTTATTAGTATAGCGGACACAATATTTAATTGACACCGCTACAATGGGACGAAATACATCGAATCGTATCAAATTGAAAGGGAACGAGCATAATTGACTCTACCATTAGCATAACAACGGGCCGAGATGATTAGACACATCCGAAGGAGCGGCCGCGGCATCCATCTGGCAGCCGTCGTGTAGGCAACAAACAAGGCGCGGGTAGGCTGACGGTGCAGCATCCACCTTCCCAACATCCGAACGTTTACAACATAATAGAGAGCATTAGTGCGATCCACTTTTGACATCATTATCTGTAGTCGGCGGCGATAAGGCGCGCGCGCGGCGGCGCGGCGCGGGCGGCAGTCGCGCGGCAGTTCGCAGCCGAACCGCTCGCGTCGTCCCGCGCCCCGCGACACACACGCTTTGGCGGGATTTCGCGGCTTCGCTCGCTCGCTCGCGCACTCGCGCACTCGCGCACCGACCGCGCGCGCGCTCGCGTCGCGCACCCCAGTGCAGTGCACCAGTGATCTCTTGGATTGCAGTGTTGGATCGTACCGCCGGACCACCGGCTCCCCGGACCCTCGGCCCAGAGCCGCCTCTTTCGATTGTAAGAATTCGTCCGCTGCCGAGCTGACCGTTGACTCACGCGTGACGCACTCGATCGCTGGAACCGGGAATTATTTACGATGCACACTGTTGCCGCCGGACATAAATTTGCAGTTTTGAGCCGTTTAATGCCACGACGCGGGAAAGTGGAAACTTCTTGCGTTACCTAACACAGCAATAAATCGGCAATAATTGCAGCGTTTCATTGATGAATTGATTGCCCTTGGTCGTATTAATTGCCGGTGTAACCCCACTGGGCGTGTACGCACCAAATCAGTACCTTGAATCTGATCTTCGTGCTAATATTACCGCGAACTCTTTATCTTATCACCAAATTAGTTTTAAGATATCGTAACGTCCACGTGTAATGTGCGAGAGTACCTAAACACCAGACAGTAGCAATGCAATAACTAATAAGAATTTATAATTAAGAAACCTCGAGATGCCGATTGTATTGCTGCCAGTTCGGTGCGGAGCGTTAAGTAACAGCTTCACAATTCATCGGAAACCTAATCGAAAACCGTGCTAATGTAAACAATGGGGCGCTGAAATTAAACATGCAGTCTCGACAATGGCTGAAAAGTAGTGGAATGCAATGCACAGCACACACGCCGTAGTATTGTATTGTAATACTGCGAGGCGAGATTCCCGGAGGCGGCGCGCCGCGGCGCTGGGGTCGCGTCCGACCACAGTGATTAATAACACTTAGGTGTTACTGTCTGTGATAGGTATTATTTATATCTAATTGTCTACCCATCAGTGGACTTACGCTAAGAATATTATAGGTCTTTACATATGAAATTGCCGCATTGTGTGACGGAAATTGTAATTACTATTCTTTCTTGTAAATCACAAATCCAATTAGATTGATACATTATAGGGAAAATCCGATGACATACTGTATCATTCCATTTTGATGACTAACTTCTTCATAAAGTTACATCTGGTTTAATATACAAAACTTTAGTCATATGAAAAGAGGTATTTTCAAACCCTTATAAAAACTTAAGATAATACTTTTTATTTAATTTTAAAGACTTACTGGCGTCTAACCATACTCTATTTTCGAAATCAAGTAACTATATAAACTACTAGCAGACCCGGCGCTACTTCGTTCGCGTGGCAAACCCTACATCTACTCTTTTTCTTCCTTATAAACCTTTCTCTTGAATCACTCTATCTATTGCTGAAAACCGCATTTAAATACGTTGCCTAGTTTAAAAGATCTAAGCCTATATAGATACATAGGGACAGACGGCGGGAAACGACTTAACTTGCGAAAAAATAGCAATTTTGTAGGTAAACTTATTAAAAGGCGCATAAGCCCAAGGTAGTCAAATGGAATCAGGACCAAATTCAAGAACTCTACAACTACCCTCAAGAATAAACTTATTCAATCAAGACCGAGAAACGAAAAATTCTTTGTACAAAATTGTGAAAATGACTGATAATTACTAATCTTTTAATGTTATCAGGTGGTAGGATTCTTGTCAAGCCTAAGTCCATCTGGGAGACTACCACCGCCTTATCTAGTTTTGCCGCCAAGCAACAATGCTTGCATTGTTGTGTTCCGGTTTGAAGGATATGGCCAGGGCGTTTACAGGCATGAGGCATTTATCTTAGTCCTCACAGTGATGACACACCTGCGGTTCTGCATTTTTGTTGCCTGCACCCTAAATGCATGAATCGTTGATGTTATGGGCGACAGTGACCGCTCTTTTGTCACTGCGTAGAATAAACCATTTTTTAGAAAGGTACTATTAATCAATTTATTCATAATACGATGAATTTTGTTTTCTTATCCACAATATGAAATAATAAGTACTAATCTGGATATTTCCCCAGTTATCGGTTTTCGATATCGATTAGTTTGCTGAAAGTAATATGTATGTCTCGCAAAGATTCAGGATAAGCATTTTATTTATAAAACTAGCTTCGCACGGGTGTTCTTGGAGTTTCTCTATTATAATATGCCTTTATTATACGTATAAACCTTCCGGAAGCAATTCTCTAATTAATGGTGTAAACTGCATCATAATCCATTGCGTGGTTTAGGAGGAGTTACAAACAGACAGAAGCTGCAAGTGATATTAATTTATACTATGTATAGATTACACATAGCAGTGTAACTTCCTACCTACATTTGTACAAAAAGATACTGCCAAACAAGTAGAATTTACAAGCATTCCCGCTTGTCATCATTAGACTACAAAGTCTTGAAAAAGCCAAGCTTTGTTTCACAGCGTAACTACTACAAATAAAAGTAAAATTTTACGAGTTTACTATTTAATTTCCTTAATTTCATAGCGTACGTACAATTAGGTAGTAGTTGTTTACATACTATAAAATAACTAAATCGACTTTGTGCCACATTTCTTTTCTGTAATAATTAAAATAATTTCTCGAGCAGACGTGAGAAAAACTCCAACATCAACATGTTCTACTCGTCATTCCGCATACCTTTTTGGCATTGAAATATTTCATATGACACGCGAAGAAAGTGCTCCTGGGCCCATAATTTACATAACAGTGAGATAGACGAAACGGTCAGCTAGGGTTGGCACTTGGGGGCCTAGGGGGCCCACTCGAGACGTGGGAACGTCTCACCCTAGCGGCTAAGGCGTTATCACGGACGCTCTCGTGTTCTATAAATTGCGGGGATACGGCGCGTTATTGTCCCAGTGTGGCAGGGTTGGGCCACTGCCGAATGTTAGGCGATAGAACTAATAGGTAATGCCGAATCTTGGGCGATTGAAGTAATAGCTACGTAATGGCTGTACTGTATACTGTATTCAGTATCCATTTATTTGGCAGTCTAATGGTATACATACACAGGTGATAACATGTAAAAATGAGTGGCACATTAGTCAGTCGCCTTCTCAAGGCACTACAAAATATGTGCTTACTGTACCTATCCTTAATAAATCTTAAAATGCATATATTATATAATGTCAATTTTCCAGTACTTCCATAATAAATAAACTGATTCATACGTAGATTGTCAATTTGCAGAAATATAAAAATGAGAATATTAAATTATACAATGTGATTGGTACGTAAATAATAATAAATTCACTATGTTACATATCTATTCGGTCCAATATAAAAAAATACAAACTTAAGTGTGTAATGTCATAGGTAATTCTAATAATCGGTTATTGTCTTTTTTTTTGTGAGACCTTAGAATGTGTTTAAATATTTTCTGTCAATAGCAGTTGTAGTTACACGCTAGTTTAATACTAGATAATGTAACACTCACTATATTCCTAAGTGTTGTTTCCGCTTATGGAATCTGGCAAAATCGCTTATGTTAGCTTAGGCCACATTTTAAATTCATGATTGTGGATGAATAAAATCCCCTATTATAGGCAGATCTTTGTTCAAAAGGAGATTCCAGATTGTTGATGTATATATGAGGCTACCGATATCGTTTTTATATCATGCGTTAAGGTTTTTATTGGTTCAATATTATTAGGGCATTTAGTCAACTTGTTGCCCACAATAAAATTAACCCTGAACATGGATGAAATCCGGGCCAAAGTTACCTTAGTATACATATTCTGTGTCAAAAGCTAATTAATTTATCATCTTGGCGTTAATATCCCGGTTGTGCTCTCGCGCACAAGGGCCCGGGGTGCTCCTTGACTATGATTCAGGATTTGCAGATCAGGTAATTACAGTGGACTACCATCTGACCTCCGTGACCCTGCTACCAGGGGAACCTGTCCAGAGGGCCTATCGGCTATCTCAGTGGACAACTGAATTTGACATAAAAAAATCTGACACTACTCTAATTTGGTAGACGCTATTGCCAGTTTTCAACGTAGATGACGTGGTGTAGAATTATCTAGTGTCAAATACAGTTGTCAACTGAGTTAGCCAATAGCCCCGCTGATTGGATCATGGTTACACATTTAGTCGCCTGAATGTGCAGGTTTCGTCACAATGTTTTCCCTCACCGTAAGAGCATAATTATAAAAGTATTGTTGGTCCCTAAATACTGTAACAATCCAATTTAACCTTTTCGTTGTGATAATAATTAGACCTAATCAAATCTAATACAAAAAATGCGGTCATTGATTACATTTACTAACGTGAGGATGTGAAACATCAGTTTAAAAAACGAATATTGTAGGTACTAGATATTTATTCACAAGGATTTGTTACACTTATTTTGGTACGTCACTGTAGTGAAACACAATTCACACATATGTGTGTGTAGTACTCTGCCTTACACCTATTAAGTGACTTTAAAATGTAAGCGACGGTGTTATTACGTATCCATTTCAATAAGGTAAGTTCAGCAATGCAGCCTGAACAATTTCTATGAAAAACGTTGTAGTAAAATATTCAATGGCAGGGTCGGAACGCCCACCCGCATTATAAAGTTCACTCCGCTATTTCTTTCACGACTGTCGCGAGTCGCGAATATTCTAGACGGGTGGCGAAGGCAATAACTAAGTGAATTGCATTTTGAGAGATTTTATTTCGACTTTAATGTTTCACTTCTACTCGCTTAAGTACAATTGAACCTGTAAAACGGTTTGGCAAAACAAATTAAATTGAACGTCGGCAGCGATAACTAAGATGGTCAAGGTTAGTTTGGTTAATTACTTTCGGGCGCTACAGTTTAAACGTAGGTGTTTAAGTAAAATATTTGCTTTAGCCAGTTTGTACATATTTGAACACTAACCGATGCTCTTACGGTGAGGGAAAACATCGTGATGAAACTGCACTTTCAGGCAATTTAATGTGAAACCACTCTGGTCTGGTTCCCCTAGTGACAGGGCCACGTAGGTCAGATGGCAGTCGCTCCACTCTAATTATCTGATCTGTCAAATCATGGATCATGGTCATGGTGAACCCGAGCCCTCGTGCGCAAGAACACAACCGGGACATTAACGCCAAGATTGCTAGGGACCAACAATATTTACTGACCCATTGGTAGACAACCCTGAACGGATACCAAAGGAAATTAGGAGCTCAGATCCTGACCGCTTTGTAGTCTAGCTACACTAGGGCTGCACCCGCGTCCCTTGCTTATTAATGATACCGATTCTCACTGCTTGGCGGTTGACGGAGCGTCCGCTACGCCGCCCCAAGGAAAACTAGGTTAATGTACTCGGATGTAGGACGACCACTTTTCGGCTCTTGGCTCCCGTAGCAATGTTTGTTTCCTCATTTAAATGCTGTTAAACATTATCGCTGGTGACCTTGCAGGCTATTCTGGGCCGATATGGCGCCCGCATGCGCTCACTCGATGTTTTCTTCGAAGCAGTCTATGCACGATGTATCGGCAATGTCATAGACTGCCGATTTAATGTCATCTAAATATAGTCGGCTACAAGTTGTGAGGTTTGCGAGTGCAAACACGGCAGGCGTTCGCGCCGAATTAGCGTGATCGCGTGCGTGTATGGCTTTCCCATTAACGTGGCAGTTAAACTTTGCGGTGTACCTATGAAAATCTTTTCAAGGTTACTGCGTTTTTGCTATACGTTTTAAATTTACTTGTAGGTAATATTAAAATTATATTTTCTGATATTAGAAAAATAAGTACATTATAATTCAATTAATTATAGATCCTTGGATTGTGTGCCGAAACTAACCGGCATCATTTCTGTTAAATTAAGATGCCAGGATAATGATTTGCCTTATTGTATGAATTACAGTGTGTGTACACACGTACGACTAGTTACAATTTTAAGTTAATCAACAGCTCACAATTGACCCATGATTAGACAATTTATTTCCAACAATTCAGCACCTTTCATGTAAGCATCCAACAGGCCCCTCCTGTCATTGATGACGTCAACAGGAGCAGAAAGTCCACCTGATTGGAGCAGTAACTTTCGTCCTAGGCCACAACATCCACGAAGTTTACCGAATTAGTGTTGACCCACGAAACGTAGACTTTATGGGCGCCACTTACCACCACAAGGCGGGTTTATCTGTTCGCTTGTTACAGAGTAGCATAAAAATATAGTACCTAATAAGGGGGGGTGCAGTATCATTTGACCCACAGCGATGTGGGTGCGATCAATCACGCGGGCAGGCGCGCAGGCGACGGCC
Organism: Blastobasis lacticolella; assembly: GCA_905147135.1. Taxonomy (NCBI): domain Eukaryota; kingdom Metazoa; phylum Arthropoda; class Insecta; order Lepidoptera; family Blastobasidae; genus Blastobasis; species Blastobasis lacticolella. The sequence goes on from LR990047.1 coordinate 5,905,698, forward strand.
GGTCGCGGCCGTACCGCCGAAAAACCCATCCGCCCCGCCACCCCGCTAAATAAGGCGGCAACTAGAGACTGACCCCACGGAATATCAAGTGAAGCCCAGCCCAAACAGGAATATAAAGAGGCTGTCACTTACACTAGTAGTTTACCAACTGTCAGATTTCTGTACAGGAAGGAAAAACAGTTCTCGAAAAGTCCGTGTGTTTTGTAGGCGATTTCTTGTTAAGCAAACTATGAATGAGTATAATTCGTATTTTTATTCTCGGTGTAAATAATTTTTCCTCGTGCTAAACCAATAGGCAGACTCAATACAAATTACATTTGTATGGCGCTAGTAGTTGTACCAATTGTCAATTAGTTAGCTGTACAGTTTGGAAGCAAAAACAGTTCTCGAAAATTCCGTGTGTTTTGTAGGCGATTTCTTGCTAAGCAAACCCACTTGTTAGATGAGTAATTTTACACGTAACTTTTACGCGTGCCAACCCAATAGGCAGATTCAATACAAATTACATTTGTATTTTCATATATTGTTATTGAACCCACGATCTTTAACAGCTGGTGGAGTCACAAATGGGAAAGACTCGGGGCTATATCGGGCCGGTCTGTAAATATAGAATCACAATTTTTATGTGATTAGAGCCAATATCATCTTCAAATCCGTCCGGATAAAGGTTAGATCGTGCCCGGTTTTAGGAGGGGCTGGATCATTGGAAGTTTGATACGAAACGACGATCACTTAGAAGGGAACCTATGTAAATATAATGCGGCAAACTAGTAGATAGGTAGAGTTGTTAGTTAAAGTGTTAAAACATTATATTTAGAACACATATACCTACATTTCACTATAAATTGACCATGTAATAATAAACATTGTGAACTTGTGAGCTATAAGCTGATGCGTTTCTATCGCACTAGTATTGAATTCAAGTAATGTCTATCCCGTCTATTTTTGAAACTGTTTATTGACGTAGCACTAATCACTGATCCTGATAGTTCCAGTTCCATGCGCTCACTACCATGGAAACTCTAAGAAAAGGTGATAGACAAAGGTAATCCTTGAGAATAATGTTTGAAACTAGTTTCAAGCATTGCCCGCGACTTAGTTTGCGTTGACTTGAGTAGTATAATATTTATTTTACCCGTCGTCAATCTTTTTTTTGTACCATTATAGTATTATTACTTTCATTAGATTTTTAGTTAGTTTATAGTTAAATTTTGTTTTGCTTCATTGATCCACACACATTTTTGTCTTATCTATTCATTCGGTATGTACTTTAGGTATAAATAAACGCTATTAAGCGACCAACATATGAAATAAGTAAGAGCATTTTACATCTTACATTATTACGTTACCAAGCACAACAACAGCCAGTGCCCGACCGAGGCCCGACCACTATGGCAATCGGCTTCAGTTCCCAAACGGCCTACTCTAGCCGTATCCGGTAGAGCGCGTCGCGATTAATCATCGGGTCTCGGGCCGAATGGGAAAATACGTATGTAACCTGACCTAACCGCGGTTACCCAATGACGAGACGCAGCGTCTCGGCTTCTCATCTCGACTCGCCACGATCTGTGCTGTAATTATCTCTGTCCTGTCTTTTACCTTTTGGTGGAGCTTTTGCCGTTATCAATTGATAAGTGTATGCCAAATTAAGTGGTACAGGCGCAGGTCCGACTGGATGTGGAAGGCACAGGACCGGCCTTTGTGGAGATCTCTGGGGAAGGCCTGGGGAATACCCAGCGCGTCTTTTACGATGAACTTTGTCTAGCTATCTGTTATGTTTCCACGCCTAAACAGCTGAACAGACTGATGACAATCTGGGAAAGAACATTGTCTACTTTTATCTTCGATACAATAATATCCAGATTTTATGCGGACGAAGTCGCAAACGCCTTTCATATACGATCCCGATGGCGATTGGTTATAAAAAAATGCACGAAAATGACTTTCATACATAATCGCATCACTCCGAATGAGGTTTGCAAAGAGGGGAAACCCAATGATGCCGAGTTATCGCGTAACTGCACGAGATTCCACGTTTAGGTACATGGCTAGTGCCCATTGTCTCCTACTTGGTAGTTGATTCTTGAAGGCATAGTGCGCAAAAGGAATAGGAAATTACCCGGCTATTATCTAGGTTCCCGTTGAAGAGAGCCATAAGGAAATTAAACCTTGTGTTCGCTTGGATTTATGGTATCGTTATGGCTCGCTATAAAGCGAAAAGGGAATAAAAACTACCGAATCACTATCACTACATATTACAAAACAATGTCCCAGGCCGCGTCTGTCTGTCTTGTCGCGATAATCTCAAAAAAGACTGAACGGATTGTCATGCAGTTTCCACCAACAAACAGAGTGATTCATGAGGAAGGTTTATGTGTATAATACATGTATATTGTTATAATGCAGTAACCCCGAGAATACCGCGAAGCCGGGGCGGGTCGCTAGTCACCTATATAAGGTGTTACATAATATATGTATGAAGCCGTGAACTGGATGGAGTGCTAAACATATTAAAACGATAGGTACAATTATTTCTGTCGTACGTGGAATTTTTGTACCTATCGTTTTCATACATTTAGCACTCCATCCGGTTCACGGCTTCATACATATATTATGTAACACCCTGTATAATCGCCAGTAGTGTTTTTTGTTCACCCGATGAATTGCTTCATACTACTTTATAACTAGATTAGCACGATATTTGTAACGTTTATTTCCATGACTCATATCTCACTCATACATGAGAAACTACCACTGTTTTGAAGTTAAAAGCTTCAAGTGCCTTTGGAGGTCACATAAAAATTTCAACACGGTACTATTGTTTTCGTTGGCGTCTATCTTCGGTTACTTACTAAACGATATATCACGAGGCGCCCACAAACGCCCACTGACGTTGAGCGGGTCGTGACGTCGTGACAATGACGTATTCACCGTAGCCCTAGTGACGTCATAACCGAGTATAGCTGGATGTTACAGGCCTACGCGTGGATCTTTAGCCTCTATTTCCTTTTCCCTTTTTATGAACTGCGCGGAGTTTCTTCGGAAGCTTATTACGGAACGACAGCGGGAAAACTTTCCCTAAATTGTGGATAAAAGTGAAAAGTTCGAAAGTGCCAGAGTGTAGACTGAAATAGGCCGTTGTGTTGCTATTTTTATATTGCTCCTTCGAAACAAATTGTAACTTTTATTTAAACAGTATTAGGACTAATAATTCGTACCACGGTCGCGTTTTGTTGTTAAAATGTGTATAAATCATGTCATTGATTAATTCGAATATTTTACTCGGGCGTCAGCCATGAAATGTAGCAAAAACTCGCCATTGTATTCAACAGAGGTCAACTTGAAGCTAGTTGTTGCGCTATTAAACCAGTTTTGAATATTACAAGTTGGAACGCGGTGCGCGATCACCTCACTAATTGGTTCCAGCAATCGTGTTGCGAACGTCACGCTCATACATACATACATACATCTGCCGCGGCGCAGTTAACGTGTTAGAGACAGTGTTTCCATATCCGATTTTGGTTTTAGCCGTAACTTATTTAGAAATTAATCCAAAAGTACTCTAAAAGTCGAGATTGAAACCACTTACTCTTTCATTTAATTGGTACAATTTTATTACAAACTAGTAGAAATCGTAAGATATACGTTTAGAATTACATCGTATTCGACATAAAACATAATAAGAACGGAAAAGGTCTACATCCTATAGTAAATAGGGTATCTTATTACAGCTCCAAGTTTGGTTCGTTCCAAATACTTCTAAGTCACTGTCAAAATCGCATTGGCCCAATAAACTCAAAATCCCCAAAAGTGGAAACACTGTTCGAAGTTCAATTCCTCAATTCCAGCGACGTTTCTTCTATCGCCACAGCGGGAGTGCAGTGTCAGTGCAGTGTGGTCGACGCCAACTCGGCGAGCTAGCGAAATGTTCGCCCGCGGCGTCGACTAGCCATCATAGACAGTGATTGTGTATTTTATGTACAAAGTGCGTACTACTGAGGAAATTGGTGTGGAGTGTGTAAAGTGCGGCGCTGTCACCGCGGGCATGCACATGTGCTATGAGAGGCCCGGCCCTGTCACCGCGCTGAACGCAGCAGCAGTCATTGGGTAAGGGCACTTACTGTACCACGTGTTTATCATACTAGTAACAGAGGTTCCGTTTTGGCTGGAGCCGACCACCCGTCTGTTGCAGTTGATACGAATTCTTATGCAGTACAAAATAAAGTCGGTTTTTGGGTGCGGGGGATGTGGTCGGACGTCAGACCAAGGTCAGCACGCCTGCGTGTCCGAATTAATCCAAAAGCGAGTTTATTTTGTACATTGTAAGGATTAGTATAGAATGCAACTGACGGTTGGTCAGCTCCAGCCAAATCGGAGCGTCTGTAACTAGTTTATAACTACTTGTTTTATGTGATTTAGTACAATATGTACCTATGTAGAGGATGTATCGGGTTTCTAGTTGTTTATAATTGTGTCTCGTGTCGGTTTTTACCTATGTCGCGTTATTTAATGGGCATAAAAAAACTTGTTCTCCGAGTGTTTTAGATACGGCTCTAATGTCTAATAATTACGGTGGATTGCGCATCTTTTGAACTGTAGTAGATACCTACCTACATGAACGAAGAAACATCGTATTTATAAGGCACGCGCCGCTAGCATACAAAGACTCAATAACATTGTGTTACTTACCTATATTGTAGTATAATGACACATTTCAACAATGATATTGGTCCTTACAGCTGGTGTGTGTGTGCAATATCATTACAAATATGACTTTCATACTGTTATTTGCAATTTTCCACGGGGTCCCCGATAACGCGCGCGTGGGTGAGGTCTCTACATAATTGTCAATTTATCACCAAGTGTCATCTCAAGATTTTAAAGGTCATAGGGCGGAATTGCTCTGGAGGTCTGCCGCCTACTATAATGGTTTCTTTATTCATTGACTCGGTTTCTAGCTTTGTACTGGTTTGATGGAAGTTATGAATGTCGAAGTCCGAGATGATTGGACTGGTTTTGTGTTGTCGAGACAATTATGGCGTAATATAGGTAATTCAACTAATGTACGATAAATAGTTGCAGATAATTTGCTCCGACTCGTTTTTTCCGTGTAGGTTTAAGGATAAGTCAAAATTATAAAATAATTGCGTTATAACGCTCCTCGTTTAGTAAATCCGTAACCCATATTAATTTTACAGTCGCCCGATTAAAGTACAACCCCATAAAAACTAAACAAACAACTATAATGTATAAAGTTGCGAACACTGTTAAGTCGTATCGTCGCTCGCTAATTACGTAATTAGGTGGTTGCCGGTTGCCGCCGTAGTACGTTCAATTTGACTAATCGCTCGCTATACGGCCCCGTGTTTACCGGTTGTCGCACAGGGTGGCTACAGTCTCGTGCGATAATCCAATAAGCTGCATTGCTAGCTAGAATTAACCTTAAGCTGTCCGCCCTATGGCTTGACGGGGTGAGAGAAGAGAACCCGTTTGAGGCGTTTTCCCTGTCGCGGCGCGGGCAGGGTTTTACCGCGAATTAGGCGGATTGTCTGGCGAAGTTTTGCGACAAATATGTAGGCTTTCGGGTAGGTGAGCTAGCCACCCCTTGGGAATCGCAGTTACCTGAATCGGTGACTCGGTCTCGCCAAGGTAATGTTTGGTGTGCTCTTTGTAGTCTGTAGGTATGTTTCGGTACTTGAAATCGTGTGTAAGTTAACTCTTGTACCGTAATAAATGCAAATAGTAAAAGAATTGCCGTGTATGTTTGTTAACTTGATACGGCTGAACAGATTCGTATGAATAGCTTTAAACACAACAATCAAGTGTTGTGGTGTGCTACTCGTATGTGTAATAAATGTCTTTTCTTTTTTTCTTTCTTTCATTGTACAAACAATCGCTGAATGACAAGGTGGCAAACATTTTATTGTATAGAACTCTATACAGTATATAACTAGATTATAGATAAGTAGATTGGAATTATAACCTATAATTTACAATCTAGTTATAATTTGGCCAGCTCAAATTGTCCCTATGTCTATACATTGGGAGGAAGCTACAAATTTATTCTGCATGTTGCCCGTGAAATGTGGTTCGTACTGGCAACGTTGGTCGCAGTGATTTATCATTTTATTATCCGCCGCTCATTTTGATTCGTAACAATGTGAGGTTATTGGCAACAAATTATTGTACGCTTTCATTTGATTGTTGTACATTCGATGCAATCAACCAAACGATTTCGTTATGTATTATTAATTTAGTAGGTAATAATTTTTAAATCATAATAGGTATCTACTTATTTGCGAATGCAGTTTTGAAAATGGAGAGATAGAGATGAATTATTATATTATTTGAATATATTATATTAAAAATGTTACATAAATATACGCCACAATAGATACTACTTTCTGTACAAGTAGTGCCGTACCTATACGCTATTGTAATTTCCAAGCATATTGCGCTTTACCTGCCTATTATCTATTAGTCATATTACCTATTATCAAAGTAACCTATTTCCCGCCTCATGTCCACTAGATGACAAACACGACTAAATATTTATTCTTGATTGTAAACAACGGTAATAACATCGATCAACACATCTTTGGGTCATTGCACTTCTCAAAAATTGTTCCATTGATCTTCCAGAAGCCCTGCTTAATTGGTTAGGATAATTTATATTCATAATTGATGTATGATGACACACACAAAAGATGTATGGATTCTGTGAATGATGACAAGCGGGTGAAAGGATTGGAGTACCTAGATGATATATGATAGAGTTACATGGAAGAGAGAGACATAGTATTCCGACCCCACCTGCCCTAACAGTGCATATCGACAGGTGGATGATACACACAGCTCTCTTTCGGCTCATAGTGTGCTGTCCACTTGTTTGCCACTTCCAACCCGTATCAATTCGTACAATCGATCACCCTCACTGAAATTATCTCATTCAAAACGAGTGTTTTAACCAAGCACTTTGACATGATCCGGCTAACGAAGTGCGCTGAACTGTCAGCATGGTCATAATGCAATTGCTATGGTGGACGTGGATGCGAACTGTTTATGGGTTCAAATTGGGTTTGACCGGTGCAGTTTGGATATGATCAAGTGTGTTTGACGTGGACAGCTAGTCGATTGCAATGTTAGTTATTTACATACATTTGTTTATATAATAATAATAAATAATAATAATAATAAATATTCGTGGACAAATTCACACAGCGCCATCTAGCCCCAAAGTAAGCAAAGCTTGTGTTATGGGTGTTAGATAACTGATAAACTACTTATATAATTTTTTTTAAATACATACTTTTTATACATAGAACACCCAGACCCGTAACAGAAATTAAAATTCATCATTTTTAATTTCTGCCCGGCCGGGAATCGAACCCGGGACCTCTTGCGTGGCAGACCGGCATGTTGACCATTGAACCACTCAGGTCGTCATAATAATATACATATCACATAGTTACATGTATATGTAACTCGTGGAATGCGAAATAAATTGAAATACCTATACCGTCACGGGGTGCCAATTGGCGTCCGAGACTGTTACCACAGTAACTGTACCAGCTTTAGGATTACAAGCGGTAGAGCTTATTAATATAAAATTAATATTAATAAAAGGTTATTGAATATAAAATATGTTATGTATGAATGTGTCAAATGGAAACCTGCAAATATAAAAAAGAGTAAAACGTTAACTAATTATTAATTAAATATACATTTTACTAGGTACAGCTCCGAAGTTTTTTTTTGTGAGTCAGTCTGAACAGTCAAGTCTTAAGTAAACATGCACTTTTTATAATATGTAACATTACAGGCGTAGATAAGGACCATTAGGTAAATAGCAATTATCATGAGTAGATGTTTCCTGTTAACCACTTATTGACCAATGGGAAAAAGTAACGTTGACGCAGTGAGCGCCACAAGGCGAATTTTTCCCATTGAGCATTCTATGAACTTTTTTAATTAAGATTAAAATTGGAATTAAGTTCACTCAACTAACTAACTAACTAATAGTTTAGTGCCTCCTACAGACATGCATAATTGCATACACTTTTCATAATATTATAACACATACCGAGTACAATGTAGAGTTAACGTATTTGTAGTTCAAGTTCAAGGAAATACTACATACCTACAATGTTGTTATCTGTTCAAAAACGTTAGCGAAGTTATTAAAGCGTGGGTTCGCCCGGTGTCGTGTTGAAAAAACAATTATCCACCGTGCACCGTACAAAGAGCGGGCCGCCGCGGGAGCGACAATTCCTATTTCAATTATTCTACACTGTTGCTTGTTGGAAATGAGGGGATTTAAATTTGAAATTGCCCAGGCGGAAATCTATTGCATAAGGTGACGAATTCCAGTTGAACGTTTCGCGGCGGCCGACTGGCTGCAGGAGCCGGCCTTAATTAAATTGGCACTTAAGCCCTTTAAACTTTGTAATTAGAAACGATGACTGACGCCACTTAACATAAATTTTGTGCCGCGCTTTGGTTCCTTTATCTTTACAAGGAACGTGACGATTGTGGCATTCGATAGACTCTGTCTACCCTAGATATGGGCATGTATAAACATCGCAAATCTTGTTTTACGTCTAATCGAATGTCTCACTTTGAGTATCGGAATAACGACGACACGCTTCGATATTACCTACAATTCTAGTGTCAAATACGCATATCAATAGCAGTTGTGTAGATAATAGAATACGTATCGAACCAACGAAGGGTTTCATTCCGGTAACACGCTCCTAACCAGCGCCGCCGACCGCCTACGCGGAAATTCTTTTGAAGCCTCCATTCATTCATGAACATGAATGGACGACGGCATTAATTTAGAGTAATTTTCCGCGGCGTGCCTAGAGGGCTAGTATTAACAGAGCCTCGGCGCGTGATTCCAAAAAGTAGTGCTGTCGCCTCCCTCCGTGAGACTCTTTGTGAACGACTCAGGAAAAGCCCGTGAGTAAATTAATTTATCACTTAAACCGTTAGCTTTCCGCCGTGAAAACGCACAGCTAGATAGGTTTACTTTTATGCTTACCGAGAATTGAAACTCGGAAAAAGGAATACATACAGGTCCACAACTTTGTCCGGGAAAACTTTTGCGTCACAAGTGATAAAGGAGCTGCCGTGGCGAGAGCGTGAGACGTTTTATTGTAGGGTATGAAAAATATATGTAGATGCGTAATATGAAGTGACAGAGGCGTTATCTGCTACTACCGACTGCTATCGCGGCTTATCAGCTATCAGGGCAGTGCCGCCCTCCAAACATCGGAGTCAACGGCCGCCTCGCGCCCACCGCCAATAATAACTCGCAAACAAGATTGTTGTGTAAGAATTTGTTAGGAAATTGTGTGTATTTTTCTATACAAAACTTCGTCTTACAACATCCCAAGTTGTTATTCCCGAGTCGCGATAGGTATTCATGAAGTTGGCGCTTTAATTTTTTAACAATGAAGGCTCTATAAGCAACCATCAATTTCTTCGGTTTGGCGCAATACGCAAGCTCCTGGTTGATTCCGGTTGAGTGGGGAAGCCAAAGGAAGTTTTACGAAGTTCGTATTCGTTGACAAACAACTTTCATAATTTACGACCAAAATATTGCCTACCGCGGCTATCACCCGCTCGCAGGTCGGATCTCTGTTAACATTCAACGTTCCTACTTATTTTCTCGGGATAAAAGTAGCCCAGGCGAATATCTATTGCATAAGGTGACAAATTCAGTTGAACGAGCCAGCAGCTTTAATTAAATTGGTTCTAAAGCCCTTTAAACTTTGTATCAGTATTAAATTGTTATAGACGTGAGTCTGTGAAGTGAAGTGAAGTGTGTATGTATGAACATTAACGCAAATCTTGTTTTAAGTCTTACGACAGAATCTTGTTTTACGGCACAACGGCCGATGGGGCAGTAAAGTTCTCGAGTGGCGACCACGTACCGGAAGACGCAGCGTGGGTAGGACTCCCACAAGGTGGACCGACGACCTGGTAAAGAGCGCAGGTGCCAGCTGGATTCCGAAGGCATAGGACCGGCCTTTGTGGAGCTCTCTGGGGAGACCTATGCCTAGTGGGCGTCTTTCGGCTGCTCTGATATGATGATGATGAAAAGTAGCTAATCTATGGTACTCAGTGATAATGTACCATTAGCGAAATAAAAATCGTTCCAGTTGTTTTAACCCCAGACGAAAAAAGGGGGGTTTTATAAGTTAGACATTTGTATCTGTGGCTTTGTGTATCTGTGTGTCTGTCTGTGGCATCGCAGCTCCCGAACAGATGGACTGATTTGGATGTGGTTTTCTCTATTTAAAAGGCAGTTTAATGGAGATGGTTCTTAGCTTTGTTTCATTAAAATCGATTGAATAGCTTAGAAAATATTTGAGTATATGTAAACTTGGTCGGTTATTTGACTTTTTCTGTCGGTTACGTTATTTTGTATAAATTAGTAACAAAAATACAAATCTTTCCTCTTTCACTCGCGCAGTAATTGTTTTCGGTTTTCATATAGTAGGTGTAACATACGCCGGTGCTAACGTCCGAACTGGTAAGATAACACACCACAAAGTCGGTAAATACAGCCATTATCTCGGCCGTTGTGCAAAGGTGGACTTTTCTCATTATTCCTTCGGCGGGGGACGTTAAAAGCTGTAACACTGATGCCTATTTGCCCATCTTATCTCGTTCCAAGTTTCTCAATGAATTGTTTGCATGGCCCGGCCGTTCTTTGTTGGTGGCTCTAACAGCCGGGTGGTCCGCGCTGTGGTGATTTCCACGTACGGCCTTTATTAGTCCGATGGCCGTACATCGACGGTGCTACTTTGCTACTCCAGCCGTTAAAGAGCCTCCCCGGTATGAACCCGCTATAGTTATCGCCTACAACACTCTTATCGCGCTCGAGAACTAATTGTGTTAATGAATCTCGCAGCTGACGTCGAAAGTGGAGTTCATTTTCTTTACAGATTAGACGTGTTCGTGGGAAATGTTAATATCGGGCGGGTGTTTCGTTTGTTACGATCGAAATTAGTAGCTGTTGAACTTCCTTACATCTCAGCTCAGTTTGTCATCTGTTTATCAGGTGGTAGGACTCTCTAAGCCTGAGGAGTCCGCCTAGGCGAGTAGGTACTATCGCCTTATCTATTTCTGCTGCCAAGCAACATTGCTTGCATTGTTGTGTTCCGGTTTGAACGATAAGGTAGCCAGCGAAATTACAGGCATGCATGAGGCATTTAATGTCAAAATTGTAGATGTTATGGGCGACAGCTACCACTTACCATCAGGTTACGTGTCTGCTTGTTTGACACCGAATAACATTACTAAAAACGTATGGTTGAGGGCAGATAATAACATTGTAAGTTAAGTAAATCTGAACTTATGAATCGTTCAATATCTAAGCATAAAAATGCGATAAAATTAATTAAACAGTCAGGTATTCATTGTATTCGAGAATGAAATTGGTGTAATAATAGATTAATAAGCAACACCGAGCTTTTTCAATTATAAAACTATTTATTTATTACACAAGAAAACGAATGCCAACAATGTTTGCGAAAATACTGAATATGTTAATATTCTGGAGTTAAGTTACGAACTCGTTGATGATGAAGTAACAAGCCAGAACAAAGTGAATGAAGATGGGTGACCCATGATACGACTGCCGTTTTTCTTATTTCTAAAATATATCACACTTAGAAACCTTTGTACATCTCACAAGATAATATGATCAATTAGAGTTTGCCTAATTCTGATAAACAATGACGTGAAATGTCCTTTAGCTTGTGCGACATCAAATATACGATTGGCCAGAGTGACTTTATTTTATAATCACCCGAGTGTCCTTAGGCAAACTTTATGTTGGTATCGAACCCTTTTCAAAGTGTGTCTTGACAGCTTCGATTTTTAAACCGTGACGTTTATTCATTTACGTTTTAATTACTACTCTTTTACGGGCGCTAAATCGCCAATATCCTATAGAGAAAATGAAATACATAAGCCTCCAAGAAAGTAATATTTGAACCGGCGATAAATAATACATCCTCACGATACTCCGTACGTAAGGCACTAAAACCGCTGGCGCGGTAACAATTAATTTCTGTGTGGGTACTAAATAATGAAGACAAGTCAATAAAAATCTCTAACAGCAGAAACAATCAACCATAAACGGCGAGTATAAAGGTAATGACCACTGCTTAATAACATCCCAGTCCAACGGTACTCCCATTTTATTGCTCGGAGTGCACTATGGTGTACACTATTTTATTTTATTTATTCAACAATTTATTGTACACGCAGAGATGGAACGTAAACAACAATGCAATAGAATCATTATTCGACGTTTGAATTGTGGTTTTTCGGCGAGTGTTTTTTTTTAGAGGCGGAAATTGAAATAAAGCAGAAAAGTATTTAGTATAAATGAAACTAGCTCTTTTGGCAAGATAATTTTATGGCATTTACGTTTAAATTTATTTTGAGCAATGCGGCTGCTGTGACTGGCGTGAATGGCCTAATCTGAATATCAATTTTCATAAACTTTAAATTGCTAAATAAATTGTAAAATATTTTGAAATTATATTTAAACATAAAAGCCATAAAATTTTCTTTCTTAATAGATATAAAATACTTTTTTCTTTGTTTTATTTCAATTTAAAGTTCTCCGCCTCTAAATAAACCACCCTATACAAGTATTTAGAGCTCCAATTAAGAAGTATGGAAGGAGTATCATTGAAAGATTAATTACGGTATAGAAGGGAACGTGCAGGGCCTGCAGTCTCGACGTAGTGAGCGATCGCAAACTCATCGATTTCGGTCGCTATGTCATAACGATTAGATTTTATCAATATCCCGGAGTCTGTACACTTAAAGCTATACATAAAGATAGGTAATTTTGTGAATTCAGCCGTCAAAATAACGATTCTACAATCGATATAATGCGCAAATTTGACAGCGTCAAATTGCAATCGTTTGCAATCGTTACACGGAGTGCGACTTTGAGGTTGACAAATTGTGAATTGACGAGTAAACAAACATGTGTTTCTAAGTTTGTTTTTATTTCCTTTGATTAGTAACAAAGACTTAAAGAAAAAATACAAAATGAAACAAGCAAGTTTCTGGTAGTTTCTTACCAATTTTTACTACGAACTATTTATAATGATACAATATAGTTTTATGACTTCCATAAACTTTAGGGATATTTCTCCATGGAATGACGGAACTAAAAAATACGGTTTTTCGTTAGCCTACGGAGTTTTTTTTTTCATTATCAATAGGCTTGCATTTGACCTCAACTCACCTGATAGAAAGCGACGTTGAGGTCGAAGATGTAGTATGTGTGCCTGGATTCACTCTTGATTTGAAGGTTATACTTATCGGGGAACAATGACTCAAGCAGAGAGTTCCAGTCCTTTGCAATGCGCATAAAAATAGTGTCATATAACAAATAAATTACGATTTTGCACGTTATGTTTACAAGAAGGGTCTTGCATTTTCACTAACGATCGTTACGGCAACCGTAATTATTTTTGATCGTTAGTTTACGATGTTATTGCTATTTATGTGGAGGCAAACAGAATTTAAATATGTTGTGACTAATATACAGAAAGGAATGATTAGCTGGTTTTTTTTATGCTACTGAGGGACAAACGAGCAAACAGCCCACATGATGGTAAGTGGTAACTGTTACCCATAATATCTACAATTCATACATTTAGGTTGCAGATAGCACCAATGCATAACAGCAGGTGCGTTGTCACTGTGAGGACTAAGATGAAATGCCTCATGCCTGTAATTTCATGGATGGATGGGCATGTAGGGAGAATGAAAGAAAGGAGATTAACGAAAAAGATAGAAATGGTAAGAATGAATTTAATGATCGGACGGAGAAGACCGACTCGTACCTATCACGATCAAATCGATGATATCTTAAGTAAAGGTCCGGTCAATGGTACTCTAAACCGACGTTCGTGTATGAAAAGAGTAATGAATGTGGAAGAGACGACAGAGATCTGTCAGGACCGTAGCTTGTGAAACGATGTGATCTCTGCCTGGCCCTACTGGAAAAGGCGTGACGTTATGTGTGTGTATGTAAGTAATGTAATGTAGTTACGAGCTTAGCTTGCTTTTGAGATGGCTGTTTTAAGGCCACCTATTAATAATAATGAGAATAAATAATCGTGGACGAGTTCACACAGCGCTATCTAGCTCCAAACTAAGCATACCTTGTACTATGGGTGCTAGATAAGTGATATACTACGTAAATACTTTCAAATGTATTTTATCTGTCTTGTAAAGATGATTCATTGCTTGTTTGTTTGTAATAAACAAACAACTGTTATGGTGTACCTCTAAACGACCTGATTTCGTAGGTGTATCTTGAACAACAAGAGTTTGCGGAAAACTGCTAGCTAGCCGTCTAGTAGTCTAGTCTAGGCCCTTTACCGCCCCCCATTAGGACTCCAGCGGCCTGAAGAGGGTCTTATCGTCCACTTTGAGAAAGACATCTAAAACATATTATTGATTCCACTGTGGGTCGTTGAGCCAGCAAAGTAAGTATTATTGGCTTTGCAAATAAACATAGATGCTTTATCTTGCTGAAACTCCCAAAATAGAATTGTTATTTGAAATATAACGTGCGCGACCGACAATTTACCGCGTTCGACTAGTCGTCGGGTTTTTGCAGTCATCGTTTGATAAGTTGGAATGGAATACAATTGGTAACTTAGAAAGAAAATATATTAATTGTTCAATACCTATTGAAAATTGAAGCAAATAAATGTATAATTTTGATAATAATTTGCACAGTTACAATGTTATCGTGTATTTTATACCTACAAAGTACCCGGTATATGATAAACCAGCCAGCAGAGGTTATCATAAATTTGTTTAAGTTCGTTAAATTATACGGAATTACAATGTATTTAAGAAACTGTACGTATGATTAATTATTTTATGCATATGCGTATAAAATTGTGTAATTGTTAACGTGCGATGTTATATGATTGTATAGGTCGATGTACGAAAGAAGGCGGAATCCATACAAGCGAAGTTTGATAATAATTTCCATATTTTCCGATCAAATCAAATATGTCTGTGGTTTATCAAATTTTTGTTAAAATATATCGTTTCAAAGTTACATGGGATTCAATATTTCAATAAAGATATTGGTTTCTAAATAGCGTTTACTAAATTTCATTAGCTTTGATTGGTTAATATGGAAATAATGATCAAACTTCGTTTGTATGGAACCCGCCTTCTTTCGTTAATCGACCTATACTTTTATCATGGTCTCTATATACCTATTAACAACTTAGGTAAGATAAGACCATACCTGACATGTTACTAGTTGTCCAGGTTTTTGACATTATTGAAACCAGAGGGCGTAGTGCGAGTTTACAGTGACGATTCTGTTCGATAGTCGATGTGGAGACCGTAAATTTATTGTAAAAAGTACGTAACGTGGATGTAGGTGGTACAACGCTCGTGTCGCACTATGACCCACAGAAAACCAGCGTTGTGAGTCGCCTCGTGGTTCACAGCACGAGCTGAATGGGAACCCTTTTGCACCGGCCGCCGCGATTACTTATCTACGAAGGACAATACTTTTTTTGTTGTTATCTCCTTCCTTTTCTTGCATATTTTTTTTTCAAGTTTATTTAATGTTTGTGGTGTTGTGGTGTTTTGTGGCAATAAATGTCCTTATTCTTATTCTTAAATAATTTGTATGGCGAAGGGTAGCCCACCGTGTGGTTTTGCGCACGAGCGAGGGCCTGGGGTCCGCTTTTACCATCCAGGATTTGTCAGATCAGGTAATTACAGCGATTGCCAACAGACATCCGAGACCCTGACACCGAACCTGACTAGATTGGACCATAGTTACACATGCATTCGTATTCCCTCGCCGTAAGAGCAGTTAGCGACTTTCAAATAGCTTTGTTACACTGCGCCCGCTACGTTCTGGAGTCCTTGCAGCGACACTTAGTCTGGCGATGCATCAACGTTCTGAGGAGCTCTATAGTCCAATTACAGAACCAACGTATAACAATCCTATTGCGTCAAGTGTAACAGAAATTGTCGTAACCCCGAAATTCACAGCAGCATTGGAGGATATCTTATGCTCGACTCGAAAGGAAATGTCAAAAATATTACCTACACATCTTCGATTTGCCGATGACATTGTAAAAGATGTTTTCATTTATCGATTAAAGTCCATAAAGTACATAAGATTGTAACGTTGTATTGATTGATTAAAAAGGAATGTCAGAATGACGTCAGCTGTATCAGCATCATCCAAGAATTTCCATCAAAGTTTATAGATAGTCGATTTTGGTAAAAACACATACGAGTACTGCTATGCGGGGCACGAATTTGCGCGTGAGTCGCAACACTCACAGCTTTCTTCTCACCCTGCTCTGTCATACATCCTGTTATTGTCGTTTTCAACACTTGTTTACTGTACCTATCTCATTGACTGTGCACGCGCTAAATTTGGATTAGGTTGTTGTTTGTTTCTGCGAGATCGGGTTTTGTTTTTTTTGTCTCTTATAATTACAATTAGCGATTCTTTGAAACAATAGGTACTTCTACTTAGTACAGATCTATAGCCTAACTCAATACGTGCATTACGTAGATCAACCGGTAGGACGCTTATCGTTTGGTATTTCGGATTTTCAGTAAAATAGGTAGTAGGTTACTCGGAAATATATAGCTACCTTAGTTATTAGTAAAATAATTCTAGAAATTAGTAGTCACTTCATCGATCCTTATCTTCGATCGATAGGATTTTGGTGTTTGGTTAAAATAACCAACCACATATCAGCACAGTACAGCAGACGCTTTGTCGTGCGAGATATAACGTTATAACCAGCAATAGACGTTCTGTTTTGGCTGCAGCCGACCAACCGTCAGTTGCAGTTGATACTAATTCTTACGCAATATGAAATAAAGTCGATTTGGGTCGTCGAAGGGGACATGGTCGGACGTCCGATCAAGGTACGCTTGGCTGCGCATCCGAATTAATCGCGACATTAATCAAAAGCGACTTTATTTTGTACATCGTAAGGATTAGTAACGACTGCAACTGGTTGGTCGGCTCTAGCCAAATCGGAGCGTCTGTTACTAGTTAATGTGGCACTTGTTTCAACGCATATCGAAAAAGCTATATCGCTCTCTCGCGCGTGACAAAGCCCGTCCATGATATACAGCGGTAAGTGCCGAGCGGAGTGTGGGAATTGGGAGTGGTGACTAATGGCGTATGCATACGCGATTACGTAGTGACGAAGAATAACGTGACGTCACTGTATCCCTCCCGTCTGCACCACTCCGCTGCATTATACATACATAATTATTTACCACTAGGGATTTTAATTTGTATGATTATTTGTGTTGTCTTGCTTCGTACTACGGTAACCTTCACGTGTCGTGTGATTTTATCTGTACTTATTTATTGATTGTTTGTTTGTAATGAATAAATTCATCAACTAAATAGTTAATATAATGTTTAAAATCGGTTAAATAACCGATTTTAAACATAAAGCCACATTATTAGCGAGTATCATTGACTATAGTTATTCCCTAAATTCGATGTGGTCCCGACGAGAACGAATTCGAAAAATTTAGAATTTTGTACAAGCTCATAGAAATGTGCGTCGTAACGTAAAGGACCGGTATTATTGGTTGATAATTTTAAAACGATTACGAGTGAAGTTTGCAATATAATGGATTGTTATTTTTGTAACTCCTGTATTTATGCATTAAACAATAAAGAGTTTACATACATAGATACATTATAAATAAAAACTTATAAGCCTGCTAGAAGAAGTTCTTAGGAATAGATAGAGCCAGTGGTCAATGTTTGCATTTCATCATTACAATACATTGAATGAAATATTACAGAAATCCATCGATACTGTACAGTAGGTAGATATTCACATTCTTTTAAAACATTGTTAAACCTGACACTGTTCCTTTCACTTTGCCTTTTTTGAAATCGGTTTCATCGTTTCCTAGTTTGTTCAATCAAATTTAGTTAAGAATTTATTAAAATTTTTGGCACTGCCCATTTTGTCCTCCTAATTGATTTATTCCTTAACTTACCTCAGTCCTGATAATTACATTCGTTGGAACGGTCACATTTTGCTTAGTTATTAGAATTAAGTAAAAAATATACAATCATGCCGAAAGAGGTTATAAATGTTTTTCGTGGAGAACATCCGTACTTTCGGTAAGTGTGTTTTTGTTATTTATTGTTCTTATAGCTAAATTGTACATGGGAATATTTTTCTTTGTGGGTTTAGCGACAGAGGTTCTGTCTGATACGAATTTTTTATGTAGCATTTTCCTGTAGCTTATTAAATCAATCTCCAAAAATCCTTAGGGTTACTTATGAAGGTTAGCTTAATGTTGTCTAATTATACCAACAAAGTTTCATCTTAATCGGATTAGCCATTTCTAATAAATTCATCAAATCGAATAAAAATTTTAGTCATACAACTTAGTGGTGTTTATAATCTATTGTATAAGCCTCTGATGCACCTTAAACCATGTTTGTGCCTGTGTGGCACTTTTACTTTCACTTTTCTTTGTTTCCTAATCGGCAGTCAAGGACAGGTAGATTGTCTAAAATATGGTTAAATTTAAACGAATGATATTTTTGCTCCGCCCATTTATTCTCACTCTAACAGCTACCCGTATTTTTGCTACTTTCTTGAGTCTCGATCTGTCGCTTCCTGCGAACAGTCCTTAGCTGTGTAGTGTGTTTAAAAAGCGAAAAATGTCGAACATTAATTTTATCCGTTGTTTTGAGTAAGTGTACTTTTTATTACATTATTAAATAGTTGTTAGAAATGTGAATGTATTTTTGGGTATTCGCGAAGTTTTATCTCACTTCTTGTGTTGTATCGGCTTTTTGAAGAAATCACCATAATCGTTCGATTCACATAAGTTTTAACATGGTCATAAATCATAATCTCAGCCGCAGGTAGCTCACTGCTAGGCTTTAGGTTTTCCTTCACGTCTTCCACAACGATTTACTTGGACCTCTTTTGCCTCCCTGTGTTCTTTAGAAGGTCCTCCGTCGAGACTACGCTCAAGTCCGCTACATTTCGCGAGCTATGTTGCCTGTTCATTTTGCGACTCTATGTATAACCTCGTCGGTCGTAGTTCTGCTAGGGATATTATCATTCCTGACCGTATCACGTAGAGGATCTCCGCGCTCTATACCACGCACGGCGACTTTGAGATGTCTAATGGCATTGTACTTTTGCGTCCATCGGCTCCCTATGTTCTTTAGAAGGTCCTCCGTCGAGGCTGCGCTCGAGTCCGCTACATTTCGTGAGTTATGTTGCCTGTTCATTTTACGACTCTATAACCTCGTCGGTTATCTTAGTTCTGCTAAGGATATTATCATTCCTAACCTGACGACTTTGACTAATGGCTTTCTCCTCTTGCGTCCATCGGCTCCCTATGTTCTTTAGAAGGTCTTCCGTAAAAGCTGCCCTCGAAAACGCTACATTTTGCTAGCTATATTGCCTGTTCATTTTGCGACTCTTAACTTGCCATTTATCTTAGTTCTGCTAGGGATATTATCATTCCTGACCTTATCACGTAGAGGAACTCCGAGCTCTAGTACGCAATAGGCTGGTGCTATTCTACTCTGCCGGATACCACACGGCCTACATATTCGTCAATAACTTTGAGAGTACAGCTCTTAATCTAATTTTTTTATTGAGAATCAAGAGACATGAAAATTCTACTGAGTTTCTTCTTGTCCGTGTTCGTCTTTAGAGCCATCTGTTGAGAGACTACTGAGGTCTTCTTTTGTGCCGTAGTTAAAGTAACTCCAGGGATTTTTCCATGGCGACGATATCGTCGCAAATCAAAGGTGAGAAGGATTCGTTATTTACAGAGACATCGTTGAATATTTGTCGCTCCTTGTGTTGTATCGGCTTTTTGAAGAAATTACCATAATCGTCTTCCCTTCGGTTCTCTGTCGGCTTAGCCTTGCGCTAAAATTCCCTACGTCTGTTTCCTAATCGTAGTTGTTAAAAAAATGCCGAAAGAGGTTATAAATGTTTTTCGTGGATAACATCCGTACTCTCGGTAAATGTGTTTTTGTTATTTATTGTACTTATAGCTAAATTGTATCTGTGAATTTTTTTTTGTGGGTTTATTGACAGAGGTTCTGTCTGATATGAATTTTTTATGTAGCATTTTCTTGTAGCTTTTTAAATCAATCTCCAAAAACTCGTAGGGTTATTTATGAATATTAGCTTAATGTTGTCTTTTTATACCTACAAAGTTTCATCGAAATCGGATTAGCCATTTCTAATAAATTCCAGTTTCCGTCATTTTAGTCATACAACTTACAGATCGCGCCAAACTTCTAGACGCCTCTGAAGTTGCTTCCGCCACCCGTCTCACCCCGCTGACACCTATTTTTTGCTACTTCAGATGCGTCTAGGAGTTTGGCACGATCTGTACCTGGTGGTGTTTAGAATCTATTGTGTAACCCTGTGCGGCCCTTTTACTTTTACTTTTCTTTGTATCCTAATCGGCAGTCAAGGAGAGATAAGATAGTCTAAAATATGGTTAAATTTAAATGAATGAAATTTTTAGCTTCGCCCATTTATTCTCATTCTAACAGCTACCCATATTTTTGCTACTTTCTTCAGTCTCGATCTGTCGCTTCCTGCGAACAGTCCTTAGCTGCTTAGCTTATAAGTGTGTTTGAAAAGTGAAAAATGACGAGCAATAATTTCATCCGTTGTTTTGAGTAAGTGTACTTTTTATTAAATAGTTTTCGTATTCGTTCGTTTCGTAAATAGTATTCGGTAAGTTTTATCTCGCTTCTTGTGTTGTATCGGCTTTTTGAAGAAAACACCATAATCGTTCGAATCACATACGTTTTAACATGGTCATAAATCATAATCTCAGCCGCAGGTAGCTCACTGCTAGGCTTTAGGTATTTCTTCACGTCTTCCACAACGAGTTACTTTGTCCTCTTTTGCCTCCCTATGTTCTTTAGAAGGTCCTCCGTCGAGACTGCGCTCGAGTCCGCTACATTTCCCTTTATTTTGCAACTCTATAACCTCGTCGGTTATCTTAGTTCTGCTAGGGATATTATCATTCCTGACCGTATCACGTAGAGGAACTCCGAGCTCTATAGTACGCACTAGGCTGGTGCTATTCTACTCTGCCGGATACTACACGGCCGACACATTCGTCAATAACTTTGAGAATACAGCTCTTAACCTGAAATTTTTATTGAGAATCAAGATTCATGAAAATTCTGAGTTGCTTCTTGTCCGTGTTCGTCTTTAGAGCCATCTGTTGAGAGACCACTGAGGTCTTCTTTTGTGCCGTAGTTAAAGTTTCTCCAGGGATTTTGTCATGGCGACAATATCGTTGCAAATCAAAGATTAGAAGGATTCGTCATTTACAGAGACATCGTTGAAAATTTGTCGCTTGATGGCCATTCGCGAAGTCTTATCTAGCTCCTTGTGTTGTATCGGCTTTTGGAAGAAATTACCATAATCGTCTTCCCTTTGATTTATCTCGACTTAGCTTTGCGCTAAAATTCCCTACCTCTGTTTCCTAATCAGGGCGTACCGAGGTTAGTGTATCTGTCCATGGATGTATGAAATGATGTCGTTACTGTGAGAATTCATTGACACAGTTGGTCGCCGTCCCGGTATTAGGACAGGTTGCCAAGTTCAAAATCTGTCATATCCCTCTTGTCATCGGATTTCGGTGAAACCTATACTGTCCCAGGATAACCAGTCTATTTGCTCTTCTAGCTCTGCGATTTTCTCGTCGGACCTCAGCATGCTGGTGTTGTCCAGCCTATTAGGTTTTATGCGTAGCCGTCTTTAAAAGTAAATGCGCGCGATATATGTAGATAAGCCCTTTACCACTTTACCATTTTAGTCTAGGTTTTTAAATATTGTCTTCGGGATTTATTTTTATGATGTGGTTGTTTTTCTGATTGACGATTGGATAGTCACTTTATTAATTAAAATGTCATGTTGTACATATTTTTTGAATATTCCATTGTATAAATTGAATCTCTAGATTATTCGATTAAGGTTACCTCCGAATTACACTAGTTACTTGCTCTGTATAAAGTTGTCGTCTTCCTGTACAGCGAGAGAATGTGTTAGATTTTCCCCGATAGGTACTCCCAGCGTAATCGTTTTCCTCCGCTTGCCGCGCACAAAATTGCTAAGCGGATTTCCGTACAAAATATAGCAGTTTATTGGTGCTTTCACTATTTCCAGCCCGTCGGGAGTATTGGTACACTGCGTAGTGCACAAAACTGTTAGCAAAGGATTGTTTTCTGTTAAGTTGGAGTGTTTGCGTGACCTTCGCCGGTAGACGCGCCACGGCAAGGTTGCGAACGTTGTAAAGCTCTTTCTCAGTAGTAGCTCTTTCGGTTCGTGAGTAACCTTTCCGCGAGCTCGCCACGTCACGCGCGCGACTTGCACTTTGTGTTGGATAATGTGCGCATATAGCACGTGGTAGTAATGAAAAGTTGCTTTGTGCCATTTCACAAAAGAAGGGTGTATTTACATATGTTTTTCATAATCGTATTTGGCGCTGAACGCTAGTATTGACTCCCAAGATTTGTTAGAAACGAACAAACAAGTGCAGTAGGTATAATAGATAATTGATGTTAAATAGTGGGCTATTCAATTTTGCTTGATATATGTTCTGTAATCGAATTTCAGACAGGTTATTTGTATTGTTTCACAGCAGGATAACTAATCGTTGCTAGATGTTATAAATGAGTTTGAGGCATGCGTATAAATAGTGTTCTAGCCATATTTGAGATGGTAAAACCACAGAATGCTTGTAGTAGATATTTTTTCTCTTCTCTGGTAAAAACCAAATGCGATTTCACATGAGTAATTGTGGGTTTGTTTATATTACGTTAACAACGGATTGTTTTCGTTATTGTTTTTAGCTTTGACGATAATCTGATAAACATAATCGAATACCCGAAACTGTAATATTGTGTATATTTTATCAGTATTAAAGAAAACCACATGACATCGTGAAACAGGCATTTACTGAATAACCTCCAAAGCAGACAGCTGTCAAACCCCCAACCCGCGCGAAACACACGTTCGGATATTTGCTTAGGGATGCTATGCTGTTCGGATACATCATACAACATCTTTCCCTTTTACATATAAGTGAACAACAATATTAATAATACTGAAAGTAATGTAATGATCGCTAACCTATCACCCTTTACATCTCTACAAATACTTAAGCTAAGCTTACCTTAACATACATAGCTTACAGAATAGGTTAACTATTAACTAGTATTATTAAATATCAATCCATACAACTATGTAGTTTTATTTTTTCTTCTTTCAACTAATTAAACTCGGTTACATAGTCCTTTAAATAATCTGGTCTTCTTACAAGTCTTTCAGAACGCCTATTTTCCTGCTCTGCTATATGACTGCTGTTCGAGTCAGGTACTGATGGCTCCAGAACTTCCACCTGTTTTTCTGAAGGACTTGTAGGAGTCAGTTGAGAATACTCATTACATTCCGGTTCATATTTATCAACATTCCGACATGTTCGATCCACTGCTGAAACCTTTTGAGGAACCAAGTTTAAATGTTTTCTATTGCGTCTGAACATACCTCTATCTGTTGTAACAATATATGAACGAGGTTCTGCACAAATCTTAGTTACAATGCCATAAGTTTTTAAATCTACTATCCATACTTTGTCCTTAACATTGAGGCTTTGTAATTTACCTGCTCTGTGCCTCCTATTGTAGTAGTCTGCTTCTTTATTTTTCCTTTCTATATTTTTATTTATAAATGTCTGTCCACTTATTACTGGTTTATCCAACATTCTTGGTAACATTGGGAGATTGTCTCTTAGTTTACGATTAAACATCAGTTCAGCCGGGCTATAGCCACACACAGATGGTGTATTCCTATAGATTAGTAATGCCATGTAAATATCCTCATTTTTCTCGAGTAGTGATTTGGCTATTTTTACTCCGGATTCCGCCAATCCGTTGCTTTGTGAATAGTATGGACTACTAGTAACAGATTTAAATCCATAGGATTTTGCAAATGCATTAAATTTAGACTTAAATTGTGTACCACAATCTGACCTGACAACTTCAGGGATACCATACCTGGAAAACACTTGTTTACAATGCAGTATTACAGTATCTTCTAAAAGATCTTTTAATTGTGTAATTTCTAAAAATCTAGAAAAGTAATCCATCATGACTAAATACCATTTGTCTCCATATTTGAAAAGGTCTATACCTATTTTCTGCCAAGGTCTACCAGGTATAGGATCTATTACCATTTCTTCTGTTGTATTTTTATGCATCTGTATGCACTTTAAACACGTCTTTACCTTTTCCTCAATCTGCTTAGACAAACCTATCCACCAAACAGATTGTTTTGCCCGTTCCCTACATCTCGTAATTCCTAGGTGACCTTCATGTATTCTATTTAAAATAGTGGTTTGCATACTGATTGGTATAACAATCCTACAATCATATAAAAGCAAATTCGATTCAATTGAGAAGTGATGTCTGTACTGATAATAGTTTTTAAGATCACCTAACTTATTTTTGCTCGGCCAGCCCTGAACAGTATATTCTTTTAGTTTCGTGCACATTAGGTCCATATTTTGCTCCTCTATAATTGCTCTAAAATCTGATTCCATTGAAATAGTTTCACTAATACACATTTTTAAATTAAATTCTTGGTCTTGTTTGCTCAGATCTTTTTCATTTAGTAAAGATTGTCTGGATAAGGTGTCAGCCACC
Source organism: Blastobasis lacticolella (assembly GCA_905147135.1). Classification (NCBI taxonomy): domain Eukaryota; kingdom Metazoa; phylum Arthropoda; class Insecta; order Lepidoptera; family Blastobasidae; genus Blastobasis; species Blastobasis lacticolella. The sequence continues at coordinate 5,930,497 of LR990047.1, forward strand.
GTTAAGTCTTTCCCCGGTGTATATTTTACCTCATAATCAAACCTCATCAATCTGAGTCGAAACCTTAACAACCTCGGACTGAGGTTGTCTAAAGGTTTGGTCTGCAGAATTTGCAGTAAAGGCTTATGGTCAGTTTCTAACTGTATGTGAATACCTACTACATAATCATGAAATTTCTCCACTGCCCAGACCAAAGCAAGACATTCCTTTTCTATCTGGGCATAATGTTTTTCAGTGTCTGAAAGAGTTCTACTAGCATAAGCCACTACACCCCTGTACCCCTTATCATCCTCCTGCATTAGTGCAGCTCCTAGCCCATAAGAACTGCTATCTGCTGAAATAGATATTTTTCCCCAAGGGTTGTAGTGTGCCAATATTGGAGCTAGCATTAATTTCTCTTTGATATGCTGAAAAGCTGTCCTTTGAGCCGGACCCCAGAAAAACATATGATCACTTTTTAGCAACATATGTAGCGGTGCCAAAATATGTGATTTATTGGGAATAAATCTACCTGCAAAATTGACCATCCCGAGAAACTGTAACAACTCTTTTTTGTTAGTAGGTGCCCTAAATTCACTAATGACTTTAACTCTATTAGGATCCACTTTAATTCCATGTTCATTAATAATATGACCCAAATAACAAATTTCTCTGACATTGAACACACATTTACTTTTGTTAATAGTAATTCCTTCCCTTGTGAGCCTTGTAAGTACTTCCCTAAGTAATTTATCATGTTCTTCCCTACTAGGTGCATAAATTAGTATATCATCCATATGTATGGCAACTGGAATGTCCTTGAATAGACTTGAGAATTTCATGCTGAAATAATCAGGTGAGCAGTTCAGCCCAAATGGTAACCGGTTGTATACATATCTCCCAAAAGGTGTAATTATTGTAGTTAATAATTTGGAATCTTCATCCAACTTTATCTGATGAAACCCAGAAGTAGCGTCAATCTTAGAAAAATATTTTGCTCCTTGCAATCTAGCCAATGTATTTTCTACCTTAGGAATGGGGTAAATTGGACGTAAAATATTTCCATTTAACTTCGTATAATCCCCACATATTCTAACTTTGTCTCCTTTAACCACTACTACAATAGGTGATACAAAATCTGTAGGTTCCTCAATAGCGCTTATAATTCCAAGATTTTCCAATCTTTGCAATTCCTCTTTTACTTTAGGTAACAAAGGAATAGATACATTCCTTGGAGAAGCCTGTACAAAAGGCTTTGGGTTGTTTATTAACTTAATGTGAAATTCATCTTTAAATACTCCTAATTCATTAAATATCTTAGGGAACTCTTTTTCTACCCATACTGAACATGGTGTACAACTATCGGTTGTACTTGATGTTTCTACAGAGCAAATACTTATGAGATTAAGTGCGTCAATGGCAGGACACCCTAAAATTGGCATTTTAAGCCCTTTTATTACATAAACTTTACCTTCATAAGTGTTAGTCCTATAAATTAACTTTAAATTTACAGTACCTGCAACATTTAACCTGGTTCCATCTGGACCCTTTACTCTATCCCTACATTTCAGCAGTGGAGACTTCCCCCGTAACATCTCATGAGGTATTGCACTTACATCTGCTCCTGTATCAATTAAAAATGGAATTTCATTAAAAAATTCATCACTGCAATAAATCTTTACCTTAATTTGATACTTCCTAAGATCACCTATCATACTGACTTTATATTCTTCTTCTTCTGTTTCTACCATCCTCATACTAGCTGCTCTGGAACGACACAGTTTAGCAAAGTGGCCGGTGCGTTTGCATTTGTGACACGTTGCTCGACTGGCTGGACATTTTTCTCGTGGGTGTCGCTCCTTTCCACAAAACCAACATTTCCCTCCTGTAGCACTCTTGAGTCTATTTATTACTGTTTCATGCTCTCCAATATTTTGAATTAATTTATTCTCTTCATATTGTATTTCTGCTTGTTTGCAGAGTACCATCGCCTCTTCTAGGGTTAGTTTGCTATGTAACAGTAATCTCTCACTCGTTTTTTTGTCTTTTATACCGATAGTAATTCGATCTCTTATCAACTCTTCTTTCAATGGACCATAATCACAATGCTCAGCAAGTCTATATAGATCTGTCAAAAATTCGTCAAATTTTTCACTCTCTCCTTGAACGCGCGAATTAAATTTAAAGCGTTGGTAAATAACATTTCTCTTGGGTGCAAAAAAATCATCGAAATTCTTCAGCAACTGCTCATAGGTTAAGTTTTTATCAAACTGAAGAACGATATCCTCGGCCTTCTCCCCCATAGCGTACATCAAGCAGTTTATTTTATCGCTATCGCTGCGCTTTTCGTTACCTGTAAGACTCATGTATCTTACAAACCTTGATTTATACTTCGGCCACTCTTCCGGGATAAAAGAGTACGGCCCGGGCAATCCAATCTGAAAGCCTTTTTCCTCCATTTTCTTTTCCGGTATACTTTTCACACTGATTTTTCCTTTATCCATTCCGATTTACCGCTGTCACCATGTAATATTGTGTATATTTTATCAGTATTAAAGAAAACCACATGACATCGTGAAACAGGCATTTACTGAATAACCTCCAAAGCAGACAGCTGTCAAACCCCCAACCCGCGCGAAACACACGTTCGGATATTTGCTTAGGGATGCTATGCTGTTCGGATACATCATACAACAGAAACCACTACGAAAACGATGAATCCTTATAAACCATCCAGGTTTGTTTCGCGTTTTGCTATTTAGACTTTTCAATCTGGAAATATGACGCTGCTGACGCAATGAGTTGCATGGGTTGCGCCCTATGGCAATCAAGCTGTCTGATGGTGAGCAGTTATCGCAGCCTATGGACGTCTATTTAATTTATCAACAACTTTATTCTCCAGAGAAATCTTTCCAGTGAGCTCATTCCAGATCCTTAGTATGCGTGGGAAAGAGTTCCTCTAGTATTAAGTCTTGACGACCTCGAATCTCACCTGACGCGTCACCTATGTTTTCACCAGGTCCGACTCGGAGTAGTTTTTATTTGACACTTTCCTCCGAATAGCTGTCCTAACTCCTCAACCTCCCATAGGTACGACACATGGAATTCACTTTAACACTTTTCCCCCCGTCTCACTTAACCCTCAACCTCACCAGTTACGACAAGTACACCCAATCGCTAACATTTCCCCTCTTCCCCCGCAGTTACGACAAGTGGAGCCGGGACCGCGGCGGGGGCGGCGCGGCGCCCGGCGCCGACGCGTCGTGGGCGGGCCGCGATCGCGAGCGCGACCGCGAGCGAGAGCGCGAGCGACAGGCGCGTGCGCATCAAATGTCGCACGTGCACGCAGCCGAACCGGATGCCTCCAGTTTATTCCCGGCACCTATCAGGGTAAGTACATTTGTTATTTGTTACACATTAACAACACAGGTTTTATCAGGTGGTAAACCAGAAGTCCGCCTAGGTGAGCACCACCGCCTTATCTATATCTGCCGCCAAGCAACATTGCTTGCGTATGCGAAATTACAGGCATGAGGCATTTCATCTTAGACCTCACAGTGACAACGCAGCTGCAGTTCTGCATTTTTGTTACATGCAACCAAATTGTAGATGTTATGGGCGACAGCTACCACTTATCATCAGGTGGGCTGTCTGCTAGTCTGTCATTGAATACCATACAAATTTTTTGCTCAGGATTGTAGTTTATGGCACTCGATAGTGTCCCTCTGCCTACCCCTTTCGGATAAGGCGACGGGCAAACGACGGGCGTAAGTGTGTATGTAACACGACAAAGTAGATGCGCAGTACAAGAGTGGGCCGTCAGCCTGTCACTATCTGTCAGTAGGGTGTATAACATAGAGAGTTTCACCATTTTTAATGACTTATTCTTATTGACTTGAAAAGTGCCCGCAGACTTCCGAACGAACCCTGTTCGGCCGAGGTTTGCGGCCGGGTTAAATTAAAAATGAATTTCTGTTCGGGGCGCTTCGGGGTGCGACCTCCACCCGCTATATAGCCGTTGCCGTAGGAGTTGTTTGCTGTACGCCGTACGTACTAGTGCTGCCGGAATATCGATAGTTTTCATTTCTTGGCGATCTTCAAGGGATAGGGCGGATGACGTAGGGAGAATCGCGGGGAGACGATGCGATGGATTGGTTGCACAAAGCCGATCAAGCCGCAGAAGACCTATTGATGGTCATATATACTGGCGCAATAGTATTTGATAGGGTTTCAAGCCAATATAATCGATAGTAGCATTGCTTATATACAAATTGGCACAACTGGGATATTGATGCCAAGGCGATAAAATGATTGCTCATTGTAGACACTATTGATTGCTATACATTCTTTTACTTCAACAATTTATCTCGTCAACGGCACTGACATACCGGTAGATTTTGCTACAATAACTAAATTATCGATACTTAGTCAATATTCGATCAGCATCACTAGTCCTCGGGACCGTGTGCGCGAATGTTTGACTTCTAATGCCTCGTAAGGGGGCACGACCTGTTTGCATAGGATGAATTTAATCGCAAAGTCAAGTTCGGGATCATTATTGGAGAAAAGTAATTTCTGTTTCGCCTTCAAATAGGCGCCACCAAAAACGTGAGGCTTAAACTAGTAACAGACGCTCCGATTTGGCTGGAGCCGACCAACCGTCAGTTGCAGTTGATACTAATCCTTACGCAGTATAAAATAAAGTCGCTTTTGGGTGCGGTGGACGTGGTCGGACGTCTGAAAAAAGGTCAGCTTGCCGTTCATCCAAAAATTACTATATTTTGTACTGCGTAAGGGTTAGTATCAACTGCCACTGAGGGTTTATCCGCTCTAGCCAAAATTGAACTCTTACTAGTTTTGTACTAAACGCGTGGCGAGAGATGGTAAACTTTTTCAATCATCGTTTATCATCGATTTATCACCGGTTGCCACAACGCGTCACGTTTCCAGTTTCTGTGGTGTGGATGGGTTATTAAATCGTGATTACCTTCATGTGTAGTCTATTGATGGCGCTAACACGTGCAGAACGACGCAACGCTTTGTTCCAAGTCGCGTGGATGGTTACGTTGTGTTACGGCTGCGCCAGAGCAGTGTCTTTGCCAGTTTTATAATATAACAATAAACTCTAGCCGTCTTCTACGCTTTTCGGATGTCTGGGAAGTGTAAACGTTCAGCTATCCCGCGGGATCTCAATATTTTTCGTAGGTCAAAAGTGAAGCTACCGGATAGTGAAAGAATTTTCGTAGTCGATTCTGTGGTTTAGGAGATTACACCCAACATTAAACTTACAAACATAGAAACTTTTCCTTTTTATTAATTTTATGTAGTAGAGAGTACAAAAAATGTCAAAAGTCTGCCTGTACGAGGTAACTTGAAAAAATATGCTACGAAACTTGTTTTAGTGTGTTGTGTTAGTGATTCTCGAAGAGGGTCTTTTTTATTATTTTATGCTATACTATATATTTTTGAAGCAGAGAGGCAGGTTTATTTTGTTCAGCCGTGCGTGATCATGATACCCGTCGGGATAAAATGATAAATTAAGCCGTAATTCGATAAGTTGAATCGTCAAAAATGACTAGTTAACAATTGCGAAGCGTTAGTTATCAACTACTCTGATGCGAATCTTAGTCCTGCACCCACCAGTCGATACTCCGAGACATCACGAGCGTCCCCCAACTTGATACTTATCGCTACAGAAAGTCAACAAGTTCCAGCACAAAGTTTTCACTTAGAGTTACGCAGTTTCGCCGTCTCGCCGTCTCGACTCGCGGATCATTGAAATGCTCAAATGCACGGCGCTCGTGCAAGCTTTTAAATAGTTGGAATGGCGAGTTGCGGCCAGCGACGGCGCTCTGTGTTCGCGTGATCGACTACAGTAAAAGTGAAGTATGTATGGTCACAGAGCAGGTTTTCGTCGTCCCAAACTCGGCGTATATCGCGGCAATGATAGCCGGCCCGGCTAGTTTGGCTGGACCCCTGATAACGTCAGCTGGCCCTCGCGGCGGCAGGAAGGCGGGGGAGGGGCGGAGGCCTCGCGAAAACGGCCGCGCGCGCAATGTCAAGCGGGTTCGAGGCCGCCTCTTGTTTACGTACTGACGTCGGTAATTACGCTTACACGTATCGCCCAAGACGGCTGCCAAACGATTTGTCTACTTATCTAATGTTTACATCGACACACGTTTTCACTAAACGAGAGTGTTGTTCGATTTTGCGCGGTCGTCTCGCTGCCGTGGTTATGGAGTTTTTAGCAGCCGATGTAAGTAATCTTTGGAGATTTTTTGTTGGGTTCCGGTTGATTTCGATGACCTTCGTATGTCATGTTCAAAATATAATTTAGAAGCAACGAATACGTGTAGTACGTCGTATACATCATAAATCTAATATTATCGAGATGTAAGTACACAGGTACACAAGGCCGTCGCGTTTCTGCCGGTAAGACCGCCAGCAAAACATCCTGTCCAAAATCTAAAAGCACCACGCCAAGCGGCACTAGAATTCATTAAACAACACATCCCACAGCGGGAATTGCCTCAAACGAAAGAGCTATAATAACATTTTAAAAGCGACCGGCTTATCTCAAACGCGCGGCCACGCGACCCAGTTCGCGAGCACACATGCACCGCATGTGCGCATATGCTATGCATGCGCTGCGCCCTCCAGTACCTACCTATATGCATGACGGAACACATGCTGATGATTGGAGTCCACACTTCTTTCATCACTTAATGGATCCCGCAGTCATAAAAAGTAGGGCACATCCTAGACGCATTATCTTGCCGATAGACTTCTTCCGCACTTCTAAAGAGAGTTTTACGCCGTAGCAAGGTGGTCTACGCTTAGCGGTAACAATAAAGGGCCGGTGCAATAAAACATTATTTTGTTGTAAAACTTGTCTTGAGCTCATTCGTTTAAATGGGTATTGGGATGCTACCTTATCTTTCATTGTAAGAATGTTGGAATAATATAATAATATTACAATAATATCGGTAAATTTCATAAAAGTACTCTTTTGTTAATGATCAGTTCCATTGTTCAAGTTTTCCTTAGGGCAAAAAATTTACCACTATCAACCTATTTACTAAACTAATTCCTTTGTTATTGTTGGTTTTAACTATTGATGTTGTGGTTTTAGAGTCTGTGTTTGTTCCTTTTTTTTGTGTTGTTTTCCCCAAACTGTTTTCGGAGGCGCCACGTGCCAGATTAATAACAAAACAAATAACATAGAGCATAAAAACTAGATGCTTAATCATAGGTGCTTTTGATTGTGTATTAGGTATAGTTTTTATGCTCTATGTTACTTGCCAAATAGATCTCATACGCAAATTGACATGTCAAGAATAACTAGACTTGATTTTTACACTCAGTTTAACCGCACTCCGCGCCAACACCGTTAAATTGCAGAATGTCATCTATCAATATATTTTTTATCGCGCAGCGAGATGTTCTTGGGTTACATTATACTGGTTTCTCACCTTGCCAAGGCCATGTGCTATCAAGCCAGTATTTCCTCATTTAGACGTTCATTTCATACCGCAGAAACGGCGTCTTCTCTTTCCCGCACCGCCGCTTAATACGGGACAGCGAATAAAGGTTACTCCCAGGGAGTAATATCCATTTCCGACGTGTCTTTATGTACGAGCCGTTTCGTTCTTTGTTACAAACTTTGTAAGATATGTTTATGTTGCTAATAATCTAGTTTATTCTTTTTCTTTGCTCTCTGGTGAAAAAATATCCCTTCCGGAATACGTATACCTAATGTGGGAGAAACTTTCATCAGTCTACATTCGCGAAGCGCTCGGCCAATATTTGAAATTGCTGCGTGGATTTTGATGTTGCTAGGTGTTTCTCGTCTCTTGTTCCATTCGTTTGATGATCGACGCTTCTAATCAGGGAGCTGTCACTTTCTGTTTGAGTTATTGTTCCCGAGGTAGCGTTGAAATTTATTCTCTTCATTATTTAATGGTCGCAGGCGGGAGCACTCTATGGCTCTCGCGAATTGTAGGCGGCACTGCGAATGAGAAACGATTTAAAAATAAAAAGGAATTTCAACACGTGGAGAAGTCACAAAAATGCGACACTTAATTGCTTCATTATTCATTAGCGCAAAAGATAAATTGGGGGGAGTCAGCGCGGCTACTCAGAGCCATACAATAGAGGCATAACAAACAAATACTACGTAGTACCGCAGGAAAAGCGGCGTCTAGACGACCTCATTACGCCCGCCCCCCGCGCCCCGCGGTCCCCGCACTCAAATATTCTTATGAAAATATGCTTTTGTAATCGTATCATAAGCGTCATCTTTTTGTTCCACAGCTTAAACAAACATCCCAAACATCAAGCCCTTAATCTAAGTGTTTCCTTGAAGACTCTGTATTTAAATAATTTAGTTCTAAGCTCTCTAACATATTAATATTCCTTTAGAGTATTTCCTCAGCCAGCAGAACGCGGTCCTCTCCATGTAACCCTTTGATCGACGGACCTAACCAGATGTTGGATTGGTTGGATAGACCGCCCAGTAACGCTTGAGTAGCCCTTTCGACCTTAATATATGAGACATGGCTCAAAGCGATTACTAAATAGGTAACCTCATTTGAAACGGAAATATCCAAGTGTGTCTTGTATATATATTCCCAGAAATGGATAGTTTTACACGAAAGTGGCATCGACCGTATATCCCTGGAGTCTTTCTATATCTTGTTGCTGCGTGGACGGCAAGGAAGATGAAAATATCGACGTGGTAATTTTTTTACTATTTGTCAAACATGTCTGCTCCCTGTATTGAACTATTCCAGCAAATCATGAAAGTATTCTACTTTGCTATTAAATAGCTTTCTTTAGCATTTTTGTCATTTTGCGTTTCTGGCTTTGTACGATTCTGGCACTTCGTGTTTCTGATAAAATGCATATAATCGAATCGAATATTTGCGATTTTTGTAGTTTGATTCCGTTTTTGCCCGTGGTTCTACCAGTATTACTAACAGTAGTAGGTACATCGATACTTTTAAATTTGCCGGCCTACTAAAAGACGAGAGGCTTTTAACCTCACCTTTTGTATTATAGTAATTTCATACACCGCCTCCGTAGACTTCTGACCGTTATTTGACTGTCTGCGCCGCGTCCTTGGTCGGAGAGACCCCGCGTCCTGTCGAATGCCTTTGCCCCACTTAAATCGGGGGTGAACAAACCTCTTTGTCTAGCTAGGCTGGAAGGGCATCTACTGAAACAATTTCTATTATTGCTTCGCTAATGACATAATGTATCGGTGTGTATTGGCGGTGGGTAATGGATGGCTGGTGTACTGTCGCTGAGTTGAGTTGTTGACCTCTACGCGTGGAGTGCGTAGTCCGTCCTTGGTTGTTTGTGGAAGGCTCGACGAACTCGGAGCGTCGCCCTCCGCCCGCCGCCCGGCCAGACTCTCGCGGATAGATAGGGTCACACTTTGGAGACGGTGTTATTGTAGGAGTACGATTTGTGCTGAGGTCACCTTCTAAGCGGCGGTAATAGGTCGAATTTTGTATGGCAGTGTAGGTGTAGGTATTTAAAATTGATTTAAAGGTGAACGGTACGCCTTATAACGAGTAAAGTTCAAATATGTAGTAAAAGAATAATAATATTCTCGTAATTTATTCGAGATCCATCAAAGATTATGGCGGAATAAGCTTTGCATTCCTTATACAAATCGGAACGTGCGAGCCTATGTCAATTTCCGCAAGGGGGCGGCGGGCTCCGCTCTACATACTCCTTTGGGGCGTTGACTCGCCGGGGAGCAGGAGGGGGGAGGCCCCGGCGCACGTACGAGATTTACGATTCAAGAGATGCGAATAACATGTGGCGAAATTCACTTGTTCACCTTAATGGTCGGATTTATTATCGGGATGCTCGTTCGCTTTATGCGACTCTGTTAATTTCGACGGTCCGCCGATGGGACCGGAGGCGGTGCGTCTAACGCTATTAATAAAGCTCGCTCGTTTGATTGTTACGCTTATCCGAGTTGCAATTAACGAGAGTGGGGATTTAACGAAATTAAATTAAATCAAGATTTAATGTCATAATTCGACGTTCCATTAGGGTCCATTTATATTTCTTCTTTTCTTTAACACTTGGTTACTACTATAAAGGCAAGCCTTTTGCCGTAATCTCCATGCTTGATATCGTGTTTAAAATACACGACAAAATACGCAGCTTCTTCAATAACTTCTTTATCTTTAACCCACAATAAAACTGTATACAATAGACCGCTTCCCGGCTTTCAATAGCATCTACGTCGAGCAAAACAAAGAGATGAGTCAGATAACAGAGGGACTAAAATGAACGCGTAGGTCACCTGATGGGTAGTGATCACCGCCGCCCATAGACGTTAACACCTTGGGAATCGCAAATGCGTAGCACAGAAACCTCCGCACACGTCACCATTGGATCAAGTTTTCCCCGTTTCGCAACCAGCCTAAAGTAAAGTAAAAGGAGAAGAGATGTCAGTTTGGCACTGTAAACAAACATGGCGATTTAGGGCCGAGGCCGCACCTGCGCGCGCGCCGATCCGCGTCCCAAATAAACCGGCCCAATGTCACTATGCGGCGACGCGTGATTCACGACGCGAGACACGCATGCGCGAACACATCATGTACGTACACTGTTAAGGATAAAGCGTAAACAAGGTGCTTGACGTGAAATTGATGTCGAGTCTTTTCCCGATCACTCGAGCTTTCGATGTGATCGGTTCGTGTTCTCGCATTTAATTCAATTTTAATATGTTAAGGCTTAAATTATACGAGTACCTAAATGAAGAAACGAAGAAGTAAAAATTTATTGTCGCTATGTGTGACGTTTCCAACTTAAATTAAATAGATTTCACGCGAACTATTATCAACCGGCGAACTCCTAAAACGGCGTTAAATTTCACTTTCAATCCAGCTATCAACTTTAATAAATTTATTCAGTTTATTTTTAAATTCAATGTCGTATCAAGTATATTTAATGCCTTCAACTTCAGACCTTAATGTCGTTTGAACATTCATGTCATGCCATTGAAGGTGTTTCGATGCCAAATATGTATTGTCGTCGTCAGACAATCGCGTCGACTCCATCGCGTGGCTAGTACATTGGCACTCTATTTCGGGACATATTTATCGCCGTAGCATTTATAAATAAAGTCCACATAATCTATCGAGGCGGTTTTTTCCGCGGACCCATCTCCTTGGGCGCCAGAGAGAGGATCCGTTTCAGGGGCAATAATTTATTTAACCCCACAAGACAAATGCGCGCGGCATCCATTCAGCTCAGCCGCTCGCTGGTGCTTTTCGCTTCGTGCGTTCGTTCGCGCTTCATTTAATATCTAACGTGCGGCGACGACCGCACTTTCCACTACTTCGCACTAATGATATCGACCCAGTAGCGTGTTACAATTAATCCGTCTTATTAGTTTTGATACATTTTGGTACGCGATCAGCTAGCACCTCTGTAGACTCAATTACCGAGCGGTATCTTTTGAGTATATTCAACTGCGCGATCTCCAATCCGCCTGCCAATCATAGCGAACGTGGAGCTAATGCGGAGGAGGCTCATGTCCTGTTATTGGTTGTTGACTATTATATTGATTGATACTTTAATTACTTTCGAATAGCGTGTTGGTAATATGATGATACGGCACGTGGAGGATGAGACAACCTAATTGGCTGTCTCGCCACGCCCGGTGCACTCTCAACGCACATTTATCAGTGTCGTTTCCCCCCCTGTAGCCATCGTCGCTCGCAGACTGCACATGCCTAATCATATTTTCAAATAGAATTTTTATTTTCCTCGTTTTTCCGAGTGTAACAATGTAGAGCTTCTGTCACAGACGCTCCCTATGCAGCGTTTTACGAATGCAAACATAGGATTGGACATCTTTTTATAGAGTTGCATCTAAGTACCGACCAACATTTCGTAGTTAGAAATTAAAGCAGCCTGATCTGTTCCGTATTTACACAGTTGTGACCTTACCTTCTGCGTGGAAACTTAGCAATTTCTTGTAGTAAGTGGACCGCGTCATTTGCCGTAGAAAGAAAGAAACGACATTTATTACACGTAGCACACCACGACACAATAACGGTTACATAATTCACAAAGAAAACATTAGATACTAATTAAAACATTTAAAACAATGAGTAGCCCTCCCATGCTACTGTCGGTGCCGCGACGGCTAACATAAATGGAAGCGACTCACAGCACTGGTATTCAGTGGCGTAGCACCTCAGCACCCTCGATCTCAGTAGGTGTAGTCCTCAACAAGGCCTACACCGAAGTATTTCGCTTTGAGTTACTGCGGACAGGTTATGGTCGTTGCTGTACGTGAGGGGAATAATGCTCGTTATTGTGCGCCTTTTTGGGTGGTCTGGATGCTGGGGTTATTTGCGTCCTGGGCTTGGATCATGAGGTTTACAGCTTGGCTTGGATCCACAGCAATCTATTAGATTCTTAGCTCTGCGATGTGGTTCATTTTTGTGTATTACCCTGTCCACAGGACTTACAAAGAAGATGGATTAAGCAATCAATTAAATGAAATCTTTTTTCAATGTGACAGGGACAATATAAGATTGAGTGCTTGCCAATGTCATATAGAAGTCAAAGTATATAGCCAAGTTTATAGCCACCGAATATTGCTATTCTCGCGTTGGATTACGGTAATAAAACAGGAATAAAAAATCTAATAACGTGTGCGGTTGCACCGTACCTATTTATTTCTCAACGGTTTCTTTAGTAATTAAATTGTATCAAAGATTATAATTCAATTAATTTTCACAATATTTTTACTTCTCAGTCGCATCTAATACTCCGAGTTCATTCTTTATTTCGATTGTTTCATCCAGTTTATCTATACCAATATAGATTTCGCATCGCTCTGGCCTGTGCGATCCAGATCTCGGCTCTCGCGAGATAAAATTCAGCCAGGTCACGCATTCTCTCTGTGAATATGTCGGTAGGATATTTGTGAATCACCGGATACCTCGCCATCTTTTTTGCATTCGTTTTTGGCTGTCCATATTCCTGTATCTACTATCGTACCACGTAACGTAATATCTATTTGATTCTATTTTATTTAAACTTGCCACTGATTCTCTAGGCTCTATGAACAGAGGAATTTGGTCTTGTTGTTTGAGAAACTTATCCAAAACGTCATCATCAGCAATACATGTTCTGTGAGCAATATCTCGACGTAGCTGCTTAATCCTAGCAGAGACAACACTCCGACCTATGTATACGAGTGTATATACATACACTCTCAGGGTTAGGCTGAGAATCAAGAGACTCACTAGTGCTCCATACAATCCTGACGCACCTCATTTGCCTCTTCTACACTCATACATTTTCTTCACATTCTTATACATTTACGCCCGCCAAAAGTCCAGACCTGCCCATTCTGGAGAAATAATAACCTTACCTAATTTGCTATTTGTCTTTACCCCCACAGGTGAACGGCAACCGAGACCGGTTGAGCCAACAGCTCCACAACAAGCTCGGCGACTACCAGCTCGCCCAGGCACTCCTCGACGACCCCAGCAAGTCCATCGGGATATGCGCCGAGCCGCAGAGCCCTGCACCCTGTGAGTACCAGCCCATTTTAACAATAAGTTTTAGCAAATTGTCGGTCAGATACTGTAGCGGACATCTACGGTAGTGGTCACATACTAGATACTGTAGTAGATTCTGTTCCACTGGATTATGGGGTTGAAGAAGACAGAGGTCATCTACGGTTCGAGCTCGCTTATATGTTGTATTTTCCTTCCTAATGTTCCTGCGTAAATAATAAATAAATAAATAAATATTCGTAAATAAGTAAATGACTGTTGCCGAATTACGTCTCTAAGTCTCATTATAAATTTTAATGTAGTACGTTATAAACGCGATTTATATAGTGCTTGTAAGGTTTGCCTGTTTTTGGCTTTGCATTTATGGAAATTGTTGTTGTCACTAGTTAGTTTAAGAGCATTGTAAACAAATGAAAATCTGTTGGCAATGTTTTTGAGAATTTCAGACGAAGTAATCGAGGTTTCGCGGTGATATCCCAGTAGACATAACACTTTTCTTTATCGTGATCGATCATATACCTAACTAAAATGCGTGTTATTTAAGCGTTTTTGCCACTGATTTAATAAACGACTAGGTATTATTCATTGAACAGTCGACTAGCGTTCAATTTATTTATATATTACACGCTTAAGTGGATCTTAATGCAACATAATGGAACAACAGAGGAATTATAGGTACATACGCCAACAAATTAAGTACCTATCGCATATTTTGTATCACAAATCTTAATGAACGTCGTTAAAAGTGAGGGAGCGAAGTTGTAATACGAAGCGTATACCAAATCAAAGGCAGTATTGTCTGCGAACCGGGCGAACGGGCGCGTTCTAATTCATGAGAGAACAATGGATTCGGTCGACAGCCAAGTTTTGACCGCGCTCGCGCTCGGCTGTAATTCGCTGGTGTATAGGGCGCAACTTTGTTGATATCAAGCCATCACGCTGCACTCAGGTGAACGTGAAACTTTAGATGTGCCACGTCGCTACGATGTTCTTCCTGCTAGAGAACAATTCGAAACCTACCTATGCGAAAATACGAGTATAAATGAAGCTAGTGAACCCGGCGCGACTTCTTTCGCGTGCATCTACTACCCTTTTTTTCTTGCTTGTAAACCTTCCTCGTGAATCACTCTATCTATTGTTGAAAACCGCATTAAAATCCGTTGCGTAGTTTAAAAGATCTAAGCGTACAAAGAACATACATAGATACATAGGGACAGACGGTGGGAAGCGACTTTGTTTTATACTAAGTTTTATGATATGTAAAAATGGCACCGATCAGAATCAATTACCTATATCTGTGTAAGACCTAGTGGAATAAAAACACTCACAATGTCGCGGCATCACGCAATGGGAGCGACAGATTGCCGAATCAATTGCATTGCTTGCATGACCCGAAAACATTACTGACTCACTACAGATACCGTCAGGGCCTACTATTGACTTACAATTTATACAGATACTAGTGGACCCGGCGCAACTTCGCATGACTACACCTATTCTATATCTACTCTTAACCTACCATATACCTACTACTTTACCACTACCTACCCTTTTTTTTCTTGCTTATAAACCATGGTCCTGAATTGTTAAAAACCGCATTAAAATCGGTATTAAAATTCGCATTAAATGATCTAAGCGCACATAGATACATATCGACAGACTGCGGGTAGCGACTTTGTTTTTTTATGTAAAGATAAAAATGAGCAACGACGAGGAGATGAACTCAGATGTATTCATTGCGGTGTCCGATAAAGCAACGCTCTTGTCAAGGAATTGCACTGTCTCGTACACCATTATTTTATTGGCCGCTGTCTTCGGCGGCGGCGGGCCGAGGCGGCGAAGTGGATCATTATGTCCTTGGAATCGTAAACTCGCTCGTTAAACGCTTCCGCTTTAGATACATCGCAGTAATTAATTCGAGAACCCCGCTGAGCAACTCTCCGAGACCCAACAGCCTATCCGAAAACGTTTTAATTAACTGCAAAAGATTCCGCCAGCTCTGATCACCGATACCTGCGCAAATATTCGGCTCCTCGATTTAATAATTAAGTAAATGTTGGCGAAATTTCTCGAATGTATTACACTTGATCCAGTGATGGGGCAAGCTCCTTTTGATCATCGTTTTTGCATTGGACTTTGCGCTCAAAGGGTCCACGGATCCACGGCCCGCTGGAGCAGAAATTCGATTTCATTCCGTATTAGATCCTCTCCTGCTACGCAGTGAGTGAAATTCAAAATTACGGACGCGATTTTATTAATCCCATATCGTATCGCTCGTCGCTTTCCCCGAGACAAAGCAAACACTTTTGTCGTTCCGCATTAACCGCCCCCAGACGGCAAGAATACGCGTACAACGTAACCGTGGCCCGGCTCCCAACAATACATCCAAATTGCCGTTGAAAAATGTAAACGTGCTGTGATTCGGAAACGAAATCGTAAGATAAAGCTATATGCCTTGGCAACTTTTTATTTCTCTCAAGATTATACCGGGAACAGATAATTTCGGCGCGGCATTACCATAACAAAAGCGGATAAGTTATTTGATACGCGGCCGCGGCGCCGAGAGCTTCTTTGCGGAATCTTCAATTTTTCAGGTGAGCCCCGAAGAGATATCCGATATTTTTTCGGCTGCGGCCCCGTTATAACATTTGCATAATAGCTAATTCGGGTCAATTTGTATACCTGTCCCTGGTTCATGCATGCACAATAGGCTTGTTTCGGAGCGCGATCGACGGCGGGCCGTTTACGACACGCAGCTCGCGCCCCGATCGGCGCGCTGGCGCAACTGCATTTGACAACACACAGATTGGTCTCTAGAGAAATTCGATTGCAGCTAGTTACCTGTGTAAACTTAACGACACATACTGAGAAGTAATAAAGACCGAGCCGAAGCAAACAAGAACGAAGCGTGACAGCCTTACTACCGCAGAAATTACGGTCTATGACAACACAAAAGACTCCGTCGCTGTACCATATGTGTTGGGACGATATGAAATGAAGGCAAGCCGAGGTTGCGGAGCGATAATAAATGATTCAGAGTGTGTTCAGAGCAGAGGGGCGCGGCGGGCGGGGCCGGGGCGGCCTCGCCGGCGGTCGGGCGGTCGTCACTTTGTCACGCTGCACGTCACGCAGCGACCTACCGTCACGCGGACGTGACGACAGATTGCGGAAGCGCGAGCCTCGCCGGCTCCGCTCCCTACATCCGCCACTTCATGCCGGCACATGTCGGCTAACTGCCCTTAATACGTGACTTCGGCTCGTTTAAAATTTATGCCATTGCATTACAAGGTTTAAACATATTTATTCTCATAAAAGATACAACATCACTTACATGAGAAAATAACTTACACAATTAATTTAGTTTGTCGTTCGTAACGCACACCAGAACACTTCACTGTTATACACAAGTAGGTTGCATTGAATAAACTAGAATTGTTACCCAGGAATCTCTTATCTTTAAATACGACATTCTTTAAGTATAATTACACTGATGCGATCCAGTCCGGCGGGTCCTGCCGTCACCTGCCGCGGCCGTCGCAGGAGCATGCGTGAAATAAAACTCAGAAACAATGCATGTTATGCATTACGTCCGCCCTGCATGCAATACGAGCCGCGCTCCGTTTCAAGAAAACGGCGCCGTAAAGCGGGCTGACCGCGCCGTTCCGCCGCGCATTTCGCGCCATATTTTGGGCACTCGTAAACACCAGAATTTATCCCGCAAGCAAATGTAGACGTAAAATTGAATGGAACGGCCGCCGCCGCCACCGCGCCCACCTATGCGCCGAGTGGGTCGCGGAACGAATAATTCCCGAGTAACGGGCGCGTCCCAGAAGAATGGCGCCTCCATAAAAACGGTACCCCCATAAAAACCGGTTATAATGATATCCTTCCCTGTCTAAATGATTGTAAGACATCGCATAAAGCCCGGCGTCGCGGCCAAATTTTACGATAATTCGGCTACTCGAGTTTGGAAACTCTTAATTAACGGTTGAGACAATGTAGCTTCCGCGTGGTCCTTTTGATGGCCCGTAAATTATACATGCGGGACGCGCGCTCCCGACTGATTGCTGCACAGAACGCCTCAAGATAAATATATGGTCGGATTAGGTTTGCCGGCGAGCTGTTTGTCGGCCTCCTGTTTACTCCCCGGTGTCATCTCGCCCTGTTAACAGGGAATTATAAAGAGCAGTGTAATATAAACGTTGAGCATGTCTGAGTATCGACCTCGCAGCTCAGTTACGCTGCTTCCTTTCCTCGTTTAAGTAATGTAATCTGGTTTTATTGGTGTGTTATTTTATGAAGCGTCACAATAAAAACAACGTTGATGTATTCAAGTTTGCATACGGACCGACGGCCAAATTAGTTAATGCTAGTTTATCAGCGGGTAATTATATCTTTCACGATGGTGGGTATTGTCGTTAATCATAATCCCCGGTGCGTGGCCACGCTGATTGGCCACGCGATGTTGCTCAACGCAATAGCAATTGCCATCGATCGCTTTATTTATTGGCGGCGATCAAATAATTTGATTATATGGAATCGTCCTTTGAAAAGCACAGATTACGTTGTTTGTTCACAATACCTATGTAGGTTATCCCCAATCGTACTCTGCTTTCGTGTCAATTCGGATGAAAAAAATTGGACACCTACTCGTACATGTTACATGAAACAGAATAAATGTGAAATGTGCAAACATTTATTTATTATTTTTGCGCGCACGTGTTCCAATCTGATCCGTTTCTAACGCGCTCTAATATTTCATTCCGGCACGCATACAAATCTCACCTTGTAATAAATACAACGGGGTTTGTAACACAAATGGGTTCGCGTATCAATATTTTTATGGCGTCCGACGCTACCAGCGAAATGAATGAGTGTTACGAGTGCAAAGGCCTAGTTGGACTCGCGTCGCCGCCCCTCAGGTCGCGACACCATCCACCTTCGTTTACCTGAAAGTTGGTCGATTAGCTTCAAACAATAATGGATCGTATACTTTAAGTATTAGTGACGGAATTCGAGCGACGATGTTCTAAGACGACACATATTATGTTGAATTTTGAGTAATTCGTTTTTCTGTTCAATCAATTTGCTTTTGTTTTAAGGATTGATGAGTGCTGAATGTATGTAGTAAAGTAGACATTGTAGACGGAGACGTTCTTTTCCCGGTCAATTGCCGACTTCGGCTGTTTTTTCTCTACAAATTATAGAGAATCTCTATAATCTCTCTTTGTTAGAGCGACGAGATAGTTATGTATAAATTTTTTAGTATTTTCGATGGCCACTATCGTCTTTATCCGAAGGAATACGCAATCCACTATGTGAGGTCCCTAGATGTGACCCAGTTCAGGGTGATCGCGACCGCCGAATCGCTCCACACGGAACGCCTTACGAACGGCCTCCCAGTGATAAATGATTCAGATCGCCAGTGACGCCCGCGACGCGCACGCGACCGAGCCTCGGATCGCCCAATTTGTTTAGTCATCTTCCTGTCTGATGTTAACTACGTTTCATCATCACAGCCCGTAACAGTCCACTGCAGGACTTAGGGCCTCTCCCACGAAAGGGGAGGTTATTGCCATAATCTCCACGCTTGGCAGGCGGGTTGGAGATCGCAGTGTTTAAATATAACAATAGAAAATGCTGCTGCCCATTTTCCAGACTACGGAGACTCTTGATCTTTTGCCTCGAAAACATTAGTCGCCTTGTACGACACCCATGAGTGTAAGTGGTTGGTACTATTCTACTCTGCCGGACACAACTACGTTTATAAGGATGGTATTATACAAACTTTTCTCGGAAAAGTTGCAGGGAAGTTTTCACAACTCCATGAAAAACGGGCAAATAGCACCTGAAGCGGCACGACCATAGCTAAGGCTATTAAAACTAAACGCTTGAGCTAGTTTTAATTGTTATGATGTAACGAAATTTATATTTGTCGCCCGCCGTCTCGGGGCGGCTCGCGTCGCGGCGCATGCGATTTGTGTGTTTATAAACAATTAATGTCCGCGAACAATGGGCGAAGTCGTTAAAACATAATTCACATTGTAACGGCGGCGGGTAAAGCGTAACAAACTCGGCTTATCACGTAAACCGATGGCTTGCTCGCTTTTGTCACGCGACTCATGCGCAGAACCCCCCTCCCCCACTTCGCCCCGCGCAATATCGATGCTCGGATCGCGACGATTGATGATGCACCACCGCCACCTGTGAAATAGAAATATCGTACGCGATTTCGACGGTGCGCCGGAAAAGTTGTCCGACACACGGACGGGTATTAATCTATCAGTTGCACGCTGAAACGTCTGTTTGTACTCGGCTTAAATAGCTGAATGTCGGATTTGGAGTTTGCGAGAATTGTTGCGTCGGATGTTTGTCTTCCCTGAGGAATAACACGAGCTGAGCCCCCGATTATAGTTCAGTTAATCAAAGTCAGATGGGGCAAAAAGTGCGAGAAAGTAGATTCGCAACGGTGGGCCGGTCAAGTGCACAGACTAATAACGCTAATGACCGGGGTGCGCTCGCATTGTCGAGTCTAATGTGCGCTATGATGAATGAGGCGCGAGAGGGCGGCGCTGGCGACGGCCGTCCGCTGGGACCGAGCAGCCACGGGCTCCGGTTACTGGGTCACCTGGAGGACCTTCACGATAAACTTAAGGAATACATTAAAATATACATATTTCGGACCCCGAATCGGATGATGATTAAAATTTCTCGACGTAAAAACGCGGGAGTCGTTGGTGAATCGTTTATTCAGTTTATTTAAGTAAAACAATGTTTGTGCTGGTTTTATACCATTGCACCGATCATTAAGTACAATCTAGCTAGTGGGGACGAGGAAGCGAGTCGAAGACACAGCGAACGAAGCCGCCGGGCATAAATCCGCGTCGTGCGGAGTCTCGGCCCCTCGCGATCTATGCTCAGCACGGCGACGCCGGGAATGCTGAGATTGACTCGTCACTCGATTTAGCGTAATGATGTTTGGATGCGTCGCGAGCGCGGCCGACGCGGCTCTATCGACGAAAATGCGTTCGCGGAACACAATGATCATGCGCACGACACTTTGCTGCGCGGGCGCCGCGAGCGGGTGCACTTTAAAGGCCATAGTGGCCAGGCTAGGCTTTAAACCTGTGATTTGTAAATCGTAACTGTAATTTTGGTGTGATGCGACTAGTGATTTTTATATGACAGTCATGACGAGCGGGTTTTCGAAAGTGAATACGGGAGCGATATGGCGTTAATTTGTAAATCTATTCAAAAATAAAATAAATAAAAACGTAGCCACGTGACAAGCCGAGCTGTTAAATCTCACCTTGAATTCGCCACGAGCGAAGATCGCTGAACTGGAGTACTTAGTCGTAATACAGACTGAATAGAACTAAAGCGTAGAGTTTATTTATAATTATTTCCTTTGAATGGCACAAGACTTCTGGAGGGCCCGCGTACGGTAACGAGTACGAAAATAGCCACCAAATGCCGTTTAAATTTTCTCCGACGTCACCTCAACTCTCAATGGAGAAACGATCGTGGGCGGCGACCTTCGCAACTTAGCAAATTGAAGCCGATAGTTCCATTCATAGACATCGCTGATTGGGCGACGGGTGAACGTCTTGCTTCGGTGCAGATAATCGTAGTTAATAGTGCCGATACTAAGGGGAGAGATGGAACAAAAACTTGACGATGGATCTTTCTCATGGGAGGCCCGTTTATCCAAGCAAAAACCACCCTAATGGGCATATTTACTCCACCTACATGGACGTGTTAACGCAACGCTCATTGTGCGTCATTATTGCTCATTGCGATACGTAATAAACGGTCGACGGGCTCATTTAATGGTCTGGTCGCCACCGACGCGTGTGTGATTTACACCCATATGTTTATCTGATTTCTAGCGAATACAAACGCATTACTGTAATCTCTCCCTTGGCCGCGGCCGGCGTAAGGAGAAATTGCGGGGCCGCGTAAGTGTCGGGCCGCGCCTTAACAAATGGCACCCATCCGTCGCGACGACAATATTTTCCCTTTTGTAGTAAATTAATTTCTCAGAGCTCCAGATCGATCTCGGCCCGCGGAGTTTGACAAGTTGCCGCTTAATGGATAGGTCGAGTAATTTGTGTCCGCCCCCCCGCCCCCGCCCGCCGCACCCCCGAAGGGTTTACCGTACCGGGCTTAACGCAAAAAATGGCTAAACCCCAGTCTTCGGGGAAAGTTAAAAGGAAATCCATAATTACCGTCTGTATAGCTTACTGTTTTTCGGGCTTTGTTTCGTGCGCTCTCGAGTTTTTAGCGTGGGATTCTTGGACCCGCGATCTGTGATCTCGAAGAGGTCTTACTTGGCTTACAGATTATCTAAACTAAACATTTCGATAATGTAACGAAAACCCGTGAAGAATATCTGAGAAGAAATTCTAAATTCTAAACTGACTAGCTGACCCGCCGCGACAGCAGACAGACAGACAGACGCAGCGTCGGAATTTGTTTTATAATATGTAGTGATTAGGATGATTTCTGCCTACACAGTACCTAGCCTTTAAGAGTGCTCTAATTAAGACAATAGACGCCTTAAACGACAGGTGTAAGCAGAAACGTACCGGACACCACGCACCCAAACTGCTAAACTGCTCACTTCACCCATATAAAATATTTGCAATATCAGTTTCACAATAAAAGGTTCACTCATGCCGTGCAATAGCCGAGGAAGTTGCCCCCGCAATATCAACTCTCTCACAGAGCGCGTTATGGAGTATTCCTTCCTAGCCAACGGTGTTTTATTTGTTTGCCGCACGGCCGGCCGGCTTCCATGCGCCCTTGCCAATAGAAACACGTATAGGATGCAAGATATCGCTTCTCCCGACTACTCCGGTGAGCTACTACCTCCGCTTGTGTGCGACCTTTCGAGCCGTTTGCTTTGCCCGTGTCTGCGTCTTGTTTTTTCTTTCTCTTGGCGTTCTTGTTAGATTTGCAAAGAGTATGCAACCAGTTCCTGCGTTGATTGGAACTTATTTTGTGTTTGTTCTTGTAACTTGGGCAAATTCGCTGTCAATAAATCCTTAACTGAATATCTGACTGGATGTTTTAACAATAAAACGAAGTTATCATTCTCGTTTGTATTTTATTTGCTGTTTTCTTTTTAACCAAGCCACGGATTTAAATGCCGCTTTTGGCGATGGGCAGATTCACTAGACGATGTATCTGGTGTGTTTATAGTTTGTTTCTGCTCAATGACGGACAGGCAGTCAGCATTTCCCGGAAAAGCAAGCTAAATATCCATATTCGGGCAATATGCACAGTCCGGTCTCTGCTGGGGCCCCTGGCGCGTTTGAGAATTGGGAACTGCAATCGGAGTGATGCACGAGCGCGACGTTACAGTGGTTTAAAAAATACCTATGGTTTAACATGGTTAATGCAAAGAAACGCCAGTTTCACACAAGTTGTGTGCAAATGGCCAATTTGTTTATTCTTTATCGCCTTATCCATTGCATTTTATCTCTCTATGATAACGTGAATGAAGATCAAGATCGCAGCACAGCACGCATCGATTTATAATACACCCGTCGGCCGATCGCACGCGGATAGTTACCCAACAAAGGCGAGAGCTTTCCCGCCATTATGACGGGCGGTTTCCCGCCAATTTGTGACGCTAATTGACGGCTGAAATCGCAATTAAAACGGCGTGTATTGTTTTAAAAACACCTCCCGTCTGGTGGCTAAGTCAGCGTTGTTGATATACTCCTGATTCCTGCTTGTTTGTGGATGTATATCCATAAAAGTATTTTTTTACCCGGGTCTTTGTCTCTTTGTTTGTCTGCAGACCTCGATTAAAAATACTCAATTTTGTAATCACTTCTACTGTTAATCGACTGACAAACATCATAACTATAAAATGTTCACTAATATCTTTGTTTTTTGTTAGTGTCCCTCTGCAGGGCGAAGGCCTCTCTCCCAAGTTTCCACTTAGATATATTTGAGCCATGTCTGTCACTCTTTCGCATACACACACAAGGACAGTGGATCTTCCACTTAATTTCGCATAAATATAGGACACGAATGCAGACGTTCTAGTAGAAATAATTAGTTCGGAAAGCATGGCGATACCCGTACGGCAGCGAAGCCGGCTCACTCTCCGGGATTATTTTAATAAACGACCGCTTCACAGAGTCCGGATCGCGGCTCATGAATGAAATATTGGCGGCAATCTCGCCTCTCGTGCCGTTTCACGTATAAAATTGTGTAAATAATACATTTATTGTTTCGTAATTGCGTTTATGAAGCCGGCGGTGCGAAATGATTCTGAAATTGTGCGCGCATTTGCGGTCTCGATTTCGATTTCTTGATGGCGGCTGCGGTTGTGTTTTTGGTGTGTCTCTTTGCCCTCTTAACGTGGTCATTGCTAAATTGGGATTATTTGTACAATTAAATGTTAATCATCGTCGTGAGTGTCGGTAGAATAGTCGAACAGTCTCGGGAGCCACTTTTGGCACCCCGTGGCGGTACTCTTTTATTTAAATGTTGGCGGTACTTTTTTGTTAAAGAGCTGCACTCCCGAAGTGTAAAGTCACTCTGATTTGGGTCATATAATCTGTTTATTGATTAACACACGCTCCGAAGAGACTTCCACCTGCTCAGTAATTTATAAGTCCAAATTGCCGAACGAAGTACGAATTAACAACGAAATTGGTTTATGTCCATTAAGTGGTCCTCGTGTTGTGTTCACACAACCACGGCCCCTTTCTGAGTCGCCTCTAAAAATTTACAAGGCGGTTAATTATGCACATCGGCTAGTGTCGGACTCGCACACGAGCCCACAGAGACGAAACATGTATGTCTGACACCTATATGTCACTTGCTATACTTAGCGCTACATATACTCGCAACCACTTGGTCGGTAAGAACCATCGCGCCCTGGGGACTGCTCGCAATTGATTCCCGCGTCGCTCAAGACACATGAGCTGAGGGAAATTTACGGTTCAGCCAGTACTCCAGTAGCTACTTTAAACACACATACTTTGTCTAGAAATATGCATGTGCAGCTATTTTAACCTTCAATAACCGGACCCTCTGTAGAAATAATAAACGTATGCGATGTGTGCAATATGAAGGTTGTGATTGTCACGTCCTAAAGGAAACAAAATTACCCTTTCAAACGATCAGCATATATAGATCACCAATGGACACAGCTCTCAATAGAGACATAGATGCGTTGATATAACAGAGTCCCGAAAGGAGGCCTTGGCTTCTTAGAATTAGGTAAAACGTTGTTAGCACTTTATCAGACATTGCTGTCGTCGTAGCCGGGAAGTAAATTTAATTTTGCACACAGCAGTTGGACTTTCGACTTCCGTGCTGGTCATTTGTATTAAACGATCACGAAAGAGCGGAATAACACCCTTGAGTATCCATAATGTTACAAGTTGTGTATTTTACCCGGTAATATTTCCGCGTGTTGTGTACTCGCTCGTAAAGTATGAGGCGGGTCGCGACGCCGATATATCGCCGTTTGACATTGTGCTGGTTACTGGGTTCGGCCGTGGGGGTGATTTGTTACGGGGATGATTTGTGCCCGCCAGAATGGAGATTTATAGTGTGTTATAAAGGGTGGCTGGCTACATTGTTTTTAGGTTCCTGACGTTTTGAAGTATCTGCTGGTACTTTCAGGAAGAGGGTCTGAGAAATCTTGCCGAAAGTCGTCCTACTTCATCATCATCATGTTGACTTAATTGTGGGCTAGTTAAACATATCAAATAGCTATGAATGCGAGGAATGTAGAAACGGTTTAACACGGTACTTAATGTCGCGATTATCGTTTTAAGATTGAATGATCATACGCTTCGTCCCGATTTCGCGTGGAAACAATAGCCTAGACCCTTTTTTATCCCTTAAAGCAAACATAGAACACGGATTTCATGTTTTTCTCATAGCAGGTTTCAGTGTTTGTCCAAATTATTGTGACGCTACGTTCGACTACATTGGAATATAACGCGGTGTTGAACTGCTAGATTTGAATGCGATTACAAATCGGAGCACCATTATTACCAAGCGGCGTACAATGTCTATCATGGCATCATAATTCCGTAACATTCTCGGCGTCCCTTCCCGCCCGGGTGATGGAATAACACGGCCAACATTACCTCATATTAAAGTCATTAAGCCCAGCCTTTTATCCCGACGTTTATTAGCCCAGTAACTAAACAACCGTAAAATGTATTCAAATTGAAACGAGTACAATATTCATGTTGATCGCCCGATCGCTTGTTTGCTTTGGATATTGGCCTTCCCTGCCGTGTTTGGTCTCTGTTTTTAATTGATGCAGACAATTGTGTGACTGGGATTGCCGGCGTGGTTTTCACCTTCGTAATGCGAGCTGTCATTAACTGGTTCGAATCAAGTCAGATACGGGTATGGGTTTTATTGTGTACTGGTATCTGTTTTTTTTGTATATCTATAGGGATTTACCTAAGTTTACAACGCTATGCGAAGACATTCTTTTGTTCTTTTGTTCGCTCGGTTTGTGAAAGCATAATGATTACTTACTGTTAAATTTGGTAACATATTACGTTTCGGAACTTCAATAGGATATCTCTTGTAGGATAAAAGGCAGCCTTTGCCATCTTTTACTGGATATTGCACTCTTATATCTACGCCGAAAATCAGTTTCAAGGACAAACAAATCTTTACAATTATAAAATTAGTAAAATGATTATCAGTGATAAACACTGGAAGCGTTTTATATAATCCCAGCAATCCTCGGAGAAAATCGGATAGAGCGAAATCAAAGAGAAAATTCTGCAAAGAAGCTTTAGTTCGAATTAAGTTAAGAAACGAAGTGTATTGGGTAACTAAGTTTGTTTCGCTACACCGACAAACAAAACGAACAAACCGAACCAAGGCTAAGCAGAGGGCCTCATCAAAAATGTATCAGCAGTGAACTGGAATATATGAATTTTCTAATACACACTTTTAAAAGTGTGGAATTGCTTGTTTTAGTACGGAAACTTTGTAAGTTCCCGTCGGAGTGGTAAATTATTAATGCTGTGTGACGTAGTTCGCGAGTTGGAGCGTTGGGCGGCCGGAACACCTATGCATACGTTAGTGCACATCGTTCGGCTCGCATTAGTTTGTTGATACGTACACGGAGGTTGCACTACTGTATAGGCGCGTGTATGCCCAGTATAGAGTCGCATAGCGATACTGTTTATGGAATATTTGCACAAACTCGAGTAGTGCACTAAAGGTGCAGGCGCCCGGTATAAATTTCGCATAAGTTAGCATACATACGCGAATGTGAATATGTGTTTGTTTGTCACATCGCTATACCAGACTAAAATTTCACACCTCAATAAAACAAACGAACAAATTAAACAAAGCTTGTGTACTTATAGATATTAAGGCGTTAAAAGTTAAGGTCAGTAGGCCAGCGGGACTAGAAAAAAGTAGGTACAGGGGTACACGAACTTATATTTGTTTGTCTGTCCATCGAAAATGAACCGCTAAAGCCACTCCGATATTAGCAGAATTGGCATCGAGCGTCTACGATTCGCTCATCAGACGCATCTAAACAATGGCTACATTTCGAGAGAGCATTCAAGAGGGCATTCTCGAGGCGACAGGCAAGAGACTCGCGTCGCATCCTGCTTCCCCGAGGCAGGACGAGGCGGGACGAGGCAACGGGACGACCTCGTCCCGGCGTCGGTGCGGCGTGGCGACCTCGCGTCGGCCACCAACGACGCTGATTGGCTGTTGCCAGTGGAATAAATGCGCTGTGAGACATTTTACGAGTGCGGTGTGACATATGGATGCAGATTGCGGAATGACCTATGGGTAGTGGATTGGTTTTTGGTCAGTAGAGCTAAAATTTCGATTACGTACTGTAGAATGGAGTTACTTATTACTCAAGTGTTATTTTCATGCAAACACTACAAGCCGCACATGTGACAAGTTGACAACACTGTTATATTGTGGCAACCCCAATCTAAACTAATTAACTTATTGCGTCTGATGTAAACATTAGAGAGAGGACGAGAGTATTGTCATTCTTTTATGCTATTTAAACTTTAAACTTTCGCACGTTTTAGTAATTTGTGCACTGCGCGTACGCACTCAAGTGCCGTTTTATAATATGTATGTATGTAATAACGTAATAACAGAACGCATTGAACACATCGCATGTCAGACATGCGATGGTCGCGCGCGGCCCGCGGATGTTCTGCGAAATTAAATAAAACACGCTTGTTTCTGGTCCGGGCTAATCGCGTTGCGCGATCGCCGAGAATTATGCAAACTTCGACGGCTTGGGATTTTACGCCTCTTTGAGATGCGCGAATACGATGTCTTAGTTAAGTTTGGTTGGGTATTTCACCTTTATCTATTTATGTGTACAATAAACGGTTAAATCAATAAATATGCACCTATATTATCGAATCTATCGGTTTTACCCTTGCGCTGTTTTTGTCTGGGGTATTTTTGTTTTCCTGGTATTAAAAGTAGCCAACTCAATGATTATGTAGCATTCTATTGTTGAAAGAAATTTTAAAATCGTTCCAGTAGTTTTGGATTAGGTACAAACAAAAAACAAAAATAAAAATTTGTCTTCACAATACTAGTATAGATAATATGTTATCAATAGAATGAAATCTTATCAAACTAATATTTGCGTTATTGCGTATTTTAAATAAGTATCTAGGTACTACACATCTTTGATGGATAACAATATTTTGCTCTGAACTAAACCATCATTCAGTTTACTTATCAAACCTATACCCCCAGGAGACTATCACTATCGCTACTTCCCCACAATATTGACCCACATAGCCGGGCCACTTTCTCCACTTGCATATCGCACTCGCAAGACAAAGCCACCAGGGCCGCGGCGGCGATTAGTACAGTGCCACCAACTTGATCAGTGGACAAGATCGAAACTAAGGCGTTATTGTATTGAAATGACAGTTCGAAACGCCCGCTGGCGCCGCCGTCAACTGAACAGATAAGTTTGTGGACTGTACGGTGCGCTGCGCTGGCGCACGTGTCAACGGCCGCAGGTGCGGCGCGCGCGTGTCATTGGCCAGCGGGCGGCCGCCATTGTTTTCTTCTGCCTGGACTGCGGTGATGCCTGGCGCTGGCGGGGCTGAATGCAGCGACCCACCGCGGTGGTTAGGGCTGTTTTTCAGTTTTCTAGTACAGGCTGGTGGTTGTGTGGTTGAGCACGGGCGTCATCCGTGGTTTCATAGGTCTGACGAAATCCGTATGAACGTGAGATCGGTACTTATAAAATATTGACATAACAAAATAGTAATTCAATCATAGTGTAAAACATTTGTGTAATTCCGAAACGAAAGAATAAGAGATATGACTTAATTAGTGCCATTAGCAAAGCCTCGTATTTTTCTTAAGTATATCAAGATAGATAATGGCTTATCTCTGTATTTTGTTACTAATAAAGTAACAAAAATCAAAAATAAGCTATCATCTCTTTACTACTAAAAAACTACATTAATATATACATTCGTCAGTCAGTCAGTTCGTATTTGGGAAGTATTAAAAAAAATGGCTCTTTTCGAGCATCTAGCGAAGTATAGCGCTTTTATGCGACCTAATTCCGGCTGGGCCTGGCGGACTTGCTGCGATATATTCGCTGTGCATGTCGATCATTTGATTCATTATTTTAATATTTCTCACGTGCTGTTCACAGATGTGGATTTTTGGCAACTCTATAGCTATAGCTGAGTTGAGTTGATTAGCTATAGGTACCTAGTGTCATTTATTGTTCCTCGAAATTATTTTTGCTGAAAGCCATGATACTGATAAGTTGCTTTATCGTTATCAAGGCCATAACAATTTCCAACGCACGTGATCTTAGTATAATTTATATTATATCTTTTTGCAATGATAACATGATTGTGACGTCAATGTTGTAACTTATAATAACTGGTCGCATGGAATCGTGCAGAAAAATGATTCGATTCGAAAAAGATTTTATTTCTCTTCTCTTTTTTTTTCATTTAAAAGTTAAAATACATATGGCCAGTGTTGCAATCGGAACTGGAGCGCAGCACAACGAAGAGTCTCCCGTAGCTAATTGTGTTCAACGGAACGGTCAAGCCGTGTAATTACATGCCAAATAAACTTGTAGAAACGATACTAACATTGCATTATTGTGATAATTGACAGTTTCTTTCTGTGCTTCCTGTTGTGTTGAAACATTACGAAATGTGGAGGAAAATGTTGCGTGTCTGCTACTTGCAGATTAAGACAAGACTATGTTCTCGCCATATTATTGCTTTTTCCCGGAAGATTTGCCTTTGCGACAAACTAGCACACATCCCACCCGATGAAAAGCGTACCATAGGTACATACATAATTCCAACGATTCAAACAGCAGACCAGTTGACTGAAAATATCGCTCCATAAATCAGGACCACGGATCGCGCGTAGGGCAGCAACGTATCTGTTGTGTATGGTGTGGTGTGTATACGTAACGATTACGGTGGACGTAGTGTTGGCGTATTGACGACCGTAACGGTTCGCGGATTCGGCGCCGCGGTGCCCACGCTCGTGTGACAGACACGAATTATGGTCAATGCACTGTCATACGACTGCGCAGACGCAACGAGATGTCGTAATTTTTTGTAAATTTTAGAATCTGATCGCGCGATCCATTAGCATTACTGTTGGAGGTCGTCTCGCGCTAATGAGTGATTTCTCCAATCACTTCGACCGTTTAACATGGACGAGTAGCCACTTTGTGCGCCTTTGGACATACTGTTATTTCTTGGTTCTCGCCAGTAGTTTTGTCCGGTCCGGTCTGTCTGTCAATGTCCTCGGTTGTTCGGAGAAGTTCCGTGTGAAACAAAGGCAAAAAGGTCTCCGAAATTGGATAACTGGCACACGGTAGGTACTTTTAGTCATTCATGTATGTTGTTCGATTCCACCCCGATAACCCGAGGACTCGCTCGTTGATGAAGAGGGATACTCTCGTGCGATTGTAGGTCACGCGGTTCTATTTCGGTCGATCTTCAAATGTTTGTCCCATTCTCTTGCCATTAGTTGGGATTGCTAATCGTAGCTGATGAATGAACTCTTATGGCCGTTTTGCCCACAATTGTAACCAATTTTAGATCGTGACAAGTGACCGCATTTATTATTACGGTTACCTTTGGCACGCCGCGTGTCGTTATTGCTCTTAACATTACGACCATAAAGTTTTTGCTGTCTGATAACCCCTAAACTGTATTTAGTCGTACGATGCTGTAGGTCGAATGTAAGAAAGTAGGTACTTCCTTTCTTTCTATTTCATAAGAAATACTGTGATAATACCAAACGGAATAATGCGTCTCTACTACTTCAATACGGCTAAATCGAGTTAACGTTTTTCACTCAATCTGATGCGATCAGATCGTAATAATCTGCTACCGACATGTATTCAGGGTTCCCTAAGCGCACTTTGAGACTGAACATTATATGTTTATCCCATGTCTTGTAGCTATAAAGTCAAACAGAATGTCACGGTACGGGACTTAAAATGAAAATTTAAAACCGTCTCTTTACTTCCTCAGTTTGCTCTCGTGCATCGCGATGCAAATGACACGAAACGCGGACCCCGGCCAAATGTCCGACCGGGATCTCTGTTTAAAGCTGCGCTGAGTCTAGAAAATTCCTTGGGGAGAGAATATTTGTGAAACTTCTTTAAGCTTTAACGGAGCGCTGTTTTGTGGGTTTAATTTAGTTTTGAATGTGAGACACTTTAGCGTTGGCGGCGTTAGTTTTAGCATAAATTATGAAGGAAGAGACATCAGGATCCGTTGCTGCCTTGTTGTGCTTGTTACGTGAAGCAACGATAAGCCTATACACACAATTTCGCGTTAGTTGTTAGGAAGATAATAATAATAAATATTTTATTACTGACTGGATAGCTCACACATCATGTAAATTATACAAAAAAAACTACATACATTACACAATTGCAACATACAATTACGTAGCAAATAAAAAATAAGATTCACCTCATTAAACAAATACAACCTAAATAATTAGACAAACCTAATACAATAAAACTGTCGACTAGGCATTGCCGTGTTGCACCTCATGTCAACAAAAGGACCTCACTCAGCATGAGCCGGGGCCGAGGCCGAGGCGCTGGTCTTCCAATAATTAGCAATAAGTTAGGAATGTCAATGTTCAAGCTTAGCGTTTAGCATACCTAAGTTCTTTAAGTAATACATTAACACGTAAGCCCGACTTGCTTATCCTCGAATTACTGCAGCACGTTAAGCTACGACTTAAGAATAAAACCAAACTACACTCATCGTATATTTAAGAGTATGACTTGTCGATGGAGCAATCGCCACTCCTCTCTCCTGTCTGCCAACCTTTTCATCTCCTTATAATCCCGTTTCCTTTTACCTTCACGTCCTTCCAATATTCAAATCTTAGCCAAAACTACACTACTATACTAATGTCTATTAGACACCGGATACGTATGTAAACGTTGATATAGATAGACAGAACATAATTAAGGCACAAGGAACCTACATAAGGAACCCTTCCACGGAGCGAATCGACCGGCTCACTCCACGTAATGCCTAAACAATTTTATCTACGAAATGGGATTCTGTTATGAGTGAGCGGAGTTAGTGAGCATTAGCAGTGATCCGGGAGCTGCGGGATGATGGCGGCCGGGAAATTGACCAATCAGAGGCCCGCGGTTCGGCCACGCTACGTGAGAAGTCGCGGCGGTTACAGTAATTGAACGGATTACCTGTATGTTAGAGCGCGTCGGTGGCGAAGTGGTTAAGGTATCCGACTCGAAGCGAGAGGTGATGGGGTCGAATCCCACTGTGGACATGTACTAATGACTCTTTTTTGAGCTATGTATATTAGTTGAATGTTAACCGATGTTCTTACGGTGAAGGAAAACATCGGGATGAAACCTGCACATTCAGACGATTGAATGTGTAACCATGAACCAATTTGGTCAGGTTTCCTTAGTAGCAGGGTCACGGAGGCCAGACGGCAGTCGCATCGCTGTAATTATCTGATCTGCCATATCCTGGATCATGGTCAAGGCAACCTCGGGCCTTCGTGCGCTAGAGCACAACCGGGACATTAACGCCAAGATGATGATGATGATACGTTACAGCCGACCGGCCGGCTATTTTGCTAGAAGTGTGCACAGGCAAAAGCGAATGAAATTCCTGTATGTGCTTATTCTTCCAACTATAGTTAGGTAAGGTGATAGGCATTATTCATACAGCTTTGACGTGTGTACTCGCAAGTAGATGATGTGGTAACAGCTGCTTCGAAATACGATTTCGCGTTGATATTAGAATGTGTAATCTGTCAAGGCCCGTTATAAAGTATTCAGGGGCCTCGACCGACTCTTGACGTGAACATCGGTATAAATAAAACAACTGTTTGTATCAACTGTTGAAAGTAAGATAACTCGACAATTCAAATTGCCTCTTATTTTATACTGCAACTCGGCTCGTCAACGTCGCGGGATATCGTAAATATTGTATGGGGGATCTCTTCTCAATGGGTAGCGCGATAAAATTTCAATTCATAAATATCCTGACACATAAATCGGAGTGCGATGTATTTAGGGCGGGCGCAGGGATCAGCGGCAATCTAGAAGCCGTAACTCGGACTCCTTTGTCCTGATCGCAATCTCCATAAACCAGCTAAACACCTAGAGGAGGCGCCCCTCCTGCCGGCGGGGGTGGAGCTGCCCCCACTCCACCCCCTTTAGTTATACGGGAGTTAAAGTACCTTATGATTCCGCGACTTCCTCCACCCGCCTCCGGTGATCGCACTCTTTTATTAATCCATAAAACCCCACCCAGTCATTGTGAGTCGGTTTTCGAACGCGTCAACTTGACCGTTTGTTTGTTTACATTGCGTGCGTATTGTTTTGTTTTTGACGTAAAGCTTGCTTTATTGACGTCTCCGCGACATGACGAATGCGGCGGACCCTGTATTGTCTGCGTCTACAGACACGGCTTGTATGTATTTGTACTTTATTTAATGCGTCTGACCGTTATATGAAATGTTAAATGCTTTTAATTAGCTGAGATGAGGAATAATTAAGTTTCAAAAGCCAATAATTTTACCCAATTAATTCTGTTGCTCAGAACAATGAATAATAATACGAATACAATTTCTTCGCATAATGCTCGGTCACAACACTATGCCAGTTGATCCAATAAATAAACAATGGTCGCACTTAATTGCCTACTAAACGTTTATTAAATTTAAAATGTGCGTATTTCCTTATTCGTTATTTGAAATGAGGATGACGATGGATGAGTGGTGGGAGGAAATATTAATTAAAAAACTAACATTCGCAGTGACAACGCACTCTCGTGACATATACGTCGTCCGAGGCAACGCAACGGTGTTATTATTCAAGGAAAATCAAATTATATATTCGTTTCGGCAATTGGTCGGCCTCATACGGTCATGAGTATATTATTACATTCAATTGTTGGAACAAAAACGCAGAATGGAACACAAAGGTTGGAGCTATACTATACAATCATCCATATTAAATAAAGCCTACCGATATTTGTTTTATTATTGTTGTTCAGGTTGATTTTTACCACAGTCATAGTCACATGATAGTGACACAGAGTATTTGTTTTTATCGAATGTGCTATATTACTATGCCACAACTAGTGTTTAAGTTTCTTGAGATGGAACACTGAGACCAATTGAAGTCTCTCGTCACGACTGTCGACAACTCGTCATGTTCGCAACTCCGTCATACGTTCGTATCTTTTCGCATTCGCCGTGAGATACATTCGCAACTCGTCCTGTTATTGGCTCTAGGTTGTGCTAAGTTCACATAATTTGCAAATGTGACGAGCTGTGATTATGACTAATAACGTCGAACCCAGTACAACCTCATTGATGTAGAAACGACATACACGATTCTATTGAGCTTAGTGCTACACCAATAATTCCAGCACGACCCCTATATCTAAAGAGTTAGAGTCGCTTTTTGCTAAACCAGTGATTTGTTGCCAACAGGCCCGCCGTCGCGCCGCGAGAGCGAGTTCAAGAAGCCGGCGCACGCGCCGCAGAATGGCCGCGTGCATCATCGCCAGCATATGTACTCCAAGGTAAGTATCTAATGGTAATATTAGGTCTATTACCTATGAAATTGGTGTTTTGTATAGGGGAAATGGCGGAAACAGTAATTTGAACTCAAGCAAATTTTTAAATTTCTTGGATACGGCAAATCCGGTTCAATGAAATTTTGTAGGTACAATCAGACAACATTGAGCCCATTTTATTGTGCTATTTTGAGCACTTTTTATAAAATTTCGCCTGGTTAAAGTGAAATTGACGACAATTGAGGGGTATTTTGAAACCCTTATAACAACTTTACATATATGTACAATTTAAAATATTTGAGCAAATATATATTCTTGCGAAAAATGCCAATTTCATACGTAAGGACCCAATATGTCATAATACCCGCCGCGCGCGACTTCGTTCGCATAACGTCCTATCCTAACCTACCTACTTTTTTCTTGCTTATACACCTTCCTCTTGAATCACTCTATGTATTGTTGAAAACTGCATTAAAATCCGTTGCGTAGTTTAAAAGATCTACGCGTATACAGATACTTACATAGACACAAGGTACAGATAGCGGGAAGCCACTATGTTTAATACTATGTTTAGATACCGCCACGGGGTGCCAATGTCAGGCCACTGTCCGACCAGTGTCAGGGTCCCCAGCGGAAGAACTTGGTCAACCACGCTTCGCTACCGGCACTAGGAGTTACACCTGACAAACGGAGAGCTCGTTCTGGTGCTGAAGTTAAGACTAGCCTCAAAGTAAGTATCACCCATCCAGTTCCCGGACTCTGCGCGCCAACTTTTTATAAGCCTTCAAAGGCTTTACTGATCGCACAAGTACATTCTTACATGTGAAAAAAAGTGTTTGTATGTTACCGCAGAACGTAATAATTGCGTTCAATTTGTTATTTTCCTTAGCATCAATCGAAAACATTTAGGTAGGACTAAAAAATCTATTCCTATACTTATATCTGAAACACCTTTCATGAATATCACCTTTCATTGACAGCGTGCTAAAGAGGCCACGGCTGTAGCTATAAATAATTGATTGGTTGTAAGTTCTATTCATTTTTGCTATTGTGAAAGAATTGTGGAGTCCAAAGTTTGAACTTTAAATACAACGCTCGTTCATACTGAATAACAACCGCCATTCTTCTTATTAACAAAGAGTTTAGTTTCTTATTGCTTTCAGTATTTTTTTATTGTAGACATATTATGGTTTATGTTGTATGTTAATATTTTTTCGCACGCGCGTTTTTGTGCGAAGAATAAAACCTCAAAACTGAGGTTCTCATGTTTTCGATCTCCCTCATCGGATAGTAGGCGCAAGTCCCAGTTTCTACCAAATATTAGATTATATTTTCACGGGCACAAATTTTCGTACGAGTAGTGCTCGTTCCGTTCCTGATTAGTTTGAAAAGCGGTCCAAACTTTGTTAGACGTAGCAAATTTCGTGGTGTTCAACGTGGTGTATTCAGCAAGCGGTGAATTTTTTAATGGTAGCAAGTAATCGGTTTTGCGACAGGGAGTTTGGCTGTTTTGGCTATTTCAGTCGGAATAGTTAAATATTTCAGCATCTGCGAGCAACTTAGAGCGAACGGGTAATACATGGTGGCTTTAGATTAATTCTTGATACCAAATGGAATACTTACATGTGCTCCTGATAATAACTTTTGCTGTGGCAGCAACTAATATAATCGAGTTTTATCATACAATTTGGCAGAATTAGTTTTGACTGTTTTTATATCGCGATTTCAGAGTTGATACCATAGTAAAACTTGTTTGTTATTAATAGCAAATGGAAACCCCTTCGTATCAAGACTAAATTTAGACTCGCACTATTGCATAACGTCCCTTTTCCCATATCCAAAACGACATAATCTACTCCCTTTGCACAAGACTGACGATGTAATGTTTTCGCAGAACGAGGCGACCGGGCCGACGAGTGCGCCTGCGCACCGTCCACCCAACCTGAAGATCAACGGCTTCCAGACACAGGTGAGACACACTCTAATCATTGAGAGGGACCTTTTTATCATCATCATCATATCAGTCGAAAGACGCCTCTAGAGATCACCAAAGAGGAGAGAGGACCTAGGTCCTTGTGGGGGGCCTGCCCAAGCTGCGTCTTCCGGGATCTTTTACACGGGTCAATTGCTGGAACAATTCACAAGGCCAAGACATTAAGCCACTCGAAAGGACAATGCGAATGTCATCAATAGAAGCAATCCTGCATTGACAGCTGTATTATTAGTAGATTATCTTTATATCGAGTAGATTATCTTAGCAATTGATCCCGTATAAAAGGTCTCTGATACTAGACGCGGTGACCTCGCAACTTAATCAGACAAATTATCTAATTTAATGTTTAGAAATAGCAATGAACTAATTTTAATAACAAGAGAAACAACAAGAGAGAATTTGCAAACCTAGCAATCCTAGCTACCAACTCCCAAGAGGACGCGAGTTCGTCCAGGCATCTGAATTTGCCTTATTAGAATCTGGGGCGTCGCATCGCACTCGATCCGAGCCGATCGTATTTAAAATGCAATAGAACCGTGTAGGAGCGCGCTTGATTTGCATGTCACTGGCGACACCGCCCCTCGCTTCCCCGGCACTCCCGCCTTAGGGATAAGCACATATAGCTTACACTATCTGTAAATACTTGAAAACGGTTTCACGTTAATATGTTCATTTATTATATCACTTTGCATCGCGTTTCCGCGACCATCTGAGAACTTAGAAAAACCTTTATAAAATTATAAATGACAGATTTGTTAAAAAGGTTCCTATTCAATTTACTCCGAAGCCTTTAAAAACGGTTCACAATTTTTCCGAATCCACGCGACCGTTGCCTCCTTTTTTTCATAATACAATTTACAGCATCGTTGTGTTGATCTCTTGATATAATAATCCTTTTAGAGCTAACGTTTACGACGTATTTGTTATAATGAATGGCGGGAAGATTAGTTCCCCGTTCATTCACGCGTAAAGTTCAGAGGTTGAGTCTGCCTACGCGGCCGGGAAGGCCTTAAGGGCGGTTTGGATTACCAATCTACCGACCGCCCCGCCGCCCACGGCGCTATGGAAATGTAAATAAGTGAAAACTCGTGACGCGATGATTTGGCTGATTTAGAGAGCCCTACGATTTTTGGGATGTTAAATTAGAAACACTAAAAGGATAATTAGTTTAATATCTTTTGTGGCCACACCACCGTTTTCTAAGGATTTCTAAGACATTTGAATTTGTCGCAGCAGCGTGTAGGATACGATACTATAATATGCTTTATTTAACAAAAATAAAAAGCTATACGTCCTATATTTCCTGAAATTGGAACAAGCTACGACTGGAAAATATTGTGGGTGCGGAACAAAGAATCTAGTTCAAAACAGTAAATCGTTATCAGTAGGCCATACCGGAGGTTTCGCGCGTAGCACGAACACATTTCGTCCCAAATCGATACCGAAGACATTTTTACTGCTCCCCGCGCGCCGGAGTCACGTACCGACTGTGCTCGTCATAGCTAAATGTCCGCCCGCCTCCCTCACACCTCCAAAACAACAAATACGGCGACAATTTTCATAATCACAATTGGCAAGCTCAGCCTACTTCGAGCTCTCGCCGCCGCCCATTCCTGGAAACCTCATCAAGAAATGCCGGGAACATTGTCGTCTCGCACGCTCGTTAAAGACAGTGCGCGCCAAAGTCGCATACAACATGGGTTTACTACCCCGGCAGTAAATCATAAGGCATCGGGGGCAGTAAACGAGCCCTAAATTTAATCGCCGGCCGTGCTAAGGAGGCTGTAATGTGCACTCGTTAAAGTAGTTCCATTTCAGCGCCTTTGCTTCTTTTTCATCTATACTTTTTACTGGCTACCATTTTTTTCTTCTTCTACAGTTTTACTGGCCAGTAAAGCTTCTTATCTCTCTTCATATTCAACAGTGTGGGGAGGTGTGGCGCGGGCAATTCCTATTTGAATAATTATTATTTAGAGGACTTTGGATATAGGATGCAAATTAAGTTTTTTTAGCACCAATATTTGCATATTCGTCATTGTTGTTCATATTGAGATAACAGGTATTGAAGATTTGTTATCTCTTATAAATTATTGGCAGCTTTACAAGAAAAAATACTCGGTTTTACTTGATTTTGACCTAGTGGAGTGAATCTAGCTTAACTTTAAACAAGGAGTTACCAAAATGGTAAAATTCTGATCTTTATACACGGCTAACATTGGGTTATCCCCACTTTAAATTACTTACTATTTGATTATCTCTGTTGGTTCAACGTTTGATAACTGTTTAACCTCCATCGATTGTCGAATTGTCTAGTTACGTAACCAACCAGTGGCAATTTCTCGGTAAAATTGGGAGTTTACCCACGGGGGTACACAAACCCGCAATAAAGATTACAATGCGTGACACGTTTGCCCGCGTAGGCTGGGTTTTTAATGCCTCCCTGTATGAGCACTGTGGTGGAAATTCATGTGTGTTTTCTTCTTGTCTTCCAGATTGACAGCAGTCAGCCACCCATCGAAAGTATTTTGAAGGTAAGCAGCATGAGTAACAGGAAAATATTTTCGCGATTCTTGTTTTTGCACAGTAAAGTTGCAATCTTTACAAATAAGTACTCAAATCAAATAAAAATAATAGTTTTTTGCTTGTATGTTGTTTACATACTTTCAGTTGGTTTAGACACCATAAATACGTATTATACTTTTTAAGTAACAAAAAGGAAATCTTACTGCTAATAAAACCAGTAGTAATTGCATACTGCATACGAAAACAAGATAGGTCCCTTTGACATCAACACTCTATTTCCGATCACTGGACACAATCTCCCTCAAGAACCTGAGAGTGTAATATCAAACGCTAACTCCAATCATCTCTTCCAGGAAATGAAGTCTCTGCCGATCCCGTTGTCCGGGATGGCGGCGACGCCTCGCAAGGAGCAGGAGGATAAGTTCGTCTTCAACCACGCCTTGAATAGACTGGTAAGCCTTGGGTCTTTAAACACAGCTTAGACTTGATTTAAGCAGTGGATTTGGGGCCTGACGCGGTTTTGAGCAGTAGTTTCGGGGCTGACGCGCGGTACTAAACCGTTTCTTGTACCAATCCCAAAGATCGTTTGAGGTTCTGAGGTATTAAGGTAATTTTGTCTGAAAGTGACGACTGATTTTGATTTCAATTTGTAGCAATCGATCTTGGTAACTGAAGTACTAGTAACTACTGTTATAATTTAGCCACAAAGGGAAACTTATGCATTCATGTTTTACTTAGGTTTCTGAACAAAGTCGAATACCTACCTACCTACCTACCTATTTCGGTTATTGGAGAAATTTTCAAGGAATAGACCGTAATATGATTCCCTGCTTATTAAAAACGCAGTCGCAAGCAGTTGGGTGATCTTTATTTACTATTACATAAGGGTTCATATTGAACACCAACCTATGACGCATAATTTGCAATGTTTACGTTTACACTTGAACGCCATTTATCAGTTGGCAGCTTAGCCTGCAACTAGAACTAAAAGGCTATGATGTAAACAGTGCTTGCTTTAAGTTA
This sequence comes from Blastobasis lacticolella, assembly GCA_905147135.1. Taxonomy (NCBI): domain Eukaryota; kingdom Metazoa; phylum Arthropoda; class Insecta; order Lepidoptera; family Blastobasidae; genus Blastobasis; species Blastobasis lacticolella. The sequence goes on from LR990047.1 coordinate 5,970,684, forward strand.
CGTCACTGTTATTTCGCATTTTGTTCCGTAGAAGATATGGACATTAATGAACTACCATATTGTGTTAGCAAGACATGGTTCTAAAGTAGATTAGGTACAATATATGCGATGCTATTGAGAGAGTGTTGTACTATTTCTGCTGGTGCACAAGGAAGATATTTCTCTAGTATTTTTCCTAGTGCAAGACAAAGGCTCATACTGTGAAGTTTTATCGCGTTCTATGCGAGGATGAACCCACACTCCCCAAGTTTAGTATCGCCAGGTGTGACTTCACAACATAATGTAATGAGATTGACACCTACAACGTAATAAAATACAAGAAAAACGTATCAACACTAATGATGGACCAAGATGTTCTAGGAGGCTGACCTTGAATTGATATAGATTTGTCGTGTATTGTACGTGTTTTTTTTACTAATGTGGACGAAATAAACACACAGGTGTTTACTGATTCGTTTCAATGAGGATGGTGTGCCGAAATATTTAACACTTAAATGCGAAAACGGCAGTACTTCAAGTTACCCTTAAGCATGTTTGGCAAATAGAACAGCTAAATCTAAAGTCCAAACGCCACCTGCCTTCCGTACATTTATCCACTTAATTGGTGCATAAAAATTCTTCCAACAGCACTCTGACAAATACGAGCGCTTTGGAAAACATTGCAACAACGTCCTTACAAAGTAGCTCCACTCACAATATGAATTCTGTTCCGCAGGTGCAAGACAATTCACAAAGCAACGATCTCAAAACCCCTATCGCCAAACCCGGTGAGTATTGCCATTATTCTATTACACTGTTTACTTAGTGCCAATTATTTATGTGCATATATTACACGCCCTCAAGTCGTGTCGCCGCGTGTATAAATAAGCACGCCGAATCAAGGTCACCGTATCAATGTGTACACACCGCAATTTATATTGAATTGATAAGCCACCCGAACGTGTACTCTTTAGGAAATATCGACGACACAATTTGATTTGTTGTCCAACATAATTGTGCGATCAGATGATTTTATGCTTCTGTTGAACGTTGGAATCTTGAATAGTTTGTCTGGCGTCTACGTAAAATATGTGCGATCTTAATGGCGTTGTTTACTACGTATCTGTCGTCGCAAATGTGTCCGATGACGTTTTATTGTTGCTGCTGCACTGACATAATTAATTCTATAGAATCACAAACGGTTGCCGTGTCGCAAATCCGGATCGTGGAGATATTTTATAAGGTCGCAAAACGCGAGACGCAGTCGATACGGTAATTCTCTGAATGCCTGAAATGTCTCCGGCGGGAGGCACGATAAAAAGCCCCTATTTATTCTAGTCGGTGGCTAATTGGCCGATAACTGGACCGGGTCTGGGAGTGGCCGGCGGCTTAGCCTTTGAATTGGTGAGAGAACTTCTTTTACCCTAATAAAGGACCTCGTTAATTGCTTTGTGAAAATGTGTTTTGTTTTCATGTTTGAGCGCAAGCAGTGCCATGTGCGTTTCGATAGCAATATGTAATTTTTTTTATGGTATATGGGATATGTGACACTTTTGCGTTTCATTTTAGTACATTTTATTTTGACACTGCACGGAAGTATCAGCGCTAAACTAACTGAAATAGATTAAATGTCAGAATATTAATACGGTTCTGTTCGCTCGCTCATCGCGATTCACGAAACAAGGGTCGGTGTATATCTACGTAAATAAAAATGGCGACACGGTGAAATATTTAGGGGCCGTTTGCACGTATCGCGGCGGCGATCGCTCGCCGGCGCCACCTGCCGGCGACGCGTCACAATAAATTGCGAAAAACGCACAAAACGGCGGTAGTGTCACTTGCGAATTGTAGGGTTAGCTTAGTAATTACTGTGTCGATGTTCTAGAATATTTTAACTCGCGCTCCACCTATTTCCACCGATTGCGCCGCAATTTTTGGCCAGAATTGACAACGGCAAAGAGTTATTAGGATATAATATAAGTGTGTAAAAGTAGGCAAGTCTTTTGCGTCGGCGATATATTTACCGAGATTCAATAGGTCCAGTTCTAATTAAGCTGGCAAGCTGTCTTGATGCATTGATAGCCTTTGGTTACATTTCCCTTACTTACCTACAACAAGCAATGATCTTATGATGGTTCCGTTGCTATTTGTGGCACTAAAATAATCCAGCACATTAATCACTATTCATAACTTATAGTATACAATACAACAAGGACACACTAACATGTATACCATGTTTGTACATTGCAAATGTTTCGCGCTGCCAACAGAATAATAATATCGATGTCTGTCAGTCACTCGTACGGGTTTGGTCTGGCTTTTGTTACACGGAATCGTAGACGATGGCAGTGACGTCACGATAGTCACGAACGAATAGCGATTGCTAGAAAACCACCGGTCATGTTCGAATATGCTTGCGGCGTCGAACGGTACAATGCAAGGATGTACAGTGTTGGGCTTTCAGTTTTTTAACGTCTGCGGTGCGTTGTCAAGCTAGACTGCACATGTCCGCTTTTTCGAATATCTATCCGATATTTGGAATTCAATTTTAAAACGATTCTCCACGTTAGTTATTACTCCACATATTCTGTGTTTTGGGGAGGGAAAGTTGAAAATTCAGTTGCAAAAAAAGTTGGTACAAGACAAGACAGAATTATAATGTTTCTTATTTCTCGACTTCATACATTACTTAGGCTATTTATTAGTCAGTCAGTTTGAACGCCATCACACCTGATCTTAAGTCATAGGTGTAGATGAAGGAACCATATCTGGCTATTAGGAAAGGGGTAAATGGTACCTGGAAAAGGCAGAAGTGAAGTAGGGAGGATGTATATGCAGGCAGCGCTAGCGGAAGACGTCACACGTCTCTGCTACCCCGTCATCATCATCATCATATATTTATTAGTATGACTCTTGTCGGTGGAGCAAAGGCCACTTCTCTCTCCTGTCTGCCAATCCCTTCATCTCCTTATAATCCCCGGCGCTCACTTTTACTGCTACCCCGTATACCTTATTAAATTTTGTTAAAAACATGCGTTGCTACAAGAGTCAGGACAGTAGTACGGACACGCGAACCGCCAATGAAGCGAGTGCACTAAACGCGGAACGTTTGCGTATCTAACTGAATAATAATGAGACCGCTACAGGCAGCGGGCTCTTTTGAAGGCAACGTTTTTTATTGCCACCGGCGCATCGCGTTTGCCGCGCACACAGACGGACTAAAGTGGATTAGTATACACCTGAAAATTCGTTTTATAACGTGTTTTGTGTACGCTGTAGTTGACCCGCGGCTTGTAAAGGTAGCGTAGGTTTTAAAGCCGCGTATATGCGCCAACAGTTTGTTTTTAAAGGCTCCATGTTGTCGCAGTTCCTGGAATCTGTGTTCGATGAACACAAAATGCCTGTTCTCACTGGATAGTTTAAAATGGGTATTGGTTTGTTCTCGTTGTTCTAAACTATGCAACCGGTTTTCATTTTCTTCAAAGGACAAGTTTTTTACTACTATGCATTCCAAACTTATTAATATGAACTTATGTCAAATATCGCTACTGGTTAGTTGTGCGTCCTAATACCGAGGTCTTCCGCTGAGAAAGTCTGTGACTGCTTTTACAGTCTGGAGCCGATTGGCACATTATAGATTTCGAATTTATTTATTGGCAGCCTATAATGGCATGATGTAGTAAACGATCTCAGGTGGACAGGTCGAGTGCTACCCTATTAGATGAATCTAGCTAGCCGGCCGACCAGCGGCAGATAGGCAGTCTGCAATCTCAATCGCTGCCGGTGACACGTCAGAAGGATTATGTTCGTTTTGCTATCCGTAGCTCCCTACCGATCCGTGCGATCGTTTTATTTGCGCACCGTACCCGTCGAGGGATACCATTAGAATTCGCCTATGAGTATCAAAACACGATGG